>OY998185.1:33239370-34737193 GCA_963921935.1 Galeruca laticollis
TGAATATCCTTTTTTTCTGAAATAATTTAGAGCGTTACCTGTTCAAAACATGTTTGGTGATAAATACTTTCGATTATGAAACGACAAAGATTCTATATTCGCTTGGAATTGAGAAATTATTTTAGGTTTTCTAATAAGTGCGAAGTTTTATACACACTAACCCTATAGTATCAATAGTTCAGAATCTTCTATAATCACACATGAGTAAAAACAGAACATATTCTCTGTACCACGTAATTCGTTTGATTGGTTCATTTTAAAGTGTCAAAAAGAGATCGACCTGTATGAAGAAACTCAAGTGAGGTCTTCCAATGATTTTAAACTTTGGAACGATTTTTCAATGGAATATGATAAAAGTGTATCGATCCAATTATAGTATGTATACTTCTTGAGGAGCTAACAAAGATCAATCGGTTGCTGAAAAGTGCTACTGAAACTTCGGAACCAAATATACTTCAAAAGAGTGAATGTCTTGAGACACAAAAAAAGTTGAAAACGAAAATTTCAATTCACATCAAAAAGTTGAACTTTCATAAGGAAGTTGTGAAAAAATAACATTGTAGTCTTGGGGTTAAAGAAACGTTTAAATCGTATAACACCTGAAACTGTATGACAAAAATTATCCAGCTTATTGAGACAGAAGCACCAGTTGCTACACGAAAGGAGAAAAACTGTACGTCAACAACGATATATTTACAACGACACAAATTTTGAATATAGAATGGAAAAGTGAAGTGACCATTATACAAACATCCAAAAGAGCAAAAAACCTAACAGTAAGTACTCGAACAAATCTGAAGGAACAAGCATCGATTCAACATCCAAAGACCAGAAGCCAATTCGGCCCAATTACAGGCAGTCTGAATTATCCTCGAAAATGAATGCAATATTTCAGACTTTTCGTGAAACTCTTGTATTACTTTTGAGGTTTCTTCGATAATTTGGTTTTCAATACGTAATTATTATATATACTGGATCCCTGAATGCGTGATGTGATAATAATTAAATTAACACACTTGAAATAAAATCAATAAATTATTTAAACCGGTGGGAATGTATGAATCCAGCCAAAAAATATTTTACAAACACACCCAAATATTGGAAGCCTAAGCAATTATTCAAATGAATTTTGGGTTAGTAGCTCAAATTAATATTGAATTTTATTTTATAGTTTTATGAGAATCTCGTACATTGGGTAATATATATTTATGTAATGTTCTCCTGTGACATAGTTTATATAGATAGATCCGAAGTAATTTAGTAAATTATTGAACCAGAAGATTAACAAAAATATAAATTACTGTCATTCATATACCTTCTTCAACGAATGCGGAGAACTTTGTTTCCAGCTTGGAAGTGTATCAGTAACAAACCAAAAACACCATTTGTCACTATCACATTATAGCAGGTAATATTAATATAAATCTAGATACTGAAAATGATATTGTTTGCTTTCAACGTTGTCACTGATTCATGATACACAAAATTTATAACTCACTGCTCGAGGCGTATAAGACGGGTTCAGTCAGAATAATCTCATAAAATTAACTGTCTCGACCTTCACTTCGTGGAATCTTCCCATATAACTGTTAAATGTTAAATGAAACTTACTATTTCTAAATAATTCTACAATATATTGAAAACATGTTAAAAATTCTAAGAAATTGACAATTGTTTCGATATCAAATATCATCGTCAGAATGACAAAAGTTACATTTCATTTGATGCCTACATGCCTACCTAATGTTTAATAATTATTTTGACTAGACCGAGAAGTGACCCACCTTTTTATTGACTTAATATATGTTAATATAAAAAAGAAGAATATATGATAATACAAATATCAAAGCTTAGATATAATTAAACCTATGGGGATATCCTGGCTATCTTTTTCCCATTTAAGATCAGTGCAATGATATAGAAAGCCAGGAAAACTATATCTGCTGATCTTTACAATAATCACTTAAGAAGACAGTTTAAAATTGGAGAACTCCCTAGATTTATCTCATTGACGACTTCATATTGTGGGTCTCTTAATTGTCTTCTAATTTCCAATTCTTCAAGGAAATCCAGTTCTTGTTTCTTATCACAAATATGTAGTACTTCCAGTTGTGAGTAGATGTTTTGAGATGTGGGATTAATCTGGTTGTTTTAATCTGTATGCACGTTAGTGGTTACTGTATCGGATTTCAAAATTTCTGAGGGTTTGACTCAAATAGACAGCATTACATTCTGGACATTCAAGTTCATATATGCCAGACTTCTTTAATGTGGATATCTTTGTTTTTACATTTAGCAATTTTGTACTCACTTTACTTTCTGTTTTGAATGAAATACTTGTATTTGTTGATAAAGATATTATCTTTGAAATATTGATAGAAATATTTCCTGATGGTTTTAAATTTTTTTATTTCTCCAGTTTGTTTAGGAAGTATTAGTTAAAATGCCACTTTTTCCTCTTTTTATTAATAAGTTTATTTATCATATGTAATGGATAACCGTTGGATGTTGCTATTCATTTAATTGTAATAATTTCTCTATCAAATTTACATTTATTCATAGGAACTGAAAATGCTATTTGTATCATTGAATTATAGGCTGCCAATTTAAGTGACATGGGGTGATTGGAACTGTGTGGAATAGTCACGAAAGTGAGTGTTGGTTTTCTGTAAATGAATAATCAAGTACATTATTAATTCTGGATTTTTAAATCAAGAAAATTGATCGAGTTATTTTTTCAATTTCTAATGTAAATATAATTTTTGGGTGTAAATTATTAATATAAGGGAAAAATATATCTAATTGTCCTTCACTACCTATAAAACAAGCTAATACGTCATCTACACATCTATACCATAATAAAACATTTTTTTAATTGTTACTGTCAAAGATTTTTCTTTCTAAACTACCCATAAAATTTTTTTGCCAAAATTGGTTATATAGGGCTTCCTATTGGTAAACCTTCATTTTGAATATATATCTTATTGTCCAAAGTGAAATAATTCTGATTAACACATACATCAAATAAATTAAGTATATCTGATATTATTCCTGGATTAATATTTTTATCTTCTAGTAATTTTGTTACAAGTGTTAGACATTCTTTGAAAGGAATTTCAGTGAACATATTGGTAAATTCAAATGAAATGAGTTTTGAGTTATCTTGCAAGTTGAATGCTTTTAATTTTTTGATTAGTTCTATGGAATTTTTAATTGAGTATTTAGATTTATATCCGTAACTATTGAGTATAATGTTAATTTTTTTTGCTAATATAGTATTAGGAGTATTAACATAAGAAACTATAGGTCTAATTGGCTTCGTAATTTTATGTAATTTTACAGTTCCATATAATTGTGGAGAATGAGAGAGATTTTTGTTTATAATTGACTCCTTTTCATAATCATTTAAAAGATAATTTGAATTATTAACAATATCTCTCACATGATTAGAAAACTGGCAAGAAATCTCCAAACTTATTTCATTTGATGTTACCAATATGTCAATTAACACTTCTAAGAAAATTATTAGACGCTAAAAATATTAATCCAGGAATAATATCGGACATAATTAATGTATGTATTAATCAGAATTATTCCACTTATGACAATATGATATATATATATATATATATATATATATATATATATATATATGGCAGATAGTCTTTGCCGACTAATTAGGTATAAAACCACGAATATTGGGGTAACGGCAAGTTAATTAAAGAAAACTCTTGTTACTGTTTTTGTCCCAAGCTTTCGGAAACGTTCATTTCCATTATCAAGGATAAGTAAATTGAGATTGTTATAAATTGGTGAATATAACTATATTTGAATTTTTTAAAAAAATTTGTTCAATCATAAATCATTTTGACATTTTGACAGATTCATGAATGTAAACATTTTCATTATATGCTAAAATGTTTTTGAAAACAAAAGAAGAAAATTGATTATATTTGTAATATAGGTTAATAGTTATTCAAATATTCTTCTTTTATTATATAAAATTCAACCTCAAATTATTATAGATGTCATCATGTCATCTTAATAATTTAAAAGTATTGAAAAAAATTTTAAAATCATTTACCTAAAATAAAATTATTACTAAAAATCATCAAATTTTATTTATATAGCTTCCATTATTTATAAGAATTTGAAATTTAGTTATTTTGATTATCAATTGTTAGTAGATAATAATAAATATCACTCAGATTATTATGGTCATCTTGATAGTATTAGGTTCTTGAAATATATGAGCCATTTGTAGGAAAAGTCTTTTTTTGGTATTTGGTTGTATGTCCAGAATATTAACAGATTCAAAATCCATAAAATGATCATTATCAATTACATGTTCAGATAAAGCACATCTTTCAGGATGTAACTTTCAATCGCTCTTATGGAGACTTATACGGTTCTTTAATTTCTGACCAGTGTGACCAACATATTTTATATCACAATTTTTGCATGGAATAGAATATATTACATTTGAAAGATTAAGAATTGAAGTTTTTACTTTCAAATTAGTGAAAATAGATTTTATGGTTAAGCATGTTTTATTGGCAATTCTAATGTTGTCCATTGGTTTAAAAATCCTACTCAGCTGTGGTGTTATTTCTTTAATATATGGTTAAGATACATAATAATTTATATTATCTGATTGGTCGTTTCTAATATTAATGTCTGCAATGTCTATAGTTGGAGAATAATTAAATAGTATGTTTTTATCTAATTTATTTGGATAACCATTATCCAAAAATAGATGATATAAAGTTTTTAAGTTCTTTTCATGAAAAATAAGATCTGATATTTTGGTTATTCTATTTCTCATTTGTTCAATTAAGTTAATTTTCATTGAATATTTATGGTAAGACCAATAGTTCATGAATCTTCCTGAGCTAATTGGTTTTCTGTATCAATCAATAGACAATGTGTTATCATTATTTCTTATAAATTTTGTGTCTAGAAATGGTACACTTTGATTACTGTCTTCTTTTTCCATTGTAAATTTTATATATGGATCATAGTTATTGAATATTGAAAGAACTTCATCTAAATTAGTTTTTGGTAATGCTAAAATAATATCATCAACGTATTTTTTTAAGAAAATTATCTTGAATGGTAACAATTGTATAATTGTATCCAATAAATTATCCATTGCATAACAAGATATAATGGGAGAAATTGTAGCTCCCATTGGAGTACCAAAAGTTTGTTTATATATTTTATCGTTAAATGTAAAATAGGTATATTCAAACAGGAATGTAATAATTTCTTGGAAATATTTTTTAGATATTTAACAATAT
Source organism: Galeruca laticollis (assembly GCA_963921935.1). Classification (NCBI taxonomy): domain Eukaryota; kingdom Metazoa; phylum Arthropoda; class Insecta; order Coleoptera; family Chrysomelidae; genus Galeruca; species Galeruca laticollis. Next base: position 33,244,671 of record OY998185.1, read on the forward strand.
TGATTGGTACAGAAAACCAATTAGCTCAGGAAGATTCATGAACTATTGGTTTTACCATAAATATTCAATGAAAATTAACTTAATTAAACAAATGAGAAATAGAATAACCAAAATATCAGATCCTATTTTTCATGAAAAGAACTTAAAAACTTTATATCATCTATTTTTTGATAATGGTTATCCAAATAAATTAGTTAAAAACACATACTATTTAATTATTCTCCAACTATAGACATTGCAGACATGATTAGTAGAAACGACCAATCAGATAATATAAATTATTATGTATCTTTACCATATATTAAAGAAATAACACCACAGTTGAGTAGGATTTTTAAACCAATGGACAACATTAGAATTGCCAATAAAACATGCTCAACCATAAAATCTATTTTCACTAATTTGAAAGACAAAGCTTCAATTCTTAATCTTTCAAATGTAATATATTCTATTCCATGCAAAAATTGTGATAAAAAATATGTTGTTCACACTGGTCAGAAATTAAAGAACCGTATAAGTCTCCATAAGAGCGATTGTAAGTTACATCCTGAAAGATGTGCTTTATCTGAACATGTAATTGATAATGATCACTTTATGGATATTGAATCTGTTAATATTTTGGACATACAACCAAATACCAAAAAAACGCTTTCCCTAGAAATGGCTCATATATTTCAAGAACCTAATACTATCAACAAAAAAAGTGAACATAATAATTTGAGTGATATTTATTATTATCTACTAACAATTGATAATAAAAATAACTAAATTTCAAATTCTTATACATAATTAAAGTTATATAAATAAAATTTGATGATTTTTAGTAATAATTTTATTTTAGGTAAATGATTTTAAAACATTTTTCAATACTTTTAAATTATTAAGATGACATAATGACATCTATAATAATTTGAGGTTGAATTTTATACAATAAAAGAAGAATATTCGAATAACTATTAACCTATATTACAAATATAACCAAGTTTCTTCTTTTGTTTCCAAAAACATTTTAGCATATAAAGAAAATGTTTACATTCATGGATCTGTCAAAATGTCAAAATGATTTATGATTGAAAAATTTTTTTTTAAAAATTCAAATATAATTATATTTACCAATTTATAACAATCTCAATTTACTTATCCTTGATAATGGAAATAAACGTTTTCGAAAGCTTGGAAGAAAAGCAGTAACAAGAGTTTTCTTTAATTACCTTGTCGTTACCCCAATATTCGTGGTTTTATATATATATATATATATATTGTATAGGATTCGATAATTATTTATTATTTATTATTTGAAAAATAATTAAACATGTATACCAACTCTTTCAAAGGGTAGGGTTCAAGTGCGCCATTCAAATTTACTCTAATTATTGGTTTGTGAAATTGAAATGAACAAAATTATGATTTCAGGAATTTTTTTAAAACATAGAAATTTACAAACAGAAAATGTGTACAGATATACTACAAAAAAATAAAACTACTATTACTATTGAACAATTAAAATGTTTTTTTAAATAAAGGCCTTTTTTTTAATTTAGAGATCTCTAATATAATATTTTAAAATGGTACCTTTTATTTACTAGGTTTGTATCCACTTCAAACTAATCTTCATTTGGACATTTGATAAGCTGAGGACAAAGTTCTAAACAGTTTATTTCGTCTTCGCCTTTTGGATAATTAATGATTCCGTCACATTTGTCTTTATACGGGTCGAAACATCTATCTATAGAAATATTACTGCAAGGGGTAGTTGATGAATTACAAATAGCACACCCCGTGAAATCAGAATGGTCTGTACAAACGAAATCTGCTGTTCTACAAATATTTGTGGAATTGTAACAACCAGATCAATCCAAACACATAAAAACACTGGGTTATTATATTTTAAAGTTACGGAGAGTTTGTTTCTTGAAGATAGTACAACAGGTTTGGGTAGTATGTCGTTACTGCACACGTTCAATTGAATATTGTCGAAGTTTCTAATTGACAAGCACGTGGAATTTCTTGAGAAGTTCAATTTTAATATTCTTAATGTAGTTATTGTATTTTCTGGTGAAGGTATTACCCAATTACATAAACTATTACTGTTTCTGTCAGATGATATATACTGTATGCTTCCTTGTAATTCGAACGAGGTCGGTTCTCCACAATAATCCGAAAAGTTTGCGTGAATTAGCACGTTCTTCTTGACGAGATCAATTATAATACCACTTTTCACTTTGACATTTTAAAAACCAACTGACTTTTTTGATTTCCATCATAATCTATCACGTTGCGGGTTGCTATCGAAACTTCTCTATATCGTATCAATTGTATAGATATTGTATGATTAACGACGATTCACTGTTTATATTACCATGAATTTTTAAGCCGTATATGAAACATGAAAATGACATTTTTGTATTAGAAATTAGCATATAGAGATAAAGATTTTTATACATATAAATATTAACATAACTTATTTACTATTTATTAAAATTCCTGAAATCCCTTGCATAAAATAACCTAATTACTAACTATATGAAAATTTTAGGCGTTTCTTTTAAATTATTTTGAATTTCATTCTAATTTCAACGGATGCTTTTGAAATTACATCATGTACTGCATTATTAATTTTAATCTCTATTGTATCTGAATCAGATTTCAATATTTTCGATTCTGATGGTTCAAAGAGTATATCGTCTGTTTCAATATCTTTGGTCAGATTTTCTTCAGTAATTTAGTGAGGATTTTGTTCACTGTTTTTACTATCAGCATCTATAATTAATTTAGACATGTTTTTTTTCTACAATTTATAAATATTCGTTAAAATGATGGCTAATAAAGTACAAGATTGAAAAAATCAATATGACTTATTTCAGTAATACTATTAATCCTTATTAAAATGAATACAACCAAATGAAAGTGCTTCAACTCCCCCCATTTATATTTTAATATATTCAAACTTATTTGATTATAATAAAATTTGAATCCTTCAATTTTTTAATAATCTCAATTCAACAAATATGTTTCTCTCTCATTTGAATGAAATATCTTAATCTAAATATTTACATAAATTTTGATTCATAATATCATCAATTTCTCCCCCCTATCCAATTTAAACTCCAAAACGTATATACATCTAACCTATTTAATTTGACTGCTGATGATACTGGAATACACTCTCAATATTGAATATCCCCCTTATTAACCTAGTATCTGGATGTGCCAGCTTATAGCTATTTTGAGCATTTTCATTTACCACTACGTATGGCCCTTCCAATGGTAATAATAACTTAGCACACGTATTATCTTTCCTTTTTGCAACTTGTAATGATTTAATTAAAACTAAATCTCCTTTCTGGAAAACCATTTTTCTTTTTCCCTTCTTGTTTGCTCTTTTAATGTATCGTTCTGCTTGTTTTTGTAATTTGTTATTCACTTTGTCAAGAATTTCCAACATATGCATGTCTTGGCTCACTATTCATTTTCTCTCTGGTAGCTGACCTGTCATTAAAAAGATAGGACATTCTCCTATAATACCATGAGGTGTGTGATTAAGGAATTTATCCACTTGTTTTAAATTATTTTCCCACTGATCATGTTGCTGATGACATAATATTCAAAGATATTTTATTATTTCTTTAATATATCGTTCCGCAGGATTTGTTGATGGCTTTCGTACACTAATAAAATTTAATTTTATTTGAATCTCTCGGCATATCCTTCCAAATTTGTCACTTTCAAAGTACGTCGCATGATCTAGTATGATAGTCTCAGGTTTCCCGAATTCTTCTATAATCTGCCATATTTCCAACTCTTTTTTATTCTACTCCGCCTAAACAACTTACATGGAACTGGATATGATTTTACTTTAACCTTTCTCAGTATTCTTCTCCTTTATTATATCCATATTTTAATTAAGCAACCCTTAGTTACTTCGAAATTCTTTTTGTATACATCTTTAACAATTCATTTATAAATTCATAATGTTCTTCTTCACAATCTGACCAATTACCATTACTTTTCACATCTTCTATTTATTCTATCTCACGCACATAATTATTCACCATTATAATTTCTTTTTCATACAATCCTTCATATTTCATCATCAAACTCTTCACTTTCTCTTCATATTCCTTATTTCCACTCATTAACTCCAATTCTACCATAATTCCATTTCTCTTTATATTCCATAACTTCCTATTATCCTCTTCAATTGCCAATACTTCCATATTTACCTCCTTAAATTCAATTATTTTACCATTTAATTCTATCTATCTATTCAAAATCAATTATTTCCTAAAATTTCATCAATACATCAATAACTTTGTCTGTTTCTAACTTCTTCATCGACTATGCTTACATATCAACTTCTGTTTCATCCTTTAATTCAATCTTTTGTATCATATATTTGCTTAATTCATATAACTTCCGTCCGTTTGTTCCTATAAATGTAATTATTTCATCCTGTACATCTATTTTGTTGCTTAATTTCATTTCTATTTTCTTTATCATTTCTTCTATCAAAGTTTCTAAAATCTCTTCTATTCTCACAATACTTGTTGTCATAAATTTTATCTCCATTTCCATATATTCGTTTTTCATTTTTGTAACTTCTATTTTCATTTCCATAATTCATATCAACATGTCTATCATTTCTTCTATTATCAATCCATGTTTATATAATTTCTATTTAAATATATTTTTAAATATTACTTGTTAATCATAAACCTTTTATTTACACATCGTTTTTAAATCCCTTCCTTACCATGTACAATTCCTTTTCGTTTCTAGATTTCGTTCCTATAATCCTGTCATATAATTCAATTTTATTTTCTTTCCCTAAACTTCGTCTTATTCTCTTCTCTTATTGTTTGACTCTCTATCGGTTTCCTAAATTCGATTAAATTTTCCACTATATCCTTTTTAAAATCATTGTGCCATATTCGTTTCCTAGATTTCTTTAAATTTTCCACTATGTTCCTTTTAAATTCATTGCCCAATATCTCATTATCTCCATCAAATATTCCTGTTTCTGTACTTTTTTCCCAGAAATGCATTACAATTTGCATCTCAAATTCTTCCGTATCATTGAACTGATTTTTTATTATTTTCTTCTCCTCCCTAATCTCAATTCCTATTATTTCATTTCCAATTATATTAATAAAAACTCTAGGATCAATTATTTTCATATTTCTATCAAATTTCACTCTTATTTCGATACTTTCTGTATAAATTAACCGTCCGGAATTTTGTTTTGTGGTTTGTTCTATTTCTTCCATAGTATCCTTCAGTTTCCTATTCATCTCCTCCAGTTCCTTATTAAACTGTTTAGCCATTGTTTCATTTCGTTTAACGCATGTACCTGTTTTTTCTTCTACTAGATCTTCTAAATCATTGAATTTTTTTTTTACTTTTTCTTGGTAGCTTTGCATAACTTCCTCTATTGTTTGTCCTTGAAATTTAATGTATTCCAATTCTTTTGTTATATTTTCATTTTGTTTTGCAACTTCAGCCTGAATAGTTCCCGGTAGATTTTCATTTATACATTTCCCTAATTCATGAATTTCTTCCACCATATGTTTTTTTATCCCTTCTCTAATTCGGATCTCATTTTCTTGTATTTCTATACGCAAATGTTTATTTTGTTCAAACGTATCTTCCTTCACCTTATCTATCTGCTTCCTAAATTCTTCATTTTCCTCCCTAAGTTTCTTAATTTCCTTCAAACCTTCCATCTTCACCTCTTCTATTTCCTTTTCCATCCTGTTCATGTTTCCATTTAAATCATTCATGTTACCATTCATCTTGTCCATCTTTCCATTCAAATCTCCCCTCATATTATCTATCTTCCCATTCAAATCTCCCCTCATATTATCTATCTTCCCATTCAAATCTCCCCTCATATTATCTATCTTCCCATTCAAATCTCCCCTCATATTATCTATCTTCCCATTCAAATCTCCCCTCATATTATCTATCTGCCCATTCAAATCTCTTCTCATATTATCTATCTTCCCATTCAAATTAATTAAAAATTCCATTATTTGATCTCCTCTGCTTACACTATCCTGCCTGTCTTGTCTACTATCCTGCTGCTCCCTCGATTCTTCACTTTCTTTATCTATTAAGGTTTGTTCCTCTCCATCTAAATCTCCCATTCCACGTCTCCTTTCTTCTTGTTCCTCATCTGATCTGCCTTCCAAACCTATTTGTTTTCCGTCCCTAAGCATCATTCTCTTTGCCATTTTAATTGTATCTAATTCTAATGTTTTCAAACGAAAAAATTCTTAATTCACCACACGTTGGGCCGCCAAATTTGTATAGGATTCAATAATTATTTATTATTTATTATTTGAAAAATAATTAAACATGTATACCAACTCTTTCAAAGGGTAGGGTTCAAGTGCGCCATTCAAATTTACTCTAATTATTGGTTTGTGAAATTAAAATGAACAAAATTATGATTTCAGGAATTTTTTTAAAACATAGAAATTTACAAACAGAAAATGTGTACAGATATACTACAAAAAAATAAAACTACTATTACTATTGAACAATTAGAATGTTTTTTGAATAAAGGCCTTTTTTTAATTTAGAGATCTCTAATATAATATTTTAAAATGGTACCTTTTATTTACTAGGTTTGTATCCACTTCAAACTAATCTTCATTTGGACATTTGATAAGCTGAGGACAAAGTTCTAAACAGTTTATTTCGTCTTCGCCTTTTGGACAATTAATGATTCCGTCACATTTGTCTTTATACGGGTCGAAACATCTATCTATAGAAATATTACTGCAAGGAGTAGTTGATGAATTACAAATAGCACACCCCGTGAAATCAGAATGGTCTGTACAAACGAAATCTGCTGTTCTACAAATATTTGTGGAATTGTAACAACCAGATCAATCCAAACACATAAAAACACTGGGTTATTATATTTTAAAGTTACGGAGAGTTTGTTTCTTGAAGATAGTACAACAGGTTTGGGTAGTATGTCGTTACTGCACACGTTCAATTGAATATTGTCGAAGTTTCTAATTGACAAGCACGTGGAATTTCTTGAGAAGTTCAATTTTAATATTCTTAATGTAGTTATTGTATTTTCTGGTGAAGGTATTACCCAATTACATAAACTATTACTGTTTCTGTCAGATGATATATACTGTATGCTTCCTTGTAATTCGAACGAGGTCGGTTCTCCACAATAATCCGAAAAGTTTGCGTAAATTAGCACGTTCTTCTTGACGAGATCAATTATAATACCACTTTTCACTTTGACATTTTAAAAACCAACTGACTTTTTTGATTTCCATCATAATCTATCACGTTGCGGGTTGCTATCGAAACTTCTCTATATCGTATCAATTGTATAGATATTGTATGATTAACGACGATTCACTGTTTATATTACCATGAATTTTTAAGCCGTATATGAAACATGAAAATGACATTTTTGTATTAGAAATTAGCATATAGAGATAAAGATTTTTATACATATAAATATTAACATAACTTATTTACTATTTATTAAAATTCCTGAAATCCCTTGCATAAAATAACCTAATTACTAACTATATGAAAATTTTAGGCGTTTCTTTTAAATTATTTTGAATTTCATTCTTATTTCAACGGATGCTTTTGAAATTACATCATGTACTGCATTATTAATTTTAATCTCTATTGTATCTGAATCAGATTTCAATATTTTCGATTCTGATGGTTCAAAGAGTATATCGTCTGTTTCAATATCTTTGGTCAGATTTTCTTCAGTAATTTAGTGAGGATTTTGTTCACTGTTTTTACTATCAGCATCTATAATTAATTTAGACATGTTTTTTTTTCTACAATTTATAAATATTCGTTAAAATGATGGCTAATAAAGTACAAGATTGAAAAAATCAATATGACTTATTTCAGTAATACTATTAATCCTTATTAAATTGAATACAACCAAATGAAAGTGCTTCAATATATATATATATATATATATATATATATATATATATACATATAAAATGAAGATTTACCAATAGGGAACCTTCATCACTAATTTTGGCAACCATTTTCATGAACAGTTTAGAAAAAAAATCTTTAACAGTAACAATTCCAAAAATGTTTTATTTTGGTATAGATATGTAGATGACATATAAGCTTGTTTAATAGGTAGTGATCGACAATTATTTCATTTAAAAATTAAATTTACATTAGATGTTGAAAAAATAAGTCAATCAATTTTCTCGATTAAAAGTTCAAAGAGTTAATAATGTACTTGATTATTCAATTTACAGAAAACCAACACACACTGATGTGACTATTCCATATAGTTCCAATCACCCCATGTTACATAAATTCGCAGCATATAATTCAATGATATAAAGAGCATTTTCAGGTCTTATGAACGAATGTAATCTTGATAGAGAAATTAATACAATTGAACAAATAGCAACATACAACGGTTATCCATTACATATGATAATAAAAAAAGGTAAAAGTGGCATTACAACTAACATTTCTTAAACAAACTAAAGAAATAAGAAGTTATAAAACCATCACATAGGCAGGAAATATTTCTAATAATTTTCCTGAATAAATCTCAAAGTCGATGTCACAGCATTTTTAATAGTTGACAACAGTGCAGCTACTAGTTTCGGCCTACATACAGGTCATCTTAAGGCTACAAATTATTATTTTGTTTTAATTGAAGGAAATAATTACAAAAGTCTCCAACCTTACCTGATCTAGAAATTTATTCTAATTCCGTGGGTAACACACGTCGAAAATCATGCATGTAAGAGGAGAAAAGTATGAACTTGGAAGATTAAAAATTTTGAAATATGAAAAGCTTGAAAAAATCTTTCTCTCGTCATAAATTGGAATGTAAACCACTTAATATTGATAATATCTTATAAAAATGAAGAGAATTGATTATTAGTTGAAATTTTAATGAAGTAATAGAGTTGAGCTCAAATGGAGCAATCAACCATGAAAAGAAAAATATTTTATGGGGGGTAAGAGTTGAACTGCTTAAATTTGTGTATATGAGAGAGAGAAATCTTGTCTATATGATCGTTGATAACGTCAATTCTCAGAGGCAAGAGTGCACACAGTTTAGGATCGATTCTTAAAAGGAAGAGTCTGGAGAAGTCAACCTCAATTCCCAGAGGGACGAGTCCATACTGGTAACATAGTTGGAGGAAAGAAATTGAAGATGACAACCTCTGGAACGAAAGTACTCCTTTATGTAAGAAATTCCTATAAACGAAAATAAGAGATTTGCACCATGTTGTGAACAAAAAACTTAAGCACAAGGTCTCCATAATACTTCGATAAATAGTCCATAACAAGCAAGTCACGCCAAACCAGGCGGAAAGGCACTTCACTTACAACATGTGACTTGTAATAATAGAGAACAACATGGAAGCCTATCATAACGGAAGCTGTCAATTGCAGAAAGGTCATACTTCAAAATGACAAGAGAAAGAATTAAATGTAATCGAATTAGAAGAAAATGCATTTTCTCCTTGGAAGTGGTTGATGACAGACTTTGAAAATTAATTCAATTATTGAATTGGTTGGGAAATCAATAAATAGCTATGAGAAGAACATGTGTCGCCCACGAACAATGAATAGTACATGAACAACATTGATGCAAATTCACTGAAAATGTAGATAACAACAATATAATCAAACAGTACTTCCAAAATATTAATCATTCTAATAATATTTAAAAGATAATATCTTTAGCAACAAATACAACAATTTCTTTCAAAACTGAAAGTTAGGAGAGTACAAAATTGTTAAATGTAAAAACAAAAAAAAAATCAACATTAGAGAAGTACGTGACGGTGGTTATGTTAAAGGAGGATTACCTAAAGTTATCTCAAGATATAATCGACAATGATTCTTCCTATGTTCCCCTCTCGAGAGATCCCAGTAGGACGATTCAATCCAAATCCAACACTCTTGTTTTAAGAGATTATATAATAAGAGACAGATTGATGAGATCACGAAGAAAAAATTAACTTCGAATAACTCTGTCATAGCAAAATTTTACACTCTTCCTAAAATTCATGAGCCTACCTTGGCAATGAGACCTATTGTCGCTTCTATCAACTCTCCTACTGAGTTTATTGCCTCTTTCCTCACATATATCTCGACTAAGGCATACAGTAATGAGAATGAGTATTTCATTAAGGACTCCTTTCAGGTTTTTGAGTTATTTAACAGAAGAACTCTTCCACAAAACTATGTTTTGATCAGTCATACGTTCAGTTCACAAACACTGGCCATCCATTAGTGAGGTGTGTAATATTGATATTGACATGTTCATTGAGTTGATTGAATTCCTGTTCAGTTCTACCTGCTTTTCTTTTAATAATAAATTTTACGAACAGACTTTTGGTACTCCTAGTAGTAGATCTGTTGGAAGTGGTCCTTCCGGTACTTCCTTTCAATGTACCTTTCATCAAGAAATATGTAGATGATATAATTCTGGCTTGCCCTGTGGACTCCACCCAAGATCTCCTTTCCCCATTTAATAGCTATGATCCTTATATTCAGTTTACTCTCGAAACAGAAAACTCTAACATTGCTGTCCCCTTTTTAGATACTTTATGGACCAGGTCTCCTGATAATGTGATTATAATTGATTGGTATAGAAAACAAAGTAGCTATGGGAGATATCTCAACTACAATTCTTACCATAAATTCAGCATAAAGGTTAACTTGGTTAAACAAATGACAGCTAGAGTTATGAACCTCTCTGACCCTATGTTTAGAAATAAGAATCGTGATATTCTCTTCAATTTGTTCCTGGACAATTCCTATCCAAAACAGTTACTAAGAAGGATCATCTTCAACACGTCTTCTGTTTTATCAAATAAATCAATACAATCAATTGCCGACTGGACCTATTTCTCTAATGACTTGCTGTTTTAAACATTTCCTGTATTCAAGATCTATGATGCAATCTCGATCAATGTAAGTTGTAGAAATGTTTGTAAGAACACTTTTTATAATTTATGTTTTTCTTTCCTTATTGTAGTTCCCTGATGATGTAAATAGAGATTTACGAAAGCTTGGAGAATTTAATAGAGTGTATTTTTCCTCTTTTGCTGCAATCCCCAAAAATATATTTTTCAATTTGTGTTCTAATTGATCAGCAACGACCACGGCGTTTTTCGCTTTCCAGCTATATATATATATATATATATATATATATATATATATATATATATATATATATATATATATATATACAGGGTGGGGCACTATGAATGAACTATTCTCTGGCGTCTTAACGGCAAATAAAATTAGAAAAAATTAGACGTAGAATTTAGTAGATTACTTAGGACTATAATTCAAAATTATTTTGCAATCTACAGGGTGCTCCAAAAAAGCGTGCCGTATCAAAGTTATGTTCCTTCAAATGGAACACCCTGTATTTTATCACATGTTTGAATTGTACTATTAGAAATAATGTAAGATCATTAACATCTCCCTATACCTATCTAGTTCAGTTTCCAGGATAAATCGATTTTACATAACTTGTAGACCCTTCGAAAAAATACAATAACTTCAAAATAAAAACGAATAACCACATTTGCTTTACACTATCTGACTAGAAGCTTTTAACATTCTGTTTTAAATATTTACTGGTCTGCTAGAATATACAAGGTGTTTTTAATATGACAGTACAACACTAACCATTTAATACATAAATTTCTGGTTTAATTCAAATGGAACACCCTGTATCTGTTGGGTCTCTTCAACGTGGGAATTTATCTACTTTCAGTTGGTATTAGGGTTGCCTATATCTAACTAAGATAGTTTTCGAGAAATTTTAAATTTGTTTTTTAATATTCAATTATTTGCTGACATCTAGTTATCTATGCCATGATGATTCTCCAATGGAAAGTTATTAAAAATTTAAAATTTGTTATTTTGATAGTAAGTGCTTTGTTGTATGATTTATTATTGATAAATTAAAGGTTTATTAAATTAGAATTTTATTAGGGGTAAGTACTCTATTATTGGGCATACAGATACAATAATCATCAAAATTATAAAAAAATAACTACAAAAAATTTGAATAAGGTGTTTAAAGTGACGCCTATTATGCTGGATACAAATTTGAACTCTTTTAAAAAATTTATGGTTCACTTTCTTCAACATTTCTGGTGTAACTGTTTGAAACGCTCTCCTTATCATATCCTTCATGTTCTCAGGAGTGGTTGGCTCTGTATTGTGGACAATACTTTTTATGTAAAACCAAAGAAAATAGTCTGATGGGGTCAAGCATGAAGATCTTGCCGGCCAAAGATAAGGGCCCCTCACCCAATGCATTTTTCTGGAAAAATATTGCTTAGGTAACGCCGGACAATTTCACTGTAATAAACAGACGCACCATCTAACTGCAGCCACATTTTTTGTCTTGTAGCTAGTGGAACGTCATCTAAGAGTTCGGGTGGTTTGTTACGTAAACATTTAAGAAATTTTCTTCCAGTTGGCGTTCCATTTAAAGATTAAGGCGCTATTATGTGGGTTCCAACGATTCCTGCTCATACATTTAATATCCAACGATATTGATGATCAACACTTCGGAAGTAATGCGGATTTCCGTCGTATAGTAATGAAAATTATGTATGTATACTAAACCGTTTTTATGAAACGTAGCTTCATCCGTAAACAGAACAAAATCAAAAAAATCTGCAGTCCCTGCCACATTGTCCAAAACCCATAAACAAAACTCAATACGATTTTCAAAGTCCCTATAAAATAGCTGCTGGTGCAATATGGTAGGGATGAAATTTGTGTTTTTTAATTATCCTAGCGACACTTGTTTTGCTTATACCTACTTGCTCACTAATACATCTTTGACCAAGTCTGTGGATTCTCAACAAGCGCTCCCATTACTTCAAATTCTGAATCGTCTGTAATTGCAGATTTCCGTCTAGAGTTTTTTGTATATTGCACGCTTCCAGTAGTTTTGAATACTTGCAGTAGTCTTTTAAAAACATTTCTCTTAGGACGATCTCTATTTGGATACTTTGCTGAAAAACAGTTCTCATGAGACTCACCAATAATTGAGATCATATCTATTCTTTCTTCGTTAGAGTACTTTTTCATGTTTAACCAGGGATTGATAATTATGTCAATTATTAAGACTTAATAATACATCAACACTACACTACAAATACACACTATACAAATTTATACATTTATTGGACAGATGGAATGGTATTAAAATAATATCTATTTGAATGACATTTTATAGGTAACTAGATGCCAGATAAGTGAATAATATTAAAAACCAAATACGGTACACAGCCACCCACTTCAGAGGACATGATGAATAGGATAATGCGAGCTTTTTAAAGAATAACACCAGAAAGATTAAAAAAAATGAATAATTTTTTTAAAATAGTTCAAGCTTGTATCTAACACGATAGGCATGATTTTGAATACTTTCTTTAAATTTTATCTAATCTAATCTAATCTTAATGAAAAGTTAATGATTGTGTACCCTTAATAAAATTCTGATTTAAGAGACCTTTAATTTATCAATGATAAATCATACAACAAAATAACAGATTTAAAATTTTTAAAAACTTTCCATCAGAGTATCATCATGTCATAGGTAACTAGATGTCAGCAAATAATTGAATATTAAAAAACAAATTTAAAATTTCTTGAAAACTATCAGAGTTAGATATAGGCAACCCTAATACCGACTGAACGGTAATAAATTCCCACGTTGAAGAGACCCAACAGATACAAGGTGTTCCATTTAAATTAAGCCAGAAATGTATTAAATGGTTAGTGTTATACTGTCATATTAAAAACACCCTGTATATTATAGCACACCAGTAAATATTGGAAACAGAATGTTAAAAGCTTTTAGTGAGATAGTGTAAAGCAAATGTGGTTATTCGTTTTTATTTTGAAGTTATTGTATTTTTTCGGAGAGTCTACAAATTATGTAAAATCGATTTATCCTGGAAACTGAACTAGATAAGTATAGGGAAATGTTAATGAACTCACATTATTTTTAATAGTACAATTCAAAAATGTGATAAAATACAGGGTGTTCCATTTAAAGGAACCTAACTTTGATACGGCACGCTTTTTTCGAGCACCCTGTATATTCCAAAATAATTTTGAATTATAGTCCTGAGTAATCTACTAAATTCTATGTCTAATTTTTTCTAATTTTATTTGCCGTTAAGACGCCAGAGAATAGTTCATTCATAGTGCCCCACCCTGTATATATATATATATATATATACATATATATATATTATAGTGGATATGTTATATTTTAATATATACTTATATGATTTACCTTTATTTACCCGTTTTTACCTTCGGCTAGCCCTATATGATTATATGAAAAAATTTTAATTGTATGTATTGTTTAAATTTTATATTGCAGTCGGAAGCATGAGACTTCTCTCTTTGAGTCCTGGACACCTATTAGAAAAAATTTTTACATATATGAACATTTACTTATTATGATTTCGTGATAGGTCTATTCCTGAATAAATTATATATCTTTATTTCAATCATCTCACCATATGATAATCGAATGAATGATTTAAACAATGTTCGTGAAAAGTGTTATGGACATTGACTGGAATAAGAAAAATACCAACACTTAAATAAAAATATTTTAATAAATTGTTGATGAAATCTTCAAAATTTTACACACACAAATGTTCCTGAACCTCCTCTGTATTCTTTGATGGTCATGCGCACTGAACGCTTATAGTAGCTGCTTCGGCGCAACGGAGCAACTCTTCCGGTTCAACGTTTCTCGTCGTCACAAAATTATAGTACACAGTTAACATGGAAGATGCAAACGTTTAACAGTTCAATGTGCATCAATTTAGTGCATTTAGAATAATATGGTTGAAAACTTATATTAAACAGGTACATAAATAATTAAAGTTGTGAATTAAGTGTGTGTTTGATGGTTATAAGAATAGGTCAGCATGCAAAGCGGAAATTAAGATTGGAAAAGCATTTATGAGTGGTGTGAACTTTGATTATTTTACAAACGAAAAACTTTTTACAAGTAAGTACATATTTAATATCTAAAATTATTGTTGTAGAAAATTAGAGTTCTTTAATTATCCATGGATAAAATTTGGTATTAATTATTTTAAAGTTTCTTTGGCCAATTTTAGATTATTCAAATTTAAATGTTCAAATTAATTTCAAAAGTTCACTTTTTCTTTGTTTGTTTGGAATTCCAAATTAAAAAAACTCAAATAACACAGACCTTATATTCCATTCTCGGCGTGGTGGACCTGCAAAATCCCGTCTCTTTTCTTAGGTATTCCTTACCCAAGAAATACTCGTTCGGCACGTTTCACTTTTTCACAGTTAATTGACATTAATATTATGAATTTTTTATTGATTTAGATTTAAAATTATTACTTTTACTTCAAAGTTTTTACAAAAATCTTCTCCGAGAATTACATCCCAGTTCCCCATTCCCCAACTAACTCTCGACTCTCTTTTTTTTTTAAAAATCAACAACATTTTTACAATCTCTAAAACACAGCCTCCTAATTTGTTATTTTATTCAACAATTGTCAATGATAATATTTTTTTATGGAAATACTGAATTCTTCAATTAAAATAGTCTTGGAGAGTGAAATCACTTGTATAAATGGTTTAACAATATCTTATAGAATATATAAATAGTCTTTTACATGTATTACAATGGTTTCAATCCTTGTAATTCCTTTTTTTTTAGTAAATTTGTTTACAATTAATATACAATTTCTACAATCTAAATTTATGATTTATATATATGGAACTGTTTATTTTTAATTCTTTAATTAGCACTTATTTCGCTTTATATAAACTCTAACTTAATTTCAAATTTACATTCTCTGTTTTATATTAACTTCCAACTCATTGAATTTAGGTTGGCAATGATATAACTAGATTCAATCACTTCCTTCATTGATTTCGATTTGATTACTAGATTTCTATGACATACAATATGGCTCTTATTCCGAATGTCATATTTCATACAGTTTTATTTTTATAAATTACTTTTTTCAAATTGCAACTTTTTATTGTATTTGCATATCGTTAATAAATTAGTGATTTGATTATTAATTCTTATTATTTTAGGTTTTGAACAAATTAACATCCTTTTCCCGATTCAAGTGTGGACATAGCAGCGTTCACATTGATTTTAATGAAAATTGTTGACATTGATTTGACCTTAGGATTTATTTGTGAAGGTAACATTTTCTTAAGAATTAATTTCTATATTATCATTACCATTCTATTCCTTATCCTTAATACATTTCTTAAATTGATGTACTCAATATTTTATAATACATTTGCTTAAGTCATTCATTCGTTTTATGTTAAATTTTGTTCTTAATTAGGTAGTGTCTAATGATACACCATACGTATATACAAAAAAAAATTCCTTTTTAATTCAATCTAATATATGAATATTTATCTATACTAGAGGACTGGCTTAACTCCCCTCAAATTTAAATTTTGAAAGGTGTCTATTTAGATAACTTCTTAAAATTTCAATTTTCAATCTGTAATCCATGCTAATCGATCTATAGATTTCAGCTCAGTACTTACATTTCTGATAACATTTTTATTTTTATTCTTATTATTAAAATTTTTATGATATTCTTATAATTTAACCATATCAAACTCATTCCAAAATAATTTCTCATTAGGGACATAACAATAATGATTCTTACATTTTATTCTCATAATTCTTATTCTTATTAAATTATTCATATCTTATATTCCTTACTCTTTTCCACCGTTTCTTATTCAAAATCTCAATACTTATACTTCCTCCTTTACCTATCTACTCTTCTATTTTTTCTATTTCATCTTTTATACTAAGAACATAATTTTTAATTATTTCAATGATTTCCTATAATTTCATATCAATTTTCAACCTATATTCATGTCAATTTATCTATTCTTATAGTCGAACCTTTAACTCTTTACTTTCTATCCATATTTATATTTATTTTCATATTTCTTAATCATAATTCATCAACTTTATTTCATAACTATATTCATTATATCATAATTTTCTCCCTATCTCATAATAATTAATCATATCATATACTTTATAAATATTTCTTTCCATTATTTCACTATACTTTCCTTCCTAATTCCTATAAATTTTTTCTTGACATGAATATTTCCTACTCATATCTTGATTTGAAAACTTTCTTTCCTTCTCATCTCTTTTACTGTTTATTTAATTATTTCCTATCTTATCCTTCCTATTTCCTACCTGTCCTTATTAATGAGTGTTTATTTAATTTTATTATGTCCTTTATCTAAGAAATTCTTATAAAAATTTACTATTATACTAAAGCTTAACTTGCCATCTTTCTTTGATATTATTCATTTATCATTAATACATTATATTTCCTTATGTTTCAATTTTTTAGATTACATTAACCACGGATACTGTATGCTGCCTACTAGTACACTACCTATGAAAATTGAAAATCTTATGTTTAACTTGGTCATTATCTTCACGTTGTATATGAGAATACATCTTATGAAGTAAAATCGAAAAAAAAAACCTTACATCTACCTATACTACTATCTATTTACATGTAAGTAACATAATATTATCTATTCCTCTTATCACTCTTTTATGGTGAATTATACTCATAAATTGATTCTATATTAAAATACCCCTAATCATGTTTGTTCCTGGGTATGCCAATTTATAACTATTTTGTGCATTATCATTTATTATTTCATAAGGTCCCTCGAATGGCAATTGCAATTTAATACATTGGTCTTCTGCTTTATTAGATGTCTTTAATGCTCTGATTATAACCAATTCTCCTTTATTAAAGGTTGTTTTCTTCTTAATTTTCTTGTTCTGATCCCGTATATATTTTTCTGCATTCCTCCTTATTCTGATATTCACCTTCTCTAGTGTCTCTTCTAGAGTAGTATCTCTATTCAGAATCCAGTTTCTTTTAGGTTGGATACCTTTCATTAAATAAATTGGACTTTCACCTGTTACCCCATGTGGTAAATTATTTATAAATTCTTCAATTTTGTCCAAATTTTCATCCCATCTAATATGTGTCTTTTGACAAAGAATTCTTAAATATTTTAAGATTTCCTTCATATATCTCTCAGCTGGATTGGAGCTAGGTCTTCTAATACTAATAAATTGTAGTTTTATTTGTTCTTTATCACAATACTGCTTTAATTTTTTACTTTCAAAGTATGTAGCATGGTCAAGTATAATTCTCTCAGGTCTTCCTACTTCTTCTATATATTTTTCCAAACATTCTATTACCACCTTAGCCGTTGATCTCTTACATGGAAAAGTTTTAACAAATTTGGTATAAACATCAACTATTACTAGTAAATCCTTATTACCCGATTCACTCCTAATTAAGTTTCCTATAAAATCCATTGCCACAATCTGTAATGGTTTATTTGTAATTATCGATTTTGCTGTCATGCTATTGTGGTAATTTTTTTCTTTGGCCAGTTGACATATTTGACAATATTTACATATTTCTTTCACTATACTCAAATCCTTCTTTGCCACATAATTTTCTCGAAACAAAGTCCATAGTTTTCTTGTTCCTATGTGTCCATTCTCTTTATGTCGATGACGAATAATTTCCTGTGCAAACTCCTTACTTATTACAAATACTTCTCTGTCCTCCAATTTCTTATACCACACTTCATCAATTTTATAGGCACCTTTAACTTTCTCGTTATCAAAATATCTCTGATCTTCTTTAACCCTTTCCAATGTAAATATCCCCTCTGTTTGGTACAATTGGTTTATTCCAATTTGAAATTTGGTTTGATTGTTCCCTACTTCATCTACTCTACTCAATGCATCTGCTACCACGTTTAATTTCCCTGGAATATATTTGATTTCGAATTCATATTCTTGTAACAACAAGATCCATCGGTGTACACGATTATTGGCATAGCGGTTTTTCAACATATCTGTAAGTGCTGAGTGGTCAGTTTCTAAAATAAACTTAGCTCCTAATAGATAGAATCTTAGTTTGCTAATGCAAAATACAACACTTGCCATTTCTAATTCTGTTATTGAATATTTCTTTTCTGCTGGCTTAGTCACTCTGGATATAAAACTAATAGGTACTTCTTCTCCATCTTGTATTTGAATTAATACCCCTGCCAATCTTTCTATTGAAGCATCCGTTCTCAAGATAAAAGGTTTGTCATATTGTGGATGAAATACTTTTAGACTGTTTAGAAAAATTTCCTTTAACTCCTGAAATGCCCTTTCTCTTCTCTCGTCCCATTTCCATCTAATATCCTTCTTTAATAATTCTATAAGAGGAATTTCTCTCTTACTTAGATCAGGAACTAACTTCTTGAAATAATTGATGATACCTAGAAACCCTCGTAAAGTTCTTAAGTTATGTGGTGTTTTATACTCTAGGATTGCTCTAATTCTCTCAGGATTCATTGTTATACCAGTGTCACTTAAAACATATCCTAAATAATCCACTTCTCTTTTATAAAACTGACATTTCTCTAAGCTTAATCTAAGTCCGGCATTTTCTAATTCCTTCAATATTATTTCCAGATGTTTATGATGCTTCGTTTCTGTTTCAGAAAAAATCAAAATGTCATCTATGTAGTGGAGAGTGAAATCTTCATACGGATTCAAGATTGTATGCAACGTTCGTACTAAGGCTGCACAAGAACTTTGGAGTCCAAATGGCACTACACAAAATTGATACACCACTCCATCTACCATAAATGCAGTGTATTGTCTACAACGATGATCCAATGGAATTAACCAAAAGCTATGCTTTAGATCTAATTTTGAAAATATATTAGCCTTTGTAATTCATCCAAATATACCTTCAATATTTAATGGACTTTCGTATTGTTTTTTAGTAAATGTATTTATATTCCTAGCATCCAAACATATTCTAATATCCCCCGATTTCTTCTTTACACAGGTTATTGCACTTATGTATTGTGAATTAGATCTCTCAATAATACCGTCTTGTAACATTTTATTAATTTCCTGATATACCTCTTGTTTTAATTTATAAGGTATAGGATAAGTTTTGATCTTAAAATTTTTTATTTCTGGTATGACTTCAATTTTGTGAACATATCTAGTCGCAACGCATACTTCCTCATTGAACAGCTTTTCGTGAGAATCAAGTAATTCATAGACTCTCTGTTTGTATTCCTCCGGACATAATTCCTCCCTCATGTTTTGTTCTTCTTCAGCAATGTGATTTATTTGTCCTATTGCACATTCGTTTTTTCCTATATCTGTTTGATAATTTGTTATAAACAGTATTGTATGATTATTATATATTATGTTTTGCATTTTATAATTTATTATAATTCTATGTTTACTTAATTCATCTGTACCCATGATTATGTCATATTTTAAATTTTTCACAATCAACAATTGTACTGATAAAACCTCACCATTTAATTCTAGGTTTGTCATAATGGTTTCAGTAGTTTCATATAATTTTCTTTCATTTGCCCCTATTAATGATATTTTATTTGTATTTATCACCATAATATTGTCCTGTTTTAAATTGTCTACTATATTTTGATTTATAATGGAAACTTCGGAACCCGTATCTAATAAAACTCTACATTTAATGTTATCTAAATTTCCCTCTATAAATACTAATCTATTTAATTCTGGGTTTGTTGGTTCTTCTTCTAATATAAATTCTCTAGGATGTTGATATTTAGAAGAATAGACAATATTATGCACATAAGAGCAACTTACTCGAAATTTGGATCAGAACTCGGGCCCTGATCACTATCCCTTCTTATCTCTTCCTGGTTTTGTATCATGTTCACCTGTCTTCTATCTTCACCTCCTCGAGTATCTCTTTGATCATAATTCCTGTCTCTGTTTTCATTTCTTCTGTCCTCTTCATTATTTCTCCCCTCTCTTCTGTATTGTTGCCAGTTCCGATTACGATTGTCGTTATCATTCCGTCTTCCATAATTTTGGTAATTTCCTCCATTATATCCATTATTCCGATTCCCATTATTACCATTCTGATACCCATTACGATAGTTTCCATTTCCGTTTCTGTAATTATCATATCTCGGATTTCTATCATCCCGTCCTGGTCCTCTTCTCTCGTAATTTCGATTTTCATAATTCCTCTGATCATTTCTCCTTTCATTTTCTCTTCTATTCTGTCCATTCCCATTTTCATTTAATCGATTGTCTCTTGTATCGTTATGATTTGTATAGCTCCGTTCCACTCTTTGTAGATATCTTGATAAACTATCCATGGCTTTAATATTATGAAGCGCTATTGTTTCAGCTACTTCTGAATTGAAATGTCTGCCAATGTATAGCACTAATTCCTCCTCCTTCATTCCCGGATCTAAGTACTGGGCTATATTATATAATTGCATCGCATAATTATTCAGGTTTTTGCTTTTCTTATAATCAAATTTCCCGAAGTATAACCGCTCTCTGAATGTTGCTTGTTGCAATTCTCCCCAGAAATAGGCTAAGAATTGTTGCTCGAACTCTTCTAGGCTTTGTATTAGTTCTTCCTCATTACAAAACCACAATAAAGCATGGCCCTTTAATATGCTCCTTATAATAAGCTTGATCTCAACAATATCTCTGATTCCTTTAATTTTGTTTCTAATTATTTTGAGGAATACTTTGGGATGTATATTGTTAATATTCCCATCAAATTTCACTCCGATTTCTAAATTGTGGAAATTTCCTGGGTATATATTGTTTCCTCCATTTCTTCTCAAATTTTCCTCCATTTCCTCTATCGTGATCCTTAATTTCCGATTCATTTCTTCGATTTCTTTATTCATTTGTCGATTTATGTCGTCGGTTATTGTTAGACTCATCCCCGTTCTCTCTTCAATCCGGCCATCCAAATCCTTAAATTTTCTATTTACATTATCTTTCATCTGTTCCACTTCCTTTGTTATTTGTTTATTTTGTTTTGAGACCTCTACTTTAATATTCTCTGGTAAATATTCTTCTAGATCTCTTCTAAATTATAATACTTCTTCTACTATGTTTTCTCTGATTTTCATACCATTTTTCTGTATTTCTTGTCTTATGTTTTTATTATTTTCCTCTATGTCTTCTTGTATTTGCCGAATACTCTTCTTATGTTCTTCTTGATTCTCCTTAAGTTCCTTAATCTCTTTGCAGTTTTCAAATCTAACCTCTTCTATCTTCCGTTCCAATCTGTTCATGTTTTCATGAATATTATGAATGTCTCCCCTCAAATTAAGCTCCATTCTATCCATATTTCCGTTAATGCTATTTATATTTCCATTCATATTGTCTATTTTTCCATTCAACTTTTGATCCATTTTGTTCATGTTTCCATTTAACTCTCCCTTCATTGTATTCATCTGGTTCAACAATTGTTGCATCAAATCCATCATTTGGTTATCATTCCTTGTTCTTGTTTGTTGTTCCCTTCTCTCTTGTATTTCTTGACTTCTATCCAATCCTTCTTCTACTCGTTCTACCTCTATTCCATATTCTTCATCTCCTGTTCTCCTTTCTTCCTGTGCATCATCTTCCGATTGCTGTCCTTGGATGAGGTATTGCACCTGGAAATCTCCCATTCCATGGCTTCTTCCTTCTCTTTCCTCCTCAGATCCACTATCATTTCCAACCTGCTTCCCATCGCGCAACATCATTTTCCTATTTTCCATTGTTCTTTGTTTTTAATTTTTTTTTTTAATATATTATTTTTATAATCGCCCCACGTTTTTGGGTGCCAATTTATATTGGATATGTTATATTTTAATATATACTTATATGATTTACCTTTATTTACCCGTTTTTACCTTCGGCTAGCCCTATATGATTATATGAAAATTTTTTAATTGTATGTATTGTTTAAATTTTATATTGCAGTCGGAAGCATGAGACTTCTCTCTTTGAGTCCTGGACACCTATTAGAAAAATTTTTTACATATATGAACATTTACTTATTATGATTTCGTGATAGGTCTATTCCTGAATAAATTATATATCTTTATTTCAATCATCTCACCATATGATAATCGAATGAATGATTTAAACAATGTTCATGAAAAGTGTTATGGACATTGACTGGAATAAGAAAAATACAAACACTTAAATAAAAATATTTTAATAAATTGTTGATGAAATCTTCAAAATTTTACACACACAAATATTCCTGAACCTCCTCTGTATTCTTTGATGGTCATGCGCACTGAACGCTTATAGTAGCTGCTTCGGCGCAACGGAGCAACTCTGCCGGTTCAACGTTTCTCGTCGTCACAAAATTATAGTACACAGTTAACATGGAGGATGCAAACGTTTATCAGTTCAATGTGCATCAATTTAGTGCATTTAGAATAATATGGTTGAAAACTTATATTAAACAGTTACATATATAATTCAAGTTGTGAATTAAGTGTGTGTTTGATGGTTATAAGAATAGGTCAGCATGCAAAGCGGAAATTAAGATTGGAAAAGCATTTATGAGTGGTGTGAACTTTGATTATTTTACAAACGAAAAACTTTTTACAAGTAAGTACATATTTAATATCTAAAATTATTGTTGTACAAAATTAGAGTTCTTTAATTATCCATGGATAAAATTTGGTATTAATTATTTTAAAGTTTCTTTGGCCAATTTTAGATTATTCAAATTTAAATGTTCAAATTAATTTCAAAAGTTCACTTTTTCTTTGTTTGTTTGGAATTCCAAATTAAAAAAACTCAAATAACACAGACCTTATATTCCATTCTCGGCGTGGTGGACCTGCAAAATCCCGTCTCTTTTCTTAGGTATTCCTTACCCAAGAAATACTCGTTCGGCACGTTTCACTTTTTCACAGTTAATTGACATTAATATTATGAATTTTTTATTGATTTAGATTTAAAATTATTACTTTTACTTCAAAGTTTTTACAAAAATCTTCTCCGAGAATTACATCCCAGTTCCCCATTCCCCAACTAACTCTCGACTCTCTTTTTTTTTAAAAATCAACAACATTTTTACAATCTCTAAAACACAGCCTCCTAATTTGTTATTTTATTCAACAATTGTCAATGATAATGTTTTTTTTTGGAAATACTGAATTCTTCAATTAAAATAGTCTTGGAGAGTGAAACCACTTGTATAAATGGTTTAACAATATCTTATAGAATATATAAATAGTCTTTTACATGTATTACAATGGTTTCAATCCTTGTAATTCCTTTTTTTTTAGTAAATTTGTTTACAATTAATATACAATTTCTACAATCTAAATTTATGATTTATATATATGGAACTGTTTATTTTTAATTCTTTAATTAGCACTAATTTCGCTTTATATAAACTCTAACTTAATTTCAAATTTACATTCTCTGTTTTATATTAACTTCCAACTCATTGAATTTAGGTTGGCAATATTATAACTAGATTCAATCACTTCCTTCATTGATTTCGATTTGATTACTAGATTTCTATGACATACAATATGGCTCTTATTCCGAATGTCATATTTCATACAGTTTTATTTTTATAAATTACTTTTTTCAAATTGCAACTTTTTATTGTATTTGCATATCGTTAATAAATTAGTGATTTGATTATTAATTCTTATTATTTTAGGTTTTGAACAAATTAACATCCTTTTCCCGATTCAAGTGTGGACATAGCAGCGTTCAGATTGATTTTAATGGAAATTGTTGACATTGACTTGACCTTAGGATTTATTTGTGAAGGTAACATTTTCTTAAGAATTAATTTCTATATTATCATTACCATTCTATTCCTTATCCTTAATCCATTTCTTAAATTGATGTACTCAATATTTTATAATACATTTGCTTAAGTCATTCATTCGTTTTATGTTACATTTTGTTCTTAATTAGGTAGTGTCTAATGATACACCATACGTATATACAAAAAAAAATTCCTTTTTAATTCAATCTAATATATGAATATTTATCTATACTAGAGGACTGGCTTAACTCCCCTCAAATTTAAATTTTGAAAGGTGTCTATTTAGATAACTTCTTAAAATTTCAATTTTCAATCTGTAATCCATGCTAATCGATCTATAGATTTCAGCTCAGTAGTTACATTTCTGATAACATTTTTATTTTTATTCTTATTATTAAAATTTTTATGATATTCTTATAATTTAACCATATCAAACTCATTCCAAAATAATTTCTCATTAGGGACATAACAATAATGATTCTTACATTTTATTCTCATAATTCTTATTCTTATTAAATTATTCATATCTTATATTCCTTACTCTTTTCCACCGTTTCTTATTCAAAATCTCAATACTTATACTTCCTCCTTTACCTATCTACTCTTCTATTTTTTCTATTTCATCTTTTATACTAAGAACATAATTTTTAATTATTTCAATGATTTCCTATAATTTCATATCAATTTTCAACCTATATTCATGTCAATTTATCTATTCTTATAGTCGAACCTTTAACTCTTTACTTTCTATCCATATTTATATTTATTTTCATATTTCTTAATCATAATTCATCAACTTTATTTCATAACTATATTCATTATATCATAATTTTCTCATCATATATCCCTATCCGTAACCTGGTTATCGTTCAATTGTCACAGCATTTAAGTGAATTTTCTTGTAGACACGGTCGTATCATTTAATCCTCGCTAATAAATAGGAATAATTTATTTTTTTTCGCGCGGAAGCAAAATTGCAACACGTAATTTGTTAGTTCGTACAGAACTGTTCATCACTAAGATTATCAAATCAGCAGAGTTTATTTTTTTTTCATTTTTCATTTAAATAGAGTACAATGACATTCGGCAATAAACTAGCACAGGTCGACTAGTATTTCTGTAAATAGACACGTTTTCTTGCATTGCGGTGGGTCATACAAGTCGTAGACGCTTTACATTTCAGCAAAACTAGTAGGAGATGGAACCGTAGGGTCCATTCAAATATTGAAAGTTATGGATATAAGTGTACAGCGTTTTTTGTCACGTTTATACAGTGAAATAAATATATATATATATATATATATATATATATATATATATATATATATATCTATATATCTATATATATATATATATATATATATATCTATATATCTATATATATATATATATATATATATCTATATATATATATATATATATATATATATATATATATATATATATATATATATATATATATATATTTCCAGCATTAGTTGGTACCGAAATTTATTCAGTTCCCTACCTCGACTTTTCCTTTAGAGTGAGCAGTTCATTTGATACGAGGCTGGACAAAAAATTCAACCCTGTCTTGGCAAGAGAATTACCCGTTTTAAGACCAGGAGATTCCCGCCTAAATCGGACTTTTTTTTTCACTTTCGCTTGTAAAATTTTTTTCTGGTGGCAAACTTAACAGATAGTAGGAGAAGGACCAATACGTCCTATAGGATTATTTCATTTGGCGACAGCGGATTTTTTTGTTTTATAAACAACTCGGTAGGTTGGTCCAGAGGTGTACATCTGGTAACAGCGGACACCCGAAATAGAAGGAGCAGTTATTACACCATCAACATCATATTATAATATTCCAGCATTACCTAAGAAATCCACTGTTAATGAAAAAGCTTGGAGGTTATGCATATCTCTCAGACAATTAAATAAGAAAATGGTCACTGATAAATTTCCATTACCCAGAATAGACCAAATTCTAGACCAATCAAGTAGATTAAAATGGTTCTCAGTTACAGACCTTATGACAGGTACCGAATTCATTTAGAACAGGCATCTAGAAAAAGGTCCTTTCCAATTTACGAGATTACCCTTTGGATTAAACATAAGTCCTAATAATTTCTCGAATTACATCAATAGATTTCTCTGGGTTAACTCCGGTAAAAGCATTTCTTTGCGTGGCCGACATACTCATTGAAATCTCAGATAATCTCGTGAACATATCGTAAATTCAAGTTAAACTTAAACCTACGAAAATTCCAATTCTTCAGTTGAGAAGTACCTACTTTGGCCATAATTTTTAGGGAGAATGAGTTCTGCCTGTCAAAATATTCAGTCATAGAATAGCACCCAGTTTCCTAAAAATGTAGATGAAGTAAAGACGTTTGTAACATTCGGTAACTGTTCATTCCAAAATTCGCTGAAATATGCTTGCCATTTAATAGGTAATCCTGGAAAAATTCGATTGGTCAAAAGAATGGGAAGAGTGACTTCAAATTCTAAAAATAGTTTTATATCTTACATCCCATAACTTTACAACTTGAAGAATTGAGACTACTAGGTACGTCTTTATGAACAGTTCCATTCAAAATTTGTAAATATTTGGAAGATTCTGATTTCCTCCCCTATAATCAAAAACGGAACAGATCAGAACACACGAAACAGTAGAATGCCTATTTAGAGTAGCCATAGTTCCTAATTTTTTTCATAAAACAGTTATAAGAAAAACCAGTGAATTAATTGAAAAAATCAGCCTGAAGCAGAAACATATCTAATAATTATGAGGAGGAAAATCGTAAAGTGTGTTGACACCTTAATAACAAACTTCTGAGGAAGTAA
The DNA here is from genome assembly GCA_963921935.1 of Galeruca laticollis. Lineage (NCBI taxonomy): Eukaryota > Metazoa > Arthropoda > Insecta > Coleoptera > Chrysomelidae > Galeruca > Galeruca laticollis. Next base: position 33,272,261 of record OY998185.1, read on the forward strand.
TGTTCCCAACACCATCAAATTAAGAAATTATAGTTTGAGAATGCGACTAATATTGTTTCAGTGACTGACAAAAATCGTTAATACAGAATGTCAATACGCCTGCTCCAAGGAAAAACACAGTAACCAACAAAAAAATCAAAATTCAATTTTCTACATATTACCACATACTTGGTCCTTACGCATGTTATAAGCTGCGTTTGAATGGTCCATCTGTATCAAAAATCATAGTTTGACCACCCTTAAACATAGTATCTACATTAATTCTTTGAAAATACCATAGTAAAACACAGTATATAACAGTTACTATGTTTTACCGTGGTAGTAAGTAGATGCTGTGTTTTAAGTTGGTTTAAAATTATAACTACTAATACGTATTATTGTACAACCATTCGCAGCCGTTTGAAACTCCCTTTCATTATCGTGATTTATTATCTCACCACGTGCGTGACTTTGTTACCGATTAAAATGTTTCTGAGTAAATAACAATGTCCAATACATGAATAGGACGAATACTGGAGATGGGCAATACACAAATGTAAGTAACTGACTGATTTGTATATTAGTTTTAAGTTTCAAGACTTGAATCTAGAACCGCGTTGAGGTTATATCAATTCAGAGGCCTCAATTATGTTGCCAGATTTCCCAAATTTGTGTACCTTACCGAATAGATTACAAATATTCAAACTATTGAAAAAAAGAAAAAAATCAATGTTCTAGAACTATTTGATTGTTTGAAGGTAACGGTGGATATTTTTTCCAGGCCCTCTCACAAAGACGAACATACATCGGATGCAGTTAGTAAATGCAGCAGCAGCACTTCAATATCAAACGACGACACTGTTGCTAATCCCGATTTTCAATTGGAGGTTAATAGTAGCTAGGAAAATGTTCATACTACTAATAACAAGAGATATCTTACGAAATGCCTGAAAACACTTACGGTATATCAGTACCATAAACTACGCAGCGACCGACTATTGAAGATGAAGACATATTAGAAGATATCCGAGAAGTGGCTAATATGGTAAATATATTACAAAACAAGATTGTAAAAGGCGCTGTAAATACTGCTAGTAATGAAATAGTCCAAGTAAGCGGAGGAGGTAAAAACAGAAAACGTAAAACAGCTGTGAAGAGAACTGTATTAAACAATAAACAAAAAGCAAATAGGGAGAAGAAAAAGCACCCCATAAGGCCATGTTGCCAAGGAAAATGCCGAAAAATCTGTCAGAAATACACACAAGAAGAACGCAATGTAATATGGGATACTTATTGGTCTCTAAATTATACAAATAAGCGAAAATGGTAAGCAAAAAACGTGCATCTGACATATATTGAAAGAAGAACGACAGTCCAAGCTAATAACGATAGCTATAAGAAAACATGTAGTCGTCTATATTTTCTGTCACAAAATAATTTCAGTTTTCCGATTTGTCGCTTATTTTTACTTAATACCTTGGGTTATACAAACGATTTTGTATGGACAAGATTATGCCATGCCATGAAAAACCAGGACGGATGTGCTGCAGTGAAGGAGAATAGAGGAGTTCATGCAAAACTTACTTGTAATCGTGAACTAATAAAAGAACATATCGATAGCTTCCACCCTTCTGTAGCTCATTATAGAAGACATAATGCTCCTAATATAAGGTATCTACCACGAGAACTTACTGTACAATCGATGTTCCAAAACTTTGATTCAAAGTATCCCAATGTGTATAAAAGAGAAACTTAGAGAAAGGCTCTAAAAGATATGCATATATATCTGTGTATGCCTATTTCAGACAATTGTGACGAATGCCTCGCTTTGGAAATGCAGGTGAAGGAAGCCCGGGCAGTAATAAATAACGACGCAATAGTAAAGAATATAAAGGAAAAATTGACTCTACATGAAACTAAAGCTACCAAAAAAATCCGCAGACGACAGTAAAATTACAGACAATTCAACAACAAAAATATACTCTATGGTTTTGCAAAAAGTATTACCAATTCCAAATATGCCTTCAATTAAAAACAGTTATTTTACCAGTAGAGTTGTTGTATTTAACGAGACTTTCGCAGAACTACATAAGAACCCATTCAATAAAAATTATTGTGTGATGTGGCACGAAGGTATCGCCAGTCGAAATGCACGTAACATTGTAGATTCCGTTGTGACAATAATAGAAACAGAACGAGATACCACCGACTTTGTATTTTGGGCTGCACGGCCCAAAACAAAATCTTGATTATGTGTACGGCATTTGTTATCCTTGTAAATGAAGAACGAGGTCCTAATAGCATTACTTTTAGATATTTAACTAAAGGTCACACTCATACGAGTGCAGATGGTATTCATGGCAACATTGAAAAACATCTAGCAAGGTCAGAGATGTATATGAATTCAGAGATATGAAAACTGTAGTTGCTACGTCTAGAAAAAATGTAACTATCGTAGAGCTGAATAACTTTCATGAATGAAAGAAGAAAAAAAGAACAGCACCGCGAAATGAACCAAGTGATCCACTAAATATCGTTAAACTCAACTCTATCGTAGAAATTAAATTTGAGAAGGGATGTCGTTCCATGAAATACAGGACTGATTTTGACGCCGATTTTGTGACACTTGAGTTTTTACAAAAGAGATTTGATGCATCAAAACGACGTGAGTTGCTCCCAACCCACCGAGAATTCCAAAAAGGAAGAAGAATGATATAATCAAGGTACTTGGGCCCTTAGTGCCTGCGTCAAGGAGATAATTTTGGACTACCTTACGAGAAAATGATACTGTTGAAGACCTTATTTCGGAATATGGTATAACCGAGAATGTTGATGAGATATAAATTAATTTACATGTTATATAAAATAAACCATAATTAAAACTATCACTTTTTAATAATGTATAAGTAAATTAACAGGCAATTTAATATCGTGAATCATTCTAATATATCAAGCAAGAACACAGCATACATATTGCTGTGTACTTGCTGTTAAAAGTTACTGAAAAACACCATTGAAAACACAGTATATGCTATAAAACGGGAAAAAACAAATTCCTGAATTTAACCTTTTTGTTTACATTATACATTTAACACAAAATAACCGGTATGCAAATATCTATTCTTGTTTGCAATAAATGTCACATACAACATAATAAAAACACTTTCGCCATTTCACGATAATTTTGTTTGTCACACAGACCTACTATATTTTTCCTTGGAGCAGCCAAACATCTACCGTATAACATTTCAGCTAAACATTAATATAATTCAAATAAACGAATATTTTCATTTAAAATGCTCGAGACGTACACGTAAACCAATTTTCAACTATTTCAAGGCTTTTGGATTAATTACAATCTTTTAAATACACCGGAAAGAGACTGCATTAGATTTTGGTGCCGTCGGTCCGTTTATTCTCATGGACCTTATAAACACAAAACTCAGTTATCGGTTTATTTTGTTTCAAGAGTCAGGTCTAGTTTTTACGATCCCGTCGTTATGGAGTAAATATTTTTTTCTTACTTTCGTGGTTCGTTACACAGGATTGACTTTTTGTACAGAATCGTTCTAATTGTTTTGGGACACTAATTAAAAAACTTTTTACATAAAACGTTAGAGTAGGGTCGTTACTACCTCCCAAATCTTTGGGAGAACATCGATTTCACTGAAAATTCTTATTTTAGATTATTCTACCCTAGGCGAGAAAAGTTTTTGAGGTTTGTTGTTGGTTTTTGGTTGAAACTTCATGGAATAGATCAAGTATTTGAAGATCATAATCATCTCTAGATATGTAGAATAAATAGTTCATTTTGTACAATAATTATTAACCCTTATAACCCGAGACAACGGTATGTCGTGCCGCTATACAAATTTGTTTCTCTAGTATTCTGGATTATTACAGTGCTATATTGTTGGCTGTCTAAATACCTTCATGGAATTCTGTTACAAGGTAAACACGCCAATTTCAGTATGAATCTCATATCACTTCTTATGTTTGCACCTGACTTCTAAGATTGTTAGCGGTCCTGTATACCGATACTCTCGTGCAACCTAAATATTTTTTAGATACCGTATACCGATAGTCTCTTTCAACGGGAATATTTATTAGTGTTGAATATTATTATCGCCAGTCGTTGCGTCATTCTTTTGGTAAGTGTATTTGATGATGACATAAGGATCAATTATTATTTGATAAAATTTATTGTTCTAGACAATGGCATTTCATTCAAAAGCAGTAAGTGGGACCGATAAAAAGTATGAACAAAGAGTCATGAAATGGCTTGAAGAAACTTCTAATGATGAATATGAATGCTCAGAAATAGAGGATTCCGATAACTATAATATACAGGGGGGCCCTTTTATACGAGAAGAAAATAATATTTCTTCAGCTACAGATGATTCCAATGCTGATCCGGAGTTTGTACTAGACGACGAAAACAATTATCGTAATGCTGAAGAGCATATTGCTGACGGTGGAGACAGTTCTTCAGATAGTGAAGAAGATGTAAACATAAATAAAATATATAAAGCTAAATGGAATCCAGAGAAAAATGAGGATGGTTTCATTTGGAATTATCAGGAACCAAACAAAGCAGTTAGAACACCTTAAAGTAATATTGTAATTAAACTACCAACTCTAAAACAGCCTGCGGGAGCTTTAGGAAATAATTCGAGCGCACTTGAAATTTGGGAATTTCTGTTCAATGTCGTAATTATGAAAGAAATAGTGATACACACAAATTTCAAGTTTAAACAAGTGAGATCAACCCATAAAAACGAAAATATAGATTATAAGGATACGGATGTGGTTGAAGTAAGAACTTTTATTGGATTACTAATGCTAACGTCGATATATCGATCAAATCACGATTACATGCTGTCGTTATTTAATATCAAAATGGGTCGTCCTATATTTAGAGCCGTTATGTCTTAAAAAATATTTGAGGTACTACTCAGCTGTATTAGATTTGATTATGCCCCAACGCGAGAAGAAAGAAGAGATCCGGCTGCAGCTATTTCGTTTTTATTTGATACCTTCGTAAAAAATTCGCAAAACTGTTTCAATATAGGACCAACCGCATGCGTAGATGAAATGTTGATTAGCTTCAGAGGTAAATGTAAGTTTAAAAATTATATTCCTAGAAAACCAGCTAAGTACGGTCTCAAATTGTAATGTCTTACTGATGCCAGGAACCCTTATTTTCATAATGGATACATCCATACCGGAAAAGATAGTGATGGAAGAACATTACCTGCAGAAGAGAAAAAACTATTGGTGCCTACTCAGTCAGTTTTGCAGTTGGTAAAGCCCATAGAGAAGTCAAGAAAAAATGTTACTGCCGATAATTGGTTTTCTTAAATTGAATTACTTCATCAACTGAACAAAAAGGTCCTATTTACACAGGAATTTTGGAAAGTAATAAACGAGAAATCCGACCAGAATTTCATGCTTCACCAAAAAGGAGAGTAGGATCTACTTTATATGGCTTTTCTAATGACAATTTCACATTACTTCCTTACGTCCCGAAAAAAAATAAGGCAGTTCTGTTGGGTTCATATTCACATCACGACAAAGGAACAGTCACAGAAGGATCTTTTCCCGAGATAATTTTCTTTTATAATCAAACTAAATGTGGAGAGAACACTTTGGACCTCAGGTGTGCTAATTTCAGTTCAGGTCGACGTACACGCCGTTGGCCTTTGGTTATTTTGTATAGACTCATTGACATTTCAACCAGTAATGCATACGTTTTATACTTACATTTTAAAGGTGTAAAACTAACACCTCAACGTATTTTTATAGAAGAACTTGCTTTGGATCTTGTCAAGCCACATATGGAGAAACGATTGGAAAATCCCAAATTGAATAAAGAGCTACAAAATTTAATAAAGGGGATACTTGGGAAAGACAATAATGATTATCCATCTTCTTCAAAGAAACGGCTAGATGTAAAAAAAACCTGTTTCGTATGTCCTTACCAAAGAAAAAAAAAACGTTTTATATATGTGTTACTTGTCAAAAACCTATATGCCTAGAACATGCAAGCAAAATATGCAGAAGTTGTATTTCCGACGATAAGTAATATACGTAGCTGTACCGTATTGTAATCAATAAAATTCGTTCATTTTGGAGTTTTTGTTTATTTTTTAATAACAGCAATATGCAGTACCGATAGTCTCGTATAGCGCTAATTTCGTAGCTCCTCTTGGTTTAGGGGTTAAAGAGGATTTGTGTAAAAAATTGGTTGTCAGTAATTCAATAATTCGAAGTTTGTACTGATACAAGTAGGTAAAATTACTAAACTGACAATAAATAAAATATATGATATATCTCACCATTCAAATACTAGATCGATTTTAATTAATATTATTCATAGCCCATTATGTTTGACACATTATATTATGAAATCAAAAGAGTAATTGTCCAATGTTTTACAGATAAATTGATATACTGAGCCATGTCCACACCGTGTCTAAAATGCTTTCAATTTTAATTGGGACCAAATGTCTTGCATGAAAGCAACAGTATTATTATAACCCAGATCTGTTACAAACTAATTGATTTCTTCTGAAACTTATGGCAATATTAATCTACGAGTGATTTTAGAAATTAACATATTATGAAATGAGGGAAATCTTTTATAATCATTGAAATATGGTTCAATTTACTGTGAGACTCAAATAGCTTATTTTCAACTTTTAGGTTACCTCAATATGAAATGTAGCAAGAAATACATATTATACTCACGAGATTCCGCTCTTTCGAGTCGGTGATTGAAAATTCTTCTAGAAGAAGTTAATTGACTTCGTGATGTTTCATACTTTTAGCTATGCTAATATTTTTCAACTGTACTTATTATCATTGTATTATAATTAAATATTACTGTCAGTACAGATTTTTTAAGAACAGGATCAAGATGGAATGATAGGTACATGTCAGAAACTAGTGTACCAAAACTCTTTCGTATAGGATCCAAACTATCCAGCTTTCTAGTGATAATCATCACTTCAGTAAGTTCCAATGACCAACACGTTCTAGTTATATTCCTCCCATGCACCCTGATCGAGCATTCACCCGCTAAATTTGCTATTTCAATTAATATTGTGTATTCGTATGACCATGATACTAAAAGATATCTTGTAGTCTATTGCTAGCGGATGGCTAGTGCTGAGTTGGGAAGCTAGTAACAATTAAATATTCGCGAAAAATCCTCGTTAATTGGAGAAACTTTGTTGTATCTCACAGACTCAAGCATGGCGTGGCGGAAGGCCTGAAGTTACTTAACTATCAGAATCAACACCCGTTAAAACCACGACATAACATAAATTTTTTGTTTGAGATCCACTGCTATCAGAAAGACGCGAATAATATACAGTGAATGCAGAAAATTTAGAAGTCAGTCGAATGGAATATTCCGTAAATACAGAGACAAAGCGTTATGTTTAATTTGTAATGAAACCATGACCCTTCTCATTTCTTGAATAACTTATTCTACACAGGAAGTTTGAGAAAAGATGAGTCGAAGATTTGAAAAGCTACAGGTTTTTCTACTTGGTTTTCTACGTTTACGCCAGAGAGACCTGGCTGTGAAGAGTGACTTCCATGGTTATTCAAGTCCTGGTCAGGATTACTTTGTTGATCCTCCCATTTCTTGTACGCTGCAGGATCATATTTCTCATTTGTAACTACGTTATAGTCAAAGGGGTGAATGCCACCTTTTTTAAAACCGTTGCGAATTATGTCAGGTTCTGTTTCTTTCCAAATTTGATCTACTACTGAACTAAACTTCTTTTTGGGAAGCTTTCTCCCCTCATTATGTCTTTGCCATTGGACTAGTGTTTGATCCCACTTTACTTTTAAAGACTTGAAAACTAGGGGCTGTAATATATGAGATGAATGGGACGGAAGTTTCAGGATTGTTACTCTATTATTTCGAGAAACTTTGATAAGTCTGTCATCGACATGAGACACGTGACCGTCATATATAAGTAAGACAGGTAGATCAGGTCCTAATATTTGTACTAATAAGGTTTTTTCGAAGTAATTTAAGAACAGTTGGGATTCCATCCACCCATTGGCAGTCACGGCATATGAAGTGCCTGGGAATTCGTCTGTACGAGGAGCAACCCAGTCAATCCACATATTTTTTGCTTTGAAAACGATCAATGGGTGAGCTAAATCTCTCAGCGCTAACAGCCATCAATACAGTGGTATTTTCCCTTCCAGATTAAGCAGTTGTTCACGATGAAGGAACTCATCGTTTTAGGACTATTTTAGTCTTAGAGGGATCCAGAGAGACGCTCGTTTCTTCTAGATTCCAAATTTGACGAGGTTTATCGTGTTAGCTAAGGTCGTTCAACTGTTTATTCAAGAGGTCTAAATAGTTATTTACAACTAAAGGAAATTAACTGTCTCGACCCTTACTTCGTGAAATCTGCTCATATTAGTGTTTTGAATGGAACTCACGGTTTCTAGTTAACTCCACAATATAATAAGAATTATTGAAAATTCCAAAAAAATTGACAATTGTTTCGATAAATCAATATCATCGTCAGAATGACAGAAATTACATTTCATGTGATGCCTACCTAATGTTTAGTAGTTATTTTTGGCTAGACCAAGAAGTGACCTAACTTGTGATTGACTTAATATATTTTAATAGGAAAAAGAAGAAGATGTGATATTACGAATATTGAAGCTAAGATATTATTAGCCCTATGGTGATATCCTGGATATCATTTTTCCAATTAAGATCAGTATAACTGTGCAATCATATAGAAAACCAGGAAAACTATATCTGCTGATCTTTACAATTATCCCTTAAGAAGACAGTTTATTAGTGGAGAACTCCCTAGATTTAACTGTTCATTGTCAACTTCATATTGTGGGTTTCTTGAATGTTTTCTAATTTCCAATTCTTCAAGGAAATCTAGTTCTTGTTCCTTTTCACAAATATGCAGCACTTCTAGTTTTGTGTTGTGCCAATGAATGATTGGTATCAAGTAGATGTTTTGCGTAGTGGGATTTATCTGGTTGTTTTAATCTGTATGCCCGTAAGTGTTCACCGTATCGGATTTCAAAATTCCTAAGGGTCTGACCCAAATAGACAGCATTACATTCTGGACATTTGAGTTTATATATACCTGACTTCTTTAATGGTGGTATTTTTGTTTTTACATTTAACAATTCTGTACTAACGTTACTTTCTGTTTTAAAAGGAATTCTTGTATTCGTTGCTGAAGATATTATGTTTGAAATATTATTAGAAATATTTCCTGCATATGTGATGGTTTTATAAATTTTTAATTCATCAGTTTGTTTAGGAAATATTAGTTGTAATGCCACTTTTTCCTCTTTTTTACTAATTAGCTTATTTATCATATCTAATGAATAACCGTTGGATGTTGCCATTTGTCTAATTGTATTAATCTCTCTATCAAAATTACATTTGTTCATAGCAACTGAAAAAGCTCTATGTATCATTGAATTATATGCCGCTAGTCTGTGTGACATGGGGTGATTGGAATTAAATGGAATTGTCACATCAGTCTGTGTTGGTTTTCGGTAAATTGTATAATCAAGTACATTATTAACTCTGAATTTTTAAATCAAGAAAACTGATTGAGCTATTTTCTTCCATTTCTAATGTAAATTTAATTTTTGGGTGTAAATTATAGATATGATTGAAAAATACATCTATTTTAGCAAACATTTTTTTGGACAATTTAGAAAGAAAGATCTTTGAAAGTAATATTTCGAAAAATGTTTTATTTTGGTATAGATATGTAGATGACATATTAACTTGTGTTATGGGTAATGAACGACAATTAGATGTAATAATATAACAAAAGGATCCAAATACTTTTTTCTTGCGTATTCCACCGATTGGGTTTTTTTATTGACAAATTATGTCTCTTGGAGAAACCGAAAACCCAATCTTCACCCGGTCGCCTATTCATAAATGTGGTTTTGAGGTTATTTCTAGTAACATATTGCTCAACAGTATTAAAAATGTCATGTCGTGTAAACCCCCACCCCCATTTTTCCATCGTGATGAAGCATTTGGTGAGTTAAGCTTCTTTATTGATGGGAATTGCAGTTGATCGCCCCATAGATGAACTTTTTTTGCTTCTAATTCTTCGCCTGTGGTAACTTAGCGTCATTTGGGGGATACCGTATTTTTTATGAGCACCGTATTGGGTCATCACCCCCCTACGGATTCCTGCCAATGCTCTCTGAGGGTGGTCTCATCGTAGGTTGAACGTTTGTTAGATTTTTCTCGTAACACTGTACCATGGTTTCGTAGGACATAATAGAAACGCATTATTGTTCCATTTATTTGCCAGAGAGCAAGTGTATAGTTTATTACACACTTGCCCGTAGTATTTACTACACACTTGCACACACATGAAGTTCCCGCGGGGCAACTTGTTTAGTAATTGAAATTTTGAGATTAGATATAAATATACGAAAATATTATACAAAACTAAGAAATCACTTACTTTCTTGACTTGCTATCTTGATTCATTTGATAAAGTCACTCTGCTTTTGAGGATGGCGGCAAATTAAAAATTATCAACCAAATTATGTTCAATGCCCACACTATCATGTATTTCCTGTGATTTGCCCTGCTTGTCCAAGAATTATTTGAACGCTAGAATTCTGCATTACATCATGTCATTACATGTAGTTGTGCATCCTGCTCATAGATGGAGCCACAATCAAACACCGAATATACTTTATGAATCCTCTAGACACTCACCCCGAATACACACTCACCCCACCTCACCTTACACCATATTAACTAACTGAAAATGTCAACTACCAGGTAAACTATGGTCATAATACTTAAGTGAGCAAAAAAATACTATCCACAATAAACCACCGAATATAATTTATGACACCTCTACAGACTTATCCCGAATACAGTGACTATATACAAGACATTGGCGACAATGCAACTAAATCCCGACCCTTTCGCCATATTGAGGCAAATTTGAATATCAAATGCATATGATTTAAATGGAAATCTATGATTAAAATCACAATTTGGAACATAAATCCATAAAAATATACATTATATTCCTTGGATTTTGATAGGAAATGGGTATCTTAAAAAAAACACGAAATTTTTTATTTTTTTACCTAATAATATAATGAAAAATAATGATACAAAAATTAATAAATATAAATTGCTTGTAAAGTATGATGGGGGACAAATCATGGAAAAAAGTATATTGCTATAGGTACAACTGTTATTATCTTCTAATATAACTATAGATTCAGTTAATTACCAAATAAAATATATAAATAACAAATTCGACAACAGAAATATAACATATATTTCTCAATAGGTTTCCCAAATTACATTTGCATCATCAGAATTATAAATTGATATAAATATAATTTCTGATTTGTAATTTCTTTTTTATTTGATAAAACTGGAAAGCTTTTTTATTTCATATAAAGTTACCTGGTAATGACGTACTATATATTTTTTTGAGGCGGGTTTAATTTTTTTATAACTAAATTTCAAACTGAAAATAGTGAATCTTTCAATTATTTTGCTTTTAAGTTGGGGACAATTTGGTAAATTGAAATGTATTTTCGACGTTACCTTTATGAAAAATTCTTGTATGCCTATATTTTGGGGTGAAAAATATCTAAATATTTTAAGAAAACACATTCCATTTCTAAAAAATAATAAAAAACTTCTTCAGTAACAAAAAAGCGATTGTTCTTTAAACCTTTTGATTGAGTTTTGAAAACTTCTTATAGATTGGTTTTTTTTAACCTGTTGCACCCATAAAGGCAACACAAGTTTTTGAAGTTTCCACAATACTTTTTAAAATATATCCTGAAATATTATATAACAAATTTAGTTCTCTGAAATTTAAATTGTATGAGGGAGTCTTTGATTCACTTGGAAGCTTTACTTCATAATACACTGTATTTAAGGCATTAAGAAAATCCAAAAGTCCCCCAAGAAACTCCCTTTCATCTTCTTCGTAACTACTGGTACTTCCACTTTTTAAATAGTGTGATACAGATATTCGTTTCAAGTTATTATTAACTTGTACCGCATACGGTACTATTTGTTACTTCGCAAAACACTAAATAAATTTTCAAGGCAGTCTTGAGAAAATCGGCTAGTTAAAATAAATCGATAATTTTTTTTTGTTCCAATAATTCTGACTGTAGGTCTAACATTGATTGTATTGAGATTAGGAGACCCGTTTGTGAAGGTTTCAAAATGTTTTTATAGCCAACCAATATATCTGAAAATAAACTTATAAATCCATCCAAAAATGATATTATTTCTTTATTAATGTCAATATTAAATTTGCTTAGAGCACAAGAGAGATGTCTCGTAGTCATTAAATAAAACCATTTTTATACTTCGTCAATAAACCATGCCATTATTAAATATTCTGGTTTAATGAGTTATTCAGCCAAAAATTTGAGATCGCTACCTGAGTGACTAACAACATTAGTTGGAAGTTGACACTTTCATTCAAGGAAAATGTGTCGAAAAGAGATCTTCTTCTAGGAGTTTCGGTGCAAGTTTAAATAAATTATCTTTCTGATGATTTAATATGTCTGAGATATGACTGGACATTCCATACTTTAGAACAATATTATTTGGTAAATGGGTGATTTTATTTGTCACTAACATAGACTTAATATTTTTAAATGGGTGAGGAACATCTGCAAAGAAATATACATTTTTATTATTATTTAATGAGTGCTGAATCTTGCCTTTTAAAGAGCATTAATATCCCAAACTTTCCACAATACTTGATTACAAGGACCCATGTCTGATGTAATACTTAATCCATCCAAATTAAGCTGTTCAGCTTTTTTAAATATATTTGTTATTATATTCTTCATGACAGCTCCGTTGACAGAGTTACTGGTGAAGTAATAGGCCACAACCTGTTTCCAACGTCCTGTAATACCTCCCAGCAGAAACACTAAGATGTATGTCGCTAAGCTTGAATGTTCATGGAGTGTAACATCTCCAAAATATTCAGGCAATTCTTTTCATGAGTTTTCTCTGTAATGTTCTGGTTGATGGGAGAGGGTATCCTTGTTTTATTAGTTCAGTATATCCACTACTACCACAACTAAATTTTAATTTTAAAGAACTTGTAATGATGTTGTTGGTCCACTTCATTAGTTTTGTTGTTTTCCCATTCTTTTTTCTTTTTCAAAGCTTCTATTTAATTTTCGTTGAATGTTTGCTTCAGTAGTTCACAGACCGAATAATTGAGAGTTTTTTCTCTTTTTTCATTTGCTTCTTTTGTGTGGCTCTTTTTTTGGTAACGATAACCTCTACGTTTTTCTCTTCCATACAACTTCTTGTATCTGTTTAATTTGAGTAGTAACTGAGCTATTCCACTCATTGGATCAACTTCTGATATTAACGGTGAGGGAGCTGTGCATAAACTGTCTTCACTCAAACAGCTTTAAGATATCGACATCTGATTCTACATCCATAGCTGAATTTGAAGTAGATGGTTCTGGTAATTTCTCTTGCACAGTCTCATCTAGAGCTAAATTTTCACCTCGAACAAATTATTAAACTGTAATTGCAACAAAACATATCTAATAGGGAAAAAACTAAGAGTTTTTTCATTATTATGTAGGGATCTGTTGGAATTATCAACAGATATCTACTTACCCAACGTTAATGTTTTTTTAGAGATTTAAATTTCCTTGGAGGTTTCCTTTTAAGTTTTGGTTCCACAAATGAAAATATTGTAGGAACAGCATTTGACTTTAAAATTCCATCTATACGAGGTCGATCCCACATTTCGGAAGCAATATGAATCTAAAACAAAATCTAACACTCAGTTTTATCTCAATAACGACAAACAATAATTTTAAATTAGATATAACAATTAGAAGGCGAAAAACTAAGGCTTCTACCTACCTAACATAAACACGAATAGTCTGTTGGAATCCAATGATCTCTTCTAGTTTTATTAAGCCATTTTTTCTATATAGATGGATCTCTAGGAAAACGTTTCATGAAAAACCCTTTTTTAGCAGAATTACTGCGAACTATTGCAGCACAGCCCTTCATTTCAAATGTTATTATCTAGAAAAAATCAAAACTTGACAAATAGTATACAATTTCTAGGGTTAAGCAAGCTATAGCTTAACCAAATGTCATAGTGTTGCCCAAATGCAAGAACAAGACGAGACTTAGCCAGTCTTGGTCTTGGTCTTGCGCCAATACACCTGGTCTTGGTCTTGGTCTTGGTATTGCGGTCCCAGTCTTGGTCTTGGTCTTGGTCTTGCAGCAAGAGTCTCGCAAGTCTCGCAATTAGGTATTAGCCTATTGCTATTTATTAAACATGGTTAAAACATATAAAACACAAATTAAAGACATTAACTTGACTGTATTTTAAAGAACATTATCTGTCTAGAAAGAAATTGATAGACCCTCACCTCATATTAATTCATTTTACCAAGAATCAATACAATTTACTGAATTTACCATTTATTTAAATAAAAATACAACACAAGTTATATTAAAGAACACTACAGAATAGCTTTGACATTACTGTTACTTTATATTCATTCTTTTGACCAAGAATTAATACAAAGTAACCATCTGGCTGACTCTTCACTTAACCTATTGCTATGTTTTCTAATTACTAATGATGCTTTAGAAAATAATCTCTCTGCAGGTACTGAAGTTGCAGGTATTGAGAGGAAATCACGGGCCATCTTCGATAAAGCCGGATACTCTGTCTCATGCGTCCTCCACCACTCTAAAATGTCTTCGGAGCTGGCGGCTCTGGGTTTACTTAGGTACTCCTCCAACTCCAATTGAAATAAATACTATTTTTTATAGTCCATTATCTTAGATAGCCGCAAATCAAAGGATGCCGCATGTCATTGTAGCGTCCTGCTTTTCGCTCTTATTATTATAAGTTAGATTTTAAATTAGTTTGTGTTTTTCGGCCTGTAACTTTCGAAATATTAAGAAAATAAACATTTTCTCGGTAACATACTACATATAATTTTATTACACTTTATTCTATATAGTTTATTTTTCGTTTTTATTATTTTCATTTTATTTATTGTCATACTATATTTAATATATTATTTTTTATTTACTTATTCGGACTGCGTAAATTCCCCCTTCAACTAAAATGCACTGATTTCATTTATATCTGTACTTTACGTGTTCCTATTTTCTGCCTATTTTATTCTTCAAAATTTTATGTACTAGTACTTTCTTTTATTTTGTTTCGTTTGTTTTCTACGTGTCAATTTCTTGTATTATAAACTAAGCCTCTCCGCTCCCTAAAACGACACTCAGTACTAACTGCAAGACGCAAGAGTCTCGCAGGCTTAGTCTTGTTCTTGCTCAAATCTTGCATGGTCGGTCTTGGTCTTGGTCTTGCCTAAAATTACGCGGTCTTGGTCTTGGTCTTGGTCTTGCAAAATGCAAGAACAAGACCAAGACTGCAAGACAAAGACTGATTTTGGGCAACACTAAAATGTCACGAGTTTTCCGATTATCCGATTCGAAATAAGATTATTTATAGGTCCAAATACAAGTCTTTCAACTGTCTCATCACAAAACACTTCTTTTTCACTGAATATTCACCAAAAAAGTATAAAACTAATCATTCTAATCACAAATATAACAAGCAGAATAAGAAACTTCGTATACACCAAGCGTAAGCAAAGAGATTTTAGCCTCAATATGGCTGCCAAACTGCTAGCCAATCAAAAACGGGTTACCCTATTGTCGCCACTGTCTCGTATATAGTCACTGTAACCCCGAATATACACTTACCCCACCTTACGTTACACCATATTAACTGACTGAAAATGTTAACTACCAGGTAAGCCATATTCATAATACTAAAGTCAGCAAAGAGAATACTAAAATTGTAGGCACCTCATAATAACAAGTTCTTAGCTGGGAACACTATTGTTCATTAGGAAATAATGTACCAAAAATTCGAATGTAATTAGATAACTTAAGTACACCCAGCGTGAGCAAATGCGTAGAATTAAAAAAAAATTATGTAAAATCAAAGTGCAACTAACAGCTACAGCGCAATAGCTATCCGTTCAAAGTATAACATAATATATTAATAAATCAAAGTTGATAATTTATATTAAACACTAGAGCAAAAAATAACTATAAAAGAGATACAAACAACTGCATAAGTGTAAAAAAATTATGAATACGCACTACCAATACAATATTATAATAATTATGGGAAGCTACTAAGCAGTCGTATCGATTGATTCTAAAGGCGATAATAAAGATAGCAACTGCTATAAAGCAAATAATTTATCTAAAATTCATAATAAGCCGTCAAACAGTAATAGTTATCAAATTGAGTGGAAAAAAAACATAATATATATATATATATATATATATATATATATATATAATTAATTAAACTAATTTTATGTGATATAATACTTACTTTTATTTAGAATATTTATTTTTGTAGATGATATTTATATGTAGATGTTTATAATTTATAATTTTAGTTTTAAGTTATTTGGCTAGCTCAGTTTGTTTTTAATATTTGTTTAATAATTTATTTTAATTAGATTATTCGGGAGCATGAAATCCATTTTCCCTTTGAGTCCTGGCAATTTATACTGTTGTAATAGTTGAAATAAAAAGAAAACACATTATTTGAAATCAATTTAATTATCAATGCAATATTTATTTGATAAAATAATATGCGACGCCAATGGTTATATGTACCTATTTATTGATTTTAATAATATCATAAATGCGCATGCGTGAAAAAATTAGTCATGCGCTTTAGCATGAAACAAACAATTATGATATGTAAGAAGCATCTATATTATACAACACAGTTTGTTAACGATGCAAACAATTGAATGGTTCAACAATAAACATAAAAGAATTTATATATATCATAGTTATATATGATACACATAGCTGTGGGAAGAAATTAATTATATACATGGATAGAACAATAGAAATTATATACAGATGGACATAGTTATTTCATTGTAAAATTTCAATCACCAGATTTATGTGATTACAAGATGGCGTGATTAGCGTAAGTACATATTTTAATTTATATATAAAGTTCGGCCTTTTATTAAATTTAACGATTTATGCAATGAATACACTATATAAAGTCTGTTTCTTTCTTTTTTAGATCGATCATATTTTCAAAAGTTTGTCAATTTATAAAATTAAGTATTTAATTGGGATTTTGAGTTTTTACACTATTTATTGGCCAATAAATGATTTAAATACACTGACCTGTTAATCTTGAATTTGGAAGAAAGTCTCTGGATCCCAGGAACACCCACTGAATCTCCAAAAAAAAACCAAAGTTGTTGAAAATTTCACAGATTCTTGTCGGAAAACTTGTAACAATTAACTGTAAGTATTTCTAATATTGTATTTAATCGTACTTTAGGAGTTTAAATGTCTTAAAGCGGGAATATCTTTAAATTTTTAGGAACACTATCCCACACACTGCTCGCTTCTTAACACCAGCTACCGTTCTCCTTAAGCGTCCCCTCGATTTTCCACTTTTATAAACAAAACAGTCTTTTGTTCTTTTCCAGATCACTATTCAAAAGTTTATTTATTGATTCAAAGTTTGTTATGTCATATTTTACAACCAATCAGATATTGTCCTTTGTAATCAGATAATTGAAACTTCAATCACTTATCAAAACAATTTCATACATATAAATACATTAAAATTGGTTATACATAAATCCATTTACATAGTACAACATTCAATATTATTATTGATAGTATATCCTTGTTACATTCATATCAATTATGAATATAAATTCTCTTATGTTATTTGTCTATATGTCATTATTTGTTTATCTATGAAATCTATTGGATTATATTCTATTCAATATTTATATTTGTTCTTATTCTTAAATTAATGATTATAATGAATTAACTATAGTAATATTTGTTTTCATTTCAGATGAACAGCTGTTATGATATGGAAATTATTCTTCGTCTTAGGCAACTTTATTTACATCATTACATTGGTTAGGCAATATCTATATTTTATGTTATCATTGAGGTAATTCCTTTTTTATTATTGTTATTGGCTGTTATTTAATATATCTTTATTTGATATGTTGTTTAAATTAAGAAAAGTGTTTCCTTTTTACTTGTTTTCTTAAATTAAGTTATTTTCATATATATTTCATACTAGCAACATATTTTTATAATACTAATTGTCTTATTATCTATGATATCTGGTTCAATTCCCCTCAAATTTAAATTTAAATGATATCCATACCCTGGATATTTATTTAAATTTCAATTTTCTTATTATAAATGATTGATTTCATTTTATTCAAAAAAATTGTTTCTCAAATATTTGTTCACATTTTTCCTACTACAAAATCTATTTCTTTCAATAACTGTCTCCTAATTCTTTCCTTAAAATACACTTGATTAAGATCAATGTCAATTTATATTTTTAATATTACTTCATATAATACTTCTTTATTATCATTTCTTACTAACATCCACTTATATATCAACTTATTTCTTTGTAATTACATTATACTTCTATATACTCCTCATATCATATTTCTTTTCAATATTCATTATTCAATATAATTAATTATTTCTTAAATTCATATATACATCAATATCAACTTCCTTATTCCTTCCTGTATTTTCAAGTAATCTATAAGATTCTAATTGACATTAAACATTACCTCCTATATTTTTAATCAATATCATTCATTATTATTCTTTCCTATCCTTTATTACTTACATCTTATTTCCTTATTTAAAAATGTGAACTTCTATTTGATACTTGAGTTATTCTTATTTTATCCCCTCTATCCTATATTCTTTAATAGTTTCATTCTATGTAAAACCAGTATCTCTTATAAATTGTTTCCTTTATTTGCTATATACATAGATTTGCCATACTCAAATTTTTTTAAAATGTTTTAATTATAAGTTTTATCTAATAAATTCTTCTTTATATTATATTATATTTATTTTTTTTAGGTTCTGAAGAAACAAACGTGATGAATTTAATTGGATTATCAGCTGCCAAATGGAAAACAAAATTCTGTCTAATATCTACTTTAACTTTGTACACTACCTAATATTAAATTTTAAATCTATCCTTATGCCTATCATTTCCTTTTTTAAATATTATTCGTAACATAACATCATCTATAAATTATTTATATACATGACATATATATAATTGTGTTATTCATTGTTTCTAAATTCTATGTACATTATTTATATCGACTTCCTTTCTGTATCCTTTCCCTTTTTCATTGAATTACATTTTCGTCTCCATATTTCATTCCTATTCTCTTGTTCTATTATTTAATTTGCTTTTCTTTTTCTAACCTTTTTCTTGCTTTCTTCTCTTGTTGTTTGATGCTCGATAAATTTCTGAAGCGTCTGTCTATTCTCTACTGTATTCTTTTTAACTTTGTTGCCCCATATCTCATAAATTTCTTCCCATGAATCCATTAAAATTTGCGTTTCCAATTCTTCCATATTATTCATTTCACCTATTATTATTTTAGAGAAAGCTTTTGTATGAATCATAGTCATCATGTTGTTCCATTTTATTCCTGTTACTACATTATTATAAAAATTTCCTGAACATCCTATACCTCCTTCATTTCTTCTTATACTATCTTCTATTTCTTCTACTGTGTCCTTTAATCTCCGGTTCATTTCTTCTATTTCTCTGTTAATTTGTCTATCCATTATTCCACTTCTTCTAGTACATATGCCTGTTGATCTTTCTATTATACCATTTAAATTTGTGATTTCTTTATTTACTTTTTCTTGGAAATGTTGATTTTCCTCGTCAATCGCTTGTTCCTGTAATCTTATGTATTCCATTTCTCCAGTTTCCTTTTCTTCTGTACCCTCAGTTATATTGGTTAATTCCTGATTATTCTTCTCAATATTCTTAATTTCCATTGAAATTTCTTCTTTTTCAAAATTCCCATTTCCATCATTTCTAATTTCATTCCGTTCATAGTTATCTGTTATATTACTAGTTTGTTTTGATATTTCCGTTTGTATAGTTCCTGGTAAATTTTCTTCCATTGTGATTCCGCTTTCTTTTGGTTCTATTTTCAAGTCTTTATTTTGATCCTCCATATCTAAGTTAACTTCATCTATTTGCCTTCTAAATTGTTCATTCTCAAATTCTTCCTGGTTCTCCTTGAGTTCCTTAATATTTTCTGGTTTCATATCATCAATTTTATTTTCCAAATTATTACTTGTTTTCGGTTCCATCATATCAGTATTTTTATTTATAGTCGCTTTCAAATCTTCCTTAATATTGTTCATATTTTCATTAATCTTGTCCTCCTTACCAATCGTTTCCACATTTATGTTATCCTTGTTACTATCCATCTTACCATCAATGTTCCCCTCTACTCGGTTAAAATCTTTTACCATAGTTTTCCTATCTTTTTTTCTTTTGTCATCCCACTTTCTCATATCTTCTCTCATTTCTTTTATGTTTTCACTTACTGTGTTGATATCTCCTTTCAATTCATCCTTCATACTGTTCATGTTAGCAATTAATTGTTGCATCATGTTCACCATCTGATCATCTCTACTTGTTCTTGTTGGCGCTTCCTGTCTCCTAAACTCCTGTTTTCCATCTCTCAGTGTGCTTTTTCTTTCCATTTTAATTAAAGTCTTAAATTTTTACAAATGTATCCTATATTTTTACAACGCTCCACGTATATATATATATATATATATATATTTTTTATGTATCGATTTGTCTTATGTGAAATATGACATCAAGTATATTATAATTATATTTATTTTTACATTTACAAATTTTTTAATGATTATTTATATTGAATTTACTTAAAATATTTTACATTGCCCTGAAGAAGTGTCAAAAGGACACGAAAGCTTGGCGGCATTTTGTAAATAAAAGATCTTGGCGTTGATTCTTTGGACTGAAATCCCCGTTATCCCCACCTATATATATATATATATATATATATATATATATATATATATATATATATATATATATATATAACTTATGGCACGCAAGGTAAGACTTCCTTAATAATATTAGTAAATAAAAATAGGAAGAAATTAATTAAATGACATCACCAATGAGCCTTGGGGTATTCTAGCACTGGTTACAACGATCCAACATTGTAACTATGTAGCAGAATCTGACTCTCACCGGAACATTTTTAAACCAAACTTGCCAAAAAATAGCCCATAATAGAGCTAGTACTCCATAAAATTAGTCCTCCACAAAAAACCCTAAATAATTGAAACAATTATATTGATTTTGTTTGAGGCATAGAAATATGAAACCATAAAAGAAAATAATCTCTAGGCAAGCTTTTCGTAAATCAAGACTTATCTACGAATTTAGGGACCTTAAAACTCAATAAGTAAAATAAAATTCTAGCAATAAAATAAAAGTACACTCAAGGCGGTTAGCCTTATAATAGTCAATTATTGAATTTAGGACATTTATCCACAAAATAAATTCATAAATTGTACCTTCCTGACACTAAATTAAATTACAAAGCAACTCACCTTTTTTTGTAAGGGGTTTAATACCGACGGCAATAAATGGACGTACGGTTGGATTACTAGAACATCATGGAAACGTTCAGGATCTTCAAAAGTGTCTTTGATTAATTACTTGTTACTTTTGGAATTTGACGATTGATATTGTAACTCGTTTTTGGAGTTACAAAGCTCCGGTGGCTCTTCGTCTGGTGAGCGGTAGTCGCAGGATCTTGCGAGTTACAAGAATCGACAGGAATAGGGCGCCACTTATTTTTTGATAGTTTTTCAAAAAGTAAGTAATTACTCACACCATCTCCCTTCTTGTCTCAATTCAACTTAACTTTGTAACCATAATAACATCAATAAAAAATGAAAATCAGAATCTAACTATATGGTTTTTTTAATAAGTAAGTTTACATGCACATGTAATCAACTATTTATGATGGAAAAACGAGGATATGCATTAGGTGCATTGAGTGTAAATGAAAACCATAATAACCCCTGAATACAGCTGTATTTAATTTCATACCTGGAGAACAGTTTATTTAAATTAAGAACTATATATACATAGATATAGCAAATGCCTTG
Organism: Galeruca laticollis; assembly: GCA_963921935.1. Lineage (NCBI taxonomy): Eukaryota > Metazoa > Arthropoda > Insecta > Coleoptera > Chrysomelidae > Galeruca > Galeruca laticollis. Next base: position 33,294,393 of record OY998185.1, read on the forward strand.
TACCAAATAAATAGATATGATAGGTTACGAAAGATTAGAAAAAAAATTGAACCCCCGTTGGGAGATTTAATAATTAACGTATGAATTTAAATTACGAAAAGTCCAATAGAACACTGTACTATTATGAGTAGGTGAATTCACGTAATAAAATAGTGGTAATAAGAATATGCCAGTGCACTCCCCCAGTGGATTTTGTTAAGTTGGAATGAACTCACCGACTCCAGGGTGGCGTACCGCTTAAAACGTCGTTTTCTCGAGGACCTCCTCCCTGAAAGGCTTCATACGGTTTATCAAGGCGTAGAGATATAGCTACTTCGAGATTCCCACTGTTACTCGACCTTGATGCAACAATTAACCTACCTTTAAGTGTGCTTTTGTAAAAGACCGAAGTCGCTGGAATGCCCAACTTAATAATGTAAAGATTCAAAGCGATAGGTACTACTCTCAGGAGTGGGTGTAAATTCCCTCGGTTTCCTTGAAGTCACTATTTAATTCCAGGCGCAACCGAATTTTACTACTTTTGGAAAATGCTGGAAACGAATGGGCAGGTACCTTGCAAACGAATTAAGTAGCCTAGTCTGGTGTCAAGGGTAGTGTATATTACTAATAATTTCTGAAGTAACGTTCACAATGTAAAAGTTTTAAAGCTCTAGTCACGGTTATAAATAAATAAATTATATATGATATAACAATCTACAATTAGTATCTCGTTTAGCACTGCATGATCATACAAGCTTTACACTTTACAACCCGTTGTACACTACACCGTTTTTTGTACTTAATACCCCCCAATAAAGTAACATAAAGAAAACTATCGATTTAGTTTTACCGAAATTACAAAATATAAATGTTTAGTTTGGGTTTCAGCCAAACTAAATAGTCGAATCCGGGATTTATTATCTAATTCTCAAAATCGGGCGCAATCACTATATGAACTGAAGTTGGGTTCCACCCAACCCAGTTTTCCAGTGCAAAATGTCAAATATTAAGGTACTAAAGTCAAAATAATATGGAGTACTAAAATCACAGGTAGTTTTAACTAAGGTACTTAGCTGCTATGGTATTGGTATGAGTTCCAATCCACAAAGAAATTCCAGTATCTAGTCCTAATTGTCTCTCCCTTAATCTTGCTTGAAGCAGGTGACTAAACGGGCACTATTTTTGGTCTGACCATTGAAGCAGATGAACCAATGCAATATGAGTTCGAACTGTCAAATAGTTATTCCATACACGAGGAAAAGGAAGGGAAAAAGAAAACCCTAAAAGTATTAACGTCCATTATAGAAAATTGCATAAAAAATTGGCAATAGCTATCAACTCTTCCTTTATTAGAAAATAGTAGACATATCGGCTTACCTCAACACGATGAGGGTTCAACCAAATGACCACACTGAAAATGGCAGTCGTTTGGGTTCGATGTTTAAATGAACCTCTGGCGAATTCTCCTAAAATAAATCCCTTTCGGTATATATAGTGGCTTCTCAAATTCTCCAAAACTAAAGCCGACTATATTCTTTTAATTGGCGCAAATCAAATCCCGTCCCAATACGGATAAATTTAAAAATGAATCAAACAATTTATAAATAACTTGCACAAATATGAGAACCGCAAAAGTCAGTTCCCCCAAAATCGCAGCGATCGCTTGCCGTGCAAACTATCCTCAAAATGGCTAAATCAGTTTATCCAGCTTACAATGGAAAAATCAGAATTAGAAATTATTTTTAAAAAACTCAAATTTTATTGTTCCTGTTGGCAATAATGAATACAATTAAATCAACACACAGGTGGACATCGACTACTAGAGGTAGGTTGACCAACAGGTGAAGTGTCGAATTGAAAGTACCATTCAAGATGACTAATTAGAAAGTATCTGTGACAATTACTATGGTATATGACTATGGTAAATGAAAAAAACACTCCTTCAGTTATGGTGAATAACATGTATATATATTTGGGATAAACGAAAATCAAATGTTTAAGAATTCCAAAATTGTTCTGGGTAATGGGATTCCATAGACAAATAATAATATATTCATTTCTTTATGTGGATTTGATCTCTAGTCTCGCTCTTTTTATCGTAATGTTTCGCATTCCCTAACTATTCTCAGTCTTGTCTTACTCACACAAAATAAAAGAGATCGAACGATCGAACGCATCGTGTGAACGCTCGTGTCGATGATTTATATCTCAATTGACATTCATATGACTTAACCCTTGACCAAAACAGATGCATAACAAAAATATCAAGATTATTAGAGAAAGAAATCAGGACTTCCTTAGGAAAATAGCGAGAAATAATAAGCATCCAGGTAAGACAACTATATTTCATCAGTTTATACTGACTAGTTTATTTCTTTAATATAAATCCAGACTATGCATTTTCACCAGTTTTTCCGATTAAAATTAGAACAAGGGCCATTTATATTCAGAGATATAATGATGTTCAATAGTGGCTGCTAAGTATTTTATTTTATTTTAGTTACTGTATTATGACAAACCAAAGACAAGTAAAACAAAGGAAGGTTACCGAGAAAACAATTTCCATGGAAAATACTAAAGCAGAATGGGAAAATAAACTACTAGAAGAAGATAACTTTACTACTTTTTATATGGAGACAACCTGAGTATGGTTATAAGTCATAGAAGATCACAAATTGTTCGGTAAGATAGACTATGATTGTTTCCGCAGAGTGTTTCGTATTATGGTCATTCTATAGTTCTAAAAGGTATTATACTGATAACGTTTACGGCTTTTACTTCTGTTATTTATATTTATAGGTGAAATACAGTTCAATGTTAATAGATTCATGAATAGTTATTTATTACCCATTCATTAAAAGAAAATTGAAAGTATATATTGCTGTATTAATAAAATAATCAATTTTCAACAAGATTAACTTCTCAGAGAATTTAAACCATAACACCACGTATGCCATGTCGTTAAGTCCAGCATGGCTGCATCGAGCATCGGACTTACTTTTGAAAAAAAAAAACAGATACCGTGAACAAAAATGGCTAGGTCGGCGGATCTGAAATTTATGTACCACTCAGCGACTGTACTATTTTAAGAAAAATGCTTAGTACGTTTACCTCCTTGTGACAGGAAAACATCTTTCCCCAATTCACAACGGCAGAGAGCAGCTTCTTAACAATGTCCGCAAACGAAACCCTAAAATTCGCTACTCCTTCTCGATATTTCAAAACCGGACCAGTTAACCCGAAACTAAACGGACTCCAAGCTTTTGTAAACCTCAACGGCCAATCAAGTTCTGATAATCCCTATGATTCATTCTTATTTTCGGCTGACCAATGGAATATCTCCAATAGATATAACAAACTCCGAACTCAATCGAGGTGGCTTGTGAATTTCAGATTTATGTAGTACCCTAGTACTCAACGTGTGAAATGTGAAGTGTCAACGTCAATGTAATCAAAAGTAGTACTACTATGACTGTCATTGTGAATGACATTAAAAGCAAAATAAAATTCAATGAGCCGTTCGCAATGAAGGTATTACCAAACAGCGACTAAAATCAGCGACAAAGTTTACTTATTTTATGTCTGAAGCCATTCTAAAACGTTGTGTACTCGTATGAACTGTTTACGAAATTGAACCTCTTTCAAATATAAACATTGTATTGAAAGAAACACCTTAATGAGTTTTATCACTATCCAGTACTGGTAAGTGAACAATACATTAATTTTTAATTATATATTCAATCAAGGTTATAATTTCTTTTAGGAACTTGTGTAGCTGTCAACTGAATTACTGTTCAAGATGCAATCACATGTGTTAATTAATATCAATACTTTGTGTACATAATTTAATGATTGTCTAAGCTGACTATTGATTTAAAATGAAATATATTTGAAAGTAGACACACATTCATTTCTCAGTGCTTTAGGTAAGTCTGAATGTACCAATATTTTAATTAATTTGTCAATTAAAATAACCAATGAAAGGATAGAAAATTTTGGAAAAAAAATCATAGTACACACGGGTTTAAAAAAAGCAGGAGCCAACCTATGTAATGGCGGTTATTGTGGAAGAACAAAATCCGTCATTAGAGGTTGAAAATCCAAGTAGAATACAAAATAAAAATACCTACCAACTCTAGGCCATACGAATTCAAATATTATGCAGTGCAGATTTATCCCAATTTAATGGATGACTATTAGAGTCAAAATTCTGACTTCTGACCACCACAGCTTTTCACAACACAATCTCCGTTGCGCTGATTATTAACAATACCTGAAGAAATCTACCATTTTTGGAACATAATGTTTTCTACATTAGAACTATCTACTAGTTGCTACTACTGCTACTAATTACAGGAAAGCTGTAAAGTACCAGTTAAAGCTTATACAACTGCCATTCTAGCTTGGTACTATTCCACTAGATGACCCTAGTCAACTAAATGAAATTTGCACTATTCAACAATTTACTATGGAAATTTACAATACAATGACAAATAGTTCACATTCATAAAAATAAAATGAAATTCACTACGGTAAAATAATCAGATAGGGAAGCATAACTTGAACGATTAACCAAGCAGTGACAAGAATTTAAAAATTTTTTAATTTCAAAATTCGACAATCGCAAAAATTTAGGAACTATGAATCGAGAGAGGAGAGAATGAAAGAGTCATTCTCGATGATACGAATATGATGAATGAATTATTGGAAATTGTTTATACATTTAGTTATCTTAACTGTATTTTTGGTCGGTAAAAATAATACGTAACAACACGCTACATTGAACTGTGGAAGAGCACCCAGTTGCCTTAAATGTGCAGCCCACACCTTACTCCGGCATTCCCAAAGGACAGGACTAAGCTAGCTACGTGTGCCCTAAGCTAGCTACGTGTGCTTATTACAATGGCGATCACCCCTCCAACGCAGAGATCTGTCTGTAGTACATCAAAAGACGTGAATTGATAGAGTCACGAAGGTCGTAGAACAGCAATCCCAATACCGCAGCCCTCAGATATACTCCCGCTACCCTACCTACGTTCAGCACATGAACACAGCGCACTCACCCAGACAACAACTTCTTCCTAAGTCTATCCACCGGGCCCGCAAATAGACCAGAGCCCCACACAACCCCGGACTGCACAATCTACGAGAACAGAGCCTGCTACAGACCTCCATAAATTCTCTCAATTGAACACGCTTTTCAAAGAATACATTAGACCGTAAACCTTGATGTGCTGACGAGAGCGGTGGCTGACCTCCTACACAAGACGAGGACTGCAACCATCAAACCGAAAATTTTACCATTTACAACAACTTTGCCGCAGGTATAGATGAATATGATATATTTGCAGGTAGGTGATAAAACAGGAATTCAAAAACTATCTCAAAATAATCTTCTGTAATATACATGGGGTACTTAAAAAGCTCCATCTCATCAGTCTCTATCTCGAGACTCATAAGCCCGATATTTTCTTTCTGATCAAGATTTTTCTGAAACCAAGCAATTCCGTAAAATTTAGAAACCTAGAATACAGTCTCCTCAGACTAGACCGCCCTGGAAATATCATCGGACGCGGCATCGCAGTACTTATCAAAAAAAACATAAATGTCGAACTCTTGCAACCAAACAATATTTCAATAGAGCACATCGCACTATTTGTAGACAATAACATCAACATTGTGGGGGCTTACAGTTCACCAAACAATTAACTAACAGAACTTTTTCAGCATAACAAAAACTTATAACAGAGTCCTCATAGTGGGTGACTTTAACTGTAAGCACCCACTGTGGGACTCTAACGCCACACACTCAAACCCAAACGAAACGATTCTCCAAAGATTCTGCGACAATTCTGATTGCGATATCTATAATACAGATGACCTCACCCACTTTTTCTTCTCCAACCCCTCTCCTAGCACGCTCGACATTGCCATTGGACGCAACGTGAATACAATAACTAAAATGAGAACCATTCCTGACCTCAATTCCGATATAAGTTGTAACTAGAGATACTTAACCATTTCTGTGTTTTGTCAAGGAATCGAATCATATTACAATGGCATATTATTGTAAATCATAATACTATTTTTTCTTTCTTTTAAATTTCGACTAAAATGAAGCAAGTCTTTATATAATTTTCATTTCACAAAATTACAAATTAAAAACATAGTAACTGGATATGCTGTATTCTTTGTACATTTTTAATCAATTAAGAAGTTATTATATCTACTTGCTGCAATAAATGTATTTTTTTTTCTAAAAAAGAAACATGGCAAATCTAGTTATGTAACGTTATTGAAACAGAATGTGGTAGGGTAACTGGACCTGGTCCAATCGCTAGAGGCAGCCTGGCTGCGAGCGCAGTCATTTGCAAGGCATTATTATCTCTGCAAAATGACTTCTGCAGCGCCTTGCCGGGGGAGCAAACTTATTAAAGTTGCTTTAGATAAGTACATATTCATTTTTCAATGTATCTAACCAATTGAATACAATAATTTCTGTGGATATATTATCAAAAATAATTATTATACAGTATTGTATTTTTCATTTATAGATGTGACGAGTCGTCCAGATATAAAGTAGTTGGTGGTAGCAGTCCCGCACAGTTATCCCCATTTGATGATTCTGATGCAGATCAGGACTATGATTCGAATCTTTCTGAAAGTTGTTCTGGAAAAAGGAAATACGTAACACAGCGATGAACAACAGAAATTAAAAAAGAAGAAAATCCTTTCTTATAAGGATTATTCTGCACTATTTCCATCTCCAGAAGGAATATGGGAAACAAAGGGACTGGCTGAGTCTACAAGAGAAGTTGTCTTAGAAAGTGCTTCTCAAATTTTAGCAGTGAGAGTAACGACATGCTTATAGCCTCTATAGATAACGACAATAAAACGGAGGGAATGGTTCAGGTAAGGTTAATAGAGCTACTAAACGAATTACAAAAAAAGCCAGCAAAAATAAGTTCAGTCTTCGTTCTGCATGTAAAAATACATGTAGAAAGAAATGCTTTCAAAGGACGGAAGAGAAAACATTTTTAATTATTTCAAAGTGCTTGATTATGGAGAAAGGTATTTTTAGATAAATACTTGATAAAAAATAACATAAAGTATAGAAAAGTTGCGGCAGAAACTAAAAAAAAGGTTTACAGTTCTTTACAATCTTCCCCTAACCATTCCGTTGAGGGAAACCAATTTTTTATCTGACTACTGTGACAAAATTGAAACCAATAAAGAAATAACAGGTAATGAAATTAACTGTCTCGACCCTTACTTCGTGGAATCTACTCATATTAGTGTTTTAAATGAAACTCACAGTTAATACCACAGTATAATAAAAATTCTTGAAAATTCTAAAAAATGTCAATTTTTTAGAATTTTCAACAATTTTTATTATATTGTGGTATTAACTAGAAACCGTGAGTTTCATTTAAAACATCAAATAACAGGTATATTTAAAAATGGGCTAACCGTTTGTAAAACAATGTTTATTCATACACATGTCTGACGGCTTAGTCAAAAATTTCCTTAAAAGAACGGCGAATGACTTTCCCTGTTTGGAAGATATTTCTGAGGAAAACTACAAAAATATAAAACAACACATTGATTCATATTATCCACAAGTCTTCCATTATAATAATATGCATGCCCAGAACAGGCGTGATTTACCCCCAGATTCAACAATAACGAAAATGTATAAAGATTTCGATTCAAAATATAAACATGTTAGTTATGAAACCTATCGAAAAATATTTGGGAAAGAGAATATTGGATTTGCAGCTCCAACTCAGGTTGAATGTAGCGTTTGTTCAGTCTACAAACACCATTCGCATGAAGAAAACCATAACTTCTCAGTGTTATCGCGAAGTTCTGACATGAATTATAAATCCTTAGAAGATCAGAACAAAGGAAATGTTCCTAGTACTTCATGCACTAAGATATTTCCAGCCACTTCATCCAGTCAACTCTGTTCAGTATGTGAAAGTTATGACCTTCATAAACAGAGGTACATAGTGGCCAGGCAAAAGTACAAAGAAATATGACAATTCATAGGAACTTCACGCAGTAGATTTGCAGAAAATATTAATTTCACCTAAGATGACTATAAAAAATTCATTATTGATTAGCAGTCTTATTGTTTTTCACGAAACGTTTGCTAACTTGAAGACTGGTGGCCAGAATAAATGCGTGTTACAGCATGAAGCTATTCATGGAAGAATTGCTTCAGATGTGGTGTCCGCCTTCTACAATGTTTTAATAAGATTAGACGCTGAAACTAAGCATGTCATATTTTGGGCTGATAATTGTACAGCCCAAAATAAGAATTAGACTATTTTTACAGCTTGTCTAATTTTTGTAAACGAAGAATGGGGACCAGAAACTATAACTTTCAAATATTTTGAACCTGGCCATAGCTTTTTGAGGGCTGACTCAATTCACGGGCAAATAGGTAAAAATGGAGCTTTACACCTGAGATTTTAGATTTTGAGGATTTGGAGAGGTTAGTTAAATCTTTCAATAAAGATAATCACATAATTAGTCTACTCGCTCAAGATTTCAAACTATTTGAAAATGGATATATGACACTGAAAAAGGGACCATCCTCCTTACCGAAATTAAATGAGTTAAAGTCTGTGAAATTTTGGAAAGGATTCAAGAAACTGTTTTATAAGTTTGAACTAGAAAATGAAGATTTCCTTGAAGCTAATATTTTACATCCCAAATTTAAATTGAGCTTTCCTGAATCCTACTCTCCAAACAGAGGATAAAATTCGAAAAAAAGGAAACAATTGTTAAACAATTAATCCTCCGATACCCGCGTGGCGTCTGACAGACGCCACTCTGATAAACAATGCCCAGAACTTTTTAAAATAGTGAGATACAGACTTACTCTTCCATCTACCTTCCTAATACGCCGACTACTTTGATACATTCAGTCTGAACTGAAATCTCTTGAGCGTAGGTTAATTTATCAAGCTTTTTAGTTGGTTGGCGTCTATCAGACTCCACGCGGGCACAGGTGTTTCAATTCATTTTTTGGTAATTTCTTGAAAGGTAAGATAAATGATTGAAATAATGATTCAATAATTTGATTTATGGTTGTTTTATTATTTTAGATGGATAAAAAGAAAGTTTACCGTTTTGACAAAACCGAAGATGTCGAGGAAATGCAACGGCTGGCTTATATTTCCGATTCGGATTTGTCAGATGCTAATAATGACAGTAGTTCCATATCTGATTTGGAACAGTTAGAAGAATATGATGAACATTCCGATACAGAGCACGAAAGTGATAATAGTGAAGAAAATGAAGAAATTTAAAATGAAAATTCAGATGCCAATGTATTATTTGGGAGAGATGGAATTACTAAGTGGAATATGGATCGTCCTAGACAAGCGGTAAGGACTAGCTCTCACAATATTATAACCCATTTGCCAGGTGTAAAACAAGTAGCTAAGAATGCCAAGACTGCTCTGCAATGTTGGGAGTTATTATTGCCCGACGAATTGATTGTAGTCATAGTAGAAAATATAAATAATCATATACTGAGCAAGAGAGATCAATTCAGTAGAGAAAGAGACTGCAAACCGACAGATTCAATTCAAATAAAAGCGTTCATTGGTCTTTTGTACATGGCAGGAGTTCATAGAAATAGTAAATTAAACACGCAAGATTTATGGGCCACAGACGGTTCTGGTATTGAATTATTTCGTCTTACAATGTCTCGTAATCGTTTCCATTTTCTGCTACAATATATTAGTTTTGATGATAAGCAGACAAGAAATGAACGTAAAATGTATGACAAATTATCTCCTATTCGGCAAATATTCGATATAATTGTTCATCGTTGTGAAAAAAATTATTCAGTAGGAGAGTACGTTACGATAGATGAGATGCTTCCAGCATTCCGAGGACGATGCTCATTTAGGCAATATATCCCCAGCAGGCCAAATAAGTATGGCATAAAAGTATATTCTCTTGTGGATGCAAAGACGTGGTACACTCTGAATATGGAGATCTATGTAGGACAGCAACCTGATGGTCCGTTCAAGGTAAGCAATTCTTCGCATGACTTGGTCAAAAGATTATAAAAACCAATTCGTGGAAGTGGACGTAACATTACTGGTGATAACTGGTTTACCAGTTTTGATCTAATAACCGACTTATTGAAAAATGATAGACTGACCTATGTAGGAACAATAAGAAAAAACAAAAGACAACTTCCAACAAGTTTTGTGACCGTTCAAAACAGGGAGCAAATATTCGAGTCGTTTTGCATTTCAGAAAAATTTAACTTTGGTGTCATATATTCCGAAAAAGGGCAAGAATGTTATTCTCTGTTCTTCAATGCATCACGATTCAACAAAAGACAAGGAAGCTGGCGTGGCACAAAAACCAGAAATAATAACATTTTATAATTCCACAAAATCGGGTGTTGACATTGTAGATCAATTATGTGCTACTTATTCAGTCTCAAGAAATACAAATAGATGGCCAATGGTTATATTTTATACTATTCTAAATGTAGCAGCAATTGATGCTCGCGTAATTTATAAAGGAAACTTGAATGATGATTTAGATAAAAGAAGACACTTTTTACAATCATTAGCTGTGGAGATGACCAAACAACATATAAGAAGAAGATGTCATTTCAAATGAAAGAAATATTGTCGCATTTGGGGATTTTTAAATTTTATTGTATTATTTTATTTTTGCTTGGAAATTATCTGTGTTTATGAATTTAATTTGTTTTGTTTGTATGTTTTAAAATGTGAATTTGAAGAAAAACATTGAAATAAACATAAGTAGTATGTATATTATTTAAATAAAACCTTAATCATATATTTCCATTTTATTCTTATGATCTAATTGAATGGTGTCTGACAGACGCCACGCGGGTACTTGTGTTTCGAAATTGAACGCGGGTGCCCGAGGGTTAATACCTCATATGTCTTCCCAAAAACAGATATTTTGGCACAACTTGCCCAGTGCAAAAAACCTTGAAGATCTAGGACATTGTGTGACATTAATTTGGAAATGTTTATTGCTACAACTATTTTTTTTATCTAAGCTTTTGTTAACCAAGTGAATCCATACCTTACATTTTATCTGAATGTGTTATTTTATTAAAGTTTTTGTGAAATACATGAACGAATAGTTTGAATGTGTTATTCTCTTTGTCTTATGTCTGCTTCTGACTTTATTCCACGTTAAATATTTCTGTAGCTTGTTTTTTCTTGTTTATTTGATGTTACTTGAATCAAGATATTATGAAATAACTGTGACAACATTCTGATTAAGAAGTTTGATTTAATAATTTTTTAATTACTTCTTTATTTAGATAATTCACAAATTAAACGCTAAAATTTTAAGTCGAGATAAACAAAACCATGAATGCTATTCAATCTATGAAAAAAAAAGTAAGTTAGTTTACTATAGTAATAACTTGTCGATTTTATGAAATGCTAACTATGAAATCAACTCACTAATATAATACATAGCAGTACTTACTATGGTAAATTTTATAAATATACTTGATATATTTTTGTGGTGTAAATAACATGAAATGTGTATCTAGGTCAACTTGCTATATTGTTTTTTGTGAATAACAAGCCACACTTGATAATAGTAACTAAAACTGTTCAAACATTTTACATTTTTACATTGTATAAAAAATAACTAATTTTTTCCACAATATATGAAAAGAGCATTAAAAGTTAGGTTCTTAACCCGAATTTAAATTACCCCTAACAAAAATAACAAAAAATATTGACACAGACATTTCATAAAACTTTCAATAAGCATAGCTAAAACTGAAAATTTTTGAGTTACTATGTTTTTCATTTGCACGGCAGACTTGTAGTCGACTATGAAGAGTGAGTGAACTAAGAGGATTCAGTAATGATGGGTGTGAGTAATTATTGGATTTTAAATAGGAATGAAAAATTTCCGGAATGAGGCCGCGTTTACTTTAATTGTAAACTCAGCATTCCACTGGTTATTATAAGCGGCTATGTTGACCCTAAATCGGAGAAGAGTAATAACCAAATTCGCGGTTAGGATTAGCAGGATATTTGGAATTTCGACTGAATTTTCAGCCTCGATATTGTGATAAAATATTCAGCCACTGCTGATTTGTATACTTGGTCACACGAATATGAAGTTTTTCGGATACCACTTAAATAATGCGCTTAAATAGTCGTCGAGTTTACAAATGTATACTATCATTTTCTTAGAATTTGCGTAATGATTCTATTATATGCTATATTTTACACATATCTCACAGTGCGTTTTGTAGGAAGTATAAGCTGTTCTTGAATCTTTATGAAATTCCATTAAATTGTTCCCCACTGCTGTTGCCATTCTTCTCAGTAATAAGCCCGAAGACATAGTGCTGACATTGTTTAATTATCTAGTGCAATTGCGATAGAACAATAGGTTTCAGTTACAAAACAAAAATATTATTGAAGATCCTGCCGATATGATTGAACAAAAATTAAACAGCGTATTCAGAAGTGAATTGGATTAATAACATGCACGACGTGAGTGTCCAAGAATTTCCTCTTCCCTGGACATAACTTTTTGACAGCGCTTCTCAAATATGAAAGCAGTAATACTACTTTGTTTTCTGATAAATGACAAATATTTGTTTATAAAGAAATGAGATAATTTGTATAACTAAAAAAATAAATTAAATCAAGTTGAATTAAGATAGGATAAGCGATGAGATATTTGTAGACAAAGAAAAAATAAGTTAAATTGAGAAAAGATAAGTGGGCGCCACCTAGAACATTATCAGCTTTGTAGTTAGTACACATCCACATCAATTAACTCTGTGAAGAGGGTTGGAAGGTATATAAATATGAACCAAGTTATAAAACTTACAAATGTGATTTAATAAATGTAATAGTATATTACGTAACGTGTGTTGTAAGAAGCATTTTACGCACGAACGGAAAAGTTACGCACAAGGCCGCGTAGCGGCGAGTGCTTAATTCCGTGAGTTACGTACTATACTTTACCTACGACCCACTTGTACTTGTGTTTATAATCATATTAAGGTATTTAAAGTACAAGTAAAAACGTACATCCTCGATGCCCAGCCAAGTTTTATAAAAGTCGCTCCTCGATGCCCTGCCAAGCATCTTAGAAGTTCACCCTCGATACCCAGTGCCCTGCCAAGTTTCGTAAAAGTCCGTCCTAAGTAGTATTTATTTTAATTAAAAATGGATGTAGAATTAACGGAATTGCATAAAATAGCATATACACCTCTCGACTAAAGTGACATTAATCCCTAGGGTGGATTACTTCCCTCGGGAATCAAACACCACCCGCGGGATTAAATGGGCCACTTCAGTCGCTTGGTGTATAATATACTATTGTTTACTAATATGAGATACATTCAGACAGCTAAAAGATGCGGATTGAATGAAACGGAACCAATTATCATATAATTCCAAATAACCCTTAGTATTAAATGCAATCTCATATCATTCATATAGAGAATAAAATTCAACGTCAAATATCTAATTAATACATTTTGAATAAAATGGCTACGTCTATTGACAGTTACTAAGTGATTGCTATGGAAGTTGTGCGATTTACTTTACAGCCGTGCGTTTTGTTTCACCGTGCGTAATAGACGTCTTACATTGATTGCAGACTGTGTGTTTTTGACTACTTACAGGAGAGGTCGTAGGTAAAAAAGATTATACGTTTAACAAACAAGTTTCAGTCATAAAACTGGATTCATAAAAAAATTATCAAAGCGGAAATGAATTTTACAAAGTGATCAAAGTTAAATAAAAGTTAAAAATTAGTCAAAGTTGATATGTAAAAAAATTAATAATAGTGGAAATAAAATTCACAAAAATTGAAGCTACACATAATATATAATCTATTTGAAAAATGAACGGCGATTAAAAAAAGAAAAGAACAGAAAAACCTATTTAACTGTGCAAGAAAATGGCGACTGGGTGCAATTTAAAAATCCCATAAGGTCCAGAAATCCAGTAGAACACCAAAATATCTATTTCCACTAACCAACACGGCTGGATTCCAACAATATGTGGAACAGAATAATCCCGCTTAAGGATGACTAAATAAAAGTCAGAATTTCAGTACCACAATTGTACACCACAGTCCATTATGGCCATCAGGTATCATGTCCTTTTAAAACATCAGCTGATCAAGAGAGTATCGACGTACCAATACCGAACTAACTATACAGTTTCCTTCAATCTATTCTAACTGTATTATCACAGAGAACCTAACGACAATTCTAGCTCCGTACTTTGAAACTCGTCCCCTAGACGACGCTAGACGACAACACACATAATATTTTCGAATAACGTTTTTATTCTCATTATTGCAAAAGAACAAATAAAAGGGTCACTTTTAATAACAAGCATAAATAAAAATAATATTTATTTTATCTAAGCATACTCCAATATGGTGAAAACAAAGTACCAGATAATAGGCAGCTTCAAATATAGCAACCAAAATACAACGAACAAATACAGGGTCATACTCGAAGATAATTATATTACACAATACTCTTACTATAATTACGATGGCTCTTGAAAAAAAAACGTAACATAGTCGACAACTATTACTTTCCTGATGCTCACAGCTGCTTTGGAAATCAACCAGAATAGCTTGTCTAGTAGTTGAAGTTAATCATCTACTATATAGGTAGGTACTTCATGTATGAAGGAAACGGCAAACTTGCCTATTCCCAAAGTGCTAAAAATTACAATTGTGTGAGAAACTGAATGAATTATAATTTAGTAAAATTGAGGATTTCTAAAATGTTATTCAGAAATATATGTGAAGGAAAGTATTATTTTAATAACGTGGCTCATACATTTATAATGATCCTGTATTTTACTGTATGAACGATAAATGGAGAATAAATTATATAGAATTCCATTCAAGTACTTTTATGCAAATAAGGTATATAGAAATACAGTTCCTCTATTTCAAATATCAAAGAATTTCATTTTTATATTTTCATGTACAATACTTTTGAACAACCCAGTATTATCTATGTACTCAATATGGTTGAAAAACTCAGTATATAAGATTTGACACTATTTAATTTCTGATGACATTTACATATCACAATTGGGAAATATATTCAAAATTAAAAACAGATATCACTGTAGACATTTTACTTTTGAATAAAAGAATGCAAATCTACCTTTAGCAGGGTAATAACAAGATTAGTTTTTTTAAAGAAATAGAAAGTTTGTAACCACAGTGTTATGTGGTTATTTTATTTGAAAAAAAAAATTCAGTTGAATTTGTATATTCGAACGGAGAACGTATTTTTTGGGAAGTCTCCAAAGATTGTAAATTGTTTTATTCAAATTTGAATATTATAAATAATAGTAGAAATTTGTATTCGGCAACGAATTCTGAATTCAGTGCCTGTGTGATTCGTTGAAATCCAGTGAGAGATCCTGAATTATAAATTATATTTAGAATAACTACGAGTTATACAAGCTGTGTTCCAGTCCAAATTCCAAATTCTTTGGTGAGTCAAGTCAAAATTTAATAATGTATTATTTCATCGAAAACGTCAGGACTTCAAACAAAATTTGATAATAGATGCTTCTCAACCGAAATTTATAAATAAGATTTCAAAATAATAAAAATACTCATCAGTATACGTATCAAACAAACAATTTAGAAGAAAATATAAAAGTATTGTGAACTAACATTTGACACTTGCCAATTTAGGTGACAATTAAAAAAATAATTTGATCAATATGGTAAATAGGTATTAGATATTCTAGTTTAAATTCATTTAATCTTAATTTGTATTTGGTAGATAAGGTTTTTTAGTTAGTTGTTAAAAAAGGAAAACTAAGATTGGTTTTTACGATTTGGTAATTAATATTTTCATTTTAACTTACTGTGAATTCATTTATAATTATTAGAAGAAATTTCATTGAAATTAAATTTATTTCTTGCAATAAAAATTTTTGATTTATTTTTGAAGGTGATATTTGTTGAATTATAGCGATAGATAATTTCATTAGAATTTAGTAGATGTCAGAGAGAAGTTAAATAGCCTTGTATAATATAGAATCTACAGTTCCATCATATAACTGGATAGAAATCAGGAACAAGAATTATAATAAATATTCAATTTGGTTAAAACCTGGAAATCATAAAGAATTTATTTGTTTGATAGCACATTGAACCCAACCTAGAGTAATTATAAATTGAACATTAAATGTATCTTTCAATAAAATAAAAATTTTATAGCCGGGAATTTTTGACAACAACTGTCAATTTTTGAAATAGATATTATACGTCGCTCTAAGCCTTGTGTATAATATTGACGTATCCAACGTTAGGCGTTATTAAAATTCGATTAATTATCATAATAGTATAAAATTTTATAACTCATAATTTTAAAAATAAATATACTTAAATGTATTAACACTCACAACGAATATACAATAATAGATATTAAAAGGGAGATATTAACTGTTATATAAAAACGAATATATAATGAAATAATGATTTCAAACCTCTAATTATAAAATTAGATTCATAAAAGTTCATTAATTGAAAAAAAGTAATTTCTTCTGGCACTATAACGTAAAAAAATATAAAAAGGAAGCGAAAAAAACGTGTTTTTTATCGGAACCTTCCAATATTTGTGAAGAAAAACAATACCAAGATAAACAAGGGAGATACTGGAGGGAACGAATTATTGAAACAAATTTAGCTATGTATAAACTTACCATTCACTTACATGCACTTTTGAAATTGAAGACCAAATTGATTGCGAAATATATCTAACTATATTTATTCATTTAGATAGTTCGATAATGAGAGAGTCTTTTTAGTTTTTGTGCGAGACTATATACCTTCCATATCCAAAACAGATGTACCAAAATAGGGAATATATCTAATATTTCTTGAATATTTGGAAATAATTTAGTCTCTGGCGAGAGAAAGTGTACACGAAAGTGACCATGAATTCTCAATTCGTACAATCCAAATCAACTCCGTTTTTCAAAATGTATGAAGTGAATATGTGGTCTCCGTAGTCTGGTGGAATGCACGGTGGTTTCACTTGAATTGTCAAGGCCAAATTAAAATTTCAGTTCCATTCCTAATTGTAGAGGTCGTAAATTTGACGTTTCACGTAATTGATCGAAAGTTTTGCGGATTGAAGGTTAAAGGAATCGTCACGAAGATCCTAGTGGTGCAGTTTTGTATTTTTGTAGTGTTCGTTTTGAATTGATAAATAAAGTTTATCCAGTTTAATTTGTTCTTCGGTAGTTATAGTTTTATTACGTTGTATTAATTTGTTGATAAGTTTTTTTTAATATGACTTTAATCAAATGTTGTGTCCATGATTGTGGCGAAAATAGACATTCATCTGATATTAGATATAGGTTTCCAAATCCAAAAACAGATTTAATCCGATTAAGAAAGTGGGTAGATGCAATCAATAATACCACCTTAATAAATATGGACCCTACAATAATTTATGCTTTAAAAAGAGTCTACCACCTACATTTCGAAGAAAAATGTATTTCAAGCATGTCAAATAAACTGCATTCAAATTCAGTACCAACATTAAATTTAGGAGGTGAGTTATTTTATTTGTAATCTTAGATGTTCTGAAAACTTTAAATAGAAATGTTTATAAATGATAATGATTAATATGCGATTTCCATTATGCTCTTTATATTCTGACTACCCATTCCATAACTGTATAAGTATTTTTATTTAGTTTTTCTTTTACAGACAACATAAATATATTGCAAATTTATAACTTGCCATCAACATCAAGTTCTATGGAACCTTATACAGACCCTGAAAAATCTTCACATATCGAAGACATCCAGAAATCTTCCCTACATAATTCTGATGGCGTTGAGACAGTACATATAAATGGTAGAATATATTTTAAATTTTTGAGGAGTTACCACACGGTTTTAAACGTTTCACCAAATCATCTGTAACATTTAGTAGTTCAAATTAATTAGTTTAGAAGTTTATTATATTTGCATACATTTTATTAATATTTTACAGAACCTGATGGGACAAATCCATACAAAATTTAAAAAAATATTGTACCAAAACAAACTGTAACACCCAGGAAACGTAAATTATATAGGGCAATGCAATATTTTCACAAAAAATATAGTATAGAGAGAAACCGCACACATTCAATTGGAAAAAGACTTTTTGATGCTGGAAAATGCTCCAAACAAGCAGAGTTATTAAAGTGTTACGTGATTTGGTTAATAACTTTCACTTATAACATAAAAAGTCAACTGTTTGATACAATCAACAAGATAAGAGATCTAGAAGTGGTTCTTGACCATGCACTTATCTTTAACCACCACATCACTACTGTGGTGCATAAGTCCTTGAAAATGTTGGGTTTTGTTAAGAGAAATATTCGTGATTTTATATTGAACTTTCATGTTTTTCTTTAGTTAGGTCTCACTTTGATTACTGTTCTGTATGGTCTCCACCTTACTTAGTTAACATTAGAAAACTCGAACATGTTCAGAACAACTTTATACGTTATATTATATTTAAGCTACATGTGTATAATGACTATGCTGTGTGGCTGCAGTAGCTTCGAATCTGCTCTCTTGAGAACCGCAGGAAAGAGAAATATCTTACATTAGTTTTTATTATCATAAATGGTACACTGTGCGTAATATAAAACGGGTACAACTACTATAATCGAAAATAGTGTTTTTAAAAGTGTCAGTGATGAACTAGTTGTTATGATATAATTTCTAGGACAGTGATGCTAGCTGAACAAAAATATTAGTAGATGTAATGATAAAAGTGAATTTCGTAAAGCAATAGAACGAGATGGAAAAAATAGAAATTCATTACAACATTTTTACAAAAAGAGTAACTGGCTTAACTTTAGATATAGTGTGATATTTTAATAGATATAAAAATGTTACATTGTTACTGGTTCGAATATTTTTTGAAATATAAGGTTTATTAGATGACTAGAAACAGGTGGAAGGAGGATCAAATTGTTGTTAGAAAAATAGGAGATGGAAGACCAGTTTTAACTAGAATAGAGCTAGACAAAGCTTCAACTGATTATTTATACGAAAATCCCTATAATACGGCAAGACATGCAAAAGTAGCAGTGAACTTCATTGCTTCAGTAACAACTGCATTGAAAATAATTATTCAAAAATGGGCTGGTATCGTGAATAATGCGCCTTGACAAATTTGAAACATGGTACTAATTGTCATTTTAATTAGGTTAACATTGGAAAAAAAGTGTACCAGTTTTATATGATGCGAAGTGTACATATAACTGTCCTCAACTTCTAAATAAAATTAATTAACTTGTTCCATCGCAGACCACTAGGCAGAATCGAACACTTCACATACCTTTTCACAGATATAATTGCATACTACACATATCTTCATAGATCTATAAGACTCGCAAACTCACTGTAAGACCTTTCACTTTTTGATGCCTCAATTACTAAAGTTAAACACTTTATTCGTGATTTGAATGTTCAGTAATTTATATTTTGTCAACCCATGATTTTTGTGTATCTTGTTTTAATAACTGTATTCACTGTAGTGTATATATGTTTAGATTTGTCTAAATTATATATTTTGCTCACTTATGTATTTTATATAATTTTAAAGGGCTTGCCCGTGAATAAAAAAATTATTATTGTATATCCTTTGTTTTTTTTGTATATCATGAAGTTTTTCTTATTATCTAATGATGTAATGTTTTTCACTAGCCTGATGAGTGGCACTTATTATATTATGGACGTGCTTTTACGGTAAATAAATGATTTTTATTTTTTTTATTGGAAGAGATTTCCATGAAAATATAACATATGATATGGGAGTGTTTTTCCTGACCATATTATCTTCCCTTGTAGCTACAAGTATCGTCTTACAGATGGCAGTATAAATTTTCCTAAATTATACTTACTTTTTGGTCCTATGATTTGATAATAATTGGAAGAAACTAATCTTACTGAGAGTATGAGTAAACAGAAAGTATACAGTATTTCAATCGACGTTATTTTCTGGTTACAGTGCAACCAGAATATAGCGGAATTGAAATACTGAAATAATTGCTTCACAAATCACCCACCTTAATTGCTTAAGAGAATTTAAATTAACCGCCAAATCCTTCATTCCAAATTTGCCACTAATAATTAGTTCCATTCCTAATTGTACGCGGCACTCCACTTTTTAGTTTGACATTTTAGTGTTGTGAGATCTATCTATAGGTGGGTGATTTGTGGTGGAATGGTGCTCTGTCTGCTAACCGAGAGGCCCCGGGATCTAACCCGGGCCTAGTTAATATCATAATTAAAATTTCGGAGAGCCACCTGTCGGAAGGCAATGGCAAAAAACTGACAGTATTCTGCCTAGTACAGCCCCTCAACATAGACGTTCGGATCCGTCGTTAAACTGTAGGTCCCTTCTATCTGTGGTAACTGGAGAGTACAACACAGGTAGAAGTAAGAGGTCGCCTACATCCGATCACGGATATGGCACTGTAAGAAGAAGAAGTGAATATAGGATGTGTCTACGTTACCGTCGCTAAGTTATTTCAAAAGAAACGTAGTTTATTGCGTTTCACGCCCTCACAACCAGAGAATTTTTTTTTCAATTTTATAAACGAGAGACGTCCTTACGAAGGTGGCTAAATTTTCTTCAAAGTGATCATTTATATGAAGATGAGAGGAGAGAAAAAACCCAAGATGGTGAAGACCAGAAGAAATAGTTGTAGAAATAATGACTTTAATGAAAAAACAAATTTGAAAAATAGTCCCACCCTATACATTGATCATCAATGGATGAACAAAGAGATGATTGAAAAGAAAAAAGAAGCATGGGTAAAATGGATAAGGCCGAATACAAATGAAGAAAGAGAAACTTATGAAAAACTAAGAAAAGAAACAAACAAAATAATAAAACAAGCTAAGAGAACAACAATTGAAAATAGAATTAGTGAAATAGAAAGGGCAAGTGATGCCAGGAACACAAAAGTATTATCAAAAAATAAATGCACAGTCCCGAACATATAGAACCAAAGCAACAGGAATAAAAAACAAAGAGGGAAGAATAGTAAATGAAGATACGGAATATAAGGAGACATGGATGAAATACATTAGGGAATGACTAACAGAAACAAAAGTAAGAGAGGAGGCTGATATAGAAGAATTGAACAAACAAGATGTAATCGAGAGCCCAACGAAGTAAGACATAAGAGAGATAATTAACAGGAGTAAGAACGTAAAATCGCCAGGAAGCGACCGAATCAACATGGAACTTATCAAATACGGAGGGACTAAACTGTTAGATTACTTACACCAATTGATATATAAAATATGCGAAGAAGAAGAAATGCTAGAGGAATGGAAGGTGGGACAAATAGTAACAATACAGAAGAAAGGAGACCAACAAGCTTGTGAAAACTTATTGAATATTTATGGGTGAGTAAGAGGTAGCATAATTTGCTCACGAATAGAATTGTAAACATTAATACTTTTCAATGTCGTAGTAAATAATACAGCAAAATAATTATAAGTGAATTTGAAGTTAAATTTTAATAAAAAATATTCTATTATTTTCAAGCCATGGAAGACATTGTAAACTTAAATAAAAAGTTTTTGTTTCTATACATATGAATTCCATTAAAAAAAATAATTGATGCTTCAAAAATGTATAATATTATGTAAAAGTTTGTCGTACTTTAAGGGAAAGTCGATGACACCATTTTTTGAATATTTCAATAGCTTTCTTAGCTTTTCGCCCTTTGAATGCATTGGCATCAGTACCGTTTTTTCGCTGGAGTCGTTGACGTTGACTTCGATACCATGAACATCGTGGATTTTACCACCAAGGCTTATAGTCATTTGTGGATAGCTATCAAGTGCAGCTTGAAGCAAATTCTCGGCAACAAAAACCAAAAATGTGAGAAATGGAAAAAGTATGAGTTTTTTATCTATATTGAAAAAAATTGAAGAAAATCTGTTAAAATCTCTGATGATTCCATATAATGGAGTCCAGCCAATTGAGATATCCTCTTACATCATCACCTTCAAAATTTTGTAACGAGGGTTGTGTACAATCAATATTTCCAATTGACAGTAATCAATTTCATTCCGTACTAATCAAAGTTGCTGTAATCGAAAAACAATTTAAAAGTAAATTAGACATGTTGGATATTTCTCAAATTTCAATGTCATCTAAAATAGTAAATGTGGCATTCATAAACTTCTTCAGAAATGTCCATTTCCAAACCCGGAAGGTTTATGGAAATGACATTGTCATTCAAAAGTCTCTATCTTTCGCGAGGGATGATAGTTTCAGTTCAAATAGTAACCAATTGATCAGCTTTTTTAACATCTTCTGAACGAAAGTGCGTCTCTCTCACACACACGCACCCTGATTTGGAGTCAGTTCTTGTGATAAAGCTTTTGCCCAATACGATTCTCTGAAAATGAATGAATACATTTCGATAATTTCTAATAATAATAGTCTTACATACCTATTCAATATTACACTGTGCATCTATAAAACCATAACGTATAAATATATTACCTTTAGTACTTTTAACGATGGTTGACGCAAATATTTTTTCAGTATATTCTTTCTATCAGATGCTAAACCACTAGTACATCCATGAGCAAAACGTTTATTTTTTCACCAATGCCGGAAAGAAAACTTCAAAATTTGTACATTATCCAACTAACTTCATTTACTTGTACTCATAAACAGCTAACTTCGCAGATACTATTTATTGACGGCAGGGCGGCTGGTGGCTCAAAAATAAATCAATAAATTCTACAAATTATCAGGGATACTTTAATACGTAGCGATCGTTCTCCTTATCTCTAACCTCCAGTACTAGAATATTTATCACAGTTTTTAACGTCAAATTAAAAAACAAATGACAAGATATGCTATTAAACATTTTCTGTTGTGATATCAATACCCTAATTCGCAATAATTGTAACGGACAAATTTTACAGGAGAGCCAATAAACTGTTTTTGTTGTTTGTCTTATTTTTTTTGCGTAAATATTTACATAATTATTTGTAACTCTTATAAATGCAAATGTATAAAAACTATTACAAACCATCCATTTCAAATTATTTTATAGGAGTGACGACTTTTGTTATAATAATGAAACGACTTACGATATTTTCACCAGTTCAAATAAATTATACAGGGTGGTCCTTCAGTAATTGTACATAGAAGTATGGTAGATTCCTGAATTTAAAATATTACGATTTAAACCAACTTGCTTTAATAAAATGCTGCTAATAAGGAATATACAGGATGTTGAAAGTTTAATTTTAAAATTACTATTTTGCAATAACTTCAACGTTTTTGGATATGTATTCATAAAAATTTGGAAATAGAGGTTTTTGGGCACGAAAAATCATAATCTGGTACCTACTTCGATGTAATTTGTAGAGGGCGCTACATAAGTCACATTTGTGGCATGAATGTGCCCTAATTTTTTTTGCTGTTTAAGTTAGCAGTATTTTTGTAAAAGAATATTGAAGCCACGTTATTTTAATATGAAAAAAGTATACTTGTTATTAACCTTAAAACTTAACGGTTTACGATATAATCGCATTTTAGGGATCAGCTGAATGATTATTTAGAAAACAAATTAAAAAAAACGGAGCTAAATAACTTCAATTGTGTCACTTCAAATGTTCTATATGTCCTCCATTCTTGTCGAAGCATTTATCTACACGTTCTATAAAAGATCGTCTTACATTAAACAACATCATTGAATGAATAAAAACCGGTGCTCTATTTATTTCTTCCCAAAGTTGGTTGCTGGTATTTATGGGATTCTTATAAACAAGTTGTTTCATTGCACCCCATACACCGAAGTCGAGAGGATTCAAGTCTGAACTACGTGCTGGCCAAGGAAAATGGCTACCACAACCAAACCAGCGTTCAGGAAATTTGTAATTCAAATATGTTTTGACTACTCTCGTAGAATGCGGCGGTGCACCATCTTGCATGAACCACATATTTTGTCTTATATTTAGTGGCAATTCTTCCAATAGATTAATAAAATCATTTTGCAAAAAATGTAAGTAGTTTTCACCATTCAAAATACGAGGAATTAAGGAATTGTTACCAATGATACTACACCATACCTTTATTTAGAATTCATATTGGAAATGGCTTCCTGGTTTATCATGTGGATTCTCAATAGCCCAAAGATGATTGTTCCTTGAACTAAAAATACCACGGCGGTTGAAGGTAGCTTCGTCGGTAAATAATATTCTGTCGACGAAGGTGTGATCAAGATTTTGCCTGTTTCGGATAGCACTTGCAAATTGGTATCTTAACGGTAGATCTGCTGGCAATAAATTTTGTACCGGAGTAAAATGGTATGGGTGATACTTCTCGAGGTGTAGACTTCTTAAAATAGAAGTTTTACTGATTTCTAAAGCATCAGATAAACGCCGTGTACTAACTTGAAGATCATCGTCAATGCGAATCGTTATTTCGTCATCTTTCTCAGGCGTAATTATTCTTGGTCGGCTTAAGTTATCACGCTTAGGACGACACGTACCACTTTCGTCTAGATTCCTAAATAGATTTTTGAATGTTTGATGATTAGGTTGCTGCCTGTTTGGATATCTTCTCAAATATTCACGTTTCGCAGCACGCCCATTAAAATTTTGCTGACCGTAAATAGCAACCTTATCTCTCATATCTGTATTAGAATAATTATTATGCCTCGGAATTTTCCGCTTTATTAATTTAACCAATAAACCAACTAAATATTACAAGACTGACATGATATTGAAACAAATCAAATGCTTTGCTGTCAAAATCATTGGTGACGTCACCCTACTACGTTAATAGTTTCCGAAATGAATAATTATTACTTTGGGAAGAAATAAATAGAGCAGCAGGTTTTTTTATCCAATGGAACGTGTAGATAAATGCATCGACGAGAATGGTGGACAGATCGAACATTTAATGTGACACAATTGAAGTTATAATGTAATTAAGCTTAGACATTTTTTTAATTTGTTTTCTAAATGTTTTCAATAATAATCTTGCAGCTGATCCCTAAAATGCGATTATATCGTAAACCGTCAAGTTTCAAGGTTAATAACAAGTATACTTTTTTCATATTAAAATAACGTGGCTTCAATATTCTTTTACAAAAATACTGCTAACTTAAACAGCAAAAAAAATTAGGGCACATTCATGCCACAAATGTGACTTATGTAGCGCCCTCTACAAATTACATCGAAGTAGGTACCAGATTATGATTTTTCGTGCCCAAAAACCTCTATTTCCAAATTTTTGTCTATACATATCCAAAAACGTTAAAGTTATTGCAAAATAGAAATTTTAAAATTTAACTTTCAACATCCTGTATATTCCTTATTAGCAACATTTTATTGAAGCAAGTTAGGTTAAATAGTAATATTTTAAAGTCAGGAATCTACCATACTTCTTTGTACAATTACTTAAGGACCACCCTGTATATATTAAATAGAAAATTTATCTCAATTCATGAAAATAAAGGAAACGACCAAGTAAACATGAAGAAACAAAGAATTTGTTCAATGATAGGGCAAATTATCATAGAAAGTATGAAAATCCTTTGGAACGCTAGCGTTTAAGGCCTGTAGATGTTCCCACTTTTATTTTTTTATTTTCGGAGCTGTCCTGTGAAGTTAGAGTAACGAATTATAAGAACAAGTAGTTGTTTCTTAGTTTCTGGTCAGCTAGTCTTTGTTTCAAAGTATTGTATTCATCAGTATGCCTAAGTTTGTGAAGTAAGTTACCATCTGGAGTGTATTTAAGAGCTCTCAGATCAGTAACAAGTGGATCTCCAGCTTTAAGCCCCAGTCTAATCAATGTCACTAGTTTAATGGAGCGGAAGTCTTCAAAGAAATTGAAATTCAGATATTTGATTATAAAGGGTTCCGGGTTGGTTCGTCCACGCAGACAGACGTCTACATTGTCTGCTGCGACATTAATAACAGTTTTTTTAACTTTCTTTCAATAAGGGAGTGCATCGAGTCGGCTATCATTTGTGTATGTTCCTTTTCAAGAAATGTGTACTCAATTAGTACGTTGTGTTTCTTGGCAATATTAAGTAGCGCATTTGAGAGGGTGACGTTTCTGTTCTGGGATGTACATCCATCACTATGCAGAATTGAACTTTGACCATTACCCAAGCTGCTCAACACATGTCCTTCAAGAAAAAAGCAAATTATGGAAGCATAGTTGTTGGCGTAAACACCACCAGCTGCTTCGTGCCAGATAAAGCAGTATCCTCGACGTGACTGCATGTCGTAAATGGTAATATTATGGATCATTAATTTTATCTCAAAATATGGGGCTGATGTGTTTGATTTGGGGCTTAACATGACAGCTTGCATATCCATACAGAAACTCTGTTATTAGAAGCTTTATCTTTCTCTTTCACTTCTCTCGCCTCATTTATTTAATCTGATGGAATGAGTAGTCTTCTTCTGAAATATTTTTGTTTCGATAACTTACGCCTTGGTCGCACTCATCTTTCTTAGGTTTAAACATGCTGGTATTCATTTCTTCAAAGACATGAGAAAATAAGGCGATTGAGACTGGTCGGCAACCGCGTTCAATGGACCAAGCTTTGTAAACTTTATAAAGCGTAGATTTCGATTCCCAGTTTGGTTCCACATATAATTTTGAAGAACTGGCTCGGCAATAATGTGACTCTACTTTTGATAGATGTCTAAAAAATTCTTTCAAAACATCTTTACGACTCTTCACAACTTCATTCAAGTCACTGATTTTGTCTTCCTTATGTCTGTCACTATTTTCGTTGTTGTAGTTTTGTGATCTAGATGTGTCAATTTTCCAATCTATTACTGTCCATTCTTTCAATCCTAAGGTATTTAAAAACATTGTCGTACATACACGCAGCTCGTCGTCATTATTTGGTTTTCTTAAATAGTAGGCCCAGCTGAATTTCCTTCTTGATATTTGTTCTTCTTTTTTGTTTCTGTGCCTTTACGTTTCTTGCTTTTTAATCAAACATTTTATATAAATTCTCCGTTAATCTCACGACATATCTGACCAAAAACTTTTAAATATTCCATTCCTCCCCTTTTCCGTAAATATTTTACATTTCATAGTTTTTTATTAGATGAATATTTACAGTTGCAAACGTCTTTGATCTGTCTTCTTTTCCTTGGCATGCTATAATTCCATGCTCCATCGCACTTTCGTTTTCATAATAATCTTCACCCTTTTCCCGTTTTCTTTTATTTTCATTTTTATTCCATTTATTCTCGTCTACATTTTGTCTTTTATTTCTCTCTCGTTTATTTTCATCCGTCTTATCACTTAAACTTTTATCTATTTCACTACTTGATTTCTCTTCTAAATTATAACTTGGATCATTCGGGTCTTCACTAAACGGTGTTTCTTCTTGATTCAATTTGTGTTCACTTTCTTGATTCTGGTTTGTATTGTTTTGGTCTGTTACTAAAATAATGATGGTTTCTTCACGTAAAACATATAAGGTATCTTTTACATTTTCATTTCCATCGCCGTCAAGCAGGACGGTACTTAAGTCTTCAAAGTCACAGCGAAGATTATCTAATGTAGGCACTTGATCCACAATTTGATTTTCGGTTGAAACGGGTAAATTCTGTGTAATTTCGGGAAAATCCAAAATTAAAATATCCAAGTTTTCAACAGTTTCTAGTTGTTTTGAAATGATGGAGGGGGAATATTTCGAAACATCTAAATTAAATTCTCATGTGTTCAAGTTTATATTGTTGTTTATTGCAAGCTCTAATAATTTTTTGGTCCGGTAACTGTACTGCGCCATGTCGAAAAGTCCCAAAGTTTTACTGTAAACAACGAGAAACAGCTGATAATGTTGAGAAACCTAATTATGGAAAAAATCGTATGCCCAGTTATTTTTGTACAACACCACAGCACTAGCACAGTATAAAATGTCGTAAGTCCAAGTTACACTTCTAGGGTAAAGTGGGCAATTGGCGGTCACTAAGTAAAAAAATAAGTCATAATTTCAAATTATTTTAAGATAGCAATCACTAGTGCACTTGAAAATTTTTTTGATCTGAAAATCTTTCAAAATGTTTTTTATACTCTTATGATAACAAAAAAAAAACAAAAATGTGCATTTGACTGGCATTGTCATACAGATAAGGGAATTCCGGTCACTTAAGCGGGCAATACCGGTCAAGCAGGAAAATGCTTTAAATATAATTAAGTAAACTTCAAATAAGCATTTTTCACCAAAATATCGTTTATTGAAACAAAAAGAAAATAAAAACAATGTAACTATCTAAGTAAAAGGCTGACATTCATCACATATCCTACAGGTGTGTCCCATCCACTGCATTCAGAATGTGCCCATCTTCCGCATAGGGTACATCTGTACCACTGCTCATTATTATTTCCATAATCATTAATCAAACATATATCTTCATCAACATCTTCATTATCATCATATTGAACATCAACATCAGAATCTGATGAGTTTTCATCAAATAATTTTCTTTTATGGGATTCCCTCTTATTTCTTAAATTATTCCTTTTTTCATCAAGATTCATTTAAGAAGGCTGTACCTTTAATTTCTTCTTTTCCTTTACCTGTTTCTTGGCTTCCTTTTCTTCCAACTCTTTCTTCAATGGTGTAGCTGTAAGTATTTTAGCGTGCTGTTTTTGCCTGCCTGCTCTCTTCTTTTTGTCTGCTAGTTTGGGAACGGGAAGAATTTGTTGACAAGAGAGAAATCCTGAAGAAGTTGAAGAAATTTGTATAAGTCTCTGATAGAGCATCATCGCTTGCTACAGCTTGGGGATCATTGCTGAAAGACATATCAGCTTCGTTATCTTGTATGACAATGACGTCCTGATTCAATAACTCGGAAGGCAAAAAGTCTGGTTCATTAAAAATGTTGCAGTTAAGAGGATAGATACCAACGCTTCTGAAACCAGCTTCTCCTTTGCTAATTGTAGCCACAGTTGAATAAGCTCTATTGAATAAAGACGCTACATCATGAGGAGTGATTCTTTTCATCAACTGCGTCTTCATAAATAAATTGCACTGATTTCTGTATTCGGCTTTCAGGGGCCCATAGAAGACCACGTCTAATGGCTGTACTTTATGTGAACTGTGTGGTGGAATTGATACCATAACAATATGATTTCCTTTGCAAAACTCGTACGACTTCAAATAAATATGGCTGCAGTGGTAGTCTACAATTAATAAAACCGGCTCGCCTTTCGTGGGTTTAGCGTGATTTCTAAAATGCGTAACCAGTCACAAAAATATTTTCTTCGATCCAGCCATTCAGTGAACATTCATAAAGAGCTTCTGCAGGTCCATCTTTTTCCAGGAGAGGGCTTAGTCTTTTTCTGGGGAAGATAAACATGGGCGAAATAAATACCCCTGTGGCATTCATAGCACACATAACGGTTATATTTCGGCCTCTTTCGCCGCTAGTTACCACACCAAATCTTTTTTGTCCTTTGATTGCGAGTATCTTTCCTGGATCCTGGGAAATTGTGATTCCCGTTTCATCTGCGTTATATATTTTGCTAGGGGAAAAGTTATATTTTGACACCAGTTTATAAAATCTAGCTATTTCATCCTTGTTGAAACCAGTCAGACGATTTAGACTGGTAGCCTCAGCTTTTCGCACTGATATGGTGGGATTGCGTTTGATGAAACTTCTCAGCCAGTCTTTTCCAGCCAGCCTTTGCGCTGCGTTAAAATTATGTATAATATGGTTTCTCTCAGCAAACACCGTAAAAAATGGACGCCAAGTGTTTAATTTGATTAGCAATTTCCAGGTCCTGTTCAGTTGAAAACACAGGTTTTCTTCCCATTATAAGTGCTGAGTCTTTTTCATTTTTTTACCCTTCCTTGTTGCGTTGAAAATAGGATTGCGTATGCTTGTCTTATACTCGTTCCATTTTGAATGTCTTCTATCGCTTGCTTCAAATTATCTCTGGTCCATGTTGCTTTACCAGTTGATATTTTTCGATTTTGAGACATCTTTAAAGACAATTAAAAATGAAATATTCATTAACATAAACAGTGGGTATTGCCGGTCACTTGACCGGTATTACGCACCTGTGTTTACCGGCATTACCCGCCTGTAACAATTTTTCTTATGGGTCATTTTTTTATGAGAAAAAAATGTTTCTTATTCCATCTTTTTATAGGACACTAAAGAAGAAAAGTAAACCTTTATGTCGCAACTAAGTTTTTATGAAAAGAGAGAAGGATTTTATCTCTAAACCTTACTTCACTTACCGTAAATCTTACATCAGAATTGCCGAAAACACGTGGTGATCTGCACTAACCAAAGTTTTAACACAAACTGAATATCAATCGGCTGTCGAAAATCGTAGGTCAGCTGGCATTTTTGAGGCCACATTGCATTGTTGCCAAACCTAGTAATAATCATTTTTAAGGTCTGACCGGCATTGTACATCTGACCGGTATTTGCCCACCTTACCCTATACGATTTTTTGGTTAACAAATATTGTTATTTATCATAATTTTAGTAAAATTATGTAACTTATACTTACATGGAAATCAAATGACACTTTCGAAGCATTGAAACATAAATTGATACCGCTATTGCTTCTGTAAACGCAAGCACCAACAAGTGCACTCTTT
The DNA here is from genome assembly GCA_963921935.1 of Galeruca laticollis. Taxonomy (NCBI): domain Eukaryota; kingdom Metazoa; phylum Arthropoda; class Insecta; order Coleoptera; family Chrysomelidae; genus Galeruca; species Galeruca laticollis. The sequence goes on from OY998185.1 coordinate 33,325,081, forward strand.
ACTACAATGGGCGGTAATGGACTTACGCTATTTTCTTGTGCAAATATGGAAGCTTTGGACAAACGGCAGTTTCTAAAACAGGCCTTCGAGTAACGGGTACTGTTATTTTGGTGTGGCACTGTACACGTCGAGAGATTTGGCTTCTCTGTAACAGATGGTTCCAAAAACATATTTACACGAAAAAGTGGACTCACGACTATTATTGCGCATTAGGGTAACGATAAACATTAGCTATTCAACATTTTCTGTTGTGATACATTTCTGGTATTAACTCAATAAGGGAAATCCGCAAATTGAATAAATTAGGGTGGTCCATGAACAATAGAAATAACAGGAGACTCAATCATTTATTTTTTAAACCACAATGGCTTATTGCAAATGATTCGATGAAATCATTAGTGGAATTTGTAAACCCTTATAAATGCTGATACAAACTTATTACTAATAATACCGTATTGAAATGTAATCCAAACTGGAAGAGTTTTGCCTTTATTTGATATAAAACCTGCTTATAAACACACAAAAACACTGCGTTTTTCTTCATTCTATCTACAGTTGCCGCCAAAAAAAATGGGAGAGTTGGTGGTGCCTAGTGTGACTGTCACTTTTCCATTTCCGGGAAAATGGGATAGTTTTGTCGTATATTTAAATGAGAATAACACTAAAGTGTAAATAATATTGTTTTTTATTATTAAATATCAAGAGCTACTAAATAATTTTCAATTTTCAATAAAAAAGAACAATTATTATTATTAGTAATCCCGCCATTATGCTCTATAACTTCCCTTAATCTAATGGTCATCGATCTATATAATGTGGAACAATATTCTTAAGTTATTTATTCCCAATCAATATTTATAACCTCCAACAAACTTTCAACGTTTCTTAGTCTTACGTTTGCCTTTCGAATTCCTCTTACTAACATTGCACAAACATTTTATACCGGATTTAAGTCTGGGCTTTAACTACACCAGATAAGAACATTAACCCTTAACTACTACCACTGGATCACATTGACCCATGCGCAATTGATAATGTGTCAGTGCGCCATTCTACGGAGATTCTATTGCTTGGGCAAAGTTTAAAGCTTAACAGAAGCAGTTGGCTCACTCGATGTCGGCGTCTTTGATGTTCATGGTTCAAATTTTCTTCTGCGCAACAGAAAATTTTAACCCACGCGCTTGGGGGCGTATCCAATTGATACAATAAAATATCTGACAACTGTGTGTAATAAATAACAAACTTTCTGCGCAACGGGAAGTTGATTCCCATGAGTGTGTATGAGTGAGATGAAAGTTGTAACACAAAAATCGGTAGAGTGAGCCAACTGCTTCTGTTAAGCTTTAAACTGTGGCTTGGGCTTCTCAGTATGCTCTAGGTAGCCAGAGAGAACACATGCGGTGGCGTTTTTAGTTTAAATTAATTATCGCAAGATCATATTGGGTCAGAGTGACCCAGTTATAGTGTAAAAGTTATATTTGAGTCAGGTAGGTAATTGTTCCCTACAAAATAGTATTCGCTGAATATAACTGTATTTCCTAATAACTACTTTATTTTTTAGAAAAATTAATAACCGTCCTCTTACTGAAAAGGAACTGGTAGAATTGGCTGAAAGTGACGAATTTTGGCTGTATGATGACAACCCTCAAGAAAATAATGAAAATATACCTCTTTCAAGCAGTCATAAACTAGATGCTTGTAAAAATATTCTGGACTGTGGAGATGAAAGCGACAAAGGAGAAGATGAAGAAATACAAAGCGATCATTACACTGATAGTGAAGAAGAGTGGGAACCTGACAATAATGAAAATTTAGAGAGTGACGATTATGTTGAGAATGATACGGTGGTTGAAAATAATGAACAAATTGATGAATCCCAAAGAGAAAATATAGCGCCAGAAAATGAACAAACAAGAAAAAATTATTGGTATGGTAAAAAAGACAAAATAAAATGGTCAAAGACACCTCCAAAAAAAAAGGTAAAACACTCTCAAACAATTTGATTAATTTTTTAGCAGGCGTCAAAGGTTTAGCACGTGAACATACTCCCACAACTCCTCTAGAAAGTTGGAGATTACTTTTTGATGACTCAATGATAGAAAGTATTGTGTAATTCACGAATCAACGTATTGACATAGTCGCTGCTAAATACAGTCGATGCAAAAGAAAGAAAAATGCGCGCCGGTCATTTTTTCCAACATTTATCAAAAATACAGATAAATTGGAAATTGAAGCGTTTATTGATCTCCTTTACCTTCAAGGTTTGTTCAAGTCAGGTCATGATAGCATGGTGATAGCATGACTGTAGATGAAGTGTTAGTACCTTTTAGAGGCCGTTGTGGATTTCGAATGTTCATACCCAACATACCCGCAAAGGACGGCATAAAGGTACAAATTGTTGCAGATTTTCAAACAAATTATATGCTAAATGCTGAAATTTACGATGGAAAAGATCCTACAGAGAAAAAAACAAACAACTTTTCTAATCCAACCCAAGCAGTTCTTCGTTTGGTGGAAGGTACTCATCAGTTGAACTAATGAGAGAATTAGAAAAATTAAAGTTGACATTTGTTGGGACAGTGAAAAAAAACAAAACTTTTATTCCTTTGGAATTTATGCCATGTCCCAAGAGATAAGCAGAGTCATACATTTTTGGGTTTACTGCTCAGGAGATAATAGTATCATACGAACCCAAAAAAAAATAAATCTGTTATTCTTATTTTAAGTACCCACCATGATGATAAAGTGGACGCACAAACCAAAAAACTAGATATAATACTATTTTACAATAGTACTAAAGCGGGAGTGGATGCGCTTGATCAAAAATGTGCCAATTACACAACTTCACGTAGACGTCGAAGATGGCCAATGACCATTTTTCATGCTCTTTTGAATATTGTAGGGGTGAATAGTAGAGTAATTTATCAATTTGCCTCAGGTGGTAAAGAAATTTCAAGGTACAATTTTTTAAAGCAACTTGGACGTAATTTATGTATACCGCATATGCAAAAAAGGTATCAAACTTCGTTGCCACGCGGTTTGAAAACTTTAATTTTTAATTTGATTGGAGATACACTACCACCACCTCCAGCACCTGAACAAAGAGTGGGAGCCTCTAAAAGAAAAAGATGTGCAATTTGTCCCGTCAAAAAAGACAGGAAAACCAGCACCTACTGCCAAATGAATATTCCAGTGTGTATAGAATGTGCAAAAACTTTGTGCCCAAACTGCGCCTAATTTTTTTTTATTAATAGCTATTGTTTTTTAATTATGTTTCCATTTATGTGTTCATAAATAAATGTCAAAATATTATTTTTTATTTTTTTTATGAGTAAAAAAAACTGGGTGTCTGTGACCCACTCATGGTGTTTACGAGATAATTTTAGGGTGGTAGTAGTTAAGGGTTAATATTACGTGCCCGAAACCATTCGGTGACCACACCAAAGTTATGCACTGCACACTTATCTTGTTGGAGGATAAAATCATTGTTAGGGAAAAGAATCTCAAAGGAAGGAAGCATAACATTTTCTAAAATTCTGATATTATGATTCACTATTAAATATTTCGCCAATATGCCATAGAACTCCAGATCCCTGCGTAGATATCCACGTCGACATATTTACAGAGAAACTACCAATTTTATTTGTGAAATTGACATAATTCTTGTCAAACTGTGTATTCGGTGGGCGATAGATACGAATATTACCGCTATTTGACGATTGGAAAACATTTTTATCCGTAAAAATAGCACGATTCCAAAATTGATCGTCATAAACAATATGCTCTAAACCGAACCCCATCCTGGCTTCTTCGTAACTATTGTTCAATAATAGTTCCCTTGCTGCTGTGTGACATTTAAATTCAGACTGTCCTACTCTGCGACGGCCCGTACGACAAGATGCCGGAAAATTTGTTGCTGGAACAGCTTGAACTACTGTTTCAAATAGATTTGCTCTTAAATGGTTAATCAAAAGAGCATCCTGTTCAGCAGTTGACTTTCTCGGACGTCCTAAGCCCGAAGCTCTATCAGTTCTTCCCTCATATCGCTATCCTCTCAGAATACTTGAAACTGAGTTCTTACTTACATTGTAAAATACCGCAAACTCAGAAAATTAATGCATTTTAAAAATCACTAGAAATCGTCTCAAAATGAACAAATCGTAATGATTAATTCAAGTAGCAGGTGTACAAGATTTGGTATACGTATATTAATAGTTTTAGAATTTTCAATAACTTTTATTATATTGTGGAATTAACTAGAAACCGTGAGTTTCATTTAAAACACTAATATGAGCAGATTCCATGAAGTAAGGGTCGAGACAGTTAATTTCATTATATCGATTAGTTAATAAATCACCAAATAGGTCACTTCAAATTGTGTGGAATATCCTTTCACTTTATATTCAAAATGACACACTCTTGAAATTATCAGAGCCGACCGTATTATATTTGTTTTAAGAAGAGTCCATGTTAAAATAACTTCACATTACTTCATAACTAGGGTGCAATTCATTTATCCATTTTTATTGAAAATACGTCCCCTCAAAATAAAAGGCAAGCATTTAAATTTGAAAGGCATTCAAAACATTTTTAATAGATTTGTTAATATTTTGAACTGAGGACGTAACGTCTAGGATCACGTGAATTTGGTAGCCAATAGTATAACTACATCACACTCTGCCTCGAATTCAATCTTGCGATGTATGGTCATTTACATATTTTTGCGTCGCAATCTGCATTTTGTGTTGGTTTCCCAATTGTGCAGTGAAAAAATAAACTATTGACATAATAGGTATATATAATACTGGCAGGTAAGTATTACTAGTTCTAGGGACAGTTCAGTTACTGTTAAAGATAATCAGGCTCTCTAGAAAAGTAGCAAGCTTATGAAAATTAGGTAATTAAACGAGAATTTTCATAACCTCACTTTTATTAATATTTTAGCTTATATTAGTTCTGGTAGTCAATTGATCTTATCACTTGAGACATTCATAAATAGTCAATGCCAAATGTGTTTTCATCAGGTACTCAATAGGTACTTACATGTAAACCCATCAGAACTTTTCAATCACATTGGAAAAATTAGTATTTCTGAAATCTAGTGGCTTTCAAGTCAAGCAGGAAGTACCAATTACACTCAATACTAATATTTTCATCAGTAAGGGTGGTAGAAGGAATAAAAACTTCAGAGCAAATTTTGATTCGGGTATTTTAAAATTAATCTACGTATACACTAAAAATATATATTGAAAGCTAAAAAAATACTTCGGTTTTGTGGTTTGATATTACAGGTCAGTTTAAAATTGAAGAAGATGCTACGTTGATTAAATAATAATAATTTCAACTTTTGTTATAATTTCAAGTAAGTATTTGGTAATTTTTCGAGTAATTTTCAAATTCCGAATTCTCGTACATTATAAATTCTTGAATTCTCTCAAAGTTCAAGTCGAGATTTTTCAGTAACAATAAGAAATGTAGGAATACGTGTGTTTTTTCTAACTTTTTCTATGTGTAAAGAGGGAAGGATTTTTATCCCAAATATTTTACTTTCAATTCCCTAAAATGTTTCGTGAAGCATGGCTTGAATATAATGATGAAGTCAAATATCGAGATAAATTGGAAATTTGAAAAAATAGTCATTTTTGATACAAGTTCGTATATAATGTAGGACTTTTTTGTATGAGCGTGAAGTTTGTTGACTGAGGCGCAGCTGAGTTTAGCAAAAGACGCGAGTACAAAAAAACTCCTTATGAAAGTGTGTCATACAATTTTTTTTCTACGGCAGTCATTATATAGATAAATTGTGGCAATCGTTGAATATTTTATCTCATGAAGTTTTCAAATTTCCTCGTATTATCAAATGATAAAATTATGCGCAAAATATTGTTTTTTATTCAAAATGTGTTAATGCATGAACAGTGCATAAAAACTAACTTTACTCACAGTTATTGTTTTTACGCACAAAAAGTGCTAAAAAGGGCCACTTTACGCACTCTGAACAGAGTGCATAAAACCTATAGTTTACGCACTATCGTTGAAAAAATATCGAAAAAACATGTCTCTGCATTTTTTTTATTTCTTTCTAAATTATCCAATGTGTAACCTTTCATTATTATTTTGTTTTCTAAATTGTACTCGAGGTATATCATTTGGTTCACTGATTCACTTGACTATTTATTTGTTACAAGAGCTATGGCAGAAAATTCGGGAGCCTTGATAGATCATGCAAGTAACGACGTAGTTATTTTGAATTTATCTGAGGATGAGCTTAATAATTCAGATGTAAGATCAGATACTAGTCCTGTCTCCTTCATCCATAATCCTGTCCAGAACGTGGACGAAGATACAACTCAACTGAAACAGTTGTTCAAAGAGTGGAATTTATCACAAGTGCTTCCAACACTAAAAGGTAATTCTTGATAGTGAAATGAATTTTATATTTTACATTTAGTAAATTTTTTGGTAATGAAATATTGGTCCAAGGTAGAGCAAGTTTCATTTCAAATTGCATTCGATGAAAAAAGTGTTTCATTCAATACACTGACAAGATTTTATTACTTCAAATTCGGGTGTAACATATAGAAGTCTAGTCTACCTGTCCAAAGATGACATAAGAGATGCTATTTCGAATATAGGTTTGATAGCAGAATTCGGGTCAAAATTATTTCACTGGAGAAAAGCTGAGGTGAATACTAATTTCAATTATTATTGGATTGCTTTTTGAAATTCTATATAATTTCAGCATAATATAGACGATGACACAACTACATATACTTCCAAAGTAGCTTCTTGGTTTCAAACAAGTCCAGACTCAAAGACACCAAGGTCCATATCGTCTCCATCATCTGTTTCTAAGCTATCTAAGGTATCCTATTTTTGATATATATAATAATTTTTCATCTGATGTCACGTGACCGAAAACAAAAAGCTCATTAGATAACATAATATCAAAAAAAGCTGCACAATTCCTTCAGTTTAGAACCCCAAAATTACAATTCTCTACTACTCTCGAATTCCGAGATATTCCTAATCGTCGTGGGACACCCTGAATTTCATTTGCCTTTATACGATATTTTGCATACTAATTCATTATTCGATAAAATTTGTTGAAAATCAATTTTCCCTGTTCTAGAGGCTACCTGAACTTTTAAACGATTCCAATAAAGGAAGAATGATTTCACAACATTATAAAAATCATATAAAACATTGGACAAACTGCGACGGGATGATCTAGTATCTGTGATCTTAGAAAAAATAAAATATAATTGATCTTACTTATCTCCAAAAGATTATCCTCCTATCCTAAACAAGATAGAATCTACTTTCCCTACAGAAAAACGTCTTTGTGGTATGAGTGAATAAATGTTATTCAATTCTCATATCCAAAATGATTATATTTTTGTAGGATTATTAATTTTTCAACAGAAGGAAGAAAAAAAATTCCGGAGGACGATCATACAATAAATTTGTAAATCCTTCAACAAAAATCAAAAAAATAGAAAATTCTTCACATGCAGAATCTTCAACGGGATATGAAATATTACATTATCAAGAATTTGATGTAGATATCTTGAGCTCCTTGAAAACATACCTCCAAAGGAATTTCACAAATTTGGTAGAGGTTAAAGATAGATGAGAAAAAACCTTCTTACTGCGACAACAAGAACTGAAAAAGTCCGAGAGTGCAAAAGTTTTGGAATTTTTGAAGGAATGGCCCTTATGCCAATACGAAGGATTTGGTAAGTTTATTGACATGTTGTTCTAGATTGATATTACAATTTTTAAATATTCCAGGTTGATATCGATTTCCACCTGTTATTCCCTGGAGAAGAAATTCTACTGTATTGTAAATGGCAGGAATTTGAGAAGAAAATCAAGTCTTTCTATTCAAAAAATATCAATGATAAATCTTGCAAACCGTTATTCTCATCCCTAAATGACATAACAGAAACAAGTGAGTTATGTTTCCTCTTTGACATTTGTGTTTCTTTATACTTCAAATAATGGCAAAGTATATTTAAGGAATAAGCTGAAATAAGACATTCTTCAATAATTTTGGGTGTTTCTTTTTATTAAACTTAAGGTTGGCGACACACCAAGTTTTTGATTTATCGGTGTATTTTCAGCCTAAGGCCATTGCATCATACTGAAATTGCAAATACCTTGAATGACTGTTATCCACTCTTGATCTCAGAGGATTGTGCTTTGGAAATAAGAAGAACGACCAATAATCCAACCAATTTTTCTGTTGAGTTACAGGAACAGACCTTTTATTTCAAAACTACAAATCTTTCAAATCATTAGTTATACGTCTTCGGAGTATATGCATAGATGTTTTGAAAAAAATTAGCTGAACCACACATTTTATTAGGCTAATCACAACAAAACGTGATTGCAGACCTATTATTTCAATACTAAAAATCTTTCGAATCATTAGTTATGAGTCTTTGAAGTAAGTGCATTGATAGTTGAAAAACAATATGCTGAACCAAACAACTTATTAGGATAATCACAATGAAATGTGAATGTTTCACTTCGAATTGAATTTCAACTTCGCAGTTGATTCTAAAGGATCACATATCAATAATGACCATGATCATGATTGTTTTGAAAACGTCAGATCAAATCAAAAAATTTCTTATTGATTTTACTCTAAACAATAATGAAGCTATAATATATTTATTTTTCTTTGATTCAAAAGTATTTTTTTTAATAATACAATGTTTTTTGTCTGAGTGCAGTTTGCCTCATTGATCACCTATAGTATATTTTTGCGATTATACCACCTTTCATCACTAAATTTACATGCGTCATCATTACTTTCGAATTTGCAATTGTCTGACAGATGTCAATATTCAATATTGACATATGACATATTCATAAGACAAATTGAAGCAGCTAGAATTACACAAAAATCTGCTATAAGAATTGTTCCATTTTCCATTGGCCACAACTGCACATTACAATTTTAACCGTAAAGATCAATCAGTAACTTATATTTAACGTGAAATATTACTTTGGAATTACTTCCAAGGTCTTACTTATCAATATCATCAACTATAAACACTAATTAAGGAATTAACGATCTCGCACATATTTTTTTCTCTTGTCTCTTTACTTCATTAACTATAATGGCTGGATCCTCTCTACTTTCTAATAAGCCTTGCGCGGTCACTTGGTTGAATTACCTCGACATTAACCTGTCCTAGTTCTTGACCAGTAGTAATCTGCACTTGTTCAACAGTACCGTAAACTGAGGTGAAGGTGGACAGTCGGGGTGAAGTTGGACAAGACGTAGTTTCTGATCAAATAAATTCGTGACACCACTGACATTCGACCTTCGGCCAATTTGGCGGTGAGTATTTCATCAGTGTGAATGTAGTAAGAAAGTGTGTTACATTTGGCGCGGTTTTTTAACGGTAAGTTGATTTTTTAATTATGTAAACAATTGATTTAAAAAGTGCTATTTTGGCAATTTGGTTTTTATAACTATTGTATGTATTATACTGATGTTCCTAGAATGTCCATTTTGGCCACAATGTAGACTACAGTATAAGTAACTAACCTATAAAATTTTAAACTAATCTGCCACAAGTTATTGAGTCCAGTGGCGTCACATTAAAAAAGTTTCTTATTCCAGGGTACAGTTGGAGACCAAGATGCCGCGTGTATATAATAGAAAAGTGGGCAAGAAACCCAACTGTAACTATTTGCTTTCTACAATAAAGAAGGCGGAGGAAGAAGTTAAATTAAAGAAACTTAGTTTTAGGGAAGCTGCGGAAAAGTATTCAATTCCGAAATCGACTTTATTTAATCACGTCAAAGGAATAATAAATAAAAAGAAATATGGAGGTCAAACCGTACTAACTTCCGATGAAGAGACATATCTAGCAGAAGAGATAATGAGTGCCGCTAAGTGGAATTTTCCATTAACCATGATAATGTTCCTGGAGATGAATGGGTAAAAAATTTCCTCAACAGGCACAGAGAAGTACGGCTATCCCAGAATATTAAAAGGGCTAGAGCCCAAGTTAGCTCTGCTGTTATGACCGCATATTTTACGAAATTCCAAAAATCTATAGAAAATGTTCCTGCGGAAAATATCGTCAACTACGAAACCAATTTTTCCGACGACCCAGGAAAACTTACAGTTCTCGCCAAAAGAGGAGCAAAAGACTGTGATCGCGTTATGGATAGCTCAAAAACAAGCATTTCGGTTATGATTGCTGCAGCAGCTTCCGGCTTTGTTCTTCCACCTTACGTAGTGTACAAGGCCCAACATATTTATCCGACATGGATAGAGAACGGTCCTCCTGGCACGGTTTATAACCAGAGTAAAAGTGGTTGGTTCGATCAGTTTTGTTTCGAAGACTGGTTCTATAAAATTGCTCTTCCATACTTATCAAAGCTTCAAGGCAAAAAAGTGATCATCAGTGACAATTTGTCCAGTCACATATCCGTAACGGTTATCAACAAATGTCTTGAACATGACATCAGTTTCATATTGCTCCCCCCAAACTCCACCCACATCTGCCAGCCACTCGATGTGGCTTATTTTACACCAATGAAGGAAGCGTGGAGATTTGTCTTAAGACAGTGGAAAATGAAAAATCGGGGAGTCTTTCAGAAGAGCGATTTCCTTATGATCCCCAGCGAGTGTTGAAAAAACTGGCGGATTATCAAGAAGTTAACGTTGGGAAACATTGGACTGACAGTTTCGTTAGCTTTTTTCAAGAGAACCTTGATCCTCCTACTCAAACAAGAAAGCCAAGAGGTGAAAAAATGGCCATTCAACCTGGCCGGAGTGTGACATTTACTGAAGACAATAGTGACATCGAACATGAAAGCGACAATGAAGAGACCCTTTCTCCTGTGATTCAAATGAGAAAGCCAAGACGTAAGAAAATGGCCATTATTGAAGATGACAGTGAAGTTGACGAAGAAAACTACAATCAAGCTATGTCGGACCAATCTGAAATAGAAATAATAGAAGATGAATTACACGAACTATACTATGACGAGGCTGAGCCAAGTACAAGCAACCCTGCTCCAACCAATGATAAGACTGAATTAGTTCCTACTATCATCGGAGATTTCGAAAAAAACCAATACGTCCTGGTGAAATTTGAATCAACTAAAAGAAATCTGAATTTTGTAGGTCACGTTGAAGACATTGATGAGATGTTTTTAATAGTTAAGTTCCATAGGAAAAAAATTGGAGAAAAAATGGGGCATTTTTTCGTTTATCCAGATGTTGAAGACCAATCGATGGTGTCAAAGGAAAATGTTATTTATGTTTTACAACAACCTGTAGAATTAAGACGAAACCGTTTTCAGTTTCGAGATAATTTAACTTATGACATCATAGGTTAATGATTTTATATATTTTTTAGGTATTGTGTTCCTTTTTTTGTTCCAGAAAATATTTTATTCATTTTTTTACTGGTATTTTGTTAAATATTTTTTGTTTTTTAGGTTATATTACTTTTCCGCCAACCTATCTAATATGCGAGAAAAGTATTGGTTTACCCACAAAAAAGTTGGAAGTTTGAAATTTTTTTTGAGTTATTTTTACGTTATCCATCAACAACAACACGAAAAAACGCTTTTTAGAAAAAAAATCCTGTGTGTATGTCGTCGTCGTCGTCGTCGTTGTCGTCGGCCACTTCTCCTTGCAAGTCTTGTTAGCACGATACAGCCTCCGGAGTGCAATAAGTCACCAATTTTATGATGGAATATTGTTAAGGACATTTCACAGATGCACCCTATTGATTTTCAGCTCACCAGAGCCAGTACAACGGGTGCTATGGTACTTGAAGTACGACATTTTGTCGTTTTTCGAGAAATTTCAGTTTGTTAGCACGATACAGCCTCCGGAGTTCAACAAGACACCAATTTTATGATTGAATATTATTCAGGGCATCTCACTGATGAACCCTATTGATTTTCAGCTCACCAGAGCCAATACAACCGGTGCTACAGTACTTTAAGTACTATATTTTTGTCATTTTTGGAGAAGTTTCAGTTTGTTAGCACGACACAGCCTCCGGAGTATATACAAGTGATGAATTTTATGATTGGATATTATTCAGAGAGTCTTAAAGATGAACCCTATTGATATTGAGTTCACTAAAGCCAGTACAACGGGTGCTGTGGTACTTGAAGTACGACATTTTGTCGTTTTTCGAGAAATTTCAGTTTGTTAGCACGATACAGCATCTGGAATATATACAAGTGATGAATTTTATGATTGGATATTATTCAGAGCGACTTAAAGATAAACCCTATTGATTTTCAGCTCACCAGAGCCAGTACAACAGGTGCTATGGTACTTGAAGTACATTTTGTCGTTTTTCGAGAAATTTCAGTTTGTTAGCACGATACAGCCTCCGGAGTTCAACAAGTCACCAGTTTTATGATTGAATATTATTCAGGGCATCTCACTGATGAACCATATTGATTTTCAGCTCACCAGGGCCAATACAACCGGTGCTACAGTACTTTAAGTACGATATTTTTGTCATTTTTGGAGAATTTTCAGTTTGTTAGCACGATACAGCCTCCAGAGAGTATACGATTGATCAACTTTATGAATAAGTATTGTTCAAGGTGTCTCACAGATGTACCCTATTTATTTTCAGTTGACTAGAGCGAGTACAGCGGGTCCTATAAAACTAGATATACTAAATTTTTGGTCATTTTTGAAGAAATTTCGGTTTGTTAACACGATACATCCCCCGAAGTGTATACAAGTAACAATTTTATGATAGAATATCGTTCAGGGCCACAGATGCGGAAAAGTTAGTTTTATTCTTTAAAACCGTTTATTTTTTTTCTAGAAACTAGTTGATGTTTTGTGATTTAGGGAATAAACTGTTATTTTTTACCTACAAACGTTTTTCATTGGCCCAGAAAAGGTGCAAATTCTTTTAAAAAAAATTACAGTTGTCCAACTACTCCCAGTTCTCATTAAAAGTTGATTTTACTTGGTTTTGAAGCCATGTCCAACTTCACCCTTTTTTCTGGATAGAGTTGGACACTACTTAAAAAAATATTAGCCATTCTATAATTTTTGCAAAACTCGTATTAAGCTCATATAAAGGGGTAAACCTAAGGCAATTTACATATTTTTTTTCAAAATTTTTGAGGCGCTTCTAACGATGTTATCTAAAAAAACGTCGAAATTTGTCCACCTTCACCTCAGTTGACCACCTCAGTTGACGGTATTAATCTTAATGTCCTAGTGTAATGACATTTAAGGCGATGACGAATTTTCCACAAACATGGTATGTACACCAAATTAAATTATTATATGGAAACAAAAGTTAATATATGATTTTTCCTTAACCTCATAAAACCAATTTATCCATTCAAGAATCAATGTACCACTACTATCTGTAGCTAATAACGTTAGTCGCTATTCATCAGAATAGTAAAATTAATCTCTGTAGAATTTCAAAGTTATAATTACGTAATTTATGGTATGAGCCGGTGAAAATAGCATGGATTAAATTTGGGGATTCTGTACTTCCAGTTCTCCTGTAATATCGTTTGGTCCTTTTGAATTTGAAGTACAGAAAGTTTTGTAACCAAAGTGACATTTTAATTAGTTTTAGTGAAGCGTGCTTGTGAATAATTTGTGGAACTAGTTACAATAAAGGACAAAATACTTCAACAGTCACAGATGAAACTTTAATAAGCGGACAGAAATCTCATCGCATTCCGTCACAATCTGCAAAGATAAATCGAATAACTTCTCGGTATAACGAATAGAAATTAATAACTTCCAAACTTGTGAAGCGACGCTGTCACCGACTACTTGAGTAAACTGGCTCCGTCGGTAGCACTCCGATATCTCATCATATACCAATTCATTCAAGATTCACAGAAGGAACAAGCAAACCTTTATCGAGTGAACATCCTATTCTTTTATGGACACGAATATTTATGAAATTCCGTCAATATTAAACTCCGTGCAAAGTAAGTGAATAAAAACACTCAATTAGATATAATATTATCAATTAGTAAAATGTTTAAGATAAAAACTAAAATTAAACAGGTGGAAATAAAATAGTTATACAGATGCAAACACAATCAGAGCAAAACATGTACGTACCAACATATTCAAATATACCAGGGGCGTACCAAAATCTTTCACAACTAGTAATGCAAGTTGACCAACAACCGATAGTGCAACTGCGGCATGTATTATATAATCATAATATACTATAGTTAGTGGAAAACGAGTAGAGCTACTAGTCATACTGGCGCAGAACACAATTTACGTTCGAAATAAGATCCTACTACATATCTCAACAATATTAGGCACTTTCATTTCAATCGCGCTCTCGTTCACTTGGATTCTTTGAGTCAGAATATTTTGATAGTGCGGTGATTTTCGTTTTGTTTTAGTCAATTTTTTCTTAGTTTCTAGTTAGGTATTTAATAGATTTAGTAATTGTTACTACTGTCAGTTTAATTTAGTGGATTTTTGTGGAAAATATTTTGTGTAGGCAGTGGATTAGTTAACTTGACAGTGAGGTATGTATGAATTTGTTTCCGATAAAATAAAGTTTGAATTATAGTCGAGTGGCGCTACTTTGCGCAGAAAATCGTATTTTTAACCTATTTTTCAGTTGTTACTTTATCGAATGGTTTAAAAATTGAGTATATGAATTTGTAAATTTGAATAAAAAAGAAATGAGAGTATTTTTTTTTAATTTCCATATTCACTTTCAAATGTTAAAATGTTTGTTCATTAATTATTGAAATCTTTCATTTCAGACAAAATCTGGAAACATGAGTGGCTCCAATAAAATAATTCATAGTCAAGTTCGACAAATCATATACAGTGTATATCAATTTATGAAAATAGAAAAAGAAGAGGATGCTCTGAAAATTCCTCTGAGCAGTTTGCAGGAGAGAGTAGCCAACGCGTGTAATGTTTCTGTCGTCTCGGTGAAACGTATTGTTAGTGGAGGTAATATAAAATCCCCCGGTGAATGCTTTAAATCGCCCCGAAAAACCCTCAACAAACCTTCAATTTCTAAAGGATCTGTTGATGAATTTGAGGAAGAAATAATTCGAAAAATTATTTATTCATACACAGCGATACATAACAGAAGGCCTACCATGAAAAGAATCTTCGAATCGGTAAAAAATGAAACTGGGATAAATTTTACTGGCAAAATAGACTCGTTTAGACAATTGGTTGAAAGGATGGGATTCAGATGGAAAAAAACTAAAGATAACAGAAAAGTTTTGATGGAGAAATTCGACATAAAAGCAAAAAGAATTGAATATTTAAGGAAGTTGAGAAAATACAAAGAAGAGGGACGGCCAATTATATATACTGATGAAACCTACATTCACAGTTCACATACGGTACCATAAGCATGTGACTATGGCAAAAATAAATGCTTAAAAGTACCTGTGTCTAAAGGTCAAAGGCTTATTATCTTACATGCTGGAGGTGAAGCAGGATTCATACCTAGGGCGCTTACAATTTTTAAATCGGGAATTAAAACCGGAAACTATCACAACGATATGAACAATACAAATTTTGTCAAGTGGTTGAAAGAAAAATTCATTCCCAATGCTCCAAAAAAATGCGTATTGGTATTAGATAATGCCTCTTATCACATTGCATTGTTAGAACCCATTCCAAATTTTTGATGGAAAAAAGATGCAATGCAGAGGTGGCTTACTGAAAGAAATATTTTTCATGAGTTAAAAGCAACTAAAGCTGAACTATATTCAATTATGAAAATGCACAAGGTAGGTTTTAAAACATACATAATAGATAAAATTTTAGCAGAACATGACATTTCAACGTTACGTTTACCACCCTATCATCCGGAGCTAAACCCAATAGAAAAAGAACGAAGTAGCTGCTTGCAACGTAACTTTTAAATTAGATGATGTGTGGAAATTAACAGAAAAAATATTTTGCGAAGTGACTGTAGAACATTGGAAAAATATTTGCGCGGATATGACAAAAGTCGAAAACGAATATATTGAAGCATATTATGGACAACGTGGCGGATTTAATAATAAACTTAGGAGAGGATAGTAGTGACAGTGAAAGTGAATTTTCAGATAATGAAGCCGACGACGATGATGACTTAGGTTGCAATTTTAACTTCAATCATATAACTTTTCAGTGTTAAATGACAATTGTTTGATTCAATTAATTATTATTAACATTTGTTATACTCTATAAAAATAATGTGCACAATACATCTGTAAAGTCCTTTTTAGGAATCATGTGATTGTCGTGTTCGGGTTCGGTTCATGGGAAAATATTCATATTGGTCTAAAAATTTAATTTTAACTTAAATTTTGATTTCCAATTCTAATTATCCACTGATGATTAACTTTTTATTTTTTTCACTAATATTTATTTTAGATGTAGTGAAATATTAGCTTATTACGGCTGAAATAAGCTTTTAATGCTCTTTGGGTAATAAATAGATCAATGTTTTGAATTCTATTTTTAAATAAAATCATAACGTAATTTCTAACCTTCTTTTCCTCGGCTATAAGATGCAAAACCATTTCATGGTACCATCAGACAAACTTTTTCAGGTCTCACTTTAATAATTCTGTGCATCGTTGCCGTTTACTTCTCCGCAACTATTTTCAAGGTCATAGCTCTTCTCGTTTTCCACTATAGTCTATTTGAAAATCAAGAGAGAGTAAATTCCCAGAATAAAAACTAATTCGGTATGCAAAACTATAGTACAGTACGTGCGGTAAAACTTCAATATTTGTAATGCATTCTAAATGGTTTTTGTTAATTTCAATACAAAATTTATTACATTTCTTGGACTATCACATTATTTTATGATCTTTCATTGTTACTACAGTAGGCCTAAGAGGATTAACGTGCGTCATAGGCGTAACCAGAATAGAAAGGGATAATTGTTATTTAACGACCTCCGAATGGCAAGAATGGCAACCGCTTCGGGCGGATGTAATTTCGGCCGGAAAAAGGGCAGGTACTAAAAGCCGGTAGGTAAATTCGGCCGGAGGTTTTAAGTTGCTTCCTTATCTCATAGGTATTTTCGGCCGCAAATCAAATAAAATAACAGAATGCTTTATATTAAAATATTTCTTTATTTCAATAAAATTATTACATCAACTTATTTCTATAACTTAGGTAAACTATAAATTTTTAAAAAACGTTTTGATGTGATACAGATTTAACGAAATTAATTCTAGAAATATTGTCAGATCGAAGCATATTCACCATGTTTTCGATAAATTTTAGTTTGTTTTTTACTTGTTTGTCTTTAATTTTTGCTGGAATATTTAAATTTTTTATTTTCAAATATGCATCGATCTGACAATCTTCTAATTTTTCTATAAAAATAAATATAGAAGGGTGACTTGAATAAAAACTAGAATTAGAGTGCGAATGGAATGATTCGCAGGCAATTGTGGTTCTTTTAATTGATGGGTTTTCATATGCCCATATATTTGGTGGAAAATGAGATTCTGGCGCTATGTAGTTTTCTAATAAATAGTCTGCGTATTTATCTATAAGTTTATGGTCCGGTTTGTATGACATGAGATCGAATATGAAACAATCTTCAACTTCAGAGGGGTCTAAATAAGTTAGCCCAAAAGTATGAGTAAGCCATTTGCTTTCCTCGCAGTTTTTATCTTTATACATTTGGGTTAACCCTAATGATTGTATTTTCCTATACCACGCCTGGTGCAAGTGGAATCTACAACCATTTAGTTTGGTTTTGGGAAAGACAACTTTTAATGCGTTATGAATTGCGATTTCAAAATCCACAAATACCTCCTTCGGTTCAAAAACAATATTATAAAGTTCAAAAATTTTAGATTTTACCAACAGAAAAAGTCTCATATATGTGTCACTGGTCTTATTGGGCAACAGACAATACAAAAGAGGAACATAATGCCCATTTTCCAGTCCATGGATGGTAAATAACTGATAAAAATATTTTGTACAATAAGAAAATGTGCCATCCATGTAAAAATCTTTCATTTTACATAAACTTATTATATTTGTATGGCAAGAAAAAACAATGATATTATCAGCTGTGCTGTTAATAAACAAAAAAATTTCACCTGTTGTGGTTTTCGGTCCATAACTATCGAGTACAGAATGTACATCGTGAATATCCTTAGGCAGGTCTGGTAAGAGCTTACGGCGGCTGTTGTACAAATTTCTTCTTATTAGACTGACATCTATCGATGACAAATTCTCAGGCAAATGATTTGAAAGAACGCTTTTAATAATTTTTGAAGGTTTCTCCGATATGTCTTCCTCAGCTTTGCGCTTGCATGAAGTCGTCACTATTTTTCTCTCCAACGTAGTTTCATCGGACTCGTGGTTGTGGATTAATTCACTTCTAGTAACTGTGTATTCCGCACCAACAGTGTACAGTTTGGCTAAACATCTTAAATTTTTCTTTATACACCTCCAACGTACTTCACCACTTTTTAATACGTCCTGTTTACAAAACTGAAACTTTTCTACAACTAGTAAGTCACAACCGCGTGAACTCTTAATTACTGAAACTGATGCCATCGTATACAAATAATATATTTTATGCTTTCTATCGACTAGTAGCTTAAAGATAAGTTATAATACTGACTAGCTATAATAATTTTATACCTGTTATTTGTGAATTTTATACATTTAAAGGAATAATCTTAAGTAGGTACAACATAGTTATTAGAATAAAGAGATAAGTAAATTAAAGGTATTTCCGACAGGTACACAAGATTAGGTATTTCCAAATAAATACACAACTAATATTTTACAGAAACTATTAAGCGTAATTACCATTATTTTAATCTCATCGTAAACATCAACCCCTCGGCCGAAATTACCCCTGTCATAAATGGTACCCTTTGATTTATGCAGGTAGGCCAAGGGATTACCGGCCGAAATTACGCCCGCCGACCGCTCCTAATGACAGATATTTTGACTTAAATAGTGCTTAAGTTTCTAGAAATGCAGTTATTTGATTTTCGATAAACGTGACAAATAGTAGTGACTAAAAATGGAAGCAGTTTGTGAGTATACGCCAGTGAAAAAATTAAAACTAAACCATTTATCGCTCAATGAAAAGAGTGCTGTAGTGAATGTGTACCACTATTTTAAACATCAAAATCCCTCAAACACTATTGACAGTGTAGTTGAAACAACATCTAAGGCAATGGGATATGGAAAATCTACAATATATAGAGTTCTAAAGGAGGAAAAATCAGGTGGAGTAACCTCACCAAAGCCGAAACCAGGTAGACCAAAACTATTAAAAGTCAACGTGGACGAGTTTTTTAAAAATGCTATTCGTAAGCTTGTTCACTCATTTTTTATAAACAAGCAAATACCAACTTTAGATAAAGTTTTGCAAGCCATTACGAATGATGTTGATTTACTCACAATAAGCCGGGATAAACTATGGAAAGTGTTACATGAGTTAAACTTTAAATTTGAAAAAAATGGGCAGACACTCAATGATAATTGATTCTGAAGAAATTGTATGTTGGAGAAGACAGTACCTCAGAAGAATACAACAAGTTAAAGCTCAAAATAAAAACATTTATTATTTAGATGAAACATGGGTTAATGAAGGACATTGTGTAGGAAGAGTTTGGAAAGACAAAAATATAAAATCATCCCATCAAGCTTTTCTAGAAGGATATACTACTGGTTTTAAGGAACCTATAGGAAAAGGTAAAAGATTAATTATTTGTCATATAGGCAGTACAAACGGTTTTCTTGAGAATGGTTTACTCTCATTTGAATAAAAAAAAAACGTTGATTATCACGAAGAAAAGAATGGAGACGTGTTTGAGGAATATTTTGAACAGATGATTCAATTCATACCAAAAGGATCGGTTATTATAATGGACAATGCAAGTTACCACTCCAGATTACTTGAACCTTTACCAACCACTAAATGGAAAAAGGATGAAATTGCAAAATGGTTATCTTCTGAAAATTTAGCCTTTGACAATACAATGCTGAGGGCAGAATTGTTAACTATTGCTAAAAAACATAAGCAAAATTATAAAAAATATAATATTGAGGAGATAGCCAAAAAACGAGAAATTGAAATCCTTCGTTTACCACCCTACCATTGTGAGATGAATCCGATAGAATTAATATGGGCTCAAGTTAAAGGTTATGTTGCCAGAAATAACACGACTTTTAAATTATCAGATGTTAAAAATCTCTTCAATAAGGCAATATCTGAAGTAACAAGTGAAAATTGGCAAAAATGTATTAGACACGTTACAGAAATAGAAAAAAAAATGTGGGAGCTAGATAACATAATTGATATTACTATAGAGCCCATTGTAATTTCTCTAGAATCAGATGGTGAATCTTCTGACACAGAGTGCGAGGAACCATAACTTTAGAATTATTAATTTATGTACTTTAATTTTATTTTTAGATTTTAATTTTTTAAGATTTAATATTGTCGTATTTTTTGCATGTTGCTCGTCAAATTTTATCCTTGCGGTTGGTTTTGTTTTTCTCATATACCTACTTAATTGTTTTTTTAGCTCCTCATATTAATTTATAAATAATTGTAATTATCTGTACATATTATATACATATTTTATAAATAAACATATGCCTAAAACAAAATGCCTAAAATAATATTGACTTTTTCTTCATTTTACCCAAATTAAATTACTACTTACGAATTATGTTTATCTATCTAAAATTGGTAATCTAGGTATAAATAACTAAAACAAATTAAATATTTCTATTTCCATATTAATTTAATTTTGAAAACGCACGTCTATGGTTTACTGCCTTTAACACTGATAACTGCAAAACATTTCTGGGAATTTACTCTCTCTTGATTTTCAAATAGACTATAACTCTACGACAACAACCCTTTATAACAACAACCCAAATAAATATGCAGTCAATGCAAACTGACTTATCTCAAAATGCAAATATAAATACATCACAACATAGGGGTAGACAGCAAATAAATTGACACCAATATGGATATCGGAGCCAACAAATATTACGAATGTCTTCTACCAGCGAGGAAGAACATGACGAAACAGAGAATCCTAACACAGCTCCTTGGCAGCAGGTTCCAGAAAGTAGTAAAAGGAAGAAAACAACAAATGCAAAACTAGAAAGCAATCACATAGTTTTAAATAACAGATACTCCACATTAATCCAAGAAGAAAATGCTGATGCGAGTTAAACAAAAACAACAGAAGTAAAGAACATAATACCTCCACCCATATACGTGTATGGAGTGGTCAATTACTCAGAGGTGGTGAAACAAATAAGATATAAACAATATAGTAACAAAAGTCTAGCAAAAGTCAAAATAAATTGCAATACCCCAGATGACTACAGAAAGCTAGATAGAGAATTCAAAGAACAAAATATAATACATAATCATGCTTATCTGCTTAAAGAGGAAAGGGCCTATTGGATAGTGATCAAATACATGACCGGTGCTATCGCATAGGAATTAAGTGGAATGGGACATAAAATTAGAAATATACTACATGTGAAGCACAGAATAATAAAAGAACTATTAAAGCTATTTTTCGTAGATCCGGAGCTCGCCAGTAATAATAAAGACATATATGGTATTGAGAAGCTACAAAACGCTAATATAAAAATAGAACCGCCCTATAAAAATAAACGAGATGTCGTCCAATGTATGAGATGCCAATTATATGGACACTCAAAAACGTATTGTAATAGGCCCTATGCGTGTGTAAAATATGGTGGCGCCAAAAATACAAGCAGTTGTAGAAAAAGCAGAGATTCTCCAGCTAAATGTGCATTGTGTGGTGGGAGCCATCCGGCAAACTATAAAGGCTGCGAGTACTATCATAAGCTTATACAGGAAAATAAGAATCAGCAAGCAAGAATAGAGCCCAACATAAATACCATACCAAATACACAAACAAACGTTCACACATATCAAAATTGTCATCATCACGGAAACAGAAGCTACGCAGAGGTAACCAACAATAATACTAATTCCCAACAAACCTAAACCAATTATTATTCAATTATTGCATAAAAAGAAAAGAGATGACTTTATAGCCGCAGCCAAAATAAAGCGTCGTCAATCTGGCAGCTCGGCCCCTGGACTAAAAGTGGATCAGATTTCAAACCAGTTGTTCGTAAACGAACACCTTACTAATTATTCAAAAATGTTACTGAAAAAGGCGAAAGAAATAGCACAGCTGAAACATTTCAAATATGTTTGGATTAGAAATGGTGGCCTGTTTATGCGGAAGGATGATAAGAGTCATGTAAAGGGAATTTTTTCTGAACACGACTTGAACAATCTGTAATCAACTTTTTGTTTCTTTTTACCTGTTAATTATAATAAACTGTTTTTGCAATGGCTCTCTCGGTTTTTTACCAAAACGTTCGAGGTTTAAAATCTAAACTAACGACTATTTTTAAAAACTCTTTAAATTGTGACCAAGATATTATATGCTTAACAGAGACTTGGCTTAATAACACAATTGCTTCTTCCGGAGTATTGAATGATTCTTTCGCAATCTTTAGATGCGACCGGGAAGATTCTGGATCTACCCATAAAGAAGGAGGAGGAGTCCTAATTGGAGTGAGAAATAGCTTCCATAGTGTAGTGCGTGGTGAGTGGATGTCTGACGCTGAAGATCTGTGGGTATTCCTCCAGGCAACTCAATTGCTTTGAACTTGTTTCGTACCAAGCTTCATGCTATTATTGAGGATAACCCTGAAAATACATTTTTAATATGCGGTGATTTTAACTTGCCCTGCATAAAATGGTCGCTAGACCCTATAAACAATTACTGTACACCCTCACATTTTTCAGATATTAATTCTAATCTGTTCATTGATACAATTTCTTGTTGCAGTTTTTATCAATTTAATAATTTTACCAATAAATCAAAAAACACACTTGACTTAATCTTGAATAATAATTTTATAATCGAAAATATCATTGAAAGTGAGTGTCCCCTTGTTTCTGAAGATCATTTCCACACAACATTGGAGTTTAACATGAAATTTTTGAATTTCACACGCGACAATCAGAAGATCAATTCGGATATCGAATTTAATTATAACAAGGCAAATTTTGACTCAATTAGATATAATTTATCTTCTATTGACTGGAACAGTGAGTTTCATAATTTAAATACATGTGATAGCACTAATAAGTTTTACTGCCATTTGGAGAATATTATTAACAAACATGTTCCAAAATATCCTAAATTGGATTATTCAAGCTTTTGAGAGGTAGGGCAAAGTATTTAATTAACCTAGATTTTGATAATTATGTAAATAATATTCATTCTCAAATAACTACAAACCCAAAGCACATTTGGCAGTTTATAAAGTCCAAAAAAGGCAATTCTGGTACTATCGATGCCATTAGGGATAGTAAAAAGAGTCTGATTACTGATGGCCAATTAATCTCCAATACCTTCTCAAATTACTTTAGTTCAGTCTTTAATCCTCCTAACCCTAACTCCAGCAAAACAATTTCAAATAATGATATAAATATTAATTACATATCTTCGTATCACATCCCCTTACACAAAATTGTCGATAAAATTGGCAACCTCCCGGATAAACCCGCTGGTGCGGATAAAATACCAACCCTATTCATTAAAAATTGCGTTAACGAAATAGCCCCTCCATTGTGTATATTATTTAATGAATCTATAACAGAGGGCTATTTCCCTAGTATATGGAAAACAGCCTTAATAATTCCTATTTTTAAATCCGGTAGTAGATATTTAGTCGAAAATTATCGTCCTATATCTAAACTTTCTATTATTGCCAAATTATTCGAATCGATTATTTTTGATTATTTGTTTAGAGATGTTAAATACATTATTGATGAGGAGCAACATGGTTTTATGAAAAAACGTTCTGTTGAAACGAACCTCTTTAGCTATAGTGAATATTTATTAGAATACATGCATGAAGGATTTCAGGTGGATGCTGTGTATACCGACTTCAGCAGGGCCTTTGACAAAATTGATCATTCTATTTTATTGGATAAACTTGGTGCAGTCGGTATACATGGTAATCTACTCAGATGGTTCAAATCTTACATAAGTAACAGGTCACAGGCAGTAGTCATAGGTAAATATGTATCACCCTTCAGTGATATAACTTCAGGGGTACCTCAAGGATCCCACTTGGGACCGTTATTATTTAATATCTACACCAACGACATATCTCAATGTTTCAAATTTTCTAAGTACAAAAAATATGCGGATGATTCAAAAATGTATCTCAAAGTTGGTAATGTTGGGGATTCTCAATTGATACAAAGTGACTTAAACAGACTTGTTGCGTATTGCAAAAAAACTTTCTTTTCTTGAATTTAAAAAAATGCTTTTCGATCACTTTCTCTAGAAAACGATGCATACTTGATTATCAATATTTTATTGAAAACCATCAGATAGAAAAGGTATCACAGATAAAAGATCTAGGAATTTATTTTGATTCAAAACTTATTTTCGACCAGCATATCAATTATATATCAAAGAAAGCTAATCGGGCGTTGGGGTTTATTATCAGGACTTGTCATGACTTTAAGACCTCACATTCATTAAGAGCTCTATTTATGGCCTATGTAAATAGTGTCTTGAGCTTCGGATCAATAATTTGGAATCCACAGTATATTGTTTACATCGATAGACTTGACCATATCCAGAATAAATTTATAAAGTACTGCAAGAAGAAGTTGTTTCCTAAGGATAATATTGTTTCAGTTAGGCGGAACTTGAGTTTAATTCCCCTGGAATACAGACGTCAAATAAACGATGTTAAATTTGTATATAAAATTGTTAATAATCTCATTGACTCAAATGAGATTACCAGCCTCATTGGATTCAATGTTCCGGCCTATGATACAAGAGATTTTAAACTTTTTTATATTAATTTCAGTGCTAACAATTATTATTTAAACTCTCCTCTCCATAGGTGTTGTAAATCATTTAACTCAGTTTGTAACCACGCTGACATTGATATATTTCATAATAAATTTTTCACTTTTTGTAGTAAGCTAAAAAAGCTGTATTTGAGTGATGAAGCTTGGGTTTAGTTTTCATAGTGATAATGATTTAATATTTACAATTATCAGTCTACATTTTATTAATTATACACATGTGAATACTGTATTTGGGTTCGTCCCGTTTGTATTCCATGTCATAAATAAATAAATAAATAAAAATTCAACAAACATGTCAATACAGTTCTAAAACGAATTTAAATCAATGTTCAATCAACTAATACAACAGAATGGCATGGTTTTAAACATATTAACCACATTGATTAGTAAATTAGTTCAATAATGAGACAGTTCATAAGAATAGCACTATGGAACGCGAATGGCCTTGAACAACATTAGGAAGAAATAAAATTATATCTCCAAAGATACCAGATTGACGTATTATTAGTAAGTGAGACACATTCCACAGAAATTTTAATATTCCACTTTACAAAATATACTCAACAAATCATCCCGATGGTACCGCCCATGGAGGTACAGCTGTCCTAATTAAAGACACTATTGAACGTGATCAATTAGAGTAGTACCAAATAGCTCACTTACAGGTAAAATGTTTGCCATACATCCTAACATTGTCAGCGGTATATTGTCCGTCTCGCCATAATATAAAACAGAACGACTTCGAAGATTTCCTCCAAAAGGTAGGACTTAAATTTGTAGTATATGGAGACTACAACAACAAACATACAACGTTCGGATCACGACTAACCACAGCTAAGGGAAGAGAACTATTGAAAGCAATTGTTGAACATAAATATTCCTTTGTCTTGACTGGAACACCAACCTATCGGCCCACGGATTCCAATAAGATCCCAGACCTATTGGACTTTTTCATAACAAACGGGATAAACTCCGTATACACAGATATTGTACCTAGCTATGATCTGACATCTGATCACTCCCGCGTTACATTAACAACTGGAGCTTCAGTTATATTTAGAAAACCTCTGCCACGACTATACAACTTCAAAACAGATTGGGACGAATTCAGAAACAACCTAAGTCAAAGCATAAAACTTGTTGTAAGACTCAAAGTACCAGAAGAAGTAACAAACTCTCTCATTTCCTATATACAACAAGCAGCGCAAGAATCAACCCCACAAATTAAATTAAACAAAAAAATAAAAAGTGGATAAACCTATATAAATCAGAGATTCAGTGGCTGAAAAGAGAAGAGGTATAGGAAAATGACAAGGTACCCCACGTACCAGCTGGACAAACATATATATAGGGTGTTCATTTCAGGACTTCCCACCCTAATTTTCTCGAAATGTGTGTATTTTAAAAAAAATCCTGGGACACGTCAACAAATATATCGAAGGGGACAACTTTTTATCATAAAGGCAACGCGCCCCCTTTCACTCCCCGCCAGGGGGAGTTGCCAACTTCAAAATCTTAAATAGGAAGGTGTATCGAGTTATACCTCATTTTGAAGGTCTTTTTAATCTATACACGTTTTTGTTTATTTTTTAAATTGATCGATTCGTTGTCGAGATATTTAGGAAAATCTAATTGCTGCTTCG
Organism: Galeruca laticollis; assembly: GCA_963921935.1. Taxonomy (NCBI): domain Eukaryota; kingdom Metazoa; phylum Arthropoda; class Insecta; order Coleoptera; family Chrysomelidae; genus Galeruca; species Galeruca laticollis. The sequence goes on from OY998185.1 coordinate 33,351,668, forward strand.
TACCATTAATATAAAAACTGCAACTGTTTATTCTCATTCCTTTTATCAAAACTAGATTACAATATTGTTCACAAATTTTCAATTTAATAATTGCTGAAAATGTTGCTTATTGTTGGCCAAACAATGGTATAACCGCTGTTCAAATTCGTGACGCACATTTTCAAACACTTTCTTCGAATTGCTTGACATTCTGCAGTAATCCTTTGTCGAAGGTCTCCTATGTTTTGTGACGGGGTGTGTAAACAACCGATTTTTAATGTCCCCATAGCAAAAAAGCACATGGTGCTAGATCTGGGGACCTAGCTGGCCACCCTATAGGTCCTCTTCGCCCTATCCATTTACCGGGAAATACATTATTTAACCATTGACGGACCGGAAGCACATAATGGGGGGAGCTCCATCTTGCTGAAAATATAACTCATTTTCGTCAAGAAAGTTGTTGCCATCTCTATCCAGTTGATTTTCAATTGCTTCGGTAATTAACGGATTGATCGTATTTTCTAGCATATTCAAGTACATCTCACCATTTAGATTTCCATTTATAAACAATGGACCAATTACTAGATTTCCTAGTATACCGGCCCATACAATAATTTTTTGGGAATGCTTGGTATGCCCTTCGACAAATACATGGTCATTTTCATTGCTCCAATATCTGCAATTATGTTTGTTGACAAAACCATTTAAATAAAAAGAACACTCATCAGTGAAGCAGATATTTTTTAAAAATTCGTTATTGTTATTAATAATTGTAGTCACTTGTTCACAAAACTCAAGTCTTCTGTCAAAATCGTCTTCACTTAACTCTTGACATACTTTCATTTTATAGGGATGGAATTTATTAATTTTTGTAATTTTCTGGACAGAGCCTAAGGAAATTCCAGTTGCAGCAGAAATGGTACGTAACGAAGTATTAGGATTCATAGCAAAATAGCCTATCACTTCAATTTGAGTGGCTTCATTCGAAACTCTTGGCTGATCATGTTTTAAATTTGCAACAGATTATGTTTGCAACATACCAGCAACTCCGTAACGGCCGCCATTGCAACGTTCATTTGTACTATTTCAAAAGTTATGTTAGGTGATGGTACGTACGGATATTTCTAACACCGTTCAAATGCAAGGTTGTATCATTATTTCAATATCACATTCTTATCAACTTTCTTTTATGATGTTGCAGTTACCTTATAACTAGACGTTTCAGAAAATGTTCCCATACATTTCAAAAGAATATTCAAATCATCTTTCATTTGGTATGTAGCAGGGATCTTTTAATTAGAGCTTACTAGTACCATTCCAAGACATTTCAGAAGTATACTTCTTTTTGTGATGTTGCATATTTCCTGTTATTGAAAGTCACAGATACTGTTCGATCTTCATGATTTGGCAATATAATTATTAGGGAGTTACAGGTACTCTCCAGTTATCATATTGATTATGGAAAAATGCTTAATTATATTAAGATTGGAAAATTTCAAAATGGATCAATTAGTCTCTTAACCTCAAATTGAAATGACTTGCGTTTATACTTAATGAAGAGTACTTCTAATCTGTAGAGGCTATAGCATGATTAACTAAACGTGTGTTGAGGACTAGTGACTTCAATTTGGTTTAATGGTGTGGTTGAAAGTTTTCATAAAGTTTTGTCAAAATGTATATTCTAAGTTGAAAAAACTTATTAAGATTCATTAGTGACTGCACTTTTAACGCAGAATTTGTGCCCGTTCTGAACTTTGGAGAAGTAAGAGAACCCAAAAAAAAGCAAATTTAAATCAAAATATTCCAACGAATCATTGAACCGAAATAAAAACAATATTGCATAAAAAATAACACATCAGATACAGAAAAACATGTATTTCCAGTAGCAAATAATTCAGTTCAATGAATGAATGAATGAACACTGATTTATATTCATCAATTTCGTGTTTTTCAATGTTTTGTCAGTTTCTACGTAATGGTCCACTGAATACTTCGCATCGAACCATTATACAAATACTAAAAGCAGTAAAAAAATTAAATTATAAATGCATCCATTAATTTATTGAACTAAAAAACTCATGAAAAAAAATATTTTAATAACAAAAATATATCACACTACACAATTTGCACAGATATCAATTTATATACTGGAAAACAACCAGATTACTTGGTGCTTCCTGGAGGTATATTAAAATGAAAATTTGTGGTTCAAATGAACTTCACAAACAAGTGATTGAATCGAAGGAGCCTATAGTCTTGTTGATACACTATATAACAACTAATATAATTGAATCGTAATAATTCTAAAAGAAAAACAAACATTTATACCTCGAACACACCTTTCAATACACAATTATAAAATAAAAAGGAAACTGTGAGCCTATTGTATAGAGTATACAAATATAATTTAATCCATTGCTTCACTCCATCAAGAAAACAGAAAAAATGTAAAAAATGTTATTTATTTTTCCCTCCAACGACCGGTCGAAAGTCAAAACACTCGAAACTCTAAAGAAACAAATCCTAACCCAACCTTTTTGTTCTTCTTCTATACTATTATTGGGCTCGGTTAGGATGAGTTCCCAATGCATCGTTTTTGCCTTTTGCGTCGCACGTCACGCTATCTTCACGCATTCTGATTGGCGAATTGGTGAATCGCGTCCGGAATTTGCCGATCGGAATACGTGACGAGCGACGCAAAAAACAAAAACGATGCATTGGGAACCATTCACTCAGTTCCGATCAGACCTAATCTAGAAATATATAAATTCGAAATCCGAAAAGTGTGCCGGAGAGTAATCGAAATAAACGTCATGTATCTAGGAATTTTTAAGCAGGAAGGAATATTATTAACTCACAGCAATGTTTCTGGATTAAAAAATATCGCGATATTCCAACTTGGATAGGTACTGAAACTTCATATGGAAATATTTCGACAGGAAGAAATAAATAACTCACAGCAATGTTACTCGCGAAAGTTAATAACAATATTTCAATTTGTGTATTTGACAATATCACTGAAACTTAATAGCGAAATGTTTCAAAAATAACAAATAACTAACTTACAGCAATGTTTCTAAAAAAATGCTGATGCAATATTACAACTGGCATATCTAAGAACATTACGGCAACCTCAATTACAAACGTTTCAGTGGGAAGGAAATCTCAACTTTATGAAATGTTTCTCTAATGAGCAAGTCACAATGTTTCAACCAAACTAACGCAATAATATTACTGCAACTTCTCCAGGAAACATTTCAAAGCGTATATAAATGTAATTGCGCAATAATATTACTGCAACTTCTCCAGGAAACATTTCAAAATGTATATAAATGTAATTTGCAGAAATGTTTTGCAAGGTTCTGTGCTCAGTGGGTACATATATGCTGCAACCGTCTTATTTAGTTATATTCAATTTAATAATGATTCATAGTATTCGTGAAACAAGTCAAACTGATTCTCCCATCTTGTACTTTATTAGCCATCATTTTAACAAATATTTATAAAACTGTACATGTTTGAATCAATTATGGATGCCTATAATAAAAACAGTGAACAAAATGTTTACAACAATATTGAAGAAAATCGTGAAAGATACTGAAACAGATGATATACTCGTTGAACCGTCAGAATCGAAGATACCAAAAAGCGATTCAGATTCAACGAAAATTGACACTAATAATTCAATAGATGATAATTTCAAAAGAATTCATCGGAATTAAAATGACATTCGAAATAATTTGAAAGAAACTGACACTCGATACATTACAAATTTTTATATAGTTAGCAAATATGTTATTTAATACGAGAGATCTCTGGAATTTTTAATTAATAGTAAGTAAGTTATGTTAATATTTGTATGGATAACAATTTATCAAAACAAAATCCTAATCTATATATAATCATTGAATTTTTTATTTTTGTCCATTGAAAGTTAAAAGATTATTATAATTATAATAACAATGATTCAAATTTTCTTATGCGATGAGTTGATGTCGTGACAATACTAAAATATCATTTTCATGCTTCATATATGTCTCAAAAATTAATGGTTTATTGTAATATAAACAGCGAATCGTCGTAAAACACACTATGTTTATACAATTCATACTGTATAGATGAATTTCCATAGCAACCCTTAACAATGTATGTTGATGATTGATAAGGAATGAGAAAAGTCAGTGATTCAAAGAGGAAGTAATATTATAATTTAACTCGTCAATAAGGAGGATTCAAAAAGTTTATATTTAAAGTACAGGAGAAAGAAATGTTAACCAATTTAATAATAATAATAGGAATTTGAAGATATTTGCAATATCCAGGAGAGAAAAGTCATTCTGATATTTAAAACGTCAAAAAAGAGGGAGTGATATTGTAAATTTTTGGGACAAGAAGAACGTTTATATTTGATAAACATAGAACTTCAAACCAATTTTATGATGATTAGAAGAACAGAGAAGATAATTGTATATCCAGTTAAGGGATAGATATCTGGGGGAAGAAATCCTGGCATAGTGAGTGAAATATAAGGAGGAGAATTTATCAATAAAATTTTGGAGAGTGAAGATTAGTTTTAAGTGGATAAGAACTTAGTAAATAAAAGGTATCGTTTTGAAATATTATACTAGAGATCTCTAATAATTACAATAGGCCTTTATTTAAAAAAAGAGGAATGCATTCATGACTAGTAATTTTTCTAAGATTTTATTTGTTCCAAAGTAATTATATTTTATTGCTCCGTAGTGTATGTATACACATTTTCTGTTAATAAACTTCTATAATTAAAAAAAATTCCTGAAATCATAAGTGTTCTCCCAACTAACGAGATATGATAATTCTGTTTGGAAGCCTTTTGGAAATATGAGAAAACCAAATTATAAAATACCAATGTTAAGAAGAAATATCAGAGAACCGTGGGCCAAAAGTGATAGGGAAAAAGCTAGCCTCTTAGTTGAATACCTCTCGACAGTCCTCAATCCAGTACAGGGAGAAATCGACGAAGAAATTGAATGATATTTATCCGCATCTCAAGATATAAAACAATCGCTCACAGCTATAACTACAAAAGAGGTGGTCCAAAAAATAAAAATATGGATCAAAGAAAATCTCGTGAACATGACCTTTTAACAATAAAAATACTTAAAGAACTACCCAGAAAGGGAATAGTAATACTTACACATATCTTCAACGCTACACTTAGACTTGGATATTGGCCAAAGTGTGAAAATTGCACAAATTATAATGATTGGCAAACCAGGAAAAGACCCAACAGAAGTTACTTCATACTGTCCTATAAGCTTGCTTTAGGTAATATCTAAAATACTTGAAAAATTGATACTTAGAAGACTGAACTAATATCTAACACCCCAAGAATGGATTTCAAATCACCAATTTGGCTTTCGTCGTACTCACTCCACTAAACAACAATGTCATCGGTTAACCCAGAAAATTAACAAAGCAATAGAAAAAAATATGTACTGCTCAGCCGTATTTTTAGATATCAGTCGGGCCTTCGATCGATAAAGTCTGGCATTCAGGTCTCCTGTGAAAAAAACAAGAAAATTTCACCCCACTACTACTTTCCACTGCTGAAATCATACTTAGATGAAAGGGGAGTTTAAAGTTAGACTAAACAAAGATAATTCAACCATTTTTCTAATTTCCTCCGGAGTGCCTGAAGAAAACATATTAGGGCCAATATTGTATGTTGTGTACACATCTCATCTGCCGCTAATATACAATACAATAGCAGGAACGTTTGTCGACGATAATGAAATCCTTGCACGTCACAAAGATGCTAAAGTAGCTTCTACCTATACACAAGAATATATAGACTTACTCCAAGTATGGTTGAGCAAATGGAGAATAAAAGTTAACGAGAACAAATGTGTCCATATAAGCTTCACTCTCCGCAGGGAAACTTGTCCGTCTGTCAACATAAATGATGTCTACGAACTAATGTGGTCAAATACCTGGGACTGCATCTAGACAGTATGTTACCCACATGATGGATAGGTAACAAATGAATGTTCGCTGATTAGACTCATATATATCACTAGTTTAATGACCACCTAGTGGAAGTGGAGAAAAGGGTGGGTAAATCAATATCATTCAGGTTTAGTTACCATGAAAGGTACTGTGTAACAGTTCCTAACTTTTTATTGTGAGATAAGATTATGGATGAAACAAGATTTTCAATGAAAGTTGGAACAGTTTACGGTTCAACACTATACGCAATTCCCCTATTAGTACTAATAAGTTCACAAGGTAAGTAGGTAGTGATGATTTTATGAACACATTTGAAAGATTTGTTCTGCGAAGTCCTCTACTATGGTAGAGTGGAATTCAGTCTCTCACTATGGAAATGATGCGATACAAAAATAATAAATGGAACTCTTACTTGCTGCCTGTAGTCTAGCTAGATTGAAAGTGGTTATCAGGACGTCTATCTTTGATAAACAATGCAGATGGTCACAGCAACAGTACTACTGCCAGTCACTAATAATCCTATAGTAGCAAAAGCCGAAGGTGGATTGGCTTTTGAATAGACTAATTATAAAATATCCCCTTGCGTGTTTTTCTATACATGAAAATAGAATAAATAGTCTAGGAAAGGATTTTCCTTTTTTCCTTTTTGACGTCAAAATCCGGAAAAGTTTGGTTTACCTCATGCAGGTAAAATTCGGCCATAAAAAGACAATAGAAGTGGGAGGGGAAACAAAAGCATAATGACAGTAGGTCAAGTAGTCAAACTACCAACCTTAATTACTTACTGGTCATCCACTAGCCAGCTTGACTCTTTGGTAGGGTTAGCTCTTTATGTTTAGCCGTTTAAAGTGAGGGAACAATAAAAGAAGAATTTCTTATATTTTTTAGTAAACAAACAATCTGATGGCTAAGTTATTGAAATTGAAATTTTAATTTAGTTTTAACTAACTCCAATCAGTTTAAACCCGTTACAACCCCCCTCTTTCCTGGGTAACGTTTTTTCTCCAATAAAATTTTTTTTTATCTACATTCATCTACAATCTTATTTAATCTATATCAGAGTCCGAGTCAGAATTTGAATCTTCCGGCGGATGAGCCTTTATACCCTTGGCGTGCCAGACACCTTTGGAATTTCCCTTTTCGTCCTTTAGCTCATAGGACCAGGGTGAACAAATTTTTGAAATAATAGATGGTCCTTCAAATTTTGGAACAAATTTGGCTGTTATGGACTTTGCCTTATCAGAAAAAGCGTATCGGCGTTTCCATACTTTCTGTGCTATACTAAACTTTTCGTCTTGTCGACGTAAATTATACCCCTGCTTTGTATTTTCATACGCTATTTTGATACGACGTCGAAAACTTCCAATAAAGCTTCAGAACGAGTAAGAGGATCGATATTAGGCTTTTGTGATGTGGCTAGCGGGTGAATATCCTTTCCAGATAACTGGATTTTGCGATCAAAGACCACAAAGTTTGGACGGAGTTGGGTTACCTCATGACAAGATGTGCGTATAACGCAGGCAATCTTCTGAAGGAACTTATCCCAGCTCCGATGGTTTTCAGCCGCATGAGATGTCAATGCCGTCTTTATTACTCTATGAGAACATTCTACTGGGTTGCTCTGAGGCTGGTAGTTTGCAACATAAAAAGAGGTAATGTCGTATTGTCTAAGAATATCCTGAAATACCGAGCTAATGAATGATCGATCATTATCCATTATTGCCTTCTGAGGAGCACCATAGACAAGAATTACGATATCTTCGAATATTTCCGAGATGCGTTTTCCAGTAGCTTGCCTTAGTGTATTTACTAAATATATCCTGTATGGAAAAAACGCAGAATATCCAGATGCCGAGCGACGTAGAGGTCCAATTATGTCTAAGCTAACTATTTGAAATTGTGTTACAGCAGTTGGGCCTTGACTAAGCATCAGTCCAGCTGGAGGTTTTTGAAGAGGCTTAGTTTGGAGGCAGATTGGACATTTTGCAAAGTAGCGAGCGACATCTTGCTTTTGTTTAGGCCAGTTATACTTTCTACCAATTTTAGTTCGTGTTTTATATACTTCAAGATAACCTGATGTAGGGAGATCATGATGTGAAGATATTATTTCCGGTCGTTTCTCCTTTGGGACCACCATTAACCAACCATCGCCATCTTCAGCTAGTTCTGGATAGGCAACATCGACTTTTTTAAATAGCTGTCCATTTTCCAACCGCTACAGCGGATACTTGGCTGGTGTATCTTGTATTCTCTGACATATTTTGAGATAACATTCATCTTTGGACTCTAGGTCGATACTTTCAATACAAGGTACAGTTCTTGAGAGTGCGTCAGGAACAGTATGGTTACTACCTTTACGATGGACTACTTCAAACTCAAATTGTTGTAATCGAGCTGCCCATCTAGCGATTCGTCCTACGGGGTCCTTAATGTTATTAATCCACTTAAGAACGAAATGATCTGTTATGACAGTGAATTTAACGGCTTCGAGATTCGGACGCAAGCGCTCTATGGCAAACAATACAGCCAGGCACTCCTCCTCGGTAGTGCTATATTTTCTTTCTGATTTCGAAAGAGATCTGCTCAAATAACAAATGACTCCCTCATTGCCTTCATCATCTATCTGTGACAAAACAGCACCCAAGCCGTAGTCAAAAGCGTCAGTTTGCAAAATGAACCGTCGCTCAAAATCTGGACAGGAAAGCAATGTAAGTATTCCTTAAGAGCTTTAAAAGAATTATCACATTGAACACTCCAAACAAAAGGCTGATTTTTTCGAAGCAGTGTACATAGCGGGGCGATCAAGGACGAGTTGTTAGGTACGAATAGTCGATACCAAGATGCAACACCGATAAGTCAACGAACTTCGGTAACAGACTTGGGTCGAGGGGTTTGCAGGATAGCTTCCACCTTAGTTGGATGTACCATTAGTCTCCCAGCGCCTATAATGTAGCCAAGGTATTTTAGTTCGAACTTGCAGAAATGGCATTTATCTCTATTAAGAGTCAGTCCCGCTTTGGTGATTCGAGATAAAACTTCCCGTAAAATATCAAGATGTTTCTCGTAAGTATCCGTACAGTCTCTCTACAACCCGACCTAATCGAATAAGCTGATCAATCGTTGATACTTTATGTAGGGCTAGTTGAGACTGGTTGTTCGGTAGGAGGTTTTGCTGTATTAGAGCTACCCGATCCTTTTCACAAGGTGGTTGATTTAGTTTGCGAAAAAGGTTTTCCATGATCGTAATAAACGTAAGAACTTTTTCTTGGCCACCTTGACTCCTTCCTCGAATCTCATCCATTAGGCTTACTCCATAATCGTAGGGCAAGTATCCTTCACGCAATTGAGAGACAAAATCTTGCCAGGAAGAAAATCTTCTGGTCCGGTACCAAAGCAAAGCATCTTAGGTCAGAAGCTCAGAAGCACAACGCAGCAATTGTTGTGTAGAGACACGTCTAGACCTACTGAGCTCTTAGATTCTCTCTAAAAATTAATTAACGCTCGTGCGGCCATTGAACTTCACATTCCATCTAGCAATATCTGGCCTTCGGGAATCATGGCTCCAACTATTAAAACTATGCTGTAGATGATAAGGAGAGTATTCATCCATATGACTTGTCATGAATTCAGGTCTATCCCAAAGTACATTGGTACTATTTAACGTAGCTCTTCTCCTCGAAGAAACATTGGTTGGATTAGGCTGATGTTCGGTAATTGTGGGAAATAAATTCCCACGGTGTCTAGGATCAGTCATATAATTGTTACATTGCGCATGATGGACCATTGGGTAGATGCAGCAGTGACATGTTCCTCAGGCATATCTACGAAGTCACCAACTATATTTAAGTTTCGACTCCCTGGAGACTGACGAGAGCATATTGGTTCATCCAATAAGGATAACTGTTGAACCCCTTATGCAATGTTTACTAATGTTGCATTTTCCGATGTTGTATTTCCTGATGCAGAAGGTAATGAAACGTCTTGGTTCGACGGCAGGTGAGTTTCAGATTCGTTAGAGGATCTGAAGGGGAAATGGACAAATCAATTTTTATTTTTGTATTCGGAATGACCATGCGACGGCAGTGACTACTGAGACACAATACGTTAACAATATTAGACGAAAAACGTAACAGGTCGATTGGCATTTTACAACACACAAGTCAACAACTAACAAAAAGCAATAGCATATTACATTAACAGTCATGAAAGTGAAAATTTGCAGAAGAGGAGGCTTATTGGAGAGTACGAGGATGCGTAGCAACCGAGTGTCTCCTTAAAGCCTCCGAGTCAAGCAGAGACACTTTCATGACCAGTGATGTATTATATTTTTTCTGAAATCGTTTTTCAAACCTGAAAATAGGTTTGAACTGAAAAAATATATCATCATCAGAGTCGTATGAGAAGTTAATATCCATGACAATGAATCAACAACAAATCAAAAATATTATTTAAGTGTCACAATTTGTGTTGTAAAGTGCTTTATAATATGGTAAACACTCTTCGCACTGGAATGATTGAAGAAGCTGCTGTGACTGCAGTAGAAGAATAGCTTCCGGATAAGTCCATATAAAGATATGAGAAACAATATGCGAAGTTCAAAAGCTGTGTAATAACAAAAAAGTTAATCAAGTTACGGAAGAAGTGATGCTGGCTTTTTTTGCTGAAGAAAGTAAAGTTTACAAGTCTTCAAGCCTCTGTAGTACTTATTCAATGTTTATAGCCGTGCTGTTAATTAAAAAAAAAACATCAATTTCGCAAATTATTTGAAGTGAAAATCATATCTGAAATGAAAATCGGTAGGATATGAAGCAAAGAAGTCCCGAGTATTTTCAAGAAATGTGGTAAACGAGTTTCTTCGGAAATCTCCCGATCACGACTTCGTATTGTTAAAAGTAAGTAGTTTTAATAGATAAATTATAAAATAATCTAAATTGGCGGCTTATATTTTCAGGTTGTATCAATTTTTGGACTAGCCGGTGCATGCCGCTGCGATGAGTTGACGAAGATGACATTGAAGACAAGAATGATACTCTCATTGCGAACATTCCAGATTCGAAAACTCACAAACAAAGACGATTTTTAATATTGGACGATGTTGGCGAGCCCGTAAATATTGCCTTCTATAGAAAATACCCAGCACTTCACCCTGCTCATACACCACACCGTAGTTTTTATTTGTTTCATATAGACGAAGTAGATGCAGTATTCAGGCTGTAGGGAATTCATGCCTTCGGAAAGATACCTGCTAAAATAGCTGGGTTTCTTCATTTACAAAGTGCTGCGGAATATACGGGCCATGCCTTGAGGAGAACATCAGCAACTTTGTTGATTGATGCTGGAAGTGGCATTAACGGAAAATAGCGCGAGTGAAATTCCTTCAACAAGTGCATTTGATCAGACTGCTGTAGCTGGCAATGTTAATATTCCTAACATATATGTCAACGAAAAAGTAGTGTTGTCAAACATAGCTAACGTAACAGAAAACAGAAATAATGATACTCTGAATTATATACCTGGAATAAACTTTTCTAATGTGCATAATACTAGTGTCGGCAGCATTAACATTAATTTTCAGAGTTCTAGTACCAATAAATAATATTTGTTGTATTTGATTGTTAGTGTTTTCAATTATATTAAATAAACGTTTCATAAGATAAGTGACGATTTCTAATTCAATTGCAGTCTGAAAATGACAGATCATGGAAGTGACTAGTCTTTAAAGTGTATTTTTCATGACCAACCTGAGTTCTGTCATGACAAGCTTTTTTGACGATTTCAGAAAAAATTCCTTTACATGTGTTTAATGCACAAACCAACTGCACTTCAGACTTTGGATGTTTTTTCAATCCTATATAAAAAAACCAAAACGGTACATGCCGTGCAGAGCACCGAGCCTGTAGCGTAAGTTAAGTTTTACCACAAGCTGTGATAACAGAACGAAATTCACGCGTCACTGCGTGTCGTATACCGTCAATTGACGGTAACGATCACAGATATCAAAGAACATAATGCCGCTTGCAAAATTGAGTTAAATGAGAAATGCAATCACACAGTGAAATCAAAGACTATATTATATATAAAGGACTCCAGAAGGAAACAAATTAGGAGAAGGCCGCCATTTACTCCGTTTTGAATGTCAGCTCTATGCAAATGTGAGATATATCCGTATACCACGAACAAATATTCATCTGCAATTTAAAAATTTCGAAGCACAGTTTTTTCTCGAGTATATATTTCATTATTTTTCTCTTCATAAACACCCCACTAAACAAAAAACATAACAAGTCTTTTTTGTGTTGTTCTTTACAAAGACTTTTCGTGATGTTTATTTAAAACGTTAATAAGATATCTCCTAGATGTCTTAATTTTATTACCAACTCTAATAACATCCATGTCATGTAAATAAAACATATTTTTGATGTACACAATAATACTTGAATTCGCACTTACATACACATCATATGAACATCTTTTTAGCAACTTTCTATAGGAAACATTCATACGATGTTAATTTGTATACTTCTCACTAATGTCACATACAGAACGTTACTGTAATATTACAAATTAACATGTTTCTAAGATGATCACATGTGTTGCAGTTACTTTTACATCTTTCGAAATAATTTTTAGTAACTTCCTACGATTACGTCTGTACCATATTAGTTCATAATCCTCTCAGTAATATCTCATATTAAACATCACAGTAACATAAAAAAAAGAAGAAAACAGAAGAGGAACTTACGAACGTAAGTAGTTATCTGTGGAAACAAACGACAAGCAGACAATCATGAAATGGCGGGTGGTTTTCAGTTTTGTGTTATATTTTATTTTCAGGAAGCACATTTTTTGCAAGAAAAAGTACTTGAATAAAGTGGTCTTCATTTTCGTTAGGTCCTACTTAGCTACAGTTTCTATATTTAGTTATAATTCTTGTTATACTGGACGAACAACATTTTTTATCGGTAAGTACCTATTCCATATCAATAATAATAAAACATGCTCTTATGTTGGCAGATATTTGAATCTAGAAGAAAATCTTTTCAATGTTCAAGATGTTTCAGAAGCTACTCACATAAATAAAATAAAAAACAAATAGTTGGTAATTATGTGAAGGGGAGTAACTATTTGAGATAGTCTGGTACAGACATTGTATTAAACAGTACAAAAAATATTGAATGAAGTATCTCTAGTTCTAGTTTCTGCAGGTTTAGAAAATTTTAACAACAATACTAACAATTCTTGTAAACAATTAGAGGCTGTTTAAGACTTTAAAAACAGGAATTTCTTTTATAAAGCTCATTTCCATTTGAAAATACACTGAAAACTATAAATAAAAATATTAATCTAGTTGAACAATATGTAACTTATAACACCGAATGTTCCAGTCAACAAACAGAATTCAATTATTTATTATTGTAGCTATTGGATACTAAATTGGATATAATTAATTATAAACTCATTTAACTTGATAATATGTTCATATCTCTTTTTCATAAGCAGTTTTTCTTGTATACAGTGTATTAATAATGCTTAGTTTTCATTAAGTTGCAATTCCACGATGTTAATATACAATATGTTCCAGGATGAAAATAACAAGATGAGAATAGTATAATATTTTATACAGAAAAGAAGTATGAATTTTCATAGCACACCTGAACTCACCTGCCAAACGGAGTGAGAAATGTAAATCATGAAAAGTCACTTCTCGAAAAAAAATATTTTACTATTCCTTTGAAGAGCCCCGCATGTATCTTATGGAAAATTGGTGGCAGTCAATTGGCTGAAAATCAAGTTTGATGTAGTTTATGATGATCGATCAAAGGTCTCCATGGGCACAATTTGATCTAAAGTAATTATTTTATTAGCTGCTATTCAGAACACCTTTAAATGTTTCACAGATAAGGATTTTGAAGTGTACGTTATGGAATGGTTGAGGCACTCGAAACAGCGACTCTTGCGTGAGAAAAAGTAACCGTAAGTAAACGACAGAATTTTCTTTAATCTGATTGGATTTCTGTTAATTTAACGTAATGTTTAATAAAATCTTTATGGTATGGAATTTTAATCAGTTTTAATTATTGAAAAGCTATTCTAATGAATTTTTTGTAAACTAGCTGTAATGTATGTTTATCCGTTAAACTTTATTAATTCAGTTTCAAAGTATGTTACGTTATGACAACTACAGATTAATACACCCTTTTTATTTCTTCCTTTCACTGAACGCGTTCAATAGTTTCCACACTTGTTATGTAATATGCTTACACAATTTCATTTTTTTTAAGGTTGGATTCCTGGACAAGATATTTCTTTTTCTAATTTTGTATATGTTTTTTTCTCAAATTTACTGTACTGTAATAGTGAATAAACATTTTGAATAATGTATTGCTTTTTTTGCTATTTTATTTTAAATGTACAGGGTGAGGCCACATCTTAGAAAACAATCATGGAACAACTTTCAAAGAATTACCTTTAGGTAAGTGATCCTGAAAAATGGCTGGAACATATTTTGCAGTCTCTAAAATATCCGCTAGGGGTGGAATGAACACTCGAAAACATAATACTCCAAAAAAACATACTAAAGGTGTCCTAAAAATATAATTTTTGAAATCTTGATGAGATTATGAAAAAATTTAATTAAGGAGATTTTTTGCCATTATTCTTCAAATAATGGGTGGGGAAGGTTCAAGCTTATAAACAAATGTATAACTTTTTCGTTTTTTAACCGATTTTAATGATTCTAGCCGCATTTAAAAGAGTTTTTCTGTTTAACAAGATTGATAACAGCATTATATAATTTTGTATGCACTCGGAAATTTCAAATGTAACTTGAAGCATTTTTTTAATTTCTATATCTGATATCGTAAATCTTATATCCTGGATTATATTCCTATTTTTTTAATCCCGTTTTATCAGAATTCAAAAAATCCCTCATTACATTTGAAATTTCCGAGAAAAATTGTCGACTTTTTCACATAGCGTTGACAAAATTGTACAATTTTCATATTTCTGTTAAGCATATCTTATTAAAGAGAGAAAACTCCATTGATATCGATTAAAAAACAAAAAAGTGTTCCCACATTTGTTTTTTAGGTTGAACCTTCCCCCACTGCTGAAAACTACTTTTTCTTACAACGCTCCAAAAATATTCAATTCTTTACCAGAAACAATTCGCGCTATACTCAGCTCATTCCAATTCAAAAAACAGCTAAAAATGTTCATGAAGAGATCTAAAGTTCGAGTCTTTTGAGAATGATTATTTTAACCAATCAATACCCACCAAACAAGGAACATAACAAGTCTCTTTTGTGATGTTCTTTTTAGAGACTTTCCGTGATGGTTATTTAAAACGTTAATAAGATATCTCCCAGATGTCTTAATTTTATCACCAACTCTATTAACATCCATGTCATGCAAATAAAACATATTTTTGATGTACACAATAATACTTGAATTCGCAGTTACATACACATCCTATGAACTTCTTTTTAGCAACTTCCTTTAGGAAACATTCATACGATGTTAATTTGTATACTTCTCACTAATGTCACATACAGAAGGTTACTGTTATAATACAAATTGACATGTTTCTAAGATGATCACATGTGTTGCAGTTACTTTTACATCTTTCGAAATAATTTTTAGTAATTTCCTACGATTACGTCTGTACGATGTTAGTTCATAAACCTCTCAGTAATATCTCATTTTAAACATCACAGTAACATAGAAAACAAGACGAAAACAGAAGTTGAACTGACAAACAGTAGTTATCTGTGGAAACAAATGACAAGCATGAAAAGTCGAGTGGTTTTCAGTTTTGTGTTATAGTTTATTTGCAGGAAACACATTTTTTGCAAGAAAAAGTACATGAATAAAGTGGTCTTCGTTAGTTCCTAATTAGCTGAAGTTTCTATACTTAGTTATAATTCTTGTTATAATGGACGAACAACAATTTTTATCGGTAAGTTCCTACCTATTCCAAAATCATGATTATCAAACCTTAATACTCATTCAATACTTTAATCGGCTATTGTACATTGAAATTCCAAGTGGCGGAATTGTACACTAACATTATACAATAGAGTTTACAAAATAAGGGTTTTCTCAACTTTTCAAATATTTTAGTTGGTAAGTATATTTTAAAAACGATTCACAATATTTCTAGTCCTAAATATGCATTATACCCTACAAAAAACTTAATATTGCAATAGGGTAGATATTATTATTAATAATAAAACATGATCATATGTTGGCAAAAATTTGAATCTAGAAGGAAATCTTTTTAATGTTCAAGATGTTTCAGAAGCTACTTACATAAATAAAATAAAAAACAAATAGTTTGGTAACTATGTAAAGGGGAATAACTATTCAGATAGTCTGGAGGAGATTTTTTGCCATTATTCTTCAAATAATAGGTGGGGAAGGTTCAAACTTATGAACAAATGTATAACTTTTTCGTTTTCTAACCGATATTAATGATTTTAGCTGCATTTAAAAGAGTTTTTATGTTTAATAAGATTGATAACAAAATTAGATAATTTTGTACCCACTCGAAAATTTCAAATGTAAATTGAAGCATTTTTTCAATTTTTATATCTGATATCGTATATCTTGGAATAGATTCCTATTTTTTAACCCCTTTTCATCAGAATTTAAAAAATACCTCATTACATTTGAAATTTCCGAGACAAATGGGAAAATTTTAGACTTTTTCACATAGCGTTGACAAGATTGTACAATTTTGTTATTTTTGTTAAGCTTAGCTGATTAAAGAGGAAACACTATATTAATTGACGCCAAAAACATTTATATCGATTAAAAAACAAATAAGTGTTACATTTTTGTTTTTAGGTTGAACCTTCCCCCACCCCTCACTTAAAGAATAAAGACAAAAAGTCCCTAACTACATTTTT
Organism: Galeruca laticollis; assembly: GCA_963921935.1. Classification (NCBI taxonomy): domain Eukaryota; kingdom Metazoa; phylum Arthropoda; class Insecta; order Coleoptera; family Chrysomelidae; genus Galeruca; species Galeruca laticollis. The sequence continues at coordinate 33,368,545 of OY998185.1, forward strand.
TCATAATCTCATCAATATATCAAAAATTGTATTTCTAGGATACCTTTAGTGTGTCTTTTTTGGAGATAATGAAAATATTATGATTTTAAGTGTTCATTTCACCCCATAGCAGATATTTTAGGAACTGAAAAATATTTTCCTGCGATTTTTCAGGGTCATTTTCCTGAAGGTATTTTTTTAAAGTTGTACCATGATTATTTTTTGAAATATGGCCGACAGCCAGCCAGCGTTCTTAGTTGTTCACCCTGTATTTGCTGAATAGGCACAGAAACATCTATAGGATGTCATCTAGAATGTTTGAGGGAAATTATTTAGAGGTTTAAGTAATGTCTATACAACATTTTAAAGAATACAGTGTATTGTTTTTAAAATGTCGCATTTAGATCATTAATAAGACGATATTTTTCAGACATTGCATTAATATCGACAAGATGTTAAAAGGCATTCCAGAAGGTAACAGAAATGTTGTTTTTAGTTCGTTATAAAGACTTCCTTTTGAGGAAGCTCTAGTAACATCACAGTAATGCAAAAAGGCAGCGCTTTAACATCGCTGAGAAGTTATGTTGAACATCATAAAAGTTAACAACCACAAGCTAGGCATAAGCGGTTGTATAGATGTGCATGTGATGAAAACAAGAGGAAAAAGAAGAAGAACATCATCACAATGTGATGTTGAATTAACATAACTGTAATATGTATTTGGATAATGGGTATTGACCAAGAAACATCCTCATTATATTTCGTATACATTTTTTATCTCTATCCCATTTCTGTGTGTGTTAAATATGAATACGCCTCAAGATATATTGTTATTGTATTACATTTTCACATTTTATATATATATTTTATCATTCACACTTTCACCCATATCAAAATTGTTGTTGTAACCGACTAACATTCCAATTTATCTGTAGTAATATATATGTCCTCTGTGTGTTAAGTGTGAATACGCCTGAAGAAATATTGTTATTTTATTACATTTTAGCATTTTATATATATTTTTTATCTTTCACACTTTTACCCATATCAAAATTGTTGTTGTAACCGACTAATTTATCTGTAGTATTATATGTCCTAAAATGGTGAATAAATATTATTTTTATAACATTTTATTTTGTTATACTTAGTACTGTAGTCCGTTCATGTTGTTTGTAGTTTATAACATTATTGTATTGACTTCACTCCAATAGATTATATGCATAGTTCTACTGTATTTAGGCTTACTTATAATTTAAAATTCCTTGTGTCGTTGATTCAATTTTATACATATAATTTATACTGTTTTTATTTATACTGGATTCAAATAGTTTAAAACTAATTTTGTTGTTTGTGACCATTGTATATGATTCAATTGTATTCTTTGCGAAACAAGTGTAATAACACTTATCGCCAACCTACTTTATTCACTTCATGTAGTGTTCTTGTGAAACCTTCTTTTTGAATAAAGTTATTATTATTATTAATTCAGCGGAAGTAAAGAATGAATGAGCTATCTGATTTGAGGTATGATTGACTTTTTTCATGATCATTTAACCAAAAATCGTATCTTAAGCAACGGGTTTATCGTTTGAAGACTTATTAAAACCAAGTTGGAGAATATTAGCAAATACGTCAACAGCTAGAAGCATGTAAACAGGAAGGGAATGCATGAATTGAGGATCTGCAAGTCGTAAGTTTGCGAATCCCTGGAAATGATGCTTATGTATAGAGACACTCGGCATATCAAAGAAAATTTGTGACAAAATAACAAAGTCTAAAGTAAGAAGAGGTTCCGGAGCATCTCGTGGTTTAATAGTACAAGTGACTCCTTGTGAAGCCTGAGAAGATATCTGACCCACACCACTTATCTCCAAAGAGAGGGGAAAAGTCTTCAGGCCCAGTTTATTACAACATTTAGCAGAAATGAAGTGACTATGACTGGCACTATCCAGAAGAACTCCAACAGAATGATAAAGACTTTGGCAATCTTCAACATCAATCAGAGCGGTAGACAACAATACTGTACTATTTACACGAGAGAGTAGGTTGACCGAAGTTTAAACATTAGAACGAGCAGCCAAATGGGAAGCACCAGTTGATGCAACTGGAGTAATGGGAGCATGGAGATAGGAATTGCTTCAAAGTGTAAAAGAGTGTGGTGCCTGCTCGAACATTTTCTACAGCGCAGTTGAGAACAATTATAATTATTATGTTTGTAACCAAGAAAATTTGTACACCAATTCTTGGATTTTACAAAGTCATATCTTTCGTCAGTAGATTAAGCTAAGAAACCTTGACAATTGTATATTAAATGCTGCTGATGGCATAATTGACAATTTATTTTAGAGTCAGACTGGGTAGTAAATGCACTACTAATTCGCTGTTTCTGAGGAGTAAGTTTTGGAGTACTTTCTATTTTAGGTAAAGAGAACCTTTTAGGAGGAGGGATAATAGTTTCATTCCCATTATTTACGAGTGCGCGTGCGCTGAAATCAAATTCAGAACTACGAACACTATCCACAGCGTCACTTTGTCTCTAAGAACTCTATAAGCCTATAGTATGTACAAAAAGTACGAGGAGTAATAAACCCTAATTAAGTATGCAAAACCTTTACAGGGAGCACAATGAAATTTTTGATAAATCTCTTACTTCAAATTACATTTCTTCCGTAAATCTAAAAACCAGGTAGATCGACCCCGTATTTGTTCCAGTTGTAGCAAAGTTTAGGGTTTATTCATTGTTAAAGGATTAGCAGATAAGCAATAACGCAATGCAGTGGTGTGTATTTTGGGAAAAAAATACGTTTTAAATTATAATATAATAAAAAATGAAAAGAAATAATTATTGGAATACATTTATTACTTACATTTTATTCTATATCCGACTCGGAAGAGGAAGAATCGTTGTTGACATTAATAATAATAGGGTCGATTAAATCATCACAAATATTATCAATTTTCCACATATTTGCCTCTACTTTGATAACATGCTCGATACAGTTTGTCCAATTTTCCTTACTCACATGACTTACAGCACTCTCAAACAATTTCACAACATCGTTTATTTTAAAAGTAGTATTTTTTTTTCCAACTTCCCCCTTCACCTGAGCCCATATTAATTCTATGGGATTAAGTTCACAATGATAAGGGGGAAGTCGAGTAACTGATATACCACGAGAAGAAGCCATTTCTTCTACAATGTAGGTTTTGTATTTATTCTTGTTCATTTTTGCAATTCTGTTAAGTTCTTTCCTTAGTGGATCTTTTGGAAACTTAATATTTTTCGAAATAAGCCACTCCAAAAGCTCTGCTTTACGCCAACGACTTGTGGGCAATGCTTCTCGTAACCGTGAATGGTAACTTGCGTTGTCCATAACAATAACAGCCCCTTTTGGAATCAGATCCAACATTTGAACAAACCATTCCTCGAAGACATCCCCATTCATATCTTCGTGATAGTCCCCCGTGCGTTTTGAAATAAAAGTTAATAATCCACCATCAACAAAACCTTCAGAACTTCCTACATGGACAATGATAAGTCTTTTTCCTTTTCCAGATGGTGGCTGCAAACCTAACGACAAACCTTCCACGAATGCCTGCCTTCCGCTTTTAATGTTTTCATCTTGCCAAAATTTGGAAACTGTATATCCAGCATTTATCCATGTTTCGTCTAAGTAGAAGATTTTCAAATTTTGTTCTCTGGCATGTCGAATGCTTCTTAAATAGTCTCTTCTCCAAAAAACTATTTCCGGTTTATCTATCAAGAGAGATTTTCTATTATGTTTTGTATATCTGAAACCCACATCTTCCAAAAGTTTGCATAATGTCATTCTGGAGAATTTTGGATAGTCCGTATCTTCTTGCACTGATGTCATAATTTTGTCAAGTGTTGGAATTTCCTTTCGTAAGTAAAATCCATGGACTTTACGCCTTAGTCTTTGTTTTAATGGCTCATCGATCTCAATTGGTTTTCGGCCTGAAGGAATTTCAGGGGGTTGAAGAGTTCCATTCTTGCTTTCTTTTAGTAATCTATAAATTGTTGATTTAGCAACACACAACATAGCAGCCGTTAATTCCACAATATCATCAACACTTGCACTTGGATCCTTGTTTTTCAATGATATATAACAATTCAATATCAGAGTTTTTTCATTTAAAGATAATGGACCTGTTTTTGGTCGTTTAGATGGTCCTTGGCTTATCGACATTGTTTGGTACTTGCACATCTATTATTCAACAAATGTTTTAAATATATTCCAACTGTTTACAATATTATGACAACCATACAACTTTACTCAAAGAACTAATACTAAGTACTGATTTAATGTACCTACTTTCTTTTAAAATAATATTCCTGATAATGTTTCTAAGAAAACTGGGTTGTTTGGGAAATCCCTCTCAATAATCGAATAATCTGTGAATAGGTGTAATCGTATTAAGCCGATTACAGTAGGCCACTTGCCATTTAAAATTTCTGAGAAAAATTCCCCAAACACTACATATAGGAGTAATACAAATAAAAAATATTATGAATAAACGGGCATATCCGAACTCTGCCACAAAATAAAATTTCACCTGACTTGTATCAATTTGAGGATTACTGAAATGTTCGAACTGTGCCGCAACCATTTAGTTTAATCCTATTAGAGTCATTAGGGTTTATAATAGATAAAATCGGAGGCCCATAGAATTATGTATATTTCTGAAAGGTTTCAAAGATTTCTTGAATTAAATATTTTGAAGAAATCTTGATTGTTTTGATCGATATTTAGGGGATTAGGGGAAGGATGTTGATGCACTTACACTATTGCCTAAAAATCAGGAAGAAGTATTTAATAGTGTTCGTGAATTACAATTACGAACGAACCGAGAAGAGGAAATCTATTAACAGCAGACCAGGTATTTAAAATTATTGTGTTCTCCTGTTTTTCCAACCTTAATTTTTTATGTAATTCGGATTGTATTTTGATGGATGGGACTTTTAAATACTGTTCATCTTCTTTTTACCAAATGTTTACCATTCATGGTTTTAAAAACGGCTATTACGTACCTCTTGTTTTTTGTTTGCTGCCGGACAAATCAAGTCAAACATATTCAAATTTGTTTTTGATTTTAAGACAAAAATGTAAAGAAGTAGGCTTAAATTTTCAACCTAAAGAAGTCGTAGTAGATTTTGAACTAAGCATTCATAACGCTATATATGAATGTTTTGGCAGAGATCAAATTCTTTTTGGTTGTAAATTTCATCTCTGTCAAGCTTGGTTTCGTAGGATTCAGGAGTTTCATTTGGTACAAGAGTACAGACAGAAAGGCTCTGTAATTGGCGAATACTTAAAAGTACATTTCGGTATTATGTATCTTAGTCCTGAGGAAGTTGTAGAATTTTTTTATAATGAACTACATTTTTTGCTTCCGAATGACGAAAGAGTTATAGAATTCCGAAATTATGTCAATAAAACATATATAACGCAAAATTCGATATTTCCACCACTTATTTGGGCAAATAATGCATCCTTTTTAAGGAGAACCACGAATTCTTGTGAGAGTTTTCATTCGCATTTCGGTGCTTCTTTTTACAAAGCACATCCAAACATTGTTCAATTTACTAGTGTGTTATTGGATTTACAAACGGAGGTATACGCGAAAATTCGTTCGGCAAACCAAAGCCAGAAAAAAACCAAAAAAACTATTAATGTTGAAATTAATTTCATTAATGATCATTTGGATCAATATAGGAAAAATGTTATTTCTCGCTTTATGTTTGTGAAAACGGTTGCATGTAAAAATCTTCCACGCGTTTAATTTTTTGTTTTTTTTATATGTTTATGTATATTGAATATATTTTATTGTAATGTAGATGTAATTTTTTAGAAGTGGCAAATATACGTTGAAAATATATGTATGTTATTAATATTTTCTTATATTGAATTTGAGTACCTAAAGTTCAAGGTAAATTGTTAAATCGGATTAGGCTATTAGACCCCTACTGGTTTGGTAGTTAATCTCCAAAATTTTAAACACTGGCAGAGTTCGAACAACCCGTAATGACTACCTGCATTTTGTGGCAGAGTTCGGATACTCCGGAATAAACTGTGTTGCCTTTCTTTATCAAACCCTCTAAAATTTATGTACCTCTATCACTTTTTTTTATTAAAATTAGTACATCCCGTTACCTCTGACCTGAATCGTATATTCTTTAGCATAGCTGCAACTCATTCGTTCAATACAAAATGTACCCTCTTAAAATATATTTTGGTACGTCTATGAAATCTACTCAAATGAATGATTTATTACTCCTTGTCCTTTCTATATAGACTATAGTATAATATTCATCATCAGGTAGATTATTCTTATATTGCAGCTCAAAGCGAGTTTTAATATTATTATCTCATCTATCTAACAACATATTGTAGTATGAAATCCCAATTGTTCACATTAAAACCTAAATTCTCTAAAATGGCCAAGTTCTTCTCAAAACTATCAGTCAGGTTACGTAAAGCCTTATGATCATCTGAACTGTCCATTGCAGATATTAATTTTAAAGCATACCAATGAGAACGACCAATTAACAACTTTTTATCGAAGCGCTTTCTGAGTCTATTGTATGCTAAGTATTGCCTCGTAAAGGTACGCTAGAAATGAGATCATAAGCAATGGAAGAAGTGAATGTCAATAAATAATTAAACGTATCTATAATCGTTGAAGAATCATTATTATGTACCATTGAATCAACATATTGATAAACATTTGCCAATGTTGATAATCTCCGTCAACAACAGGAACAGTGAATTTGGGCAATCTAACACAACAATTAGTTCTAAAAGTAGTCACATTCTGAGTAGAGTTTTTAATAATGTTATTATTATCCTTTCGGAAATAACATGTTTTGTTGAATCATACAAGCTAACGTCGGTCTCTGAGACCGATGGATGAAAATGACCATATGGCCCATGAGATGGAAGTGTTGATCACATTTGTGACTTAATTGAAGAAAATAAACCACTCTTGCTTATTATCATTTACCTGTTCAAGGCTTATAACAAAATTAGATGCATTTAAACTTATTTATTAGAATAATCTTACGGTAACAAAAAACAATAGAAAAAAACTAATTGATTAATCATTATAAAGTGAAAAACGTAATGAACGTTCCTTAAATACCAGTCTTTTATGAAAAAGTCACAAAATACCATACTTTCATTTTATGGCTTGAATTTTCACTTTTGAATTTAGTCAATAATTTCAACGCATTCTTTGCATGTTGGCGTCACATGTTCCAAACACATGAATTTCTTACATTTAAAACAACGATATTTTGTTTTTCTGCTTTTTTTACTTGAACAATAAGAACATCGACCATATACCAAATTTGTAGGGGCTTCATTTGCTTCGTCAGCGATGTTGTAAATTTCTCCAATTCTCAACTTAATTGTTTTGGGAAGATTTTTGGTATAAAAACGTCTCTTTGTATGTGGTTCAAGCAACTGGTTGCCCAGATTTTCTAAAAAGACTCCTCTTCGACGTTTTGTCTGTACATTGTTCTTATATATGACATACGCGTTAATGCCTGCTATATTTAGCGCACCATAGAAAATGACTATCGGCCAACGTCGCGTTATACGTGCACAGTTGTACGCCGCACATAATTTATCGACAGTGTCTACACCACCTTTGGTTCTGTTATAATCAATGATCATGTCAGGTTTACCTGTTGTTCTGTCTATTGCATCATCTCTGTGCATTGTTGAGAGAAGAAATACATTCTTGTTCTTCCGAGGAATATACGATACTAGAGTACATGTCTCTTGAAAAGCGAACATAGCTTCTCTGGTCTTTTTAATTTCATCTCTTCTGGAATCTGTGGCTTATTCTTACTCAGGGTACCCGTGAGTGTTAATTTGTAGTCCTTGAGAAGTTTATTTGCTAATTCAGTGCTAGTAAAAAAATTATCCGTTGTTACATTGCGTCTGGACCCCCACACTGTTTCACACAGCCTAGGAACCAAAGAGATATTTGATGTGTCAATCTTATATGGACCTGTTGGTTGTTGACCTACATATAACTCCAGTTTGGTAGTGTGAAACATATTTGCATCGACCAGAGAATATACTTTGATTTTGTATTTATTGGGTTTAGACGGCATATAAACTCTGAATCCACAACGTCCTCTAAATCTCCACAACATTTCGTCAACAGTTGCGTACTGAGAAAGAGAGAAATACTTTGGTAGATTAGCATTAAATTTGTCATAAAAAGTTCTCACTGCTGCCAGTTTATCATATTTTTGCCGTTCTAGTCTTGTCGCTTTGTCGTCTAGACCAAAATTCTGGAGCAATAGTTTGAATCTTTGTAATGACATTGTCAGTCTGAATATCTCGAATCCCTTGCCATCTGCTCGAAAGATATCGACAACGTTGTGATTATTACTTCTCATTTTACCATCAATATAAAGCAATACAAGCAGAGCCTTTATTTCATCTTTGTCCGTTGGCCTTGCCGTTCTGTTAGTTTCTGAATATTGCTTCGTTTCAATCTCCATATTGGTGTATGTAACAATATTTTCTATCATTTCATCTGTTACAAACAAGGACCAAATTTCGGCTGCTACTGTCTTCTGCTTGGCTTCTCCTTTTACTCCCGGCAATTGCGTTATAATATTGTCCGCACGAGTTCTGATATTTTTACAGTATTCTAAATGTTTCTTCCACTTTGTGCCATCTTTTGCTATAAAATAAGCTTAACGATGTCGACTCAAGTTAGGTTCAATAACTTCAGTCTCCTCATCAGACATATCTTGATCGGTGTCTGTATTCTCCTTCTGAAATTCTACGTTATCTTCTCCAAGACTACTGTCGCTGTCATAAGCATCTTCCTCACTTCCATCGGATTCAGCTTCATCCCAAAGACGCTGCAGCCTTATTTGTTCGTCTTCGTAACTCCCTGAAGCCATTCTCTTCAATAGAATCTAAATATCGATAAATAAATGATGGGATACACAAATGAGTAAGTAACTGTGTTTGTAAATAAATTTTCATCTTACCTTATTTGACACAGTTATCAGTTACACTGAAGCTAACGTCCGTCTTCAGCACCGACCACGTGTTACTTCAAGACTAACATCCGTCGCTGAGATCGAATTGGTTCAGAACATCTGATATGTTAGACACATGCAACTCACGATTTAACAGTTTTCGTGAAAAATGCAAGCTGTCGGTCTCTGAGACGGTACGTTAGCTCCGAAAGGTTAATATCATCTTCGAATATTTGAGTATAAACTGCTTGAACATGAAAATAGCTATTATCAAAATATGTACGAGTGATATTATGTTGCTCTAAGTCCGCACCTTCCTGTATAGATACAATGAAAATTATGAGCTTCAGATTGTAGATTACAAAGGGGTCGATTGGCCTATTCTTGGCCTTTCCACACTACGACCTGAAAAGACCTTTTGTGTATACCCTCCATTTATTTTTTGCCCTTGAGATCGAAGCTTCTAAGGCAGCCTATTATACGATTGGGAGCTATTTTTGTTACCTGGTCAGGTCTCAAGAACAACCGTTCCAGGTACCTATGGCGTTGGCGAACAAGTACTCCGCAATGGCATAATATATGTTCAGCCGTTTCATCTGCACTGTCGCAGAATATACATGTTCCTCTGTCTACTTTTCCCATCTTGCAGAGGTGATATCTGAGTGGGCAGTGTCCCGTAAGGAGTCCTGTGATTGCTCTGAGATCAGACTTCTGAAGCTCTATGGGCGATTTCGCATAGCGAGCTGACGGTTGTAGCAACTTTTTTGCTTGTCTTTGGCCTGGAACATTTTTCCAGTAGGCTACACTAAGTTCCTTATCCCATTTCCAAACTTCTTCCACAATGTGTCTTTTAGTAATGCCACAAAACGGCTCGGGTTCGATGAAAGGAGTGCTAGCTCTTTCCTTTGCAAGACCATCGGCAGTCTCATTCCCAGAAATTCCCTTGTGCCCGGGCACCCATAACAAAGATAGTTTGTTATGTCTAGCCAGTAGCTTAAGAGATTGGTTGCAGCTCCAGACTGTTTTGGACTCATAGGTTATAGACCTTAGAGCTTCCAAAGCTTTATGGGCTTTAAGAAAATCATCATAAATATATTCGATATTCTTATACCTACATTTAAAATTATTTTGTAAGCCTGTATTTGTGAGAGCCTTATTAGCAATTGTTAACAGAGAGTTTAAGTTAAGAATTTCATTTTGACGTTGAGCAATTGATAATTTAAGTTTCTTAGCTTCTGATATTACGAGTATTTATAAAAGGTAAACACTTGACAATGAGAATTATTAATGAAATGCTATTTAAATCAAAAGCATATAAAGAAGAGAGAGAGAAAGCCAACGTTACTGCTTCCGCAAATGAGAGAAAAAGTATTTATGTCGAGCGAAAAAATACGAAAACAACGAGTAATAAGGAGATTCTTTTGACTAAATAACATTCACTCACTTATATCAAGTATTAAATAATATTATTTGTGTGAGAGGGGAATATAATTACGAGTACATTAAATGTAGAACGATATAGAAATTAAGCAGTGCTCTTTGTTATTGAAAGGAAGTATATTCAAGGAGAAAAGGTTCATAAAAATATGTAAATATGATATCGACTTCTTCCAGCTGATTTAATTGTATCTGTCACTGGCCAGGTCAAGAATGAAATCCACAGGTGCGTCAATTTATATGCGCGTTCGGTACCTACGGTCTAGACCTACCAAAAAAGATAATGAATAAAAATGTCAGCCACAAAAGGAATTTAATTTTATCAACAGGTGTTTGAAAATTGATGAATCATAAATTATGGTATTTTAAGGGCTGAAAATATCCTGAAAAATCCGTGCTCGAATGACCAAATTGTATGGGCAGGAAATAAATGGACTGTTGTATTTTTCGTTATATTTGGTTGAATGCATAGATTAATGCCGATAAAAATGATGCAAAAAATAAAAAAAATCATATACAAAACAGGAAGCAAATAACACTTACCCTGGTTATGGCAGTAGGTCTTCTTATCGGTACCGACTGAAGATGAAGATTGGACCACCACGTGAATTCTAAAATCTGGAGGTACACACGTAATTTAAAGGTAGAAATAATTTCTATATCGATTGAGATCATGTACTGTCCACCGCTCAACCGCTACTCGAAGGTTTTCGCTCAAAATCTAGTTGGCACGCGCCGTACTATGTTTTAACTTGGGGGAAATGCTAAATGCTTCCAAAAATTTATTAAACAATCGCAGTGGAGATTGAACACTGGGTGAATAGAATTTTCTTTTCATTTCAAAATAAGCCGTATCTCGAGTCAAGTAATCGTTTCAAATTTTATATTTATAGTATGAAGCTATTTTGGATTTGAAGTATAAATTACGGTATTTTTTTTGGCGGTAAAACATTCTTTTTGTCGACTTCTTTCCAACCGGTGATAAGAAATAGAAAGTTAATTTATTCAGGTTTATGCTATCCACGTTGCGATTAATCTCGAATTTTATTCCATCATGATGAAACTATTCTTATGTAGGGTTACGAGGAAACGTTAAAAAGTCTGTTAGAAGCAGGAAATTACTAATTGTTATTTTATGTGCCAGTGTGTAATTATTTTTTTCTTCAAACGTCATATAAATAATAACATACGTGACGTTTCTCGATGACATTAAGTGTCATTTGTATGACTAGGAGTATAAGTACTTATACTCCTAAGCGTATAAACACATTATAGTAGTATACATTTTTTTCCGTATCTTTTTTTGGCTTTGAGCATTGCTCATTTAGCCCTTCAATAGACCAACATTTACTCAATACACAATTATTATTTATTGGTATTTACAATGGTATTCATTGTTTATTTGTAATATTTATAGTAAAAGTACAATTATGAAGAATTGCATCATCTAAGAACCCTCCACTTCTTGCAATATCAGTACTACTAATAACCACTTTCTCCTAGAGTGAACTGCGTTTGAAAATCCATTGTTAGTACCGGGTCCATTAAATGACGTATTCATGACAACGATACCAAAAAGGGAATATACAGTTGTAACATGTCCATCGACCTATTTCGATTCAATATAATAAATTCCGTTTAATTTCCGCTTGCCGTCTCATTCGCCACGACCAAACATGGAATTAAAACTGAACGTTGAGACAATTGACATTTGTCAATTTTCCCCTGTTTGCTACAAGCTAAAAAGCATTCTTTCTCCGATACCGACGTTGAAGAGAAAACACGTACTCACTTTTTCTCTTGTTCTGAATTTTTTTTTAATTTGCTATGGTCAGTTGAAAGTTATATTTTATAATCTCTAAGCTTCATTCAATATATTCGCTGAGATAATTTTTATTGCATTTCTTTCATTTCTGTTCTTCCACATATTCGGAGATAAATTACAGTTGCACGTGGTTACGGAATCCTTCTTTTATACCTACATATTAATTTTAAACTAAATTCAAATCATTGTTTAATTATGTGCAAACACTTGAGAGCTTTTTATGTTGCAAAATACTTTTTTTCAACTATAAATAACATTTTAATTTCATTTTAAACCTAAAGAATATTCATTCGTATGAAAGATACCGACCCTGCAGTTTTCAGATATATTTTTTTGAGCACGTTATTTATTCAGATAACAACTTTTTGGCTCTCATAAGTTTTTCAGAACATTAGTACACTACTAATTCAGTTAAATTGTTCTTTATTGTTCCAATATGGGAGACATATATGTTGGGAAGCTTTCAGTTAATTTCATTTTTGTAAATTCAAATAACTGCCCTCCTTTCAAACCTGAAAAGCTGAACCAACACAATTTGCCCCATTACAATCAAGTTCCTACACATCCCTGATTCTTGTGTACTCTTAGGTAAGCACAGCAGCTACGTGAGAGCTATGTGAGAGCTACCCGAGAGCAACGTGGGAACTACGTAACTTTATCGTTGAAGACAGCTTCCATTTATCTAAGACACCTTTACCGTTGAAGACAGCTTCCATTCGTCCGAGACCTCTTTCACCATAGAAAACACCGCTTCCATTCCTTCAGAACATCTAAACCACCAGAGTACCGTTAGTGAAGTACAACTTGTATTATTTCCGTCCCGTTCTGAGGCAGAATTAAATTAAATTTTTTATATATTCTCTTTTATTTCTAATCCACCCGGCTGTGAGAGCCACAGGGTATCGTGTCCGGGTTGAATAAGTTTATTTTTGATATTTTCAATATTAATTTTTTATAACATTTTAATTTAGAATAACTTCTTTTAAACGGTGTTTCTACCTTTATCACCGTAGCTTTGTTCTTGTTATTTCGTAACATTTCAAAAGGTAGTGGTGCCCTGAACTCTCATATTGTGATCATCCTCTGTTATACAAAGTGTGTCATTAACTTGGAGTCGAACCACCTTTGAGAAGTCTCTTGCCGGGATTTTCTTCGAGTGAACGATTAATGGTTACAAACTGGCGCCCAACGTAGTTTCGCTATCGTTCTCCTAAAAAAACGGTACAATTGAGTTTTAGTTGATTATTATTATTATTATGTCCGTTTTCGTTTCCTCCCTTACCTTAGGGAACCATTTTTATTTACTTGGAGTTTCGCTATCGTTCTCCTACAAAAACGATACACTATAGTTTATTTTTTTTTTCGTTTTTCTTCTCCCAGGCAACCGTGTTACTTACCGTTCCGACTACATTACCCATACTCAACTTGGTTCTAAACATACTTACCCTCCGCGTAGAAGAGGAAGTAGAACAAGCTACATTGGAGTTTATACCGTTCTCCGAACAAAACGGCTCCTTTTCCTACCCCGAATTTCATTAATTCTTTCAAAAAAACATAAAATACCGGATAGACCCCTGAAAGCTCTCCATTGCAGAAATGGATTCTACGTCATTTGAATATTTGGTCCCCCTTTTTTGTTGAATATATTTTTGTTGTCCCGAGATTTCCTACCGTTTCTCAAACAAATAAATGGTACATTTTGTTTTTCGTAACTAACGTAGAGTCTCAATTGACGTACCGTAAGACGTTAGGCCCCAACTGGACCGGGTTGGCCTTTGCTGAGGGCGGATTGTGCTCGGTTTACGAACACAATAAGTTTGAAAAATGACTGCTTAGTCGCCCTTTTTCTTCACATTGGCATCTATAGCAACCTCTTACCTTTCCTTGCCTTCAATGGCAGTACTTCCTTAATTTTTAGTCGTTTTTTGTTTCACCAGTTTGGTCACACACTTATAGAGTTATGGACCGATGTACCGTATTCCCTATTTTAGTAACAATGCCTTTGTTCTTTTTATCATGTCGCCACAAACTATTCCTACCCACACCACACACGCCCATTTCAACATTGATTTACCTTGCAGAACTTTTCAATATCTATGTATTTTTCTTGATTCCCTTAACATACCTTTTGCGTTGCCGCATTGTGATATTTGTGCACTACCTACCGTTACCGTACCTTTTTTTTGAGAACCGTTCCTTGTGGAACATTATAAGTGTTGTCGCTCTGCCAAATAATCGTTCGCTAGTAAAGTGGTATTTCACCTTTGGTGACGTCACTATGACATATCTTTATTGTTTTATTGGGTGAACATTAGGCTTATTTATGAAATAATTAGAATTCCGACGGAATTATACTCAAAATCAATTCAAGGTTGGCATCACTCTCCATTTTTTTTGTGTACCCCCTGGAACACTTCGTTTCGTATTTTACAGAATCTCACGCCCCGCGTATCTAGGATTCCAGCGTTTTAACGAAACATACCGTACCTTACCTCATCGTTTTACCTATACTGAGAAGTTATCGCACCCTACCGTTACTTTCCGTTCTCAGTATACGTTTTGCCGTATACAATGACATAACAGCACGATTGTCACAAGACGACAAAACTACCTTTCACTTACCTTTGACAGTCATCTTACCTTCTCTAAAATACATAGATTTTGCAATAATACCTCATCTTTCTACCTTATTAAGCCCATGTTTCACAAAAAAATCATTCATTGAATCATCTTTTTCCCGGAGGAGAGGGGGTGTAACATGTCCATCGACCTGTTTCGATTTAATATAATAAATTCCGTGTAATTTCCGCTTGCCGTCTCATTAGGTACTCCCAACCATAGAATTAAAATTGATCGTTGAGACAGTTGACATTTGTCAATTTACCTCCGTTTGCTACAAGCTAAAAATCATTCCTTTTCCTATACCGACGTTGAAGAGATAACACGTACTCACTTTTTCTCTTGTTCTGACATTATTTTAATTTGCTGTGGTAAGTTGGAAGTTATATTTTATAATCTTTGAGCTCCATTCAATATAATCGCTGAGATAATTTTATTGCATACCTTTCATTTCTGTTCTTTCACATATTCAGAGATAAATTACAGTTGCACGTGGTCACGGAATCCTTCTTTTGTACCTACATATTAATTTTGAACTAAATACAAATCAATTTTGTGCAAACACTTGAGAGCTTTTTATAATGCAAAATATTTTTTTTCAACTATAAATAGCATTGTAATTACATTTTAAACCTATAGAATATTCATTCGTATGAAAGATACCCACACTGCAGGTTTCAGATATATTTTTTTAAGCACGTTATTAATTCAGATAACAACTTTTTGGCTCTCATAAGTTTTTCAGAACATTAGTACAATACTAATTTAGTTAAATTGTTTTTTCTGTTTTAATATGGAAGACATATATGTTGGGAAGCTTTAAGTGAATTTCATTCTCATAAATTCAAATAACTGCCTTCCTTTTAAACCTGAAAAGCTGAACCAACACAATGTGCCCCATTATAATCAAGTTCCTACATATCCCTGATTCTTGTGTCCTCTTAGGTAAGCACAGCAGCTACGTGAGAGCCACGTCAGAGCTACGTGAGAACTACGTAACTTTATCGTTGAAGATAGCTTCCATTTATCTAAGACACCTTCACCGTTGAAGACAGCTTCCATTTATCCGAGACACCTTTACTGTTGAAGACAGCTTCCATCTATCTAAGACACCTTTACCGTTGAAGATAGCTTCCATTGGTCCCAGACCTCTTTCACCATAGAAAACACCGCTTCCATTCCTTCAGAACATCTAAACCACCAGAGTACTGTCAGTGAAGAACATCCTGTATTTTTTCCGTCCCGATCTATGGAAAAATTAATTTTTTTATATATTCTCTTTTATTTCTAATCCACCCGGCTGTGAGAGCCACAGGGTATCGTGTCCGGGTTGATTAAGTTTGAGCACATTTTATTTTTAACATTTTTAATATTAATGTTTTATAACATTTTAATTTAGAATAACTTCTTTTACACGGTGTTTCTACCTTTATCACCGTATTTCTGTTCTTGCTATTTCGTAACGTTTCAAAAGGTAGTGGCGCCCTGAACTCTCATGGTCTGATCATCCTCTGTCATACAAAGTGTGTCATTAACAAGGAGTCGAACCACCCTTAAGAAGTCTCATGCCGGGATTTTGATCGAGTGAACGATTAATGGTTACACAGTGAAATAAGTTAAAGAATAAATCTTTTTATCTTTATTAAAACATTCGTTTCCTTTTATTATTTTATCACAAATGAAATTATACACTTTTGAAGAAAGAATAGTATAAGATATTCGAAGAGTGAGATACTTCATGTGCTTCGCGTGGATTTTCTGAGTCACTACGTTCGTCACACAAACTTTCCCTACTCAGCACATGAAGTATTACTTATTCTCCTAATATCATAATATACTATTTTCCACTACTAGCTATGAAGTTGACAATTATTGCGTCTTCTAGCCAACTAAGAAGTTGAATTTCTCTATTAGTGGTTAACAATTTTTTCTATCGTTAACTTAGGTCAATAATTGACAAATTCAAATATTCTGAGAATCCAGGGATGCAACATAATTTTGTGTACCTGTAACGTATTTCTTTTTTGAAATTACCTAACATGACAAAATTATTTGAATAAAAATGTCATTAGTTTATAATTCGCTCTCAACCAATTATGACTGATGATATCTCGTAACTGCAAAATGGCGATAATTACAAACGTTGGAAACACAACCGTTGCGTGAATGTTCTGTGAACACATTTTGATACATAACATTATTCGCTGGAATTGTTTCTTCATAATAATTCCTGTTTTTTTCACGACTGCCACGTCTTCTTACATTATAAGCATGGGGTAATGGTTCCTGCAAATCTTCTATTGCATGGGTTATATTATTTCTGTTTGTATCAATTATATTACCATCATCTGATAACGCAAAAATTAGATTGTACCTATCTAGCCATAATTTCAATATTAATGTTTTCCAACAAAATTATCGTTCAGCCAACACACGTCAACCATTACTATATTTGTTTCTCAGTGAACGCTCATAAACGGTTGAGTTATAAGTTATGTTCTATGAACGCACCTGTTGCTTACAAATAAGTTTTACTAGTGGAAATGTCAATCTGTATAACGCTGGCTTCACAGAACTTCGACTGCAACGTGCGGCACATGCCCACCATAGTGTTGATTCTGAAACTTGGAGGAAATATTTAGCGGCGCGTTGCAAATTGAAAGTTGGAAAGTTTGTTATTTGTTACATGGTGTGTTGTATATTTGATAAATTGGTAGACCTCGTAAAGGGGCTTTCAATAGTAACAAGCTCATAATTTCGTTTTAGTTAGCTTACAAACAATACTAACCCCACTTTTAAAGACGCTGCAAAACTGCAAACGCATGAAGTTAAAGTTAAATCAACTTCAAGCAGCATCATCTTCGTGTTGGGACGGGTGTGAGGGGAAAACAGAATTAATCAATCACAGAAATGCTGCACGCTACAGTCGAAGTTCTGTGAAGCCGAAAGACTACTTGATTATTGCAAATCTGTGGATTATTGTTTTATTAGTGGAAAGCCGAATTAACATTCCTGTGCTACATTATTTTCACAGGAAAAACTTTCAATTTTTGTCTTAAATTTGGCTAGTAGTGGAAAAAATTGTATATATTCCACTGTGATGAAGACATTTATAGGCCTCGCGAAATAATCTTGGTGCTTGGTCGATAATAAGAGTCTTCACCACCTTGGTGTATAATGTACTATTAGATTTGTAGGATGAATTATAGGTTTTACCATGACTCCTCATATGTATTCTTTGTGATACTTGGCTTGATCTCCTACCCAACTGGACCAATATCAGGAGGGCTGGCGTTTTAGAAACGCCGTCATCGAGGGAATCAACTACTGTATCCTCAAATTATTTTCTTTTATTCCGTTACTTCTATTATTATATTATAATAACTATTTTTTTCAACAATTGCCTTCAGCGTTTTAAACTATTTGCTACCTTTTTTTAATATAGTTTTTTTACTTTCTTTATATAATTAAAAGGTTGTGCTCATTCCATTATGCAGCGAATTGTATACTAATCGGAAGAATGTCGCTCATAGACTATGCGAACGCTAGGTTGCCTACTTCTCCCCGGTGCAGTTATTGAGTAGGCAAGTGGAAACTAGTAAGTCGATGCTATTAATTTGCACATATTCACTTAGGCGATGATTCTTATATCAAAATAAAAAATAATTTTATTGAGAACATGACGATATAAGGTTAACTGAGAAAAATTAGTGCTAAATTCCGGTTGCCGATTTTTGAAAACCGAAATACTCGTGCCATTGAATACATGCGACAGAGAGGTCCGAGGAAAATATCTATGATCTGTCCGTCCTCACTTCCATGCTAACATTTAAGTGAAATTGTTGAATTTTTACGAACGGAATTATAATAAGTATTAAATTTTAAGAAATATTTATAAATTTTAATGAGTTCGCTCAAAGAAATCAATGAAGTTAAACTTATTGATTTCACATCCAATCACGGGAATTCCGTACCCAACGCAATATACTCGTCGCTCACGCGAAAAAAGCCAATAATTGAACAATATCAAGCCCGAAATCTTCACTGGTGAAAACTTAAATAGTGAAAATAATATCAGTGTTAATAACAATAAGAAACAATCTGTGATAGTTAAAACATCCCCACCCAAAATTCATGAAGGTCAGTCAAAGTTGAGAATTAGTAAAAGGAACATTTTCAAAAGACGTAGCAAAAAAATTCACGTCACGTAGTAGATGCACAAAAAAAATTGCATCGGAAAGCGATCAAAATTCTAAGTCCACAAAACATCCTGACGAACAACGTGTCCCAACCGTCTGTATAGACAATGCGTTATATACCGACAAAATCAAAAGAATAAAAAACAAAACTTCTCAACTAAAAGCAAATAATCTGGACTATTTAAAGTTTGTTTACATCGATGATAACATAGATATTCAACAAAATAGTAAAAATTGGAATACAGAATTTACAGAAGAAGTCACCATTCAAAAACTGTCTAGAATCAGTCGATTCACTCAATAAATGCCTAGAGCTAAGCAATATACAAAACAACTATCTAGAAAACACGAATTCTAACAAAAAGTGTCTAGGAAACTCTGCGTTATCTATAGTATCAAATCCATTCGACATTTTTATATATTTTGGCAAGCTATTTTGGAAATCATAGTTTTCAAACGAGCTTCATCAGACATATTAGTAGATATACTGTTGCGACGTGGAATTGGATGAATTTAAAAAAAATACCTCGTTAAATGCAGTTTTTGGTCTGAAATTCACTAATATCACACAACATGACACTTTGTAAAAGTTTATCACTGGTCAAAATTATGTTTTCCAAAGAATAACCAATGCCTTGTTCCCAATTTAGGACGTTAAAAACGTGGTGTTTTTTATCACTATTGTAGACATCTGTTTATATTGCATATACGTCAAAAATGATTCCAAACAAAAAAATCCCAATCGCACAGGACCAATTGGACAGACTTATTTCAATGACATTTTTGCATAAAACCCAAAATGAAAAATTAGATACAAAAGTTATAGAATGTTTTGTTATGTACAAAAAACCAAAGTAACATTTTGGCATCAAATCAAAAACAAAAAAACAAGAAAAAATTCTAGTCGATTTGTGAATTTTCTTAAATAAATGTTTCATTGTACGATTTGGAAAAAATATTAGATACAAAAGTTGTAGAACGTATTAAAGTTTTTGAAAAAGCGCAGTATATGTTTTGCGGCAAATGAAAAACAAAGGAATTAAGATTTTTTCAATTTTGACAAGCCGCCATTTTGTTTTTACTGGGTCGATTTGGCTCATTAACGAACTCGTCCAAGATTTTGGCCTGACCGATTTTTGTAGCGAGATTGGTTTTTTCAAGGGATAGAAATGATTGGTCAATGTTATCATTATTAACAATGAAATAAAATGATAAATACTTACATAAAATCTATCGAGAATTTTGGAAAAGTTGTACACTATTATAATAAATTCTTTTGAACATAAATCAACAAAAAACTCAGAAAACAATATATATTTAAGGTATTTGGATTTTTCTTGGACCAATTTATATGTATTTCTATTTGGTAATTTCTTGGGATTCGGTCCTTACAAACATTCATCAGATTACATAACATAGTTCATCTAATACTATTTATTTAACGTTTCGGCTGATTTTTTAGCCTTTTTCAAAAACACTACATTGGAAATTCATAGTGACAATACACAGCTCAATAATTACTCCTAATCATACAGCTAAAATTCAAATATATAAAACTCTACTCTATGTGTAATCAAAAAAACAATCCGTTCCTATGCTGTGGATTTTATTTATATTTATTTCGTCAATTTTTTAAATTGTTATAGATCTTACTAAAAATGTTTGTGTCAGTTTTCGAATTGACGGTATTTTTGTTTTTTTGTATACTTATCATTTCGTAAAATTCTCGTTTTTTGTATTTATTTCAGTTTTTAGGATTTTTGTTTGTTCATGATTAAAAAAGAATGGTCCTTGTCAGTTATGTGACTCATAGTGCCGTTTTATTTTTTTATCATACTTGTGGCTGTTAATTCTATTTTTCAGATATTGACTCGCTTGTCCTATGTATACACCATCTCAATCTTCACAGGGAATCTCAAAGACTACATGACTTTTTTTGTAATTTGGAATTCTTGATTTTAGTTTACTAAAATGTTTGTTTTGTAGATTATGTCCTTTGTAGCTAGGTTGTATTTTTTCATGTTTAAAAACGTTATTGCTTTTCTCTGTCAAATTTGGAATATACGGTTGTATATACTTTTTAATACTACCGTATATTCCAAATTTATTTTAAAAAAATGACATTTGTCAATGTTTATTTTAAGACCTGCTTGACCAAGTGTTTTTAATATTATATTGATATGTTCTAGGTGCTGTTCATAACTGTTGGAGAAAATCACAATATCATCAACATAATGCAACGTAAAGTCTTCGTATGGGTGAAGGATTTTATTAAGAGCTTGAAATAGTGCACTAGTACTAGTATTAAGACCGAATGGAGTGACTTTAAATTGGTATACAACACCATTTATGATAAAACCAGTATACTTTCTACTGTCTGGATGAAGAGAAATATGCCAAAATGAGTGTAAGAGATCTAGCTGACTATAAACCTTTGCATTTGTGATTCTACCTAAAATGGCTCCAATTGTTTGAGGACATTCATACTCAGGAGTAGTACATTGTTTTAAATTGCACGCATCTAAACAAATTCTAATGTTATCTTTTGGATTTTTCTCCTGAACATAGGATTATTAAAAGATGTATTACTGTACTCTATAATGTTGTCAAAGAATAATTTTTCAATAGCTTTATTCACCCGAGGCCTAAGTTTATAAGGAATAGGATAAGTTTTGCTTTTAAAATTCTCAATAATTTTGTTTCTTTTCATTTTATGAACGTATTCTTCTGCTACTCTTGCTTCTTCCTTGAATAAACCTTCATACTTTACCAATAACTTAATAATATCATCTCGATAACCATCATCACAATTAATTTACATCCCATTAATATAATTTATGATTACTTCATTTTTCCTACTACCATTATTCCCATATCCGATCGTTTACAGCCAGTCAGTAGCCGGCTCAACGGTCCTTCCCTACCGATATACTGTATAGTTTTCGATGTGTCAATACCACACGGATATTCTTCTAACAGTTTGAACAATCGTTCTCGTTTCCGTCAATACCAGAATCCAACGGCCGTTCTAATGAATGATGTATAAAATCGTATCAATACTCCGACTTATTACAACACTCGGCGGTGGATAGTGTAAAGCGTTTAATGTTAAAGTCAATACCTTCGACCTACGCTTCGCACTGGAGGCGGCTGAACTTGGAGGAGCAGGAGTCCGTAAACCAAGTCCTCTTTTCGCCTGTCGGTTTGCATTCTTATATCCATCGTCGTGGTGGTGGTGGAAGTCTCCTTCCCTTCTACTGTCGATTCCTCGTGCGCATCTTGGCGTGGGGGCTTTGCTGTTCTGGTGGGGTACCTCGTCATCGCGGTGTTAACTGGTTTTTTGAATCGAGTTTTATAGTAATGAAATGTATATCATTACAAATCTAAATAAACCCTTGAAAACGATTTAATTTACAAAGAAGTAGAGTGTCTTACCACAGTTCAATGATTTTGTTTACTGTTTCAGCAAAGAGTGAAATTAGGGGTTTAAACTGATATAATCAGGTCAGGACTGCAATACTGTCGTCAAGGGATTTAAACCTTAAAATTCCAACAAAGTATATCTATAAATCAAAGACTGCTACATACAGGATACAGGAAACACTGTTGATGTTATGACTGCTGACTGCATGATGTATTTAAGTAATTACATATTCGGGAACCAGGAACAATTTTTATGTGGATGATTTAAAATATATTTTGTTGCGAAGACGCAAAATGTACAAAAGGACAATTTACATTTGTAAGATATGTTTATCTTTTAGTTTAAATTATATTGTTGATGATTTTGTCAAAATTTCATAAAAATCTCTCACCAAGTTCAATATGGAGATCACTACCATTCAGCTCAGAACAAGCAACTAATTTCTTTTTTTCGAAAATTTATTGATAGTCCTCCCTCTTAGCAACCAAAACCTGACTTCCTGGATACCAGAGTTTCCTTCTCCTCCGATTTGTTTAAATCTTAAACAGGATCTACTCAAACAATTCATTTTGATTGCTAAACTGATGTCATCAATCAATATGACATTTCATTGTTTGGTTTTTATAAAACTTTGTACATAAGTAAACATGGCAAAAATAACTATGTTACAATATAAATAATAAATTAAAATATTGTTATTATATTCTAAGATCATTATACATAACTACAAAGAAATTTTTATATTCGCAACAATATCAACAAATCCTGGAACTGTCATAGGATATTCTCCTATTTTGACCGATAGAATTTCTATTTTCACATAGAGGGTGTTATTTTTATAAATGCTCATTATTGACAAGTGTTTTGTTATTATGAATTGAAATTTTTATTAATATATATATATATATATATATATATATATATATATATATATATATATATATATATATATATATATATATATATATATATATATTAATACAGTTCCTCTATCTAAATTTTAAAGAAAACATTAAAATAAGGAAAAATGTGTATATTTGTATGTAATACTTGTGATACTGTGATACACACTGTATAATCAACAATATGAAAGATTCAAGATACAAATAAAATTTGACATTTCAATTTCGGATGACATTAATGCAGAATATACTTAATGATAGATAGATTTTATAACGATTTGAAAACAAATTATTGAAGTTTCAAAATACAGATGTCTCTGCTAGCAAAATTGCAATTATAATAAAAGAATGCAAATCTCTCTTTGTTATAGGAAAACATAAATTTGTATTTTTTTTAAAAAAAGGAATTTTTCGTAACCAAAGGAGAAGAGATTTATTTATGTAGAAACTTTAAGCAGTTGAATTTGAAATCCCCACGAGACAACATCGAAATAAGAGTTGTCTCAAATTTATTTAAGAATATAATAGTAATTATATGAATTTATTATCAGATCATAAAACCTTACATTGTAAAGCCAGTGCGTGTATATTTCGCAGAAGAACTACATCGTTAAAGTGTAAATGGATTCCGGATTCGAAATTATAAATTTAGAAAGTGTTGCTGAATTCTAAATACGTTTTAGAATACGAACGAGTTAACCAGTACCTAGTTGGTGAGTCCTGTCCAGTTTATTTACATTATTTCTCGAGAATTATTAGGACTTTCTTAAATATATTTCAAAAATAGATGCATCTTATGATAATACATTTGATCTAAATCACAGTAACGTTACACATATAAAATTCAACGTCAAGTAAGAAAATTTTGTAATAGACAATTTGCACGGAAATTTGCGTATTTGACATTGATATACATCAAGTATAAAATCAGATATTTTTGAATTTTTGATAAAAATATTTAGCTAGTAGATTCCTAATATAGGTTGTTTTAATATTAAGGTTGGTAGAAAATTCTATCTTCGTTTTCGTTTACGATATTTTTGAAAAGTTATAATTTTTTTGTAATTTGTTATCTGATCATATATTATATAAATTTGATTCCAACTCACTGTGGTACTCATTTCATATCTATTCTCATTGTGTTTGATATTTTTCATGATATAGAAATTTTGATATAATAAGTGACATTTGGTTAATTTCCAGTGACAAGTAAATCATATATGTCATAAGATAATTTAAGTGTCTTGTAGTATATTGAACAAACAGTTACTCTAGATTTGGAATAGCGTAATACTTAATTTGGAGAATTCATTGAAATTTATAAATTTGAATAATTATTTAAAATCTTTGATCCCACCCTGAGATAAGAGTGAGTGAGTCGATTGTGTATTGATTTGTCTTTCAAAGTACAAAATTTGATATTCATCTGAGCCGGGCATATTATTTTGACAACTGCTGTCAAAATTCAAATAGGTTATATTCAGTGGTAAAGGTGTGTTCACAATAGTGTAGCTACAATCACAAATTGTGAAAACGTCGACAATTAATATTTTATATTGTTATATATCATACATCCATTCAATTATAATTATTAAAACTTTAGATATATAATATATATATATATATATATATATATATATATATATATATATAACCTTTGGAACGGAGGGTGATTTTGGCATCATGGAACACCAAAATGAAATAAGCCTAAAAGTGATTTTTGTGGTAAATTTGGAGTATTGTCTACCCCTGAGGAAAGTCAACATTTTTTACCATATATCTTTTGGAAGGTAATTCAAATCTTCATTTTATTGTATGGTAATGCATTACGTCTGGTCGAATATAATCCATTCTGGTGGAATGTTATGGCAACTTTGAACCTCAGTCATAGTTCAGATTCCATCAATTTCAATCTCAATCTAACATAAAGTTGCTTGTCTAGCTGTTGTGCGGAAAAATGAGATTTCCTAGTGGTTAAGTTAAAGATCAATTCGGAATAGAAAATAATTTCCAAAGTGCACCGATAACATTAATAGGTACCCTGTATAGGAATATGTAATGAAATAGTTGAATACGCAGCTATGGCTATGCTTTTTTTGTTAAGCCAGTCAAAATAATTCCAGGAGATCGGAATACTAAGCTGCTAAATGATACGATACGATATTTTTACATTTCATAAGTTATAACAAATAAAGATAATCTATGAACACCGACGTAATATTCTGTGTTTTGGTTATTAAGATGTTATTTAGGACCTATTTCATTTTTGGGTAACCTCTAGAAGTACTTTATTCTTATGACGAAAACTCTCAAAATGAATAAACTATACAGTCCATTCTCGAAAAAACTTCCGTAATAAATTCGTATGTCTAAACTTTTATCCTCATCGGGATTCGATTCACGAAGTTACATTTTTTTTGCCCATAAAACTTCAAACGCTCTTTTCCGACGGCGTTAAATGATTACATCTCGATCCACTTTAGCAATCTTTGTGAATCGACAGAATCTAATCAAAGTTTTTATGTGTGTACTTATTAGTATCAAGACTGGGAATCTCTCCTTTTACTAAAATTGAGAGACTCATTAATGAAACCAGATAAAACGGTCGTATTCTCTAATTAAATTCTATTAAATATAAAGAGTCAAATAACGAAAACCGAGTTTTTGCATTTTGTAGTGTTGAAATATATTTGAGTTTGTACTGAGGCTAACTTATTTTTCTTGTACAGATGAAAAACAACTATCAATAGTAGCAATTTGACAGTGTGAAGAATGTAGAAGATTTCCAATTTTTTTTCCATTTTGATAGGTGCAAATAGAATCGTGCTGTGACAATTTATTACCAACTCATTTTATGGTTGGGAGCATATGTTTATGTTAATAATTTTGAACAAACAGTTTTAAGTGACACAATTTGCGTTAATGAAGACATGCGAACATACTGAACGTGTTATTGAATTGATTATTACCTACATGAACTATTTTTGGAAAGCGTTATTCATCTATAGTTTTAGTTACATGATATTAATTGAATTTTTTTTTCGAGATTTCGAGTTTTTCCAGAAAGTGGGGCACTGATGTTATTTCCTATGGAGCTAGAGGTTGGATGTATTTGATATGGGACTTTTCGTGATGTGGGGATGAAAGTGGAAATTTGACTAGATCCATTCAGTTCGTCAATGGCGAATATTTTTATTAAGAAGTGTCTAGGAAGCGTGGTGTATACAAGCTATCTAGGAATTGGATTGATTGAAAAGTCTTTAGAAAGCTGAGGCGAAGATCGTGGGTGTTAGTGATGAGTGGCTCATTAGAGTGTATCGAGAAGAAGAGAGATTTCGAGATTTTTATATTGTTGGAATCGGTGATGTGGTTTGAGCACTTATATCAATCAGGCAAAGAGAGGGCCGGTACAGCTGCAGCTTCATTTTTTCTTGCCGCCGGCCATGTGGCAGGAAAATGTACTGGTGTGAAAATAAAGATAATTTGGTATATTTTGAGAGTGAAGATTTTCATTGATACTATGTGTAACATGAATTTCGTTCACCACTCGTAATATTTTTCGTCGATAAAAGAGTAACGTAAATTTCGTTTACCCCTAGTAACATCGAATAATATTTCTTGTCGATGGTTGTCGAGTTTTAAGTTTTCGGAGGAGTTCGTTTTCATTTGGATATTTAAGCCAATGCGCGCTGAGGTTCGGTCTTAATTCATCTACTTATTGTTGAGTTCTATCATCTACCGTATCGAAGTGCATTCGTAGGAATGCACTTTTTTCGTACCGGCCTAAAATTATTTCACTGGCCTAAGCCTTCGTATCGACCTAAGCCTTTTCCGTTGATGAATTCTACCTGCTGGGACCACGGCTCTATTCAGAACCGACTGGACTAAACTTGACGCAGCCAGCTGATTGGTTCCAGATTCCTTTGGACGTCGTCCAAATCATCGTTGGAAAAGAACAAAAAAAAGGAAAGTACTAACGTCCACAATCGTAAAAACTATAGATTATTTCCAACTAATGTTCATCGACTAATTAACTTAATAGTTTGTACCACTTGTAAATTATATCTTCTTTGTAAAATATTTAATTCATGTTTAAACTTTAATTTCCTTAAGAATCTATTTTTTTTGAAATTTTAATTTACTTGCAGTTTCTAGTTTCTTCTTTGTAAAATATTTAATTCATGTTTAAACTTTAATTTCCTTCAGAATCTATTTTTTTTGAAATTTTAATTTACTTGCAGTTCCTAGTTTTTTTTTAAATTAATAAATTAAGTTGTAAAATTTAATAACATTTTTATCTTCAGTTTTTCATTCATAAATAAACTACTTGTAAATAAATTTTCAATTTTCATCCAACATATAATTGTTATTCAATAAAACTCCTTGTAAATTTTAAATAACGTTGTTCATATTTTTTATAACCTTCCAACTTCTTGTTTTGTTGACTGCGATTAGTTGATGTGAGGTAACTTATGGACTAGTAGGACTCAGGGTGGCGCCTACTTATCTTTCCGTCTCGGTACGTAAAAATAAGTAGGATTACCCGAGAACCGGTAACACCTACTCCTTGGGTCTCTACTAGTATATAACCCACGCCTGAGTAGCTCTTCGACGAAGTGGCCGTTGCAGTTAGTGATAATTGGAATGGGTATTTTTGTTTATAAGCCGATTATTGAATAGAGACATATAACACGAGTTGCGAAGAAACTGGAAAGCAGAAGGAAATGGACCTAGTCTCATCTCTTAGACTCCCTTTCTTACAAGTCTTCTGAGTCCAACGCTTCTTTTTGTTTCCAGAGAACTCTGTTTTATCGATCAACAATTTATATTCCCTTTCAAATCATCATGTTTTCAACGTGAAACTTTTTATAGGAGACTATAGTAGTTTTACATCTCATCATGGACCAACAAAGACTACGAGATAATATTGGAAATGAAGAAAAATGAAATAGACATCTGCGCTCTCTAGGAAACTGAAAAAAAAGGCACTGGAAATCAAAGGTACCAAAACTACACATTATTTTATAGCGGCGGTGACAAGAACATGAGAGCGAGAGGAGGTGTAGGATTATTGGTCGATGAGAAGTTCGAAACGAATATCAAGGAAGTACCATATATACATCGCAGCATCATACAAGTGACAATGGAACTGGCGGAGGAAACGACACACATACAAAGCGTATATGCATTAAATGTGGGCAATTTGAAAGACCAAAGAGAATAATGTTTTGACGCCTTGCAACACGCGCTTGAGAAGATACCCAGAAAATACAAAGACATTATCATGGGCGACCTTAACTCAAGAATTGGCAATTATGTTGTTCAGGGAATCATGCACAGTTTCAACGATGAGATAATAAATGACAATGGAGAAATGCTGATACAAACATGTGCCCTCAATGAATTACGTATCAGTAACACATATTTTGATCGCAAGGAACAACAAACATTCACTCTCGTTAACACATGAGGCCAAAAATCGATTATTGATTACAATACAAATAGAAGAATACACCCCTTTCGGATACTCGATGTACGTATATTAACATCAGCAAATATTTGAACACAACACGGATTAGTGCTATATAAGTACCGTACATGACACACACAAAAAAAAGGAAAATGGCTAATTACATCCCAAAATTCAATATAGAATCACTCAAGGACGAATGCGGCAGAAAACTTCACCAAAACAGACTACATGAGATGATCACTCAAAATACAATAACAGGAAGAGATAATGTAGAAGACGCATGGGAAAAAATGTAAACAACATAAAGAACAGTGACAAGGAATCCCTAGGAAATTGAACAATTAACACACATAAAAGAAACAATAAATCATAGTTCTCCCGGAAGTCAAGGAGTTAGCAAAAGAAGAAAGAAAGCACACATAAAATACATCAACAACAGATCACTCGAAGAATATCAAGTCCACAAAAAAGGAAGAAACTGAACAACTGATGCGATTAAACAACTCAAAGGGACATACTGGGAAAAGTTCTCGGTAGAAATAGAACTTGACCTATAGGGGGGCCAGAAGAATATCTGGAACATGCTACGAAATAGGAAAAAACAAATCAATGTGGAAGTAGTAATAAATGCAAAAGACCATGAAACATGGAAAACATACTTTCAAAACCTATACGATAACAATAGCGAAAAGAGCGATGATACATATATCAAAAATCCATCACCTCCAGACGAACAAGTGGAAAACATAACACTGGAACAAGTACAAGCGCCCATACAGAGATTAAAAAACCGTAAATCTCCAGGCACTGACAATATTCCAAATGAATTACTCAAGGTCAAAAAATTGGAGAAGAATTTGTGAAATAGAACATAGCGGAATAATACCCAATGAATGGAAAGCTAGCATAACAATACCGATAGACAATAATTGCCCAAAATCGGACCCAAAAAAGTACAGAGCAATAACGCTACTAAGTAGAGTACTAAAACTGCTAACAAAAATATTAGCAGATGAAATAACTGATCAAGTAGGAATCTCCGAGGAACAGCAAGGCTCCCGCTCAAATAGATCAACGATAATCGCAATATTTATAACACGCCAATTAATAGAGAAATCCATTGTTTTCGATAAACTAATGTACATATGCTTTGTAGATCTAAAGCAAGCATTTGACAATGTACAGGTTAAGGATGTAGTCGATCGACTGAACCAAAAATATGTTAATAAGTAACACATAAACCTAATAAAACAGCTCAATATAAACAATAAAACGATGATAAGAACAGAATGCGGTCTAACAAGAGAACTTAAAGTCTCATCCGGCATTAGACAGGGAAATAGTATCAGCGCATGCCTTTTTAACATCATAATGGACCAAATAATTGAAAGTGTGAACGAAGTCGATGAAGGATTCGGGATGAACAACCGCCGCCTGAGAATACCCTGTTACGCAGACGATGCTGTCTTGCCGGCAGAGAGCGAAGATGACCTGCAGTAACTCCTCTACAGAATCAACCTAACAGCACAGAGGCTTAATATGCAAATTTCGATCGAAAAAACACAATCTATTGTAATATCCAAGATCCGATCCAATGTAAGTTGGCGGTGAGTGAGCGCATTATACGTCGGATGATGAATGTCATCTATCTGGAGGTATTGAGCAGCAGAAGTACAGTGAATGAGGTAAATAACCAGATCAGAAAAGCCGTGAAAGTATCGGAATGTTTGCGAGATATAATTCGGAAGAACCAATATATGGCCATAGAGAGCATAACACGAATTCATAAAACCTGCGTTAGGCCCATAACGACCTACGCCGTCGATACAAGGGCTAAAACAACTGTCACTAAAAGAAAAATGAGAACAGCGGAGATGAAAATCCTAAGCATGATAAAAGGGATCACATTGCATGTATTCCATTCATTACGTCGGAAAAATCGGGTTAGAAATGCAAATGTACCGAGGAAGCCAAATTATGGGTATTACGTGGGGGGAGGCTAGAAAAGCTCAAGTTCAAATTGTTGATCAAAATAACCTTGTGGGATTTCCGCCATCTTGAAAAAAGGGTTGAATTCAATTTTTTCATCACAACTTGGTTCCCCGTTGAGATACGAAAACTTTTATGCAATACTTTTTTGTTGCTTTTTTGTACTCGATATTTTCTGTTTAAAAAGAAATTGTTGCATTTGTTGCTAAAGAAATTATCTTTGAAATATTATTAGAAATATTACCAGCGTATGTGGGGGTTTTGTAATTTTCTATTTTTTCAGGAAATATTAGTTGTAATGCCACTTTCTCCTCTTTTTAAGCAATTTATCTATCATTTGTAGGTTTGCTATTTGTTTAATTGTAATAATTTCTCTATCAAAATTATATTTGTCCAAATGAACTTAAAATGCTCTATGTAAAACGATTATAACATTTTTAGTTCATTTAATCAAAAAGCATAGCGCCATCTATTACCAGTACTTAAATCGATCAACGCATTCCATTTCTACATGTAGTTAATATTTTATTTTCATTATATATAGTGTGCTTATGGAATAAGAAATAGCGCGACTACAAGTGTAATTGTCATTGTCATCCATTTTAACAGAATTCAATTTTCGATAATAAAAATGTTTGAAAATATACGTAGTGCAGTATTGTCACCTGCTCCATAAAATTAATAATTTTTTGTAAATTAAGGGAGATAATCCGGGATAACAACCAATGTATCCAGATACATACTTTTTTTATTGTTCTCATTGAAATATAGATTGAAAAATATTGATCAACAATTTTGTTTCAGTGTCTTCAGGAATTTGGGCAGGATTGCTTTTGTTCCAGTGCTGGTTGCCTGCGTCCATCTCTATCGAAGGTTTGGTATGCAAGTGCATAAATATGTTTCAAGTTCTCTAGTGTTTTGGTTTGGGAAGCTAGCCCTACCCATTCATAATTGGCCATATCGAGTCCGATGTACCCTTCATAACATCCTATTTCGAGTTTAATAAAACTACCAGTCAGCGGTAGTTATAGCTGTTACAAGCGATTATCCGCACAAATTATTTCATAAAGAAAAATAGATCCAGTTTTAGCGTTTTTTTATATTTTTTCGCGTAATATAAAAATATATTGACTTTCTTATGCGCATTATTTAGATTTGGATTGAAAATTTTATATTTTTAATGGTTTTGGCTGGTTTACAACCTTAGAGGTAATTTTTTACTTTGAAGTGTTATCTCTCACATTTTCTTCAGGAATGTGTTAATTCAAGGAATTGACAAATTTAATTCAATTTCACTTTTGCATGTACATGTAAAATTGACAAAAAATATTTTGTTACAAGATAAACAAACGTCGATTTTTTGATTTAATTCATTTCTCCAATTTTACAGAGAACTTTGAATATTTTCATATTGTTTTTCTTCTTATTTTATGAAAAGGAGAAAGCTTACCGAATATTATTCGTTTATAGGGAGTGTTCCAAACTTCGTTAGAATTATTATCGTGCGTGTTGTTAGAAAAAGGTTAAAACAGTGCCATTTCCGATTCATTTTCATAATGTACGGTTAATCATTTGTATATAATATATGTATTCCATTTCCACTTACTAGGGAACAGTTGAAAATTTTACAGTTAGCATTAGATATTTTTAAAAAAAGATTTGACAATAATGTTATTATCATGAATTTGCATTAAAATAACATAGTTGATTCTCTGTTTTAACAAAAGGAACGGCTCAATCAATTAGAAAATTTACAGTAGATAAATATGTAGGATCCCCAAAGAATTTTGAAATGACTAGTATAGGTACCACTGGAATATAGTTCTGATTTATATTCTGCTTCGTAAATTAGACTTCAATATAAAAAAATATTATCTGTCAAACATAGTAACAGATGTTCTTCCTACTTCAGATGAGTTTTTCACCATATTGGATTCCTATGCAAGTATGTTAGAATCATTAAATACTAACTCATTCCAAAAGAAAAAATCAGTCGAAATGTTTTCTCTCCATACACAAGTTTTCAACAACAGAAAACGTTGGAAGTGTTTATTCTGTGGACTGTAACACCCTTTTTCGTTTTTATTTGAATTAAAACAGATTGGTATTTTGTATTATTTAATGTCAACTATTATACAATTGTATTCTCATGGCCATGCCACCATAAATTTGATGACACTAACTCTTCTGCACCAATACCGCGCGTAAGCAAATCAGCTGGATTATGTTTAGATTGTACGTGATGCCAATTAATCGGTTCGGTCAAGGTTTGAATATTTCCAACTCGGTTGGCAACAAATGCCTTCCATTTGTTTGCAGCGCCACGTATCCAGCCTAATGTTATAGTAGAATCGCTCCAAAAATATTTTTTAGCGATTTGTGAATGGATGGAGTTTAATATTTCCTGACTTAAGTTTGCTAGGAGGTTGGCGGCACATAATTCTAGTCCTGGTAAACTGACTTGATTGATGAGCGCGACACGTGTTTTTGCCGTCAATAATTGCGTTATATACCTTCCGTTACTATCACGTGATCGTAAATGAATACATGCGCCGTATGCCGCTTCGGAGGAATCTATGAAGCTCAATGGTAAGTGGTTTTTCAGACAACAGATAAATCTAGCACGTTCTCCACTTTCAAACTGTCTTCTTAAGTAATAATTGTAAAGATCAGCATATATGGTTTTTCTGGTTTCCTGTATCATTGCACAGTTATACTGAACTTGAATGGGTTGAATATATCCAGGATATCCCCATGGGCCTAATCATATCTAAACTTTAATATAATGTAATTTCATATCTTCTTCTTTTTTCTAATCATGAATATCAGGTGAATCAGAAGGTAGGTCAATTTTTGATCTAGCCAAAAATAATTATTAAGCCTCAGGTAGGTATCATATGAAAGGTCACTTTTGTCATTCTGACGATGATAATCATATAAAAAAAAACCTTCAATTTTTTTAGAGTTTCTACCATTGTGGAATTGTTTTGAAACAGTTAGTCTCATTTAAAAAAGTAATAGGAGTAGATTCCAGTAGGAGTAGAAGCAGTTTACTTCATACTCTAAGCTATTGTCCTAACATGAAATCGTTGAAGTTATATTTCCTAATAGCCTGACAGAGATCTCAGCAGCATAACTCTTCTCATTTGCCACTCAATTGGCCTACATCGTACCAGTTTCTTATTGTCTGTGTAGCTTATTTACTACATCTAGAATTCCATGATCTGGTAGAAGAATAACTAGGAAGCATCGATAATATCTCGCCTATTTTTGAATTGACATTTTTGTTACACTTGAGTACTTGGTTTTAATTATCACATCTTAAAATATCTATACCATTATAATACTCCTCCTCTGTGTGAGCTTACTATCCTTATAAATTCCGTTATACCTGTTGTGTGATACGCTAACGTTATTTTCGTATAGTGGCTGTGACTGAATCCAATTTATATTGATTTTCTACTCCATCTACTTTCCTAATAAGTGGAGAAGTGGCACAACTAATTTACGTACTATTTATTTAAACCAATAAAAATGTGAAACAAAGCGAAATATTCGTAACAAAGATATAGGGATGAGGAGGATTGGAGTTTACATCATAACCTGAAGTCATTTAAATGGCAACCTCACCTGCACGTGTTGTATCCGGTTAGACAACAGACGAGGCTCTGGCAAACAAACACTGGCAGAATAATCGTAGATATCCATCAACTGGACTAAACCCCTATAAAATTGACTAATGTAACGAGCATCTACGACAATTTTAAGTATGCGAAAGAGAAATTCACTAGGCAAAATTCAATTCGACAGGAAACAATGGAAACAAGGCTCTTTGTACCGGCCGAGTGTTATTTACAGAGTTGCAGAAATATATCCAAACATCTGTGGTGTAATAGACTGAATTTCGATAATGAAGTGAATATCAATTCATTATAGTTTCTAAACTGGTTATTTTCATTTTTCCATGCCTTGTTTACTGCCATTTTAAAAGATTTTACAGAGTTCTCCGCAATTCCATTTGTCGCAGGATGGTAATGTTTAATGTCTAATACCATCATTGCTTAGAAATTTTGGAAATGCACCTGAAGGAAACTGTGGACCTTTGTCGGTAACTACCACTCTAGGGAGGCCGACTCTTGCAAAGTACTCCCTGAAATATTCAATAGTGGAGCTAGCCTCCGTATCACTCATTATAAAAGCTTCGGGCTATTTTGAAAAAGTGTCTATAATAATTAAAATCATATTCCTCTGATTGGTCTCAAAAAATCTGCATTTATCCCATCATACATATAAGATCCCCCCTCGCAGTGTTTTATTATAGATTTAGCCGGTTCTGGTCTAAAGCATAACAAACTTCACAATTATTCACATATGATTCTATGTCGTTGTCCAATGAAAGCCACCAAAAATAAGATCTAGCATTGGATTTCATTTTTGTATTGTCTTCATGGGACTATGTATCTGCAAGCGTAATTTAATTGGCTCAACTACCCTGTAGCCCCACATTAATATTCCATTTTCAACTGTTAACTCGTCTTCATGCTGCCAAAACCGTTGGGGTCTTCTCCACTACATTAGGAAAACCATACCTGATAAAATTGTATAAGCTACCTAGAATTGGATCTTTCTAGTATCTTAGGAAATTTCAGCAGAAACTGGTAAACCTACGCAGTGCATCAGCTTGTGAGTTAACAACACCCCTAATAAACTTAAACGTATAGTGGAACACTGATTAGAAAAGTGACCAGTCAGACAGAATCTCAAATTTACGTCCTGTCAGGTACTAATAAAACTTTTGTACTACCCAATAGATATTGAGAGGGTATTTTTGTATCTTAGCATATTTTTGTTCAGCTTAATTCAGAACCCTTGATATTAAATCAATAGGACGTTTTGTTGCATCTGCTAGAACGTGCACCAAAGCAGCTCCTAAACCATAATCACTACTGTCACAAATCAGTCTAATAGGCTTACTTTGATCATAATGAATTAATACCTAATCAGAAACGATTTCCATTTTTATTAAATCGAATGCATTTTGACAACTAATGTCCCAATTGAATTTAGTATCGTTATATAATAGGCTGTAAATTGGTTTCAACTTATATGCCAAATTAGGAATGAATTTAAAATAATAATTTACCATCCCTACAAAAGCTTTAGTTTCCGTCAGGTTACTAGATTTTGTTAATTCTACAATTGCTTCAACCTTACCTAGGTCCGTTTCCAGGCTATTGCTCGAAATTTCATGCCCTAGATAATAAATATAATCCTGAATGAAGCTACACTTTGCTAAATTCAATTTAAATCCTATCATCTGTAATCCAGTAAAAACTCCGTCCAGACTATTTAAATGCTCAATATAATTATTTTCTGCAATCACTTTGTCATCTATACAACTAACTATTCCTATTTACCCATATAGTACCTTTTTAACTATATATTGAAGTATAGAGCAAGCTGGTTTAGTTCCAATCGGCAACCTGATTACTTTATACATTCCGCAAGGAGTGCTCTAACTCTAACTGATTATAAGCATTCTTAAAATCCAATATTGTAAATTTTTGTCCTCTCTAATCGCTCAATCCCAGCTTAAACTTTATCTCTAAAGCAAACGGAATTTTATGCGGCTTTTTACAAATAGATCTATTTTTTTCAACCTCTAAAGGAACTTATTCTTTGTTATACCGACCCAACTCCTCACTAAAACGACTATTAAATTTATTTAACAGCTGATCCATGTATTCTCTGACGGATCATTATTATAAATACCTATTAATAATTTGTCACAAAAGACTTTCTTCCCTGGCATGTGTAAATTAAACATTGAACAACGCTCGAGTAATCTCGTCAACAACCAACATACATGTTGGCAGATTAATTTTGGCAGTTTACGATGCGCGAGAAAACCGTAGAACTTGACAACGTTGTAAACGCAGTTACCGAGAAGAGCAGGCAACGTACATTCTGTATGCAATGTTTAAGAGGTTGTGAGACTGCTAATACGTCCGAGGTTAATACAATATTTTGGATTTGGATTTATAAACAATAAACAGTGGCACATGTATAAAATCGAGTTTACAAAACAAAATAACATTAATGTGTTCTTTACTATTAACTAAATAAATAAGGAAATAGAAACAATTAGATTCTTCTACGAAAATTGTTTTTTTTTGTACAGACACACTTTTCTCTGAACTGTACTGTCGAAACGCATCTTACGAATTCTGCCAGCGAAGTGAGCTCTCGCAATCCGCATATGTCTTTGCTACGGCGCATCGGAAGTTGCCAAACTTCCGACTGCCAGAATTAATTTGCCAACCTGTACAATGGATTTACTTAACAACATGAATTTATAGTTATAACATCAGTATTGAACATGTTTAAAATATCATCAGTTACTGTCTAGTAGGTTCTACATAATTTTTTTTTAATTCCATTTTTATTGTCGCATCAACCATGTCGGTTATTAGCGACAAAGATTATTTTACAAGGTTTTGATTACATTAATTTCAGTAAGATATCGAACTAATACATTTATGTAACAGTTTTGTCCTAATAACGATTTCAACGTGTTTGGTATATTGTTTTTCACTCGGGCGTCCTCATATCTGGGACACTCAACCAGAATATGTTTTACTGTTATCTGCTTGGAACATGTAGTACACTGAGGCATTTCTGTCCTGGCAAGTAAATGTTGATGCGTCAGTTTAGTGTGCCCTATCCTTAGTCTTGTCAGTAGTACTTGGTTGGGCCGCCTGTTTGGTATTGTATTCCAGGGTTTCACACTGGGTTTCACCTCGCGTAATTTTGCTTTCGAATCAAGCCACTGATTTTGCCACGCACTTATCGCTTTTTCTTTCACGGTATGCTTCAAATCACTGATGGTCGTCGCGTTTACAACTACCGCACTATCACTTTCTGCTGCTTGTTTTGCCAGTTGGTCTGCTTCTTCATTACCCTGGATTCCTATGTGGGAGGGGATCAACATAAATTTTACATTTATTTGGGATTCTTGTAGTTGGAAGAGTTCCTTCTTTATTTCCATAGCAATGGGATGACTACTATAAACTTGCTGGATGGATTTTAATGAACTGAGGGAATCTGTGATTATGAGGATGTTGGAAGAATTCGCATTTCTGGACAGTTTAAGGGCTTGTAGCAATGCATATATTTCTCCAGTGAAGACTGTACTGCAGGTAGGTAATTTAAAAGATAAGTTCTGATTTGCCGTAACAACCGCGACTCCGACGCCAACTGTAGCTTTCGAGGCATCCGTATATATTTTGAAATGGTCATTATATTCAATGAGTTTTGTTTGGAAGATGTTTTTTATCAGCAAACTGGGTAGTTCATATTTTTTAAAAGAGGTAAGAGTGGTGTCAATTATTGGTTTGGAATTTTGCCAAGGAGGATATGTTTCTTCATACTTGAATATAGGAACATGTTTGATTTGAAGATCTGCTTTGTATGGTCTAAAGCGATTACAGAAAGTTGGACTCGGTTGTTGTTGTGCGAAATTGTCAATTTCATCTGTATGAATTTTTGGGTACATTGGATGCTCAGTGTTATCCAATATAGAGGTAGCATATGACAATGTCAATATTTTTCTTCTCGTAGATAAAGATGGTTCCCCTAATTCTGAATAAAGGCTTTCCACCGGTGATGTACGATATGCACCAGATATTATTTGTAAGGCATTATTGTGAACTGTATCAAGTTTCTTTAAAATATAGCTTTTGGTGGATGCATAGACAATAGATCCATAATCGAGTTTGGAACGTATAAGATTTTTATATATAATATGTAGTGTTTTTTGATCTGATCCCCAGTTACGGTTAGAAAGTATTCTTAGAAGATTAATACCTTTCTGACAAGAAAATATCAACTTTTTTATATGATCATTCCAGCTCAGTTTCTGGTCAAATATCATACCTAAAAATGTCGTGGAAGTTACATATTGCAGTTTTTCTTCATATAGTGTAAGCGGGGGTGTCTTTTCACAATGTTTTTTCGAAAATAATAAACATTTGGTTTTGGATGCAGAGAAGTTGAAGCCCGACTGTTTTGACCATTGCTGCAGTTTATTAAGTTGTCTCTGTAGTATATGTTGCATTGTATCGATGTTTTTACTTTTCATGTATACCACTAAGTCATCGGCATATAGCCTTATTTTAATTGGTTTAAGTACATTTTCAGTAATGTTATTAATAGCAATTAGAAACAATGTGGGACTAATGACAGAACCCTGGGAGTACCATTTTCTTGACATTATTTGGTCGATAGATTACCATTTACTCTTACTGTAAAAATCCTATAACTTTTTTAATGAATGCCAACATATGTCCATCTATATTCCATTGCTTTAACGATTTCAGTATATTTATTCTACATGCAGTATCGAATGCTTTGTTGATATCAATAAATATGGCTAAGCATTTCTGTTTATTTGCGAAGGCTTCGTGTATGTCGCTTTCTAGATCAATAATATTGTCAATAGTACTTCTCTTCTTCCTAAATCCACTTTGTTCTGGTTTAATTAGTTTGCGACTTTCAAGTTCCCACCTAAGACGATTATTAATAATTTTTTCTAAGAGCTTACACATCGTGCTAGTCAGTGCCATAGGTCTGTATGATTCTATACTTGTTGCTTTCTTAGCAGTTTTTAGAATTGGTATGATTGTTGCTTCAGTCCACTGAATTGGAAAAGTTTGTTGTATCCAAATGGTGTTGTAAATATTTAAGAGTACTTCTCTGCCGCTCTCCGATATATATAGCAGGAATGAAATCGGTATATTATCAGGACCTGGACTCGAGTTTTTAAAGTCTTTTATCGCTTCATCTAGTTCTGATAGTGTGAGTGGTTGGTTGAGGTGCGATGTATTGTTTTCATTATTGATTGGGATTTCTTCGATTGATACTCTATTTTTTAGAAAATCTTCCTTTAATTTGGCATCGCTCGAGTTTTCTTGGAATGCTTCCGCCAATGCTTCAGCTATATCTTTTGATTTTGTTATTAAGATTTCGTCTTGTTTTATACCAGTGATTTTATTGTATGATTTATTGCCGGATATGGTATTCACTTTTTTCCATACAGATGTTAAGCTAGTAGAGCTGCTTATATTTTGCACATACTTCATCCATGAATCTTTTTTACTTTCTCTAAAAATATACCTAGTTTTGGCCCTTAGTGCTTTGAATCGTAATTGATTATCAATCGTGTTATGCTTTTCATAGATATGAAATGCATGTTTACTTTTTTTAAGTGCCTCTTCACATTCTTTATTCCACCATGGTACAGCCGTACGGTGTGTTACGTTTTTAGTTAGCCCTATTGTTATGTCTGCAGCTGTTATCAATATTTCATTGAAATTGTTTATTGTTTCATTTATGTCCTCACTTATTGAAAATTTTGATAAAGATGCGTCAGTTAAAATGGTATATTGTTCGCAGTCTGCTTCATGTAGCTTCCACTTTTGTATAGGCGTTGAATCGTCAGCACTTCTACGTTTATCTACTACAAGGATTGGGAAATGATCACTGTCATATGAAAAAGGTAAGACTTCCCATGTTAGGTGTTGATGTAATGAAGGATTACACAAAGTTAAATCTATAGCCGAAGAAGTTCCATTATAGGTATTAAATCTAGTTTTACTTCCATCATTAAGAATGTTTAAGTTTAAGTCTGTCATAACCTCTTCAATTATGTTTCCTCGAGTATCTTGTTTCTCACACCCCCACATGAAGTTGTGTCCGTTGAAGTCGCCCATGATAATTTTAGGATTAGGAACCTGGGAGATTAGATCAGTTAGCTCCATTTTACTCAGGTTTCGGTCGGATGGAATATATATGTTACATATATTTATTTTTGTAGGAAAATAAACGCATACAGCTATTGCTTCAATATTGCTATCTAAATCAATTTGACTTGAATGAAGGTTTTTATTTACATATGTTGCAACTCCCCCCCAACTTTTTATACCAATTCTGTTCTTGTAATATACATTAAAGTTTTTTAGTTTGTGTGTATTCTGATTATTAAAGTTTGTTTCTTGTAAGCAGATAACGTTCGGGTTGTATTTAGATATAATAGTTTTTAACATTTCCAGATGGAGGTAATATCCATTTAGTGTTTTTAAATGGAACTCAAGGTCTCTAGTTAATTCCACAATATAATACAAGTATTATATTGTGGAATTAACTAAAGACCTTAAGTTCCATTTAAAAACACTAATATGAGCATATTCCACGAAGTAAGGGTCGAGACAGTCAATTTCATTTAATATCCATTTAGATTCCACTGTAGAATACTCATTGTTTTATTTTAAATTTATTGAAGTAGAATTTATGGCGCTGCTGTCTGATGAGTCACTGATTGGCTCTTGTTCTATGGGTCCTTCAGCAATATATCTTTCAAGTCTCTTCCTAATTTTTGTAAAGCGCTCTGTAGTGATGGGTAAATTTTTTTAATAGTATCTACTAAGTCTTCAAATTCCGACGTGTAGGTTCTAATCACGCTTATTGGATCTGGGTTTCCTTTTATATTGGATAGTAAGTCGGTCAATTGTTCGAAGGTAAGAGCATAGTTTTTAGGATCTTTTTCCATTAGCTGTTTTACAGGTTGCATTTGTTCGGATGTAAATTCATCACTTTTATATTTTTTCAGTGTATCAGGTATTTTGAATTCCGAGTCTGATTCTGCTATGGGACTAGTACTTTCGGATAAAGGTCGTTTATTACAGTTTTCTGTATAATCCATTCGTTTTTATAAGTCATATTCAGTTGATCTTATGGGTTTTTTTAACAAAGATAGGGAGATGTTAGCAGTTGTACTTGTGGATTCTGTTGGGTTTACTTGGGATGGGTTTACTTGTGGATTTTTATCTCCATCAAATATATTTTGGGAATTATTGATTTCCGGAAGATTTTGTAACGAAGTGTTTTGTTCAGCGTTTGGGCATTTTGATGCAATGTGACCAGTTTGTTTACATTTGTGACAATTCTGATTATCAAATGTGAGGAAGATCCGATAGGAAGTGTTGTCATCTTGGATGATAATACTATCTGGAATATTTAAGTTGTTGGAGGGGGTTACATATACTTGGCGTCGGAAACTGAGGATGTGGTTGTATTCTGGTTTTGTCGTTCCAACTCTTAGGGGCATTATTGGGGATATGTTGTTTATGCCTAGACTCCGCAATTTCGATAGTAGTACATCATTAGGAATAGAGGGACAGACATTTGATAGTACCAGCCGTTCAGAAGGTGTTTGTAATCTACGGGTTTCAATAGAATTTCCATTGATAGAGAATTCTCCTCCCTGTTCACTGAAGAATACGTCTACTGCTTGTTTGGATGATAGATATATGCATATTCTGTTGTTTGACATTCGAGAGGCGTAAAGGATATTTCGAGGGCCTACAATGTCTCCGATTTGATATAAATAATCTTCAAGCTTAGGACCATTTAATGAGGTAAAAATAATAGCTTGATCTTTGGAAGGGAGTGTGGGTTGAGATGGTTTTGATAAGGCAGTTGAATGAGACATTGTGGTAGCTTGAGATTGGTTCATTTTTCAATTTAGTAAGTGTTCTGAATGCGGTCCTGTCTTTCGAGGTAAGGTTCGTAAGGAACTGGTTCCCTTATCGCTCGCCTCGTTTGTGATTTATATGTTTTGATTTGTTTTCAGACGATATTTTATCAGTTGATTATTATTTACTGGTAAACTTTTTACTTACAGTTATTTGCGTGAAGCACTTTGTATTAATGTAAATGATGTAATTCACAGTCTTGAAATTATTATTCACTTTTTCCACTAAATTTGTTATTTATTTGGGACCGATCACACAAAGGTGTTTAAACCATAGTTGCCAGGTCCGAACTCTTCTACATAATTGTTTTTAGTTATCGTACAAGCAGCAGCAACGTGACCTATTTCACCGCATTTCTTGCAGTTGAATTCACGATACTTTTAAAAGAGTGATTCACTTTATCACAAAAATTACAATTCAATTTTGTATTCATACTTTCTCTTTCTTTCTCTTTATTAGTTACTTCTTTATTTCTCCAATTCTTCTCTGGTTCTCTGTTCTTAACTCCCACCTGGTATACGTTCATCACTTTTCTTACTCCACCTCTATAACCTCTTTGATGAACATATCTATAACGGTTATTGTCCACTCGATTGTCCGAATTGACCATAATCAGTATTACCATTTCGATTTCGATTTGAATTTTGTGTACCTTGATAGGAAAGTATTCTATCTTAGCATTTATTTGTTTTATGACCTCTTTTTCTATTATGTATTATAACAGACTACAGATCTTGAATCATTTTCTTGTGGGTTACTTATTTTATTTAAGACACATGCTAAACAACATTCGGCTTTTTCATAGACTGCAGGAATATTTTCTTCATTCATAAGTCTTGCTGTCAAATTATTCATGGTTTATTTCAAACTTTAAAGATGTA
The DNA here is from genome assembly GCA_963921935.1 of Galeruca laticollis. Taxonomy (NCBI): domain Eukaryota; kingdom Metazoa; phylum Arthropoda; class Insecta; order Coleoptera; family Chrysomelidae; genus Galeruca; species Galeruca laticollis. The sequence continues at coordinate 33,411,895 of OY998185.1, forward strand.
ACCAAGCTTGTCTAACATTTCTCAACATTGAAGGTAGGGTACTTAAAAAGTTTGTCATTAATGCCGTGTCACTAATATCGTCACCGTCCTTTATTTGCTCGGCTAAATTCTGTATTTTTGCAATGTATTGAGCGACAGTGTTTGAAGTATTCATTTCAAAGTGGGGGAATCGTTATTGTATCATAATTTTGATGGCGTCTAATTTTTGTTCTACTTTTTGCATCATTTCTTCAGCAAACTCACAACTTTCTACTGAAGTATTTTGATTCAAACTGAATGTCTACGTAAGAGTAACCATTGCATTTTATTCATTTCATATTCCATGTTTCTAAATCTTGTATACGCATCTCATCAGGTTTCGTCAAATATCCTTCTACAACACCACAAATACCTTTTGCTCGAAGTGCACATTTTAACTGTAATTTCCAATGCTGAAAATTGGACCCATCAAACTTATTTATAATTGCAATATCCACACCTTTGTCTGCCATTGTGTTCTTTTAATTTATTTAGAAGAGACCGGAGAAAGAGAACACACTATACAGAAAGCTGGAACTCACCTAGTTCTTGCATTTTTCATATTTTCAAAAATTTGGGTCCATAACCTGTTGAATAATAATAGTATTCCTCCTAGCTTCCTCCTATGTACATAAAACTACCCATACAATTTTCATCTATTATTTTTAATTTGGATTAAACGATTTTTAGAATTGAAATATAAGCTAGTTATTTGATCAGATAGACATTACAAAACTTACTTCAATGATAAGTCACTGACGAGACTGACAACTTGATAATTAACATGAACCATAGATAAAAGGATCAAATTGAAATAGGTATGCATCTAACTTAAATGTAACTTTCAAAAATTGCGGCATACATTGGTTAAAATAACAAAACAATTTTCACCAAGTTGGAAACTCGACTCTTCGCCAGATTATTTTCTAGAACTACAGTGCAGTTTTATTTTCTGTTTCTCACAAAAGATAAAAATCACAATGAAAAGGATCTTCACAAGAAATCAAGATCTCAGGAACCTAATTGAATGCCGTAAAGCTAAGATATATGACTACATTGGGAATTTAGTTCGGCCTGGAAGAGGTATCATTGCGCGTTCCAAATAAATACCATTTATTTTAAGAGATATATGAGAGTTCCAGGCTACCAAAAACACCTGTGTCTAGACATTTCTACTGTGAATTTAATGTTGTTGTTCTCATTTTGAAATAAGGAATGCTAAAGAGATACTCTTGTTTCTGCAATAATTCTTCGAAAGTAATGACTTCACTTAATACAAATATAGAATGTCGCAATCGCAAAAAATAAGTCCATGAATGTTCAATATACAATATCACAAGTTTGCGTGTATATGTTCATATTGATTCTAGTACAGTCAATTGATATTTTCACCTCCGATTTCGTTGAACCTTCATCGATTTTCATGAAAATTGGTTAGTAGGTGGGGGGTACCTTAAGAAATAAAAGTGGCATAGTGCCAACTTGCCCTTTTACACTGGGGGTGGATGCCACCCCTTCTCAGGGGTGAAAATTATTTTAACAAGAATAACCCCAGGAATCGATAGAGGGACAAATTCTAAGCAAAATTTGTCATATAAAGTTTTTTGGAATAAATCAATACTTTCTGAGTTATTGAAGATCAAAGATTGTAATGTTTCGTGATAAGAATACATCTTTTAAAGCGGGTTTTCATGAATAACTCAAAAACTATAAGTTTTTACAATAAATGGGGTAAACAGTGCAGTGATTGGCCACTCAAGAGTCACTTTTCAATGTTGTATTATATACTCAGTTAAAATTTTTGTTTATAATAATTTATAATTGACCAGTAAGTTACCAGTGATTGGCATATGTGAAAATAGCTTTAAATACCTTTGTTTTATTGGCCATTAGGGTATAAGTAATTGGCATACTTACTCAAAAATTGACATATGTAGATAGAAAAATAATCTTTATTATTAAACAGTTTAAAATACAAATAAGGAAATAATAAAAATAATTTTAAGTTCATTCAGCATTTCTATTGCGAAGGCAAGCTGTACAGTGAAATATTTTATTTGTATTAGTATTTTAAATGAAACTTAACGTTTCTAGCTAATTCCACAATATAATGAAAAACGTCGAATTTCATTTAAAACACTAATAGAGTAGATTCCACGAAGTAAGGGTCGGGACAGTTAATTTTATTTTATTTGTATCAATATTTTGGTTAAATTTCAATATACAATTATTATGGTATGATCTTCTAGAAGTATGGCAATGAACACACTTGATAAATGGAGTCACTTTTTTAGTACAAGTGAAACAGAGTTTACCGGTAGCTGGTAGATTAATTGGAAAGCTGTGTAACTGATTCTTATTCTTCCTCCTCATCTGTAAATACCTGTCAAACAGCTTTATATTGGACTATTGAATGGATTCTTCTACTGGGTCCCGGTTCATTAGTTGAAATGTCGTGTTTCTGATTTCCATTTAAAATGGTTGTATTATTTTTCAGAACAGTTTTTTTTGTTCTTAATTTCAATTGTATAAATTGAATCAGTCTTCCTTTTGTTGTTCGTCATTCCCTCTCTCTCTCTCTCTCTCTCTCTCTCTTAAGTAGAGATTTTATACAGACAATAATAAATGCTTATGTATGCATTGATATATGAACCTATTAAAAGGACAATGGTTGGTCCACATTTATGCCAGAGTCTTAAATTTTTTGAACTAACGCAAGTCATGAGACAGGCTAATGCTGCATTTTCATTCATACTCACAAATATTGACAATGGTGAAGTTTTGGGACAGTTTCAATTAGAAATTGCCCGTCTGCTTTTTCCCCTTTCTTCCTGGAGTCTTCGGCCAGAGAATTACGTATACTGGAATTTTCCGTATTTTCCTTCTCATTATGACTTGCTTCTATGATCTGATAAATCTATTCACTCCAAGAATGGTGACCCAAGTTATCATTCATATCGGAATGGTTTACTTCATATAGAATCTCAAAATATTTGGTTGCTTCTAGATTCCTTTCCGGTTCATTGTTTTCTTTACAAAAGTCTGCTAATATTTCATTTTCATCTCCTAATTCTTTCAAGGCTTCTATTGGTCCTAATGGTATTAAGCTATTCGCAGGTTTTTCATTTACGTTATTCCAAAATTGGATGGAAGTTTCTGTTTTTTCTCTGTTGTTTACTAATTCTTCTGAGTTTTCATTCCTACAGAATTCTTTGAATAATTTATAGAGTAATATAAATTCAAATTGGCTTCGCTAGCTGTCTGTGTTCTGTGAAGAGACACAAATCGTTGATAATATGCTCGGTCGCACCAGAGTCCAATATAAAACGTCCTGATTCTTTTTCTTCGTAATTTGAATCATTAGTACACATAAAGGCAAACGGTTCCTCTACTGCTGCAGAAACATTAGCACTAGTCTCCTGATGATTGTTTTTCTTCTTTTGATAGTGAGGTTCAATCACGTTTAAGGTGGTTTCTCCTACCACAATGGAAACATTTTTGCACCTGTTTGTTTTTAAATGTTTTATTTTTAGGAAAATGTTTTTCTTTCTTCCACCCTTTGTCGTTTCTACTACGAAAATGAAGAGCTTTAGTTGTTGTATCATTATTCTCTCTCGCTAGATATTCCTCGTGCTCAAGAAGCATTCCTTTCACAAAGGCCAATGTAAGTCTATCATCTGTCATTGTTTTTATTGCAGCTTTATTTGGTGCATAACTTAAAGGTAGTGAGTTGAGCATATACCATACTTTTGTTGTCTCGTTCACTTCCAAGCCACATGCAGTTAAATCCCGCACCATTTCTTCAATTTCCAGCATGTGTTTCTTCATTGATGTATCAGGCTTTAGTTTGCAGTTAAACAATCGATCTTGGACACATAGTTGTGTGGATACCTTTTTGCAAGCATATAGTCCATCGAAGTTTTCTAAGATTTGTCGAGCTGTCGCCCGTCCTGGAGGTAATTGCGACAGTGTGATATCGTCCAAATATTCAATCAAGGTACCTCTGGCAAACCGCTCCCATTTTATCCACTAATCAGTAAGTGGTTCTGGTGGATCCTCGTTCAGCACTCTACTCGCACCTTCTTGTTTGATTATTTCCGAAAGTCTAAATTTCCACAATAAATAGTTTTCTCCATTAAAGAGTTTTAAATTCCGTTTCATCACAGTTGACGCGCCAGTCGCCATTAATATTTTTTTATTTCAACTGAACAACTGAAACTCACGCACAATCACAATCGGTGACTGAGCCCATAACCTAATAAAATGTATAATGGATCTCAGTTAAACACGGATAAAAAGTCTAAATAGTTTTATTTACTTCGAGCCGTAATTTGTAAGTCTTTCTAGGACTACTTTGCAACGACTGACTATATAGAATATTAGTTACAGTCAAATTTAAAGAAAACTAAACACGATACGTTATTTGTAAAACTCCTGACTCGGCTTTTAGAAAGGCGAGTCCATTTAGGATAAACAATCTAAATATCTGAATATAATTTTTTCTTAATTACCAATAAGAATATCAACAAACTGAATATTCCTAGCATATTCTTCTAAGCATATTCAGTTACAATTGAAGAAAAATAATTTTTTTTTCACACAGGCCGAAAGTTATAGTTCATACATTTATACGATTATTAAACCCTACATAGGTGTAAATAGTTGAAATAACCTTCATACAAATAATAAATGTAATATAACAAATAATGAAATATTAACCATGCATTAAACCCATTAAAGTTCTGATGAAGATTATTAGATAAGAAAAACGTATAAAAATATGCTCGGTTGATACGTGGATATAAATGCTATTCGTGATATAAACAGAACAAAGATATAAATTAGCGTCAACAAAAAGTCGCCAGCCAATTAAAATGCTGCTGTCGACCGCTATATACACGTTGATTGGTTGAGTTTTTATAGCATGTGTCTGTTAAGAGCTTAAGCTAAGCATGCGTCAAAGTCAGGTGTCAATAGTTTCGTTTCTCTTCGGTTTTGTCTCATATCCCCCCATAGATTAAAAATAAAATATCCACCATTTTAACATTTAGCAAAGAATACATTAACACAAAGAGGCGAAATTTCGACTTTTTCATTCATTTTCTGAATGGGCAGGTGTGATAGACGAAATGTTTGAAATCAGTTATATAGTGTGGAAACCACTTATGGAATAAAATTCTTTATGTCATTATTTTAGAAAATTATGAAAAATGCCGAGACACGTCAACTTTTGAATTGAGTTGTGCGTTATGTAAACATAAATTTAAATGTACAGGACGAGTAACGCAAGTATGCCATAGTCGGTGTTGTTTTTTTTAATGAAACAACCTGTATATTAGCATATTTTTGAAATCCTCTTAATGAACCGATTCCAACAAACTAAATAATGTAAGGTCAAATATGAATTATACAGGGTGAAATTTTTATTTTTACAGTTATTAAACACATAAATACAATAAAATAAATGCTCAAAATGTTCTCCACCTAGTTGTTGGCAATAGCACAGTCTCCTATAGAACTCCTCCTTAACTTTGTTTAAAGTTTGAGGTGTAATATTCCGTATTTCTGTAGTTATCCTGTCTTTGAGGTCTATAATGCTAATTGGTTGTGTTTCATATACTTTGTTCTAAGGATAACCCCACAGAAAAAAATCTAACGGCGTAAGGTCTGGTGATCTAGCTGGCCACTCAATAGTACCTCTTCGTCCAATCCATTTATTGGGGAAGATTTCATCTAAATAATTTTTTACCATTAAAACATAATGGGGTGTTGCTCCGTCTTGCTGGAACCAAACATTTTCATTCCATAAGCTAGGATCTATTGCGTTGGGATATAAGTTTGCCAACGCAGGAGTAACTTCATTTCTAAGCATATTTGAATATTTTTCAGCTGTCAAATTTCCATCTATAAATATAGGACCAATAATATGGTCGCCTATGATACTGGCCCAAACGTTCACCTTTTGAGGGTAATGAGTATGTGTCTCACGCATCCAATTAGGATTCTCTGCTGACCAATATCTACAGTTCTGTCCGTTCACCTCTACATTCAATGTGAATGTTGATTCGTCAGAAAAAAGAATGGTATCAAGTGCTATCTCATTTCTGTTCAGCTTATTCATCAATCTTTCGCAGAAATCCCTTCTACGATCTGGATCGTCTTTTGTTAACTCCAGCACAAGAGTTAATTTGTAGGGATGAAGTTTTTCTTTATGAAGACATCTTAGAAAAGTTGTATGACTAACATTATTTTCACGGGCAATTTGACGTGTACTAGAAGTTGGATTCTCTTGGACACTTAACAAAATATCCACTTTCACTTCATCTTCAACGAAGTGTGGTTTTCTTTTCAATGGTTTGACATGTCCAAGTTCTCTGAACTGTGCATGAATTTTAGACACAGTATTTTGTGAAATACTAGGCAATTCAGGATACCTGTGATTAAATAAGTTTGCCACTTCAACTTGACTTTTGCAGTTATCCCCATACCCGATCATCATTAAAATCTCAATTCGGTGAGTCTCAGTTAAATATTTCATTGTTATGTCGACAAGAAAAGAGTGTTTGACAAACATTTCACTTTTTCAGTATAAACTGTCAACACATCAACAACTGACAGAATAGAAAACAATCCACATTATTTACCGATTAAAAACAATCTACATTATTTACCGTTTTTGTTTAATTATTGGCGTTTTCAGGCAATTTTTAGGTATTTTATGACAAAATTCATGGGCGTAGCAGGTTTTGATTAATAACAAATACGTCTAATAATTAGTTAGTTTAGATTTCTGATAAATCCATATTTAGCTAATTTAAAAAATACCAATATTTCAAGTGTAATAAATTATTAATTTTAAAATTTCAGTCTCTATAATTTATAATGGACCATACATTATTTAGTTCGTCGGAATCGGTTCACTAAGAGTATTTCAAAAAGATGCAAATATACAGGGTATTTCATTTAAAAACCAACAACACCGACTATGGCATACTTATGTTTACATAACGCACAACTCAATTCAAAAGTTGACGTGTCTCGGCATTTTTTATAATTTTCCAAAATAATGACATAAAGAATTTTATTCCATAAGTGGTTTCCACACTGTATGGAAATATCAGATTTTATTGTTAATCGAGGAATAATCTTTGTTGCTAAACAAGAATATGCTTTTTGTTTCTTAATATTCATTCTGTTTTGAACAAAACCGTTCGATCAAAGTGACTAGTGGAGCTCTTAGTGAGAAATTATGGTATTTGATATGAGATGAGTAACTTGTGCAGTTCGTGGATGTCACTTAAGAGCAGGAGAAGGACCAACTGTTGTAATGTTTTTCTTATTTATTTGAACGTTTTTAATACGACGATTGGGGTGAATTTATACACACGGTATGTCTACTCACTCAATTTATTTATGCACTAAACTATTCATTAATTCATATTAACTACACAGTATATTCACTTACACTAATTTATATAAACACTTCACTACTGTTTATTTACTTAAACTTAATTTATATTCACTTGTTTACTGTTCATCTCACGAGACCAAAGTATAAACGAACTCATTGGTAGGCATAGCCTCTCTTATATATTGGGTGACCATTTTTCTAGATCTTTCTAGTTTGCGGTTCACAAAACAATCGCCTTCCTGGAATTATCTAGATAAGACTGGTCATAAAAACACTGAACCTCACTGGAAATGTCTAGATAAGAATAGTCACAAAAAATAATGGTAAACAGTTCGAAGAAATCCCCGCGCATTCGCCAAAATTTCAACTTTCATACATGGCTTAGACAGTGTCGGATTCAGGGATTACACTTGTGTGCTATTTCGTAACATTACCCCCTCCTTAAAAGGAAGTATATTTCCACAGTGCTTTGGCAACACTGTGAAATATACGTTAATTTTGGAGTTAATAGGCAATTCTTGAGAAGGTTTTAAGCAATATATGTTGGTAACCAGGATAAACGAGATGACATTTTTTTGAAAAAGATTAGTTTTTCATTGAAAGCTGACAGAAAGGATTCGTTTAATAAAGGAGCACCTAATAGAAATAAATTTTGTCTGTTGCTAATTGTTATGCCTGGTGCTACAGAATTAAATTTATCAATGGCTAGATTATTTAGTGATTCTAAGAAAAATAACTCGCATTTGCTGAAATTGAGTTCAAGACCAATATCCTTGGAATTGTTCATAATATAGACTTGTGCACGGAATTAGTATTACCACCTAAAGAACAATCATCAAGGTACCAAGCATTGAATTCTGTGTCAATGTTACTTATAAGTTTGTGTATCAATATGCAAAGAAGGAGAGGTGCCAAATGGTCCCCTTATTGGACGCCTCTTTCCGAATTAATGATGTTTTCGCCAAATGAAATATATGAAGGGAATCGATAACATTGATTGATGAAAGGAAAAATTTGATGTAGAGTATCTGCTACAAGTTTTAATAAAGTATCGCCATGAATTGCGTTTTTTGAATAAATTTTTAGAAAAACTTTATTAAGAACGTATTGATGATTGAAAACGAAATGTCTTGCTGCACGTGCAACTGCTTCACAACCACCTTTGGACTCGAAACCAAATTGTATTGGACGAAGTAAATATCTTAATTTGTCTCTGATTAATTGGCACAAAGGCGAGGCGTAATTCTTCTCATATTGTCGCCCTATCATTGCGAGCTGAACCCAATAGAGCTTGTTTGGGCTCAAATAAAAAATGGAGTAGCAAAGAAAAATGTTACTTTTGAACTTAACGACGTCAAAGAACTTCTTAATGATGCTGTAAGTAATGTAACATCAGAATTATGGACAAATTGTATAAGGCATGTCATAAAAGAAGAGAAGAAGATGTGGGATATTGATGACCATATTGAAACCACTATAGAACCAGTGGTTGTGAATCTTAAAGAAGATACTGCTACGGGGGATGAATATGAAGATATGTTCGATGACTCTGAAGATATTTATAAGAATTATAATAATTAGCGACTGTAATTTAAACGTTATGCTTATTGCTTAATTATTTAAACAACTATGAGAGATTTACTTTAGATGTTTTTATGCTTTTTGAAGTTTAATGCTTTCTTTTTCCCCGGAGGCATTGCGCTGTGCAATGCCTTTTAATGTTTAGTTAGTTACGAGAAGATAGAAACCGGTCCAACACCTACTTTTTCCCATTGAAGACAAAAACGAAGCTTGAGAGTTGAAAATTGTGTTTTCATTTAACCTGTCGACCTTTACATATAATTCAATGCCTGGCGGATTACTAGACCGAGGAGTAGTTGTTTTTTAAAAGGAGGTGATGGTCGCACCATTATATTTTTCGTAACTCTCGTTTCTATTTGCATATGTCAATATTGGTCTAACACATGCTTTATATATACGAACTTTCCCATCCAGTCTCAAGTCTTTGTTTCTCCAAATAACATCCCTCAGACAACCTGATATGTAAGATGCCCTATTTGCTTGTTTTCGTACACTTTGTTTTAGCTCACCCTAGCTGGGTATTTCTATACCCAGGTATACGAACCTTTTATCCTGCTCTATTATTTCATCGTCAATTACAATTTTGCATCGTCTGCGTTCTCTGGGCGTTACCATAGTTTTAGTCTTAGTGGTTGATATTTGCATGTTATATTTTTCCGCCGATGTCCTGAAGGCATTTACCATACGTTGTAGGTTGTCTTTATTGTCTAATATCAGAATTGCATCGTCTGCATAGCACAAAATTTTTATTTGTTTTCCTCCAAGCACGTATCCGTGTACCACGTTTGTTACTTCTTCTATTATTTTATCCATTACAAGATTAAATAGTAATGGGCTTGAACTATCTCCCTGTCTAATTCCTTATCTAATATTTACTTCCAATGTTCATTCATTGTCGACCTTGATTTTAGTTTTGTTGTTTGTGTTCACGTCTTCAATTATCTTTACCATTGTGTTGGATTGGTTTCCTGCTTTTAGTAATTTTAGCACATCTTCTAATTTGACACGGTCAAAGGCCTTGGTCAGGTCTATAAAACACATATATAGGATTATTATATTCAATTGCTTTCTCAGCTATTCGACTATGAAAATGCCCCATCTATTGTTGACCTGTTTTGTCGGAAGCCCTGTTGCTCTTCATATTCTTCATTGATCTTATTGGCGAGTATTTCTTTTAATAGCTTGAGTGTTGTGTTTAGTAAGGTAATGATTCGACAATTGTTAGTTATTTTTTTTCCTTTTTTATATATTGGTATTGTAATGCTATTTTTCCATTGTTATGGTACCTTCTTGCTGTCTAAGATTTTCTGAAAAAGTATACTTATGTTTTCCATTATCGTTTCTCCTCCGGAATTTAATAGCTCGTTCGGTATACCATCGTGACCGGGGTCTTTTCTATATTTTAATCTTTCTATGCCATTTTTAAGTTCTTCCTTTGTCATTTCTATGTTTTGTTCATCCTCGACATCTTCTTGATCTTCCTCTGTATATTCATTTCTAGGTATATTCGTTTTTGGATTATAAATAACCTGTCTAATCTAGCAATATCCACATTCACTTCTACAATTATGAAGAATACCCCACGGCGAGGGTGCATACAAAATTACTTAAACTTTACCAACAATGCCATTTGTATTTAACAACATCGCGAAAGCCATTTACGTTCTATCCAACATTCGCTTCTAACAATTTTGTCCACGTATGCTTTTTTGAATGATTAAGTTGGACTTATTATTCAATTATTTTCGTACTGTTCAAGCGTATCCAAAAAGTACAAATATAACAACCGTTGATTAGTCTATTCTCTAGGGAAGGAAGTTTGACGCAATGATATACATGCTGGAACTAAAAAACTAAAAACTCTAAAGTGATGATTTATCTACCAATTAGAAACGTGATTTTCCAACGTTTATAAAAAACGAATACTTCATCTCACATATTTGTGAATAGAATTTATGAATTATGTTAAGCCCGGCGACGACTACGTTAGTTGGTTAATTGATTAACGGCTGAACTACACTGTTACTACAGGCCAACTTTTCCATTAACCCATTAGTGCAAGTTTACAGATTGAGAAAAAATCCGATTCTAACAAAGAAACTCGCACCATTATAAAATCAATTTTCGGTAAATTACAACTATTTCTTTTGATGGATCCAGTCTCCTTTGTGATAAAAATCGTAGAATATTATCGTTGTTCCAACAAATGAGCAAGAAAAATAGTTCATACTTGTAACTGAGTTATGAGAAATAATTCCACTTGTTCGTGCAGTGACGTCATCGCGCTCTGATTGATATTCTCAGTCACTTGATAAAGGATTAGAAATAACGCAATTTACATTAGTTTTATTTAGTTCAAATCGAATAATAGGGTTTTTAAAATGTTATTTAAGGTTTCTAAAAACTGTCTTTTATGTGTAAAACATAGCTTCACATGCATTTGTATCAACCGTCAACATCCCAGTTACTAGAATATGTGTTCCATTCTCCTCTCTCAAAATAAAAACAAATACATATTTAATATTACTGGAAGTCACTCCGAACTCGATCTATATACAATATATAGAACACACCCATTCTTATAGAAATTCGAATCCACCTACTAATAATCTATCAAGGTCCCAGTGTTGCCAAATAATATAAAATAAATATTGTGTATATAGGGGGATGCCAGAGCGCCACAAATTCATACGCCACAAAATCGAAAAACCAATTTATTTGGGAGAAGTAGCAAAATGAACGTGTACTCTTATACCATTATATTTCCAATATTTCTACAATGTATATTATCATCATCAGGGAGCTACAATACAATTAGATACTTGAAAGTTTTGAAAGTGAAAAAACCTAACCTAACTTACAACGTTAGCGAGGTTGTACGTAATGATGGAAAATATCCAAACCTTCACACACATTAATCAACCATAACAGCAAAAAATATGCAAATGAATACCACAAACATATAATTAATAGTATATTAAGTACCAAGTGTCAAAAAGGTTACTTTAGTCACGAGTTTTACTAGGCACGAGTGGAGCGAAGCGGAACGAGTTCCTTGTGAAACGAGTGACTAAAGACGCTTTTAACACGAGGTGCTTACTATACTTTTTCTTCGCCCGTGGGAAGGAAAAAATTATATTATATTTTAATTATATTCCTTACATGACGGACGATGGCTGACAGCTGACTGACAAATCAAATGACGCAGAATAACAAAATTATCACGGAACATGACATTTAACATACAAAAGATACACTTTATTTGACATTTAAAAAACAAAACGAGATGTCACTTTTCGCATTTTAAACACTAGTGTTTAAAGAGTTGTTTTGTGCATGTCAAACCCGTGTTCAAAGTGCGGATTTAGTAACGGAAGTAGAAAAAATTATTAAAAAACTTGAAAATGTAAAAGCCGACAAATTGAAAGACGGGCATGTGCATCTTACCTACATCACATACTAATGAAACTTTAAGTAAAATGAACTGTCATGTCAAAAAGTTCGATCATGACTACCAACTGAAATGTTGAGAGAAACGTTTTTATTTCTACCACTCCAACAAATAAAGATATTATTTGCTCATGATACAGGGTGAGCGAACATATTAAACATTTTTAAGTTGAAGAAGGAAAATTATTTTAACATTAATATTATTAATAATATTATTTTTCAAAAATGAACATTAAATACATCCATATTGATTATAAAGATAATTATCGGATAATGAGGCTGATGACTAACAACCTCACTGATCCATAATGAGCTTATCAGTTATTGAACAACAGCTTAAAAAAAAGATATTGGCACTAACGTGATCTAAACAGAATCAAATGAACATTCTTGCATTGTTGGGTAATTCTTATCTAGCATCAACAAATATGAATAGAAATTGACTGTCTCGACCCTTACTTCGTGGAATATGCTCATATTAGTGTTTTTAAATGAAACTCACGGTCTCTAGTTAATTCCGCAATATAATACAAATTAGTGAAAACTCTAAAAAAATTACAATTGTTTCGATAAATCAATATCATCGTCAGAATGACCGAAGTTACATTTCATTTTATGCCTACCTGATGTTTAGTAGTTATTTTTGGATAGACCAAGAAGTAACCTAACTTGTGATTGTCTTAATATATTTTTATAGAAAAAAGAAGAAGATGTGATATTACAAATATTGAAGCTTAGATATTATTAGCCCTATGGTGATATCCTGGATATCATTTTTCCAATTAAGATCAGTATAACTGTGCAATGATATAGAAAACCAGGAAAACTATATCTGCTGATCTTCACAATTATCACTTAAGAAGACAGTTTATTAGTGGAGAATTCCCTAGATTTAACTGTTCATTGACAACTTCATATTGTGGGTTTCTTAAATGTCTTCTAATTTCCAGTTCTTCAAAGACATCTAGTTCTTGTTTCTTCTCACAAATATGCAGCACTTCTAGTTCTGTGTTAGGTGTCAATGAATGATTGGTGTCAAGTAGATCTTCTTCTTCTTTCTATAAACATATATTAAGCCAATCACAAGTTAGGTTACTTCTTGGTCTAGCCAAAAATAACTACTAAACATCAGGTAGGCATAAAATGAAATGGACCTTCTGTCATTCTGACGATGATATTGATTTATCGAAACAATTGTCAATTTTTTAGAATTTTCAATAATTTGTATCATATTGTGGAATTAACTAGAGAACGTGAGTTTCATTTAAAAACACAAATATGAATAGATTTCACTGGGATGATTAGGATAAGTTTTTTTATTCATACAATTTTCAGATTGAAATATGAATTCCTACTCTAAGAATGTTCGCTTGGATAACTTTCTTTCCTTAGCCAATACTCTTATGTGAGGAGACACTGTCCTTAAGCAGCCTACCAGTCTGGCCAATATATTCAAGATTACAGTTAGAACAAGGAATACAATAAACTTATCTGGACTGATGTAAAACTGGAGTCTTGTCCTTGACTTTAGTGGATAAGAGAATAATAATCAGAATTGTTCTATGAGCAATCCTAACATTGCCCACCTTGCTGAAGATACGAGTGAGTTTGGGAGTAACCTCGGCAAAATAGGGCAAAGAGACATATGTGATTAGCGAGAGCAACGTCAACCATGTTATCATTATTATTATTTAAAACGACATCCAAATTAATTACAATATTAATATTATCAATATTATTATTATCAATATTATTATTCAAGTTATCACTGGAAATATGATTAATAATATGGCTTTGGACAAGATTATTATCCTGAGAATGACTGACAGGATAGGAGTTCTGACAAAAAATGTCGTGGAGAATCCTTACGTTCTTTTTATGGAAACAAGGACCGGAGATTTGTAGAACTCGATGTTTTATTTGCTTAACCAAGTTGATTTTAGTAGATTGTCTGTGATAGGACAAATAGTTGATGTACCCGAACTCTTGTGTTTTCTATACCAATCAATAAGAATGGTGTTGTTCGAAGTACGATAAAATCTTTTGTCTAAAAAAGGAACACTACAATTATCGTCTTCTTTTTCAATCGTTTATTGTATGTGCTGGTCATAACTGTTGAAAACATTCAAAGTTTCTGTTAACTGTGATCAAGGAAGGGAGAGAATGAGAATGACATCATCAACGTATTTCTTGATAAAGAAAACATTGAACAGAAAGACATTCAAGACATTGTCAAACACATTGTCAAGCACATCATCCATCACATAACAGGCCAAAATTGGGCTTATTTGTGTTTATATATTTGGTTGTTGAAGGAAAAATATGTATTATCAAAAAGAAAAGTCAACAAGTTGATGAAGTTACTCTTACTAATACTGCAAAAATTACTAATATTATACCAATTATTATGAACAGCTCTAATACAAGGATTAAGATAAACATTACTGAAAAGTGACACTACATCGAAACTGGCCAAAACAGAGTCTTCAGTAAGTTCAAAATTATTATCCTTAAGAGAGAGGTCGAAAGAGTCTTTAATGTAGTATTGATTTTCACAATCATAGGCCCTCGTCAATATGTCAGTCAAGTAAGCAGCTAAAAACTCTGAAGGATTGTCATTACAAGCAATTATCGGTCTCATTGATAAAACAGGTTTGTGGATTTTCGTTAATAAATAGAATTTTGGAATTACCCCTGTATATGATGTAAGTTTTTTATTTGTAACTGCATAGATTTGTCTAGAATTGTAAAGTTTCTTCATTAATGAATAACATTTCGTTTGGTCTCTGTTCATAATCACAGTGGCATTACCCTTGTCGAACCCAGTGACGAGCAGGTTTGAATTATGTCTAGTTTTAGAATACAACTGTTGACAAAAATATGTCTGAAATGTTGACGACTGAACATAGTTGGTGGTGACATTCGTAGAACGTGCTATAACAGCGTTCTTCATGGTAGAATCAGCAATTCTTGATGTTACGGAATCTACATCAGCTAATAGATTTTTAATAGTAAGATGATTACCAATTGTGGGTTCAATACTGAACTTAGGACCTCACGAAAAGAACTTAAGAATATCATCTGGAATAGGAACATCAGATAAATTTTTAATCCAACCTAGTTGTGTATTCAGGATGACATTCCTCTCCTAATTAAGTTATTAATTTTGATAATATTTTTATTTCTTATTCTGAAAAGATATTATTAAACGTTATTAGTTGATAAACTGAAAACTCTGCAAATACATGTTCTCTTGAAAATCTGATAATGTCAGACTTAAGAAAATCTAACTGTTTTTGAAGTTTAGGAATCAATTTATGATTTAAATTGATTTCAAAGTTTAACAGTTTTGTTCCTAACCTTGTAGTGAGTCTTCTTGATTTATTGCTGAAAGCTGTGTCCTGTCTAAGTAAGAGATTGTCAATGTGTGAAGCCGAGTGTTTAATGTGTTCAGGTAGAATTCCTAATGTTCTACATCTTAATAGGAAACATTTGCGGTTCAATTTCTTGGCCATTTTGATTTTAATTCGTAACCATTGTTTCATTTTTCTGACTGTTAATATGCCATAAGTAGCTTGGATGTTTTGATAATTTTCCATTATCTATTTTAACAAAGTGGAAAGTAGTCTATTGCTGACTAGTTAGAAACAAAATCGAAAAACCAATTTATTAGGGAGAAGCAGGAAAACGAACGTGTTAGAATAATTAAAATAATTATCCTTTTTCAATCCAAAATTTTTATTATGTTTGCTTACCCTGTATGATGAGCAAATAATATGTCTATTCGCTGGAGTAGTAGAAATACAAACGTTTCTCTCAACTTTTCAGTTGGTAGTCATGATCGAAATTTTTGACATGACAGTTCATTCAACTACCATTTTCATTAGTATGTGATGTAGCTAAGACGCACATGCCCGATTTTCAATTTGTCGGCTTTTACATTTTCAAGTTTTTGAATAATTTTATTTATGTTTGTGGTATTGATTAGCATATTTTGTGTTGTTATGGTTGAATAATGTGCTTAAAGTTTCGATCATTACGTACAACTTCGCTAACATTGTAAGTAAGGTTAGGTTTTTTCCCTTTCAAAACTTTTAAGTATTTAATGGTATTGTAGCTCCCTGATGACGACAATATTGCCGAATTGTCCAAATATTGGAAATATAATGTTATGAGAATACACGTTCGTTTTACTGCTTCGCCCAAATGAATTGTTTTTTAGATTTTGTTTATAACTAGTCAGCAAAAGACTACTTTCCACTATATATATATAGTGGGGGTCTCACGGCTTGCTTAACATCTCTTTTTTTCGATGTACAGTTCCTTTTATACTTCCAGTTATCCTCTATGATATCTCGATCTCTCATTATGTTTACTAATCCCTTCTATTTATTATGTTGTTGGTCTTTCTCTCCATCTCCTGTTCTGTGCGATATACTTAAACGCTATCTTTCGTCATCTCGTGTCCACCATTCTTATCACATATCCGTACCATAATAGCTGCCTATATACTGGCAATCTGACATGTTGCAATCTGGAAATATTACATGATCTCCTCAACAAATCCAATTCCACTGTTTCTATATCTCAGTATTCACGACCTTAAGTTAAAAAATAGGCTACATAATAGTTGTATGAAATGTCATTTTAATTTTGATTGTCGTTTTGGTTGACCAAAGTAAATACTACAATTATCTAGGTTGTGTAATTTTAGTTTTCAGGTCTTCTATCAGAAAGAGGTTTATCCATTAAAATTAAATTATCAAATATTTCATAAAAATAAGGCCAGTTGGCAACATCACCATAAAACGCTTGAATATTAAGTTAGGGTAATTTAAGTGACTGAAATGGCTTCGGAACAGATACCTGCGTCGTATTTGGAGATTGAGATTGTAAATTTTGTTGAGCTCCACATTCCAAAAAATCAATGGTTTTGCATAAATAACTACTACAATCAAAATATTTTTCTAAAACCATGTCTCTCTCTGGAGAATAAGGATCATCTAAAACTTCCAACTTGTCTTGAATATCAGAATACTTGGTGAAGCAATCGGTTAAAAACGTTTCTCTTGTGGTATATTGTGAAGTATTCAGTTTTACACATTTATTTTTATTTATCGAGGTTTCAATTAGAGTAATATTTGATTTTTGGATTTTTCTGATTTTAACCAACTCCTCCATATTATTTACATCAACCATATTTTTACAAATAAGAAAATATAAGAGAGAAAATTTTGATTTTATAAATATAAATCTGATAATAAAATTGCAACATTAGCGATAGGTTCTATAAATATGAATCGGGTAACCTTTAAAGTCCGAGATCCAAGAAATTATACAACAATTTTTTGATAAAAGATTAAACCATGTTCTAAAACCATGAATGATTCTATTTTCGAGTGAATCGAGTCAAGAATTTAATGAAAAAACACAATTTTTGTCCTTTATTTGATGAACGTCAAACTTCAAATTAAATATCAAAAAATAAATTAGAAGAATCTTACCGAACTCCTCTATTTACAGTTCTATTCACTTGCCGGGGGATGAAATATAACAAAGTCACCTTCTTCCGCGAGTTAGGGCACTATTTCGGGACTTACACGAGTAAAGCAGATACCTACAACAGCCAGGACTCTCTATAAAATACAACCAACTGAATGTGAAGTTTTCTTTTTTCCGAGTTTACGACGTTCTGGGTTCACAACAATCCAAATAATCCGGATCGTGTGATTAAAATATGAAAATTGGGAAATTACTTCTTCGATAGTCGCTGGTACCTGGATGCCTTCCTAGGGCTAAAGAATTTTCTTCTGCGGGAAATGAAACTGCCCATTAATGACAAATAAAAATATTTATTTGTCCAAGATAATTTAACCACAAATTTGTAAGTTTTGTTACTCGACAAAAATTAGAATCTCTTTCTTGAACGAGAAAACGAGAGCTATATTCATTTCGGTAGAGAATTTCGAGAGGTCAAAATCTAATAATTTTGACAAGCGATCCCTCCCACTTTTTTTTCGATAATTCGAGACAACCAGAAAAAAAACAGAATAAATAGATTTTTTAACCAGTGTATAACCCCTTTGAGATCATCCTACTAAAATACCTACTAATATGTAACATGTAATTAATAATACCGGGTGAATATTCTCATTACAGTCCCAACTGTTGCCTATTTATATCTTGATCAAGGAGACCCCAAATTTTCAGCTAATTCTATTGGGCTTCAAGACCACTACATTATCAACGCAATAACAGCCAGTACCTTGACGCCATCCTTCAAAATCAGTTGATAGTGAGGCGAAGATCGGTAGAATGGCCAGCGAGATCACCTGACCTTAACGTATTAGATTTCTTTTTATGTTGATACGTTTCAATTTTGTCGTTGTGCAAATTTAGTTACTGGAACTTTAAAATATAAATCTTCGTTCAATTTAACATTATTTTGACTTTGAATGTATATTAGGAAATCTAGTGTCATCTATTTTCGGAAATTATTTATCATATCGTGCAACTATAAACAAACGTCAAAGTATTTATGGTATACCCGTGGTGTTACTTCGAACGCACTACCCCTGATACATATCTTTGTAACACGTCTATGCGTATGTTGATCTGTGGCGTATAACTATCGCAACGTTATTGAACTTTCTAACATCTTGAATGTATTATATATAGTATATTCTGATTGGCTGGCTGGATTGAACACGAGGTATTCAATTTTGTCTGTGAACATTCATTGATCGCTGGCAATTGATGGTGTAAGCGGTTGAAATTTTATATCATATGTTCGGATGAAATAATTAAATATTTCACCTTATATTAAGGGATGACCGACGAGTGAAACATATTTCCCGGGTATCGCTGAATATTTTTTCCGAGTTATTGGAGATCATGGACCCGTGGGAATACCAATTTTTTGAGAACAGATATTTCATGGGTATAGGTGTTTTTTTTCTTGGTGTAATTCCAGTCAGATGTTAATTGTATATATTAGAGTGCTTCTATAGTTTCATTAACTAGATTGTTCCTAATTATGACTAGAGAATTTGTCCCCTTATCTGATGAAGTGATTTTTTTATAATGCATACAAAAAGGTGTTAGAGGGAAAACATCAGTTAAGTAGGCCTTAATTACCACATCTAGGGTGATAACAGCCCTATACGAGGACCCGATCTGGCCAATTGGTAAGGAATATTTCAGTTTTTTTGTGTATAGAGTTGAGTATTCTAGTAATTTCGACCATATTTTCTTTGGCTAATGTACCTTTTTTTTGTTGGTTGAAGTCAACTAATTTATATCTAGGTACAGTTATTTTCTTCATATATGTTGGTATTTTTTCTGTTAAATGTAAAAAAGGATAGTTAATATATTAAGCTCAAATAGCATGATAGTTTTTTTGATCAAATATGAAATATAGCAGTTCGTTCGTTAACTTTGGCCAGCAATATTAAGTAATATTAATATTAATCGATTAAGCTTTATAATTAATAGAAGTCTTACTCGTACGAGTTTATGAGATATTTTAGTTTAGGGAACATCAATGGAAATTACTCGTACAGGGTATATGATTGTCCGAGAAAGTTAATCGATTAGGAGGGGTAAAGTATAGATAGATATTTCAATTTGAGCATTCATACTGTCAGAAAGTCTATAGAATATTAACATATTTCTCGTTTTAGGGTTCTCTCCCCTACTTTTTCTTCCTCTTCGCTTCTTTCTTTCTCATTGTTCTTTCTCTCCTCTTCTCTTCCTTTTATTCCTCTTCTCTTCGTTTTCTTCATTCTCTTTCTTGGTTTTGGGATATGCTATCAATTTGAATAGTCTCAACGTGGGATAATGTATGGGGGAAAAATTTGTAGTTCTACCGTTGACTTGAAGAGTACGATATGGGTTCGTAAAGCTTTCTACAGGAGTAGGAGTTGGTAGCCACCGCTAGCAGTCATCGTATAACACATTGTGGATTTCACGCATGTTTTACACTTTGATTTGTTTATGTAAAGTACATTTTGCCTACAATATCAGTCGGTGAATGTTGTAGATCATTGATTTGGCCGTTACTGTAAGCATCTTGTGGTAGTCAGTTTATGACCATACTTATGTTGATCAAGTATCAACCACTATAATCAACATATAATATTAGATTATAGCTGTCATATCATTTACAATTTGCGAATGTGGATTGGTGATAACTACACTCATTGTAAGATTATGTAAACATTACTGTGGCTATTCAATTTTAATATTTTGAGTTATTCGAGTTGGTGGTAGTAAGCGTATGAGCTCATATAATATTATTGCGCCATATTATATTTTAATATATTCAAATTTCATAATTATTTGCGTAAACGTTATTCTGTGCCATAGATACGTATGGTATACTGTATTGATTTAACCCTATAGTATATTCGAGACTCAAGTATACATTTGTTTCAATTTTTATCAGGTAATTGAATACTCGTTTGAGAAATTTCATTTGTCTGTAAATACTGGTTTATACATATTTATACCCAACGAACAATCCAGGCTGTAACGTAGGGTTTCAATTGGGGGAATTATTGAATTTTATTTGGGGGTTTATATAGGATTTTACTAGGGGGGTCTATAGGATTTTAATTGGGGGGAAATATTGGATTTTACTAGGGGGTTATATAGGATTTTAATGAGGGAATTTATAGGACTACGTGCCATTGGGTACTTGAGGGTACAGCCTGTCATAAATCTTCGTACAAATTATGGTACTGAGGGACTGAGTTACTACTGGGGAGGGATACATTTATTTCAAAGGTACGGGATATATATCTTTGATTGGGGATATTTGTATATATATTTGTAAATATATCTTTTGTGTATCATTCAATTGAGGGGGACTTTCACTTACCTACGAAAAATTGTGGTTAGGATTTATGAGATTTTAGGAAATTTGGGGAAATTTCTTGTAATTTTTTCAATTTCATGAGAAAATTGTACGTAGTAGTGGTACTATCTTGACTTTATAATATTTACTTGACAAAACTAAGTCATTTATTAAACTTGAACTTGGGTAAGTGACATCTGTCTTTTATTTCTCCGCCTATTTGGTAGTCTTAGGGTGTGGAAACTTGTGTAGGTAGTTGTCAGGAGGCAAGATTGCCTGGCGCCCTTTTACATTTTATTTAGTCTTCGAACAACGGACCGCCTAAAAGCGCAAATATGCACCGAGTTTGAGGTTGAAGAAAAAGTGTAAATAACGGTAGGTGGTAATGTGAAGAGTATATTGTTCACAAAACTAAACTTCTTGATTTAGATGACTTAAAAGTACGAATAACGCTTGCGATTAGGTTGATCAAGTCTGATATGTTGAATAATTTTTGTTTAAGATTGGAATGTTTCCAAGACGTTCACGGTGAGCACTTTTAACATCTACTTCATTGACACTCTTGGTTTTTCACAATATGAACAACTAACTAGCGAATTTTGGTTATCACATAATTTTATTATTTTGTATGATAATTTTTACAATCAAATTGAAAACGATAACATTTTAGAATGAATAATGCAGATATCTTCTAATTCAAAAATTGACGGTTGTTCCTGTCAGTCGAATGGGTTGAAGGTAGGGATCACATTTTCACGTTGCAGAATGTCAATTTATAATTTAAATTTCACGTGTTTCGAGATTTTTATAATTATGTACACAATAATGAATTTATTCCATTCGGCTTTTTCGCACTGTATATTCTGGTACGTACATTGGAAAACGTATCATGTTTTCCTGTTTTAATGTGTCAAGAGGATCATTCGAAACAGACGCGAATGTTTTAGAGAGCTACTCTGAAAATGACATAGAGCGTCATTCAATATCACAAAACACGTCTTTATAATTTATTCTGGAATGGGATGATATCCAACTGGGTTAATACTTTTGTAGATGGAAAAAATGAAAAATTCTCTTCCGGATTTATTGTTGTCTTGGTAAAACGAAATAACCGCAAGGAAAACTCGTTTGGGCGGAAAATTTATAGCTTGAATGAAAATATGAGATCCAGTTGTGATATAAAAGAATTCATCTCGCGAAAATCATCTTTGTGATCAACATTCCAATATACTTGAGGAAATTCAAAGAACGAATCTGATTTCATATATTGATTTTCTCATACATGGAAACTGTTATTGAATGTTTTTGTCATAAAATTAGTCGGAAAGGAGATATTGTCGAAAAGCTGCTATTAGGCGCCATTTCTCCAATATGTTGGCGATAGCGGCAGAGATGGAGGGTGGGAAAGTTGAAGTTTTGAAAGAAAACATCAGAATCTATAAGATTACATATTGTAATAAATGCGAAAAAACACATGAATATATTATTGTACAAAAATTCGGAACACTCGGTAAATACAAAATCTAATTTAATTAATATAAAACTAGAATACGACCCACATATTGTTTAACAAAATTTTTACGAAGTCAAAACAGAATTAAAAAAATAAAACATTTACTGGGTCAAACCAAAACAAAGTTGTTTAAAAAAAATATCATTATTTCGATAACAAAAAGTTTGCACGCTTCAAAAACAAAGAAAAACTGCAACTCAAAAAACAAAAACATCTCACACCCAAAGTCGGGTGATGGAAAAAAACAAAAAGGAAGAACGGCTCAGGACTCGAGAGAGTACGGGTCGTACACGCGAAGGGAAAGGCTTTCCCCGAGTACGAGAGTATAGTGTTTTAGTGTTGGTGATACCCGAGGTAAAAATTTCTCCGTTGTGTCAGGGCGTAATAGGAATACTTGGTGATTCCTCGACAGTGAAGTCTGTCCCCCAGTATCAGAGCACAAACCGGTGGAATTTCCCTCGACGCTATCACTAAATCATCCTAACACGTCTCGGCAAATTTCGCATTTTCGGGGCAGCGGCCCAGTTAGAGATACAGACGCAGTTCCTGCAGAATATAAAAAGGGAAGTTATTCTACCGTAAGTTTTTGAACAAAAGTATTATTTTCTTTAATAACGTATATTTTTGCGAATAAGACCAGATTTACCGCGTGTCTCGAGGGTTTAGAGAATTTAAGGATTTAAACGGGCATGTTAAAGCTTGATTTGAGGATCGTAGAATTTTTCTTACGTTATTGTTGTCTCATTTTTTTTACACAGAGTATCTTTTGGTTCGTGTGGTAGATAAGAGGAGAGCGAGAGCAATCGAGAAATAACAGAGTTGAATTTAGTTTTAAGCCAGAGCGAATTGATTTTTCCGTTTTAATCAGGGACCATTTGATATATAACAAAAGAAAACCATATTTTGGTTAAATTCCATTTTACATTTATTTCCAGGTGATAGACAACCTTGGGGCTTATAAAAGCTGACACCGAAAAATTTGTACTATTTTGTAATGTTATAACGTAAGAATCTTGTTTCACTACGGAAATATCCACTTTAAATGCCGTCATACTCCAAGGCCGTTGGTGATAAAGCACACGTAAACTAAAAATTCGCTTGGGGGTCACAAGGTAATTGGCCTATGTTTATTTGTTTACTGAATCGAATGCGACCCAGCTAACTGGAAATTCTAGACAGAAAAATATAAAAAGGAAAGCACTTGGCCCCTCGGGCTTCTTTCTATTTTTCCTTTCTCTCTCTTTTCTCATTTACCATCCTACTAATATTATACGCGGAATCCGAAATTTATTATTTTGTGAGTAATTCCGGCGTATACCGGAGAACCGGATAAATATCCTATAATTACTAGTTGAGAGATTTATATCAGGGTACGTCTAATGTTTATTTTATATATATTATAGTTGCTACTTCAGTGCGTAGACAGATTTCGTTAAGTTGTAAATTTAATTTTGACGCACGCATTATTATAAGTATAGTATTTTGACAAATGTATATATGATTGGTCTGATTTTTTTTCATATAGCTATTATATACGTTTAGTTACATACGCTGTGTGGTGTTTACCATAAGTTTTATTTTTTCACCCTATCCCTCATCCCGTACTTCCCCGGGAGGGTGTACATACGTTGGAAAAAGGGGGCCGATTGCCGAGAACAAACCCTATCCTGGCAAGGAGATTATTCCGCTTTAAGCCCAGGCGTACCTAGCTCAGAAGTCGGACTGGATGTGCCTTACCCGCTCGGATTGCACAGAATTTCATTGGAGAGGAGGTATTACACAGTGACAAAAATAAGAAGGGTAACGAGGATTTATTAGAATAGCCCTTAGGTGCCCCAGAAGTTATTAGAATATTTTCTAAATTCCCAGATAACTGTGTAGGGTAAAAATAACAAATTATTAATTTTCTGCGAAACATGAGCACAACCGTCGAGAATCAGTACTCCACAATTTCATCCATAAATAAATTACCAATATGTAAAAAAAATCCCCTACAAGGAGCTGTGAGACCTCGAACCTAGTGAGAGAGTCCAGTAACTGTCCCTCCTCGAGCCTTATGGGACGTGAAACTAAAGACAGCTCAAAGAATTTATCACATATGTGTGAAAATCCAAATATCTGAAAAGTCAGAATATATCTCCAAAAGGAGAAAGCGGGAAGAAACACCACAAAAATACCCAAAGAAGAAGAGGAGAGGCCAAGTCGGTACCTCCTCTTCAGCTGGAAGCTACACAGCTGACGTAAAAGCACTAAAAATTGCGGTTCTCACCAAAGCTTACCATGAGTCCATCCTCCGGGCTGAAGACCAAACTTTGATGGATAATGCAATAGTAGCATAAGATCCAATTCAGCGGAATACACTTCGACCTGGGATTATATTCGTTGACTGTGAAACACCAGAGTCGCTTTAGCTGATAGTTTCTCAGCTGGAAGGCTCGGAGGAGACCGACCTGATGGTATGCAAGGAAGAAGAATCGGAAAAATGCACACCACTTACTTTCTCCCTAGAAGTCAGGATTTAGAGAATAAGAAGCAGATACACCTGATAAAAGCTCAAACTGAAGGCTTGCAATAGACCAATGGAGATTTAAAGAGGAAGAAAAAAGCCAGGTCTTGAAGGCAGGTATAAACAACCTATCCTGCTAGAAAAGCAAGGAGAACGGATAAATCATCCACAATAGATTTGTGAAAATATCTGTTCACGGCATTGAAAAGAAGATTATGAAGGATGATACAGACAGTACATGTGACGATACACCCAGTACTTGTATTATGATAAGGAATAACAATAACTATTTTTGTCTATCAGAATACATGACTCGAGACATCGTTCCAATTCGAGTTGGCTTCGAAAACGAGAAGGAATGCATAGAAATGGTAATAGCTTCGTGCTAATTTGCGAGAGATAGGATCGCACCACCTCCGAACATTCTTAGTCTAATGAAATACTGCAAGGAGAACATACAACCTCTACTTCCAGGATGTGACGCCAATGGACACAATACAGTCGGGGGCATCATTTACATCAATCAAATGGTTGAGAAAATTTCATAATATATCCCTAGTGGAGACCTTAATAGACACAGCATAGGGAATACTCCCACGTTTGAAACAGAAGTAATATAGGAAGTTTCATATATTACACTGAGTACGCCAGACCCGAAATATATCCTTGAATATTGGAGAGTATCGGAAGAACCTTTAAATCTATTGGATACATCTGATGACATTGCTTACTGATCAAAAGGTTTACAGAAAACGGCCCAAGCAAAGCTCTATGTTATACAGAGACAGGCATGTATGACTGTTACTAGTTTCATCAGTACCACACCGTCAGCAGCCATGAATATCCTCCTGGACCTACCTCCTCTCCATATATTTCTGGAAAAGGAGGCCAGATGGACAGCATATAGAATTGTGCATATTTCTAAATGCACAAAACAGGCTTATACAGAGCAAATCAGAATGCTAGCGGACACTGAAGTTCAAAGTGTTCTGGGAATGACCTCTGACATAAAGCCTCCAACAGTAAACTACAATCTGCTTTATAACTTCCTTTTCCAAATAGAGATGAATGGATCCTCCTTAGGATAAACTCTAAAGAGCAGACATCTGTTGGTACGCCGATGGATCAAAGACACCGTCAGGCTCTGGTGCGGGTGTACACAGGCGCAGACCAGAAATTTCAACGTCTCTAGGATGCTATGCAACCGTATTTCAGGCGGAACATTAAGCCATTGCTTCATGTGGGGAAAGTTTGGAGCAATCCAACTATCCAGATAGCACACATCAGTCCAATGGACATCCCATGAACGCCCTCAACTGGAAGTACCGACTATCCATTGGATGTCCAGCACAGGATATCGGACATACAATGGATGTCCAAATGTTACCATCCAGGATATCCAATCGGATTCCAGGAAATATCCAAGACTGGATACTTTACGTAATGCTCATGGATATTGTTTGGACTTCTTACGGAATGCTAATGGACATCGTTTGGACTTCCTATGGACATGTACCGCCATGCTCATACTCCCCCTCCCATACAAACGCTTGTGCAGGTTTAATGGAAGGAGGCCTTGGGTGAACAAAAATACAGGGAGGTTCCAAAGTAATAAATGCATGTGTAGCTTCACAGGTACTCTTAACGTGAATTCCCGAAATATGTCGAGTTCTCTTTTAATTTACTGCGAATGCATGTATACCACTCCGTATATTTTTCTATATTTAGATTGTATGAGCTGCTTTCAACAAACATATAATACTTGGGATCCAATGCAAATATTTGAGTTGTTGTTGAAAATTACCCATTTTGTTACTCTTGAGTAATTTTTGCGCTAAGATTGAATATCTATAAAAACGGTTCATATGTCGATATCCTAACATTTTAAGGTCTATTCAATGCAGTTGTGAAAACATCTATATCAGATATGACATGGGATCAAAAAATTAGTAAATTTGAATCATGCATATTTTATAAGTTGTAGGTAAAACCCTTTAAAAGGCTAGGATAAATACATGTAAGACGTTTTGCCAAATATTTTAATGTTTTAGTGCAAACATCACATAAAGTAGCAAAGTGGGTCACTTTTTTAACATCTTGCATGGTTACTTCTTAAATATTGACATTTGATCCCAATTATTAATTTTGTTAGCATGAAATACCACAGGAAACATGCATACAGAATATATATTAAGTTTGTTGATATCCGCTCATCAAGTGCAAAATTGACATAAAATATAGAGGGTGTTATAATCAGTTATTACATAAAATGTAGTAAATTAAAAACAAGAATGGACCTGTATAGGGAATTCAACTGAAAAATTGATGAATATTTATATACATTTATACGTGGTAACAAAAGGTTCGTCAGAACATTTTTACAAGCATCTAGGTGAGTCATCACATGTGTGAGCAATGAATTCATGTCGACAGAGAGTTAGCTACAAACCTCGCTTTTAGGACCTCGCTGTATATTGGCATCTCACATTTCACAGCTAAATATGTAGTTACTTTTTAAGATGGAAATGGAACAATTCAAATATTTGAAATTTCATTTTTATTTGAGAGTGTCTCAAGATACATTTACTTAGTATTTTTATAAGCTAATCGCTCCTTCGCCCTTCTTAGCCATTTTCTTATGCAGGTTTCAGCAGTTTTTCTGTCGGCGCTGTAAGCATCT
This sequence comes from Galeruca laticollis, assembly GCA_963921935.1. Classification (NCBI taxonomy): domain Eukaryota; kingdom Metazoa; phylum Arthropoda; class Insecta; order Coleoptera; family Chrysomelidae; genus Galeruca; species Galeruca laticollis. The sequence goes on from OY998185.1 coordinate 33,439,911, forward strand.
GCAGCGACTAAAAAACAAAAATAAGAATCAAACCACAATGTTCTCTGAAACATTATTTTCAACGTTTCCTCACCTAAAATTACAGAACACAATTTAATCTCTTCAAATGGAGTTTTCTCCTTTGTGCCATCATACGTGTAATTTTAGCCAAGCAATCAGAAAATGTGACCAAAAATATTCTTTTTATTGCCTCGTATGGGTTGCCCCCCCCCCAATTTTCACATTTGCTGGACTTGAATGTACAATATTTCAATTATCAATAAAAATTTTAATGTGCAATACTGCAAGATCTCTAAACTTAATTGAATCTGCATAAATATAATATTTATTTATTCTAACGTGACAAGCATTAAAGTGTAAACGACATTAATTCCACATAATATGTTCAAAGCAAACAGTTTTATAATAGTTATTAACTTATTCCACACTCAAATATTGAAAATTTGTGAATTTTGAAACTTACAGTATCCTTAAAACAATCTTCATCTTGCAAATAATCATGTACTGCCTGTAAATCATTTTTCTCCGTAATTGTGAAGCTAAAATTCATTAAAAAATTTTCTTCTGGGCCAGAAGCCAAAGGTTTCATAATATTTTGGAGATCGTCCCTGATTTGAAGTATACTAGCCTTCAAAGACAACATTTTGTTGTTTATCTGTGTGAAATGAATCTGTAATAGGGACAAAATGTTAATTCTCAAAATATATACATACTTACAATAATTATAAATAATAAATTCGCCTCTGCTTTTAATATGCAGTTACATACATATTATTGATATTACTTTAGTAGAAGACCTCATGAGAGTCAAAAGGCAATTAATTAAAAACTGCAACTTTCAAATAACTCACGCCTATTATTAAAGATGCAACTTTAACAAAATTGAATACCAGTAAATAATATCTAATCACTTACTTAAACTCTTTTTAACTTCTTCGCAGCAGCAGTGCTTTGATGTAGTGGCTGTCTCTATAAAAAGATGTATTTTTTTTCAAAACATCAAGACTTAGAATACTAATAGCCATATATACTAGAACTAAACTCATTTATATTGAAACTTACGTCTATTTACGGGAGTTGAGCATGTAGATGAAGGCCTCGGTGAATGTATATCTGCCAATTCCATCAGATTTGATGTTTTGCTATTATTGGCAATTTTTGTTCTTTCCATTACAGAGGATTGCTCCAAAATAATTGTTGGAGGAGGCGGTAATTCTGAATAATTGTCAGAATCTGATGTGTCAAACACTTTTCTTGTTTTTATTCGTCTTCTCTTGCTGCCCCCTTCAGACTCCGAATTTAGATCACTTGTCTGGCAAGCTTTTTGCAACTTTGAACGGGCACTCAAGTAATCATCTATAAATAAATGTGCAAACCAAAATAATTTGGTGAATCATTATATAAAAAACAGAAACAAAACAAATTCTCCAGTATCTATTCTGCATTTTAAAAATACTTTAAAACTATATACTTAGGCTTACCAAATGTCGAGTTTCTCAATTGCCTGATTTTATGTATAGGCCAGCAGGTACTAAATGGCTCTCCCTTTTTTATTGTATCCCTAGTTTTTATTTGGTTCCAGGGAGGCCAATAACAGCTATTTCCAACTATCCACTCTGTTGGCACTGCCTCGACACGTTCATCCTCTAGAGAGTGTACTACAGTCCAAGATTTTTCTTTTGGACTAGTACCCATTTTTCCTCAATCTATAAAAAAACTATTTTATTATCACCATTCTTCAAATATTACCTTTCATACTTTTTTGTTTAATAATATATAAAACTATTTTAATTAATATGTACATCTTTTAATATAAAATCAAAGCGTTCGATACTTATAATAAGCTACCAGGAGAAATAAAGACCTTGACAACAGTAGCACAATTTAAGAATAAATTGGACGCACACTTGAAAGTTTATAATCTCTGGTTTGTAAAAGTCCTAAGGAAGGCTTATCCTTTGATTTGTCATTTGTTGCATATTATTGTTTTGTATTTTATTACAAAATGTAGCTGATCTGTAGTCCATTTTTATTTTCAGTTGATATTTTTGTATATTTATATCTATTTTTTGTTAATTAATTATTTATTATATTTATCCTATATCAAATAAGTAGTCATTAAATTAATCAAATACCCATATTATTGGTTGAAAATTTATATTTGCTTTTTCATATTAATATTATTCAAACTAAGTTTTTGCCACTTGTACCTGTTGGCTTCTTAGGTTCATAAAAAGGTTAAATATGTACTAGAGGCATTGCAACTGATGGTTGGCTTTTTAAATTCATTAAAATATGTTCAACATCAACTTCGTTAATATTCCATGTCTCTACACTATCAAGATCATTCAAATTTGCTGCATATATATTTAGATCAGACGAAGAGCATGGTTTAGTGTAATAATCATCATATTTTCGAAACTTTCTACCAACAACACATTTCTGATTATTTACTGTAATAAAGTTCTCTATAATTATTACGCTGCCATGTTTTAAAGAGCAACAGTTATCTGGACACTTGGTTGTTAATGTGAACTCTAAAAATATAGCTTTTTAAAATTGGTAAGGAGTATTATGTTTTATTTTAAATTCTGGATAATTACAAGCTCTATGTGAACCTTCATCGATATCAACTACATGTTTCATTTCTTCTTTTCGTCGTACAATTTGTTCAAGTGGTTTATCATGTTTTCGAATCATACTAAATATAGTTAACATGTAATTTTCAAATGGATAAGCTGCGCATTTGTCCAAACTTTTTGGAATCATCACTTATGTGTAATAAATTATGTATATTATGAGAAGCATTCTCTTTACCATATAGAATTAAAAATGTTTGAAAAAAATAGCATAAACTCTTATGCACTCTCTATAAAATTTGTTTGTAATTTTTTATTTGACAAAATAGTAATCCCAATATGGAGAGACATAAAATTAAGGTATAAATCAAATCGCAATACTTTTTTTAGAACTACAGGTCCAGTATATAATAATAATTGCCTAAATTCTAAGGCTTTCCATCTCTTATACTCTTCCATACGCCTAGGTTTTCGGTTAAATTCAATAGGAATGTTATCTCGTAGATTAATTAGGTTATTTGATATTTCTGATATTTTATTGAAAGACAATTTAGATGGTGGTTTACCATTACACCAATGATGAATAAGTTATTTAACAATTCCAAGGTGCAAAAGATGCATTGGGTCCAGTAAAAAATTAACTATTAAATTGAAATTTGGAATTCGCTCTATTATCAAAATTCCCACGTGGTGATCAATTTGAGTTTTGGCTCTAAATTCAAAATCTGTTTTTGCTTTGAATTTTTGATTAGGGAAACAGACTCGACCAGTAATATAAGAAGAACTTTTTGATAATGGAAGGCCATCAATATTTATCAATACTTCAATACTATTTATATCTATCAATTTACGAGATTCACACTGTGAAATTAAATTTTTTTAACAGTTCTCTACACCAAAATGATAATAATATCCTGGGTCCACGTATCTTTTGTCAGCTTTACGAGGTGTATGTAGTAACGTTCTTGTATCTACTGAAAGAGTATCATGAAAATATTTAAGGGTGCTTAAAAGATCTTTAATTGCAACATGTGGTATTTTGTGTTCAATTGCCCACCTTGCTATTGAACTATTGATTTTTTTTTGTATTGATTTGTATGAAAATTGTATAGGAGAAAAATTACTCTCTGATACAAGTGGTATATTTCTGGTAACGAATTCGGCTTCACTACTAGATTCAGAGGGAAAATAATTGTTTTCTATTTCATTGTCAAAGTTAACTACGGAACTGGGTTGTGAGTAATCCTGTTGATTTTCATTGGAAGATATAGAGTCCTATTCCTCAGTAGGATATAATTTGATAGAGTTCGATTGTTCAGACGTAGAGAGATCATGTTGACTAAATAACAATCTTCGAGCCTTCATGAAATGTTTCTTATTTATTTTAGGCATATCAAAATGTATAAATAAAACAGGTACTTATTTGATAACTCACAGCCAGAAACTTTTTAATCGACGAAAGCAGCAGATCTATTAAATTAATAATTATGATAAAGCGTGAACAACTGGAAACTAAATACAGAAAAGAGCCGAGCTCTTTTATAGGTTAGATTAAATTGAATTATCCGACATAGGACACATGACGATTTCGATATGGTATAAATATCGATTATATACTCTTACTCTACTCACAGTACATAAACCTATATATTATAAACCGTAAATAATAAAATCATAATTAGGTTGGTTACAAGTTCAAGATGCAAATATTACATTCGAATCAAATGATTCTATTGGACGAACCGATTGAGGATCGACGCTTATACGAACTCGATTCACGTTAATCGATTTTCTCGTCGATTTTATCCTAGTCTTCAACTTTTCCACTCTTCCACAGGTGTTATTAGGCGTTTAAAATGTTAAAAGTATTTTGTTATGTAGAAATTTGATAATGTTCACTTGATTGATGGATTTTAAATGATAGAAGCAATATGAATATTTTGAATAGTAACAAAAAAAACCGATTATTTGCATCGCCCCAGTCAAAATTCGAAATCTTTAGGTCAAATAAATAAGTTAAAATTTACCTACAATGCTCGTTCAGTTATCCATAAAATGACACATATGCTTACAGTTAGCTCACTTTTAATAATGTGATGTGACATTCTCGATGACCAAGCGTTGCAAATTCACTTTCATCTAGATGAGTTAATAATTTTACTATTTGATTTTAATTTTCAATCGTAGTAGGCATATCGTCAATCAACACAGATAAACACGAAGGAAAACTGACACTTATTACTGAATGTCCATTAACGGACAGTTTAAGGATATCCCGAAAGGTAAATCCAAAGGACTAATTAAAATGGACATTCAGTGGATGTCCATATAATGTCCCTGGATAAATGAGACATCATATGGACAAATTCTGGACGTCCTATGGACGTCCGATGCTATTTGGGTATAGACATAGATCAATAAAAAATTTCACGGACAGCAAAGCCGCTTTGAAAGCACTTAGCTCCTATCGTGTTACGTCGAAATTAGTTTTAGACTGCCAAAAAAGACTCGCCTCGATAGGAGAACGCAATAGGTTATCGCTGCTCTGAATCCCTAGCCACTCTGGTATGGATGGAAATGAGAAGACTCTCTTGCAAGCGAGGGTGCCGCTCGTGTCTTTATCGGACCAGAACCTACAATTGGTGACGCAACAAGTATAACCAAACAAACACTAAATACCTGGACAGCAAGGAGAAGTTTAGACTTCTGGCATAATACAGTATCCGCCAAAATAAACAGTACCGAAAATAAAAATAAAAATTAATTTATAATTTCTGTAATGTAAGTGTTCAAAATGTTCACCATTTCGACGCAAACAAGCTTCATATCGATTTTGTAAGTCAATAAACATGTTTATAAAAAGTGGTTGATGTAACTGCCGAAAAATATTTTGTATTCTTTCCTGTAGTTCGGCAATATTCGCCGGCGGATTTTCCGAGTGAAATACTTTGTCCTTCATTATGCCCCAAATGTATGCGTCAGGTGGCGTCAGATCAGGTGAATGAGAAGGATATTCGAAGTCTGTTCCCCGAGAAATTATTCTATTATCGAAATGCTGACGGAGTAAGTCTAAGGTGCGCACAGCTGTATGGCTCGTTGCACCATCTTGTTGGAACCATTGTGTGCGAAACTGTAGATTTCGTGCACGGCAAAAGTTATTCAGATATCTCACAAAAGGTATAATAATTTTCTCTCTATAACGCTCCTGGTTGACAGTAAGTGGATTCTGATTATCATCTTCAACGAAATAAGGACCAATTATTCCATGTTCAGATACCGCGCACCAAACGGTAACTCGAAGACTGTGGAGTGGTTTCTCTACAATGACAGCAGGACGTTCAAATCCAAGGAATCTGGTTGTTTGTAGATTAATATAGCCGCTAAGATGAACGTGACTCTCGTCTGAAAACCATATGTTTTTCAAAAATTCGGGATCTTCGTAAATTAAACTCAACATGCGACCACAGTAAATTTCTCTTGCACGTTTGTCCGCAGCATTTAGTCATTGTCCAACTTGAATACGGTATGGATAAACACCAATTGATTTGAACATGCGACGTAAAGACGTTTCACTAATGTTGAGTTTACATGCAGTTCTTACAAGACTTCTTTGAGGTGATAGCACAACTTGGTTAAAAACACGTCCTTCATTTTCGTTAGTGCATACTGTTTTTCGACGACCTGAAGAACCTTTACGTTGACACAATACACTATCAATGCGACGACATTTTTCAACAACAGCTAACATCACACTTTTACTAGGAGCTGCTTTATTAAATTTTTGTTGATATTTTATTGACACCTGTTCTAAGCTTGGACCATCATTACGACCTTTTCCGTATGAACGAAAATAATGCTCTACCAAAAACACTTTTTCTTCCGTTGTTAGAACCATTTTTAAATCAAATTTAACTGCAGCGTACTATTAATATATCAACTAATGACAATTAAGTCAAATATTACAAATCCATATTACATAGACAACTCCACAGCACTCTCTGTTTCGGTACTGTTTATTTAGGCGGATACCGTATATAAGGATTGGTTCATTCAAAGGCTTTCAAACATCCTTCGAAATATATATCCAAACAAATTTTAGGCTATAACAGGCATGACCCACGGTGCTTAACAGGTCTTTTAACAGGCCACTGTCGTTTGAGTCATATGCTGAGACATGGACTATCAGAGGATTCGATTTGCCGTCTTTGTTTGGATGATGATGGAACAGCAGCCTGCCCCGCCGCGGCTCGAATCAGGTATCTGATGTTTGACAGGGTTTCACTCTCGGACCTGAAATATCATTTACGGAACAAATTACTCGGCTTCGTTAGTAAGCTGGATTTGTTTGGTGAAATCTGAATAGGTATGAGCCACAATAGACTCTTACGAGTCACAGTGGAGAGCTTTACAGACCCCCTCACTACTACCCCCACGTTTGGAAAAAGAGTAAGATAGGAAGTTTTAGACATTACACTGAGTACGTCAGATCTGAAGAATATCCTTAAAGATTGGAGAGTATCGGGAGAACCTCCTCTCTCTGATCATTGTATTATTATTTTCAGCTTAGAACTGAACGGACCTCAGATGCCTGAAAAGAAACCCGAAGAAAACGGAATGGGAAAAATATAATACTAGTCTAAGAGAAAATCTTGGACATATCCAAAATGGAGGAAGGGCTAAACACCGCCTCGATTGAATCAAGCCGCCGTCTTCAGAATCAACGAAGCAGCAAAGATGTACATTGGTGAAATATACTCCTGTCAATACTAAGATCTCAAACCCGGGACCTTTTTAAAAGAGCAAAACTCACTGGGAAATGGCAAATGTACACCGACGTACTCAACACTTCTTTCAAGAAAATAAGAAAAGATAAATGGAAAAGTTTCATAAAATTCTGTGAAAACATAAACACTGCTGCGGCTATACTATATAAGGTCACGCCGGATAGAGAACACAACTCCTACTAGAAACTAGTTTCCACGGAGGTAAACGAAACACTGCAGATAGTACTCTCAAAGGTGACGACAGACCTTTAAGAAGAAAATATTGCAATGATTAGGTATATGTGCAGCAATGAGCTAAAATGGGCAATTGTTACCTTTTAACCTTATAATACACCTAGTACAGATGGATTTTTTCCCGCTCTACCACTATAAGGACAAGACGTAATTCTACCACAGTTGGCTTGAATTAGTCAAAGCAGCCTAGAACTGGGCGCCATATCAGGATCATGAAGAAGAGCAATAGTCATATTTATTCCTAAAGCAGGATAGAGGGATACAACAAATTCAAAATCCTTTAGATAAATCAGCCTCTCATCATTAATGCTTGAAACCATCGAGAAAGCGGTTGATGACTACATTAGAATGGAAAGAAAGCCACATCAACATGCTTACCGGGCAATCATATCTACAGAGACTGCACTGGTTCAGTTGACTGTAGATAATACCAGAGATGCATTAGATAACAGAGAAACAGTTTTATGTGCGTGTTTAGAGATAGAATGAGCTGTTGGCTACAACACACGAATCTGTCAAAAGAGCGCTCAATAACAGAAGTAGATAGTACGACATCCAGGTGGATATCAGAGCTTCTCACCACTAGAGTAGCAGAAGCATATATAGGAAAATACACCATGTCGATAAGTACAACCAGAGGATTTCCACAGGAGGGAGTGACATTTCCGTCAATGTGGAGTCTGATGGTAGACGAACTTCTAAATGAACCCACCGACTTCGGAATAGCGTGTGAGAGCTATGTCGATGACAATATCATAACAGCTAGAGGACAGTGTGAGAACACTTTTTCTGACATAGTACAAAATCGCCTCAACTACACAAATAGCGGGTGTAGGTAGGTGTGACTACCCCAGCAAAGCTATTAATGTTGCCTTCACTAGAAAAAAAACTCATTTTCAAATCTATTGAAATTTGTGGAAGAGAGGTTGAACGGAGACAAGAAGTCAAGTACCTAGGCATGAATATTAAGCTCCTTTGAAATAAACACGAAAAGGAGATAACACATAGTGTAAAAATGGCTCTAATGGTGTGCAAAACCCTTGTAGAGAAGAATTGGGGCTGCAACCCAACTATCATGAAGTGGATGTACATCGCCATAGTGAGATATATTGTCAAGTACGGAGCTACTGGAACCTTCGGAATTCAAAGGCTAGACTGCATATGTATAACAGGAGCAACGAAAACGTACCCTACAGGGCTATGGAAGCGATTCTGAACTTCACGCCGCTGTATATAGTGGTGGAAAGTGTAGTGCAGATAATGAGATACAGATTGAGTTGAGAGGGAATTCTGCGGAAAAAACTCTTCCCTCTCCAGTTAGAGAACAGGAATCATGAAGGATGTCACAGGACGAAATGATGGAAAAGTATAGTTTCTTCAAGAAATTTTATACAGAATGTGGTAATAAGGAGTTGAGTAAAAATACCATTACTAAACATTACCATAAAATCGTATACAGACTGATCAAAACAAAGGAACTGGGATTGGAGTGTATGGGCCTGGAACAAAATACTCTGACAGTTTGGGTAAAAAACCAAGCACATCCCAAGCAGAAATTTACACTATTGCGAGATGCGCCCAGTTCAACATGATTGAGAAATATAGAAGGTAATGAATAATAATCATGTCGTATAACCAGGCAGTTATTAATACGCTGAGCTCTGTAGTGGGTCTAAAAATAGTTTTGGCAGGAATAACATAGCTATACAGTTCAGTTTCTTGTAGTAGAAAGGAACGAGTTAGCTGATGAACAAGCACGGAAAGGGGCACAAACACCCTTCTGAAGACCAGAACCCTGTTGTGGAATCAGCACCGATAAAATAGTGGAAGAAATGAAGAAAAGGAACAAGGAAAATATTGGACAACGGGGACAACGTGGTAGGACAAAGACAAGCGGAGATACTGGTGTGTAACTAAGACCAGAAGATATCGGAATAATGCACTAAACAGAACAAGTCTGCACTAATAGTATTACCAAGGGTTCTAACAAAATATAGTCACCTGAATAAATTCACACAGGTGGAGAGAGACGACTGTAGATCCTGTGGGATAGAGCAGGAATTATCCATCCACATTCTTACTGATTGCACTCCAGGGTCCACACCAGGGAGTACAGTGGATAGTACAGAGAGATTTACCCATACTAAAGCCTGCGAATTTCCAGAAACGTTTCAACGGATCAGGAATACAAATACTACTAGCTCCAGAGAGAGTCCTCGGAAACTATGTAGAGGAGGGGGTATAATAGATCTGTTAGCTCTCCGTGAATCCTTACCTTATGAAACAAACATACATTTATGAAAAACTTCACAGTATTAAATTGAAATATATTTTAAAAAATCGAGTAAATTCTGTAAAGATCTGTGCTTGATAGCAAATTGCTCAAGTTTGTGCTTCGCTGAATATTTTAGAACTATGCAGCTGAGAGAATAATAGGATAATGAGAAAGCTTGAGCTGTCTGCCAATTCAAACATACAAGTTCACCAACATATAAATGTAGTGGCTAGTCTCACCATTTACGATAATTAACTGAATAATAATATTTGTCATATTTCACAATTTTTAACTCCAACTTTCTCAAATAATTTCTGTTCTAACTATTTTTTTTGTGTGGTTACTGAAATTCAATTATTGATAGTACATGTTCTGACATGTCGGAATCTACTGGAATGCTTGGACATATCTTAAAAATCATTAATTTATCTCATTCATTGGAATGTAGTGAACGTACTACTAAACTTCAACTTAATTTCAAGCGATCTCCCGTACTATCATTTATCAATTACGAATTCCCAACTTCGTCGAAAAGTTTAAATTGTAGCCCTAAATTCATTAGCATGGAAAAATATCTGGCAAAACATCTAATGAGTCATAAATTGCTCTGGACTTGGCAAAGCCAGGATTAAAACGAGCATTTTGAGGCTAATTTGAATGAAACTCTACATATATACATACTTAAAAAAGCTCCACTTTTATCATATATTCCAATTTTTATCTCAGAGCCTCACTGTTTTTTCGGTAAAGGTATTCACGGAAAAAATGTTCATCAGTTCTGAAATCTCTCGCTGAAATCACTTATCCTACATTGATTTTGGGTAGTTAGAGAGAATAACTTCATGTTCATTGATTAATTTGACTTTATTAGCGAATATATAATCAAAATATATGTATATATATATATATATATATATATATATATATATATATATATATATACAAATTGACCAGTGGCACACTATTTTAATAATTTGATGTTTAATTTTTCTGAAATATGGAAAAAAATCTTGAAAATTTGAGAGAAGATATTTTTAACTAACAGAAAAGAACTCAAGTGAAGCATTGTAGCAAGTGAAACTAAACTGTTAATTAAACTAGAAACGTTAAAAAAAGGATAGCTAGAGTTGGAAAAGAAAACGAATAGCTGCAAAGAAAAGTGGAATACTTAGAACGAGGGACACGAAACAATAATATCCTTATTTTTCGTCTCAATTTTGACCATATAACTTGTGATCATATTAACGATTCATTAAACAACTTACTAGGTGTTAAACTTACCCTACCAGATATAAATAATTGTTATAATTATTGAAATTGACTGTCTCGACCCTTACTTCGTGGAATATGCTCATATTAGTGTGTTTAAATGAAACTCAAGGTCTCTAGTTAATTCCACAATATAAAACAAGTTATTGAAAATTCTAAAAAATTGACAATTGTTTCGATAAATCAATATCATCGTCAGAATGACAGAAGTTACATTTCATTTTATGCCTACCTGATGTTTAGTAGTTATTTTTGGCTAGACCAAGAAGTAACCTAACTTGTGATTGGCTTAATATATGTTTATAGAAAAAAAAAAGATGTGATATTACAAATATTGAAGCTTAGATATTATTAGCCCTATGGTGATATCCTGGATATCATTTTTCCAATTAAGATCAGTATAACTGTGCAATGATATAGAAAACCAGGAAAACTATATCTGCTGATCTTTACAATTATCACTTAAGAAGACAGTTTATTAGTGGAGAATTCCCTAGATTTAACTGTTCATTGACAACTTCATATTGTGGGTTTCTTAAATGTCTTCTAATTTCCAGTTCTTCAAGGAAATCCAGTTCTTGTTTCTTTTCACAAATATGCAGTACTTCTAGTTCTGTGTTAGGTGTCAATGAATGATTGGTGTCAAGTAGATGTTTTGCTTAGTGGGATTTATCTGGTTGTTTTAATCTGTATGCTCGTAAGTGCTCACTGTAACGTAGTTCAAAATTCCTAAGGGTCTGACCCAAATAGACAGCATTACATTCTGGACATTTAAGTTTATATATATCTGACTTCTTTAATAGTTTATTTTTACATTTAACAATTTTGTACTAACGTTACTTTCTGTTTTAAAAGAAATTGATGTATTCGTTGCTGAAGTAATATTTCGAAAAATATTTTATTTTGGTATAGATATGTAGATGACATATTAGCTTGTTTTATGGGTAGTGAACGACAATTAGAAGTATTTTTCAACCACATCAATAATTTACACCCGAAAATTAAATTTACATTAGAAATTGAGGAAAATAGCTCAATCAATTTCCTTGATTTAGAAATTCAAAGAGTTAATAATGTACTTGATTATTCAATTTACCGAAAACCAACACAAACTGATGTAACAATTCCATTCAATTCTCACCACCCTGTGTCACACAGACTAGCAGCATATAATTCAATGATACATAGAGCTCTTTCAGTTCCTATGAACAAATGTAATTTTGATAGAGAGATTAATACAATTAGACAAATAGCAACATCTAACGGTTATCCATTAGATATGATAAATAAGCTAATTAGTAAAAAAGAGGAAAAAGTGGCATTACAAATAATATATCCTAAACAAGCTGATGAAATTAAAACTTATAAAACCATCACATATGCAGGAAATATTCCTAATAATATTTCAAAGATAATATCTTCAGCAACGAATACAACAATTTCTTTTAAAACAGAAAGTAACGTTAGTACAAAATTGTTAAATGTAAAAACAAAAATACCACTATTAAAGAAGTCAGGTATATATAAACTCAAATGTCCAGGATGTAATGCTGTCTATTTGGGTCAGACCCTTAGGAATTTTGAAATACGGTACAGTGAGCACTTACGAGCATACAGATTAAAACAACCAGATAAATCCCACTACGCAAAACATCTACTTGACACCAATCATTCATTGACACCTAACACAGAACTAAAAGTACTGCATATTTGTGAAAAGAAACAAGGACTGGATTTCCTTGAAGAACTGGAAAATAGAAGACATTTAAGAAACCCACAATATGAAGTTGTCAATGAACAGTTAAATCTAGGGAATTCTCCACTAATAAACTGTCTTCTTAAGTGATAATTGTGAAGATCAGCAGATATAGTTTTCCTGGTTTTCTATATCATTGCACAGTTATACTGATCTTAATTGGAAAAATGATATCCAGGATATCACCATAGGGCTTATAATATCTAAGCTTCAATATTTGTAATATCACATCTACTTCTTTTTTCTATAAACATATATTAAGCCAATCACAAGTTAGGTTACTTCTTGGTCTAGCCAAAAATAACTACTAAACATCAGGTAGGCATAAAATAAAATGTAACTTCTGTCATTCTGACGATGATATTGATTTATCGAAACAATTGTCAATTTTTTAGAATTTTCAATAACTTGTATTATATTGTGGATGGTTTTCCTTCGACCACGAAACGAAAGTCAATCCCAAAGGACACCTATTCGTCTTTGGCGTAAGAGACGAGGAAATGGGTGTCCTAAAAAAACGATCATTGAGGATGAGCTACGCGTTCACCTCATTGATTGTTAAAACCAAGAAACTGGACCCGAAACGGAGGGGATCGAGCACGGACCCCCCCCCTCCCATCCAAGGAACTCCAAGGAGCTGTTGCTTCTGCGGAGACTGTCGAACCATCCTCCAATATGGCGACCGACAGTCTCCTGTCAGAACTAACAGCTCTAAGCCAGGACACAGGCGACGTCAACACACCTCCAAGTGAGGAAGTGGAGATGGCCTAAAAGAAATACCCATCTCACCACCATCAAGCCGAGATGGACAATGAAAAGGTAAGATTTATACAGTGCAACCTTCAACACAAAAAGGTGGCTTCGGCAACACTATGCCGCCACCTGGATGTGATGCAGGACACAATAGCACTTATCCAAGAGCCCTGGGTAAGACAAACCAACATCATGGGTCTTAATAATCCAAAAGGTTTAATGTTCAGCTTTCCAAGCAATCAGCAACCTAGGACGGCCATATACGTCCCTAGAAATTTTAAAACCTACCCACTGACGCATTTTTCGTCCTCCGACCTAACGGTAGTGAAGATTGAATATGCACATAAAGGTCAAAAGAAAGTGTTAATACTGGCATCCGCATACCTCCCCTCAGGCGCAGCTAAACCACCACCAACTAAGGAGCTGAAGGACCTTGTGGAACACTGTCTCACCCAGAAGCTTGAACTGGTAATAGGCTGCGATTCAAACTCTCACCACGTGAGCTGGGGCAGCAAAGATATTAACACTAGAGGTAAGTCTTTTTGTGATTATATAACGAACAATAATCTTTGTATTCTAAATAGAGGTACTGAACCAACTTTTATTAACTCTCGTAGTCAAACGCGAATAGATATTACCCTATCTACTATTAATACTTCGAATATAATCTCTGGCTGGCATGTATCCGACGATATTTCAATGTCGGACCACCGCTGGATAAAATTCGAAATAAAACTTGCGCTCACAACCTCCACAATGACTCGCGACCCCATGAAAACGGATAGGACAAAATATGTCCACTGTTTGAAAGGGGATCTGCGAGGAGTCGAGGATGTGTTGCCCACCAATAAAGGAGATTTGGAAAGTTATTGTGAAACGATTCAAAACTCCATTATTAATGCCTACAAAATGTCTTGCCCACTCAGGCGGATCGATCTCGTGGTGGTGTCATGAGATTGACCAGCTCAGGGGGACGGCGAGGAAATATCTTAATAAGGCTAAAAGGACAAGACTCAAAGAGTATTGGAACTCATACAAGTCTCACCTCAGAGAGTATAAAAAGTCATCAGACAAAAACAAAAAGAGGCATGGATAATCTACTGCGAGGAAATCGAGAATTTCCCCCAAGCAGCTAGACTCCAAAAAGCCCTCTCAAAAGATCCCCACTGTCATATCGGTATACTCACCAAAGAGGATGGCACTAAAACTGCCAACCTAAAGGAAAGTCTTCAATTATTGATGTCAACTCACTTCCCTGACTACAGAACCACAAATACGGCGGCCTGAGAGGATGAGGAGAATCACTACCCGACGGACGATGACTGGCGTATATCACGACAGATCGTCGACGCGGACAGACTAAGGTGGGCCATCTTAGGCTTCTCCCCCTTTAAATCCCCGGGAACGGACGGCATTTATCCAGCCCTACTTCAGTGGGGCCTGGATGACCTAATGCCGCACCTCGTAGGAATCCTCACATCCTCACTGGCACTGAGGTATATTCCAAAAGGTTGGTGAGAAGTCAAAGTCGTGTTCATACCAAAACCAAGAAGAATGGACTATTCCATCCCAAAAGCATATCGACCCATTAGCCTCACATCGTTTTCAATGAGGACTTTAGTAAGGCTGTGCGAACGATACATAAGAGATGTGGTGATAACACGAAATCGACTGCATCCAAATCAACATGCATACACTCCAGGGAGGTCCACCGATTCGGCTGTTCATCTCGTGGCGGGCCGCATCGAGAGATCGTTGGAAAATAAGGAGTCCACCCTGGGTGTATTCATAGACATAAAAGGCGCATTTGATAGAAACACTCTTCCTAAAATAACAAACGCACTTTCCAACAAGAATATTCCCCAAACCATAAATCGCTGGATATATAACATGCTCTCAAAAAGAGCAATCAAAATTAGTGTAGATGATGTTATCATCAGCGGCTTGGTTGTAAAATGTTGTCCACAGGGAGGGGTGCTCTCACCACTACTATGGAACATGGTCTTAGACTCCTTGGTCAGCCACCTCAATGATAACAACTTCTACACAATAGCATACGCAGATGACCTAGTGATTCTGCTAACAGGATGATTCGAGGAGACACTCTGCGCTTTAATGGAGGAGGCCCTCAATATCATAGAACAATGGTGCAGGGACCATTCGCTGTAAATAAATCCAAAAAAGACTGAGATGGTCTTCTTCACGAAAAAAAGGAAGCTTGCAAAACATCAAGCCCCAAAACTCCTAGATACCAAACTTAATTTCTCTTCAGAGGTGAAATATTTAGGGGTCACATTTGACAGTAAATTAACGTGGAACTCCCACTTAGAAAACAGAGTTAAAAAAGCATATATTTCTTATGAGTAGTGTCGTAGAACCATCGACCGCACCTGGGAAATGTCACCTAAGGTTGCTGCCTGGATCTACACTTCCATCACCAGACCTATGCTAACGTACGGCGCGATTGCCTGGGGAGCTAAGGCAAACCAGCTGACAGTCGTCCGTAAACTGGACCAAGTCCAAAGAACAGCATTCCTCAACACAACAGGAGGCATGAGGACCACACCAACAAGAGCTATGGAGGTAATCCTCGGTCTCACTCCCCTTGACATATACATCAAGGAGGTTGTTTTGATGACCATGGAACGTCTGCGCTCTACTGGTATACAACCTGATGTAGGATCCGGTAAATTGAGACGTAACTTGTGGCATGAGGCCCTCAGGGAGATCCCACTGCTGCAGGCCAATACGGACTCGATTCCACCGCGATATGCCTTCAACAGGCCCTACAAGGTAATCTTTAAAAACAACTCGCAAGACCTATTGGAAGAAGGCGCAATCCGCATCTTCACAGACGGGTCTAAATCCAATGTGGGCTCAGGATGTAGTATTTTTTCCAGATCCCTGAATATAAACATAAAATGGGCAATGGGCTGCAATGCAAGTGTTGCACAAACAGAGCTCACTGCTATCTGCATCGCTGCTAAAGAGATTACCAAAAGAAAAACCAGAGGTAATAATATATACATCCTTACGGACAGTAGACAAACACTACTAGCCCTGAACAGACCACGTATTACATCAGGCCTAGTACTAGAATGTCACATGGCCTTAATCGAAGCCTGTAGCAACAACAGGGTCACTTTAGGCTGAATCAAGGGCCATGAGAAATCGAAAGGAAACCGTATTGCAGACTTGCCAGCCAGGAAGGCAGCCTCCCAAAAACTCTTGGGACCTGGCACTTTCATTCGTCTATCGGCGTCAGCAACGGCCGACCTATTAAAGGAACACTCCCTTAATAAGTTTAAGGTTAGATGGGACGACGCAGAAGGCTGCAGGCTTGCCAAGGAACTGCTACAGTATCCGGATAGCAAAGTAGCCAAAAAATACGTGACTATGAACAGGCGGGACCTACGAACAACCACGGGAATTCTGACTGGTCACTGTCACCTACGAAAACACCTTCACAGACTGGGTCTATCTAACACCCCACTTTGTAAAGGATGTGAAGAAGAAGATGAGACTGTCGAACACATTCTTTGCGAATGTCAGACACTCTCTCATTTTAGGTTTCAAGTATTGGGAACTTAATGCAGGCGACGTTATCGCCTACTTCAAGGAAGTAGGCTGGATAACGAGCTAAAAGGAAGTTTTGAACCTCAGAAGGATGTACAATGGGCCAATTGTGGCCTAAGTGCTGTGGGGCCACCCACCCTTCCCACCTTTACAGATACAGAAATACATATGATTTTGTTTCATATATTAACAATGTTACAACGCCTATTAGTGAAATATATCTTCATCATATTTCTGTTAAGAAAGCTATTCATATACATCCCAATGTTATATTTTCAACTATTAAATTACTAATCAATCTTCTACTGCTTTAACTCTAGATAATATAAATTCAGGAAATGTCAATGTTACAAATTCACAACTCTACAGACAATACATTAACTATCATCGTTTAAGAACACTTATTCGTTATCAAAGTTGGAGAGAAAATTTTTCAATGGACCGAATGTTAATATAATAACACAAAATTTTATTAATGTCTTAAAAACTTTAATTGATGATAGCACAAATTCAGGTAATATTGAAAAAATATGTACAAATGAAGAACAATGGATTACTACAGGTTAGTTATATAAATAAAAAAAATTGATGATATTTATATATTAGAAGTGATACCAATGACACAAACAGAAAAATGCTATAGGTACTTCCAGTATAAAAATGATTTAACTAAACTTATACAAAAATAAAAATACCATTATAATACATTATTTGGAAATAATGGCAACATATTTTTAACTCCATGGAAATGTGTTAGAGGTATATGTAACAGCACAAGGACTGAAGATAGAATTTAAAAAATTATAAAAAGTGATAATCGAATAATCCATGATAAAAATGAAAAAGTTGATATATTCAATGACTACTTCGTGACAGAGGAGAGAGCTTTGCAAATGGAATTAATGATCCTCAATCTTTTAATGAAATGATTCGACAAAATGAAATCGAAGTTATAGAAATTATGAAGTCCTTAAAAAATAAAAAATCACTAGGGATTTATGGAATTACGTCTGAAACCCTGAAAGAAATAACTGATGAAATTGCTCTACCAGTAGCCACTCTATATATAAAACTTGGTATAACACGAGAACAGGTAATTACCGACCCATCACGTTAAAATCTACTGTAAAATAATTGACAAATAATTAGAAAGAGGCTGTTAAACTTTTTAAACAGGCATGAAATAATATCTGATAGTCAACTTTGCTTTAAAAAAGGTAAATCTACAGAAGATGCGATTTGTTCTCTTACCACTGACATTTACGAAGCTATAGATGAAAAAATACCGTCCCTATGTGTATTTGTTGTTCTGTCTAAAGCCTTTGATACTATAAACCATGGAAAACTACTTAAAAACTGAAATGTTACGGTATTGGAGGAATAACCGAAACTTTTATCAAATATTACCTAATTAATAGAGTACAATTCGTGAACATTGATACGGTCATCAGCGGTTCCAGAAAAATTACCTGTGGTGTCCCTCAAGGGACAGTCCTTGGACCAGTTCTTTTCCTATTGTATATAAATTATTTACTTTCATATCCGACAAGGGGAGAAGTTATTAGTTTTGCTGATGACACAGCAATGTTTTATAGAGCAAGTACTTGGAATCATTTAGAAGAGGATGACGGAAAAGAATGGTAGACTGGCTTAGCTACAATAAACTTATCCTAAATGTTAAAAAAAGCAAATACGTGCCTTTCACATCATATGAAACAGGATTTCTAATCTTTGGACCTCTTTCTGTTGATAACACCTTGATTTCTGAAACAGATAAAATGAAGTGTCTAGGAATTGTTTTAGATCGGCATCTGAAGTGGAATTTACACATTGATGCCTTAGTACAAAACTAAGAGAATTTCTTCGCAAATTTAAATGTCTGAGAGATTTATTGGGTACCAGGCAACTAAAAATTATATGATTTTCAGTAATACAGTCACAACTAAATTATAGAATCCTCGGGTGGGGAGGGGTGAATAACAGCTACATACAAAAATTAAACATCATTCAAAAGTGGCTAATAAGAATAATTTATAAAAAAAATACATTTCTTGTAATGATTGGTCATATTACTACAATCTTGAATGCGCAATCTCAATCTTCTAATATCTAGTATGACTCAAGCTTTATAACCAATGTACAACTAATGGCATTTTAATTTGTAATTTAATTTAGGTAAACAATTTTGTACCTTCCCAGACAATGAAATTACGTGAAGTTACAAAATTAACTAGATTGTAACTAATTTCATTGGTGGAAAGTGAAAACCTAGTAAATATGCTTACTTTTCATTAAGTAAGGTATCAAGTGATATTCTAAGGAAATTAGCAGTCTCGACCCTTCTATCGTGGTATCTATTCATAATAGTGTTTTAATTGAAACTTACTGTTTCTAGCTAATTCGACAATATATTGAAAAAATATTGAAAATTCTAAAAAATAAGACCAAGAAGTGGCCTACCTTGTGATTGACTTAATATATGTTAATAGAAAACAGAAGAAGATATGATATTACAAATACAAAAGGTTAGATATTATTAGCCCTATGGGGATATCCTGGATATCATTTCACCCACATAAGATCAGTATAACTGTGCAATGATACAGAAAAACAGGAAAACTATGGTGGGTTTCTTAAGTGTCTTCAAATTTCCAATTCTACAAGGAAATTCAGGTGTTGTTTCTTATCACAAATATGTAGTACTTCTAGTTCTGTGTTATGTGTCAATGAATGATTGGTATCAAGTAGATGTTTTGCGTAGTGGGATTTATCTGGTTATTTTAATCTGAATGCTTGTAAGTGTTCACTGTTTCGGATTTAAAAATTTCTGAGGGTCTGACTCAAATAGACAGCATTACATTCTGGACATTTAAGTTTATATATACCTGATTTCTTCAGTGGTGATATTTTTGTTTTTACATTTAACAATTTTGTACAACGTTATTTTATGTTTCAAAAGAAGTTGTTGTATTCCTCGTTGAATATATTATCTTTGAAATATTATTAGAAATATTTCCTGCATATGTGATAGTTTTATAAGTTTTTATTTCTTTAGTATGTTTAGGAAATATTAGTTGTAATGCCACTTTTTCTTTTTTTTGTAATTAATTTATTTATCATATGCAATGGATAATCGTTGGATGTTGCTATTTGTTCAATTGTATTAATCTCTCTATCAAAATTACATTTGTTCATGGGAACTGAAAATGCTCTATGTATCATTGAATTAGCTGCCGCCAGTTTATGTGACATGGGGTAATTGGATCTATATGGAATCGTCACATAAGTGTGTGTTGGTTTTCTTTAAATTGAATAATCAAGTACATTATCAACTCTTTGAATTTTTAAAACAAGAAAATTGATTGAACTATTTTCTTCAACTTCTAATGTAAATTAAATTTTTGGGTGTTATTTATTAATGTGTTTGAGAAATATATCTATTCGTCGTTTACTACCTATAGAACATGCTAATATTTGTGACATTACAGTTTTAAATTCAATCAAAAAGGAAGAAGAAGATTATAACCTAACAGTTACAAAATCTGACAAGGAGAACGCAACTGTCATATTCAAAAATGTTTTATTTTGGTATAGATATGTAGATGACATATTAGCTTGTTTTATAGGTAGTGAACGACAATTAGATATATTTTTCAACAACATTAATATTTTGCACCCAAAAACTAAATTTAGCATACACACAAATTAGTAGCATATAATTCAATGGTACATAGATTATTTTCAGTTCCTGTGAACAAATGTAATTTTGACAGAGATTAATACAATTAAACTAACAGCAACATCCTACAATTATCCATTATATATGATTGATGACCTAATTACTACAACTAATATTTCCTAAACAAACTAAAGAAATAGAAAGTTATGAAATCGCTACTTATGCAGGAAATATTTCTAACAATATTTCATAGATAATATTTTTAGCCACAAATACAACAATTCCTTTTAAATTTGTTATAAGAGAGAAGAACTGGGTTTCCTTGAAGGATTGGAAATTATAAGTCACTTAGGTAACCCACAATATGAAGTCGTCAATGAACATTTAGGTAGTTCTCCACTTTTGAACTGTCTTCTTGAGTCATAGTTATTGTAATGATCAGCAGATATAGTTTTCCTGGTATTCTATATCATTGCACAGTTATACTTATCTTGATTGGGAAAAAAAAATATCTAGGATATCCCCATAGGGCAAATAATATCTAAGCTTTAGTATTTGTAATATCATATCTTCTTCTTTTTTCTATTAACATATATTAAGTCAATCACAAAGTAGGTCACTTTTTGGTCCAGCCAAACATACTTATTAAACATCAAGTAGGCATTGAATGAAATGTAACTTCTGTCATTCTGACGATGATAACTAGTATCAAAGCAATTGTCAATTTCTTAGCATTTTAAACATTTTTAAATATATAGTGGAATTATCTAGAATCAGTAAGTCTCATTTAGAACGCTAATATGAGTAGATTCCACGAAATAAGGGTCGAGACAGTTAATTTCCTTTTATTCCCTTTCCAAGCAATTATCGAGTGTTTAAAAGGACCTGATGAGTGTAAAATATATTGTATCACACTTTATAAGAGATCCTAATATTTTTGATGTGTTGGAAAATTAGTTTAAGTTAACCTCTCTAAACAAAATGCTGATGATATTGGCGATCACGATAATTTCTATAGATTTATAACAAGATGCAGAAATTTGATAAATACATATCGAGTTTATCATGATCTGGAATTGAATTTATATGTCCCTGAATATCAATGAAAAAATTAGAAGAACGGAAAGCATTTACGAGTATGGTAGGAAATTGAATCAAAATGAATCAGTATAACAATTTAATGCCAGCTTTGGTCTTATACTCAGCAGATGGATAATACTTTGAAACTACAAAAGTTAATTAGAAGTAAACTTATCGAGAGAGAACATTTGATTGATTCCAGTGGTAGATTACAACTAATTAGGAGTAGGGTATTTTGAGGAATTAGCAACGATTCGAATATAAATTGAATTGCCAAATGGATCATCATGACAAAGTTGGTTTAAATACTATAGCGGAATGTAGTGAAATATCAAAGAAAAAGCAATTAAAAAAGTTCAGACTCAATGGTATACGGAACAGAAACTTGGGAAAATTCACGCGACCTCCAATGATAGATTTTATAAACTAAATAAGTTAAGTTTCAAAAAAACAAATGTACAAATTATGTTCTGGATCCGTGATTAAACTTTCGATAATTGAAAAGAATACAATTGCAAAGATTAATTCATTGATTTGATCTTATTTGACTATAGCGTTAATCGATCATGACAGAACATAATAGAATGATGATACTCTTCCACTCTGGCAGTAAAACAAAAGACAATTCAATTTTCAAGGTGATTATCAGAGAAAGTTGGTAGGCTGAAAAATTCAGATAATAGGCAGGAATTGGTAATTCGAGAGATATTGTTGAAACATTTGTGAATTTCTCTGCTGCCTTAGTATTCTTGACTTGTATTGATTATCACGAACTGTGTTAATTTTGAATTGTTACGAACTCGCACACCGAAGTAGATGCTAAATACGATCCGTTAACATAAGGTTATAAGAGTTGAAAAAAATTGCGAGGGCGCCGAATTCTGAGGTCTATTGGGATTTTTGGTGACAGATTTTATAAAAATGTTCTCCGAAGATCTTTCAAGGATTGAGCCGGCACCTGAGAAATATCCCGAGAAGAAAAAGGATATTCCAGAGAGGCGATTGTTTTTTCGTAAGCCGCTAACTAGAATTATCTAGAAAAAAAGACCACTTATATATAAAGGAACGACCAGCGGGAGAAGTCAGTTTATAAAAGTGATCTCCTGATATAAACAGCGAACAAGTAAACAGTCTAAGTAGTGAAGTGTTTATATAAATTAGTGAATAGTGTAGTGAATAAATAAATTAAGTAGGTGAACCTCCCGTTTGTATGAATTTATCCCACTCGTCAGATCAACTGTTTTAAATAAATACGAACAAAACATAACATTGGTGACAGAAGTGGGATTGGGATAGTATAAATAAATAGCTACATCAATATGGCCAAGAGACTAAGTGACCTGAAAGTGACTGAACTAAAAGCAAAATTGGAAAATCGCGAGTTGATAACGTTCTGTAAGAAGAGTGAGTAAGTAGAAAGACTCAAAGTAGCACTGGTAAGTGACGGCTTGGGTCTAGAAACATTTTTATTCAATGACGAGGCTTCCACCTTAATCTCGTCCATTTATGCTAATATTTCTGCTGATATGGACGAGAAGATTATCACAATGAAAAGCGATATTTCTACTATCGGATGAGAAGATTACCACTATGAATAGTGATATTTCTGCCATGAAGAATAATATTTCTGCTAATATGGGCGAGAAGATATCTGCTATGAAGAACGATATTTCTACCGATATCTTATCAATGGAAAAATGACATTTCAACTGACGTCGAAAATAAAATTTCATGTCTAAAATCGGATATCGAGCATAAGATTACAACGATGGACGAGAAAACGGGAAAATAAAATCAGACATTGAGAATAAAATGACAACGATGTACGAGAAAATCAAGGAGTTACAGAGAAATATGACAGATTTAAGAGCACAAGACACGCTAGCAGAAGAAAAGAAGATTGAACATATAAAACCCTGCAAGCCAAAAATAAACTCCAGGACAGAAAATATTGGCAGTTTTGTCCGAGTGAAAGCCCCAACGTTCGACGGGAAGACGTCATGGACCAATTACGGAAAACAATTTGAAGCAGCTGCTAGAGTAAATAATTGGCCCCATAGGGAGAAGGCAGTGAACTTAACTATCGTGTTTAGGGGAGATGCCTTAGATGGACTCCAGACGATACCTCTGGAAGAAACGGATAACTTCGAGCAGCTGAAGAAGAGGTTGGACATGCGATACGGTCACGAATATATAGAACATTTGTACCAGTTCCAGATGAAGAACTGAAGGCAGAAACGTGACGAAGCACTTCAAGAATATGAAGTGGATATTGCCAGACTCGTTCGATTTGCTTATCCAGCAGCAGCAGAGAACATGATGCAATATATGAGCATCCAGGAATTTATTGATGGCTTACGTGACCCGGATATGCAGAGGACGCTTCGTTTAGCCCATCCCAAAAAATTACTTGATGCATTCAAAGCGGCTCATGAATATGAAGCAGCAACGAAGGCTTCGGGATATAACAAACCATCCAAGAAGAAGTTGACGAAGACGGATTTGGTCAGTTCGTCAGTTTGATAAAAAGTATGATGGACAAGAAGCCAAGAAAGATCAGGTGATGGAATTATGGCGAGCTAGGGCATGTACGTAGTTCGTGTAAGTACCCCAAGACTCCTGAAAACCAAGAACCCAGGTCACAGGAAAACTAGAACGGGTCGACTACGAGGGGGCAGCACCGACCCATGATTGTTCCAAAAACCCTCTCATACTGATAGCTTTGCTCAGATGTGGCAACGACAGTGTATATGTAGGTAGCGAAGTGAATGACAAGAGATATACTCTGCTGGTAGACACTGGAGGAACTAGAACCATTGAACGTCCAGAAATAATAAACTCCAAGAAGAAGCTTATACCAACGAGACTGCGACTGCGGACCGCCACAGGTGAGGAAGCCCACGTTCACGGTGAAACACAAATCCAATTGGGAATTCGCGCAGAAAAGTTCACGCATACGGTAATCGTATCTGACATTGACGAAGACGTGATCCTGGGAATGGACGTAATGAATGTACATGGTTTCCAATTAGACTTTAGATACAGAACCATTAAAGTGGGTTTCAAGGAGGTATTCCTGCAATCATATGAAGACAACGTGGTGCTGGCAGCTGTACAGGGAGATACCGTTCTACCTGCACGAAACTGAACCATGATAGTAGCACGGATACAGGGAATCATGGAGGAAGGTACACCGGTTATGATGGAGCCAAAGAACCACGACGAAGAAGTGGGAAATGTAGTACTAATTGGAAAAGGATTGCTAACGTCGGCGAAAGTGATCCCAGTACGTGTGATAAACGTGAATGATTACCCAGCTACCATCAAGAAGGAAACCAAGATTGGATTCTGCGTACCAGTGACGTCTATAGTTCGTCAAACAACGACCACTGACAATTTTTATGCCAGATTCGACTAGATATTATCAGTAGCTGGTCAATACTTGAATTGAGCTGAAAAAAAAAGAGAATGGGTAAATTTCTCATGCAGTATCGAGACCTATTCGTACCAAAAGAAGGAAAGACTGGTAGAACAACAGCCGTCAAACACAAAATCGATACTGGTAATGGTAAGCCAATTAGGCAATCAGCTCGAAAACTTTCACGAGCGAAGAGAGAGGAACCTGAAAGAATAATTCAAGAGATGGCAGAAGAAAAATTGATAAAACCATCTACTTATCCATGGATGTCACCAGTAGTGCTTGTCAAGAAAAACGATGGAACTTCGAGGTTCTGCGTGGATTATCGCTAGCTTAACAATGTTATGAAGAAAGACAGCTATCCTCTGCCTCGAATTGACGATACGCTAGATAATTTGGCCGGCAGCAA
This sequence comes from Galeruca laticollis, assembly GCA_963921935.1. Taxonomy (NCBI): domain Eukaryota; kingdom Metazoa; phylum Arthropoda; class Insecta; order Coleoptera; family Chrysomelidae; genus Galeruca; species Galeruca laticollis. The sequence continues at coordinate 33,465,723 of OY998185.1, forward strand.
ACTGGTTATTGGCAAGTGGAAATGGATTCAGAAGACAAAGAGAAGACAGCTTTCACCACCGGATCTGGATTATGGCAATTCAACGTCATGCCATTACAGAATTTTAATCAGTACCTATTAGGTTTCGTTATCGATCACTTGAGTTTTTGGTACAACTGCCAGTGCTACCAGAAAAATAGTAACTTCCTTACAATATTCACTTTCACCAAAAGAGAGAATTTTGAACTTAATTTTTTCTACAATCATCCCTCATTATACTATATGACAACAGTTCAGATTTTTCAGCTATTCACAGACTAGATTACAAATTTGACGTCGCAAGGTTTCATAAATAATTTTGCACAAATTAAGAATCAGTTTGCTGGCAAAATATTCAGCATCGGTAAAACCTAAATAATATTATAACAACTGACTGAGTTCTCCTGGGAAATCCAAAAAGATTATTGAAGATTCAACACTCTAGTTGATGTTAAATTCAAGCATCAGTTAAGATGCTTGATTGTTAAATGTAACAAATCAATTTTTACAGAAATTATTTATATTTAGTTCACCTGACAGACATTGCTTCTAAATTCGATTAAAACTAGAACTTTCATCACAAAATATCCTGAATCCTGCACACTTTCTATATTAAATGTTTCGTTTCATGGCAATGAGTTCCAAATTAGGCAATTCACGCTATAACGTACCAAATACATGGAGCTGATAGCATTGTTTTAAAAGCATCTAGCCAAAAATTATTTGCATATTAGTGAGCTAGTTCTCATCAGTTATATTACGAACGTCAGTGTACATATTTATTGAAAAGTTTGCAGTAGAGGTGGAACCTGTAATCCATCCACGGAAACAGAAATTGTATAAAGAAGGCTGGAGGAGAAATATCGATAGAAAACAAAAATATGTAGTTAAAGCAAGTGAACTGTTCAGAATGAGTTATAAACCTTTCAAGAACCTTTGCCTTTAAGTTGAGATGGGAAACTTTTACGATAGTTACTGGGACATGACAAGTGCAATTGGTTAGACCAATTTTAATTGCGATTATACCACTGTAGTTGAACTTCCAAGATACCATCCAAATCAAGGTGCTTCTATAAGAAGTGGAATGAAGAAAATTATAACGTGTGTTGTTCAAAACAAATGAGGAAATATTTCAATATGTCCTCCCAGTTTTCTATGCAAACTGAATATACGCAAAAAAAATTGAACACACAGCTGAAATGAAAAGACGTTCAAGGTAAGCAGCTAATGGGACAAAAGGAGGTTGCAAAATGGATCAGAAGATGCGAGAGTTACTAAATGAAATTTTCAATCAGATATTTAAATGCCGTTCAAAGCATTTGGTTCGTAGAGGTGCACTAAATATAAAATATCTTCTATCAGCGTTAAGCATGGCCAAAATGTGGAATGTACTTGGTTCCAGGAATCATTTACTTGAAAATCCACTAGCATACACTTATGCATTATATCCCAAAGTAAAATTGTTTGTTGAAACTTTATGATATGATAAATTGAAAATTAAAATTGAAACTAACTTTTGGACGCAGCATCATGCTAACATAACAAAGGTGACCAAATATATGTTAAATCTAGATTTATAGGATCCGTTGCACTAGTTCTGGTTGGATTAAAATCAATAGAGTTCATCTGTGAGACACCTTGAACAATATCCAATCATGAAGTTGGTCACTTGTTTACACTCCAGAATGCTGACAAAACGAAATTTCTCCAAGACTGACAAAAATGTGGTATATATGGATTTATAGGACTCGTTGTACTGGATATGGTCAGCTAAAAATCAACAGGTTTCATATTTGAGACTCTCGAAGCAATATTCGATCATAAAATTGGTCACATTTATACAATACAGAAGCTGTATCGTACTAAAATGCGAAATGTCTCCTTGAATGACAGAAAATGTATAATATCTCGATTTATGGGACCCGTTGTACAGGTTTTGGTGGGCTGAATAGTTGTAGTATTCATCTGTGAGAAGCTGTAAACAGTATACAATCAGGTCACTTGTATACTCTCTGGAGGCTGTTTCATGCTAACAAACCAAAATTTCTCCAAAAATTACCAAAAATATAGTATACCTGGATATATAGGACCTGTTGTACTGGCTCATGTGAGCTGAAAATCGATAGAGCTCATTTATGAGACGCACTAAACTCTATCCTATCATAAAATTGGTCACTTGTATACACTCCAGAGGCTGCATCGCGCTAAAAAACCAAAATTTCACAAAAAATTATCAAAAATGCAGTATTATCTCGATTTATAGCAACCGTTTTACTGGCTATGATGAACTGTAAATCAATAACATTCGTGAGATGCCCTGGACAATATTTATTCATAACATTGGTCACTTGTATATACTCAGGAGGCTGTATTGGGCTAACAAACCAAAATTTATTCATAAATGAACAGACATTTAGTATATCTGTATTCATATGATCAGTTGTACTGGATCCTGTGAGCATGAAATCAATAGGCTTCATATGTGAGAGGCCCTGAACTATATCCAATGATAAAACTAGTCATTTGTGTATACTCCGGAGGCTGTATCGTGCTAACAAACGAAATTTTTTTCCAAAAATAAAGTATATCTGGATATACAGGACCCGTTCGCATATTTCTAAACCGCACATTGATACGAAACCAGTAACTAAATGCCGCGCTGCCATTGGCTGGATTTCGACCAACGTCATTCCCTATGTGAAGCGAAGAGGGGGCAAGCGGCTTCCATCGAGTCATAATCTTATGAAAAGAGAAAAATTAAAACAACCAAATGCAAAGTAGCATTCAATAATTTTTTTTTTCATAATATAAGTTTTGGAGTTTTTTAGTTTGATTAAGTATAATTTAATGACATTTTTGATCTGAAAATTCTCTCAGTCTTAATTATACACAATAAATAACAGTTTCATTATGATATAATGCGGAAAATGAATACATATATTTGCTCATTGAAATTCTTTTCAGATTTATTTGTGTCCAAGACTGCAAGACACAAAACTAGCAATCTTGAAATTCTTGTAAAATTATGAATTACAAAACTGTGATTATTATTCCATAAGTTTTTGCCTCATATCATGAGGCTTAGTTCCGGTAAAAGAGCATTATAATAGTTTGTCTTATAGCCCAGGGACAAGTGAAAAGTACTCCCCTATTTGCTGGTTTATTAATACATATTAGAACTATGTTCGTTAGAACACCTGTATATGGACTTTTGCAATAGAATATTCTAGTTCCATGATGACTGCCTTAAAAAATTCAGAATACGTATTCTGCACCTGTTTTCAATGTATGCCAACCCTAAGTGCATGTTGCATAATGTATGTCACAACATTTTAAAATAATATTATTGTGACTAAAATAAAAGCTTCATACAAAATAACTATTTTATTGCATGGTACATACATCATTGTGTAGTTACCGAGTTTTAAAAATGGATTCAAAATGTTCCTTGCTGTTGTTTACAATCTAGGGATGTCAATTTTCTTAAATTACATTTTACTTTTTATAAAAGCATTTTACCAAGAAATGCACAATACCATGGACTCGCCCAACACCTCATATATAAAATTTAGGAGATTTTGGAGTACCCTGTATAAAAATATTGATAGGAGAGGTTTTATTTGAATCTAAATTAATAGATAATTTAGTCATTTTCTAATGGTAACGACAGCATAAAACCAACTGATGTATCGCATTTAGCTACTGGTTTCGTATCAATGTGCAGTTTTGAAATATGCGACCCATTCTATTGAAGCTTGTGAGCTGAAAATCAGTAGGGTCACAGTCATCTGTGAGACGCCTTAAACAATCTCCAATCATGAAATTGCTTACTTGTTTACAGTACTGATGCTGTATGGTGCTAACAAAATGAAATTTCTACAAAACTGACGAAAAATATAGTACATCTAGATTCATAGCATCCGTTGTACCGGCTCTGGTGTGCTTAAAATCAATTGGTTGTATTTTTGAGTAGCCCTTAACAATATTCAATCAAAAAATTATTCACTTTTATACACTTAGGAGGCTGTATTCTGCTAAAGAAGCGGAATGTAGTATATCTGGATCCCGTCGTTCAGGCTCTGGTAAGCTGAAAATGAGTGAGGTTCATCAGTGAGATGCCCCGAACAATCATTAAATTGGTCACTTGTATACATTTTAGAGGCTGTATCGTACTAGTTACAGTACATTGAACTTCATTACGCTAACTTTCTGTATACAAAGCTATTACACCTGGACGCTGACTTTGCTAAAATCCAAAGAACATTCGATGAAACATCCGATGCCGACTTAACAATATTTTTGGTATAAATTAAACGATCTATTTTTATTATATTCAGTCTGATTTTAGTTATATTATTTTTACCAGTTTTATTGTGTAGCTTTGTAACAGTTGTTAATAGTAAATGAGAAGTGTTTTTAAAAAGTGTTAGTGATAGTTAATCCCGAAGCATAGCAATGATTCCAGGAATGCACCATAGCATCATCGGTATTTTGGAAGACTCTTTATTTATGTCAGACTCCTCTATCTCAGAATCCTCTGATTCAGAGTTTAGCATAGACGATACGCTACCAAGTATAATAGATTTTATTATAAGTAGAGAAGACTTTGAATCGATGAATTATCTTAGCAACCTAAGTATTGACGATTCAGACCTTAATAATGCAGTAGAAACTAGGAGTAATATTACAATGGCTCAATTCGAGGTTAAAAATTAATGCATTATCTCTAACTTTGATGGAAATACAAATGAATTATTAAAATTTATCAAGATTTCAACTTTATTATCAAATCATTATTATAACCAAAATAGTCCAGCGGATAGGCAGAACCAAATTCTGTTCCATGGTATTACGAGTATAAGTAAATGAACTGGTAGAGCCAAAGAAGTAACTTCTATTTATGGATGCGAAACTTGAGACGCTGTCAAATACGTCTTGATTGAGAACATTGAAAATCAAAGTAACGAAAATTCTCTCACTAGAGATTTAGTCAACCTTCGACAGGGCCCTCGAGAAACACCTATGCAGTTTTATGATGAAACAATGGGACTTCTAAACTGTATTACTAATTACATCGAAGTTCATGCCCAAAATTCAGAAATAAGAAGAAGAAAAATGGAATTCTTTAGACAACAAGTATTAACTACTTTCCTAGCGGTCTTACGAGAACCTTTGGGGTCAACTATAAGGGCAATGCGGCCTAATAACCTAGCAATTGCCATTCAATATATTCAAGAAGAGAACAACATCCGATGTTTGCAAAGGGGTAATAGCTTACCTCAACCTTCAACTCCAGCACGATCCACAAATAACTTTCCGGCACAAAAAAACCACCCTATTCTCAACGACTTCTAGTTTTCCCACAAACGATGGTCCAACCACAACCGATGTTCTCCAACCCTCGATGGCCACCAACGAGACAAATAAACAGCCAATTTCCGCCTAGACAACCATTCCAAAACTTCCAAATGCCCACGTTCAATCAACCAAGACCCGAAACAAGACAACCATTCAGGGCACCTAATCAGCCAAACTTCTGGTCCAACCGACCAGGGACAACACAACAACCAATACCAACCCTCATGAGTATATCGACAGCGGCCACAAATACGATCAGACCGTCCAATCAACACCAAGAACCTCAACAATCTCAGCCGAAGTTTACCGTCGAAGAATTGTATAGCATCGAATAAAACGACAACGAATTATACGAAATAGAACAACCACTAGAAGAGTTATCACTCGCCGAAGTACAAGAAAGATGCAGTAATAAAAGAAAGCCTTTCCATCGCACAAAACCAACTAGCCTGGACGTAAATCGCAAATTTTACTTCAGAGCCACTAGAATTCGCTATCTTCCATAAACCAGATACACCTCTTAGTTTACCGAATCAAGTAATCACCACATAAGAACAAAAGATGAAATACCGGCATATACTAAATCATACCGCTATCCAAACATCCACAAAGACGAAGTTACAAGTCCAATAACCTCTATGCTAGATCAAGGTATAATTGAACCAAACCAATCTCAGAAAAAATTAAATGGAGCATCGTTGTTGACTACCGCAAAGTAAATGAAGAAACCATAGACAACCGGTATCCAATACCCAACATAACAGACATATTGGATAAATTTAGCCGATGCCAATATTTCACCACCCTAGATTTGGCGAGCGCTTTCCACCAGATAGAAAAGTCCGACGAAGATATTCCTGAAACTACTTTTAGTGTAGAGAACGGACACTACGAGTATTCAAAAAAGCCATTCGGGTTTAAAATCCCGCAACATCCCAACGGGTGATGGATAATGTCTTGAAATGACTCCAAGGCGAAATATGTTAGGTTTATATGGACGATATTATCGTATTTTCCACATCTCTACAGGAACACATAGTTAATATCACCAAAATATTCCAAAGTCTCCAAGATATCAGACTGAAAATACAACTAGACAAACGTGAGTTCGTAAGAAAAGAAGTTTCCTAGGACATATCGTTACTTCAGAGGGTATAAAACCGAACCCTACCAAAATTAAAGCAATCGCCAATTATCTAACACCTAGGACAGCTATAGATATCAGAGGATTCCTAGGACTATTAGGATACTACAGGAAGTTAATAAAGGCCTTCGCAAAAACGACAAAACCTCTAACAACTTTTCTAAAGAAGGATGCCACGATCAAACATAATCCAGAATTTTTAGAATGCTTCAGTACATGCAAAAACCGTTTGATGAACGAACCTCTTCTACAGTACCCGGACTTCACAAGACCCTTCAATCTAACCACCGACGCTACAACTATGTTATAGAAGAAGTGCTTTCCCAAGGACCAGTGGGCAACGACAAACCCATATCATTCGCTTCCAGAACGCTAAACGACACAGAAACTAAATATTCGACAATTTATAAAGAAATGTTAACAATAGTATGGGCCACTAAATATTGCCGCCCTTATTTATTTGGAAGAAAATTTGAAATTCTCGCAGACCACTGCCCTCTTCAGTATCTCTTTTCTTTGAATGAACCAAATTTCAAACTAATAAGATGGGGATTAAAATTGGAAGAGTACGATTACGAAGTTGTGTATAAGAGAGGAAAATTTAATGTCAACGCCGACGCCATTCCAAGAGTAGAAATACACACCAAAGAATTGTTTGACCTAGCGAAATACGTCGATGTAGTGAAAAAAAATTAGATTCCCCGGATGATAAAAATGTTTTTTTATAAAATAATCCACCTGAGGACAAACTGTCAGACTTTGTTAACGAAGATATTCCGGAATTGCACCCTGTATTGAAGAAATACTAGAGCAGGCGAACTTAGATCAACGCCCTCTACACATAAATGAAACACAAAGAAACCGAGAAAAAAGTCAAGAGAAATTACAATAAAACATACAGGAATATCAACGAGAAACATCAGACGGCGAAACGAACCACACAGCAATAGAAAACCCAATTTAAGGCATCCCTATATCTGGATGTACGCCATGATTGTGAGACCAGCAATTACGTATAGGAAAATAGTTTGGCACACAAAAGCAAGTCTCATTACAGCACGAGGAAAACCCTCGATAAAATTCAAAGGCTTGCCTGTGTGTGCATCACTGGAGCTATAAAAACGTGTCCAACTAGAGCACTTGAGATCATTACAGATCTCACACCTCTACATCTGGTGAAAGAAAGATCTGCCCAAGAGGCAATTCTTAGAATATCTAAGGAAGGTTCAGGCAACGAGAGTAATAAAAATCCAGGAGCTTGGTCCTCTCTGACAAGATACACCTCATCAGCGAATCTTCCCAGTGACGAAATGATCAGGAAAGTAAGCATCGAAAAGAATTTCACCACGATGCTAAATACGAGGAGAGACTGGGAAAGGGAATATACCACCCAAACTCTCAAAGAAAACACCATTAGATGGTATACGGATGGTTCAAAAACCACCATTGGAGCAGGCGCTGGAGTATTTGGGCCTGGCAAATACTCATTATCGTTAGGTTCCTTCCCGAGCATCTTTCAGGCAGAAATATTTGCGATTGAAAGATGCGTGGAAATGAACCTAGAAAGAAACTACCAGAAATGTGACATATCGATCCATTCTGATAGTCAAGCAGCTATCAAAGCATTGAGCTCCCATGTCATTGACTCAAAGTTGGCATGGGAGTGCCGAAGAGATCATGATGAATTAGGCAAGAATAACAGGGTCTCTTTAGTCTGGGTTCCTGGCCACTCGGATATCACGGGAAATGAAGAGGCCAATACACTTGCCAGGAAAGGAGCACAAATGCCCTTTATTGGCCCGGAGCCTTTCTGTGGTGTAGCAAAATGCTCCTACAAGAAAGAGTTTCGGAAGAAAGAGGAAACCTAAAGAGAAGCACTCTGGCGGTGCCTTCCCGGGTTGGAACATTCCAAGAAGTTACTGGGGAACTCTGACACTGCTAAATCCAAAAAATATTTGGACCTCAGTAAAGATAAGCTACATCTCCTCACGGGCTTTTTTACAGGACACTGCCGCCTTAGGAAGCACTTAATAAGAATGGGTCTAGCAGATATTGACGAGCGTAGATTCTGGGGGGAGGAGGATGAAACTCCTGATCACCTAGTTCTGGAATGCCTCGCCATTGCAAGCCAACGCAAGAAATGCTTTGGACAAGAAACTTGTAAGAGTGAGGACCTAGCCTCGTTGAAGCCGTTCCAAATACTAGAGTTCATTAGACCCTGGAAGGCGAGCTGTAGTACTAGCGAGGACAGCTCTGACAGGGGGGCACAATAAACCTTTGGTTTCAGTGCACTGTATCCCTGTTAAAATCTTATCTAATCTAATATTAGATAGTTTGGGCGAAAAAGTAAAATTAATTTAATAGTGTAATCAATATAAGATTTATCTGTTTTGGTTACAAGGGATGATGTGGAACTCGTAATTCTTATATTACAACGTATAACATCGCTTTTCCCGCACTCGGGCTGCTTTTTACTTTGCATTTCTCGCGGCGGTGGGAAGGAAGCGAAGAAGTAACCTTTGTTTACAAATATCAGCAGATATTCCCATCTCTGCTGCTATTGCCCTCCTGGCATCTACTTTCAGTGATTTTTTGTAATAGTCTTTTTGTCGTGAATCCCACAATGAAGATTTTCCTCGATAGGCGATAAATTTCATTAGATTTTCTTCTGACCAATCCATCACTGAATGATTTTCATGGAAATAAAAGGAGAGTGTGCGGAAAACAACAGACCTTTCTCGATGTCATAACAATTTGAACAACAAACCTACCAAGCGAAGCGTGTAAAGACCGACAGAAGATGGTTTGAGGCGCGCCGTTTGTGCACGGATCGCGTGCAACTCGAAAACAAGTACCAGCTTAGACCTATAGATGCGCGTGCTAAGCGCGTGCGCTGCATCTTCGCCGCGTAGCGAACTAATATGTACGCACTTTTGGAATAAGTACCTGCTATTCCGGTCAACCAATATGCGAGCATACAATTTTGAAGCGGGTCTGTACAATAAAAAACTCGGAAAAAAATATACAAGTACTTCCATCCATTAATTGCATTCCAACGTAAAAAAAGACTGATGCGAATGAACAGCTTCATGCAATGGGGTAAGCTGTAGAGAATGTGCGCTACTATATGTAATTACTCAACAATGAAGTGGATGAAAAGATTGAAGAGGAAGATGAAGAAGAAGGTTGACAATCGAAATAAAATTATATAGTTAATATTCCAATGTAAGGTTTATTCAGTTTACCATTTAATCGTTTTTGCTACCACTTAATAAAATTGATAAATGATCAATTTTTTTCTATTATTTCAGTTACAGTATATCTCAAATCCATTTTTATGGTAAACAGTACCAAATCCAAACACTCTTTATGCAAAATCTGATTTTCAATTCCTATTACAACTTGGAAAAAATCACACAACAGTTATTTGTGAAGGAAGTGTCACAATGACTCGTTTTGTAGTACGAGTGAAGTTTGGGCAACGGACCGCGATGCGGTGAGTTGCGCAAATCACGAGTACTACAGGAATTCATTGTGACACAGATTTTACACAATATTTTTTATAATCCGGATTGATTCAATTTTTGAAATAAAATGAAATTTCATAATCCCTGTATTTAAACTAGGAGGAGTGGTTTGAATTTAAATTGACAATACTGTAGATTCCTGATTGGTCAGATCACAGATGGTTTTATTATGACCGAATAATTGTGTAAATTGTAAATAAATTTTTATTTAAGCAAACAGAGGATGATTATTGGTTTGAAAAAGAGCTTCTTCGTATATGCTTGCGATCTATTTATATTATTTCATGAACAGAATTATTTCTATAATACATCTTCACATAGATGTCTGGTAATTTATCCCAAAAATCGAACGTTATGTAAAACTATTATTTGGCTAGCTAGAACAACGCTAGACCATTCCATAACTTGTTTCAAGTTTAAAGTCAAATGTCAAATAAAAATATATTCTACATACAATAACCAACTGTATGACACTAAAAATTACTAAGAAAGTGTTCAAAGAGACTTCATAAACAATGTTATAATAAAACCAGTTTTACATGCGAATTATAAAAATTATATTTCAGTTTCAAAAAGTGGTCTTGTTATTTTTCAAAGAGACGAAAACAAAAAAAAATGTTTCACCACAACGGTTTATCTGAAAATCACATCGTAAAGATTTGGTACCTTTTGCAATTAAGCTTCTCAATTATAAACGTGACAAAAAATTTATGAAATGAGTAGATTATAACATTAAGGTTCTTTATTGATAAGTTTGACTTAATCTCATTCGTTACCTGAATAAACATTATTCAAATTGAACATGACGTATAATATATAAAATGGTTACGAACTCGCACACCGAAGTAGATACTAAGTACGGTCCTGTAACCTTATGTGAACGGGGTTACAAAATGGCGAGCCCGCCGAATTCTGAGAAGGTCTACAGGGATTTTTTGTGACCGTTTTCTATAGAAATGTTCTCCGAATATTTTTTAAGGATTGAGCCGGCATTCGAGAAATATCCCGAAGGCCGATTGTTTTTGTGTAAGCTGCAAACTAGAATTATCTAGAAAAAAGGCCACTTATATATAATCGACCGACCAGCGGGAGAAGTTAGTTGATAAAGTGATCTCGTGATATAAACAGCGAACAAGTAAAGGTAGTGAAGTGTTTATATAAATTAATGTAAGTGAGTTTACTGTATATATAATATTAATTAGTGAATAGTGTAGTGAATAAATAAATTAAGTTAGTAGACATAACGTCTGTATATAAATTCATCTCACCCGTAATACAAACGTTTAAAGAAATGAGAAAAACATTACATTGGTGTGAGGTGTGGAGTAATATAAATAAATAAGACTTTGTGACCTGAAAGTGGTAAGAAGTGTGAGTTAGTAGAAATACTCAAAGTGGCACTGGTAAGTGACAGCTTGGATCCAGAAACATTTTTATTCAATGACGAGGCTTCCACCTTACTCTCGTCAATTTCTGCTAACATGGACGAGAAGATTTCTGCCATGGAAGAAAATATTTCAACTGATGTGAGAAACGATATTTCTTCTAACATGGACAAACTTTCTGCCGATATCTTATTAAAGAATAATGACATTGCTGCTGACGTCGAAAATAAAATTTCGTCTCTAAAATCGAATATTGAGGATAAGATGACAACTATGAACGAGGAAATAAAATCAGACATTGAAAATGAGATGACAACGATCAACGAGAAAATCAAGGAATTGGAAACAAAGATGACATATTCAAAAACACGAGACACGCCAGAGGAAGTAAAAAAGACTGAACATATAAAACCTTGCCAGAAAAACTTAACAAGGTAGAAGACAATTGCTGTTTCACCCGAGTCAAGGCCCGAACGTATGACAGTAAAGATTCGTGGACCAATTATGTGAAACAGTTTGAAGCAGCGTATTAAGTGAATAATTGGTCCGATAGGGAGGAGGCAGTGAACTTAAATGGCGCTTCGGGGAGATGCCTTAGATGTACTACAGACGATACCACTTGAAGAAACGGATGACCTGGAGCAGCTGAGAATGAAGCTGGTCACGAACATTTGTACAGATTCCAGCTGAAAAACCGAAGTCAGAAACGTAACGAAACACTTCAAAGGTATGAAGTGGATATTGCACGACTAGTTTGATTCGCTCATCCATCAGAACCAGAGAACATGATGGAATGCCTGTGCATCCAGGCCTTTATTGATGGCTTACGTGACCCCGATATGCAAAGGACGCTTCGATTAGCCCATCTCAAAACATTGGTCGATGCATTAACTGCTGCTATTGAATATGAAGTAGCCACGGAGGCTTCGGGATATAACAAAGTCAGGACCATACAGGAAGAAGGTGACGATGACAGACTTGACCAGATCGTCAACTTGTTAAAACGTATAGCAGACAAGAAGCCGAATATGATGAAATGCCGGAAGTATGGTGAGCTAGAGCAAGTACGCAGCCCGCCTAAGCGTCACTAGACCCCTGCAACCCAAGAATTCCAATCACATGGGAAATCAGACATGGATGAACATCGAGCTGATGTGAATCACCAAAAAGCCGACTCTCTGTCTAGACGGACATGCCTTGTAGACTATTCCCACTGCGGCAAAGCGTAATCTAGGGAAGCTACAGCTTCAAGACCTACTGTAGTCAACGAAGAATTGTTACCCACCAGGATCAGAGAAAATCAGCAGAATTATCCTCACCAAAAGTAGATTCGGCAATGGAAAAAAGAAAATCGGAGACCTACCTGGCAAGAAGGGTCAAGATTATCACCGACACTTAAGGCGTATTCGGCTCAGTGGGACTCCCGTCTCCTGGGAAAACGGCTGTTGGAAAGAGTCCTTGAAACCGATGATGGTTCCGAGATGAGGAGACAGCTAGTTATCCCGAGAACAAGAGTAGCTGAGGTACTAAAGAAGTTACACGACAGCTCATCGCGAGGTCAACTGGGAAAGAAGAAAACACTCCAGCGAATCCGTGAGAGGTTTTATTGGATGAACAGCTCCGATGATGTGAAGGACTGGTGTAAGAAATGTACGACTTGTGCTACAAGTAATGGACCACATCGCAAGAGAAAGGCACCCATGAAACCGTACAATGTTGGAAGCTCTTCCGAAAGGATTGCTTTGGATATCGCTGGACCATTTTCGATGACTGGAAATGGTGGTAAGTACATCCTGATAGTGATACATTATTTCACAAAGTGGGTGGAAATCTATGCGATACCGAATCAAGAGGCCGCAACTGTCGCGGATGTACTGTTGAAAGAATGTATCAGCCGATATGGAGTACCCCTGGATGTCCACAGCGATCAAGAAAGGAATTCCGAGAGCCAGGTATTCCAGGAAATTTGTGACAAGCTGAGAATGAAGAAGACCATGATAACAGCGTTGCATCCACAGTCAAATGGTCGGAAAAATTAACAGGACCATTGGAAAACACCTGTCCAGAGTAGTTTCCAGCCACTAAAGAGATTGGAATCAGTATCTTTCCCTATTTGCGTTGGCTTATCGATCTGCCATGAATGAGTCCACGGGTGAAGCACCTTCTGAAATCCTTTTTGGACGTGAAATAAGGCTTTCTTGTGACCTGGAAATTGGCTGTCAGCCTAGCGAAGATCTAGCGGGAGAAAATTACGTGATCCAATTGAGATGAATGATGGACGATGTGCACGAATTGGTTCGAAAGAATCTTCAAGTTGCCAGCGACAGAATGAAAAGTCGGTACGACACGCAGGCCACAGTAGGCGGTTTTAAAGAAGGGGACAACGTATTATTACACAACCCGACGAGGAGAAAAAGGTTTTCTCCAAAATTACAAAAATCTTGGGAAGGTCCATACTTAATCAAGAAGAGGAACAATGGTGTTATATATCGCATAAGCAAGATCCTCAACGGAAAACCAAAAGTAGTTCACCAAAATCGACTAGCGCCATTGGAAGGAGACCATGAGCTAGAGAAAGGAGTAAACCATATTCGAGATGTGTCTGACCCTACCCTCTATGAATTTATGGGCGCGTATGGAGGTACAGGGAAACCTAGATATGGAGTCACTTCAGAAAAACGACAAGATTTGTTCACTCTCCCGGAAGATTATTCACTGGCATACAACATCCCCGCCTGTATTAAGAACGCACGATGGTTGGCAACCGTCTTTCGAAAGAAGTTCGGGCAATTATAAAAGCTTGAAGACCAGATTCCAGCCCCTGACAAGACACTGAGACTTAAACACAATTCGCGGTACGTATTCTACGCGGTAACTAAAAATTAATTTCATGATCGATCTACCTACCGCGATGTGTGGGAAGCACTTCGAAACCTCCGAGGCCATGTGTTGGAATCCAGCGTGAAGACACTGGCTATGCCTAAGGTAGCCAGTAACCAGTTGGATTGGCGAATCATCAGGAACATGGTAGAGGTGATCTTTCAAGATAGCGGTGTCCATATAATAATGTGCAGCTACAACCTTCGTTATTGGTATCCGATGAAGACGGTGTCCTGTTATTTTCGTTATTTTTATATGACCGGAAAGTGTAGAAATGGGGCCAGTTGCCGATTCAAATATCCAGTCTCGGCTGCACAAAAGTTCTAGGAGGAACTTCCATTCAAGGAGGGGGTGATATTACGAACTCGCACACCGAAGTAGATACTAAGTACGGTCCTGGAACCTTATGTTAACGGTGTTAAAAAAATGGCGAGTGCGCCGAATTCTGAGGAGGTCTATTGGGATTTTTTGTGAACGTTTTTATAGACATGTTCTCCGAAGATCTTTTAAGGATTGAGCCAGCATTCGAGAAATATCCCGAAAAAAAGGATATTCCAGAGGGGCGATGGTTTTTGCGTGAGCTACAAACTAGAATTATCTAAAAAAAATATCGACCAGCGGGAGAAGTTAATTGATAAAGTGATCTCATGATATAAACAGCGAACAAGTAAATAGTCTAGGTAGTGAAGTGTTTATATAAATTAATGTAAGTGAATTTACTGTGTATATAATATTAATTAGTGAATAGGGTAGTGAATGAATAGATTAAGTTAGTAGACAGAAACGTGTGTATATAAATTTATCCCACTCTTAATACAAACGTTTAAATAAATAAGAAAAACATGTAGTCCATTCCAATTTATAGTAGACAAACAACAAGTATATACTATATTCTAATCTCTGGAAGGGATAAAGCATGAAATATTTTTGCAGAAATGATATGTTTGTATGATTAAAAGTTATATTTCTCATTTCTACTATTATATTATTGTGTGGTGAGAATGTGTCTTGTCTGGCAAATAAGAAACAAACTTGATTGCGCAATCATGAAATTATTGGAAATAATTCAAGACATTTTTAAGAAGTATCTTTACTAATGAAATAATCGATAGGTATGAGCAAAACTACACTCCCAAAAGAGAAAAAAATAGGGAAATATTAATTCAAGATAAATAAAGTGAATGTATTCACACCTGCTATAAATCATGAGTGAGATAACATTACCTTGATAGATTGTGGCTTCTCAGGAAATTGTAGGTAAAAGGAAATTCTCGACATGAATAAAGATGAGAAGAAAGCTTTACATACCTACATCACTCTTGTGAATAGCTTTGTGAGCAAAGCGCCTACTTCTCATTTAATACTCAATTTATTAATTAGTTGCGGAATTTGCTTTATACGCAACTATTATATGAAGGAGGCAGTTTTGGTTGATATTCAACACATTATTGTACGAACAACATATTCAAGACGTACCTACGCCATAAATGACTGCGATAAAGACTAAGAAAAGACATATACTCATAAATATAGGTACGGTTGACAACTAGAAGAGAAGTTCGTTTTGTTTAGGATTGCGAGGGACAGGAGAAAGAGTATATTTCTTATGAGGACATCAAGATGTGGTGTATGTGAAGATTTCCTCAAGGGATTATGAGCATTGAAGTCTCTCGTGATAATGAATTGGGAAGGAATCAGGAGATTGTGGGAACAAGATCACAAACAAAAACATTCTAGTAATCGGTTTTATTACGTAGGATGAAAATCAAATTGGTTGTTTAGGAGATAATAGTCCAAGAAATCGTGGATATTAATAATTTGATGTTAATATCTGAGAGAAAGAAATTGTATGTACTGGATAATGTGTCTGTTGGTTTTTTATTCCTAGAGAAATGAATCTTTGAGAGGTTTTGTTTGAGTTACCTGTAAGGTAGGGACAACGAAGTGAACTTTTTCGTGGTATATGGAAACACTGTTTAATGATCGTGATGTTGGTAGGTAATGGCGAAAGAAGGAGAATTGCAGATTTAAGTGGCTCCGGAGGATGAGATTATGCAGTCGAGGGTAAATAAGCCCCTCACCATCCGCATTACGCAGCAATCGTACAATAATCTAAAAATTGAGCCCCACTTTTTAGCGGAAATACGCGTTTCGAAGCATCAGGACATTATGTATTATCTCGATTATGTCGGTCTGTCTGTACGCTTATTTCCGGCCAAAATACTTAACCGATTGGCGCCAAATTTGGTGAATACAGGCATGAAAGGAAGAGTTTAAAAGTTTTTGATGGAAATTGATCAACTCATCTACAGTGGATGAGCGAAAGGAACTTAAAAATGCTAATATATCTGTTGGGGGTTGATTTTCGGATAAAATGTAGGTATATAAAAAATATTCAGTAGGCCAATATCCATAACTTTTGTTTGAAATATTTTCCCATCAAATCATTCGATTACGTAATCACTTTAGGGGTCTGTTAGATAGTGCGAATATGCCATTATCTTCGTTCGGAGCAGATTTGCGGCAAAGTATATAAATAAAATTAATCGGCAGGTTAAAATACACAACTTTTGTCTAAAACATTTTTGTCTATCATGACTCGTTTACTTTTTTGACCCTTTTACTTTTCCGCCCAACCCTATCTAATATTCGAGAAAAGTATTGGTTTACCTCAAAACAGTTGGACTTTTCGATTTCTTGAGTTATTTTTTTTAGATTAGATTAAAACGGTCTTTATAACAGTTTTTGGTTCCCAATTTACAATGGATTAAAAAATAATTATATATACGATGAAATAAAATATATACAGAGTGCCGATTGCCTGGCTATTCCTCAATCCTCTTATCTTTGCGGTATGTCCTAGAGGCTCTTTGCTTTTAGCATTATCCACATGTTGTATCTGGTTGTATAAATTTGTCCCTGATATAAAAATTTGACTCCTAGCATCATTCGGCTCGGGTTTTCCCAGAAAAATAGCTGAAAAACTGGCTTTTGAAATGATACGGGGTAGTAGATTTCGAGAAAGCAACTTGGCAGACGTTATTTTGGTGTTATATAATTTATGAACTATGTGGAGCAAAAACAGCGCAGTATGATTACTGCGAGGTTTTCACTCCCTATGCGAATTGTATGGTTTGGAAATCAATAGCCAGGTTATGTGATCAACGATCCATACAGAAGCCTACACTTACTATCTCGGATGCCTTCTGCGAGATTTGCGCCTTTGAGTTTGGTCCGAAGATCTTGTGGCAGACAGTTATAAAAATCATCGGAGATTTTGTTGATAAAGTCTTTGGTAGTGGGTATATTTGCCTTGTCATGTAACCAAGAGGTTTTAGGTAGTTCTGTGTATACCGTATTATGATTTATTGCCATTCAGACACACTTGTTCTATATCACCTGCAGGAAGTTAAAGTTGTGTTTGGTGCCCGTGTAGTATATTGGTGCATCGTATGTTTTGTAATAAACACAAAGATATGACAGGAAATTTTAAGAACACCCTATATAGATGAAATTTTCTTGATTCGAAACAAATTAATAATAAAATAATTGTTGACCTCCGCCAGGAAAGAAGTTGATACAAACAATTTTTTTATAATCAGCAAGGTCGATAAACATTACATCTGGTGTTTTGCTATGCTTTGTTTATCAATAAATATAATCAAACGTTGCAAACTAGAATAATGAAATTTGAAATTAACCTTCAGACAAGGGCACAAACGAAACAATTATAAAATAAATAGCAGGAATTTAGAAAACAGAAGGGGTGAGGTAGTAACCCTCATTAAGTGACCAGGCTCAGTACGGCCGGCCACTTTATTGTCGACAGTAATATTGTGTAGTTGTGATTTGTGATATTTCAAAAACGTAAGTTTTTAACGTATAATTATTTTTTTATATACTGTTTTGATATTTTTTTTTATTTTGACTTAACTGGGTGTCCCAAAAGGAAAAGGAGACCTATATTTTCGGTCATATTGAGTGCACTATTTACATCTGAGCCCCTCACCTACCGATCTAGTCTAAAATTATAGGCATATACAAAAGATATTGTATGTTCGATGATTATTTTTCTTATATGGTTTTTTTCTGTATTGTGCAAGGATATTCCACTGTACGAGATATCATATTTATTCTATTTAATTCCGAAAGTTTTGTTCGATATTTCATTACCTTATATTGTACAGGATATCCAAATGCAAGAGATATCATAAGTATTCTATTAGATTCCGAAAGTTTGTCTGATATATTTTTATACTATATTGTACGGGATATTCAACTGTGCGGGATATCACATTTATACCATTCGATTTCAAAAGTTTGTTGATAAATATTATACGATATTGTACAGGATATTCAACTGTGCAGGATATTACATTCATACCATTCGATTTCAAAAGTTTGTTGATAATTATTTTACGATATTGTACAGGATATTCAACTGTGCAGGATATCACATGTATACCATTCGATTTCAAAAGTTTGTTGATAATTAGAATACTTTATTGTACATGATATACAAATGTGCAGGATATCACATTTATACCCTTCGATTTCAAAAGTTTGTTGATAATTATTATAACATATTGTACAGGATATTCAACTGTACGGGATTTCACATTCATACCATTCAGTTACGAAGGGTTGTTCGATAATCATTTTTCTTATATTATACCAAATATTTAACTATACGTGATATCGTACTTTATCTTTGATAATCAGGAAAGACCCTTTTCAAAAGTTTTGAAGACGATGTGCCCGAGTCAGGTTTCTTTTGTTGGTTTCATTTCTCATACAGGGATACTCCTATATAAGACATCCTTTACGGGTGTCACGAGAACGGGTAACTACTTCCAGCTTTGGAAAGACGTTTTGCCTTAACTTAATTTTCAATGTAACATACCGGGGCATTTCCCCACCGAGTAACTGTCATTTTATCCAAATCAGGGCTGTATAATTTACTATTGTTTGTAATATATACTTGTACATATTTATCCACCCAGTCTGTTTCCTTGATCAACAACCCTCACACTCGTACCAACAAGTTAGAACGGGCTGACACGACCTGCATTAGAACTCAGATAATACCGTTTCCAATACCATTGGAATATACCAAACGATCTATTAGTGTGGGGACAGCGGTCACTGGATACACCCCACGGAGATTAGAGTTCTTTATTACACTGGTGACAGCGGTGGGATGAGTCAGCAACATCGACTGAGTAAATCATTGCTTCACCATAAGAATGAAAATAGGAACTACCCATTTATTAGAGTGGTGACAGCGGTATGATAAGACCATTTTCTCTCTGAGAGGTTTTACCGGTTGACTGGAACCACACCCCACGAGCGGTGACAAGCGGTTCAGCAGGCATACCCAGGAGAGAAAGCAATGGTTCACAACCAGGGTCTAGTATAGCGTAACATAGAGCCTTCGGGAACACAGCTTCTGCTAGATCAAGACTAGTGTGCGTGGTTAAGAGCCACATCCTGCACGAGGTGTCACTGCTGGCACAAAACACACTGGATCTAGACCAGAGAAGGTCGAAAAAAAATCCATACATCAGATAAATGGCTAAATACCGATCTGAGGTGAACATGCCAAAGGGCGTAAGGTGGAATACTTCGGTCAACATAGAGTGACAACGGAGTTTTTCTAACCAGGGTCTAGTAATTGCGCAACACTGTAACGACACAGTCGTTTTGAACATAAAATAACCCCGATAAATAATCAGAAAACAGAACTCTACACGAACCAAACTAGACGGAGTTGGACACCCAGCACCGAGAGGTCAGCACCTTCGCCTTTCCGCTAATAACTTGACCGATACTACCAAAGCATACGTTCTGCGATATACCAGGCAAGCTCTACCTTACGTAGAATAACGATAGGAAGCTTCAACTGAAAATAACCGAAGTGTTGCACTATATTCCGGAGCGTGTTGAGCTTAGGAATCGTGAACACATAAATATCCCGCTTCTCTTTGACCCCTCGCTGTGCGTTGAACTCGAGGCTAGACGCTAAGCGAACCTGTATATCGGACGAAGTGCTAAAGCGTGTTGAGCTTAGGGCGGACGCCAACTACCGTTGGTCAAACCCTGCAGCGTGTTGAGCACAGGATCGAATCTTATTAGGATGTCGAGTAGTTCTGGTTGGACTCTGGACCCTTTGAGTAAGATGTCATTGAGTGCTATCTGGGAGGATGTTTTGGCTGAATAATCAAAAACTATCCTGCACTGCTTTCTTTAAAAACACAAAGATGGGGAACAAAATATTTGTGATCTAATAGCGGTGTTTGCAACGTAAGAGGGACAACTTCTCCGTGTTGTAATTGGATGTATTCAAACAAAATATTTTTATATTGCTCTTTAAGTTGGGGTTTTTTTGAAAGTCGAGTTTCTAGTGACAGAAATCTGCGTTTGGCTACAAGAAAGGAGTCTCCCAAATTTTTGTGGGCCGACTCATGTATAAGGGGCAAGTCTACTTTAAATCGTCCGTTGGGAAGGGTCGTAGGTAGGTTTTTGCCTAATTTGTGAATGCCGGGTTTTAGCAATGTGTAATAAATGTCAGCTCCCAGGAGAACGTCTATTTGGGAGGGGGTACCAAAAGAATGGTCTGCTAATGAAGATAAGAGATGAGTTGGTATTGCTAAGGACTGTATATCGATCATGACTTGAGGAAGGGACCGTGTTATTTGCTTAACAACAGCACACGTGGTTTCAAACGAGAATGATTCATTGGTGGTCGGGTAAAATGGCCGATTAGCCGAAATTCCGGAGCGCGTTGAGCCCGGGACGGAAGCAAACTGCCTACCTCCGAGATCACGCTGTGCGTTGAATGCGGGATCTCGACCCTGACACATACACTCCTTTGGCTATAGGAACCTGACGTCTCAGTGAGGAAGCTGGACAACCGAGAAGAATAATCCGGCGACCACCCTAGAGGGATTGCCAGCATCCAGGACCAAAAAATCTTGTGTATATATTTATTGAACAGAATTTTAGGTTTTAATTGTAGATAATTATTGTAGGTTGAATAAAGAAATATATCTAACCATTCAACCCCTTTTATGCTCTACCATACTGACGCACCCTCACAACACATAGCTTCCACTAGATCAAGATCAGTGTGCGTGATGAAAAATCACACCCTGCTCCACATGTAGCACAACACACTGGATCTAGACCAGTCAAGGTCGAAAAATAATCCTACTCATAAATATTGACTGAGTTGATAGCTGCTTCACCCATAAAGTGTGACTAGGTCAATTTTTTCACAACTGGTGATAGCGGTTTTCCGGATACAGGGATGGCACGATTAGTCTCCAAATAGAAATTTCTCAGACACATAGTTGCAATTCAGGAACAAACGGCAGTTATTACACTGTTATTCATCTGACACGAATTACATCCAAACGGTGCTTCTATTTTATTTCTTTTTGTGTATATTCCATAAAGGATTATTGCGATCTTCGTTTATCATTTTCTCACTATATCCAACATGAAAAATAAGAAAACAATCCAGAATTTTACAAGAGGGGAAGTCAGACCCATACAAAGTATTCTTTTCACCCCTTACCACCTCAAACTACCCGTTTCAGGCATCGTAGAAGCCCAAGAGGTAGGAGTAGATAAATTAAGTTCAATTAGATTAATTAAGACATTATAACTTTCACCTATATAAATAAGATAGTTACATTCGCTAAATACTTTATTTTTAATTTCATAAGTTACTCAATCCACATTTATATCACGGAATAAATATTGCAACAAATCAAATTTAATATATAATCAAAGTAGTATAAGTTTCAACCATATGTATAGAAAAGGTATATTCGCTTAATCATTTATTTTTTCATAAGTACGTAGTTCATAATTATATCGCGAAAAAAAATATATATTCATTGCCAACGAATGTTGAAAACAAATCTATTTTAAATACATAAACGAAAGTAAGAAGCCTTTAGGCAACGTATGAAATTTCAACAAAAAATATACAAGGAAAAAATGCACGGAGTCATCAACAAAATTCCGCAAATACCAGAATATCGATATAAAATATAGTACGGAGGATAGCATCACGTTTGAGAAGTAGAAATTGTTTACGGGAATTTATGTTTTACTTTGATTAATAAACGGTTTATTTTCAACTAAACCATTCATTCGATTTCAGAAATAAACTAGACATTATCTAGCTTAGAAGAAATTAACGATTTAAGGAAAAAGTTGTTAGGAAAACATTCATACTTTAAAAGCTGAATAGTAAACTAAATTAGGGTGTGGCGATTTTGTTCTGGGCTAATTACAGTGGAAAATATTAGAAGTACAACACACTCATCGGAAGCTAATGAATTGGGAAATTGCTGAAGCACACAAAGCTGGGTCTTGAATGTTACTGAGGATAATTCAGCTCTGTGCATGGCTAAGAGAAACGTTTTCAAAAGGTTGTTTATTGTATACTATTATGCCCCGATAATATATAGAAGATTTCAGTGGCAAAAAGCGCCAAGGTATAGAAGATAGACGTACCGACGGAAGTACGAAATAGTGATATGAGGAATAATACAGTGGCCAAAAGCGCCAAGGTATAGACGATAGACGTACCGACAGAATTACGAAATAGTGATATGAGGAATAATACAGTGGCCAAAAAGCGCCAAGGTATAGGAAGATAGACGTACCAAAAGAAGTACGCAGTAAGGATATGTGGAATAGGGCAGTGGCAAAAAATTGCCAAGGCATAGGGACTAAAGACTTGTAAGGAAAACACGCAACAGTAGAATTACAGAAATTATAGCGACCACCCTAGAGAGACTGCCCGCCTCCAGGACCAATAGATCGTATATATAATTCATTGTACAGAGTATTAGGTTTCAGTTGTAAATATTTATTGTAGTTTGAACACATCTCACTGTTGAATGAAGAAGTATATCTAACTATCCAGCCCTTTTCATACTCTACCAGCCTGACTAACCGTGACAAATGCTCAAGAAGGAAGAACTAGTGACAGAACTACAAAAATTCTAATTAGACACAAGCGGTAATATGGACACACTACGGGCCATAATGGTGCATTTTATAAGGAAACAGATAGAACATAACACTAGACAACAAGAAAACAGCATACAAGAAGCTAAAAACCTTAGAGAAAGAATGTACACTGCCGAAGACAGCGAGTCCGAAGATAGACATAGTAGGTACAATCACAAACACGTAGATTGCACAGAACTGGACAAAATAAGAAGATGGGGAATATACTTTGATGGCTCAAAAGACCCGATAGAGTTCATTGAAAGGTTGCAAGAACTCAAAACATGCTACCAGCTAAACGACGATGTTATACTTAGCCAGAAGTGCTAAAAGGCAAAGCAATTCTTTGGTACCGGAATAATAAACATCTCTGGGACACCTGGCAAGATTTCGTAGATGATTTCGAAACATTTTATGTATCATTAGACTTATCAACATACTTAGATGAAAAGATAATGTAGAGAAAACTAGGAGAAAACGAAATGTCTAAACAATATATAACAGAAATTCAGACATTAATGCGGAGACACATGGCCTTCAACAGTAGCCAACAAATAGAAAGGATATATAGAAATATGAACCCTAAATACAAATTTCACGTCCGAAGAAATGAAATCTCATCAATAAGAGACCTTACACGGCGAATAGACGAACTAGAAAGTAAACGAAAAGAGATCGAGAAAGCGGGAAAACCCGAGAGTAAGACCAAATACGACAGCAGCACGGGGCAAAGTCCGCAAAACAAGAACAAATTACCGAATTACAACCGACAAGATTGTTGCTGGAGATGCGGTAACAGAGGACATAAAAAAGAAACTTGCTACGG
Organism: Galeruca laticollis; assembly: GCA_963921935.1. Classification (NCBI taxonomy): domain Eukaryota; kingdom Metazoa; phylum Arthropoda; class Insecta; order Coleoptera; family Chrysomelidae; genus Galeruca; species Galeruca laticollis. The sequence continues at coordinate 33,489,891 of OY998185.1, forward strand.
CAGACAAATATTATTTGGAAGTCATTGCGGAACAATAGGAAGGCCGTCAAATAAATGCAGTTGCCGGAATTCGGGAGACGTAACAAGGGTCGATTCTTCGAGAAGCAAGATGAGTACAATAAAATCCTCCACTACGAACAGTTACAGTATATTAGAAGATAAAAGAACGCACATAACAATTTTTACCCAAAACCAACAACAATGAAACGCGTTAATCGACACAGGAGCACAGAAATCATACATAGGGACAAAAGGCCTGAACAAAACTAAACACTCCAAATATAGGACTAACCTAGAAAATACGGCGGTTATTTTAGCAAACGGATATAAAATGAAAATTACAAAGAGCTTTGTTATTCCGTGTACAATAGCTAAACACGAGGGCGAGACAAAATTCCTCTATCTACCGAACCTAGAAGCCGAAGCAATTCTAGGAGCAGCAGATATTGCAAAGAGGAAAATACCATGAGTAGACCTGTTAAAAGAAGAAACCGAGTTAACCCCAGAAGAGCAAAAAATTTATAAGAAACTTACACAGATAGATCACGCCGTACAAAACCCAAAAGAACCACAGGAAAATTACAAGAAAACGGACAACAAAAAAATACAAAAAATAGAACAGGAATAAAGGATACACGATGATAAAGCATTCATAGAAAGAATACAGAGTATAAGATACAATAACAAAAAACAACAGGCAGTAGTTAACATATAAGAAGTAAATCAAACAGAAGCCAACCCCAAGTTTGATATTAATCCGGAACTACAAGCATTAGAGAAGAAGAGACTAGAAAGGTCTTTAGAAACAGGAATAAAAAAGTTCAACAACAGCCGGGGAGTAACACCATTGGCAGAACACACAATAAAACTAAAACACAACACACCTATCAAACAGCGGTATAGACCGAGGAATCCGATAGACTACATTAACGTAGTACCGGAGAAAAGTGGAGCAGATTGGTACACTTTTGGGATAAATATGACTTGAAGGGGACAGAAATGTCGTGACCGTGGAAATTATGCATCCCCACAGGTGAGCAGCAGAAAATTATAGAAGAAAACCACAGCAGTCATACATCAGGACACCTGGGAATAGCAAAAACAATAGCATGACTAGCCAGGAAATACTATTGGCCAGGAATGTTCAGAGACACAGGTAAGTTCGTAAGAAAGTGCCAAAGCTGCCAGAAATATAAGCCGTTGCAACTACAAACACCGGGTCAAATGCAATCGACCAAGATCCCTCAAAAACCATGACACACAGTGAGCACCGACGTCATAGGACCACTACAAACCTCTAGTAAAGGCAATAAACCAAACCGCAGAGATGGAAGACGTACTCGACCTGTACGACGATGCCATATGGCAAATCCAAGAGAGAGAATTGGACCGACCTCCAACACCAGGAAAATCAGTCGAGCAAGAATGGAACCAGTTGGTAGAAATGAGAAACCAGTCCCTAACGATGAAGGACCACTAATCCAACTTGTGCCGGAGCAAATACGAAATAAGCCAAACACAGGAAGGAGAAGGTATCGATACAGGCTAGCCAACGGAGAGAGTATTAGCATACAGTACGAAGCTAGCAAAAAAAGGCCGTTCACCACAGCGTTCCACACCACTGACGCGGAACCAAAATTTTGACCCAAAAATTTTTACGACCTGGAAGGGGTGTAACGACACAGTCGTCTGAACAAGAAATAACCCCGATAAATAATCAGAAAACAGAACACTACCCAAGCCAAACTAGACGAAGTTCGGCACCCAGCACCGATAGGGCAGCGCCTTCGCCGTTCCGGTGTGCGTTGAACCCGAGGCTAGACGCTAAGCAAACCCTGTATATCGGACGAAGTCTTAAAGCGTGTTGAGCTCAGAGCGGACGCCAACTACCCTAGGTCAAGTCCTGCAGCGTGTTGAGCACAGGACCGAGGCCTTCCCCATTGGTCGAAATGGGCAGCAAACTCCCAACCTCAAAGAGTACGCTGTGCGTTGAACGCGGGATCTCGACCCTGACACACCCCTTTGGTTATAGGAGCCTAGCGTCCCAGTGAGAAATCCGGACAACCGAGTACAACAACGCCCTAGCACGGTAAACCGAAGCCGTGAGGAGTAGACAGTAACCGTGACAATCCGGACAACCGAGAAGAATCATCCGCGACCCAATCCGACGACCAGCCTAGAGAAACTGCCCGCCTCCAGGACCAATAGATCGTGTATATAATTCTTGTACAGAGCATTCGGTTCTAGTTGTAAATATTTATTGTAGTTTGAACACATCTCACTGTTGAATAAAAAAGTATATCCATCCATCCAGCCCTTTTCATGCTCTACCACCCTGATGAACCGTGACAAATGGAGCCCGAGCAACCGTGACAAATGGCACCCGAGCAGGTGTGACAACCTATCCACATAACTTGGTAGATTGTGATAGCATTAAATTACAACCAGCATTAAACTGGAAGACCACTCAATAAATCACGGGACATGGTCTCATTCACGATTATTATTGACGCTTTGGCATAAGAGAAACCGACGGGAAATGTGAGGAGTCTAATGCAATTGTTGAAACTCATTTAACATTATGTGTTGATTATCAAACAAAGATCAAATCAAATATATTTCGCGCGCTCTCCTTGCTAAGCTCCCGCTTATTTTCATCATCGGAATTTTCCCCTACCTTTTATTTGTTGTTGCCTCGCTCTCCTTCACTTCACTTGTGAGAAAGTCAATGTATGAGTATGTAGGCAGTATTTACCCGCCTAGAAAAGCGGCCATGCTCAAAATTCCGCTAAGGTTAATGATAGTTAGTAATAGCAGTTTTTATAAAAAGCATCATGGAAATGGTAAGATGTGTTTGAATTTAGTAATCAACGAATTCAAATAATTTCAAATTTTGAACCGACAGAAATTCCTCCTTTGTTTAAGTCAATGTTGCCAAATCTCGACATAAGAAAATTTCTAATTAAAATGTAAACACCTATCAATAAATCGCCAATATTAATTGTGTAATGACTACGTAGTGCTTTATCCTTACCTATGATACATATATTATTGTAAACCATTTGTGTCGTTGCTGGTGCCTATTTTTATCTATTTGATATATAATCCATTAAGTGAAATACATTTTATAGTAAATCAATATAATTTATTGTTATTATTGATTTCTTATTTTCCCCTATCTTGGTGGTCCTTCGAATAAACTTAGAAGTTCAATCACTAGTATTGATAATTTCGAACTGGCTACTGTTACATCACCGCAGTCTTTTGAACTCTATTTTCTTCCTGCGGTTTTATTCATACAGCATTTGAGGACCAAAACCATATTATTAACGATTGTGCATTATACCAGACAAGAGACGCAAGACAAAAACTAACTGACCTACTAAGACTAAGACAAACATTTCCCACCCTCTGACGTAGACTTGACTGACACTGACATAACCTCATGGCTCAACGAATAATAATAATAATAATTATATTAATAATAATATTTATTCACATCAGCATAATAGAAATACAAAGTAAAAAATATAAAGTTCAGCTGTGAATAAATGAATACTCGATAAACGTAAAACACTTGTTTCGAGAAATAATTAAACTAGACAATGTATCACTAATGAATATTGTAAATTTCGATCAATGACCGACCTATCTCAATGTAAAATGTAAAACACAGTCTTATACAAATAGACGAGTACACATTTATATACATATATACACATGCATACACACGAAAAGCTAATAAGTAAAAGTTACTAGTTACACGAGGAAACAATAATAAATACAGATGTACTTGGTTCGTTACCAAACAGATAAACATTAAAATAAAAAAAGCACAATTCGACATAAGGAATCTTGAAACACCAAATCGACGATATAGCAAAGTTACATAATTTTTGTATTGTCTTGAGTTCCTATATTATCTGAAGTTCAATTCTCTTATATTGAAGTATGTGCTTTTTCAGTTCTTTTTTAAAGTGGTTATTGTTTTTTATTGGTTTTATTGTTTCAGGAATAATTGTTAATATTATACAGTTCCGGAGCAAGGAAAGAGTATGATCTCTGAGCAGCGACCTTAACCATCAGGGGAGTAACGTAATGATATTTTTGGCGAGTGTTTTATTGATGGAAGAGAAGTAAAGCTGTATGCATATATTTGATACTTGTTTATACATAGAAAATACAACTTTCTCATGCCTAGAATTTGAGTTTCAGTGTACAGAATATCAGAAGAACATCTGCTGCTTCGATAGAATGTATGTGAGTATTGAAAGTTCCCCCCCACGCCGCTACTCCGTGCCGCATATAACTTTCTACTATAACGTTTTCAAGTGCTTCAGTGGCAGGATTTTTTTGAGTTTCTTGAATTTATATGAAATAAAATTAACTGAAATTAACTGTCTCGACCATTACTTCGTGAGTTTCATTTAAAAATAAACGGTTTTAAAGATTAAAACTAACTTTTCCGCATCTGTGGCCCTGAACAATATTCTATCATAAAATTGTTACTTGTATACACTTCGAGGGATGTATCGTGCTAACAAACTGGAATTTCTCCAAAAATTTAGTATATCTAGTTTTATAGGATCCGCTGTACTCGCTCTAGTCAACTGAAAATCAATAGGGTACATCTGTGAGACACCTTGAACAATATTTATTCATAAAGTTGATCTATAGTATACTCTTTGGAGGCTGTATCTTGCTAACAAACTGAAAATTCCCCAAAAATGACAAAAATTTGGTACTTCAAGTACCACAGCACCCGTTGTACTGGCTTTAGTGAGCTCAATATCAATAGGGTTCATCTTTAAGACGCTCTGAATAATATCCAATCATGAAATTCATCACTTGTATATACGAGTACTCCGGAGGCTGTATCGTGCTAACAAACTGAAACTTCTCCAAAAATGACAGAAATATCGTACTTAAAGTACTGTAGCACCGGTTGTATTGGCTCTGGTGAGCTGAAAATCAATAGGGGTCATCAGTGAGATGCCCTGAATAATATGCAATCATAAAATTGGTGACTTGTTGAACTCTGGACGCTGTATCGTGCTAACAAACTGAAATTTCTCGAAAAACGACAAAATGTCGTACTTCAAGTACCATAGCACCCGTTGTACTGGCTCTGGTGAGCTGAAAATCAATAGGGTGCATCTGTGAAATGTCCTTAACAATATTCCATCATGAAATTGGTGACTTATTGCACTCCGGAGGCTGTATCGTGCTAACAAGACTTGCAAGGAAAAGTGGCCGACGACAACGACGACGATGACGACATACGCATAGGATTTTTTTTCTAAAAACCGTTTTTTCGTGTTGTTGTTGATGGATAACGTAAAAATAACTCAAAAAAAAATTCAAATTTCCAGGTTTTTTGTGGGTAAACCAATACTTTCCTCGCATATTAGATAGGTTGGCGGAAAAGTAACACTTATATGAAATAGTTCACAATTTGTTGACAGTGTACTTTATATGTAAATCCCATTTCATATGCATATCAATTATTATTCCAAAATTTTCAAATTTTTTTTGGGCAGGATGTGGAAGAGTGTTTAATTCCCGACTACCAAGTGATCCAATGGACGCATTCCAGCTGAGTTACAACAAAATGGTATATAATGTGTTTTATCTATATTAACCTTTGATCATTTTTTCTCCAACCAACATTTTATCGTAGAAAACTCCCTCTCAACCGTATACTTCAATGAGTCCCAGTCATCTGCTTTATAGAAGATGGCTCTATGATCTGCAAATCCAATTGTATTTCCGTTGTTACTCGATGAGAAAAGTTCGTTCTCATATATATTAAACTATGTTGGTCCCAGTACGGAACCTTGAAGTACTCCACAGTCCATCACCATCTCACTGCTGAGTACATCATCGATTCTCACCGCCTGGCATCTTCCTGTTAAAAATAACATTCGAATAACTTCAATATGTTTCCTCACATTCCATCATCTTCCAGCGACTAAAGAAGAAGGTGATGGCCGAAAGTGTCGAAGGCTTTGGATAGGTCTATCAACAAACATAAGGGCGGTCTTCCCTAATTCAAAGCTTGGACAACTTTTGAATTCAATGACAGAACAGCATCCTGAGTTGAAATTTTCTCTCAGAATCCAAATTGATAACCTGAAATTAGTTTATACTTATTGAGAAAATTAACAACCCGTTTTTTAATGATCTTTTCGAATACTTTCGATAGATGGGCAACAATCGGAAGATAGTTGGTGGTGACGGATGTATCCCCTTTTTCAAACAGTGGTGTAATAAGTGATTTCTTAAACTTAGCAGGGTAAACACCTACCTCCACACATCTATTCAATAAATAAGTCAAGGGCTCTAGAATATAGACTGATATTTGTTTTATAGTTTCTGCCTTTAAGTCATCATAACCTAATGCCTTGTTATTTTTTAATTCTAAAATTTTGTTTCTCGCCTCCATGGTGTTAATTGGTGCGAATACAAATGAATTAAGAATAGGTGATCTTTTTATTTTGTAATTTCTGTGGTTTTTTATCCGACCAGCAAGAGTTCTACCCACTTCAACAAAGGTTCCATTAAATGCATTCGCAATTCCTGTTTTGTCAGTCAAAATTTTGTTTTCTGTAGGATGTTTAATTTTTTCTATGACGTATTTTTGTTTTTTTGTCCGTGATATTGGTTGAACAACATCCCACAGAATTTTTGGATTGTTGTGATTTTATTATATTAATTGGTTATAGAAGTTGGATTTAGTTTTGTGGATCAGTGAAGTTAACTTATTTCGACTATTTCACTCACCTACGAAATGAACCAATCAGAAGCTCTAGTCAAGTTCGGCTTACCGATAATACCAAACATGACTCTTGACTCTGATTGGCCTATCAAGTTCGGTGTTTTCAGATTTGTTTACAGTGCATGTGACAGTTAAACGTCAAATATAAGTGATTACGCTGTGCACGCATTAAAAAATGAGTAGATTTGGGATGAATTCTATCGAATCAATCAACGAAAACATCTATGAAAATGTACCGAAAAATACGAGGAAATCGAAGGAGTACATTTGGAAGCAATTTACCAAGCTCAAAACATTGTATTTAATAACTATTTGTATATTGTATATAATAACCATTTATAATAATTATAATTGGAAAATATTTCAGTATGTTATGGTTATTGTTGGTAGTGTAGTATTTCTTTCGATGTCAATGTTTTCTGTTCATTGAAATTTATTGATTTCTCAGGTCAACTTTTTTGCCAATTATCTCTAATCCTGCCGAATTTCAGATTTTTTATCTTCCACTCTGTTTGTGAAATAGTCTAATGAAATTCCACTCGTGATTGAATTTATCTCATAAGTCTGTCTTTCATTTATGATCTCAACTGAATTGATTCGAGGAAACACCACTCGTCCTGCGGACTCGTGGTGTTTTCTCGAAACAATTCAGTTTCGTTCAAAGATGAATCGACAGACTTATCGCGAAAATTCAATCACTTGTGGTATTACTACTGATAACTTTTGTATTATTTTTTCAGATTATTATTGTGTGGCTGCTTTTGCATAAGACGAAACAACTTATTTTTTTTACTAGTACAATTTAGTAATCCATTCGTAGCCCAGGGAGCTATTTTGTTGATTTTCCTACGAATTTGATGTACCTCAGTACATGCTTCTAACGTATTTGCGATTATATTGATAAATTTGTCTGTTGCAGAGTCTGGAGTGGGTGCAGTGTAGACGTAGCTCCAGGAAATATTGCTAAACATATTGTACATTTTGTTAATATTTATACATTTTATTATTGTGTTCTTGTACCTTATTTTTTTTCGGAATTACAACTTGGAGGAGAGTAGTGTAGTGGTCAGTAACTGTGGTTTTCAATATAATGGGAAGGATATTTTCTTTCAAATTAGGATTTGATAGAAATATGATCTAGGCAGATTTCACTCCTGGGGGAATGAGGCAATGACATGAATTGAATGACGAGACTCTAATTCATCTAGTGCGACACTAAATAATACAGATCACCAACACAACGTAACATTTGACACACATAAATAACAAAAAAATCATACAAAGATTTGAAAATTGATTGATAAGCTTATTTTGGAGCTCAAAATAAGACAGGGTCTTCTTTCTTTACTGATTTCTGCAGTTTGGAAATTGGGATGGGTTGACTTGACAGTGGTGTCGATGGATGATGGACTGAGGGATGGCCGAAACGAGACGACGATATAACGCTATTTTTCAATGTTTTTGGTTAGTTTCCACTAGAGGAAGGACATCATCAGTCAAGTTTAAACAGTTTGACAAAGTTACTAAAAATAATATCTGCAAATATCAAAAATATACAGAAAACTTCATCATTTTCAAAGTTTGATTAACATTTTATTTCCAAGACAGTATCCTTGGAAAGGAACTATCGATTACGAAAGAGTTTAGATTTAATGGCAAGGCATAAAATACTTTATGATTCGGCCCGGTGTTTGGAGGGAAGTAAACGACTACAAAATGGCTAAGTCATGCATCACATCGATATGATGTCAAACATCTTGATATTACTATAGTGACTAGATCTTCGAGTTTATTGAACTATCAATTTGTATAACCTCTGGTTCACATATCCCTTTATAGTGACCTTAAGAGGAGATTAGTATTTCTCTCATATTCTAAGAGAAATGGAAGTTGGTTACTAAAATAGTAACCATTGTTTGATATTGTAGGAGTGCCAATACATAATAATGAACATATCGAATAATTATTGAAGAAGAGACTTTTTCAGGAATTTGATTTTGTTTTCACAAAATCACTCGCAAATGAATCAATACCAACGACATTCAATTTAATCTTAGTGATGTAGAACTTAATGACTGCAACAATATTTAGTTGAAGGTACTGAATTCAAAGAAGAGCATACTTCTTTCAATCTCTACAAAAACATACATATATTAATGGAGAAATATGCAGTTTTGACTCACATTTAATTGAGCAACAGCTTTTACTGGGAGGAAATTTTTATCATCTGTACTGCAGCTTTTTTATAATTCTTTATATAGTTCTATATACTTAGATAATATAATTTCATTATATGATCAATGAACTATTTCTGTTCCAATTTATTGCACATTGTCCCTCTGCAATACTTCTGGCTGAAGCCATACTGATAAAAATGAGTTCCGTAGAAAAACTACCTGATAACCAAAGAATGTTCACATTTGAGTGCCGTCGTCTATATCTAAAATGAGAGTTGTCAGTCCATTCACAAACCTATCAATCTCTAGTAGAATATTACCAACAATATATATCCTCAGGAAATATTTTAACAAAGAAACGTAATATACTTCATCACAACTCCACGAAGTATCTCTAGTTGTCCACAATATCTGTATGAAATAATAATATTTCAGAGAACTTTAACTAAGAATTTTCCGGGTTTACTGGAAATGTACACAAACTCCAAATTGAAATCGAACATATCAAATATGCGCATTTCCAATGGATTTATTTGCAACAAATCCATTGTTCTAATGGTATTATTGTTTTATTTTAACCAAAAGTTTCCTATGAAAGTCTAATGAACTTCACTATTGTAAAAAGTTTCAAAAACTATCCTTTTCTCGAGAGAAACAATGCTCTCGTATATAGTGTAAATATATTTCATCAAGTTTGGACAAGCATCTCGCATTCCATGACAACGTCCACCTCTGAACCCAATCAACTTTTTCACGTATACGACTCTAAACTGATACGTGCCCTGGATATCTCAAAAGAAACGAATGAAAAGTATTTCACTACGTAATGCTACATCGCTCCGTGAAAGATCTTTATAAGAATGTTCGGCAACTATATTATGGAATTTCTTGCGAATCAGAAAAAAATTATTCGAATAAGGAATTTATTTTGTGTCAATTATTATTGGTATAGAGGATTTTCATATCTGAATTGTGACGAAAGATTAATCTTTCGGTATTTTCAAGTTGATGGAACTGCTCTTAAACTATCCAATAATTTGGTTCATGATTATGTTGAGAATTATTGGGCTGAACATGTCTCCTGGTTGTATTCCTGCTGCAATTAGTATTTCTTTAGTCAACCGTGAATATTTAGGTGCCAATATTTAATTTTCCAATGATTGGTGTGTCATTTGAGTGTACTCATTGTCTTAATACTTGTAAATTTCGGTTAGACCAACTCTATCGAATGTGTCTGTTTGGTCAATGAAGAATATTTATGCCGTCTTTTTTCAATTCCATGGCGTTTTTGGCTATATCCCTGATTGTAAACATCTTATCTATCATTTATCTGTTCTCTCGTGAACATTGCTCTTCCTGTCGATGCTTTCTCGTTTGATATTATTTTTGTAAATAGCTTTGACAATAAACTTTAAGGAGCCCCGATAGTATTAAGGTTGGTCTCTTTCTCCCTTCTTAAAGATGGGTATCGTTATGCTTCGTTATCACTATTCTATTCCATTTTTCAGCGATTATTCTGTTGAACAAGATCTCTTCCGTATTTCAGCATTTCATTGCTTATCTCATCCAGCTAGATAATTTTCCAATCTTCACACTGCATTTAGTATTCGTCTTTTTTCCTCTTTGGTGGTTGACACATTTCTATATTTGGCCAAATACTCGTTTACTCATTCGTGTTTGCCAGTCTTGCTAAATAATTGCTAATGTTACCAGGTTTCCAGCGTGATGTTTGTTAATTATATGTACACTGTGTTATTCATAAAATGCGACATAGGGTTTCCTGTACAAAACTGTCAAACGCGAGCTAACTTTTTCAATAAATAGCGTTTGTCAAAAATAATAACAGATTTGAAAAGGTCGTTAAAAAATAAATTCAAATGCACCTTTAATTTTCTTAATTTCGGTCTGGTTTACTATGAAAATGCATAATTATGTTCTCCATTGTTATACTACTTTGGAAGACTAACGACTGGTGCCGATGTGGCCGAGTTGGTACATGGTACTCAAAATGTAAAGTTGAACGTAAAGGGTCTAGGGTCGCTCCCTCAGTGTGTCCGAATTTAAGTAGAGATATTCAAAATAAGACAATTTTTTTAGGTTACATATTTATTTATTCAATTAAATGCTCAAATTGTTTTCCGTTTATTGCTAAACAGTGCCCAAACGATCATAAAAGTTCCGCCGTACATCATTAATAACAGTTCTACTAATTTTCCGATATTCATTAATAATAATATTTTTCAATTCATCTTTTGTCTCCGGTTCATATTCTGCTACCTTATTTTTTAGGATACTCCATAAAAAGAAATCGGGGGTGCTAAATCTGGAGATTTTGATGTCCGATTTATTGTATCCCCTCGACCTATCTACGTATTTGGGAAAACAGTATCAAGGTATTCATTCCCGTACTTCCCTTTGGGAATTAGCCGGGCAACCATCATGTTGATACCATACTGAAACATTTCTAAGTGCGGCATTTGCAATTTGGGGTCGTATTTCATTTTGGAGAAGATGCAAATATTCTTGGCAATTGAAGTTATTACTTAGGAAGAGAGGACCAATCATTTTATCACAAAATATGCCGGCCCATACGTTCACTTTTTTCTTGTATTGGGTATGAGACACATTTATTTTACATGGATTTACTGTATCCCAATACCTCTGATTTTGTTTGTTAGTTTTTCTCTTTAAAACAAAACTAGGCTCGTCGGTAAAACAGATGTATCTCAAAAAATTCCTATTTCGGTTGGCTTTGTCTATCATAATTTCGCAGAAAAATTGTCTATTTAAAATAGTCTTGCTCAAAAAGTTCTTGCACATCATGAAGTTTGTAAGCTTCGAAATACTAACATTTAAATCTCGTGCCACGCGTCTAATGGTGGTCCTAGGATTTTCGACAAAAGCCAACAAAATGGATAGGTCAATCTCCATTGATGTTGTTCGATTTCTTCGACATTGTTCCGGTTTTAGGCACAACGTTGTTGTTTAATTTCTAACGCAATAATTTGAATATTTAACCTTGAAAGATGTTTCTGCTGGCGACAATAAATAGTCAATTATGTAGTCCTTCTAAACCGTAGCTCAAGTTATCGTTATAAAAAAATGCCAGTTGTTGTCAGTTAATGTCGAAAAAATAAAATATAACTGTCATCGTGTTTTGAAAAACTATTGATGCTTTTTATTGAATCACCTTCCAAGTCAGTGAAATAAAGAGCCATCGAAGCTTTTATGTAGTTAAGGGATAATCGTTCGATTAATCTCATACAGTTATTTCAAATTGATTAATAATTTGATGTATTCTGTGATGCGTTACATCAATCTGACCATTGGACATATAAAATAAAAATTGTTTAATATCGCGACTACAGTGACCGCCATAAAACATACGACCAATTTGCCAGTTTCTTCACGAGTAAACATTATACAACGAGAAGAAAAATAAATAATAACTAACTGATAAGAATTAAAAACCACTAAAAATATAAACAATAAAATAAATTAAATAATTAAAATTATAACTATTATAATAAATTAAAAATTATTAAAAAATGAACATAAACTTGAAACAACAAATATCTTCAAACGAAACAAGAAATTACTCACAAGTACACTAAAATAACAAATCTAATCGCTTCAAAAATACTTATTCGCTCAAAAGAATCCAAATTGTCAAGAATGAAAATGACATTATTTGGAATGCTACCTACTAGATTTTGTTTTTTAAAATTGTAATTAAATTGTCTGAACATTCTTTAAATAAATAAATTTTTGAAACAAATAACTTTACTTTATTTTAAAATTAATGCTTTTTTAGATAAAAATTGGCTAAAAAAACTAATAAGCAAAAACTTCGTCACAGCGTGGGTTAGAACCGTCATCCTCCACATTCAAATTTCGCGTACCCAATACCAACTCGATTATCTCGGTCCTGGTTGTTTGTATTCGAAAGTAATATAAAAATGGCGTACGACCTAAAAACATGATTATGCATTTTCTTTTTAAACCATATCAAATTTAGGAAAATTAAAAGTGCACTTGCATTTATTTTTTTACGACCTTTTCAAATCTGTTATTATTTCTCATGAACGTTATTTGGTAAAAAAGTTAGCTCGCGTTTGACAGTTTTGTACAAGAAACCCTGTCGCATTTTATAAATAATACAGTGTATATGTTTGTTAAGTGATATTCTGTGTTTAGTAGCATGCTCCATACTTTTTGCGCTTCTGTGCTCCATATTTGAAGAGTTTTTTTCCTAGAAGCTTCGTTTAATTGATTGCGTTTGTTAATTTACTCTATTCCATACTTTTGAATACCTACTCCTCATACGTTAGGTTCTTGCTTCTGTATCAAAGGTATGTCGTTTTTTTCACATGGCTCCTTCGACGTTCGCGAGCATGTTGGTTTTTAGTTTATCCCAAGTGTATCCAACGTCATCAATTTCCCCAATTTATATGTAGTTCCAATATCCCTCACTTAAGATCTACGGTTGAATCGTTTTTTAGAAGGTTTAAAGGGGTTACATTACACTGCAGCCTTAAGGTTTATTGTGCCTCCCATATCAGATCTGTTCTCGCTACTTCTATAGCTCGCCTTCCACTTTCGGAGCTCCAATGAACTCCATTATTTGGGATGGCTTCAAGGAGGTTTCATCCTCGCTCCTAAAGTTTCTTTTCTGTAGCATTTTTTGCGTTAGCTAGAAATGTTGAGGCATTCTAGAACTAGTAAACTGTAAGGAAGCCAGTGAGGAGATGTACCATATTTTCTCTGAGATCCAAATACTTTTTGTAACTAGCGGCGTCAAAATTCCGTAGAACCTTTGTGGGGTGATCCATCCTAGAAAGGCACCGCCAAAGTGCTTCTCTTTCGGTTTCCTCCTTCTTCCGAAACTCAATATCATAGAAGCATTTTCATATACCACAGAAATGCTTCAGGTCAATAAAAGTTGTTTGATTCCTGATTGGCCAGGAACCAGGTTTGAATGACATAACAGGTCAATATTTTTATAACTGCTTGACTATCAGAATGAATCTCTAAGTCACATTTCTGATAGTTTCCTCCTAGTTTCATTTCCACGCATCTTTTGATTGCAAGTATTTCTGCTCAACAGACGCTCGGACAGGCGCCTAACGATAATGAGTAACTGATGTACAGCCCCGAATACTCCAGTGCCAGCTCCTGTGACCATCCGTGTACCATCTGATGGTGTTTCCTTTAAGTGATGTATCCCATTTTCCAGTCGTTCATCTTACTTAGCATCGTAGTGAAGTTCTTCTCGATGCTCTTTATTGACCATTTCATCACTGGGAAGTCAACTATTCGGATGCCAATAGGCATCTATCAAAATATCGTGAAAGCCTTAGGGTCTCTAGAGTCCAAAAAACCATTAGCCGGATGCAATAGCGAGGGATTGAAGCATGAGGAATACTGAGATATGATGGTTAACCTATTTTTATTTCTGCGTCACAATTGTTTCATTTTTGAGAGGAAATGAATAATGGATTCGCGTTCCGTTTCGAAGCCGGTGCGCTTGCCTTTTACGTTTGGTGCGTATTTTAAACCACACTTGGTTTATCAACAATGAACTCTACTTCAATTTTATGAAGATAAAATAATTTTCAACTGATTTTTAAAAATCTTTTTATAAATATACTGGAGAAATTAAAAATACTTACTGTTTAGATTATACAAACTAGCAACAGGTCCTCACAAATTTTTGGCAAAACAAAAGCCTCTCAATTAAAAACAGGAACGTTTTGATCCACATGCTTTATCATCATTACAACTCGACCAACCACCGTACTTCGTACGGCACCAATACCTTGTACAGATAAAGTAGCAGAAGAGTGTTTAATACCTAGACGACACATACAAGACTGAGATACAAAAGATGTTATACTACCTCCATCAATTAAAGCTCAAACAATACACAACCATCCATAATTTCTACCACCGCAGTAGCTAACAAAACATACGAGCTTTTAGAGACAACACTGCCTAATGAGACAACAAGCAACCTCAAGGCATCATCAGCTGCCTGAAGATCCACAGACCTAGAAGGCGCCGAATCACTAGCTGGAATCACACCATTAGCAGAGTGAGGACCCCCATTAGCGCCCTTAAGATGCAAAAGATTATGATGAGGTAAATTACAATGGCCACCACCAACTGTGATAGCGCAAATGCGCGAACCATGCTTTTCTGAACATTTAAAACAAAGATGCGTTTTTTTTACAAAAGTTATAACGGTCATAAAGAACTTTATTTAAAAATGCGGAACACGTTTGTCAGTTATGACTGACTGGCATTGCATAACGAACAAGTCACTGTATTAGGCTTCGAAAAAAAACTAGAACGGTTACTATATTTAGGAACACCTTTACTTAAATTTTGTTTGGAAGGCAAGGATTTATTTTTCTGCAAGAATTCTGAGTAGAGCATGGCGACAGCAAATATGAGTCGAAATAAATGCACTAACTTTCTAGAAAATCAGATAAATCATTAAAAGTAGGCATTACACCAGACCCATGTAATAATTCAAAACGTTGCTGAGTCTCGTCATCCAGTTTAGTTAGAATCTTATAAGCTAACACGAAATCCGAAATGTGATAACCTAAATTTTACAAAACAGAAATATTTGCCGAGAAAGTGTCAATTAAATTACTGTAGCTATCAGAATTTCTAAACGTAGTAGATTGAGCTTCCTCAATTTTGCACCAATGTTCTTACATAATTGTCCCTGGCTAAAGGCAAAGATTTGGCTAACCTTGAAGGAGGATCTTCTAGACTTTGAATTAAGTGAATTACCTTTTCAGCGTCATCAATATTATTTCGATCGTAGACGAGCGCATCAGATGAATCGAAAAAGGTAATCGCCGAGGAAAAATTACCTGAAAATTTAATAAGTTTCAATTGGGGTAACCGAGCATTACAAACTCATTGGACCGCTTGAGGAAGGACCACCTTAATCTGAACGCCTACATTTTCCAACAGATCTGCAAAATTAGCTTTGATTTGAAAATAATCATTCATAAATTGTCCACGAAGAATTTCCTCAGATTGTAATTGTGCTTCAGTAGCATCAGCGCCCAACAGATAGGCAAAAATATTTTAACAATGTTTATTAAAACTTTCTAAAACATCATCAATTTCTGAATACCGAACACGAAAGAGCGATTGCTTATTTAATTCAGTAACCGCAGCATTCAACAAGCGCAACAAAGTTTCCAAATCATCAAGTAATGAATAATATCAACGATTCCCATAGAAACCGATGAGTTGCTGTTCCACGGTATAAGATGAAGACCCCGTACTCAGCACAATATAAAATTACTTGTTGTAAATAAAGTTAGTCAGTTACTAGATTGTTCTTTGTCGTAGCTCATAGAAATATCATTTTCTAAAATAAACGTTTTTAAAAAGAGTAATTCGAGTTAGTAATTTGAAAGTGGCGCAGTCAGTAGGATATTCAGAATTAATACGTATCGAACGCGTTAATTTTCGTTTAAACGATTGACTGAGTGTCGGAATCTACGGACTTAGTTGTTTTGTGCAAGTGGAAGTTTAGAGTGGCTCCTAGAACGTCAGGAAACCCAGTGTATCACACACCGAAACGATCCCAAGCACGAAGAAGTCCATCAACGGGAATTGGAACGACAATAGTCCAACTTTGCAGAGATATTCATCTGAGGAAGAAAAAAATTGCCGAACCGGAGTATATCTCTATGGGAATGATTAAAATATTCCTTCTATTTTCACTGTAAGTACAATAAATTTTTATGTCTGAAGTTGACCAATTCTCAAACATTCTTCAAAGTTTAAAATTAGATCCTTCAACTGACTCACTAATTTTAAATCAAAGTTCAATTAATAATAATTTAATCATGACCGAATTTAGACCAGAATATCTAAAATGTGTGCCAGATTTCGATGGCAATCCAAATGATTCGAATAGATATCGTAAGTGTCTGTAAATCATTAATTGATTCATTTTACAGAATAGACACACCAAATTGTTTCCAAAATGTGTATTTATTGAATTGTCTAATATCTAAATTAACTGGAAATGCTAAATTAGTCGTGAAAATACAAAATGTATCTACTTGTAACGAGTTAAGAGATGTTTTAACGAGAAACTTCGCAGATCAGAGAGACGAAACTTGTCTAAATAGGGATTTAGTAATGATGAGACAACAATCAAATGAAAAACCACAGCAATTCTATGATAGAGTTTTAAACATTCTCAATCTTTTGTGTAGTTATGTAGACGTTCATGAAATCGAAAATGACTCAAAAATCTTGAAAAGAAATTTATATAATAATGTAGCTTTAACAACATTTTTATCAGGACTTAAAGAACCGTTTGGTACAACTATTAGATGCATGGAACCAAATAATTTAGCCGAAGGTTTACAATATGTTTTAAAAGAAGACAATGTACATTATTTCCAAAATTTTACTCATAAAACAAATATAAAGCAACCCCCATACTCTGGTAAGCCTTTTGTACAACGACAGAATTTTAACAGTAATCCAACTCAATTTAATACTCATACACCTAATAATTTCTTTAGAGCACAGAGATCATTTCCATCTCAACCTATACCGGTTCGCCCTATAACTCCAAGACAACCCCAACGTTTTCCTACGAATTCTCAAGTCTTCAAACCTCAACAGAACCATAATGCATTCAAAGCAAATCAAAATTTAAATTTATTAAAACCCATACCCATGAGTATTTCCACAAGAAATACAGTGAACAATCACCCAATGAGTTCACCTATTAGAAACTCATACTCAGGTCCTTCAAATCAAAATCATTTCCGAAATTCTCGAAAACAAAATAATTTTATAGCCGAGGAATTATTTAACGCTGATATTCAGGACGAAGAAATAGAACAATATTTTATCCCGATAACTCATATTCTGAAAACGAACAATATGAATTTGAAGAACAAAACAATAATGATTATTTCGAATCCTCAAATCAAGATTCTACAAATTTTCACGAAACGCCTCAGAATTTAGAGAAAACATAACCCCCGAATCAATTCCATTAAATTTAAGTAATAATAGTGAATTGCCTTATATAATATTCCCCGAGTATAATATCAAACTTTTAATAGATTCTGGATCATCAAAATCCTTCATAGATCCCGAAATTGCATTTGAATATTTTTCAGATAACCTAATTCATGACCCATTTACTGTGAAATCCGTTTTTCAAGAATCTTCCCATAAATATAGCACACTAATCCCTTCTTCAAAAATTTTCAATTTGTCTGATAATTTAAATCTCAAATTCTATGTATTCAAATTCCATAGTGTATTCCAAGGACATATTGGCCTAGATAACTTGAAATTATTGAAAGCCAACATAAACTTTTCTAGTGGATGGTTAATAACTCCACATAGTGAAATTAAATTGAATTTTCATAGAACTCGGAAAGAAATAAACTCTATTACTATTGAACCTAGAATTGAAAAGGTTATCAAATTAAAAACAAGTATAAAAAATGGTGAAATCATCATTCCACATCAAAAATTTCACGGTTGTGAAATACCAGAGTCGCTATCAATTGCAAGAAATGGAGAAGCTATTACTACAATTCTAAATATCACAACAAATCCAGTTAAATTGAGTTTTTCAGAACCACTTCCTGTAGAAAAATTTGCTAACAATGCTTTTAAAAATTTCGAATTGAATAACCTAGAAGACACTTCTACACAAACTTTAGATTTAAATAAAATTAGAACAGATCACTTGAACGACGAGGAAAAATACAAAATACTGAAACTTTGTTCCGAATATTCTGACATATTTTATAACGAAAACACACCACTTACTTTTAAGAACAAAATTAAACATGAAATACGAACCACCGACGAGATTCCTGTTTACGCTAAAACCTATCGATATCCTTTTGTGTACAAAAAAGAAGTAGATAAACAAATTCAGAAATTTCTTGAACATAAAATTATCCGACCAAGCTCAAGTGCCTGGAATGGGCCAATTTGGGTCATACCCAAGAAACAAGATGCTTCTGGGAAAGCCAAATTTCGTGTAGTCATAGACTATAGACGTCTTAACGAAAAAACTATTGATGACAAGTACCCACTTCCTAATATAACGGACTTATTAGACAAGTTAGGTAGATGCCAATGCTTTACAACTTTGGATCTAGCTTCAGGTTTTTATCAGCTAGAGATGGCTGAAAAAGATATAGAAAAAACAGCTTTCAGCATCGAAACCGGACACTGGGAGTTCCTCCGGATGCCATTCGGTTTGAAAAATGCCCCAGCTACCTTCCAGCGGGCAATGGACAATATACTACGAGGCATACAAAATGAAAAATGCCTTGTATACCTTGACGATATAATCGTTTTTTCCACTTCATTACAGGAGCATATAGAGAGACTAAAATGTGTATTTGATCAACTTAGTGAATCTAATTTCAAGATTCAATTAGATAAATCGGAATTCCTGAGAAAAGAAGTAGCTTATCTCGGACATGTAGTCACCCCTTCTGGAGTGAAATGCAACCCAGATAAAATTAAAGCCATCAAAGATTACCCTATACCCAAAACTACTAAAAAAATCAAAGGATTTTTGGGACTGATGGGATATTATAGACGCTTTATAAAAAACTTCGCCCACTTGACGAAACCACTGACAAAATGCCTAAAAAAGGGCGCGACAATCGAACACAATGACGAATTCTTATCATGCTTCGAAACATGCAAAAATATTCTGACCAATGACCCAATTCTCCAGTATCCCGACTTCACGAAACCTTTCAACTTGACCACAGACGCCAGTAATGTAGCACTCGGTGCAGTGCTTTCTCAAGGTCCTATCGGAAAAGATCTTGCAATCGCTTACGTATCTCGAACCCTTAACGATTCTGAACGCAATTATGATACTGTAGTGATCCTTAAAATACAGTAACGGAAAAAGGACATTAGCTTAGAAATAAGATTTAAATTTAGGTTAATATTAATTATAGTATTTAGCGACCATTGCTCTGAAACGGTCAGACATGTAGTTAAACATAACTACGTTTCCTATAAAATAAGAGTGAACGAACCAGGATGAAATTATTGTTATTTATACTTTGACTAAGTCGATCGATATATTTATAATTGTATATTTTAACGTATTAAATAAAACTTGAACCCAGTGATTTTTATAAATGTGATGTTTATTCTATTCCCGAATACAGGTTGCTAGGTAAGTGATTTCCTCAATGATAATAGGCCTTTATGGTGAACGTCAAGTATACGAGGGACACTTATTAAGTAACCACTACATGGCGATCCTGCAGAACTAATGGTAAAAATAATGGTAAAATATACATCGCCACTACATGGCGATCCTGCAAATTTAATGGTTATTGTAAAATGGTTATGGTGAAATTAATAGTATAATAGTAATCGCCACTACATGGCGATCCAGCGAACAAAATGGTTATGGTAAAATGAGTGGTAACATGGAAATGGTAATGTAAAAATTAATGGTATAATGGTAACAAAGGGTTATGGTAAATTATCCTGTAAGTAAATGGTGAAATTTCATTCTGCAAACGAAAAATTATGGCACAATTGATGTTATAAGAGTAGAACTATATGGTTTTCTATTCAAATTTGGGACCTTGGAGAAAAGAAACAATGGGAGGATCATCAACCAAACAAGAGGCAAAAGAAACAGGAATTGTCAACAACACTTTCATGGTACAGCAAGACAATGTTGCGGTGCACATAATGGTATTATCATACATTATAACTATAGCTTTCATCTTAAAATTTGTGTGGTCATTATGGAAAACGCACCGAAGAGCGTTGATAAGGGATATCAACCGAAGCAATGCAGTAAAGCAGGCAACAGGAACTCTCGCCGTGTAAAAATAATTGTAAGTACATATGCATTCTATTCTTATGAACGAATTTTTTATTTAAATGTCAATAACGTGGCAAGATTTTAAAGATAAATTACGATTAATTGTGGAAGAAGTTGATAAACAGGGAAAAAGGGTTTTGAAGAAAGAAACTCCTAAAAATCCTGATATACATATAGAAGTAATTAATAGCATAGTAGGTCTTTATAATAATTTTGCTAAATTAATAGCCAAAAATTGGAAAAATTTAAAATCAGTACAACAGAAGACTTGTAAAAATCATTCAAGAAGGATTAGGGATGAAGCTGATAGTGCATTTCAAGCGTTAAATTGTATTATCGACATACCTACCTCTATATTTGAGGAAATTGACACTGTTGTATTACAAGCAATAAGCAAACAGTTGAAAATGGCGACAAGTATGAACGATTTCTTTAATTTTGCGAGTAAAGTTCTACCGAACGAGTTTAACGGCGAAGCAAGCAAATTACAGTCATTCTTAAACTCCATTGCAGACATCAAGAATAAACTTAAAACAGGGATAAGAGGAGACAATCCAAGCCTTCTCTTAGCGAAGCTTGGTAAACTAAGAGAAAATGGAAAGGATGTGACACAGTATGCAAAAGAAATAGAGAAACTACCGGAAAGATTACAGGCAGCATACATTTTGGAAGGGATGCCTAAACAGCTAGCCGAAAAATATAGGAAGGAAGCACGATTAAGGCAGTAACTATGAATGCCGCAACGGATGCAACCAAAACAATAATTGCAGCGGGAAGTTTTGAAACTACACAAGAGGTACTATCAAAATTGGTTTCAGTAGTAGGTATAGTAGCACAACAACAAGTCTTACATATGAAAGATAACAGGAATTTCTTCAGGAAGTCAATCTTTGACTTCAGGAGAGGACACAACAGAGGATTTTATAACGGTAATCATTCAGGAACATTTCGACAGTATAATGAAGGAAACAACTATGGCATATACGAAAATTTTAATAAAAATAGGAAATACAATAATAATGGAAATAACAATAATAGAGTCAACAATAACCTGAGAATATGCAAGATAGAAGATAAAATTGAAGAAATGAGTAGACAAATAGCACAGCTAAAGAAGGAAAACTACGATTTAAGGATGGAAAATATGGAACTAAAGGAAAAAACAGAATTTTTGCAAGGAAACATGACACAGACACGTAAAAATTTTAGAGAAATGAATTTAATAATACATGGTATAGAAGAAGAAAACGAAGAAGATGAGGAACAACTAGAAAACAAAATTAGAAGATGTAATGAACAAGGTTAATAACACAGTAGATGTTAAAACAGATATTTTGAAATGTAAAAGATTAGGAAACAAAACCAGTAACAAAAATAGACCAGTATTAATAATGATGGAAGATGTTAATAAGAAAGTAGAAACTTTGGAACGAACGAATAAATTAAAAGGAACAAAGATATACATTGATGTAGATTATCCAAAAGATATATTGGAACAGAGAAAATAGTTAATAAGATACATGAAACAGCCGAGAGAAAGTGGAGCTAAAGCTAAGATAATTGAAAATACATTAATGATTAACGACAACGTGTATAGTTTGAAAGAACTAGGAGAAAGAAAGAATAAATTAGAAATACATACAGGAAGGAATAAATCAACATTTAAGGAAAATAACGAAACTACTCCGAAAATGTTGGATAAAATTTTCAGCGATAAAAGTTTTAAGCAACTAAGAGGTGAACAAATTGTCTAGGGAAAATATGAAATTTGATTGATTTGGAAGAATACGATTTTGAAATACAGTATGTTAAAGGTATAGCGAACTACGCAGATAGCATATCGAGAATATACATAGAAGAACTTAAGGATTTATACATAAATAATTCACATGTCTTGGCAATCACAAGAGCACAAACGTTAAAAAAGAAAAGGATCAAAGGAATAAAGTAGAAACAAAGGAAGTAAGAATACAAAAACCTGCAGTAATAAAAGTTTTAAATAACCCTAAGGCACATAAATTACCAATTTCACACTTTGAAAATAACCGTATCTCACTTAGGATGAGCATCCGGATCAAAAATAAATTTAAATTCAGTGAAGCCTTAAATACCGGATTACACAACTTCAACCTAGGACGAACGTTGGAAAAGCTTGAAGAGCTTGCGGTAAGAAATGAAGTAAAAAGAATGAAAATATATACAAATGATGATATATTTAAAAAGTGCACAGTAGAAGAATTTATTGAAGTAGGAAATCAAAGGTTAAAAAGTATTCAAGTATGTATATGCGGAGTACCAAAAACGGTACAGCAAAAATAAGAGATCCAAAAGATATTAGAAAGATACCACAATGATCCAATGTTTGGAGGACATGTAGGAAATAATAGGTTATTAAAGAAACTAAGAGCAAATTTCAAGTGGAAAAAGATGGAGAAAAACGTAAGGAAGTATGTAAAAAATTGTCATAAATGTCAAGTGAATAAAGCGAAACCTAATCATAAAGAAAAATTTGTTGTCACAGATACATCTATAAAACCATTTGATATTATTTACATAGACACAATAGGTCCGTTTGTAGAGAGTAAAAACGGTAATCGTTATTGCATTACAATATTATGCGAATTAACTAAATACGCAGTAATGATACCGGTTCAGAATAAAGAAGCACACACAATAGCAAAAGCAATTTTCGACAACTATATACCGAATTACGAATTGATGAAGGAGATAAGAACAGATCAAGGGACGGAATATAAGAACGAAATAATGAAGAATTTAGCGGAACTATTAAATATAAAACATAATTTTTCAACAGCGTACCATCATGAAGCAATAGGCAGTTGTGAAAGATTACATAGGACATTTAACGAATATATAAGAAACTTTATCAAAGATTCTAGGGATAACTGGTGTGAGTTTGTAAGAATGTTCGCATATTGTTATAATACAACGCCAAACACGTATCACGGATACACTCCTTTTGAGTTATTATACGGGAGAAAACCCAATTTGCCAGAATTGTTAGACGTAAAAATTGAACCGTGTTACAATTTTGAAAGATATGATAAAGAATTAAACTACAAATTACAATACGCTAACGAAAGGGCCAGGCAGTTTTTAATAAATAACAAATTAAGTAGAGTTAATAATAGCGAAAATGATTCTTCACCTGTAAATTTTGAAATAGGGGAATTAGTTATTTTAAAAATGAAGGGAGAAATAAATTTGATCCACATTATCTAGGTCCGTTTAAAATAACGGGAATTAAGGGGGTAAATTGCGAGATTACATCTCCAGACAAAAAACAACAAATTGTTAATAAGAATCGATTGTTAATATACAAAGAACGGAAACATTTATTTAGTGTAGTGTATTGATAAACGAACTAGTAGTGTTTAGTAAACAAAGACAAAACAAAAACATTCATTAAAAACAGTTATAGGTATAAGTGATATCGAAAAATTAAAATGATTCAATTTTTCTCTTCCAAGAGGGGATGATGTAGTGATCCTTAAAATACAGTAATGGAAAAAGGACATTAGCTTAGAAATAAGGTTTAAATTTAGGTTAATATTAATTATAGTATTTAGCGACCATTGCTCTGAAACGGTCAATGTCAATTATCAAGGGAGGCACGTTTCTGTTAATGTATAAACAAACATGTACAACTTATAGACGGAGGTCGGATATGTAGTTAAACATAACTACGTTTCCCATAAAATAAGAGTGAACGAACCAGGATGAAATTATTGTTATTTATACTTTGACTAAGTCGATCGATATATTTATAATTGTGTATTTTAACGTATTAAAACTTGAACCCAGTGATTTTTATAAATGTGATGTTGTTTATTCTATTCCCGGATACAGGTTGCTAGGTAAGTGATTTCCTCAATGATGATAGGCCTTTATGGTAAACGTCAAGTATACGAGGGACACTTACTAAGTAACCACTACACAGAAAAAGAACTTTTGGGCTTTGTATGGGCCACCAAATATTTCCGACCTTATTTATATGGCAAAAAATTTACCATTGTTTGTGACCACAAACCACTCCACTGGCTTTTTTCTATAAAAGACCCAAATTCTAAACTCATTAGATGGCGAATTAAATTAGATGAATTTGATTATAAAATTGTATATAAACGTGGAAGCCTTAATACTAATGTGGATGCATTATCTAGAATAGAAATTAATACTAAAGAAACGAACGGAATTCTTAATGATGAAAATTTTTGGAAAAATGTTGACGATGTTTTGAGCCGCGATATAAATTTTAGCAATGAACCAATTCCGTCTCAATCACAACGAAGTATTAATACACCTTCGCCATTTACAGTTGAAAATCAACTAAAAATTCCAACAACAGAAGTAACTCAAACGATAACCCTGACCTAGATACTATATCCCTGATAGTAAATCCCGACGCTGACCTAGACAATGAAAATTGGTCGACAACAAACTCATGTGAGAACAAACTCATGTGAGAACAATCCTGACTCTGCATTACAGCAGATAACACCTGACCGTCAAAATGAACCCAACGACGATAGAATCAACGTACACGAAAACGAGTCTCTTACGATTCATTCTAATGCCGAAGAAAATCCGGTAATAGGTATCCCTATCGCAAAATGCGCAGTTAACGTCGGACAAAATCAAATTATAATTAGTTCCGTTTAACATTCTGCAGCGAAACCTAAAGTTAGAATAGTATTTGAGAAAAAGAAACAAATAACTGTGCAAATATCAAAAAAATAACCCAGAACAAGACACTATAAATTTTATTAAATAATTGATTACACCAAATATTCAATATCACGTTCATTTCGGAAGCCTTGAATTGTACGAACCATTTTCGACAATATTACAAAAATATTTCAGATCAAATTCAATCCAATTAAAACTTTGTACCACAAAATTAATAGATGTAACAGATCAAGAAGAAATCAAAACTATCATACAAAGCTATCACGAAGGAAAATCAAATCACCGAGGAATAGATGAAACTTATTTAAGATTGAAAGAAAAATTTTATTGGCCTAACCCAAAAGAATCCGTACAAACATTTATAAACGAATGTCAAATCTGCCATCAAAGTAAATATGAACGAAATCCAGTACACATGCAATTAAATATCACCCCAACCGCCTCGAATACATTCGAAATTATTCATTTAGATTCTTTCACGATCGAACAAATAAAATTTTTAACTATTATTGATAGCTTTTCTAAATACGCTCAAACATATCACATAAATTCTGCCTCTGGTACAGAAGAGGTAGACAATCTTATCAAATTCTTCTCTCATCACGGCATACCGAAACAAATCATAGTTGACAATGACACAGAATTCAAAAATTTCGTATTAGCAGAACTACTGAGCCTTCATAAAAATCAAGTTCATTTTACCTCTCCCAATCATCCTCAATGTTATATGCTATACTTGCTTACAATCATTCGATTCATTCCAGTACAAAAATGAAACCGATAGATATAGTCAACGGACATATTAATAATAATGATGTTTATGACATTGACATAAATAAAATACTCTTAAATGATTACATCAACAATCACAAAGAAAAAACAAAATTATTGTACTCAAAAATTAATTCCGACTTAAGTAATCGAAAAGAAAAAATTACTTCTAAACTAAATACAAACCGAGACAAACCGGAAATATTTAAACCTAATCAAAAAGTATATGTAAGAAAACACATACGACAAAAACACGCTAATAAGTACACTTTACCAATCAAATTGAAAACCGTCAAACTTGCAAATAAAATAGCTTCAACTGAAAATAGAGAAAAGGTACATATGGACAACTTGAAACGTCCCCGGAAAAAACGTGAAAAATAAAAAATTATGTACGATACTTATACACAACTTTCACACGACAAGACACACAAAACAATCATTTATAATGTAGAATTTTGCTTTATTTCAGATTTTCTGGAAATATGGAACTCCAAGATAAAAGAACAATTAGAAATCTCGTTAACAATCCCGGGTTGCTACCCTCTAAGTTAGGAACCGTAAAAATTGAAATGTACAGTTATGGACTTATACACTATTATGATTTGAACCCAATTATTTTAGAAATTAATAAATTACAAATTCAAGCCACAAAAATTAGGGCCTTTGCTGTTCAAAACATACAATACGCTAATGATCTCTCAAATTATTGTAAATTGCTTGACTTCACAGAAACCAAGATTAACGATAAGCTAGCAGAAATATTACCCCATCCTTCAAGAACTAAAAGAGACCTTATAAACGGCATAGGATCAATATTTAAATCTATCACTGGAAATTTAGATTCTAACGATGGAGAAAGATTTGAAACTCTCATCAAAGAATTACAAAATAACCAAAATAATTTAGCTAGTAGAATAACAAATCAAAATTCATTATCAGTCTCGCCCATTGATAAATTTAATAGAACCATCGAACAAATAACCAATAACGAACAAATTTTGGTAACCAAAATTGAATTTATCCATAATTTAATCAACAGACAACCAAATTACGAATATTATGCACATATTAAGATAGCTATTAGCTTAATCATAGATCTGTATGAGTTGATTAATTTGGTTCTAGATGATATTGAAAATTCAATGACATTTGCTAAACTTCAAGTGATGCATCCGAGCATAATTAAAACTTCTGATTTATTTAAACAATCAAAGAATTTGGAGAAAATATTTACAAAAAACGAATTGCCCTTAGAAGTTGGATTCGATAAAATTTTACTCTACGAAAAATTAATTAAAATTGATTGCTACTCATATAATAATAAAATTACATATATTTTAAAAATTCCTATAACATATCCCAAAGTTTTTGATTACTACCATTTATTTTCGGCTCCATTACTAGAAGGGTGTCAGTTTAAGGTGATAATACCTCAGAATAAATTTTTAATTACGAATGGTGTCAACTTCGCTTATTCAAGCAAACCTTGCAAAGAGATTCTCCCTCAGCAGTATGTCTGCTCGAGAATAGACCTGCAGGAAATTCAAGAAGGAAGGCCTTGTGAAATGAACTTACTTGAAATAAAACGCACTTCCATCTGCAAGGAAACCAAATTACAATTGTCGAAGCCATTTCTGAAACAACTAAACAATTTCAACTGGTTGTACATCATTCCATTCCAGGATACAGCAAATTTCAAATGTCCAAATCAGGAGGTAACCAAGTGTCTTACAGCGGGTACTTATCTCTTAGAAATTCCTTTGAGATGCCAAGTAGTAGCTCATCACACAGTCATAAATTACCAACAACTATATAGTAGCTTCAGCCAGCCGATAATACTATTCAATCTAGACAACAATACCTTTCGCCCAACCACATCAAACCTCGACTTTCATTTGGAGGAAGCAGAACTAGACGATCTCCAACCACTAAAAAGTAAATTTGTGGAAAATCAACCTCAATTAACATTCGGACAAGTCTCAAAAACCCCCAGCTTATGGACCTTATCAATTTATTTATTTATTGTTAATTTTTTTATTTTTGTATTCTGTAGACCCCGTACTCAGCACAAATATTATATATATATATATATGTATATATAAATATATATATGTATGTATGTATATATATATATATATATATATATATATATATATATATATATGTATATATAAATATATATATGTATGTATGTATATATATATATATATGTATGTATATATATATATATATATATATATATATATATATATATATATGTATATATGTATGTATGTATATATATATATATATATACATATATTCGCGATTTGAATTTTTTATTGAGAATCTTTGTTTAGTTGAATTTTCAAATCAATAATTATATTGAATAAAATAGATATAACCAAACAGCCCTTCATGTTCTACCCCCTGAATACCCACGGGATCACAACAGTTACATGATTTTCATATATTTTATTTGTAATGTATGTTCTATTTATATATTTCATCAATAAATTAGCCTCTTGGGATTTTTCACAATTCCATAATTTTTAGTTTTCCATTATTTTCATTATATCGGAAAACGCCTCCTCTGGATATTGCTAGACTACTTAAAAAATATCATATAAGCATGTTCAGAGATAGAAACAAAATTATATAACAACAATTTGGTTCTCTGTAGAGTAATTTAATAATAATAATAACTTTATTCAAAAATATGGTTTTACAAGAACATTACATGAAGTGAATAAAGTAGGTTAGCGATAAGTGTTATTACACTTGTTTCGCAAAAAATAGAATTTAATCATATATGGTCACATAATAAAAATAACAATAATAATAACTTTATACAAAAAAAAATATGGTTTTACAAGAACATTACATGGACTGAATAAAGTAGGTTGGCGATAAGTGTTATTACACTTGTTTCGCAAAAAATACAATTTAATCATATACAATGGTCACATACAACAATACTAGTTATTGAATTCAATATAAATAAAAACACTATAAATTATATGTATAAAATTGAATCAACGACACATAGAATTTTAAATTATAATTAGGCCTAAATACAGTAGAACTATGCATATAATCCATTGGAGTGAAGTCGATACAAAAATGTTATATACTACAAACAACATGAACGAACTACAGTACTTAGCATCACAAAATAAAATGTCATAAAAATAATATTTATTTACCATTTTAGGACATATAATACTACAGATAAATTAAAATGTTAGTAGGTTACAACAACGATTTTAATATGGGTAAAAGTGTGAATGATATAATATATATAAAATGTAAAAATGTAATAAAATAACAATATTTTTTTAGGCGTATTCATATTTAACACACATGGAAATGGGATAGAGATAAAAATGTATACGAAATATAACGAGGAAGTTTCTTGGTCAATATCGATTGGTTAAAATAATCATTCTCAAAATACTCGAACTTTAGATCTCTTCATGAACATTTTCAGCTATTTTTTGAATTGGAATGAGTTGGGTATAGCGCGAATTGTTTCAGGTATTGAACATTTTTGGAGCGTTATAAGAAAAACTAGTTCTCAGCAGTGATTTTGTTATTTGTGGTATTACATATTTCTTTCTGTGTCTAGTGTTATAGGTATGTTTTGGTAAGTTTGATGAGTGTTTTATTGTATAGTACTTCATGCTGACATTGTAGTAATAGAGTTGTTTGAGGTTGAGTACCTCTGATTCTTGAAATAGTAGATCACTTGGATATCTTGAGTTTTTATTTAGAATAATTTTCAGGAATCGTCGTTGTAGAACTTCAAGGGGTCGGATGGGGGATTTTAGTGCACCTCCCCATGCTAATAAACCATATCGAAAATGACTTTCAACGAGTGCATGATATAGTGTGAGTAAATGATGAACAGGAAGGATTTTTTTCATGTATCTTAATTTATATAGGATACATTGTAGTTTTTTGGCTACGTAGTTGATGAATTTAACTATAGATCATTTACATGAAATAACAGACAAAACTGGAGAGTTTGCTACCGATTCACTCCTAAATATTGGTCTGCCAAAAGATGCTACAGACCAACAATTTATTTGTGAAGATGTTGACAAATTACCTAGTTCATCGCTCCAATAACATAAAACTCATTCGTTATCGAAATTAACAAGTTTTAACTTTAGGTGTGAGTATCGCCGAACCTAGACACAAAACAGTAGCAAATAATTTGTCTTCAGACAAAGATAAGATATGAGTTGAGCGCCACTAGGCTTTTTATTGTTTAGTTGAACATAGAAACAACGCCATAAAGATACCTGTTCATGCCTAGGCATTAACTGTGTAATTATTTGATTTAGTTTTAGCAGTGTGTATAATATAAGTGATCTAGGAAGTTAAGAAAAAAAAGAAGTTAATATAAAAATTGTATTACAATGTACTAATCTGGATATACAATGTGATGATAATAAAATGATATTAGTAAAAATAACTATTGGTAATTATCATAGTATCGGTTAGTATACTATGTCCTAAAATTTGATTACAATAGGTTTGTCTCAATAACAGATATGTTTTTTTAAAAAACCTAAGTGATGCAACATTATTAGGTTGATTTAACTAAAACTTTCTATGAAATACCGATTGATACGATCTCTAGAGTTGGATCATCAAATTCACAAAACAATAAAAGTACTTATCTTTTGTATTGTTTCTCAGAGGGGAGCAATATCTTAACTCCAAGGAATAAAAATTAATTATTGTTGTCCTGTGCTGTAGAGATAACGATATTCTCCCTTTATGTCAGCTAACATCTCACATTGTAGTAAGCCATTCGGAAATCATCCCGAAGTATTATGGAAGTATTACAGAAGCCCTACGGAAGCCGCTAAAATAAATATAATGAGACTAGTTAGAAGTACAAGGTAATAGTATTATCTTCCTCTGTTGAAATTCGTTAGAGATATTTTTTACATTTTTTTATGTAGAACCGATGAAAGTAATACAAACATGAACTAACAAATTTTACCAAAGAAATACATATAACAGAAAGGGGGAAAATAGGAAAGACAGTAAGGGAATTTCTAATAATATATCGGTGTCCTATAATCACCGACCATCGGTTTTGAATATTATAAAAATTGATGGGTCGACCCCATTTTTTAAAACGGTCAACCTATTCCACTACCAGAATTCTGAAATCTGACTACGTTCGATCAAAATACCCATAGTAAACAAATAAACACTCACCTGAAAAAAGATATGGCCCGGTTTTAAATCTCTATGGTTAATTACAATATAGAAAATTAGTCGAAGTCGACAGCATCCCTTCGAAAACGAACTACCTCGGTTCGAGGTTCTCGAAAAGCGCTGAATATTCGAAAGTCTACTGACAGATAACGGTAGTGACTAATTCACCATCAAACCGGAAACTTCGCTTTATAAGAAACTGACTAAACTCCCGGCGGAGATTAACAAGTGAAATGTGAAACGTAAGGCTTCAAATTGTTAGAGAAGGAAGAAAAATGTTTCTTCTTCCTTTTGATTTGACTTAAAATATTGATTAGGATTGGCAAAACTAACTGAAAATATAGAGGAGATTCCATATTGAGTTCATAATAATGTATTAGCTGTCTCGATAACTTATAATAATGTAGTTTTGAGCAGCTGGTTCAACGTTTGATATTCTAAAAACCAGAAGATAGTGCTTGTTTATACGATAATTTCAGTGAAATTTAGTTAGAATATGAGTTAGTAACGGGTAAAGATCTTGGAATTTGAGTTATATTGTAAGATATTACTCATCTATCATATTCCAGTTACATTGTAACGCTAAGACTGGTTTTTACTCAAAAAAAGTTATCAGAAGATGACATTTTCTCATGACTACTGCTATATAAATCAATTCAATCAATATTTCAAAATTAATACATCCGGATATCTATTTTGTTATCTTGAAACTTGAAATTGGGTAAATGCGTCACTAGCAGAGAAGCAATTTTAATAAAGGAAAAGAGAAAGCTAATGAATCGTACTTTTTATAGTTAGCCATAACTGTGGATAAACGCGATACTATATAACGTTTATTCGATATCACGATCTATTGATGACGACCAGTGGAAAATCTAATTGGATAGAACACATCATTAATTCGAATCAAAAATCTGAAACTTTTCTAAATATTTCCTCTCGCCATGCGATGCAGAAAATCTGTGAATCTGCTACTGGAACATTTCAGATAAATTTCACGCGAGTGAATTTACTGGAAATCTGGAGCGGAACAAACGTCTCGTGTTTGGAATAGGAAACTGCAGTTGGTCAGTTAGTAATAGATTTCAGTTGAATATATTTTTTTATGTGAGACCTTTAATTGTAACTTCAGATTATTTATTTATTGGTATTTGCGAGATTTCAATCAAAATTCATACGTTTGGCTTTGAGAGAGTATATTTTTGCAAATGCACTGGAAAAATAAGCGGATTAAAGTATACAAGTTTCAACCAAACAAATTCAACTAGAGAATAGACTACCTAAGATTCGAGTAGCTGCCATTGAACATGAAGTAAACAATTCATGGATGTTGCAACATTATCTTAAATGACAATAGATTATCTATAACATTTGTGTGAAATCTGCAAAAATAAATTAATATAATAAGTTGATTTATAAACATATATACTTACGCAATAATTTTTATCTTGAATTGTTCATTTACACGGGTAAAACAATCACAAAAGTCCCTAATTGGTGCAAATTCAACAGTTAAATTGTTCACAATTTAACATGTTAATTCTGAGGCCGCCTTCTAATGAATGCATATATCCACCATGTTTTCCTAATACACCGCCTTCTCTAGTTTCTTTGCCAACCTCTTCAACACTCCCAAATTCTTTCAGCATCTAAACACATGCCCCACATCATCCTCTATCTCACACCTCTCGCACAGTCCCGAGTCCCTTCTCCCAATCCTGTGGAGGTACCCTACCCTCAACTCATATCCAGTAAGTACCTGTGTAAAGTAGTAGTTCACCTCTCCGACCTTCCAGTCCATCCAATTTCTCTTACTCCTGATAGCTCCTGTCAGAGCGCCCTCATACTCCTCCCACCTTCTCTCCATTTATCCTCCGTTCATTTCTGTACTTCCTATCTCCTCCAGTATTTATTCTTGGTTCTAGCCATCACGTCTACTGGGTACGACCTTGAAAGCACCACTGCTACCAGTCCCCCCACTGTTTTGTAACCCTGCAGCACCCTAAGGAGTGGCCTTAACCTCGCATTCACCCCCGCTTTTTTACTCCACATTTCCGCACCATGCAGCATACTCTGTTCTAGTGTCCTACCAATTACCCTCCTCTTCCACTTCCCGGCCCTTTCACATTCCAGAGCAATCTTACCAGTCATGCTGCCCTTGCTTTCGCCTTCTCTGTCATCTTAGCCATATGCGCTTTAAAAGATAGTTGGCTAATCAACCACTTAATATTCCACCGACTCCTCCATACGAATTTCCCTAATCTTCAGCTTCATCCATACTTCTCTCGTCTTGCTCCGTCCCTTCACTAGCAGCCCCATAGTCTTTTCCTCAGCCACTTCCTGTCTGCACCGCTCAATCTTCTCCATAATCTTCCTAAACATCCTCTCCGCCTTTCTTTCTATCTTCGCCTCCCCCTTTGCCATACATACCAAACAAACGTGATCTGCATACACCGTACTCTCACACCCCTCTTCACATACTGTACCACAAACCTCGTTGAAGACACACTTCCAGAGTGTCGGTCCCAGAATCAAGTCCTGAGGTACTCCCTCTAGAGTCTACTATCTCCCGCCTTGTCGAATAATCATCTACTAGACTGACCAATCCCCACAAGCCTTAGCAACGCGCCCAACACCGCACGTTTACTGACGCTGTTGAACGCGTTCCTGACAACGAAGAACACGAATTAGGCCAATTTTTTGTTCCTCCAGCTGCCCTCCCTAGCCCTTTCCACCAAACCCATTACCCTGCCCAGCGCAGAAATACATTATTCCCCTTTATAAACCCTTGCTGGTTTTTCCTAAAGCCCCCATTCCTACCAACGCCCTCCTCAATCCTATCCTCTATTATTTCCTCCATCAATTTAACCATAACACTCAGCAGGCTTCCCCTCTTTACCTGCCTTCCTCACCAGTATCACCCTGGCCACCTTCCATCTTTCCGGGAATTCTTCCTCTTCGTTTAATAATTTCCAGAAATTCTCCCCATTGTCATTCAACAACCCATTCACCACTCAGGCTCTCTATGTCTGGTGCTTTTCTCACTTCAATGTTTCTCCCCCCTCCCCTTGTACTTCCTATTTCTGTACCAACCTAATCCCTCTCCTTTTCCCTACCTCTCTACTCCGCCCATCCTTTTCACCGTTATCTCATACGCCTTTCCCCATGGATTGTTTTCCAGTTTCCCCAATAGCTCTTCTCATCTCCTTCTGTTAGCCCTCTCCACCCTAAGCTCCAACACCTTCTTTTTCTCCTTGTTACCCCCTTTTCTCTTTATCTACCTCCTTCCTCTCAGCATCTGCCTTCCTTCTTTCTTACACTCCCTCCACAGCTCCTCTATTCCCTCATTCCACCAGTAAAAAACCCTCCTCCCACACATATTACCCCTCTTTCCCTCTCTTCTGCAGCCCTGTATCACCTCGTACAATTCATCTAACCCATGTCCATGTCCCTTTCTTATCTCCTCTCTCACTTTCTTCCTCATACTTTCTATATCGGTATTCGTCCACCTCCATCTCCTCTCTTCCGATAATCCCTTTTCTTATATCCATCTCCACATATCTATGTAAACTCAAGCTTTCGTCATCTTCCAGCACCCTCTAACTACTCACTTTTTCTCCCAGACATTCATCACATGCTGTTATATTAATAAATGACGAACCCCCGTCACCCCACACGAAGAGGGGCGGGAGTCCATAATTCATCACCACTAATCCGTTGGATGCCAATACTCCCTCCAGTATCTCCCCTCTCCTGTCCATTTTCTACCCTCTTCACCATCTGTTCTCCTCTAATCTCTTCACATTCTCCCCCACTTCCTCCTCTTCAATCTCCACTCCTGCCCTTCCTTTTTCGTTCTGCCTCCTCTCCTGCTCCTTATCCTCCAGAGGCGATACCTCCTTCCTTTTCTCCCCATGGTCGCTTCTTGGATCTCCCTCAGTCGACTATCTCATCTCACCTGGCGTACGTTTCATCATTCCTGACCTACCAAAAATTCCCTTTCCTTCCTTTCCTTCATCCATATTCTCCTCTCCCATTTTTATATTTTCTTTATCCATATTCCATCCCACGAGTAGCTAGGGAAAGTACGTCCGCCACCACAGAGCCCGGCTTGCGGTGGTAAGGCTAGCATACTCTAGGAGGTAGCTAGGTATCCTAGAGGCACCGTTTCTGACTGCGTTTCGTCCAGCCATTTATCCATGGCAACGGAAGCTTACAGCGAGGATTATGGATTTTTTGTTGAGGACTAATTGACCACTTAGAGATCGGGCCAGAGATCCAGGACGGACCCTGCCACCATAGCGAGTGATTCAATATCTGTGACGGTAATAAACCTCGTGATAGATAATCACTCGGGTTCTCTTCAACAGATATATGGTAAAAGCGATCAGGTGCTACTTAATCATGTATTTTGGATACTCTATTTGTAACAAATGACTGCCAGCGGTGCGGTGATGAATGAGTCCACGAGAGCGCCACAGTGGAATCAGAAAAAGCGAATGTTTTGTTGATGGGATAACGAGCGTTATATACATGTTTAATTAGTTATGAAAGTAATAAGGCGGCACATAATTCTAAGGGAGCGAGTGTTACTGTTTCCAGAGGTGCGACTTTAAATTTAGAACAAATAAGATGTATTGATGTGTTACCATTTGGATGAGTGATATGCAAATAAACACCACAACCATAAGCTGCCATGCTTGCGTCTCCAAAGCCCACAAGATCAAGTGAACATCCATCATTGACTCCTACGTCTGATAATGCGATAGACTCTGCTAGCGAGCGTTTAAACTGATGACGTCAGATCATCCATGAACAGCTCTGAAGTAGCCACAGCCGTAGCATGAGAAAAACGAGTCTGTTCTTGTGAAGCTAACTCACGACCTGTGCGCATAGCTAAATAAGGACTGGAGCGTAGGCCAAAAGCCACAGCGTTGAATTGAAAGACGCGTACAGTTTCATTGTCACTAAAACGGTATAGAATTTTTTGACATATTCTATGCGGTTCTGCAATATTTATGCGACGATACATCTGTTTAATATCGACAGAAATTGCGACTTCAAATAAGCGGAAATTTAAAAGTAAAGTGAATAGGTCTGCTTGTCAGTTAGGACCAGAGTGTAGTACATCATTTAAAGAAATGCCAGTATCAGTTTTAGCGCTAGCGTCTAATACGACGCGGGTTTTAGTAGTGGACTTATCTGGGCGTACTATAGCATGATGCGGAATAAAATAGCCTCAATTCAAAACTTATTCAGATAGAGCGATTTCAGATAAGTAACCATTACTAATATGATCCATGATTACGTCAATATAATCTTCACGTAATTGTGGAAACGAGCGAAACTTACGCTCCAAAGAGAGAAGCCTATGGTGAGCAACTATGTAGGAGTTCCCTAAAGAAGCGGGTTCGCCCTCAAAAGGCAGCGAAACAGTGAACCTATCTGTACTATCTCTAGTAACGGTAGAATTATAAAGCCTCTCACATCGTGAGTCATCAGAACTCTGTGAAGACGGCAATGAAAGCTCTTCAAGAGCACAAACATTATTCAAAGTTTTATTAGAAGCGTCAAATGTAATAGGACCGAATAACCAGGCAATATCATCATGGGAGTGCGAGACAGAAAACTCACCCATAATAATATAACCAAGCGAAGTCTAGTAGCGGCGGTGACGTCACCGTAAGTGCGAGAACCGACGAACTCAGCGTGTCGTATAGCGTGAGACAAAGTGGGTTTACTACTTTTACTATATCCTAGTAGTAAATACGGGAAAATCTGTGCCCCAAGTATAGCGTGTACTTGGCCCGGGACGGTCTAAGTCTCGTCTGCCAAAGGTATATCCAAACAATTTATACTACATGTCGGCAACAAACTTGCGCGGTAGATAACAATATCGTGGATTTGATACAATCATTAAGACTGTTCCACTCATTTGCTGGTTCATGCAAATGCAAAGTAAGTGCGGCGTCTTTAGACGTAGAAGAATTCAAAACGATTGCAGTATGGGATGCGGAGCGCGGTGCGGGAGAGACGATAGCGTCAGTCGAGTCAGGCTGAACCAGGCTAGGGACACTGCAGACCGTGCCATCTATAGAGCCCGTCGAGTAACTAAAATCCGTAGATAAATCCAAAAAATTAACGAAAACTGTAACGTCGTTAGTAATCAAATTTTATTGATTTTTATAACTGCGTATGCGCGATACCATATTGCTCGTCCCCATCCCCACATGTTATATGTTATACTGTTATCATTTCTTAGTTTAAGTGTAGAGGTTATTTTAAGGTTACGGTATTTTGGTGTATTTTTTAATTGCTATAGTGTAATATTTATCTGTTGCTTCGTTGCTTTATTGTTATTAATTGAAAATACAATGTCAAAGTGTATTCTGAAGGAGTAACAAGTGGTGTAATCGGTAAGTTTTATTAAAAAAATTTGAGCATTTTTCTTTCACAATTAACAACCATTATCTTCATTTTTATATAACACAGAGAATTTTTACTAATTTAATCGACAACTTTAGATATCATGGCTGTTCTTTACATTAGCTAAACTAAAAATTGCTGCATTAATAAAGTAAATATTTCTTTTTACAGTTTTGTTCCTCCAACCCAGGAAGATAGAATTAATATGGCTGAAAAGCAGTGGTAATAAATAATTAAATTTGTCGACGAAGAAACGATGGAGGATATGATCTCTCAATTTTCAAAAACAGTGTTTCTTTAGATTTGAGAAAGACGAAGAGAGGTTATTAAGACAGCTTGATTTGCCTTCCCATATGAGTGGAAATTAACAAAAATTGATGGTCAGTTTTATTGTATTCAATATAGCATGCTATAATTTTGGACATTTTAAAATGTAAATTGAGCGAATGGAAAGACGAGTACTAAGTGTGTAATTTTATTGAAATTCCAGGTAAGCTCTCGCCAAGAAAAAAATATACAGAAAGTGTCAAAAAACATCAAACCCTGTAACTGCTACATACATTGAAATAAAATGTTTGATGTTACATCATTATTTAACTAAAATTTGTTAAAATTACTCTATAAAGAGTGTGTACAATTGTAATTCACATAACGAAACATCTAATTTGATTACCAACTAAATGATATGTGTGCACACCCTCTTTATATGGTAATTTTAACAAATTTTACTTAAATAATGATGTAACATCAAACATTTTATTTCATTGTGTGTACATTGTACCTGTTGTATGTTTTTCTCTTGTCGACAGCTTCGAGAATGACCTAATGGCTGAAAGCGCTTAGCTGGAATTTTAATCAAATGACATACTCAGTACTCGTCTTTTCATTCACTCAATTTATATCTAGTGTGTACACCTTACTCAGACAATTCCATTTTAAAATGTAAATATTGAAAAAATCATAATCTGGGTTTTATTTTATGTTATAGCTAGCTATATTTCCTCTACCAGCTATGGGATGGAAGGTATTGATACCTTGCCGATTTTTATATAAAGCCCATGGTGTGACAATTTATGGGAAATGAAAGTGAGTATTAACTTTTGTTGAGGCATTACGTCTAAGTATTTGGTCTAGCGGTAACCAAAAATCCAGAATATCCAATAAAGACAAAATTAAAAAATAGTTAAAAATCAAGAATTCCTAAAAAAATCGAAAGCTTCAAAAAAGGGAACCAAACAAATGTATACATTCAAACATTTTTTGATATTTTTTTGGCTTAGTACAAAAACATATGTAAACTTATTATTTCTATAGTAAGCTCATTTTTTTTTCTTTTGTTGACATAAATTTTCAAACATATTTGTGTGTTTACTTATTTATTGTTGTTATTTTGTGTGTTTACTTGTAGAACCTCAGCTAAAAACGATAAAGGACTACATGAGACGGTGGGATTCTTAAGAGCCCTTAAGAAACATTTAAACAATCATAGACTGCCAGGAGCTCCAGAGTAACTTAAACTGGCTTGTGCAATGGTTTCATAAGACCGGAATGCTTTTAAATGTAGAAATATACAAATATGCAATATACTAGGTTTAAGCTTGTGTTATAAATCTATTTAATACTTCCAGTAAAGAAATAAAGATGTGTTTCAAGTGGAAATGAAATGTTAGATATATTATTTTAAATGTTGTACAGTCACAAGTGCTGTTTGGCACTCTTATATGTAATTACTTGGCACCTTGTATTTACAGAGCTGGACAGTATTTAACAACTTTTCCTATAAAAATATTTTAAATACTTTTGTTCTAACATTCACATTGATTATACTCAAATGTTTCCTTTCACAGAAAGTTGCCAAGAATAGTAGTTAACCACTTACTGCTAACACTTTTTTCATTAGGTAAGTAGCAGTTATACTCCTGCAGTTTGTCCAGCTCTGTGTGTTTATACGAGTGTAATAATCAATCAATATAAACTTATCATATATAATTTTCTACTTTTATCTTAATTTAACATCATTTGAAAATCTGATGATACTCCAATCTAGAATGTATGTTACTCAAAATATTTTTTAATTATTGCATGGTTTTTACACTATAATTTATTTGTTGTCATTATGTTTATTAAGACAAGTACTTTGTCAAAGAAATTATTTGTTGTGTATTTTTATACCAAAATAAATAAATTGTTTATATGATTATTGTTTTATTTTTTCCAATTTAATTAACCATTTATGGTCCATCATTTGATATTTCATTTAATTTAACTCAACATCTAATCATTATTTAGTTAATGGAGTTAAATTGAATGAAATGTCAAATGATGGACTATGAATGGCTATTTTGAAATAAAATAATTAAAATAATATTTGAATATACCGCCAATTCGCCAAAGCCTAAAATCACAGAAATATTTCCAACATCACTCAGTTGTTTACTCGACGGGCTCTTTAGATGGCACCACAATCAGTGTCTCATCTATCTGTGGGTTATCTGTGGGCTGAACCACGACTGGTTGCACGGCCTGCGCTAGCGCTCGACTCGGGTTGCTATTCTCATGTCGCATGACATTAGTATTGTTATCACCTTCGAAATGTAATAGCGAATGATGTCTACGATTACAAGTTTTACAATGGGTACATGATCTACAATTTTTTGGTTAATATTGAGACCTTAGACAATTTACACCAAAATAATTAGCCTTAATGAAATTATATCTTTCAGTAGTTGACAATTTTTTAAATGAAGAACATTCGTATAAATTTAAATGTTGCGTACTTTTACACATTTTACAGACGGAAACATTGTCACGATCTGAAGTAGTGACGAAAGTACTAGAGAGATTAGACTCAGGCTAGGAACACTGCAGAGCGTGCCATCTATAGAGCCTGTCGAGTAACTATAATCGGTAGATAATTCCAAAAAATTAACGAAAACTGTAACGTCGTTAGTAATCAAATTTGATTGATTTTTATTACTGCGTATGCGCGATGTCATATTGCTCGTCCCCACATGTTATATGTTATACTGTTATCATTTCTTAGTTCAAGTGTAGAGGTTATTATAAGGTTACGGTATTTTCGTGCATTTTTTAATTGCTATAGTGTAATATTTATCTGTTGTTTCGTTGCTTTATTGTTATTAATTGGTAAGACAATGTCAA
The DNA here is from genome assembly GCA_963921935.1 of Galeruca laticollis. Lineage (NCBI taxonomy): Eukaryota > Metazoa > Arthropoda > Insecta > Coleoptera > Chrysomelidae > Galeruca > Galeruca laticollis. Next base: position 33,531,028 of record OY998185.1, read on the forward strand.
AGTGTATTTTGAAGGAGTCTAATAAGTGGTGTACTCGGTGAGTTTTATTTAAAAAATTTGAGAATTTTTTCATTCGCAATTAACAACCATTATCTTTATTTTTCTAAAACACAGAATTTTCACTAATCCAATCGACAACTTTAGAGATCATAGTTGTGTTTTACATTAGCTAAACTGAAAATTGCTGCATTAATAAAGTAAATATTTTTTTTATACTTTTGTTTCTCCAACCCAGGAAGATAAAATTAATATGGCTGAAAAGCAGTGGCAATAAATCATTAAATTTGTCGACGAGGAAACAATGAATTTGCCAAAAATAGTAGCTAACTACTCATTGCTAACACTTTTTCAGATTAAGTTAGTAGCAGTCATACTTCAGCAGTTAGTCCAGCTCTGTGTGTTTATACGAGTGTAATAATAAATAAATAAATATAAATTTATCATGAATAATTTTCTACTTTTATCTTGATTTAACATCATTTAAAAATCTAATGATACTCCAATCTATACTGTATGTTACTCAAATTATTTTTTAATTATTACATTATAGTTTATTTATTGTCATTCTGATTGTTAAGAAAATTACTTTGGGAAAGAAATTATTTGTTTGAAGAATTGTAGACTTTTTCAGTATCCACAATTATTCCACTGGATATTTATTTGTACGACTTTACCTTTCACTGTAAATAGCAGGAATACCATTTTTCATTCCTTTCCAACCGCATACATCAACCCTTAACCCACCATATTTTTCAGGGTTTATCATAAATCTTTTTATCATTCTCACTTATGAAAGTTCAGGTCACAGTTTTCAATTTTTTTTTCTAAATTAGTTATTCCGATCGTTCTAGGTAATTAAAGCTACATAAACTAAATACAAGCAAACACAGAACCCCTCACATCTACGTAAAAACGTCAGATTTAACATAATTTAGTAAAATTTTGACGTTATCGTAAAAAATGGTGTTTTTCACTTGTACAACAGTCATATTTATACAGAATGGTTCATTAACAATTATCCATATAATAACTGGAGAAACCTTATCACAAAAGATGAAGATTCGAGAGCACTTCAGTAAAATATTCCTTCTTACTGAGATCTAGGGTGTTATATCTTAAATATTTGAAATGATTGTAGTCCATTGTTTTCACACCTCCCACTTTTTATATATTAGGATACTTCAATTATTGGTAAAATATAATTTTCGTCTATCACTAGAGGCATGCGGTAGGGGTAAATACTTATTTTCCCCCCTACGCCACTATCGTTAAAATGATTTCAGCATGTTTTTTCGATACTCCGTTACTTTCTACGTAAATATTAACCTCCTGTCTCTATGCGATACAGTACGAAGTTTTCAAGTTATTCGAGATTAAAGGAATGTTTATAATACCCAATTTTATTTTATCTCTTATTTCGCACTAGTCAACACTATTTTACTAATTTGGTTATGAAATTTATAAGTTTTAGTTGATTCCATCTCAAATGATCTTCTCATATTGATGTTTATCAAATTTTCACTCTAAGATGATATACATTAAAAACTATTATTTTTATTCTATCCCAATGGACGCTTTTGGTTATAGCGGAAATATGTTAGCACTACAGTATATTTTTTAGGTTTACTGTATCCAGATAGAACATCTAAGTCCTAGAGATGAGCACACTCACTTTTGCTGGTGTTTCGGTTAAAAACAAAGATAAGCGGCGCAAATAGGTACTATCTTCGTAATAAAATAATTTTTTATTTGTTTTATGATAAATTGAAATTTATCTGCCTCCATTTTTCATAAATTGAAAGTACCTATTTACGACTTGAAAACCGTGAAAACACGGATAAGCTAAAAAGCAACTATGATAATTTGAAGGTTCACAATAACGCAAAAATTATCTTGCGTCGATTTTTTAGTTAAATCTTCAGTTTTTACTAGCAAATTAGATCATTTATTTGAAATTCCCACCTCTTAAAGGGAGGCGACTGTAGGGCCAAGTGAGAGGAGTTTAAAACAAAACACAAATTGGCGGGCACTATTACTATATATATATATATATATATATATATATATATATATATATATATATATATATATATATATTGAACCAGATATCATAGATCGTAAGAGAATTAGTACTATTAAAATATGTTGCTAGTATTAAAATATATGAAAATAATATAATTTAAGAAAATAAGTAAAAAGGAAACACTTTTCTTAATTTAAACAACATATCAAATAAAGATATATTAAATAATAGCCTATAACAATATAATAAATAATGAATTACTTCAATATTAATACAAAATATAGAGATTGCCTAACCAATGTAATGATGTAAATAAAGTTGCCTAAGACGAAGAATAATTTCCATACCATAACCAGCTGTTCACCTAAAAAGAAACAATTATATAGTCAAGTCAAGAGAATATTAGATATAAGTAGTTACATTAGAATACAAATATTATTATAGATAATTCATCATAATCATTAATTTAAGAATAAAAAAACAAATACAAATATTGAATGGAATAGAATTCAATAGATTTTCATCGATAAACAAATAATGACCTATATACAAATGATATATGGTAAATAAAATAAACGTTGAATCAATAAATAGAAATTTGTTAAAGTTTATTATAAATAATATAATGCAAAGCGTTTAGACAAATAACATAAGAGAATTTATATTTATAATGAATATGAGTGTAACAATGATATACTATCAATAACAATATTGGATGTTGTACCATTTAAATGTATCTATGTATAACCAATTTTAATTTAGTTGTATGATGAAAAAACTCATAGGAACTCTATAAATGAACTAATTATGTAAAAGAGTGTATGTATGAAATTTTTTAATAAGTGATAGAAGTTTCAATTATCTGATTGCAAAAGACAATATCTTATTGGTTATAAAATATGACAGAACAAATTGTGAATCAATAAATAAACTTTGAAATAGTGACCTGAAAAAGAACAAAAGACTGTTTGTTGAAAAAAGTAGAGAATCGAGGGGACGCTTAAATAAGAAGGGAAGCTGGTGTCAAGAAGCGAGGAGTGTGTGTGATGGTGTTCCTGAAATTTCAAGAAATTCCCGGTTTAACACATTTAAACCTATAAAGTACTATTAAATACAATCTTAGTAATACTCACAGTCAATTGTATCAAGTTTTTCGGCAAGAATTTATGAAATTTTCATCAATTTTGGTTTTTTGGAACTTCAGCGGAGTGTTCCTGGGATCCAGAGACTTTCATCCCAATTCAAGAGCAACAGGTCAGTGTTTTTAAATCATTATTGGCCAATAATCAGTGTAAAAACTCAAAATACTCAATTAAGTACTTAATTTCCTAAAATTGATAAACTTTTGCAAATATGATCGATCTGAAAAAGAAAGAAACAGACTTTGTATAGTGAATTCATTGCATAAATCGTTAAATTTAATAAAAGGCCGAATTTTCAATAAATTAAAATATTTACTTACGCCATCTTGTAATTGCATAAATCTGGTGATTGAAATTTCATAATGTAATAACTATTTCCATCTGTATATAATTTCTATTTTTCTATCTATGTATATAACAATTTTCTTTCCACAGCAATTTGTATCATATATAACTATGATTTATATATAAATTCTTTTATGTGTTTGAACCATTTACTTGTTTGCATCTTCAATAAACTTTGTATAATATGAATAGATGCTTCTTACGTATCAGAATTGTTCGTTTTATGTTGAAGCGCATGACTAGTTTTTCACGCATGCGCATTGATGAAATTATCAAAATAAATAAGTAGATACAATATAACCATTGGCGTCGCACATTATTTTTATCAAATATAAAATATTGCATTGAAAATTAAATCTATTTCAAATAATGTGTTTTCTTTTTATTTAAACAATTACAACAATATAATAAGCCAGGACTCAAAGAGAAAAAGGATTTCATGCTCCCGAATTAATAAATAGATAATAAATATAACAACTATTTAAAAAAACAATAACTGAGCTAGCCAAACGAAATAAAAATTCTAAATAATAAACATCAACATTTAAATTGCATAAAAAAAAGTAAGTAAATAATTCAAAATATATTAATAATTGTCACCCAAAACGTGGGGCGTTTTAAAAAAAAATAGGAAGCATTTAAAATTTAAAACCCAATTAAAATATCAACATGGAAAGAAAAAGTACACTGAGAGATGGAAACCAGGAGTATAGGAGACAGGAAACGCAAGGAGGAACAGTTACCGATGAACAAATATTGCAATTTTTGATTGAGTGGAGGAAAGAAATGAGAGAAGATATGAGAAAGTGGGATGACAAAAGAAGAAAAGATAGGAAAACTATGGTAAAAGATTTTAACCGAGTAGAGGGGAACATTGATGGTAATATGGATAGTAACAAGGATAACATAAATGTGGGAACGATTGGTAAGGAGGACAAGATTAATGAAAATATGAACAATATGAGGGGAGATTTGAAAGCGACTATAAATAAAAATACTGATATGATGGAACCGAAAACAAGTAATAATTTGGAAAATAAAAGTGATGATATGAAACCAGGAAATATTAAGGAACTCAAGGAGAACCAGGAAGAATTTAAGAATGAACAATTTAGAAGGCAAATAGATGAAGTTAACTTAGATATGGAGGATCAAAATAAAAACTTGAAAATAGAACCAAAAGAAAGCGGAATCAAAATGGAAGAAAATTTACCAGGAACTATACAAACAAAAATATCAAAACAAACTAGTAATATAACAAATAACTATGAACGGAATGAAATTAGAAATTATGGAAATGGGAATTTTGAAAAAGAAGAAATTTCAATGGAAATTAAGAATATTGAGAAGAATAATCAGGAATTAACAAATATCACTAAGGGTACAGAAGAAAAGGAAACTGGAGAAATGGAATACATAAGATTACAGGAACAAGCGATTGACGAGGAAAATCAACATTTCCAAGAAAAAGTAAATAAAGAAATCACAAATTTAAATGGTATAATAGAAAGATCAACAGGCATATGTACTAGAAGAAGTGGAATAATGGATAGACAAATTAACAGAGGAATAGAAGAAATGAACCGGAGAATCAAGGACACAGTAGAAGAAATAGACGATAGTATAAGAAGAAATGAAGGACGTATAGGATGCTCAGGAAATTTTTATAACAATAATAATGTAGTAATTGAAGTAATATCTAACAACAACATGACGATAAATTACACAAAAGCTTTCTTTAGAATAATAAATAGTAAAATTGATAATATGGAAGAATTTAAAATGCAAATTTTAATGGATTCATGGGAAGAAATTTATGAGATATGGGGCAACAAAGTTGAAAAGGATACAGTAGAGAATAGACAGACGCTTCAGAAACTTATCGAGATTCAAACAACAGGAGAAGAAAACAAGAAAAAGGTTAGAAAAAGAAAAGCAAATTGAATAGTATGACTTGAGAACAGGAATGAAATTTGGAGACGAAAATGCAATTCAATGGAAAAGGGGAAGGATACAGAAATTAAGTCGAAATAAAGAATGTACATAGAATTTATCAATAATGAGTAATCCAATTATAAGTCATGTATATAAATTATTTATATATGATGTTATGTTACGAATAATACTTGAAAAAAGGAAATGATAGTCATAAGGATAGATTTAAAATTTAATATTAGGTAGTGTACAAAGAGAAAGTAGATATTAGACAGAGTTTTGTTTTCCATTTGGCAGCTGGTGATCCAATTAAATTCATCACGATTGTTTCTTCAGAACCTAAAAAAAATAAATATAATATAATATAAAGAAAAATTTATTAGGTAAAACTTATAATTAACACATTTTAAAAAAATTTGAGTATGGCAAATCAATATATATAGCAAATAAAGGAAACAATTTATGAGAGAAACTGGTTTACATAGAATGAAACTATTAAAGAATATAGGATAGAGGGGATAAAATAAGAATAACTCAAGTATCAAATAGGAGTTCACATTTTTTAAATAAGGAAATAAGATGTAAGTAATAAAGGATAGGAAAGGATAATAATGAATGATATTGATTAAAAATATAGGAGGTAATGTTTAATGTCAATTAGAATCTTATAGATTACTTGAAAATACAGGAAGGAATAAGGAAGTTGATATTGATATATATGAATTTAAGAAATAATTAATTATATTGAATAATGAATATTGAAAAGAAATATGATATGAGGAGTATATAGAAGTATAATGTAATTACAAAGAAATAAGTTGATATATAAGTGGATGTTAGTAATAAATGATAATAGAGAAGTATTATATGAAGTAATATTAAAAATATAATTTGACATTGATCTTAATCAAGTGTATTTTAAGGAAAGAATTGGGAGACAGTTGAAAGAAATAGGTTGTAGTAGAAAATATGTGAACAAATATTTGAGAAACAAAGTTAAAGAAAGTAAGATTATGCCATAAAATTGTTAATTTTTTTCTGAATAAAATAAAATCAATCATTTATAATAAGAAAATTGAAATTTAAATAAATATCCAGGGTATGGATATCATTTAAATTTAAATTTGAGGGGAATTGAACCAGATATCATAGATCGTAAGAGAATTAGTACTATTAAAATATGTTGCTAGTATTAAAATATATGAAAATATATATAGTCAAGTCAAGAGAATATTAGATATAAGTAGTTACATTAGAATACAAATATTATTATAGATAATTCATCATAATCATTAATTTAAGAATAAAAAAACAAATACAAATATTGAATAGAATAGAATTCAATAGATTTTCATCGATAAACAAATAATGACATATATACAAATGATATATGGTAAATAAAATAAACGTTGAATCAATAAATAGAAATTTGTTAAAGTTTATTATAAATAATATAATGCAAAGAGTTTAGACAAATAACATAAGAGAATTTATATTTATAATGAATATGAGTGTAACAATGATATACTATCAATAACAATATTGGATGTTGTACCATTTAAATGTATCTATGTATAACCAATTTTAATTTAGTTGTATGATGAAAAAACTCATAGGAACTCTATAAATGAACTAATTATGTAAAAGAGTGTACGTATGAAATTTTTTAATAAGTGATAGAAGTTTCAATTATCTGATTGCAAAAGACAATATCTTATTGGTTATAAAATATGACAGAACAAATTGTGAATCAATAAATAAACTTTGAAATAGTGACCTGAAAAAGAACAAAAGACTGTTTGTTGAAAAAAGTAGAGAATCGAGGGGACGCTTAAATAAGAAGGGAAGCTGGTGTCAAGAAGCGAGGAGTGTGTGTGATGGTGTTACTCACAGTCAATTGTATCAAGTTTTTCGGCAAGAATTTATGAAATTTTCATCAATTTTGGTTTTTTGGAACTTCAGCGGAGTGTTCCTGAGATCCAGAGACTTTCATCCCAATTCAAGAGCAACAGATCAGTGTTTTTAAATCATTATTGGCCAATAATCAGTGTAAAAACTCAAAATACTCAATTAAGTACTTAATTTCATAAATTGATAAACTTTTGCAAATATGATCGATCTGAAAAAGAAAGAAACAGACTTTGTATAGTGAATTCATTGCATAAATCGTAACAAATATGTAACAAGCGGTTAGTTATTGATCCCTTGAAACTGGCTATGATGTATTACTGACGTATTCGAGCGATAGTATCAGCGGCTTTCCAACAAAATCTCGATTAATCGACCATTAAATGTTGGAACATCCTTGGATATTTGGAACGTGAAAAATTGATATGATATTGCAATATCCAATTTTAATAGAACACCGGTCATCTGTGGAGATTCAGCATATTTCAGCATGGATTGTTTATTCTGTTAAGCGAGTATTACGTTTGTATATACATAGAAGGTACGACATCATGTATTCAATTTATAAATGTGTAATCTATCAATAATAAATTGAACGTAAATTAACAACAAAATAGTTTAATAATTGAATATTATCAATCGTATTCGTTAACAGTTGAAACTTATCTGTTTTCATAAATTTGTATCTAAAAAACTGATTTCAAATTATAGATTTCCTTTTGAAAATCTTATTTCCAAAATCGATTTTATGAACTTTATTGTTACAAAAGAATTTACAATATACGATATATAAATGCGTTGAATATGAATGTACAAGAAGCTAGCGAGATGTTAACAAGAAGTAGTTTTACAAGTTACAAAGCATTTGGTTTTATTAAATATAAACGCTGATTAAGCAATATTCAATCTTCTCATCTTTCGCCATGAGCGTACTTTCTGTGCATATAACTCCTCCATCCTTTTTGGTTCTGAGCTTCTTTCTTCTAACAGGATTTCTTCTTTCTTGCTTTGTTCTCGTCTTTTTCTGTTTCGTATGTATCTTCTTATCAAATAAAATATTGCTAAAGCAGAAATAATGATTATTATTATTAAAAATGTACTAATTATTGTAGGTGTTTTTGAAATTTCCGCTTCTTCGATAGGTTTGATATTTCTTGCGATTTGATTAATTTCGTAGAGGCCGTCAAAGTCGATTTCGTTAAGTTTGGAGAATGAAACGTCTGAGCTTTCAAAAATGTTGAATCCCATTTGGGTAGAATAATTGATTTGCCTTTTTGAATTTGTATGTTGTGTGAAAATATTTCGTCTTCTACTTGAATTTTCATGAATTCTGATGATTGGTGGTTGATTTATTTCTAAGTGTTGATCTGATGTACATTTGGATATTACTTATATTGCAAGATTTGGAATAATTAGTATTTCGTTGTTGGTTATTTGTTCCACAATAGATTCTTGGAGGTTCGCATCAGTGGCGTAGCAATGTGTTGGTGTGTTGTCTTTGGATTTTAATTCTTGTCGGCAATAGTACTTCTCTTCTAATATTGGACATTCTTTCTCAATTAGCGTCACTTCTGTAGCTTTGGCCAAGTATGGTTGAAGAGAGATGAACATTTTGTGATTTTGTATGATAGGATAAAGGTGATAGAATTCTGCTGTTTCGGGATTTAATATGGGTACATGGATGGCAAAAATTATTTTGGAATTAGAGAAGGTTACTTGTGAACCCAGAAAAATATAATAATGTTAAAGCATTTTTAAATTTCGGAATTGGTTCCCCTTTGTAAATTGATCGTGAGTATTCTATCATTTCTAAAATTTCTTGACTGGATATGACTAAGTTGTGAATTGAGTTAAATTTGAAAAAGGTAATAGCATTTTCGATATCATCTATGTATGTAATTAAGTTTTGACAATCTAGATTAATCTGTGAAATTGTGCTGTAGAAAATAATGAAATTATTTAAGTTTATTATTTTACTTTCTATAGAAATTCTTCTAGACTATCTTGGAGCTTTTGTTGATTTTGCCATGAAGTTGTGAGATATATGTTATAAGGGTTTATAAATTTTTTGTTTAAATATATCTGTAAATTAGTTTCGTGGATTATTTGTTTTTGAATTTGTTGTAAAATAGTAATTGCTTTATCGTATCTTTCTTCGTCATCTGAATCAAGATTTCCAAAAAGCCACTTATTGATTTTACCTATGTCATTTGTTACCCCTCTCTTTTGTCTGACATGGGGGTAAATATTTTCTGATTTCCTGTCTAATGTGTTTATCACATTTTTTGTTCTCTCCATCATTTGCTCTGCTAACCTATGGTACGATATAGGATTTGTTGCGTTACTAACTATTAAATTATCTCTTAAAGTATAAAAATATTATTTTACGGTTTCTATTTGCTTAACTACTTCTCTTAAATCTATATAATATATAAATGTATGCTTAGTGTAAATTGATTTACAGGGTCCTAAACTAATGGGTAGTAGAGGGTTATCTATTTTAATCACTTGTATATCTTCTGTCCGGCATCTCGTTTGGAGAATCAGGAATACCAGTATGATTGTTGTCAAGGTGATTTTCATCATCCTGTAACAATATTGGAGGATTAAATTTTGGTTTTCTAATTATATTTTTGTGGTAGTTTCCCTTGTTAGTTTCTAGTATTATGCCAGAGTCTTTTATTATTTCTGCTTTTTTAAGTTTGGGAAGTTTTTGTCTCTAAATTTTGTTTGAATGTATGCCGTATTTTGATTAGTATACGTAGGTGCGTCAGATCTTTTTTCGTTTCGTTTATTGATTATTTCCTCTTTGGTTTGAGTGTTTTTCTCGTGAATTGTTTCTTAAAGATCTCTGGAGGATTCTTTATGATTTTGAACATAGTGTGATAGAACTAAGTGATCATTTAGATCGAAAGAGTCTGGGTTATTGATGTCTCCTTTTATTATTTCAAAGGGGGTAAATTTCGTATCAGAATGAATGGAATTATTGTAAGAGATAGTTGAATGTTTTATTAATTGATCAGGAGTAAGGTCTCTATTAGATTCTCGGAGACATCTGAAATGTTCAATTAAGCTGGAGTGAAAACGTTCAACAGGAGAGTTAGAATTGCTGTTTTTAGCTGTTGTGTAATGGAGTTCTATTTTATGAAGTTTACAGAAATATTGTAAGTCATTATTTTCAAATTATGAACCACAATCGGCGGTAATCTTGTATGGAAGGCCATGATGAGTTATGTATCTCAATATATTTTTGACGATAGATACACCTTGGGATTGGATACGCTTCTCCATAGCGGGAGAATGCATCAATTATCGTTAAATATGCGTGATTGGATATTTTGAAAACGTCAATATGGATATGATCGAAAGGCTTGGCAGCTGTAGGAGTGAGATTGAATTTAATTAATGGGGGATTTCTGTCTTATTTATTTTTTTGACATATTTCACAATTGTTTACGAAATTTTCTATGTCTTCCGACATTTTAGGCCAATAGTGTATTGAACTAAGTGAAGCCTTAAGTTCCTTTATTCCTCTGTGTCCTTTTTTGAACACATGATTATATTCTAATTTTTGGTTTTGTTCTTCTAGCGTTAAAACGTCTTGTAATATTTTTGTACAGTGTATAAATTTGAATGAATTGTTTTTAAAAAATTTCTGTACAGTTGAAATGAATTTTTCAGATTTGAGAGGTTCTCTAAAATAAAGCGCATATAATTGTTTCGGGTCAATAAACTCTTTGACAAACGGTTATATTTTATTCCAAATCTCGTCGAGACAATACAACGAATGATATCCGTGTGTTTTAAAAACATTTTTCACGTTTAGTTTTAATTTCGCTTACCTCGCCGCATGTAATTGATACTTGATTTTTGTATGAGTTTAAAGATTTGTTTGAGATTGGTATTTCGAGAATTGGATCCACTAACGATGTATGAATTGTTTCCAAGTCAGTGTCGTCCGGTATAGGATTATTGTTTGGTGGTACTATTTGAATGTCTGATAATATATCAGTTTTTTTATTGTTTCCTAAAATATTGTTAACGTCATCTGTTGATAAATTAGGTAATGGATTAATTTGTTCTGGAGTTAATTCTGTTTGAGTTAGTGGAGAATTTATATTCTCAATTTCTCTCTGAATTATAGAGTCAAGATTGTCAATGTTTACGTGTAATGAGTCTGTTTCAAAAGCGTTAAGGTCACAATTGGATTTTATTCTTGATAAAGCGTCAGCTGCTAAATTAGATTTACCTTTTATGTATTTTATGTTATATTGAAATTCTTCTAATTTCAGTCTCCATCTAACTAAGCGTGAGTTAGGTTATTTTGAAGAAAACAACCATTGTAAAGGTTTGTGATCTGTTAAGATTAGAAATTCGCGACCGAATAAATAAGGTCTGGAATATTTACAATCCCAAACGACTGCTAGTAATTCCTTTTCAATCGTTGAATAGTTAATTTCTGCGCTGTTAAGGGTTCGTGATGCGTATGAAATTGGGTGTCCTTCTTGAGATAATACAGCTCCGATAGCATAATTTGAAGCATCGGTTGTTAGCTCAAAAGTTTGGTTAAAGTCTGGGTATGCTAATATAGGTTCTGAAGTTAGTAAATTTTTACATGTATTAAAACAATTAGTAAATTCTTTGGTTTGCTCAATTTTGTTATCCTTTTTTAAACAGTCATAGGTTTGGTTATTTTGGCAAAGTTTTTTATGAATTAACGATAATAACCCAATAAGCCTAACCTTTTGAGTTATTACATGTCCGAGAAATTCAACTTCTTTGCGGTAAATTCGCATTTGTCTAATTAAATCTTCAGACGAGTTTCTCTTAATTTGAAAAAAAACTAATTGTAAGTTCTGTATATGTTCTTGAAGACTTGTACTGAAAATTATAATGTCGTCCATATATACCATGCAAATCTTATTTTGGAGTTCCTTCAGGACTTCATCCATTACTCGCTGAAAGGTGGATGGAGAATTCTTTAAGCCGAAAGGCATACGAAGAAATTCGTAGTGGCCATTATCGACGCTGAATGCTGTCTTTTCTATAGAATGTTGCGACATCTGAATTTGGTGAAAACCACTTGCCAAATCTAGGATGCTGAAGTATTGTGCTCTTCCTAGTTTGTCCAGAATATCAGTGATGTTTGGAACGGGGTTTCTATCTTAAATTGTTTTTTCATTGAGTTTCCTGTAGTCGATCACAAGTCGCCACTTTTGACGTCCCGATGCGTCCATATTTTTGCTTACTATCCAAATTGGCGAGCTCCACGGCGAATATGATGCTCTTATAATCCCTTTGTCCAACATTTCATTAACTTGCCGCTGAACTTCTTCTCGGTGTATGTAGGGATACCTATAAGATTTCACATGAACTGGGATCTCGTCGGTAGTTCTAATTGCATGTTTGATTTTTGACGTAAATGTTAATGGATCACCTGGTTTTAAAAAAATATCGGAAAATTTTCGACATATTTTAGTAATACTGTCTTTTTTTCGGAGTTCATATGATTGGTCCGTATTAGGTTATTTACATCTAATTTTTGATTGTTACTATTTACATTTTGTTTTTAATTGGTTTTATTGATATAATCAAAGTTATGTATCTCAAATTGTTGAGATACGAATGGTTGAGCGAGAATTGGTTTATTTGAAACTATAGAAATTGTTTGATCACCTTCATTGATTATTTCAACTATCGCGTAACCATTTCTAGCTATTGTTAGAGTTTCAGGAATATAAAGTTCACCTAAGAACATTTCATTATTTGAAATATTTCCGTCAGTTATACTCACAGGTAGAGATTTCCATAGTTTGAAAAAGCGTGGAACTGTAGTCACGAAACAAGTAGTCCATATTATCAACAATCCATAGGTTAAGCTAAAAGAACACTAGAAACTGTAAAGAATATATTGAAAAATGCAGATTTGGATAAAAATGATAGGTATTTAGCTTTGTTAGAGTTAAGAAACACACCAATTATAGATAACACTCGTTCACCAGATGAACTGGTATGTAAATTCTAGAGGTTTTTGCCAATTTTCAACCAAACTAATAGAGATTATTTGGAAACTAGAATCAAATTAGGGGGAAGAGCAGGCCAAGCCAACAATAGTAATTATGCGCCAAGGTAGAAAAGTGAGGTATTATTGTGGAGGTTCAGTAAAGACCGAGAAGCGACGCTTCGAGGTCTTCAATGGATCCGAGACATTAATACACTTTTCTACGATGGCTCATATAACATTTTTTTCACAACCAGCATTTTATTTTTTTAAATATTCGTTTTGTTTTTAAAACTTATAAAAATCGAATATAAAATGAAATGGAACTATTGCCAAAAAAATCACAGGTATTATATGAAAAAGCCTACATGGCATATAAAAAATGGTGCGATTAGAAGAATGCATTAAAGACGTCAGAAAACATATTGTTAGTTTAGTTTCAAGAACTAGCCCAAACGAACAAGACTTTAACATTGTGGTCCAAATATTCTATAATAAAATCGGTGCTTAACATTAAATAACATATTAATATTTCTAATTATTTTGAACTTGTCGCAATTTTGAAAGGAGAAAATTCTTCTTACGAACCCAAAAAAGTATCTATTTTTTCGACAGATGACATACCGACATTTATTTTGGAATTGTATTTGTCGAAAAAAGTAAGTACCTTTGTATGATATGATTCTATAACCTAATAGCGGACTGTAGATTCTAATTTATATGCTAAATGGAACACTTACCAAATATTTAGGTGAACCCCAACTCCGGCTGTCCTGTCCAAGTTTTGCCAAATAAAACTAGGAATTAAGGTACGGGTAAATAGGGTAAATCGAGGAAATTGACTAACTCGTAGTTTGCACAATGTTTCACCTAAATTCACTATATATTTGATTGACAAAAATGCTACTATATTGACTTACAAACGATATTTTAGATAATGATGGCTTATTTTTAAAAATGTTTTATTCCAACTCACTATCTGAACTACTTTTTCTAATAATATTAATTATCTATATCGGACCGGTCTTTATAAGCAAGGTGTGTTGTCTATTACTAAGGAATCAAAATCTTAGTATTGGCGCAAACATTCCCCCCGGGCTGAACTAAACTTCAAAACATTGGAAAGGATGTAACTAAACATTGAACTTAAATTTTTCCTACCGATAAATTGAACGTATTCAAACTATAATCGAATCTATTAACTAAAAATCTATCTATACATATATACATACACATATATACAAATATATACATACTACATGATGTAAAAATTATTGTATTTTATTGCAATGGCAAGGGACAGACCTTAATGACGGGTCTTTTATATGTCCCATGTTTCGTGCGTACATCGACCACTCTAATAATACCATCGCGACCAGGATAGACTTGATCTATAATGCCCAAAGGCCAGTGGAGGGGTGGTGTAGTTGGTTGTTCTAAAACAACAACGGTGCCTATTTTTACAGGAAGACTATCGGTATTCCAATGTTGCCGAGTTTGCAAACTAGTAAGGTATTCCAAATGCCATCGTTTCCAGAAATCTTGGACCATTCGATCAATCATTTGAAATCTATCCAATCTATTTATATGTTGATCAGTGAGGTCAGAAGCAGGAATACTAGTTAGGGGAGTAAGGGTCAAAAAATGAGAAGGAGTCAAAGCTACCGGGTCCGCAGAGTCAGAAGAAAGTACACACAATGGACGTGAATTTAACAAACTTTCAATTTGAACTAGCAAAGTATTGAACTCTTCATAAGTTAATAATTGATTTTGAATTACCTTGCATAAATGTGTTTTCACGGAGCGCACATTAGCTTCCCAGAGACCCCCCATATGTGGAGCACCTGGAGGTATCAATTTCCATTGAATTCCCTGAATAGCTAAATCGTTCAATATGGTATCATTGTATTTCGGAGATACAACGAATTGGTACAATTCGTTCAAAACTGTTTTTGTACCAATGAAATTCGTACCGTTGTCTGAATAAATTTCAGAAACTGCTCCACGTCTAGCTATAAACCGCTTAAATGCTTGAAGAAAATTGGGCGTGGACAAATCGGTGACAAGTTCCAAATGTACAGCTTTGGTTGCCATACAAACAAATAAGCAAATATATGCTTTGACAGGACGAATTCCGCGTTTTCGATATGGGATAAGCTGCACAGGACCAGCGTAGTCGCAGCCAGTGCGCAAGAAGGCCTTGGCCTGTTGTACTCTGACACTAGGGAGATTTCCCATTGGTAACAATTTTACGAATCTAAGGACATAAACAACCGATCTCAACAGTTTGATCCATTTTGAATGACGCAATATTAGAGAATAGACAGAATTTTCGACATCTGCAGCTATTACTAAAGAAACTATTTTGGATTCTGGTAGATTCTCTTCTAAGCAAATTGTACTAATCGGCCATTCAGCGGAATCTAACTTAAGCCATTCAGGACCACTTTTCCAGGAATTATTAGCTATAAATTGGGAAGGAGTTAAGCCTCTAGACAAACAATCGCTAACATTGTTTTTTCCATTTACATGAAACCACGAATTATAATCAATTAATGATTGAATCTGAGCCACCCTATTCGATACGAATGTTTGCAGTTTGGACGGATGGGTTGCGATCCAATTGAGAGTGATAGTAGAATCCGACAGGGCGAAAATATGAGTAATATTTAGTCGAGATTCATAACAATCTATTATAAATCTCAGAAGTTTGGCGAGTAAATGAGCCGCACAAAGTTCCAATCTAGGAATTGTGACTACTTTCAGTGGAGAAACCTTGGATTTCGCGCACAGGAGATGAACTTGAATTTCTCCATTGGAATTTATGCTACGAAAATAAACGACCGCCCCATAGGATGTTAAGCATGCATCTGCGAAACCTACTAAAATGATTGGCTGATGTAACACAACACCTATATGACGAGGGATTTTGAAGTTTAAAAGATGATGTAATCCTGTAGAAAATTGATTCCAACGGTGGACTATATCAGGAGGACAGGGATCATCCCAATTCAGATGGCCAATCCAACAATCTTTTATCAAAAGTTTGGCTAATAATGTGACAGGAGCTAAAAAGCCTAGAGGATCGTAACAACGAGCCACAGTGGACAAAATGTTACGTTTAGTACAAGGTTTATCAACCAGGTCAAAAGAAAATGATAAAGAATCCGAACTCGGATGCCATTGTAAACCAAGTATTTTCAGAGAATCTGTATCAAAGTTCACCACATTAGTGGTTCTATTGTCAAGAGGAATTTTTTCTAATAATCTTTGTGAATTGGTGGCCCATTTTACTAATTGAAAACCACCTCTACTAAATAATCCAATCAATTGATTATACAAATCAAGCGCTAAACTAATTGAAGATACACTAGAAACAAGATCATCTACGTACATGTCTCTTTTAATAACTTCAGATGCTAAAGGAAACGACGTTCCTTCATCATCAGCTAATTGGCGTACAGTTCGGAGAGCTAGAAAAGGCGAAGCTTTAATTCCGAACGAAACAGTGTTCAATTGATAAATCTCTATGGGCTCATTTGGAGAGAATCTCCACAAAATTCTTTGAAATCTTCGTTGATCTGGGTGTAAATTTATTTGCCTATACATCTGCCGAATGTCGGCGGTGAGAGCTACTTCAAATAACCTGAAGTTTAAGAACATTGTACAGACGTCAGACTGTAATTTAGGACCAGTATAGAGTAAATCATTTAATGAATACACGATCCATCCAAAACAATACGGACTGGAGTTGTTTGGGAATAATTTTTAAAGACTGCGTGATGAGGAATGAAATATTGTACCATTGAACTATCTTTTTCTACTACTTTGGACATGTGACCTTGGACTATGTAATCTTTAATTATTTCTGTATATTTTGATTTAAGGTTGGGACTATTATTCAGCTTCCTTTCTAATGATAAATATCGTCGGAAAGCTGTGGTGTATGAATTTCCTAATAAATAACTATCTAATTTGAAAGGTAAGGACACTGTATACCTTCCGGAGTGATCTCGACTATAGGTGGATTTAAAGATTTTCTCACATTCCAAATCAACTGGGTCTACTATCACTGAAGAAGTTGGAAAATCTTCAACCTCCCAGAATTTCTTAACTAATTTTTCAAGAGAGGGCTCTAAAATGGTACAAAAACTGTGAGTATCAATAGATGAGGATACAATGGGAGCTGAGCCCATTACTATAAAACCTAAAGTGGTTTCTACTGCCACTGGGGTGTTTGGTGGACCTACAACTCGTTTGTTGCCTATCAAATGAGCAAACACGTTAGCTCCAAGAATTCCATCAATTTTTTTCGGAAAATGAAAACTACCATCGGCTAAAGGAAGCGATTTCAAATGTGATAAAGCACTTAAATCGACGCGAGAAGCGGGTAGCTGATCTGCAATTTTGTCAACAATCAGTACCTCCAAAGGATACCGTTTGGTGGTGTCCACCCGCGAAATTACTACTATAGTTGAACATCCATATACGGAACTACTAGCGGACCCAATTCCATAAACATGAGAATGACATTTCATTAGAGGACATTTCAAACGACGACTAAATTCTAGGGAAAGAAAATTTGCCTGACTACCGCTATCAATTAGAAATCGGGCATCGTGAAAATTACCGTAACTATCTAGAACATGCATTTTCGCTGTGGACAATAAGACAGTATTGCTAGAAGAAAAGTTTTTGTGACTATGGGTAACCGAACAACAATTCACTACTGGAGGTAATGGATATTCCATGGAAGTACCGTCATTTTTATTTAAAGTAGAAGAAGAAGGGCCTGCGGTGGAATTTTTACAAATTTCAGAGACATTAGGACCATTTGTCTCCGAGTTACTACTGATTGGTTGGTCAGACTTACCTACACTATTGGCTATACTTTGCATCGAGGATTTGAAATGTAACAAGCTATGATGTTTACGTTGGCAAATTCTACAAGTATAGTTGCTTTTGCAGTTAATAACTTTGTGCCTAGATAAATAATTTAAACATAAATTATTCTCTCTAACAACATGGTAGCGTTTTTCGGGGGACAATTCTAAGAATTTGGGACAAATAAGTATTGAATGCGAATTTTCTTTGCATATCACGCAATTATAACTACTAGAATTTCCTTGAACGACAAAGGAGTGAGTTACCCTTGCTTTGCTATTGTTTAACTGACTGCTACTATGAATACTTGAATTATTTTTATTATTACTACTATTGGATTTAAGACCACTACTTGTTCTAGTACAAATTTTAGCTTGCTCTTTTACAAAAGTTAATATATCATTATAAGAAGGCATTTCAGAACTTCTTCTAGTATTTTCAAATAATCTTTGAGTCTCGGGATTGATTTTTTGAAATGCTAAATAGGCTAAAATATAGTCTGATAAGTCAGGAATATCTAATTGACGTAATGCCGTAACTGCAGGATGAAATTTTTCTAAAAACAAATTTAAAGTGGTAGCATTTTCATGTTGAGCTTGCTTAAAATTGAATAATTGGTCTAAAAACGTATTAGCTATGACACGCTTGTCTTCAAATTTATCTTTAAGGGCTTGGAAAATAATTCTATAATTATCGCCTGAGGGAGCAATACCTGAGCAAACAGACAGAGCGCTACCAGTTAAACAACCTATCAGATAGTGAACTCGATCTATATCAGTCAACTCACAATTGTTATGTATCATATTATTATAACATTCGATAAACAAAGGCCAATCTTTAATATCACCTTTAAATTTCGGAAGTGGTAATTCCGGTAATTTACGACTAGATTTACTACTATTTTGACGTAATGGTTGTGATTCCCTAGCAATATCAACATTTACCTTTTTAGCTACACACTCAATATAACAAATCAATTCGTCAAATGTTTCTAAAATTTGATAATTTGGAACAAATTTGTCATTTATCTCATACTCTAGTGTGTTAATTTGATCTAAAATATCTAAAAAGTTGGTTTTAGTTGTTTCCAAAGTCTCATATCTAATGAGAAATTGATTTGCCTTTTCTGGCGTTGAAACATCTCTACTATTATCGAACAAACGTTGAATTCTAGCAAAATACTGTTCCTTTTTTGCAACTAAAATTCTTAATTGTTGTTCTTTTTTTTGTGTCATTTTGTATCTCTACTATCAGAGTAACGAAAATGTACTGGAAAATTAGCCCCAATAATAATTTATTGCACAAAAACAACAACTGAATTACTAATGAATAAGATAATGTTGGACTAAATTACTAAACTATAAAATATGTTTTATTTGACGATTTGACTCTACTATAAAACGAGCTATTTAGGAGGAATATATTCTATATTTAAATCAAATCGACTATAAAAATTACCTATTAATAATTGAAACTTCCTATATTATTGTTTGAATAAGCCCAAAATCTAACACACGAACAATATCCAAAATATCGTTTTTACTTTCAACTAATTAAAACTACGAACTTCAACTTTTTATTGTAAGTGATTCCGGCAAAATGAACTATATTTTACAAATAATACTAAACCCGGTTCGATAAGGTCCAAAAAATGTATGATATGATTCTATAACCTAATAGCGGACTGTAGATTCTAATTTATATGCTAAATGGAACACTTACCAAATATTTAGGTGAACCCCAACTTCGGCTGTCCTGTCCAAGTTTTGCCAAATAAAACTAGGAATTAAGGTACGGGTAAATAGGGTAAATCGAGGAAATTGACTAACTCGTAGTTTGCACAATGTTTCACCTAAATTCACTATATATTTGATTGACAAAAATGCTACTATATTGACTTATAAACGATATTTTAGATAATGATGGCTTATTTTTAAAAATGTTCTATTCCAACTCACTATCTGAACTACTTTTTCTAATAATATTAATTATCTATATCGGACCGGTCTTTATAAGCAAGGTGTGTTGTCTATTACTAAGGAATCAAAATCTTAGTATTGGCGCAAACAACCTTGTTCACTTGGGTACTTTTAGTTCATATGAAAATGAAATATCTTACTCTTTTCTAAATAAAATTTGAATTCTTTCTTCTTGTGGAAATTAATTTGGCATAGAACCACAGTACAGAACTGCATCGGGAGTAGAATCTGACAGAACGAGTGATTTTATTTGTATGTGTCTACTCACCGATCCCAAGTTATGATAAGTGACCATTGATTAGTTTTTCGTAGTTTATCTGATTCCTCCGATAAAACTCACATTTGCTGAATCTCTGAGTATATTTCTAATGTCTTTAAATTCGAAATAGTTAAAAAAACACATTATTGTCCTTCTTGATTTCCCTTATATAGATTGCTGGTGATTGCCGAAAATTAATTTTAAAGGAATAATGAAAATCAAAATATTGTATTAAATAAATAACTTAAATATATTTCAGGTGGTTGTTATTCTGATCGGAATTGCGGGTGCCTGTAGAAAAGATGAACTTTTAAATATGAAATTTGAGGATGTGGATATACGAGAAGACATAATTATATTAATTGTTAATAAAAGTAAATATGGTTTGTCGAGGAAATTTGTAATTATGAATTCTTTGTGGATTAATATTGTAAAAAAATATATATCAGTCAGACCTACGCCAAATATTGAGAAACTGTTGATTGGAATAAGAAATTTAAAAGCTACAAAACAAAATATGGGTCACAACACCATAAGTGGTGTTCCGAAAGAGGTAGCCAAGTTTATAAAACTAAAAAATATAAATACTTTTACTGGGCACACTTTAAGAAGGACATCTGCCACTATATTAGCAGAAGGTTGGGCCGATATTCTCTCTTCAAAACGCCATGTCGGGTGGAAGAGTTCTATTGAAGACAAAAAACGCATAGGAAGAATGGTACAAAACATACAAACAGATCCCCAACCGCCAACTTCAAAGTCAGATAATGATAATGGAAGTTTTCAAGAAGCTTCGACTTCACAGACCACAACGGCAAACATCAACAGTCTAACGACGGAAACTAATTTTAACTTTGAATATCGTACAATTAATATTACCCCGTGCGGTGTTGCTGGACTTACATTCAATATGACATGCAATAACTGCACAATCTATAATAATTTCAAATAAGTACCTAAATAATTCTAGTTTATGTTTAGTATCGGTTTATTGTTTTTCCAGTCATATGTTATAAAGCAAGAATTACATTACATGAAATATGAAATTGTCAATTTATTTTGTCGGCCGTTTCACGTGACATGACAGCTGTGCACAACGAAGGCAACGGATAACACATTTATCCAATAATTTTTGTTTTGATTTGATAATATTATTATGTAAAAATCGCTATGAAAACTGCATGGAGAAGTCAATCGATTTTAATTTTTGAATAGGTGGGTGGATATGACCATTAAATATTTCATTTTGTATTTGTATCAGTTAACCTCACATTCTGCTAAATGGATTGAGATTTAGTTATAATCAAGTAGGCTCTGTATTTTTCTACCATGGTTAATACCGAACAACTTTTCTACCTCAACAAAAGTTAATGAAGTTCGGTTTAGAGACTAGTAGTGAAAAAAAATAAGTTTGTGATAATAATAAAAGGGAGTTGAGACAGTTACATCGGGAATAGGTATATAGTAGTAGTAAAAAATTATCATAGCAGTGGAGAAGGTCCAGTGTCATATAAAGTAATGGTAGAATAATATCAGAAGGTGAGAAGAAGTAGGAAAGATTTAATTAACTCAGGTAGTAATACTTATGAAGGAAGAAAATGGGTCTTTGATTATCCTAGCTGCTCTACTGAAGAAACAATTATAGAACCCACACTATACAGACTAAAGGCAGAATCTATTGAAAAATTGAGACCAAATATTGTATTTGAAAATATAGAGCCAACACCAGTGGTAATAAATAAGGATACAAAGATCACTTGCTGGGGTAGAGTAGTAAAGCAGCAAGGATATTTTAAAGGTTATGTAATAACTTGAGATATATGTTGGTAACAGTTACTTTAAAATGATAAATTTTAAAATTTATAAGCATGATACTCAATAATTTAAAATATTTATAGTATATACGTACAAGTTTAAAAGTAAAAAATCGGAGTGACAATAACATTGAAAATTAAAAAAAAACTGAATTATATTATTGGTAATTTAATATTTTGGTATTATGTAGGTATACCTATGGATTTGTACCTCAGATTATTTATATTGTTTTTAATTATTCACTTGTAGTTGAAACAAGTGAGGAAATTATGATAAGACGTAAAAATTTGCAAAATTTAACAATCGTAGATGCACTTTTGCACAGAAGTATCTCAAACAAGCTGTTTAACATATAAGACATAGGTGACATTTATTCTTTTTGTTACAGATTAACGGATAACCGTACACCAAAAATTTGGCCAAGTTTTGTAGAAATTTTTTCTTCCAAATGATTTTTTTTTCAACTTTAAATTAGTTGGATAGTAACTATGTATATATAAAAATTTTATCTGAATAAATTTCAGTCAATAAATTGAGAAGTATTTGGATGAATGTTCCTTTATAAGTATCAATTGAAAATTGGAAAAATTAGATAAATTTAATGATCCACATGGTATTTTACGTGATTAAAATTTTTTTTTCTGATTTATATTTCATTACTTAGTTGTTTATTAAATGGGAACTCTATTCTTTATAGAGTCACTTGAGATGTGTACATGGCGCAAAGTTTTACTGACATCCGTAGATGATAGTTTTGGTAGTATTACATATGATGAAAAAATATTTATTTTTCATTCAGTGTTTTTGTTATTTTCGATAAAAATAAGAATGCCTACTATTTATGAGCTTTGATCTTGTTGAAGCGCAACTATCATCCAATTTCCATCATTGATTCTACATTCATCGAGCATTTATTAGCATTTACCGAATATTTATAAATTTAACAAGCATTTGAGATTGGTATTGAGCATTCTCTAAATTAATCTCTATTATTTATTAACAACTATTTATTGAGCCTATATTACTTTTATTGAATATTTATTATTTTGAGAAGCATGTAAATTTTATATAGGGCATTTATTATTACTTTTCCGCTCAACCTATGTATATGCGAGAAAAGTATTGGTTTAGCCACAAAAAATTTGCAATTTTGAAAAAAAATGTTGAGTTATTTTTACGTTTTTCATCAAGAACAATACGAAAAAACGGTTTTTAGGATAAAAATCCTGAGTGTATGTTGTCGTCGGCCACTTGTCGTTACATGTCTTGTTAGCCTCCAGAGTGCAACAAGTCACCAATTTCAGAACTCAACCATATCCCTATTGTTCGTCTGGCTTGTATTTCGTCTTTTCCTGTTGTATCAAATTCAACTCCTAAGTATGTGTATTCGCTACAGTCCTATTTCTTTCGTTTCTAGTTTGATATTTCCTGGTTCAGCTCCTATTGGAAGGTATTTTGTTTTCTGAGTATTCATTTCCAGACCCCATTTCCTATACTCTTCATTTAGTTTTCTCGTCATATATTCAAGATCTTCTTTGTCATTCGCTATGATAACCTGCTCATCGGCAAACTGTAGAGTATATAAACACTTTTCTCTAAGATCGATACCCATTCCGCTGCATTTTTTCTTCCATTGACTTAACTCTCTTGCTATATAGATTTTAAAATGTGTGGGCGAGATACAACATCCTTGGCGTAGACCTTCATTTACCGGAAATTTCTTTGATATATTATTACCAATTTTGATTCTTGATATTGATCCATCATGAAGATTCATAAGTGCTTTTACGAGGGTGTGACTTATGTTGTTTGCCTGTAGCGTCTTCCAAAGCATTTTTACGGGAACTGTATAGGTAATGTATAGGTTAGAAAATCACTATCTATTAGAAAGGGTATATGGATAACAATAATTATTCTAGAATCTTGAACTTTGACTTGAACTTTGGCCAATTGGTAACAATTGTACGAATTTTTAAATTTGACGATTTTAGATTCACCATATATTATTGAAACGCGATTGATCAATTTAGCTAAATGGTTCAAAAGAATAATGGAGGTATGCAAACTTCCTGAATGAGCAAATATAATTTACTTTTCTTAGTTATCTATCAAATTTATAAAATTTTGGCAATTCAGAATTTTTTTATTTAGAGCATTTGGCAATATAAAATATACAAATACCTGACGGGTCATGAGATATGTTATAGATTTCGTTGAATTGAGACTGGAGCAATAATTGATTTTATATAAACTAGTGATTGTTTTGTTGTAGTGATCAATAAGATAAGTATTGAGGGAAGACTGTAGTTTCAACTCGTGCGAAATCGAATTTTAGCTTTGAATAAATTGCTTTATTTCAGAATTATATTTGATTCCATCGTCATGATCTAAATTTCCGAAAAGCTTTTTACGCATATTTCCAATACCATTAAACTATTCTCGTCTAGTTCTGTTATTTATTTATTTAACAGCCTTATATACAAGGTTACTTGTATTTTAGTTACATTTAGTGAATATTTCGAATGTTCGCATAGGCTTATATATATATATATATATATATATATATATATATATATATATATATATATATATATATTATAGTATATCTATTATTGTATATCTATTATTCTTTAATTATATTTGCCCACGTTCGTGTGACAAATTATTGTACATATCTAGTCTCTCCTATTTTTTCTTTACTTCGCAATTTGGGTTTGAGAACTATACTAATGTGAAAATACCTCTACCTCTAAATATAACCTATAAAATTTTTAATGACAGCAGTTGTCAAATTAATATGCCCGGCTAAATAAATATTAAATTTTATATTAGGAAAGATAAATCAATACAACACCAATCATTTCTCTCATTTCTCAGGGAGGGATCAAAGATTTCAATTAATAATTCAAATTTGTATATTTTCAAATAATTTTCTAAATTACGTATCACACTATTGAAATCTACAGTAACTGTTTATCCAATACACTATAAAACAATTTAAATTATCTTATGACATATATGAATTGACTGTCAGGAGATTAACTAAATGTCACTTATTATACTAAATTTTCTATAGTATAAAAATTATCAAATATAATGAAAATGAATATGAAATATATATATATATATATATATATATATATATATATATATATATATATATATATAATTCGCACACGCACTGGCTTTACAAAAGGCAAGATATCTTAAACTGATAACGATTATATAAATTCCCTTATATTCAAAATTAAATTTGAGACAACTCTTATTATGGGGGAGAGAGATACACGTTTAAGCTAAAATTTCTAAAAATCCCTTTCGGGTTGATAAAAGGTGCCGCCGTGAATCGTTCGACTGTAGATTAAACGGCCCGACAAACGTTTGTTTTTCTGCTGTTTTTTTTATACTAATATTTTGAGAGAGAATGAAACTGCAAAGATTTTAAATGTTGAAACTTGAGTATTTTTGTTATAACGGAAATTTACTGAATATTACAAGGTTATTTGAATATATTTCACAGACCAATTCTAAATGTGATGATTTCTGTGATATTTGAGCTACAATACTAACAATCATGTTTAATTTATCACGATGGCGGGTTTTTAATAAAAAGGAGTTATTGTTAAATTGATATAAACAATTTTAAGCTTGAATATTTAGTACGAAAGATTACGTAGGTCAAAAATTATTCTATTTTAGAATTGTGTTTCCACAACATTCTCCCCTCCTTTTTGAAGGCTTTAGACTTCAATAACGAAAGCAAATAAACTGTTAATTATACATGTGTAATATTTAGTAACAAAGAAAAATAACTCTAATAACCGAAGAAATTACATGTCTTATTAAAGACACAAAGACGATAAGGTAAGGACTTAAACACAGAGATTGATACCAAACCAGGTGAATAAGTGTCCAGTGAGGACAAATTAATAAAGGTGAGTAACTATTCTTTTAACAGTATTTAAAGACGACGCCTCAGTCCTTTTATTAGCAAGCCACCACTTTTAATAGTAATAAAAAAAATAAAAATGTTTGGACTGAGTCATCTATGAGTATTCACATTGTAAAGTGACCCAAAGCAAAGAATTAAAATTTAAAAGAAAAAAAATTATCAAATCAAATTTAAAAATTTTAAAAATTGAATGGTTTAACTTTAAATGTCATGTTCGGTAGCGTCATCGTAGGGTAGAAGAGACATTTTTGCAATTGAGCGAGTGCAAACTCCTTAGGGAGTTTTAAGTCTTACGACTCTTACTTTTTCGTCTTGTCCGGGGTATACTTCTAGCACTCGCGCTCGAGGCCAATGTAAAGGGGGAACATTATCCTCTCGTAGTAAGACCAAGTCATTAACTAGAATATTACGTACCATTTGAACCATTTGGGGGAATTTTGTAATCTATTAAGATAATCAGTTGACCATTTTTTCCAAAAAGTTTGTTGAATTTTTATACAATGTTGCCAAAACTTTAACCTATTTTCAGGCACTTGAGTGAAGTCTTTATCAGGATATGCAGATAAACTAGAGCCAATCAAAAAATGACGAGTTAAGTAATTTAAGTTTGTGGGATCACTATTTAAAGGACAGAGAGGTCTTGAGTTTAGAATTGCCTCAAATTGAGTTAATACAGTTTAAAATTCTTCCAATGTAAATTTAGTGTTTCCCATTAATCTATTTATATGATATTTTGCGCTTTTTATTGCTGCTTCCCATATTACGCCCCAGTGTGGTGATCTAGGAGGGATAAACTTCCACTGACTTTCGTTTTGTGAAAGATAGTTTTGTATAGTTTCAGTATTTTGAGCATTATTGAATAAATCGTATAAAGATCTACGTTGATTTTTTGAACCTGAAAATTAGTACCGTTATCACTGTAAATTATAGTGGGATTACCTCTACGAGAGATAAATCTTTTCAATGTCATTAAAAATGCTTCAGTAGAAAGACTAGTAACCAGTTCAATATGGACAGCTTTCGTGACCATACAAACAAACATTGAAATGTAACACTTTATCAATGGTGCTTTTCTTAAATGTAAAGATTTTATCAAAAAAGGACCGGCAAAATCTACTCCAACTTTTTGGAACGGTCTTGACATGAGAACTCTATCTCTTGGCAAATGTGCCATAATTTGGTGTTCGGGAAGCGCTAGAAATCTATAACAAGTAATACAATTTCTTATAATTTTCTTGGTCTCTCTATGTCCGTTTAATGGCCAAAATTTTAATCGACAGTTTGACAATACTGTCTGTGCACCAGCATGTCCTAATTTAATATGTTCATTTTTCAACATTAATGTTACAACATGATTATGAGAAGGTAGTAAGTAAGGATGTTTTTGATTATAAGAGATATTAGCGTTTTCTAGTCTTCCTCCAATACTGAAATTACTTTATTAGCTCTTAATTCTGAAATTTGTTTTGCAAAATATTTTTGTTGGAGAGTTTTAATAATAAAATTTGAAGAAGAGTCCAATTCATCTACAGACAGAGAACCAGTATTTTTGATTTGATTTTTAGTGTTAGAAACAAATCGAAATACATATGCTAGAGTACGTTTCAAATGATTAAAACTAGAAAATTTGAAAAATGCTTCAGTCCAAAATGTAATATCTTCTGATATCCGGACAGTAACATGAGCTGTTTTTCGCTCCTCAGGGACGTTTTTAATAGAGACTGGATTGTCAAAATCAGCAAGGTCTAAATTTTCGTTATGTAGAAAATTAGGTCCGTTAAACCAAATTCCAGATTCTATGATTTCCAGGGAAAAGTTTCCTCGTGACAAAATGTCAGCAGAATTTTTTGATGAAGGTATATATCTCCATTCACAACCTTTCGTTAACTCTTGTATTTTAGAGACTCTATATGATACGACTGTAGACCACCTATTTGGATGGTCGTCACAGCAAGCAAGGGCTATTTTAAAATCTGACCATGAGTTGATGGAGGTAAATTGAATGTTATTTTTGAAGATAGTGGAAATGTTATTTGTTAATTTTGATAAAATTAACATTGCACATAATTCCAGACGCGGTAAAGTAATAGTTTTTATTGGAGCAACTCTTGATTTAGCAGATATTAAATTAGATGTTACTACATTATTTTCATTTATGACTCTAAGATAAATACAAGCTCCATAAGCGGATGTGCTTGCGTCGCAAAAACCATGAATTTCAAATTTTAAAGAAAGAGAATGAGAATATAACTTACGAGGAATATGTAAATCCTTTAAACTGAATATTAATTTTATTAAGGATTTCCAATCATTTATTAAAATAGGATCAGTGATTTCAGTATCCCAGTCTAATTTTTTTATCCATAATTTTTGAAGTAAAATTTCTCCTTTTACTATCACAGGGTTTATCAAACCTAAAGGGTCGAAGCATTGAGCTAATGCCGAGAGTATAATCCTTTTAGTTGGTTTTTCCGTAATAGGAATTTCAGGGATCGTCATTTTTAAAGTGTCTGTCCGAGGAAGCCATTTTAACCCCAACACTTTATTTGGATTGTCATCAAAGTTTAAATTATATTCATTTAATTGGACTTCTGGAATAGTTTGTAAAAACGATTGAGAATTTGAACACCACTTGTGTGAAGTAAAACCTGAGATACTTAAATTTGTATTTAATTGAGAATAAAGTTCAGAAAGTTCGTCATAATTATTACATCCTGCAAGGATGTCATCTACATAGCATTGGGATTTTAAAGCTTCAGAAGCCAAAGGAAATTGGTGTTCGTTAGTATTAGCTATCTCTTGTATAACTCGAGTAGCAAGAAAAGGAGCTGAGTTAGTTCCATATGTTACTGTTTGTAACTCAATACATTTGAAAGTATCACAAGGATTTTCTCTCCATATGATATTTTGTAAAAAAATATTTTGTTTAGGATTAGTTTTGACTTGTCTATACATTTTTTGAATGTCTGATATTAAAACATACAAAAAACATCTAAATCTACATAAAACATCAAAGAGGTCTGGTTGTACTTGGTAACCTTTAAGTGTTATATCATTTAAGGACAATCCTGATGTTGTTTTCGCTGAAGCGTCAAAAACAACTCTAAGTTTAGTAGTAGAACTAGACTCTCTCATTATACATAAATGAGGTATGAAATATTTATTTCCGTTATTTTCATTAGTTAAACATAAGGGGACATATTATGCATGACCTGAATCAATGTATTCATCTATGAAGTTTTTATATTCAATAAACAAGTTATTGTTTTTAAATGAAACTCAAGGTCTCTAGTTAATTCCACAATATAATACAAGTTATTGAAAATTCTAAAAAATTGACAATTGTTTCGATAAATCAATATCATCGTCAGAATATTGATTTATCGAAACAATTGTCAATTTTCTAGAATTTTCAATAACTCGTATTATATTGTGGAATTAACTAGAGACCTTGAGTTTCATTTAAAAACACTAATATGAGCATATTCCACGAAGTAAGGGTCGAGACAGTCAATTAAACAAGTTATTGCTAGTTTGAAATCTTTTCTCCAATAATACAAATCTCTTTTGTGCCATTTTAAAAGAATCACCTAGCTTTAGATGTTCCTGAGGAGAAATGATGGGCATATCCACTTGATATGCTCCATTGTCTAAAATTTTAGTTGTAGATTTAAAAATATCTTCAGCTTTTTTCTCGTCCGGAGCCAATAAATGTTTTTGAGGAATCTCCTCAATTTCCCAAAATTTGGCAATCATGGATTCCAAATCCTGAGTTTGAATAAATAAAGAAACATTATTCAGTGAATTATCACTTTGAAATTTATCATTTTGAGAACCATCATCTCTTACATGAAAACATTTTTTTTTGAAATTAGGTGAAGTACACCTCACTGGTACATTTCCTGCTATCACCCAACCGAAGTGGGTGTTTAGTAAGGTAGGGAAGTTATTTCCCAGGCTGTAAAAGCCTTCAGTCAAAATTGAGTAGAAAATATCCGCTCCGAGTAGTGAATCGATTTCAGAAGGAATATTAAAGGTGAGGTCGGCCATGTCTTGTTTGTATTTTTGGGGTATTTGCAAGGAATCTAAATCAATTGGGATTTGAGGCAGCTTGGTGGTTATATTATTTAAAACTACGCACGAAACCACAAATCTTGAATCATTCTTCTTTGAATAAATACTTATGTCAGTGATTTTATTTGATTCAATTGTATTTTGGGAGACACTAGAGATGCTGAAAGATTTTTTGTAAACTTTGCATTGTAATTTATCAACTAAAGGTTGACTGGCTACCATTATCTAGAAGAGCCTTCACAGAAACTGCTTCACGACTCTTAGAAACAATGTTCACTTGGACTGTTGCCAAAAGAACTTGAGAACTTCTTGTAGACACGGCTGATAGCAAACCGAATTATCATTTGCTTGCTGGCTTGTGTCTGCACTTGAATTTGTTTGATTTTTATTTGTAATAGAGTTTAAATTTTGAGTAACAGCTGAACTTGATTGCTGCTGTGTTTGATTTTGATTTCGAGGTACAAAAACAGGAGCAGTGACAGTATTGAGATTACTAGTAGAACTTATTTGGGTTGGATTTGAAGAATTATTTGTATTTAAATTTGAATTATTATTTGTTCCTTGCTGGTTGTTGGATTGACTATTAGTTCTAAAAGCTCTTGAATTATTGTTATCATTATTGATGTTTGAATTTATATTTTGATTATGAAGCAAGGTATTAAGTTTATTATTACAATATTTACATCGTACACTGACATTGCATTGTGTTACGTTATGTTTTCCAAGACAATTATAACAAAGATTCTTAGATTTCAAATGTTGAAACTTGAATATTTTTGTTACTCGTATAACGGAAATTTACTGAATATTACAAGGTTATTTGAATATATTTTACAGACCAATTCTAAATGTGATGATTTCTGTGATATTTGAGCTACTAACATTCATGTTCAATTTATCACGATGGCGGGTTTTTAATGAACAGGAGTTATTGTTAAATTGATATAAACAATTTCAAGCTTGAATATTCAGTATGAAAGATTATGTAGGTCAAAAATTATTCTATTTTAGAATTGTGTTTCCACAACAATAATTATGCCTGTTAACACTCCATTTAGTGCGAGTGAAGATTCATCCCAGAAGTAGATATTGTACAATTAATCTGGATCGTTGTTCAGTCGTCTACTCATATATTCACAATAGTGCAGACGCCGATCGGAATCGTCTTCATGTAGCTCTTGGACTATTTCAATTTTGTAAGGATGGTATTCGTATTTAAGTAAAATTCTGAAAAGACTGCTGCGAGAAACACCCACTGTACTATAAATTTGTGATATTGATTGTTTTTCTTGTAACGTAAGCTGTCCTAAAACAAAAGCAATATCTACAGAGTCGTTATTAACTACTCGTTGTGGTTGATGGTTTTTATTCGGAACTGACCCTGTTTTTAAAAATCATGCCATTAATTCATGTACTTACTCATGTATGGTAGTTTTTCCGGGATTTGCAGCATTAAACTGTCTAGCTGTGGCTCTTGCAGTTTGATTATTTGCGTAATATAAACCTACAATTTCAATTCTTTCTTCCAGAATTTACATCTTTTTAACGGTAGATGTACTAGTTACCTAGTATACTGGCCTAACTTCTTGACATTTTTTGGTCACTATGTTTTGTTCTTTTTTTTTGGTTTTTCATTTTGTTTTTGTTTCTATCAGTAAATTGAAATTACCCATTACCTCCCAAATGATAGACTTTTCAATTTAGGTATTAGATATTTTTGTAATCACCTTTCGGAGAAGAATCCAAAAATGCGGAAATATACAGGGTATTAAATTTAAAAAATGGTAGAGGTGGCCATATGGAAGAGGGGGCTAAAGTTATAAGGAGTACATATGAGCAACAAGACGTCCCCCTTTATATGACTTTTGATGTATTTATTCATAAACTGATGGCTTCCGATTTGTAGAGGGTGGATAGATTTCATTGAAATGCTATAGATATGCGAGAGCTCCTTCAAAATTTCTTGGATTTTCAAGTCTAATTATTGTCTATAAACTACCCGATAAATTTCTTAAAACAGTTCTTAACGTCATTTGGTCATATCGTCTACGGTACAGATCTTTAAAGGCATTTCAATATCAGAAAAAAAATTATTCTACTAACGAGATAACTTCTTAAAACTTGTAATCGTTTGGCAACATCTATTGGATGTTCATTTCTTAATGGACGAGCCATTATAAGATCTTGTTCAGGACATTCTAATGATCGTCTCCAAAACATTGTTGCAATGCAGCTGGTCAAGTATTTAATTCGGTTCTGGAACCGACCAAAATATTAGCGTTATCAACTTATTTTAATTGAATAACCTTAATTATATAATTCCGAATCGTTTGATCATTAACACCTACATATGCGTTTACTACAAAATCACAAATAATCAAAAACTCAACCAAATTACTCTCATCTCCATTATATTGAGAAATCGTATCAATATACAATTTCAACATTAAAACATTTATGAGTTTGTATTACCTTCCATTTCTCTGACAGTTATTATTCTATTGAAATCAGAAATCCAACTATCTATATCTAATTGAGCTTCACTCATAGAAAAATCAAAATATCAATTCTTAAAATAATATTTGCTTCGATATTCCCTTTGCTAATTTCAACTTAGTGAATAAAATAAAGGAATTATAATAAAAGGAGTACTTGGTACTTACTCTAAGTTTTCTACAGTGATTCCAATTCTGCTACACTCGGAAATGGTATGGTCCAACGCCAAAGAGTTGATACTCACGTGAAATTCGGAAAATCCATCTCGATGCAGTAGCTTTTCACGAAAATTCTGCTGTGAATCCTACTGACTGCGCCAGTTAAATGATCTTACCCAAGAAGATATTTTTAAAAAAAATGTATTATTCAAATATACAAAATTTTACTTATTTAAAGTTGATGTTTACAATACAAGTTACAGGATTAGAATAACAATTATTATTGCCAGCTACTCCATGTAGATTAATTGCTGATATCAGCAATCTTTATTTATGTAAACGGGATGGCTTCAAATAACTTGCGTGTATAATAATAATTATAATGTTTATTTGTCCAATACAAAAAAATATAATTACATAAATAATCGGACAAATAAACAAAAAGAAACCGCAAAGCCTAATTGGCTGTCTGCGGATAGTGTGTACAATAAAAACGTCTTTGGACTAAATCGTCATAATACTATCTCAAAACATATCAAGAATGTTTAGCATAAATCCGCAAAACCGCAAAGCCAAAGGGCTGTCTGCGTTGGACTTTTGCGAACCATGCGGAACATCATTAAAGAGTTGGCAACAATTTCGGTGTAGTACATTATGTTTTCTTAACTAACAGTAAGTGTATGCCTATTAGTGACAAATTAACAAAGCCTAGAGGCTGTCCGCTAAAAAAATTGTTACGAGTAATATGAGCATCAAGTTCCAATTTTCAATTCCAATACCAATAAAGACGGGACTACTAAACATAAGCAGAAAGTCAAATGTGAAATTTTAAGGGCTACTCTATACATTCAGTTCATTCTCTATTATATGGTGTACTTTTATTCCATCTTCTATCAAAATAAACTGCTTAAGCTTCGATTTAAATAAATTATAATTAACTATACTTTTCAATTGCTGGGGAAGGTAGTTGAAGACTGTAGGGGCAAGGAAGGTGTAACAGTTTTATTTGAAGTCGATAGGACAAATCCTTTATTGGTTTTATTTCTAGTCTCATGAAAATAGGAAACAAGCAAGAACTTATTCTTGGTTTTTTGCAACACAATGCTATTTTATAAAAATAAATCTGACGTGGGTCAAGTATTCTGCTTTCTTCATAGAGAGCATTACTTGAAAATTTACGGTCCTTTTTCAAAATAATTTTCAGAAAAAATTTTTGCAGTACATTGATCCTCTCCAGATTTGATGAAGCGAGTCCTCCCCACCCTAATATACCATAACTTATCCTAGAGTCAACAAGGGCAAAATAGACCATTTTCAATTGAGGTACTTTCATTACTTTAGCCAGATATTAAAATTAATATATCATTGTCCGAAGCGTATTACTGACTTGTTCAATGTGAATATTCCATCTCAACTGGCGATCTATTGTGACACATAAATATTTCATTTTATCTGTAAGTTCAATTTCAATAATTTGGTTGTCATATGTAATATCTAGTGTATCGAAGTTCAATCCATTCACGTCGCTTTGAAGTGGAAGTGCCATGGTTTTTTGGAAATTGATCGTCAACAACTTGTGATTGAACCAGTCTATGAATTTAGTGAAATCATTCTCAGCATTCCGTTTCAGATCATTCCATGTGTCAGCGGTATAAAGCACTGCAGTATCGTCAGCAAAACTTGAGATTTTTCCGCTGGTATTCATATGAAGCAAGCTATTTATGTAGATTATAAATAATAGTGGACCTAAAAAGGTACCTTGTGGTACTCCACATTCCACTTCCTTAACATTACTGATATTGTTATTGATTTTGACAATTTGTTGGCGGTTTGGGATATAACTTCTAAATAGCTCGTGAACACGCCCTCTACAACCCATATTTTGCAAGGCCCCTAATAATTGTGCACGGTCTACGGTGTCAAATGCCTTATCAAGGTCAAGAAAAATACAAATTGCTGGTTTGGTGTTATCGAGGGCTTCATACATTCTAGACATCAAGGCTAAAATTGCATCCTCCGTTGATCGGTTCTTTTGAAATCCAAATTGATTTTCGTTCAACAATCCGAATTTCTTCATAAATGACTCCAGGCGCCTTATGATTTTTTAGAGTGTTTATTATGTCAAATATTTCTTCTTCCGTGGTAGGTGTCAAGAACATGGAGTTAGGATTAATTTTTATGGATGGAGGTTGTGATAATGGGGTTCTTATGTTTTTTGCGAGATCTGGTCCAACTTTGGTAAAAGAATTTGCGAATGCAGGATGTCTTCATATAACTGGCCCTAAAACACGAAACTGATGGATATTCATAAATAAATATTAGGAACATATTATCGCAGTCCACAATAAGCAAAAATGTGGAAAAAGAAGGTAGATAATTAAACGATGTGATAGTTTGCGTCAAATGTAAGTTGATCAGTCAAATTGCTGCTGAACACACATAAGTATAACATTTGGGTCTGTTATGCAAAGAAGACTTGCATATTTCCATAATTCAGTTGGTGCATGAGATATAAAAGAATAATTCAGCAGTATGATAGAATTATATGAAAAATGTATTATTCTTCATACGAATATTTCTTCACCACGGTACTATCCACCGAACACAAAGAAAGTACATGAGATTCAGGTTCACATTTATTTTGCCAAATAAGTTCAAGTGTGTTTTGTTATGGAGAATAAATTCATCGGACAAATATTACTGAAGGCTCCCTAACAGATAGAGAATATTTATTTCTACGAACAATTGTTTTGACACTCTCTATTCTGACGAAGGACATGGTTGTTCTGTTCCGATAAACATAAATATTTTAGAATTACTCTGTATGCTATAATTTCTGTTCTGCCATTCTGTTAAAAACATCACTGTTTATTGTCGTATCCCTTTATTGATATATATTTTCATGAGAATGATATTTGATTTCCAATATTTTTGAAATGAGCTTCTATTACGAAGCAAAAAAAATATTTCTTGGATTCAATAAATTGCACGACGAGAAGCGATGGGATAATATAACTGGATACTGGATGAACATAATACAAAACGCGATTTAAAAAACGCTTGATAATGTTTTCCTAGATTTTCCGAATGAGCAAATATGTAGAGAAATCCTATGAACTTGCTAAAGTATTTGGCGTAGTGGAGCGGATCAATTGGAGGGTTGTTTTCGAAAGACCGTTCTCAACAAGAAACAGATTGTTATAGCTTTAGGTATAATGGATACGGAATCGTTATACTTCCAGTGGCATCAATATTATAGAGGGGAGATGGAAGAAGAACCATCTCAGTCAATAAAAAAGTGTACGTGAAAAACATCCAATTTGTTACGGTTACATGTGGACCAATTTTGAAGATAGCGCCAAAGTTATTAGAGTAGGATATTAAATTGAGAAAAGAAATACTTCCGCTTTGTTATGGCCCGTTTTTTGAATAAATCGGGATTTATAGGCTATCAAAGAATTGCATATATACAGGTTAACAATG
The DNA here is from genome assembly GCA_963921935.1 of Galeruca laticollis. Taxonomy (NCBI): domain Eukaryota; kingdom Metazoa; phylum Arthropoda; class Insecta; order Coleoptera; family Chrysomelidae; genus Galeruca; species Galeruca laticollis. The sequence continues at coordinate 33,567,482 of OY998185.1, forward strand.
TTATGAAATATTTAAAACATAATTAGAAGCACATTTCATTCAAGAATATAATTTGGCACTTTTTCTGTTCATTTTTGTTTCAATTGTGACATAAAGTATATTTTGAGATTTTGCTTAGAAACGAACCCAGTTCACAAAATGAATATCTATAATTCTAACAGTTAGTTTCTTGTCATGTTTCAGTCACCAAACTTTCAGCAAAGTTTATTTTTCAAGTTCTTATACTATTGGAGTAAAGTTTCTTTTTTTGGCTCTCATTATATTCGATTTAATGTTTCAACATTTGTTGAAACTTACATCTCTCAAAATACATTTTTTCAATTGTTTGGTCCGTTCAAATTGCTTTCTACTGGCATACATTATTCGAATAAGTATCATATAAATTAATTCCATGAATTACGTGATTTCGTTGCAATTGTTTATTTATATATTTATAATATTCCTAGATGAACCCGACAGACGTTGCCTTATCAAACATTGGTCACTATTTACAAGCTATGGCATTTCTCCTCACGGAAACGTAAATGTAAGAAATTTGGACAATCTAACATTATTTTTATAGTGAATTTCGTTGACAGACACTAATATTACAATTATAGTTATTAATTAAAAAAAAAGATAGACCAGGCATAACAATTTAAAATTGTCCAATTTTCATTATTAACTATACCTACGTTCAATTTCATTTTTCGAATTCTGCGCTCGAGGAAAAAGCGAATGATATAGAAATTGTTATTCTACAGCGCCACCTGGTGGAAACGAAATGCCAATGTCAAAATTGTTTTAGACAATGTAAAAAAATATTTATATTGAATTTTGTTGACAAACACTAATATAACAATTCGTTAAAACTCATTATCGAAAAAATAGCAGGCGTAACAATTCAAATTTCATTATTAACCCACGCTTTACTGATTTTTTTGTATATTCATTTTTCAAGTGGACTCTGTTCAAAATTTATATGAAATACCCATATAAGTTACTTTTCTTTCATCGATGAACGTGGTCGTAGAAAAAATATTGTGTTTAACTCGTGCGTACAACACTTTTCCGGATCGCTTAAATTTTTTATCTAATGAATAATAAATACAATTCGTTTTACATACTATTCATCGGACGGAAAAAAATACGGGGGTTGAGGACATTAGATTTTTTACATTTTCGCCCGCTTATCCATTAATTTTTGTAAATTTTATATCTAATAGTAAAGCTATTTAAACACGAAAGAGTATTGATAAAAAATTTCATTAATTAAATCACTACCTATCAGTAATTTTATAGGTTATATGTACTTAAATTCTTTGTACTACGTAAAAAGGTGAGATTTTTCCTACTGCAATTTCCTCAAATACACTAATCACTGGAGTTATTCAGTTTTAAGAAATAATTCAATATTTACCGGTTATAAAATTTGGTTAGCCACAAAAAAACAGTATTTAAACCATTTGGTCAGCACAGAAAAAAATTGTTTGCATTAATAAAAATACATTGTGCTCACACGATACATGTCAAGGTTTTGATAGTCATGACATACACTAAATAGAAACTATTGATTTGTTTTAAAATAGTTGAATAAATCTTACTAAAATTTACTGTCTCGACACTAACTTTATGGAATCTACTCATATTACTGTTTTAAATGGAACTAAATGTTTCTAGATAATTCCACAATATATTGATAAAATGATAGAATATCTATGAAATTTGACAATTGTTTCGATACTAAATATCATTGTCAGAATGACAGAAATTACATTCCATTTGATGCCTACCTGATGTTTGATCACTTTTTTTGGCTAGACCAAGAAGTGACGTACCATGTGATTGACTTAATATATATATATATATATATATATATATATATATATAAAAGATGTAGGAATATCGCGTAATATATTAACAACAACAACAAAGAGATTCATGGGTAATACACGCAAAATGAGGGCGACTGAAATAAAGTGGTAACCGTGGACATGCATGTTTCTGGCTCATTTTGCCTCTTCAGCACGGCATAACCAAATATTGATGTGAAATTTGGGAGCAAAGATGTTAATAGAAACATGGGAAAACACGAAATAACGTGTCGATGTTGGTTGTTATCCTGAAAACTCGGGATCTTCCAATTGAAGACACAAATGAAATCCTATATATATATATATATATATATATATATATATATATATATATATATATTTTTTTTTTTTGAAGTATTTTTCTTGGGAAACGTTCAGATTAAAACTCTTGTAAGTTAACTTGACGTTTCGCCTTAAATATAAGGCTTTTTCAAAAGTTTTTATTATAAATTCAAAATATAAAATACATCATTTGTAAAACAGTGACAATACTAAATTGACATTAAAGGTGACAAATAGAATAAACGTGGTTATGAATTTTCAAAGGAGTACGTACCTTGACAACTATCTTTAATGCAATGTGTCTTACTTTATTTCTAATATTTTAATTTAGAGAGTGTTTGAAAATGTTAATGGATAAATAATAATTAAATTATTGGTTTATTTTATTTTTTATAGTTATGAGTATATATGTATATATATATATATATATATATATATATATATATATATATATATATATATATATATATATTAAGCCAGTCCTCTTGTATAGATAAATATTCATATATTAGATTGAATTAAAAAGGAATTTTTTTGTATATACGTATGGTGTATCATTAGACACTACCTAATTAAGAACAAAATTTGACATAAAACGAATGAATGACTTAAGCAAATGTATTATAAAATATTGAGTACATCAATTTAAGAAATGGATTAAGGATAAGGAATAGAATGGTAAGGATAATATAGAAATTAATTCTTAAGAAAATGTTACCTTCACAAATAAATCCTAAGGTCAAGTCAATGTCAACAATTTTCATTAAAATCAATCTGAACGCTGCTATATCCACACTTGAATCGGGAAAAGGATGTTAATTTGTTCAAAACCTAAAATAATAAGAATTAATAATCAAATCACTAATTTATTAACGATATGCAAATACAATAAAAAGTTGCAATTTGGAAAAAGTAATTTATAAAAATAAAACTGTATGAAATATGACATTCGGAATAAGAGCCATATTGTATGTCATAGAAATCTAGTAATCAAATCGAAATCAATGAAGGAAGTGATTGAATCTAGTTATAATATTGCCAACCTAAATTCAATGAGTTGGAAGTTAATATAAAACAGAGAATGTAAATTTGAAATTAAGTTAGAGTTTATATAAAGCGAAATTAGTGCTAATTAAAGAATTAAAAAATAAACAGTTCCATATATATAAATTATAAATTTAGATTGTAGAAATTGTATATTAATTGTAAACAAATTTACTAAAAAAAAAGGAATTACAAGGATTGAAACCATTGTAATACATGTAAAAGACTATTTATATATTCTATAAGATATTGTTAAACCATTTATACAAGTGATTTCACTCTCCAAGACTATTTTAATTGAAGAATTCAGTATTTCCATAAAAAAAACATTATCATTGACAATTGTTGAATAAAATAACAAATTAGGAGGCTGTGTTTTAGAGATTGTAAAAATGTTGTTGATTTTTAAAAGAAAAAAGAGTCGAGAGTGAGTTGGGGGAATGAGGAACTGGGATGTAATTCTCTGAGAAGATTTTTGTAGAAACTTTAAAGTAAAAGTAATAATTTTAAATCTAAATCAATAAAAAATTCATAATATTAATGTCGATTAACCCCTGTGAAAAAGTGAAACGTGCCGAACGAGTATTTCTTGGGTAAGGAATACCTAAGAAAAGAGACGGGATGTTGCAGGTCCACCACGCCGAGAATGGAATATGAGGTCTGTGTTATTTGAGTTTTTTTAATTTGGAATTCCAAACAAACAAAGAAAAAGTGAACTTTTGAAATTAATTTGAACATTTAAATTTGAATAATCTAAAATTGGCCAAAGAAACTTTAAAATAATGAATACCAAATTTTATCCATGGATAATTAAAGAACTCTAATTTTCTGCAACAATAATTTTAGATATTAAATATGTACTTACTTGTAAAAAGTTTTTCGTTTGTAAAATAATCAAAGTTCACACCACTCATAAATGCTTTTCCAATCTTAATTTCCGCTTTGCATGCTGACCTATTCTTATAACTATCAAACACACACTTAATTCACAACTTGAATTATATATGTAACTGTTTAATATAAGTTTTCAACCATATTATTCTAAATGCACTAAATTGATGAACATTGAACTGTTAAATGTTTGCATCCTCCACGTTAACTGTGTACTATAATTTTGTGACGACGAGAAACGTTGAACCGGAAGAGTTGCTCCGTTGCGCCGAAGCAGCTACTATAAGTGTTCAGTGCGCATGACCATCAAAGAATACAGGGGAGGTTCAGGAATATTTGTGTGTAAAATTTTGAAGATTTCATCAACAATTTATTAAAATATTTTTATTTAAGTGTTGGTATTTTTCTTATTCCAGTCAATGTCCATAACACTTTTCACGAACATTGTATAAATCATTCATTCGATTATCATATGGTGAGATGATTGAAATAAAGATATATAATTTATTCAGGAATAGACCAATCACGAAATCATCATAAGTAAATGTTCATATGTGTAAAAATTTTTTCTAATAGGTGTCCAGGACTCAAAGAGAGAAGTCTCATGCTTCCGACTGCAATATAAAATTTAAACAATACATACAATTAAAATTTTTTTCATATAATCATATAGGGCTAGCCGAAGGTAAAAACGGGTAAATAAAGGTAAATCATATAAGTATATATTAAAATATAACTATATCCACTATAATATATATATATATATATATATATATATATATATATATATATATATATTTATATGGATCTTATGGATATTTTGAAACAATAACATTGAGAGATAGTTGATCTATAGAAATTTTGGAATAATATCATTGGCAGATGCTCTATGAAAAATGATGATAGGAGACGACAGAAAGAATTTTTGGAGAAAAGTCAAGTAAGAATTTGATTATTGAAACCATTTTTATAAGAATATAACATAGAAGAAAATAAGAATAATAATATAAGAAGCAGCATTTGAATATATTGAATTGGAAAGAAAAGTAAAATCAGTTAGAGAGATCAATATTTGAAGAAAAGTAAAAAAGTCTTCGCAAGGTAGGAGTCGAGAGCAGCAATTGAAATATAGTTAGATTCAAACGATAACCAAATTCATAAGTATAAGAATTTCTACTTATTAAACTGGAATAAAAGAGTATTCGTATGGTAGGAGCCGAGAGCAGGAAGTGAAATATAGTTAGATTCAAACCAGAAGCAAATTCATAAGGAGATTTAAAAGTTGAGAAGAATTCAGGAGCAGGAACCAACAAGTTGGACATAGATTAAACAAAAAGGGGTCAATAAAGAAGTAATTTGAGAATGTAGTTGCAGGAGGGGATTTGAAAATTTATTTTTATAGAATTATAAGAAAGTGGTAAACCAAAGATCTTTGGGGTAAGTTTTTATTATTGTTCAATTAGTTAGAAATATATCAAAATTTGTAATGATTTGGAAATAATAAATTGTTCATTCAGTAATCATATACATAATAGAAAAGGAAAATACCACAACAATTGGCGTCCAACGTGTGGCTCCATAAATTAAGGGGACCTCAAACAGATATAAAATTCAAAAAAAATTGACATAATTATTTTATCTTTGGCATTTAAAGAGAAATTTAGAAAATATTTATATGATTTTGGTTGAATCTATAAATTTATATATAGAATATTAAAAATGATGACCAGACAAGGGACTATATTAGAAGGAAGAAGTCAAGGAGACAGTGATGGACAACAAGAAAACAGAAGTATTGGAGATAGTAGCAGTGTAACAGAATGTTTGAATATAAATAAACAGTTTGAAGAAATGATGAAATACATGAGACGTATGAAAGAAAATAGAAAAGAGGATATGAGAAAGATGGAAGAAAATATGAAAGAGGATATGAGAAATATGGAAGAAAATAGAAAAGAGGATATGAGAAATATGGAAGAAAATAGGAAAGTGGATATGAGAAACATGGAAGAAAATAGAAAAGAGGATATGAGAAATATGGAAGAAAATAGGAAAGAGGATATGAGAAACATGGAAGAAAATAGAAAAGAGGATATGAGAAATATGGAAGAGAATATAAAAAAGAAATTTGATATTATGAAACAAGAGATTATTAAAGAGAATGAAAAATTCAAAGAAGAAATTAAAGAAGAGATGAATGGCATTAAAAAGGATAATAAGTACATTAAAATAAGAATAACAGTTATGACAGAAAAAATGATACTCAACAAAAAGAAGTAGAAAAGGAATTGGAAACAATTAATAAAAATCAAAAAGAACATATTGAAGAAACGAAATTTTTTTTTATAAATTTGACAATAAGATTGTTGAAACCGAGAAGAAAATAAATAAGACAGAAGAAACGTTATTGCAACAAATAGAAGAAAAGACAAGTAATTCTAGAGAACAATATATAGAAGGAACAAGAAAAGTGCAAGTAGATATGGAGGAAAAATTTGAAAAGTTGAGGCAAAATTTTCAGAATAATATTGGAAATTGTTGGACACATGTAGTCCAACTAGGACATGATATTTATTGTAAATTTAATGAGGATATTAATAAGATACATCCGAAAATATTTTTAAATATTATAAAAAACCGAACTAGGAATATTCGGCAATTTGAAGATTATAAAGAAATAGTAAGAATGAATTTAGAGGGAAATGCATTAGTTTGGTTCACTACAAGAGAAATGGAAATTAAAAATGAGGAAGATTTTGAAGATATGTTCATGGGATATTTCTGGGGAGAATCATCACAAAATTTATTCAGAGAAAAATTATATTTTGGAAAATTTGATTATAGTAAAAATACAAAGATAAATTATTATGCCATGAAATTATATAATTTTGCACAATATTTAAATCCCAAAATGAAGGAAGAAGAGATTGTATTGTACATTTCCAGACATTTTGATAGAGATGTTATAGAAAATATTGCAATACATGACATAAAAAAGATGGAACAATTTTCAAATTATTTATTAAGGATTGAAAGAAGTTTTAATTTAGGTGAATTCAGATTTAGAAGGGTGAATGAGAATGAAGAATCCAGAAGAAGAAATATGAATGGAAATATGCAAAGAGATATACAACAAAATTGTTATCAGGAAAATAGGAATGGTAATTACGGAATAATGTCAGAAAATAGGAACAATAGAGAGAGAAGAGAATACTATAGAGACCTAAATCATGGAGTGAGAAGAAATTGGAGAGAAAATGAGAATAATCGACAAGTTAGAAGTGAAGAAAACTATAACAATACAAGACAAATGAATAGAGGAATAGAGAATAGAAGACAAGAAAGAAATGAGGGCAGTGAAAGGATAAATGATAGTTGATGTAATGAGATACAAATTGAAGAAGGAAATGAAAATAACGAACATTTTTTATAAATAATCAGGGTAGTAACAAAATTCTTAGTAAATGTAATTATGAACATCCAAGTGAATTCGTAAATTTAGAAGAAGATAAAATTGAATTGGAAAATGAATCTATATTATTGTATTTATGGGGAAATTTGTATGGGAATATTGTTAAGATTTTAATTGATTGTGGGTCAGAAGCATCATTAATTAAAGAAGATGTAGTGAATAAATTTAAAAAATTGAGAGAAAACAAAATAAAAATTCCAAGAATAAATTTAATTGGAGCTAATGGAAAGAAATTAACTGAAGTAAATATGACAGTAACAGAAGAAATAGAGATAGAGGGAGTTTCAATAAACATGAATATGTTAGTTATGAAAAATATGGAAGCAGATGTAGTAATAGGGATAGATGAAATGGAAAAACATGGGGTAATAATTTGGTTTGAAGAAAAGAAGTTAGAAATAAATAAAATAACAATTATATTAAACAAACAAAAAATTATAGACGATATTGAATATAAGAAGAAGACCATGAATATAGAATTAGAAAAGTATGAAATAAAATGCCCAGATATATATAAAAAATATGTATTGGATTTATTAGGGAAGTATGAAGATTTGATAAAGAAGGGTTTAAGAATATCAAGAAACTATGAACACAAATTAGAAGTTAAAGGAATAGAGAATTTCAAAATTAAAACGTATCCTATTCCATATCATTATCAAAAAGAGGTAAGAAGGGAAATTGAAAATATGTGGAAAGAAGGTATAATAGAGAAATGTACAACTAGATTTGTTAATCCATTAGTAAGAAAATCAAATGGTGAAATAAGATTGTGCTTAGATGCAAGAAATATTAATAAATATACAGTGCCACAATATGAAGCACCAATGAATGTTGATGCAATATTTGGAAGAATAACTACCTCAGTAATATTTTCAAAAATTGATTCAAAACATAGTTTTTGGTTAATACCATTAGAAAGAAATAGTAGTATACTGGTTTTTCGATTGATGGTGTTTTATATAGATTCTGCGTAGTACCTTTTGGTCTACAAAGTGCATGTTCAGCATTAGTTAGAGCGCTACATGGAATTTTGGACAAATATGAAGATTTTGTATTACACTATATTGACGATATTTTGATTTTTTCTAAAACAATTGAAGAACATTCGAAACATTTGGATATGGTATTGAGGGAATTGGATACTGAGGGACTAAAAATAAATGAAAGAAAATGTCAGTTTTTTCAAAAAGAAATAACATATTTAGGATATGTCATTAATGAAATTGGTTTGAAAATGGACCCAGAAAAAGCGAAATCTATTATTGAATATAGAAGACCAAAAAATTTAAAACCTTTGCCAGGATTTTTAGGAACATTGAATTATTTTAAAATACTAATACCAGACTTGAGTAAAAAGGAAAAGAACCTCACAGAACTTTTAAAGAAAGGTTTAAAATGGAAATGGACTGAAGAAAGAGAGAATTATTTTCAACGATTAAAAGAAGAATTTGAAAAAAATCTTATGGTTTATCATCCACGATATGACCAGATAGGACAGATGCGTCAATGGACAGATTTGCAGGAATATTGTTACAAAGAGATGAGGAAGGAGAGGTTCCAATAAGTTTTATTTCTAGAATGACGAAGGGTTATGAAAGAAATTATAGTGCAACAGAATTAGAATTGGCAAGTGTGATATTTTGTGTTAAAAAGTGGAGGTATCATTTATTAGAGAATAAATTTTATATTGAAACTGATCATGCAGCTTTGAAAGGGATTTTGAATAATAAATTTGGGAATAATAGGATTTATCGTTGGAATCTATTGTTACAAGAATATAGTTTTGAAATTGTTCATATATTAGGAAAAAATAATATAGTCGATACATTTACAAGACAAGCAGTTAAAAATAGTATAAATAAAAGAGAAATTAAAATTGGTATGAATATTTTTAAACAAAGTGGAGGGATATTTTCATTTGAAGCAATAAAAAAGGATCAAGAGCGTTTGTCTGAAAAGGACAGAAAAAGATGTGAATTTAAAGAACAAGTATTTTTAAAAGAAGTTAATAAAAAGGAGTTATATGTTATAACAGAAGCTTTGGGAATTTCAGTTTTAAAAGAATTACATGAAGAATATGGTCACATAGGTAGTAGAAAAACATGGTTATTATTTAGAGAAAATTATATTATGAAAGGAGATATTAGAATTAGTAAGGAAATAACAAGAAATTGTGAAATCTGTCAGATTTCGAAACATAAAAATAAAATTAATCATAATGTTTTTAAAAGTGTTCTATCAAGAAAACCATTGGAATTAGTGGCAATGGATTTTATAAGTAATTTAATTATGAGTAAACAAGGGAACGGGCATATTCTAGTAATAGTAGATATTTTTTCAAAATTTGTTAAATTATATGTATCTAGGAAAACTAATACCAATGAAGTAATAAAGAAGTTTAATCGGTATTTCGAAGAAATAGGGAAACCCATTAATTGTATCATGGATAATGCAACATATTTCCAAAATAACAGAATGGATATTTTTTTAAAAAGAAATAATATTAACAAGAGAAATATTAGTATAAGACATCCAGCTGCGAATCCTGCAGAAAGATATATAGAAAAAGTAATTAAATATTTAAGAATAGTCATTAAAACAGATCAGGATGAATGGGAAAATAATTTGATGAAGGTTGAAGAATATTTAAATTGTGTTCCACATGGTGTAACAGAAGAATCACCTGTATATTTAATGACAGGAAGATATCCAAATAGAAAATGGGAATTCCAGGAAATAAAAAATTATGAAGAATGTTTAGAAGAGGTTAATAGAAAATTGCAAAAGGCTGCTGAGGAATATCAAAGAAAAATGTCAGAAAAATATAAAAAGAAGGTGAAATTTGAAAAAGGAGATTTGGTTTTAGTTAAGAGATTAAAGGTAGCAGATAGAGAAAAGAAAAAATGTGTTAAATTCTAATTTATGAGGGACCATTTAGAATAGATAATGAGAAACGCACAGAGTTATTAAAGATATGCTCTCCCACTACATCTCGGACAACCAAAAGGATTGGGACCAATGGATACCATATGTCCTTATGACATATAGGGGCGGCAATGGAAAGAATAGTTATGTCTTGAAGGAATTAGATTCAAACAAAATTAGAGGTATTTTTAATATTGAACATTTATACAAGTTTTATTATGAAGAATAATTAATAATAATTTTATTTTAGTCAATGTAAATATATAGATTAATGGTTTAGATCAGAATATTGAAAATTTATTTTAATTTGAAAATGTGAAAATAATTATGATCAAATTTTAAAATAAAATAATTTTGGGGAATTCTTATGGATATTTTAAAACAATAATATTGAGAGATAGTTGATCTATAGAAATTTTGGAATAATATCATTAGCAGATGCTCTATGGAAAATGATGATAGGAAATGACAGAAAGAATTTTTGGAGAAAAGTCAAGTAAGAATTTGATTATTGAAACCATTTTTATAAGAATATAACAAAGAAGAAAATAAGAATAATAATATAAGAAGCAGCATTTAAATATATTGAATTGGAAAGAAAAGTAAAATCAGTTTGAGAGATCAATATTTGAAGAAAAGTAAAAAAGTCTTCGCAAGGTAGGAGTCGAGAGCAGCAATTGAAATATAGTTAGATACAAACGATCAGCAAATTCATAAGTATAAGAATTTCCACTTATTAAACTGGAATAAAAGAGTATTCGTATGGTAGGAGCCGAGAGCAGGAAGTGAAATATAGTTAGATTCAAACCAGAAGCAAATTCATAAGGAGATTCAAAAGTTGAGAAGAATTCAGGAGCAGGAACCAACAAGTTGAACATAGATTAAACAAAAAAGGGTCAACAAAGAAGTAATTTGAGAACGTAGTTCTCGAACGTAGAGGGGATTTGAAAATTTATTTTTATAGAATTATAAGAAAGTGGTAAACCAAAGATCTTTGGGGTAAGTTATTATTATTGTTCAATTAGTTAGAAATATATCAAAATTTGTAAAGATTTGGAAATAATAAATTGTTCATTCAGTAATCATATACATAACAGAAAAGGAAAATACCACAACAATATATATATATATATATATATATATATATATATATATATACATTTACATATATATATAAAAATATATATATAAAGTAGAAGGGTAGTCACGGCTGAATAGTTGAAAAACTAACTTTCAAATATTATGGGGTACAGCCAAAATGTATGGGTGGTTAAGAAAATTCGATTTTCACTATACCAAGCTTTCGATAATTTTATTATTATCTTTTTCAAGGCTAAAATACAATTTTGTTAAACTAAAAAACAAGGTTTATGTTTTATATAAATAAAACTTACTAGTAAATTGAATAAATTCTTGAAGTATATCAAAATTGATAACATTATTATGATTTCAGTTTCATATAATTACAAAACACTGATATCAATTGCTGAGAACGTTGTCTGTAGTATCAAGGAATAAAAATTTTTTGAAATGATTGATCAGTCATAGTTTTTTTTTTTTTGACTTTTTTTTTGATAACAGTGACGACTGACAACTTTAAGGTTTAAGGTTAAATACCTTAACTTACACTAACTTTTTTATCTAGTGTGAAATTACATCTTGTCATTCAATTTACTAGTAAGTTTTATTTATATAAAACATAAACCTTGTTTTTTAGTTTAACAAAATTGTATTTTAGCCTTGAAAAAGATAACAATAAAATTATCGAAAGCTTGGTATAGTGAAAATCGAATTTTCTTAACCACCCATACATTTTGGCTGTACCCCATAATATTTAAAAGTTATATATATATATATATATATATATATATATATATATATATATATATATATATATATATATATATATATATACATATATATACATATTATATTGTTGTGGATGGATTTTAATTCGAGAATTTTTTATAATGATAATTATTTAATTTAATAGAAAATCGTACCACAATTTTCTTTCATTTTAAGACTCCACGGTGCTGGTTAATTTGTTGTAGACTTATATTCCTTTTATAATGGTGGATAATAAATTAACATGACTGTTATATTAATATTGAAATAATAATTATGCAGATTAATAATTTTGGCTAGCTAATTAATATGTTACGAAAATATTTATATTACTATTTATTATATTTTCTCCTACGTATCACGTAGTTTCGTTCAATTCAAAACTTTACCTTAGCTACTCCTATTTATCTACCACTCTTTCTCTCAGTAGGGTTCCTGGGCGTAGTTATAAAAAAATCAACATCACTACTCAATGAAATTAATTATATATATATATATATATATATATATATATATATATATATATATGAAAGAAATGAAACTTTAAAAAATGGTTACTCAAAAACAAATGCTATCGACGCTTTATACATATTTTGTTACAAAAAATTTGTTAAAAACCTTCCCTTTTTATATGTTGAGATTATTTTGTTAAAATTTTGGAGTCATATAATATGCAAATCCTTGTGGATTCATATGAGTATTATATAAAAAAATGAATGATTATCTTGTTTCAAGAATACAAATTATCCTTGTAACAACAAAATACAAAATAGATTATATATAACTGAATTTTCACACACACAACTATTATAAAACCTTGAAACTATTCATTGTTTGAGACGGCTATGCAGACTCATTAGCATTAATTTACATAATCGTTTGGGACGTTTATATATCTCTGAAGGAGAAATATCTGTTTTTTGAAAATATTCAAATATTGTAACTTTTTTGTTACTCTAAAAGGTATTATTGAAATATTTCGAACTATTTTAGTTTAAACCAAACCGTGTAATGAAGTGGATGGCTTTGCTTTTTCAATCCATTTTATTTAATCTTGAAATCTTAACATATTATAACTTTGTGTATGTGATAAACTGAAAATAGTTGTGCATTGTTACTATATGTGGAAAGTTTTATATATATGATTAGAACATGCAACACAAATTGAATAATAGTTATATCTACAAGTTCTATTAGGTGCGTTTTTACATTTTTCTATTACTTAAAATTGTTTTATGAGGTGTTTATATTTTAAATGATCATTTGATTATTATTGTTTCACTACTCAAATTTTGGATCCAAAATATATATTACTTAATTGAGTGAATGAAAATGACGAGTACTCAGTGTGTATATGTTTATTAATATGCAGCTAAGCGCTTTTTCGGCCTTTAGGCCATTATCAAAGCTGTCCTGTAAAGTTACGATGTTTGTAAAAATTTTAAAAAAACAATTTAAAAAGTTGAACTTACGTCATAAAAAAGATCCAAAAACAGGTGTCAAAAAACATCCAGCTGATAAAAACGAAACAATGTATGAAGTTACGTCATTGTTTTACTATTATATCATTAAAAAAACCCTTTAAGAGGGTGTACAATTATATCTATATGATGGAAATTAAAATTCAGAAGTGTGTAAACTGAATGATATCCGATGACAAGCTTGACGTTGAAAATACGGTGGCTAATAAGCCAACGTGCCGTAAAACAACAAGTGTATGACAATACAACATATTCGTGTGATGAACATTGAATCAAATGTATGATTGGAAAGATGAATAAATTCATCTAGCGAACTGTAAATTCAAAGGAACCCTATATATTACTTTTATTCTAAATTCAAAAATGAAGCTAAAGATGTGATAAACAAAAAAATTGAAAAATCTCCATTCAAATTCAAATACCCAACATTCATCTAATTCAGATGAATAGGAAAATCCCCTTCCACCCTGGATTGTATACTGAAAATTGACTTAGGGGTTGGATCCATTCCCCAGCCAGTCAGGAACAAGCGTAGTAAACCTAAACGTGTAAAATGCTATATAAAATAAATTAAAACATTTAGTTGTAAATACATCCATGGAGGAGTTTACATAATCTAGTGACGAAGGTGTGAAAGTATGCTGGCAAGGTGAACCCAACAGCTGATGGCCTCCCATATGAATTAGATGTAAATGGTAAAGTGATTGTGACCTGATGACCCAAACTATGTCCCATACACAGCCCGGCGTCAAGAACACAATGTGATTATTGAATTTAGGTTAGTTGTTACACACCTAGACCCATACTAGGCATGTACAATAAGAGAAGAATTCATAGGAGTATGTTAAGAGTGAAAGGGTAGGACAGAACTTGATAAGAGCTGCAAGATAAAGAACTTGTTGATGAACCCAACTATGACCCATACATAGCTAGGCTACACGGGAACAATGTGGTTAAGAAGTGATAGGTATGACAAACATAGATCCATACTAGGCATGTACAGGAAGAAACGGGGTGGGAGTGTAAAGAGAAGACAGAGATGGCGTGTAGTTATGACAAACCTAGATCCATAGTAGGCATGTATAGAAGAGAAGGAATCAAGTGAAAGGATGGCAGATAAGCTAAGGCTGTGACAAACCTAGATCCATACTGGACCTATCACGAACCAGGCATGCGCAGAAGAAGAAAAATAAGGAAAAGTAAAAAGGAGGGTATGATTTGCTCAAATTTATAAAATATCTTGTATGCTTAACCAAACTATGACCCATACATATCCTGGTGTCCGACGTACACTGTGGTAATCTAGAACCAGTTCCAATGACAAACTCGGTTCCATACTAGGCATGTCTCAGATAAGTTCCATGAGTGGAAGGGGGGGTTGTATTCCTATTATTAAATTCGATTATTAACTAGTGAGACAAAATATAACCCATACATAGACTGGTGACTAGCCAACAGTGTGTTTGAGAGATGATTGTAGAACTAACCGAAAGAATAAACCTATACTCATACTAGGCGTATCCATACATAGTTCTAGGGATGGAAAGAATATATTAATTGAGCACACCACTGACCTTTTCACACAATGTCCATCCATGACGCTTTCCCGCTCCATGATGTAATTCCTTCTCTTAGCATTATCGGGTGATAATTTTCTGTTCCTTGGGGTTACTTTTTTAACACTATTATCGTCTGTGCACTCAATTAGGTTTTAATATTTCTTGGACTTTTTTATATTCCATATATAACACTTTTTACTTTTAAATTTTCATTAAACTGGATCACATTCGATTTACACCTGTTGCTTCTCCTCTTACCGACGCTTCACTCCCCACTGCCGCGTTTTTATCCGCCAACTCTAATTTTTGTTGATGACCGGAAGCTCGTATGTTCTAGAAAATTCTGTCACTTCGTTTTATTAATATTTCATTTTCTGACTTAAATTTGCTATTATATATTGTTTTTTATGCACTATAACCTTATCGTCATTCAATTATTCACTGAAATAGCATTTATAATTGTTTTTCTTGTTAGTCAATTATATTGAAGTGTTCCGATTGGTCAATGCAAACATACAAATTTTTCACCTTCTACAACCTAAATATTTACATAATACATATGGATACAATTCATTCTTTATTCTCTTTTTAGTCACTATATCGCTATATATAAATATATCGGTAATCATTCATTTATTTTTATTCTTAATATCTTATATCAATTGCATTTTACGTTGGTATACCTGCCATCAACTGTTACATTCTTATTTATTTGACATTACCTACTAATTACAGGTTCCTACATTTTATTATATTTCCGATTAAAGTTTATAATTGAATATTTCATTCAACATATCATATATAAATTTTTTTTCAATTACAAATTTTATTTATTTATCCATCATTCATAGTTCTGTTGATTTTTTTATTCCTATTGCATGTATTCTTCGAATATAAACAGATCTTTTATGTGTCTAATATGACGCGTAGCGTCACATTATTTTATGGAACTTCGTTGCTTGTTAAGTTCTGTCTAAGGTTGCGTATGGTACTGAATTATTTTGATTCTCTTATTTATATTCTTTATGATTATGTGTACTGCTTCAATTGATTACATTCCTCTATATTTTTATTAATTTGATAATGTTTTGACAAATTACTTTTATTGATAGATATCGTAAATTTTTTTATACTCTATTATGATTTTACTATTCTTTATATGCTCGTTCGTTCTACAACTATATATATATATATATATATATATATATATATATATATATATATATTAAACTGGATAGAACGGGGAGAGAAATAATGATTTATAGTTATTATTCTTTTAATTTACATTTAGTTTTGATTTGCCCGGTATATTGTAAAAATTTAAAATTTTATTACTAAAATGGTTATATTTTAAAACATGAGAAACTCTTTAACCTCAGAGTAGGGTTCAGGTATAGAGAAACAAAAATTCAATTTATAATATGAGCGCCTAGATTTGATTAAATATCTCTGTCTTCTTAAAAATTTTGTTAATAAAAATGTACTTGCTTGTTTAATAATACGTAATAAATTCTTAAGACGGTCCTGTGTTTCAAGTTGAACCTTTTTACTATTCACAGATGTCAGTTTAAACTACCAACGGTTCAAACTAGATGGAGCCATCACCACAAAGAAATAAAATATATCAAAAAACAATTTTACAATGTTCTTCAAACTAGAAAGAACGTTATTTAATATTTTGAATAGACAAATACATTGTTCTTTTTACAAGACACAAATTAATAAAAAACCTACTATCTATTATGACCACTCATTCAAACAAAATCACGTTCTCACATGAAAAAATTATCTCTATATACAAATCCAAAATAGGCAACATTTATACAAATCTTATAATACTGAGACTTTTATATAAACGATTATTATATCAAAATGGCGAAACACAATGGTTGTAAATGTTTGTTTAATACCAAAGTTCAATTTTTTTCACTAAATTGGTAAGTTTTATTCAACCTTTTTTATGTATAATGAAAATAGTCTAAATACCTTATTCCTGTATAGTAATTCATTTCAATTATCCTTTACTTTATTTTAGGTTACCTTCTGGAAATTGTCACATCACTGGTCCAGCTTACACAAAATCAGGAATCAATGCTATGTCCCGTCCACATCAATACATTTCAGTCCAATTACATAATCAAAAGCTTTCTAAAAGGTATGGTGGATATATCCATTCCACCATACAAATATTAATCAAGTATTATATATCAATTATACGGTTAGTATTCAAACATAATTACCAAATTGTTTCTTAGTTTCTACATCTGCTTGTTTAAATATATAATCTACCATATCATAAGTACAATGTATCTCTCTTTTCTGAATTTTGATGCCAAATATCTTATTTTTCGAAAAGTTTTCTTAATTCCCAAAATTTTGCTGCTTCTCAAATTTTCTACCACCCAAAAAAAAGTTTTACCTAGTCAATAGTCTGTATAATCAACAAACTTTTCTCCTTCAATTTTTTTTATTATTAACAACTACTTGTCGCAGATTAAAAGTTTGTTGAATACATTCCACCAATCAGATTTGGTTATCAAAACTTTTCTTTATAGATTTCATTTCAAATAGTGAATTGTCCATCTATCATTTGAAAACGCTTTGTTTTAAGGTTCTTTAATGATTTTAACTCATATTGTGTCTCTTAAATTATATTTCATTTAGTTTACAAAATGACATTTTCAAATTTACAAAATATGTGTTCATAATGTCAAACCGTTCAATAAATGTCACATTCCATAGAATTAATGTTTTTCAGTTTACTTCTTATATCGTTATGTTTTTAAATATTCATAAAATCTTATTTACATGTCCTTCAAACCCTAATATTCATTTTAAAAAGAATCTCACTATTTATTTACCTTGACAATAAAATAAAAGATTATCATTTCCATTTGTATATGTAACAACGTTCTAATATTCCGTCTTGTAGGTTTATAGAGATTTTGTTAATTCATTTCACAAATGTTTTTTCAAATCTTATTTTAAATTATACAGTTAGATGCTTTCTCTATTGAATAGTACATGGTACAGATTGTCTCCTTTTTTAGATAATCTTTTAAAAAAAATGAAATTTCAAAAATTTTTATTTCTTGAAATAAGTAGTTTCTTTTATTTTATGTTCGGTATACAGGGTGTTGTTTTACTCTATGTTAACATCCCCTAAATTTTGCGTTTATCAAATTTTTATGTAAGTAAAAATTTTATGAATGCAAATTTTACTTCAAATATTTATAAAATTCTTTTCTTTTTAAACTTCTCCATTATTTGTTGTATTTGTATAAATCTTTTATATTGAAAATACCTCTTATTTCATCACTTTCTATATATCTTAAAACGTAACTATTTATTCCATTCTCATTTTCTACAACATATGGTCCCTCGAAAAGGTGGTTTCAATTTTGCACATACATTCTTACTTCTATCTGATACCCTTAAAGCACGGACGATTACTAAGTCTCCTTTATTAAATGTAGTTTTAGCTTTTCCCTTCTTTTCCATTCTTCTTAGATATTTGTTTGCATTGTTTTGCAGATTTTTATTTACTCTTTCCAATACCTTTTCAAATTCTTCTGTAGAATTTATTTCCCATTTCCTTTGAGGTCTCAATTGTTTCATTAAATAAATTGGACTTTCCATTGTTACTGTGTTTTAAATCAATTTTAGAAAATATTTTAGTATTCGTAATGCGCCCAAAAATTGCTTCCACATTCATCGGAGCCTCGTATTGTGGTACAGTGTATTGATTAATATTTCTTGCATCTAGGCATAATCTTAATTCACCATTTGCCTTCTTTACGACCACAATAGGGTTTACATATCTTGTGTTACATCTCTCTATAATACCGTCTTTTAACATATTTTGTATCTCTGAATCAACTTCTTTTCTATATTTATAAGGTATGGGATATGTTCTTATTCTGAAATTTTCTATTCCTCTAACTTCTATCTTATGTACATAATTATTTGCCATTCTCATCTCCTTTTTAATCAATCCTTCATACTTCATAATCAAATTCTTCACTTTCTCTTCATATTCCTTTTTTCCACACACTAATACCAATTCCTCCATAATTATATTCCTTTCTATATTCCATAACTGCCTATTATCCTCTCCAATTTCCAATTCTTCCATATTTCCACTCCTTTTTATATTCCATAACTTCCTATTATCCTCTTCAATTGCCAATACTTCCATATTTCCATTCTTTTCTATATTCCATAACTGCCTATTATCCTCTTCAAATTCTAATTCTTCCATATTTTCTTTTTCAAATTCAATCTTCTTACCATTTAATTCTATCTCCATCTTTTCAAAATCAATTCTTGCTTTATATTTCGTTAATTCATCTATTCCTATAACTATGTCTGTTTCTAAATTATCCACTAGCAATAATTGCATCTCAACTTCTTTCCCATCCTTTAATTCAATGCTTTGTATTATAGATCTGCTAACTTCACACAATTTCTTTCCATTTGCTCCTATTAATGTAGTTTTCGGTATCTTGACTAGCTTGTTTTCATAATTTTTAATATTTTCTTCTATCAATTTTGTTTTTATTATGGACGCTTCCGAACCTGTATCTATTAATATTTTAACTTGTTTCCCATTTAATTTTCCTTTAATTTTTATTAATCCCGTTATTTCTTTTAATTCCAAATCTTCCCCAAATTTAATGTATTCCCTTGGATGTTTATATGTTATCACTCTCTCTTCTCTCCTTTGAATACTGTTCTCTGTAATTGTTATTTTTGTTGTTATTTTATTTGAAGTTTCTGTTATAGTTGTTTTTGTTTGCTCTCGTTCTTATTATAGTTATTGTTATTTCCTAAATTGTTGTTATAATTGTTGTTTTTTTGTTATAATATCCATTTGTATTATATCTGTTAATGTAATTATTTCTGTTTTTCATCATTATCTTTATATATCCTAATTTCTATCTATGTACAACATTATATTTACATATGTTTTTCTTTAACATTATTTGTTAATTATAAACTTCTTATTTACATGTTGTTTTTTATATTCCTTATCGACCTTTTACAATTCCTTATTCATCTTCTAGATTCCGGTCCTATAATACAGCCTTATTATTCAATTTAATTTTCTTTTCCTAAATTTCGTTTTATCCTCTTCTCTTATTGTTTGATTCTCTTGTATCTGCTTCCTAAGTTCCTTAAAATTTTCCACTGTGTCTTTTTCAATTTTGTTGTCCCCTATCTCAACAATTTCTCCCAATAGGTTCATCAAAATTTTCGCTTCCAATTTCTTCATATTATTGTTTCTTCTTTTTATTATTTCATTCCCCTTAATACTCTCACTTCCTATTATTTCATTTTTAATTATCCTATAAAAATTTCTTGGATCAATGATCTTTATATTTCTGCCAAGTTTTACTCTCATTTCGAAATTTTCTGCATAAATTATTGTTTCTATATTCTGTCTTATGGTTTCTTCTATTTCTTCCTTGGTCTCTTGTAATATCTTATTCATTTCCTCCAACTGCCAATTAGAATGTATCCCCCTATTATTATTATTTCCTTTACCATATGTCACTATTCGTTTCAATATATTAACATCTGGGTCTGTTATTTTCCAATTAATCTCTTTTCCATAAATTTTCATGACTTCCTCACTTCCTAGATTCTGTAAATTGATATTTATCATCTCCTCATTTATTTGTCTTTGTATTTTAATAAATTGTATTTCTTCTGTTTCCTTCTCAACTTTTTCAAACTCCATCACACTTTGTATTTTCACTTCGTCAATTTCCATTTTATTACTTAATTTTTGTTCTATAGTATCATCATTTATATTTTCATTTTGTATCTTTAAATCCATTTGAATCTCTCCTTTGAAATCCTTTTCTTTCTCCTCTATTTCCTTGATTTTGTTGATCTGTGAATTGTCTATTTCTGTAATTTTTCCAATCCCCTTTCCTCTTATTTCTTGTTTAGTGGATTCTATTTTATTTTCCATGTATGTGTTTGATTTTTCCAATATCTTCTCAAAATGTCCCAATTTTTCTTCCATCAATTTTATTATTAGATCCTTAGTTTGTTTTATTTCTTCCTTATTCTGGTCCATCTTTATATTCATTTCTTGTTTTAATTCTTCCTTATTTTTATTCATATCTTCCCTAATATCATTCTTCATACTATTCATATCTCCACGCATATCTCTCCTCATATCTTCTTTATTTTGATCCAATTTTGTATTCAAATCCTGTTTCATTTCTTCCCTATTTTGATCCATTTTTTTATCATCATTTGAAACATACTCATTACGTCCATTTCCTCTTTCTCTTTTGATTTTTGTTTGACCTCTTGTCCTGTTTCTTCTGACAATGGTAAATCTTCTTCTTCTTGTCCCTGTTCTGCAATGTCTTCTTCCAAATTTTCTCTGCCCTGTTCCAAGTATTGTACCTGAAAATCTCCTCTACCATTGCTTCTTTCTTCTCTTTCTTCATCAGGCCTACTTTCAACTCCTACCTGCTTTCCGTCTCTAAATGTCATTTTCCGTTCCATTTTATGTATTTAAATTCTTTTATTAAAGTCAAAAAAAATTATTTTAATGCTTTTTATTACTACTTACAAAATTTCTATAATAGCCCCACGTTGCGGTGACATGTTAAACTGGATAGAACGGGGAGAGAAATAATGATTTATAGTTATTATTCTTTTAATTTACATTTAGTTTTGATTTGCCCGGTATATTGTAAAAATTTAAAATTTTATTACTAAAATGGTTATATTTTAAAACATGAGAAACTCTTTAACCTCAGAGTAGGGTTCAGGTATAGAGAAACAAAAATTCAATTTATAATATGAGCGCCTAGATTTGATTAAATATCTCTGTCTTCTTAAAAATTTTGTTAATAAAAATGTACTTGCTTGTTTAATAATACGTAATAAATTCTTAAGACGGTCCTGTGTTTCAAGTTGAACCTTTTTACTATTCACAGATGTCAGTTTAAACTACCAACGGTTCAAACTAGATGGAGCCATCACCACAAAGAAATAAAATATATCAAAAAACAATTTTACAATGTTCTTCAAACTAGAAAGAACGTTATTTAATATTTTGAATAGACAAATACATTGTTCTTTTTACAAGACACAAATTAATAAAAAACCTACTATCTATTATGACCACTCATTCAAACAAAATCACGTTCTCACATGAAAAAATTATCTCTATATACAAATCCAAAATAGGCAACATTTATACAAATCTTATAATACTGAGACTTTTATATAAACGATTATTATATCAAAATGGCGAAACACAATGGTTGTAAATGTTTGTTTAATACCAAAGTTCAATTTTTTTCACTAAATTGGTAAGTTTTATTCAACCTTTTTTATGTATAATGAAAATAGTCTAAATACCTTATTCCTGTATAGTAATTCATTTCAATTATCCTTTACTTTATTTTAGGTTACCTTCTGGAAATTGTCACATCACTGGTCCAGCTTACACAAAATCAGGAATCAATGCTATGTCCCGTCCACATCAATACATTTCAGTCCAATTACATAATCAAAAGCTTTCTAAAAGGTATGGTGGATATATCCATTCCACCATACAAATATTAATCAAGTATTATATATCAATTATACGGTTAGTATTCAAACATAATTACCAAATTGTTTCTTAGTTTCTACATCTGCTTGTTTAAATATATAATCTACCATATCATAAGTACAATGTATCTCTCTTTTCTGAATTTTGATGCCAAATATCTTATTTTTCGAAAAGTTTTCTTAATTCCCAAAATTTTGCTGCTTCTCAAATTTTCTACCACCCAAAAAAAAGTTTTACCTAGTCAATAGTCTGTATAATCAACAAACTTTTCTCCTTCAATTTTTTTTATTATTAACAACTACTTGTCGCAGATTAAAAGTTTGTTGAATACATTCCACCAATCAGATTTGGTTATCAAAACTTTTCTTTATAGATTTCATTTCAAATAGTGAATTGTCCATCTATCATTTGAAAACGCTTTGTTTTAAGGTTCTTTAATGATTTTAACTCATATTGTGTCTCTTAAATTATATTTCATTTAGTTTACAAAATGACATTTTCAAATTTACAAAATATGTGTTCATAATGTCAAACCGTTCAATAAATGTCACATTCCATAGAATTAATGTTTTTCAGTTTACTTCTTATATCGTTATGTTTTTAAATATTCATAAAATCTTATTTACATGTCCTTCAAACCCTAATATTCATTTTAAAAAGAATCTCACTATTTATTTACCTTGACAATAAAATAAAAGATTATCATTTCCATTTGTATATGTAACAACGTTCTAATATTCCGTCTTGTAGGTTTATAGAGATTTTGTTAATTCATTTCACAAATGTTTTTTCAAATCTTATTTTAAATTATACAGTTAGATGCTTTCTCTATTGAATAGTACATGGTACAGATTGTCTCCTTTTTTAGATAATCTTTTAAAAAAAATGAAATTTCAAAAATTTTTATTTCTTGAAATAAGTAGTTTCTTTTATTTTATGTTCGGTATACAGGGTGTTGTTTTACTCTATGTTAATATATATATATATATATATATATATATATATATATATAAAACCAAAAACCAAAAGTTAGCAGTTAGTCACGGCTGACTAGTTAAAAAATAAAACTTCAAAGAGTGGTCTTTGTTAAAAAACCCTCAAAATCGTGGGGATAGCAGCCAAAAAAACTTTACAGGTTAGAGATAAAGTGAATCAAATAGTACATTACCTAAGCTTTCGAAGAGCATTGTCTTCATTCTCAAAGGCTATAATAAACCAGAAAGAAAAAATCGGTTAACTTAATAAAGAAAACAACTTCTGAAATCATTACGACTTACTTGTAGTGTTGATTTGAAATTAAACTCACATTTCACAAATTGCAGGAAAACTTTCATCCACTAAAGATTAAAATGTCGACTAAATATAATTTCTCTCCTACATATAGTAATGAGAGCCAGGATTTTTTTCCTGTTTTCTAAAAACCAAAAGACGTATACAAGATACGAACTGATTTTGTTGAATATCTATTTCGACATAAAATCGACTGCTGTCGAAAGGTAGAGATACGGGGGGCAATTACAAGGTTGAAGTAAAAACATTTAATAAAAATCTAAATTTCTCAGCAATACTGTTGTGTTTTTTTTGGTTGCTTTGGTGAAAACTTCAAAGAAAAACAATAATAGATTAATGTCCACACCTAGGATCACGTTAAGATTGAAAAATTACATCTTTAAATTTAACCAGACTATTGTCTGACAGCTGCCACCTGTCTTTTGTAAAATGTAAAAAATTGGGATGACGAAATAAGCAAACAGTCAGTGAACACTCAAACCTCACACATTCGGTATTCCCCAACTGTCAACCCATTCCAGCATTACTATTATTAAATAAAAAAAGCCAAACAAAACCCACCCGCAAATACTAACGATCTCCACTTTCGTCTGATGTTAATTTCCATGAAAATCAGTATTGATAATTTAAAATTCTCATAACAATAATAATGTCAGTTCGGAAAAGTGATGTAAGATCTGTAACTTTTAACACATGGAAAGGACCTAACCTCTCACGTTAAGGCCCGACTATTTGGAAATCATTTGCATTCGCAACTGAGCTGTGAACGCCATAATGTATTAAAATTGTTTTGTTTTTAAATGAAATATTAAATAATGTTTGTATTGTCAACACTCGACTGACCTGTCACTTCAGCCAACCATTAACTCAAAACACTAATTTGGGAATCAATCTCCTCGCTACCGGAGTGGACATTATTAAAGTGCAACAAATATGTATAAATCTTACTAAGTGACTCAATGTCAGACCTTCTATTCATTGGTTCCTCAATGTTATTAATATGATACATTTCTAAAAAATTTTTTTTGTTATAGTTTCTTTCTACATCAAGAATCTCTAGTTTATCAAAATCTATATGGTGAAACTCATCTATAACATGTTCTGATAATGCACATTTTCGCTTTTTTAACCTAGCATCGCTTTTATGTTGGGCACAACGTGATTTCAAATTCTGAGATGTCATTCCTACATACTTTTTGTTACAGTTTTTACAAGAGATACTATATATTATGTTAGTTTTCATCATGGAATCCTCCGGTTGTTTTAACTTAGAAAAAAGAGACTGTAAAGGTTTGGCTGTTCTTTGAGCAATTTTGACATTGGTCCCCTTGAACTCTTTGATGATTTTTTCTGACAGATCCTTAACATAAGGAAATGAACCAAAAGTAACCTGCTGTGAATTATTGAAATTAGCATCCTGTTCATTTTCATTACTATTAATATGACTGACAGTATGCTCGCCAGGAGTGTTGTAAATCAACCTCTTGAGAAGTTTGATAGGATAACTATTTTTTTGAAGCGTATCAATCAATATTTTAAGGTTTTTATTAAGTAATGTTGGATGTGATATTTTTTTAATTCTGTTCTTCATCCCCAACACTAAATTAACCTTCATTTTGTAGGGGTGATTGGACTTAAAGTTGAGGTACCAGTCAAGTATCACCTTGCCTTCATTGGGGTCCTTATTAACTTTGTGTCCAAAAATGGTACACATCTGTTAATTTCATTTTCAACTGTGAATTGGATGTATTGATTGTAACTATTAAAAATGTTAAGAATGGTTTCGATACCATCTTCAGGAACAGCTGTGATAATATCATCTACATATTTTTTTAAAGAAGGGATATCAAAAGGTAAATTCCCAACACACTCAGCGATCAAATCATCCATGACATATTGTGCAAAAATGGGTGATACAGAACTACCCATTGGTGTACCAAAAACTTGTTCATAATATTCATCATTAAAAACAAAAACAGAAGTGTTATAAACAAAGTCTACTAATTCCAAAAATTGGTCAATATTTAATTTACAAGAATCCTGAATAGAGTTCCAATGTTTGGTAATACTATTTTTTACTAAATTGATCGGTATATTAGTGAAAAGTGACACAACATCTAAACTAATGATTACATAATTGGTTGGTAACTGATAATTTTGAATGAACGTTGCAAATTCAAAAGAGTCTTTGACAAAAAACCTGTTATTACTATTATAAGATATTGTAAGTTTATCAGTTATGAATTGTGCAATTTTCTCATTAGGTGATTCTATAGATGAGATAATTGGGCGTAAACTCAATGTTTCTTTGTGAATCTTTGGTAATCCATAAAACTTTGGAATAACTGAAGAGCTCATTTTTAATCGTTTTCTATCTTCGTCATCGAGATTCACTTTATCTTTAACCTGTAAAGTTTTTTTGGCTGCTATCCCCACGATTTTGAGGGTTTTTTAACAAAGACCACTCTTTGAAGTTTTATTTTTTAACTAGTCAGCCGTGACTAACTGCCAACTTTTGGTTTTTGGTTTTAGATTAGAATGGGGTTCTATGAAGAGATTGCCCGATCCTACGGACGGGAAATCTCATTAAATTTGAAACAATGGGTTAATTTTTCGAACAAGCTCAATAAAGCAAAGGACAGGAAATTCTTTTTATTAAACTGTAGAAAACATGGGGTTTTTCCACAACATATCTTACACAACACTGATAGAACTGTTTCCTCACTGCTTACACAGGATGGAAGTAATTTGCGGAGAGTGGAGGATTTTAACAGAAGGTTAAAAAATAAGATTTTAAATATTGAAATCGGTTTTGCGCATGTGTATGTCAATAAGCTGTCGAAAATCTTGAAAAGTGAGGAATCAGATATAAAAAGTAATATCCCTTCAGGAGTTTGGAATGAATTTTTTCATAGACAACAAATAAAATTGAATAGAGAATTTAAAAAACTCAAATTAAGAAATATTAATAAACTGAGAAATCTAGAGAAAAATACTGTTTAGACAATTCTAGTACAGGATAATTGGTTGAGAAATTTGACAGATGTTGATATACCCATGGAAGTCAGAAATTTTCTTTCATTGGGTCATAAATTTGGTATACCTCCTGATATTACTCAAATAGAAATTAAGAACATTTTAGCAGACGTTGAGAATCTTTTAAATGGAATCAATGACAATTTACGAAAAGACATAATCAGGGCGATTTTGAGGGTTTTTTAACAAAGACCACTCTTTGAAGTTTTATTTTATATATATATATATATATATTTATATATATATATTTATATATATATATATATATACATATATATATATATATATATATATATATATATATATATATATATATATATATATCCCACTAAACAAGAAACATAACAAGTCTTTTTTGTGATGTTCTTTTTAGAGACTTCTCGTGATATCTATTTAAAACGGTAATAAGATATCTCCTAGATGTCTTAATTGTATTACCAACTCTATTAACATCCATGTCATGTAAATAAAACATATTTTTGATGTACACAGTAATACTTGAATTCGCAGTTTCATACAAATCCTATGAACTTCTTTTTAGTAACTTCCTATAAGAAACATTCATAGGATGTTAATTTGTATACTTCTCACTAATGTCACATACAGAACGTTACTGTAATATTACGAATTAACATGTTTCTAAGATGATCACATGTTGCAGTTACTTTTACATCTTTCCAAATAATTTTTATTAACTTCGTACTTATTACGTCTGTACGACGTTAGTTCATAAAACTCTCAGTAACATCTCATATTAAACATCACAGTAACATAAAAAAGAACAAAACAGATGAGGAGCGGATGAACGAAACATACAGTAGTTATCTGTGGAAACATAAATGACAAGCATGAAATGGTGGATGGTTTTCAGTTATGTGTTATATTTTATTTGCAGGAAGCACATATTTTGCAAGTAGTACTTGAATAAAGTGGTCTTCGTTTTCGTTAGTTCCTACTAAGCTACAGTTTATATACTTAGTTATAATTCTTGTTATAATGGACGAACAACAATTGTTATCGGTAAGTTCCTATTCCTAAATAATAATTATTAAAAGTTAATACTAATGATATTTCCCTACGTTCTTTTGTGTTTCTGGTTCCAGTAGTTCATATACGTTATTTCCTAATAACCTTTTTATAATGAATGATCCAATATAGGGTTCTTGCAATTTAGCACATGTTTCATTCCTTTTGTTGCTCACCCTATGTCTCTTTAATAATACCTTGTCTCCAATATTAAATTTGATTTGTTTCTTTATCTTCTTGTTTTCCTTCTTCTCATATTTTTCATTATATTTCATGATGTTTCTTTCTGCCTTCTCCTGTAAATTTCCTATATTTATATTATCTATATTCCAGGGTCTCTCTGGTTGTATTTTTTCCATTAAAGTAACTGATGCTACATTTGTCACTAGGCTCGGTGTATGATTAATATATTTTTCTATATTTCCTAATTTTTCATCCCATTCTTTATGATTGTTTATACATTCTGATCTCAAAAACTTGATACATTCTTCTACCTGTCTCTCCGTTGGATTCGCATTTGGTCTTCTTATAGATGTATGTATAATTTGTGAAAATGAAAATTCTATCTTGAACTTCCATTATCATATTCATGATAATTATTTCCATAATTATTTCCATAATTACTATTTCTCTGGGGATTGTGATTTTTGTTCTTAGGGTATCTTTCTTCCCTATTATCTATCTCTTCCTTCTTGTTCCAGGAAGCTCTCCATCCATCCCTCCTATTATTCTCTTCTCTCTTGTAACTCGTCCTCATCGATTTCATGTCATCTATTCTACGGAGATAATCTACGAACCTTTCCTTGTCTTTTGAATTATTTACCATAATAAATCGTATATATCATTCGTGAAGTGTCTAGCCAAATATTTTATCGCATCCTCTTCCAGTATTTCTGGTGTTGAACATTTAATATTGTCTAATTTTTTCATTGCATAATTCTCTCTAGGCATGCCTCCTGCCAAATATTTTCCTGTGTATAGGTTTTCCCTTATTTTACTTTGAAGTGCATCACTCCAGAAATATTCGATAAACATATTCTCAAATTGTACCCAGTCCTCGCATTCTTCTCTTATCATTTCCCACCATAATTCTGCCCTTCCTTTCATCGTTTTCGATACTACTACTTTCCAGTTTCCCTTCTGATTATTTTGCTGTATTGTGTTCTTCATGTCCCTTAATATTTTGATAGGATTTTTTTTAATATCTCCATAATATTCTCCTATCTTCTTATTTATATTTTGTATTTCCCTTTTCACTATATTTATTTTTGTTTCAACTTCATTGTCAATTACTATCACCTCAGCTTCTATTTTTTTATCGTTCTGATTTATTAGTTCTAGTAATTTATCTTTTTCTTCCTCATTATGGCACACATACTCTTCAAATTTTTATTTTTGATGTTCCTGTTCACGTTTAATTTCTCCCACTTTTTCTATTACATGTTCATGTAATTTTTGTATTCTTTTCTCCAATTTGTCAATGTTTTTATTGGCTTCTCCCATCTTTTCATCTATATTCTTTTTCATTTCTTCCTTGGTTTCATCCATCTTTTTCTTCATTTCTTCTTTGTTCTCTTCTAAATTTTTCTTCATTTCTTCCTTGTTCTCTTTCAAATTTTTCTTAATATCTTCTTTGTTCTTAATTTCTATTTGAGTAATATCAGGAGGTATACCAAATTTATGACCCAATGAAAGAAAATTTCTGACTTCCATGGGTATATCAACATCTGTCAAATTTCTCAACCAATTATCCTGTACTAGAATTGTCTAAACAGTATTTTTCTCTAGATTTCTCAGTTTATTAATATTTCTTAATTTGAGTTTTTTAAATTCTCTATTCAATTTTATTTGTTGTCTATGAAAAAATTCATTCCAAACTCCTGAAGGGATATTACTTTTTATATCTGATTCCTTACTTTTCAAGATTTTCGACAGCTTATTGACATACACATGCGCAAAACCGATTTCAATATTTAAAATCTTATTTTTTAACCTTCTGTTAAAATCCTCCACTCTCCGCAAATTACTTCCATCCTGTGTAAGCAGTGAGGAAACAGTTCTATCAGTGTTGTGTAAGATATGTTGTGGAAAAACCCCATGTTTTCTACAGTTTAATAAAAAGAATTTCCTGTCCTTTGCTTTATTGAGCTTGTTCGAAAAATTAACCCATTGTTTCAAATTTAATGAGATTTCCCGTCCGTAGGATCGGGCAATCTCTTCATAGAACCCCATTCTAATCTAAAACCAAAAACCAAAAGTTGGCAGTTAGTCACGGCTGACTAGTTAAAAAATAAAACTTCAAAGAGTGGTCTTTGTTAAAAAACCCTCAAAATCGTGGGGATAGCAGCCAAAAAAACTTTACAGGTTAAAGATAAAGTGAATCTCGATGACGAAGATAGAAAACGATTAAAAATGAGCTCTTCAGTTATTCCAAAGTTTTATGGATTACCAAAGATTCACAAAGAAACATTGAGTTTACGCCCAATTATCTCATCTATAGAATCACCTAATGAGAAAATTGCACAATTCATAACTGATAAACTTACAATATCTTATAATAGTAATAACAGGTTTTTTGTCAAAGACTCTTTTGAATTTGCAACGTTCATTCAAAATTATCAGTTATTATCAAATTATCAATCTAACATCAGAATGACTTTTATAGTTTTCGTTAAGTAAAAGAAAAAATACAGTGACATTTTATATAACAGTATGCTAAAAAATTGCATGAAGTATGAAACTGCTCTATGTGTGGAAGATATGCTTAGAGAACCTTCAGCTAGTAGTGCTTTGCTTCTGTGTAAATTTTTCAAAAACTGTAATAGAGTTATATAAACTAATTTTAGATCCAGGAAGAAGTGGTGTCCCAGAGGCAGATGCATGAAAGTGCAACTTTTTCCTAAATAAATCAAAGTGAGACATAGTACTGGGTAGATAACTCGAGGGAGTTAAGCCCAAAAAGGAAAAAAAGAAGAAAAGAAAAAACTACAGCTTGGCAACATCACAATATTTTGTTTTACAACAACATCGTCTTTTTATCGTTAATAAACTATATATGTTGTGAAGGACATCTGTCGCGGACATCTATCGCGGAGAGCGGATTCAGCTTTTGTCGCTGTCAACAAGACAGTTAATTTTATTTAGTAGTATTTGTCTCTGGCAGTTGGTATCTGTCCGCTGTCAGAGCTAGTTTACTGTATCGCCTGAGGATAGAGATTGAAGTGTTTGTGTTTGTGTCATTTTTGAAAGATATATATAAAAATTCAGAAAAATATTAGATTTTTATTTTTATAACCTATCAGTCAACAAGTTTACGAAGGATTGAAGCTGCAGCAAAAGTTTCTACCAAAAGTCCTCAAATCAGGGCAAGGGGCAAGCAAAGGTTTAATAATCAGTCCCAACATAGTGGTGCCAAAACCAGGGAAGAACTCCCTGCAGTTATTTGTGTCAAAGTTCAAGTTGGAGAATTCGGAAAAGGATGTCTCCAAGTCAACGTGAAGCCGCCAGTTCCAACAGCCCGTTTCAACTAAGAGAAGGTACGGAAGCAGCCAGCTTCAATTCTCCGTCGAAAGGACTGTTGAATGGACAGAACACCAGCTGTGCAGTGAAGTCATGCCAGGACCAAAAAACCGGTAGTTCAAGTTATCCACCAACTGTTCGTCAAAGTCTAAGGAAGAACAAGGGAATTCCTCCATCAAGATTCATGATCGAGAATATGCCTCATCCAGTTGCCTTACGCAAAACTTCGAATAAAGCCTCAGCAATTAGTAAGACATTTTCCATCCGACGCTGTGAGTTGGAAGCCGAAAGGGACAAGGCCCTACAGAAGCTGAAATAAAATGAAGCCCTTACAAAGAAAAAACTGCGAACGGCAGAAGCAAAGCTGGAAACAAAATTACACAAGATGCAACGTCTTCAACAAAAAAAAGAAAAGTCCGAAGACGGAGAAGTTCTGGAACAAGAGCTAGAGGATAACATAACAGCTCTGAGAGAAGAAATAGCAATACTAATGGGAGAAGTCGAGTACGACGAGTCAACTTCTAGCAGTAAAGTTAATGCAATATTGAGTCAGCATGTCGCAGACTCAGAGAAGGTAGATTCCGGAGCAAGTTATTCGGGAGATGAGAATCCATCATTTGAAAGCGTGAGAGGATGGGTTAAAAGTCAAGATAAGGAGATTGAGAACTCGATCAATGAAGTTACACAAAATCATCGCATCCATCTACCAACCATGAATGGAAGTCAGGATGAATTTGAAGATGAGAGGAATGCAGCTGAGTTAAAAAACGGGAATCTCAATCAACAACCCAACAGTCAAGTTCACTTCGTTCCAATTATACCATCCATGTTTCAACGTGATTGTCCCTATAAAGGAGGAAGAAACCAGCCGGAACGATTTCAACATCCTACGGAACTGTCAGGTTCCCATCTTCAACGCAGTCATATTCACAAAGTCACCTTTCAAAGTACAGATCATCGCGATTTTCCAAAACAAGTCTTTGCCAGTAGCGGAGGTCAAGATGCTTCAACTTCTGTGGGTCGAAAACAGATGAGCGAGCTGATTGAACAAGGGAGTGTGCCAAATCCTCAGTTCCAGCCTTATCGTTTCGAACCTTCGTCATCGAATGGACCAACAATGGTCTTCCCAAAAACTGCAAATGCTTCATCTTCTCATGGTCATCTACCTCAGTCACAAATCCAGTCAAGTTCTCAGCAGATTGGAGTCGATCAACTTGCATCAGCCTTGGAAAGAGCCTTCATAGCCGCAGCTGAAATAGTGTAATTGACTCGAACTTACCATTCTTTGGGGGTAAGCCAGAAGATTGGATGAATTTTAGGTCGCAGTACAACAGAACGCCAATGATGGGGTAAACCTCAATCGGTTACGTCAGGCGTTGACGGGTGAAGCATATGAGTCAGTAAAATATTTGTTTTCCTGTTCTGCCAACGTTCCACAAATCATAGAAGTGCTGGAACTTGAATATGGAAGGCCGGAGCTTATCATTGAAAGTCTGATACGCCAAGCTGAGAACGCAAAGAATCCAGATCTGCAGAAGCCTGAAACCATTGTTGAATACGCCCGTGCGGTACAGTGTCTTATCTCGAGTATTGTAGGTCATCAGCAGTACGACTACTTAGATAACATCTACTTAGTAAACAAGTTGGTTGCGGAGTTGCCAAATGTGATGAAAAGAGAATGGATCATGTTTGTCGAATTCAGCGGAAGAACGAAGAATATGGAGACCTCCAGTGACTGGATTTCCATACAAAAGAGGATGGCAGTCCAGATGGTGAAATCAAAAGGAATGTATTCCCTAGAAGAAAAGGAACGGCCGAGAAATCAGCATTCTAAACGGGGAACCGGAAATCTCGGCGTCACACGATCGGAGGAAGCTAAGTCCAAATGTCCTTTCTGTAAGAAATCTAATCACGCCAATATAACAAAATGCTGGGCAGTTGGGAAGAAAAATGTCGAGGATCAGTGGAAATTTGTCAAAGAACAGAAGTTATGCTTTTCTTGTTTGATTGGAAAGCATCCAATGAAAGATTGCCCTCTTAAGGAAGAATGTTCTCATGAAGGATGTTCCAAATATCACCACCCCCTGCTCCACTTAAGTGAGAAGAAATCGCATCTCAATTCGCAGGAAGTAGATGTCCCTTCAGGGACTGGAGAAATAATTGCATTCTCTACAATTAAGACAGATTCTTCCAAACCGCTTTCAATAGTACCTATCATCGTAAAAGGTCCAAATAAGTCCATCCATACCTATGCTCTATTGGATTCAGGAGCGGATATCACAGCGATTGAAAAGAGCTTGGCTGATCAACTTGGCCTGGAAGGAGAAACTTTCAAGCACACATATAAGGGAGTAAGGGGGAAAAATTTATTGAGGTAGCTCGTCAAGTTCAGATTACAGTCCATGGAACTTTTCAGAAAGCCGAAAAGAACATTATAAATAATGCTGTGACGATGGATGGACTTGGACTTTCCCCATACACCATAAATGCAGTGGAAGTAAGGAAAAACTGACCTTTCCTTCGACGTGCAAAGCTGAGAAATATGGAAAAAGTCATTCCTCAACTCATCATTGGTGAGGATCATCCATACCTCACTGCGCATCGTGAAATCTTAGAAAGGCATCCGCACGAGCCAATAGCCAAGAGGACCAAGTTAGGATGGGTCCTAGCTGGTGATCGACTATCATCGCTCACGGAGGCGAATATTTCTGCAGTGAATATCTTAACCGAATACAATACCTGTCGCCTCGACCAACTGCTGGAGGAGCAGGAAAATACTTCACCCTCAGAATGGAAGTGGATTCCAACAGCACTCAATGTAGCCGATGAAGGGACAAGACTGAAGACAGAAATTGAGCTGACTAAGAACTCTCTTTGGTTATGTGGACCGATTTTTCTCCTTAAGGATCCCTCAGCTTAGCCGGTCAAGACTTCGATAGACTCATTGGAAGGAAATGAGGAAGTGAAGAGCCAACTCTTCACATGTTCTTCGTTGCCGACAGATCCAGAACTCGACTCTGCTACGGAAATATGTGGATCAAGTTCGTGGAGTAAGGTGTTGATCAAATCCGAAAATTTTTCATCCTATCACCGAATGAAACGCGTAGCAGCTGGAGTCACTGCAACAGTCAGATTCTGGATAAGCCGAATCAAACCGAAGGAGACGGGGATTGATGCTCCTTGGAGAAAAGAACAATGTAGAAAGGATAACGTTTCGGGTCATGTAACTTGCCACGAATGTGTGACTTCTAGTCTTAAACCTATGGATTTGGAACAAGGAGAAAGACTGATTCCACGTCAAGATCAGCAGAACTGCTTCACTAAGGAAAATTCTGCACTGGCGATGAATATTAAGATGAAAAATAGTTCTCTTTACAAACTTCAACCTTTTTTGGACACGGATGGACTTATGAGAGTGAATGGAAGGATTCCCGGTTTTAACCCAGTCATTTTGCCATCTCATGATCGTGTGGTTATGTTATTAATTTTGAATGAACACGAGAAGAATGGTCATCAAGGACAGTCGACAACCCTTAACAACCTGCGAAAATCATTCTGGACTATGAATGGTCATACTGCAGTTCGCCGAGCCATCTCTTCGTGTCTTCTTTGCCAATTCCGAAATGTCAAACCAATAATTCCTGAGATGAGTGCATTACCTCACTTTCGATTAGCTGCGGGTTGTCCACCCTTTACCTTTACTGGAGTTTATTTCTTTGGTCCCATTGAGGTCACAGTTGGACGACATCGGGAAAAGCGTTGGATAGCCCTATTCACCTGCATGGTTACTCGGGCAATTCATTTGGAAGTCGCGTTTGGACTGAGCAAGGATGAGATGCTGTTAGTTTTGTCACGCTTCATAGATTGCCGGGGAAGACCCACCCACATTTATAGTGATAACGGCAAGAATTTCGTTGGGACCAATTCAGAATTGAAGAAGCAATGGGGTAAATTGAACTGGGAAGAAATTAAATCAACTGGAAAATTCGAGATAAGGGAGTGGCAATTCCAACCTCCAGGAGCTCCCCATATGTCTGGTGTCTGGGAAAGGTTAGTCCAATCCGTGAAGAAAATATTGAAGACTACATTAAAGGAAAAGTGTCCGAGAGATCAAACTCTGCTAACCATCATCAAAGGAGCCGAGAATATAGTAAATTCTCGTCCACTAACCTACGTCTCAAGCGACCCCAAGGATCCTACAAGTCTCACGCCAAATGACTTGTTAAGGGGATTTTCGGATGTTGGACCAAACCTACCATGGGAAGGAGAATGTACAGGTATACTTCGGGAGCAATGGAAGAAATCCCAAGCTGTACTTAACCTCTTCTAGACTAGATGGACAGAAGAATATCTACCCACTTTATTGCTACGTGAGAAATGGCATAAGCCTGTCGAGCCATTAAAAATGGGTGACATTGTCCTCATTGTTGATAAGCAGCTTCCAAGGAATTGCTGGAGAAAAGGTTTCATCTCTAACGTGTTTCCGGGAAAAGACGGTCAAGTCCGAGTTGTAGAAGTTACAATTAAAAAGTGGAAAGTAAAAGAAATTATAATGAAGAGACCCGTGGCTATGGTGTGTCCAATCGGACTGAAGATAGATTTCTCCCCAAATGGATTTGAAGAAGAAATGGGGGCCGGTATGTTGTGAAGGACATCTGGCGCGGACATCTGTCGCGGAGAGCGGATTCATCTTTTGGCGCTGTCAACAAGACAGTTAACTTTATTTAGTAGTATTTGTCTCTGGCAGTTGGTATCTGTCCGCTGTCAGAGCTAGTTTTTTGTATCGTCTGAGGATAGAGATAGAAGTGTGTGTGTTTGTGTCATTTTTGAAAGATATATATAAAAATTTAGAAAGAGATTAGATTTTTATTTTTATAACCTCAGTCAACAAGTTTACGAGGGATTGAAACTACAGCAAGAGTTTCTACCAAAAGTACTCAAATCAGGGCAAGGGGCAAGCAAAGGTTTAATAATCAGCCCCAACATTATATTATATGCTGATGATACCACATTAGCTGCATCAGCCGACACTTTAGAAGAATTAACTAAAACAATTCATTTAGAATTAACCAGTGGTAAAAGTAAACAATTGCGACTTTCTAATGTCAAGCAATACAAAATTTTTGGGATCCCATATAGATAGTAATATGACTTGGGAACAAGTATCACGCATATTTGTAAAAAATTGAATAGCAGCTATTTTGCTATTTTATATTTGAAAAATGTTTTCACTGAAGATCAATTAATTAATGTCTATTTTGCAATTGTCTACTCTCATATTTCATATAATGTTGTACTCGGGTGGGGCAATGATTGCCTCTAGAATATTTATATCTCAAAAACGAATATTGCGTTTGTTATTTAACCTAGATAGTAGAGAAACTTGTCGACATCATTTTGAAAAATATAACATCCAACTGGGTACTCAATATATATTTATAAATGGGTCTTATACACGAGAAGTAATTCCAGCAATTTAAACTTAAATTCTGATTATCATAACTATTGGACGCGAAGTTCAACACTCATTCTCCCCCCGGAACACACAACGGCTTTGTATGAAAAGAGTACAATGTATAGAGGAATACAATTCTTAAACAAGCTACCAGATTATATAAGAGAAGAGAATAATTTCAATTTGTTTAAGCAGAAAATAAGAAAAGTTTTTATCAGTTAATGTTTCTACAGCATTGACGATTTTTCAAATGTTTGATGATTTGGATTGCATATTCTACATTTTAATTTTTTTCTAATTCAATTTTTACTGTCGCATCAACCATGTTGGTTATTAGCGACAATGATTATTTTACAAGGTTTTGATTACATTAATTTTAGTAAGATATCGAACTAATACGTTTATGTCGCAGTTTGACCTACGAGCAATACCGATTTCAACGTGTTTGGTATATTGTTTTTCACTCGGGCGTCCTCATATCTGGGACACTCAACCAGAATATGTTTCATTGTTATCTGCTTGGAACATGTAGTACACTGAGGCATTTCGGTCCTGGCAAGTAAATGTTGATGCGTCAGTTTAGTGTGTCCTATCCTTAGTCTTGTCAGTAGTACCTGTTTGGGCCGTCTGCTTGGTATTGTGTTTCAGGGTTTTAGACTGGGTTTCCCCTAGCGTAATGTTTCTTTCGAATCAAGGCACTGATTTTGCCACGCACTTATTGCTTTTTCTTTCGCTGTATGCTTCAAATCACTGATGGTTGTCGCGTTTACAACTACCGCACTATCACTTTCCGCTGCTTGTTTTGCCAGTTGGTCTGCTCCTTCATTACCCTGGATTCCTATGTGGGAGCGGATCCACATAAATTTTACATTTATTTGGGATTCTCGTAGTTGAAAGAGTTCCTTCTTTATTTCCATAGCAATGGGATGACTACTATAAACTTGCTGGATGGATTTTAATGAACTGAAGGAATCTGTGATTACGAGGATGTTGGAAGCATTCGCATTTTTAGACAGTCTAAGGGCTTATAGCATATGTTTCTCCAGTGAAGACTGTACTGCAGGTAGGTGATTTAGAAGATAACTTATGATTTGCCGAAAGAACCACGACTCCGACGCCAGCTGGAGTTTTCGAGGTCATTATATTCAATTAGTTTTGTCTGGAAGATGTTTTTTATCAGCAAACTGGGTAGTTCATATTTTTTAAAAGAGGTAAGAGTGGTGTCAATTATTGGTTTGGAATTCCGCCAAAGAGGATATATTTGTTCAAACTTGAAGATAGGAACATGTTTGATTTGAAGATCTGCTTTGTATTGTCTCACGCGATTACAGAAGGTTGTCAATTTCATCTGTATGAATTTTTGGGTACATTGGATGCTCAGTATAATCTAATCTAGAGGTAGCATATGTCAATATTTTCCTTCTCGTAGACAAATATGGTTACCCTAATTCTGAACAAAGGGTTTTCGCCGGTGACGTACGATATGCGCCAGATATTATTCGTGAGGCGTTATTGTGAACTGTATCAAGTTGCTTTAAAATATGGCTTTTGGTGGATGCATAGACAATAGATCCATGATTGAGTTTGGAACGTATAAGATATTTATATATAATATGTAGAGTCTTTTAATCTGATCCCCAGTTACGGTTAGAAAGTATTCTTAGAAGATTGATACCTTTCTGTCAAGATGATATCAACTTTTTCATATGATCATTCCAGCTCAGTTTCTGGTCAAATATCGTACCTAAGAATGTCGAGGAAGTTACATATTCCATTTTTTCTTCATATAGTGTAAGCGGGGCTGGGGTGGGGTGTCTTGCCACAAAGTTTTTTCGAAAATAATTAACATTTGGTTTTGGATGCAGAAAAGTTAAAGCCCGACTGTTTTGACCATTGCTGCAGTTCATTGAGTCTTCTCTGTAGTATATGTTGCATAGTATCGATGTTTCTACTTTTCATGTATACCACTAACTCATCCGTATATAGCCTTATTTTTTTGGTTTGAGTAAATTTTCAATAACGTTATTAACAGCGTTAAGAAATAATGTGGGACTAATCACAGAACCTTGGAGAGTATCATGTTCTTGACATTGTTTGGTCGATAGATTACCATTTACTCTTACTCTTTTGTTGCCCGGAGGTGGGGTGGAAGCTAAAGCCATTTCCGACAGCGGGCAGTGCAATGCTGTGGATTTGTGTGGAACTTTCACCTCACTAAACCACACTCCTCATTGTACCTTGGGATGATACATACGCTAAGAGGACAGCAAACTGTCATTACTTCAGCGTACCAATCCACTTAGATTAATTACCAAGAACTACCCTATCCCTGAATTTCTCTATCCTCAGACTCTCTTCATTTCATAATTTTCACGATATAACTCGTGATTTTCTCCCATTTCTCAGAACATTCCACCATCTCCTGGAGAATACCCTCAACCTAAGGTATTTTACCAATTTCGCTGGTGATATCCCCGGCGCTCCGCCTCACATCTCACACACTCATACATGACATGTCCCGGGTCCTCCCACTTATCGCAAGCTGCGCATAGATCGCTGTCCGTCTATTGGATCTTATGGGTGAAAGTTCCGAATGAGCCATGTTCTGATAGAAATTGTGTGACATGGTAAGACGTGGTTTTGTGTTCACACGTTGCCCAGCTTTTTATATCCCTTATTAGCGACTTAGTCCATTGTGCCTTAGACGTCAGGTTGTCCCACCTGTCCTGCCATTTATGGTAGGTGCTTTCCCTCGCCATTCTCCTATTCTCCGCCAACCTCCCTCCGACTGTGTATAGGAAGCACTTTTCCGCAATCATGAGATCTATTGGGGGGAAGCTCGCAATCACCTGGGCTGCCTCCGCCGATACCGTCCTGTACGCAAATATGATACGTAATAGGCTTTTTCTCTGCTCGGCTAATGATATATCCCTATATTATTGCACCTTAACCTTGTCCCTCCAAACCGGGGCTGCATATAATAAAACACTGGTATAAAACTCGTAGCTTGTGGTAACCCGGACCTCCAACATTCGGCATGAGCCTTTGTAATTGTGCGCTCTTAGCGGCCGCCTTCTAGATGGTCTGGTTAATATGCATAGCAAAGTTTAGGTTCTTGGCAATAATTACCCCTAGGTACTTTATACTGTCTTTAGCCTCAATCTTCTGCCCGTCCATGATTATGGAGAGCTTACCCAAGACCTTCCTCGGTATTTTTATCACTGCCACTCCTGTTTTGTGTGGAACCACCTTCAATACATTTACTCAGGTCCATTGAATAGCGAGCCTGCTGGTCTTTTCCACCCTATACCTAATCTCCTGATCGTCATTTCCTTCGATTCAATAGATAAAGTCATCCGCGAATGCTATAGGTGTCACCTCTAGTCCGTAGTCTATTCTAATGATCCCGTCATACATAACGTTCCACAGCACCGGTCCTAACACCGAGCCGTATGGAACCTCCATCGTACATTTATATGTGATGTCCCCCAGATCCCTTTCCTGTTACGTAGATAATTTTCAATGACTTTAACCAAGTACTGGCTTACCCTCCATTTACGAGAGGCTTTATTATCTTCTCCCACTTAGCTGTATTAAACGCATTCTGGATACCAACTGCAAGCAGTGCACCCCACTTAGAAGTTCCTTCATTAATCTTTGACTTTAAACTTAAAATGGCGGACACAGTAAATCTTGCCGCTCGAAACCCGTGTTGTTGGGAAAATAGAACATTTTTGTCTCCAAGTTCCATGGTTAGCCTGTTGGCCACTAATCGTTCTAGTAATTTCCCATAAGTTAATATTAGATGGGTCCATAACTAGAGGCTTCCTCCGGGTCCTTACCATCCTTAGGCAGTAATATTACTCTCGCCGTTTTCCAGTCCTCCAGAAAAACTTGCTTTCCCAGCAACGTATTTAAGTAATTCAGGATTCCTTCTGGCCTAACCTTATATGCTATTTTTAAAGCCTCCACAGTCAGACCATCAGGTCCCGGTGCCCCACCGTTTTTGATCTTACGCATGGCCTCATCCAATTCCTAGGTCGTAAATGATTCCAGGCTTGCGATCTTCATGTCCTCATCCAGATCAGTAATTAACTTTTCCCAGTTGCTTTTTTTGGAGGCCATAATCAACTTCTCCAGCGATCTGCTTAATTCCTCCATTCTACTCGCAAGACATATTCTTTTGTTCCCCTCACGTTCCCGGGTGTACTGCCTCCGAATTATAACGTAGTTGGCTTTTGTGTCTTCAATTCCCGCATTCCAGCTGAACGGTTTCACATTGCCCTAAGTCTCTCTGGTGGTAGCTATTTTGTACGCACTAAGTATGTCTGTATAGGTGGCATTTTTTCCCTTCAGGGCTCTCGTATATTTGGCAATGTCCAGGTAGACCGCCTTTCTTGGAGTCACTTTCCTGATGTTGCCGCTGATTTTGATTTCGAATTTTATTGCCCGTGGTGGGTATATGGGTTGTTGTAATGCACACTCCAGCCCCTACTTTTCTTGGCCAACTTTTCAGAGCACAAGGTGACATCGATGTGGGTTTCAGATGTTCCCCGTTCAAATGTATGCATTCCGTTGTTCCTCGCCACCCATTCCATCTGTGTTAACCAGTCCTTCACAAGTTGCCCCCTCCTATCGGTACTGGGTGATCCCCATATCACTGATTTAAGATTAACGTCGCCTACTATTAGCGACGTTGTTGGTTTTTTTGCTGCCTCCTCAAAGACCCTGTCCACAGCTCTCCCAAAGTCTTCCAGATTCAGCGCCGGTGATATATATGTCGCAATAATAGCAATGCCCATCCTACCTACAACCACATATACAAGACTCCTGTGTATTGATTCCACGGTCAACTTGTTATTGGTAATAGCGATTGCCACTCCCTCCTTCGGATCCATGATCCATCCCTTCTTATGGGCCAGTTTTTTATTAGGTTCGGATATGATCATCATATCCACCTCAGTCCTCACCGCTTCCTCCAACGCCATGTCATGCGCCATCATAGATCTTCCTAGGTTCATCTGTACTACGTCTAACAGGTTCCCACCTAGTCTTTTTTTATTCCCCGCCATTTACTCTTACTCTAAAAGTCCTATAGCTTAGAACATTTTCACTGAATGCCAACAAATATCCATCTATATTCCATTGCTTTACCGATTCCAGTATAATTATTCTACATGCAGTATCGAATGCTTTGTTAATATCAATAAATATGGCTAAGCATTTCTGTTTATTTGCGAAGGCTTCGTGTATGTCACTTTCGAGATCAATAATATTGTCAATAGTACTTCTCTTTTTCCTAAATTCACTTTGTTCTGGTGTAATTAGTTTGCGACTTTCAAGTTCCCACATAAGACGATTATTAATAATTTTTTCTAAGAGCTTACACATCGTGCTAGTCAGTGAAATAGGTCTGTATGATTCTGTTCTTGTTGCTCTGTTAACAGTCTTTAGAATTGGTATGATTGTTGCTTTAGTCCACTGAATTGGAAAAGTTTGTTTGATCCAAATGGTGTTGTAAACATTTAAGAGTACTTCTCTGCCGCTCTCCGATAGA
The DNA here is from genome assembly GCA_963921935.1 of Galeruca laticollis. NCBI lineage: Eukaryota > Metazoa > Arthropoda > Insecta > Coleoptera > Chrysomelidae > Galeruca > Galeruca laticollis. The sequence goes on from OY998185.1 coordinate 33,610,311, forward strand.
TATAGCAGACAAGAAATCGGTATATTATCAGGACCTGGACTCGAGTTTTTAAAGTCTTTTATCGCTTCATCTAGTTCTGATAGCGTGAGATGTTGGTTGAGGTACGATGTATTGTTTTCATTATTTATTGGGATTTCTTCGATTGATACTCTATTTTTTAGAAGATCTTCCTTTAATTTGGCATCGCTCGAGTTCTCTTGGAATGCTTCCGCTAATGCTTCATCTATATCTTTTGATTTTGTTAATAAGATTGCCTCTTGTTTTATACCACTGATTTTATTGTATGATTTATGGCCGGATATGGTTTTCACTTTTTTCCATACAGATGTTAAGCTATTAGAGCTGCTTATATTTTGCACATATTTCATCCATGAGTCTTTTTTACTTTTTCTAAAAATATACCTAGTTTTGGCTCTTAGTGCTTTGAATCGTAATTGATTATCAATCGTGTTATGCTTTTTATAGATATGAAATGCATGTTTACTTCCTTTAAGTGCCTCTTCACATTATTTATTCCACCATGGTACAGCCGTACGGTGTGTTACGTTTTTAGTTAGCCCTATTGTTATGTCTGCAGCTGTTATCAACATGTCATTGAAATTGTTTATTGTTTCATTTATTTCCTCACGTATTGAAAATTCTGTTACAGGTGCATCAGTTAAAATGGTATATTGTTCCCAGTCTGCTTCATGTAGCTTCCACTTTTGTATAGGCGTTGAATCGTCAGCACTTCTACGTTTATCTACTACAAGGATTGGAGAATGATCAATGTCATATGAAAAAGGTAAGACTTCCCATGTTAGGTATTGATGTAATGAAGGATTACACGAAGTTAAATCTATAGCCAAAGAAGTTCCATTATAGGTATTAAATCAGGTTTTACTTCCATCTTTCTGAATGTTTAAGTCTGTCATAACCTCTTCTATTGTGTTTCCTCGAGTATCTTGTTTCACACACCCCCACATGAAGTTGTGTCCCTTGAAGTCGCCCATGATAATTTTAGGATTAGGAACCTGAGAGATTAGAAGATTAGATCAGTCATTTCCATTTTATTCAGGTTTTGGTTGTATGGAATATATATATATATATATATATATATATATATATACATATTATTTTTATTTTTATATATTTTTTTATAATTTTATTAAGTTTATTTATTTATTTATGGGCGCCATTTAATAATTATTTCCTTGAATTGACTAGCTCAGATTTTTTTTTAATTAATTATTTATTTAACATGTTTATTTAATTAGTCGGAAGCATGAGAATGAAAGCCTCATATCTACCTATGATATCATCTTATCTTTCTACATGGGAGTACTACATATGAAGCAAAATGGAAAAACCTTACATCTACCTATACTATAATTATTTATTTACATATTCTTTTCTGTTCCAGATTACTGCTCACTATGAATAATGAAAAACGTCTACAAGTCTACTGCATATGAAAATTTCAAAAAAAAATATTAGATCTACATATTATATTAATTTCACTATACTTGTATTATCTGTTTATAATAAATTTCCTATGTGAGTCTATTTTTGTATCCTTTTCCTGTCCATTCCATTGCTTTTTCGTTTCCAAAGTTCATTCTAATTCTCATGTGATACTATTTACTTGGCTATTCTTTTTCTTACTTTTTTCTTATGTTCATCTCTCGTTGTTTGAGTCTCAATGTTTTTCTGTAGCTTCTTTCCGTTCTCCATTATATCTTTTCTAGTTTTGTAGTCCCGTATCTCATTCATTCCTTCCAATAAATCCCATAAAATCTGCGTCTCAAATTCTTCCATATTATTCATTTCAATCCTTATTAATTTCATCAAAACATTTGTGTGAATTATATTCATTTTGTTGTCACATTTTATTCTTGTTACTACATTATAAAATTTTCTGGAGCATCCTATACCTATTTCATGACTTCTTATATTATCTTCTATTTCGTCTACTGTGTTTCTTAATCTTCGGTGCATCTTTTCGATTTCCTTTTTAAATTGTCTTCCCATGATTCCACTTCTTCTCAAATTCTCTTCCATTTCCTCTACCGTATTCTTTAATTTCCTATTCATTTCTTCTATTTCTTGATTTACTTGTCGATATATATCTTCAGTAATTGCTAAACTCATCCCCGTTCTCTCTTCTATCCTGCCATCTAAATCCTTAAATTTCATATTTACGTTTTCTTTTATCTGTTCCACTTCCTTTGTTATATTATTCGCTTGTTTAGAGACCTCCATTTTAATATTTTCCGGTAAACTTTCTTCTATATCTCTTCTGAATTCTAGTACTTCTTCTACTATCATCTTTTCTATGTTCTCTCTAATTTTCACACCATTTTCTTGTATTTCTTGTCTCAAATTCTTATTTTTATTCTCCATTTCTTCTTTTACATCAATAATGTTCTTCTTAAATTCTTCCTGGTTCTCCTTGAGTTCCTTAATCTCCTTACAATTTTCCAATTTGACTTCATCTATTTTCTTTTCCAATCGGTGCATGTTTGTATGGATGTTCGGGATGTCTCCCCTAATTTCTTCTCTCATTGTGTCCATTTTTCCATCCATTTTGTTCATATCTCCTTTCAAATTTTGCTCCATTCTGTTCATATTTTCATTCATGGTGTCAATCTTCCCATTAAAATCTCCCCTCATATCAGCAAATAATTGTTGCATCATGACCATCATTGAATCATCCCTACTTGTACTTGTTCCTGCCTGTGTTTTCTTGCTCTCTTGTCTTCTATCTTCTTGTTACACATCTTCTTCGTCTCCTGTCGTACTTTCTTCAGGAGCATCTCCTTCTGATTGTTGTCCCTGTATCAAATATTGGACCTGGAAATCTCCCATTCCATGTCTCCTTTCTTCTCTCTCCTCTTCTGATCCGCTATCGTTTCCAACCTGTTTCCCGTCTCTCAACATCATTTTCCTACTTTCCATGATTTATTTGTTTAATTTAATAATCGAAGCAATTTAATTATTTATATTTGCCCCAACGTTGGGCCGACAATTTATTATTATTTTATTACAGTATGATTTAATATAGTCGGATTCAATTGAGAATCCTCCCTTTGAGTTCTGGAGATAATAATCAAAGATTGAGGAAATATATTCTTAATCTTACCTATACATACAACCTCTGAAAGAAACAATATCTGTTAAATAAAATGATTGAAATACGACAACAAAGATATTGAGAATTTAATCATGGATGTGAGAATAAAAAAAAACCAACACATATATGTAAAGCTATTTAATAAAATAATTTGAAAATTTTTAACTTGATTGGAACATAATAAAATATTTTTGAAACTATTAATTTGGTTTATACATTCATTTTTATGGAATTGTGCCACCCTATATCATACATGTATTGTATTCTCTATAACAAAATGTTCCCACTACTGCGTCGGCGCTAAATCTCCAAACGCAAGCGCTACTACAATCTACATGAAAGAAGGAGGTTTCCCTTCCATAAACAACGTTTCACAGTCAACACGACGCTAGCGTGCTTGTGATAAATAAATTTGTTATAATAATCAAGTTTCTACAATCAATTACATATACGTGAGAATTTATAAACTATATATGTGTGTGTTTAAAGGTCAAGAAAGTGATAGTTTAAAGTTATGCATGCAATAGCTGGAAGGAAGGTATAAGATTTAATGTAACATACATGATACACGTGATATTTCAAGTGGATAAATTTACACAAGGTGAGTACATTAATTTTATAGATATTAAAGATCTAATTCTCTATAAATAAAAATTTATGATGCATCATATTTTAATGTTTTTGGCCTTTTTATGTGTTATGTGATTCAATTGTTCAACTAAAAATTTGAGTGTACACTTTAAAATGTTAATTGGAATTCCAAATAAGTTTAAGCAAATTACACAGACCTTATTTCTGCTATCACTGCTGGCTGCACTCGCATCTTCAAATTTTGAAGATATCTCATAAGAGACACGCTCCTACTACACTATTCACTCCTTACACTTTATAGGATACTCCTATGATTAGTTTTATTCAACTTATTTTGATAATTTCAACTTTTAAACACCTTTATACAATTTTATACAGAGAGCAATCATTTAACGACGCATCCTCTATCACCACCATTAATCCACCCTCCTTTGTTTTTAAAATCAACAAGTCTTTTGGCTTCCCTAGTCCATAGCTCACTTATTTGTTTTTTTATCACTAAAATTGTTATTCTTCAGTCTTTTAGTTACTATTTTAAAAAAACATAAATTTATTGTCCTGGAGGGTAATAACACTGATACACTTAGATTTCTATTGTATTAAGGAATTTTAATTAAGTCCTCTTTTCCTCCTAGAATAGTCAATTTTCTTATATTCATGTTATTTAGCTACTATGAGAAATGTTTATTTTTACAAATATTACAACCTATATTATTAATTAACCTATATGTAATTGATTCTAATTTAGTTTGAGTCCTGTTTTATCATTTATTATGCATAAACTCCTGATTATTTTTGTTTTTGTAATTAAATTTCATATATAATCAATAAGCAATAATTTTAAGTTGATAATAAAAATTCCCTAGCAGGCATTACTTCTTGTAAATATTCATTTCCTTTTTATACGTTTGGGCTGTGTTCCAACTATCTTTTCCATCTAGTTTCAACCCTTTGAAATTAATGAATGAAATATGGTATTCTAAACCTTTGCTACTACAAAAAAAATTATTTAAACAATGTTAAGTTATAGTTAGACTAATTATTCTTTTCTCTTAATTTAGGTTTCAAGCTATTATATGACGTTTCGTACCGCAGAAATTGCTATGGCTGCGTTCAGTGTAATACGGAATTCCGTGACTTTGACAACCAATCAGAATTACTGCTACAGGTAATATTTACTATCTATTTAACTAATATAGTGTTGGAATTTTATTCTTCATCCCTTTTTAAACATTCACATCAATATTTCACCCGATTTATTTATATTTCAATCTTTTTATATTTTAATATTTGACTTGTTATTGAGTTTATTCTAATGGTTGTGTCTACTGACACTCCTTCCGTTATAATAAGACCTTTTTATTATGTTTATTTATTTCAATATATTTGCAAAACTAGATGACTAGTTCAATATATATTAACATAGAGTAAAACAACACCCTGTATACCGAACATAAAATAAAAAAACTACTTATTTCAAGAAATAAAAATTTTTGAAATTTCAATTTTTTTAAAAAAGATTATCTAAAAAAGGAGACAATCTGTACCATATACTATTCAATAGAGAAAGCATCTAACTGTATAATTTAAAATAAGATTTAAAAAAAAACATTTGTGAAATGAATTAACAAAATCTCTATAAACCTACAAGACGGAATATTAGAACGTTGTTACATATACAAATGGAAATGATAATCCTTTATTTTTATTGTCAAGGTAAATAAATAGTGAGATTCTTTTTAAAATGAATATTAGGGTTTGAAGGACATGTAAATAAGATTTTATAAATATTTAAAAACATAACGATATAAGAAGTAAACTGAAAAACATTAATTCTATGGAATGTGACATTTATTGAACGGTTTGACGTTATGAACACATATTTTGTAAATTTGAAAATGTCATTTTGTAAACTAAATGAAATATAATTTAAGAGACACAATATGAGTTAAAATCATTAAAGAACCTTAAAACAAAGCGTTTTCAAATGATAGATGGACAATTCACTATTTGAAATGAAATCTATAAAGAAAAGTTTTGATAACCAAATCTGATTGGTGGAATGTATTCAACAAACTTTTAATCTGCGACAAGTAGTTGTTAATAATAAAAAAATTGAAGGAGAAAAGTTTGTTGATTATACAGACTATTGACTAGGTAAAATTCTTTTTGGGTGGTAGAAAATTTGAGAAGCAGCAAAATTTTGGGAATTAAGAAAACTTTTCGAAAAATAAGATATTTGACATCAAAATTCAGAAAAGAGAGATACATTGTACTTATGATATGGTAGATTATATATTTAAACAAGCAGATGTAGAAACTAAGAAACAATTTGGTAATTATGTTTGAATACTAACCGTATAATTGATATATAATACTTGATTAATATTTGTATGGTGGAATGGATATATCCACCATACCTTTTAGAAAGCTTTTGATTATGTAATTGGACTGAAATGTATTGATGTGGACGGGACATAGCATTGATTCCTGATTTTGTGTAAGCTGGACCAGTGATGTGACAATTTCCAGAAGGTAACCTAAAATAAAGTAAAGGATAATTGAAGTGAATTACTATACAGGAATAAGGTATTTAGACTATTTTCATTATACATAAAAAAGTTTGAATAAAACTTACCAATTTAGTAAAAAAAATTGAACTTTGGTATTAAACAAACATTTACAACCATTGTGTTTCGCCATTTTGATATAATAATCGTTTATATAGAAGTTTCAGTATTATAAGATTTGTATTAAATGTTGCCTATTTTAGATTTGTATATAGAGATAATTTTTTCATGTGAGAACGTGATTTTGTTTGAATGAGTGGTCATAATAGATAGTAGGTTTTTTATTAATTTGTGTCTTGTAAAAGAACAATGTATTTGTCTATTCAAAATATTAAATAACGTTCTTTCTAGTTAGAAGAACATTGTAAAATTGTTTTTGATACATTTTATTTCTTTGTGGTGATGGCTCCATCTAGTTTGAACCGTTGGTAGTTTAAACTGACATCTGTGAATAGTAAAAAGGTTCAACTTGAAACACAGGACCGTCTTAAGAATTTATTACGTATTATTAAACAAGCAAGTACATTTTTATTAACAAAATTTTTATGAAGACAGAGATATTTAATCAAATTTAGGCGCTCACACTATAAATTGAATTTTTGTTTCTCTATACCTGAACCCTACTCTGAGGTTAAAGAGTTTCTCATGTTTTGAAATATAACCATTTTAGTAATAAAATTTTAAATTTTTACAATATACCGGGCAAATCAAAACTAAATATAAACTAAACTAATAATAACTATAAATCATTATTTCTCTCCCCGTTCTATCCAGTTTAATATATATGTTATATAGGAAAAAATGCTTATGTTTAAGTAATGTTACGCAATGTCAAACATCAGATTTCCGTACTTTCATGAGAACGATGCTACGTTGCGTTTTTATAAAATAAACACATTAAGTAACACGAATATCATGTTGCAGAAGAATAATGATTTCTGCACTTTCATGGGAACTACACTACATCGAGTTCTCCATGAAAATAAACGCTGACGTTGATTTAACAAAATCTAACAATTCTTTGACTTTATGTAAAATAGTTAGTTACAATTATAATTTCAAACTATTAATTCTTTTTTTTATAACATAAAACTGTGTAACTCAATAAAAATTGTTTTTAAAAAGTTTAATGTGAATTTGTGAATATAACATATATATATATATATATATATATATACAGGGTGTCAAAATAATGTTGGTACTTCATATAAACGTTTTCTATTCAGGTCCTCGTTTTCGAGTTATAGGCCTCTAAAGTTTTAATTTTGAATTTGGTTTTTATTTTTATTTTTTGTACCAGTTATTTGATCTTTATAAAATTCACGGCAAAGCTATAATGTACGTGTATGTTTATTTTGGTAAGGTAAACAGATTTACAGTAGTGTCTTGAAGCCAGGGACGGACTACTCGCAAGGATTAGTGATCCAAAAAATTTGCAGGGATGGCACACCCTGTATGAAATTATCGAAATTCACTTCCCCACACATTAAGCTAACGAAAAGGTACTCTTGTTAGAATTCGATGAAATAAGCCGTTCGGCTAATATTAACAGTTTTATTGCACTACGTACATTCACCATTTTTATAAGTACACAACGAGGTAAAACTAACTTATTAATACGATGTCCAAGATTTACCTTCAGTACTACAAAAAAATAATTTAACGATAGCATAAGATAGAAAACATTAACGACTTATTAATTGAAAAGTTGGTAAAAACTTTTTAAAAGTGTTTTTACCGTTTATCAAGTAACCATAGGATTAGTTGTCAAACATTGTGTAGAATAGTTCGTAGTCAGTACTTGTCAATAATTCATATGTCCTTAATTTAACAGTTACAATGGCAGAATTCACTTTTATTGAGTACGCAGATATGAATTTAATGTATGGACTGGTTTCTCGAAACTGTTTAGAGGCCAGAAGGCTTTATTCAGAACATTTTGCAAACAGAGCATTGCCAGACAGACGAATGTTTGAGCGTATTGATCTCAGGTTACGAGAAACAGGTATGAATAAGTAAATGTAATTTTCCATGTATACAAAACAAAGTTTTAAATTTTAGGACGTTTTTTGCCAAAAAAGGCGGAGAAGGTCCAGTACGAAGCGTACATACTGTGGCAGTTGAACAAGACTTGTTAAATGCAGTTGATAATGAACCATCAACGAGTTACGAAAATTATCAGTAGTAATATAACAAGAGAGTGAGAATAAATTGAAAATAATTTGACAGATTTTTTGAAAACTTGTTGCCAGGCAATAGTCACGAGAGCCCGCAGGGCTCGAGTGGCTATTGCCAAATGGCAACAAGTTTGAACAAAATCTGTCAAATTATTTTCTAATTTATGGAACTCTCGAGTTATATTTGACTAGATTATTTTTTTATTCACAAATTTTGGTGAAGGTCTTAAATTGTCTCCATATAGACTGATTACTTATTAGAGTATTTTTCGAAGTAGTTTCTATAATCTTATTCGTTATTTCTTCATCAGAAAAGGTACTAAACCGATGATGTTCACTCATTTTATATATAACGTTGACACAATTAGATAATTATTTTGACAACTATCTGATACTTGCTAGACAAATAAAAGCAACAGTGATTATTCCCGAGAATAATCACAAGAGCTTTATTCCCACTATAATAATGACATGATTGGTTGAAACTTACCCTTGTGTCAAATAAAAAAGCATTTCATTGGTTTTAAGAAACGTCAAAAAATAATCAAGAGAACATAACGTCTCGAAATCAGTTGTGTATCGCGTTCTGAAAGAACAGCTGTTATATCCTTTTCACATGAAAAAAGTACACAGTATGACAGTGGCTGATTATCCTTCACGACTTGAGTATTGCCAGTGGTTTCTGCGACAACAACAAGCAGACAATACACTTATTAGTAACGTTCTCTTTACGAACGAATCCGGTTTTACCAGAGTTCTCATAATATGCATTTATGGGATGATGCGAATCCACATGGCATTAGTCAAACTAGGAGCCAACATAGATTCATGGTTAATATTTGGGCAGGAATAGTTGGCAATCATTTGATAGGGTCATACTTTATTGACGATACTTTGACCGGTCAGAAATATTTGGAGTTTTTGCAAAATGAGTTATGGAACCTGTTTGATGATGTGCTACTACAAACTCGTAGGAATTTATGGTTCATGCATGATGGGGCCCCTCCTCATTTCAGTTTAGATGTACGATAGCATTTGCACACAAGGTTTCCTATTAGATGGATTGGTCGTGGAGGCCCTTTTCAATGACCACCGCGATCAGGAGATGTTAATCCTATGGATTTCTTCCTCTGGGGTTATTTCAAAAGTAAGGTATACGCAACACCTGTGCAAACAAGGCAAGATTTAATAGACAGATATGTGTTACACTGCAATGTTATTAGAAGTGCTAAGAAACAACCGTCGTAGACTCAGAATGTGCGTGGAAGTGGGAGGAGCTCATATTGAACATTTATTAGAAGAACGTTAGTTTTTGTTATTTAGGAATTAGTTTCAGTCGATTGTTTTATAACTTGTGTTTTATGAGGTTTTCTTAATGGTTTAATAATGTTGTGTTCGTAATTTTGATTAAAGGCAACTAATTACGTTGTTTGCGTACCTTTTTAATTCCCATTAAATAAGTTCTTAATGTTTTTATCATCTGCTATCATCAAATCATTTTTTTGTAGTACATCGTATTAATAAGTTAGTTAGGTAAATTTGTACGTAGTGCATTAATAAAACTGTAAATATTAGCCAAACGGCTCATTTTATCGAATTCCAGCAAGAGTACCTTTTCGTTAGCTTAATGTGTGGGGAAGTCAATTTCGATAATTTCATACAATGTGTGCCATCCCTGCAAATTTTTTGGATCACTAACCATTGCGAGTAGACCGTCCCTGGTTTCAAGGCACTACTGTAAATCTGTTTACCTTTCCAAAATAAACATACACGTACATTATAGCTTTGCCGCAAATTTAACAAAGATCAAATAACTAGTAAAAAAAGTAAAAATAAAAACCAAATTCAAAATTAAAACTTTGGAGGCCTATAACTCGAAAACGAGGGCCTACATACAAAAAGTTTATATGAAGTACTAACATTATTTTGGCTCAGATTATACGCTCCTGACTTTTTTCCCATTAGTCCCGGGACACCTTGTATATATATATATTATATATATATATATATATATATATATATATATATATATATATATATATATAAGATGTACGAATAGTGCGTGACATATGAACAATAAACAACGAATAGATCAGTGGGTATTGCACGCAAATAGAAGAAGGGGCTACTGAAAAGAGTGGGAACCGCAGACATGCATGTTTCTCGCTCATTAGCTGTCATCGGTACGGTACAACCAAGAAAAGATGTGAAACATGGGAGCAAAGGTGTTGAATGAAACATGAGAAAATATAACAGAATTCAGCAGGATAGTCAAACACAACATTTGTGTCAGTAATATTAGAAGATCTCGAATATTCGAGACAACAACCAACATAGACACGGAGGTGCATATAACACTCCCGTCTGAAACTTCCGACCCAGAATAATGAAATAACAACAAGATGTACGAATAGTGCGTGACATATGAACAATAAACAACGAATATTTTCTCATGTTTCATTCAACACCTTTGCTCCCATGTTTCACATCCTTTCTTGGTTGTACCGTACCGATGACAGCTAATGAGCGAGAAACATGCATGTCTGCGGTTACCACTCTTTTCAGTAGCCCCTTCTTCTATTTGCGTGCAATACCCACTGATCTATTCGTTGTTTATTGTTCATATGTCACGCACTATTCGTACATCTTGTTGTTATTTCATTAATCTGGGTCGGAAGTTTCAGACGGATCAAAACAACCAGATAAATCACACTACGCAAAACATCTACTTGACACCAATCATTCATTGACACCTAACACAAAACTAGAAGTGCTGCATATTTGTGAAAAGAAACAAGAACTGGATTTCCTTGAAGAACTGGAAATTAGAAGACATTCAAGAAACCCACAATATGAAGTTGTCAATGAACAGTTAAATCTAGGGAATTCTCCACTAATAAACTGTCTTCTTAAGTGATAATTGTAAAGATCAGCAGATATAGTTTTCCTGGTTTTCTATATCATTGCACAGTCATACTGATCTTCATTGGAAAAATGATATCCAGGATATCACCATAGGGCTAATAATATCTAAGCTTCAATATTTGTAATATCACATCTTCTTCTTTTCTCTATAAACATATATAAAGCCAATCACAAGTTAGGTTACTTCTTGGTCTAGCCAAAAATAACTACTAAACATCAGGTAGGCATAAAATGAAATGTAACTTCTGTCATTCTGACGATGATATTGATTTATCGAAGCAATTGTCAATTTTTTAGAATTTCCAATAACTTGTATTATATTGTGGAATTAACTAGAGACCTTGAGTTTCATTTAAAAACACTACTATGGAATATTCTCTATGATGATGTACTAGATCTGGACCTCGCAGATGACGCTTGCTGCATAGGGTTCGCGGATGATCTAGCGTTACTTATAGGAGCCAAAAATAAGCATATCATACAAAATGCGAATAAGTGTCTACAAGATATTGGCAATTGGATGGAAAGACATTAATTAATACTAGTGCCAGATAAAACCGAAGTAGTGATACTTAGAGGTAAACAAGACAGGGAAGAAATAGTTTTTAATTTCAAGGAATAAATGTCTCCCCTCAAAAAGAATCAAATACTTAGGGATAACTATCGATGAGAAGATGCGCTTTGGCAAACATATTGAAGTTACGGCACAAAAGACTGAAGAAAAGGTCTCTAGACTAATAAGGCTCATGACTAATGCTGGAGGACCAAGGAGTAGCCGACGGGCTGTGTTGTGTAGTGCAATGCACAACATATTACTATATGGTGCTCCTGTGTGGAACAGGGCTTTAAAAATGAAAAAATACAGAAAGCGAATGGAAAAAGCCCAAAGAAAGATGCTATTGCGGGTAGCATCGGCATACAGGACGGTTTCATGTGTTGCGCTGCAAGTAGTAACAGCTACATTACCTATAGACCATATGGTCTGGGAAAGGACATATCTATACAACAATAGACACGAAGTTCAGGCTAAAAAACAGGCAACTTCCAGAGCTGAAGCCCTATCCATTTGGCAGCATAGGTGGAAAAATGAAGCCACAAAAGCGCAGTGGACGAAAAGAGTAATACCCGATATTGAAACTTGGATTAGCTGTAAACACCGTGAAACAGATTACTTTTTAACTCAAGTTTTAACGGCACACGGATGTTTCAGGACATACGCTAAACGTTTTGGTCACGACAACTGCGACATGTGCCAATACTGTAACAGCTTGGATACGGTGGAACACACAATATTCCATTGCGAAAGATGGAACCGACATAGAACAACGACGTCTCTTGAAGTGGGCATCAATTTAACAGTGGACACATTTGTACCTCAGATGTTAGAGAGCAGGCAAAAATGGAAATCTATAAATAAAATGATAAGAGATATTATGAGCCAAAAAGAAAAGGATGAATATGGGAGACAAAAGAGAGCTGCAGAGCAGGTATAAGAAAATGAGACCGGGGCTGCCTTGATGTAATGCTAACCAGCGGTTCCAAAGCAGACTCCCTTGGAGGAGGTGTTGTTTTACAAAGTCTACCAATGGACCCATGGATTATTTTTAGAATATAGTTAGGAAACATCAACTTCGAGTGGAATTTAACAATGTAGACGAATGACAGTTGATGTAATAGTGTGACACCAAGAAAACCGAGAATAATAAAAAAAGTATTTGATTTTTGATTCCAACACGTTTTTGAATTATTGTATTAATTAGAATTCTCATTTACAATGGCCTGTGGTTATCAAACACAGCTTGATCTAGTATTAGGCGTTTTTGTTTCTTGTAACATGTGATTTTATATTTTCTTAATACAGATATATTATTAGGGTCTTCCATCTATTTCAACGATATACAATTTCAAGTAAAAGTGGGAGGTGAAACTTTTGATTTACTGACTAAATATAACATTTAAATAATAAGACAATAGGTATGATTGGAAAGTTATTTGTTTCATCTCCTCAAAAGGGCACTGTAGAAAATTATTGAAAGTTTCCATATATTTTAGTCAATAATGTGTACTATAAAAAATAAAACAAACTCTTTCATAAAAAATTCAATTATAGGCACTACGCTATAAGTGGAAGAAAATTTCACTTATTGAACATTCATATCTTAAGAAACTTTAGTGTAGCAAAACATGTTGTATTTTAATTATTTATAATATAGTATTATTGGAGTAAAACTTTATTTCGTTTGTACTGTAGCTAGGTCTTCACCAATCATATGCTACATTAATAAAAATGAAATAGTCCGGCTCTGCGAACAATGCCATATTGCTACCATCATAATATCACTCAAGTGCACTTTTGTCTTATAAGATTTTCGACTGTGTCTTCTCTTCTTGATACTGATGGTTTTGATTCACTATCTATGATTGGCGTTCATCCATTCTGTAGCACATAAAATCAATGAGTCTGTATATTTCCACATATTGGCCTATATCCTTATCCATGACATTTTGGTGGCACATTGCCGCATTGTGAATCTATATTGTGAAATTTGAACTCAATATTAGATTCCGTTCACTCATGTTTCCAGAAATGGTTATCAAGAATTGCCTTACTTTTTTCATATTTTCCAAGCGATTGCAATGTGATATATTCTCCAAGTATTTGTAGAAAAAGGATTTCAGGTGAACGATTTAACTGGTTATGGAATTGTCATAATACTTCAGTTGGCATAAATCATTTCCATCACAAATTTTTGTGTCAATTTCAAATATTCAGTCGTGTGATGAAATGATACGTTTCAGTTTTGTACTTCAGAGTAAAACTGACTCCAGTCGTTAGGATATGGATGTTTAGGATGGTATATAGTATTGTAATGTTTTTCTTATCAAAAGTTTTTTTTTATTACGGATGGGATAAATTTTAAACACGCGGTATGGCTACTTACTAATTTATTTGAACACTACACTAGTCACTAATTATATACACAGTGTATTCACTTAAACTAATTTATATAAACTGTTCACTAATTTATATTCACTTATTTACTTGTTTATTTCACGATGTCAAATTATCAACTAACCCCTCCGCTGATCGGTCCTTATTTATATTAATGCCCTTCTTACTAGAAAATTCCGGGTTGCGGCTTACACAGACACAAATAATTTTTCTGGCCTTTTCTACATAACTCTGGTCACTAAAACAATGTTTACATGAGATAAGTCGTAAATAGTTATGAAAAAAAACAGTGCGTATCCGCCATAATTTTAACTTTTATACTGGCTTAGACAGAGTCCGTTTTAGTGACCATACCAGGGTGCTGTTTCGTAACAGTATTAATATTTGTTTCATATTCAAAATTTGTACAGAAAATATCTGAGCATAAGGTTTGTTCCAAACTAAATTGATTTCTAAAGGTGCCTAAAGCAAGAAAATCTTAGAAAATTTGAAACATTCACGGAAGTTTGTTCTATACAGAACAGAATTTTTGGCGTTTCAAAAACCCAAAAACAAAAACGATACAATGAAATACAAATATAATGCACAACATAAGAGAGATATACAAAATATTGTTCTCAAGATACAACATCAAGAAAATCTAAAAATGAAATTTCCATTCGTGAAAAAAACTACCACTTCAAGCACTGATTGCATAAATTACTATTATTTTGAAACAAAATAAATTTTTCCAATATTATGAAGCATTCCATTGCCTATTAATTGTTGATATTAATTTTCTGAATCTTTTTTCTAAGTTTCATCAATTAGGGGAATATTGAAATTTGCACCTAACTGAAACGATGTAGTGAATCAGTAAAATTCAAACATTTTGAAAACGGTTAATATTGTCAAGATCAAAGAAGTATCCCTTTTTCCTACATAAATGATTGGAATACCCAAATTAAATAAGTGAGTTGTAAGTCACAAAAAATTTGTAGATGATTTCATCTAATTCATATTGCGCGTGTGGCGACATCTACGAGTAAACTCAAATTTTCTCACATATTGTTTGCCGTTCCTGAAACTAGTTTATACCTAATTCTCAAGTCATTGTCTCGAAAATAGATGTTCTGTTAATAAAAAGGTATCTCATTTTTATTAATTTAACATCCTGTATCTCGCTATGGAGCAGACTTATTGTTGGTAACAAAAATATTATTTTATTCACCTTCTGAATCTGTAGTTACCATTTGGTCCATTACGTACGAATCGCCCTGTATAATATTACGAAATCATGGGGTAACAATGCATTAGAGTATTGGAAACGCAAATGTTTCATAATTGATAAATAGTATGTTGAAACCTATGACATAAACATAGACATTAGAAACGTTCAACGCTTAAAGGGCACTTTGATGTGAGGGAGAATATGGAGAACTTACCAAGAAGCTTACTACACGTATTCTATAACAAATTAGCGAAATATTGACCATCCTCCGAATAAAATTTCGGGAACATGTACCAGATGTATATACAAAAAAACGAGGCGTAATTACAATGAATATAACAAGCCTATTTGTATGCAGAACATTATCCCAGGGTGTCAAAGTTGCGTTGATGTCGTTAGCGATTACTTAGTATATGAATAATAAGTAAGCTTTGATTCACATGACTCATAATTTTATGTTTTGAGCCTAAATGGTATTTTTTTATTTTGATTACGTAATTATTTTAAATTGTGTTCTAACAAATTCATTTCAGGAGAAGAATGCTTATTTTTTCCAATTTTTGATAATTATATGTTGATTTCATGTTCAGTTTCCATGAATAATGTATACAACTCTCTATTTCCCTGATAAAGAACACTAATATTCACATAAGATTGCTTCAGTGTACAAGGATGTCGAGATATACCCATCCACAACGGTTGTGTTCTGTTTGGTCACCGCAATGACGCCGGGTTTTGGAGATTTTTGTGTAACTCGCGGGAAATTCATTCAAATGTAATTCAATATCTGCCGTTTTTTAATCAAGTGAATGCAGGAATTCAATCTTATACCTAAAACACCGCCCTACAAAATTTAAAAAAAATTTGTTGCCAAGTATTTTTAAACGAATTTAGGGTAATTCAGGTCAGCTGAATTCAAAAATAAAAGCAGTTTTTCCAAATTGGCTCTAGTTTGTGAGGTAATGGATACATAATTTTTTAAGGAATTTAGCTATAACATATGTTTTTATTTTTTAAGAATAATTTACGAACAAGAAATTCACGCAGAAACGAGAGTTCGACCCTGTTTAGTGAGCGTACCACGTGCCGACAGCTGATCAGTGTGTGTACTTGTTTGCCTTATGTCTTGATTTTAAGTGTCAGATCAGCGTAAGCAGTTGTTCTACTAAGACTTAGCGTCGCGGTTATTGTGCTTTTCTTACGTATTTTGTGTATTTAGTTCTTATTGCCTACCTAGTGAAGTTATTTAAATTTAATAGACGTCAAGTAGAAGGTAGGAGTACATGTGACGAATATTTGTACCTATATTTTTAACTAAAGTTACTCTTTTTTCAGAAGAATGAGTTCTTCGCGCAGAAGCTGTTTGAACAGCCCTAATGTCTTCTGCTACATTTGTGGCGAATATACTGTAGCGAAACAAAGAAAAAAATATCATAGATTTTGTTAGACAAGCTTATCAAGCTTATTTCGGCGTACAGCTTGGAGACCAAGACAACTCCTGGGCTCCCCATGTAGTGTGCAAAACGTGTGTCGAATGTTTACGACAGTGGTCAAACGAAAAAAGGAAAAGTTTGAAATTTGGTGTGCCCATGGTGTGGAGAGAACCTAAAAACCACCATAATGATTGTTATTTTTGTTTAGTTAATGTAAAATGTTTTAACAAATACAAGGAAGGCAAATGGGTTTATCCTGATTTAGAATCAGCACGAAGATCTGTGCCACATAGCGAAGATATTCCCGTAACAGTATATATAACACTGCCAGATTTTCTGATGGCGGAAGATGAAGGAGATATTAAGGACCAGTATAGTAGCAGTGGAAGTGAATATGAGCAAGAAATACAATCAACACCACAGCAGTTCTCTGAAGAAGAACTGAATGACCTGATACGGGATCTCGGTCTATCAAAGTAAGCATCTGAACTTCTGGCATCCAGATTAAAAGAGAAATCTGTCTACAACCAGATATAAAAACAACCATTTATAGAACACGAGAGGTGAAACTTGTTCCTTACTTTAGCCAAGATGAAGATCTTATTTATTGCAACAACATTCCCGGACTTTTTCGTCGAATGGGAATACAATTTGTTCCAGGTGATTTGCGACTATTCATGGACAGTTCCAGTAGAAGCTTAAAGTGTGTTTTACTACACAATGGCAATCGATATGCGTCAATTCCTATCGCCCACTCAACAAAACTTAAGGAAGAATATCAAAACATCAAGTTGGTATTACAGAAACTATCCTATGAAAAACATCAGTTTTCCATTTGTGTTGATCTAAAAATGGTCAACTTCTTGCTTGGGCAGCAAGGTGGGTACACAAAATACCCTTGTTTTATCTGCTTGTGGGATTGTAGGGTGAAGCAAGATCATTGGAATATGGTTAATTGGCCAATAAGACAAAATATGACTGTAGGAACAGCAAAATTCATAAACGAACCATTGGTTGACCGTAAAAAAATCATTCTCCCACCGCTCCACATCATGTTAGGACTAATGAAACAATTTGTTAAGGCTTTGAGTGAAGATGGCGAGTGCTTCAAATACATTTGTAGATCGTTTCCTAGGCTAAGTATGGAAAAGCTGAAAGCGGGTATTTTTGATGGCCCTCAAATTCGCAAACTTATTAAGGCCTCTAATTATACAAATCACATGACGACACTTTAATCTGCTGTTTGGTGCAGCTTTGTTGTGGTAGTTAAAAATTTCTTTAGTAATCACAAAGCGGACAATTACGAGGAATTAGTGCAACAGATGTTATTAAACTTTAAAAACTTGGGTACTAATATGAGTATTCAAGTACACTTTCTTCACAGCCACTTGGATAAATTTCCCGACAATCTTGGCAATTTCCGTGAGGAACAAGGGGAACGGTTCCACCAGGATATAAAGTAGATGGAGGTAAGGTATCAGGGCAGATGGGATCATCATATGATGGCAGACTATTGTTGGAGTCTCCAACGTGATGTACCTAACGGTCCTCATTAAAGAAAATCCTACAAAAAGAGCTTCTTTCCTACGAATTAGATGTAATTTTTCAAATTAAATTATTTCTTTGCTGTTATTCCTAATCAATAAATGAATTTTATTATTTTTTCGTTTCTCTTTTTTTAAAACCACTTGCCATTGGTCTATTAAATTGAAATTTTTCTCTATCTTATCATATTTTGATAATATATCTCTAAAATTAGAGCCAATTCATCTAAATGGACTTCAAATTCGTGATCAGCACCACGAAATTACCTAGAAATCGCCAAAATATTGTTGACAATAAAATTAGTGTTGATCAGTGAAATTAATTGTAAAGTTTGATTTATTTTATAATGGTTATTAACCTGCATCAAAAACTACAAGTATTGGCTGTACATAAATATTCGATTATTGCAACATAATTTGAAGGATAATTTATTTATATTGTAATGAATTATTTACTCACTAGCGTATCAGAAAATATATAATTACTAAACATCACTGGCATCTTCTTGAAAGATTCCAAGGTATATTTTCCATTCGCAAAGGAATTTTATTTTGTGAAGCTACTTCGAATAGAATCTAACAGATGGTGTTTCACTGTGGCATCGCCATTTTTGTTCCAAAAGTAGACTATACAGAAGTTTAGAATCAGTTTTATACACGTGGCAAGAGAATATTTTTGGTGACATTTTTTTGAATGGAACGAAAAGGATATTTTAATGATAAATTATTATTTCAATTGAGTTGAATTGCCATTTTAATAAGGGTGATGAATTCTAGATATAGTTTAATTACTTTTGGAATAAGGAACAATATACAAATATGAGGCATACCAAAATGAAAATTATGGGCAAAGTGCGTTGGTGAGAGAAAAATTAAAAGTTTTACGTCACTCAGTGAGTTTGTTAGTGATAACGAATTGTTTGAAGATGATGTATTTGAAGAATTGGTCCAATATCTCACTTCGATACGCGCATGTTTTGAGAAGTTTTTTCCCGAAGAACAGAAAACAAAAAGGAAACTGAATTTATGGATTCATAATCCTATTTTACTAAACTTGCAAGAGCCCGAGAGTATGTCAAACGAGATACATGAATCTCTTTTAGAAATGTCGTCAGATACAAAGATGGAGTCACTGTTCAAAACGACGCCTCTCAACGATTTTTGATGCAGGATTCGTGATGAATATCCAATGCTTGCCAAAATGAGTCTGAATATTTTTCTCCCATTCTCAACAACATATTTGTGCGAAACAAGATTCTCAACTTAGGCAGCCACGAAAACAAAATACCGCACTAGAATGGACGCCGAACCTGATATGAGACTTCAACTGTCTTCGCTCAAACCTGATATCAACCAGTGGATGAAAAATAAAAAATAGTTTTATACCTCCCATTAGTTAGATATTTTCTATATTTTATATAGTAATGTACTAAGTAAAGTCTTAGGATTTGTAATGAACTAGATTAGTGGAGTGGACTGTTGAGTTTGTCGTTCACTACTGCCATACCCAGGAAACTTAAATGAGAATGACAGTGACGCTGACTCTAATTGTTAAGTGACCAGTTTCTCTATTTGTCATAATGTTCTCTTATCTATGATATCTATGATATTTGTTTACATCGACTTCCAATATTAATTTGTGTTATTGTATTGAATAAATTTCCAATAAAAATGGTGTTTGTGTGCTGTGTTAAAGACTGTTTTAACTCTACTAAAAAAGGATTTGAGATGCATCGTTTCCCGAATAATCAGAAAGTAAGTTAACCTTAAAAATTACCCTAATCTTAATTGTTATATTTTGAAAATAGAAATACACGTATTTCAAACTAAATTTGTATATCTCTAGCTGAAAACGTTGGTTTTATAGAAAATGTTTACATTGTGTACTGTTTTTGAGGATATTTTGTTACAATATTTCAAATAAAAGTAATTGAATAAAATTAACTGTCTCGACCCTTACTTCGTGGAATATGCTCATATTAGTGTTTTTAAATGAAATTCACGGTCTTTAGTTATTGTAACTTCTGTCATTCTGACGATGATATTGATTTATCGAAAGTATTGTCCATTTTTTAGAATTTTCAATAACTTTTATTATATTGTGGAATTAACTAGAGACCGTGAGTTTCATTTAAAAACACTAATAGTAATTGAATAAGCTTGAGCAAACGGCATTTATTTTATAATTTTAGATGGGCAATGTTTGGTTGTCTGCAATTGGATGTTTGGGCATGAAGGAGAAACCATTGAAAGAATTCGTGCATCGTATAGAGTTTGTGGCATAGATTTTGGACAAGAAGCTGTTTATGTTCGTAGCAGATATGGAGCAACAATAAAAGCTGATGCTGTGCCCACTCTATTGGGCAATTCCATTGAAATATGTAAGCTTTTTTAATGAAATACCAAAGATGAATGATTAACCAATTTTTGTATTATTATGTGGAAATGAAGGAAAGGTAATTATACATTTATTTTTTAGTTCAAGAACACAATTTAAACCAAGTTGATGAGCAACGTAGTATAAATGTTGTTTCTATTGAAAGTCCTGACTTTGTGGAAGGTTCAATCTACATCAAAAGAAAGGGAATTGTTCGAAGGTTAATTTAGATAAGCCGATGAGGCTTGAGATATCATACTTGGCGCCTCCCAAATTCCTCCCCAACGTAGGGATCTTGAAGGAATAAATTTCCAATGTGTCTCGGTTTGAGTGAGATAATTTTATATAGTATCCGTAAATTCATTCTTCTGAAAGTGATTATGAAGTTCTCTTAACTGATTGCTAGCTCCAAGAGAGTTTATTGCATTGTGTGAGTGCGGAAGTTCGGCCAGTATCTGTTGAGCCGTCTGTGCATTTAATCGATAATAAATCTTACAATTTCTGATTATTTGTTTGATTTGCCTCAAACCATTGAGGGACAGTAGCGCAATCGTATATTTGATAGCACATTTTGTCCGCCAGCATGGCCCAAACGCACGTGTTGTTGCTTGAGGATAAGGGACGTTATTTGATTTTTTGAAGGTAATAAGATTAGGTGCGTTTGATCAAAGGATATTTCGGTATTTTCCAACCTACCTCTGTCACGGAGATATCCGGAAGTATCTAGAAATGGTTTTAAGGATATCAGTTGCTTGTTTGACAAATTTCCATTTTTTGAAAGTTCCACTATTTCTGTTGAAAAGGACTGATTTTGAACTTGTTTGATAATGAAGTTAAATGATGAATTCAATTCACTGATTGACAGAGGTCCTTTGAATCGATTTTCTTTGTTTCTCGAATTGTGAGTGAATCTTGGAACGTATGGCACTGCGCGTTGTAGTTTGGAAAATGAAGAGAAGTGTGAGAACGGGTTTTGCTAAAAATTGTATTGGTCAGAAATTATTGTTGGGGCTACCTTTCTTTCCTCAAGTAGGTTGACAAGATTTTTACTAACCTCGTGTTGGGGGAAATCCGAACTAAAGGCATGGAGAAATTTGGGTCCAATAAACCACATGGGGTGGATTCCAGGAGTGAATTTTCCGCGTGACAGGATGTCAGCTATATTATCACTTGATCGCACGTACCGCCACTGGAAATTTTGTGTTAGCGTTTGTATATCTGCTACTCTATTTGATACAAATACCGACCATCGACTTGAGTGAGTTTTGCACCAACAGAGTGCAATTTGAGAATCTGTCCAGAAGTTAACAGAATTTATGTTGATTTTGGTTTCCAAAACGTTTTGTCTCTTTGAGTCAGATTCGAGGATAATAGCATACTACAGAGTTCAAGTCTGGGAATTGTGATAGTTTTCAGTGGTGCAACACACGATTCTGCTGATATTAGAATACATGAAACTGTTTTATCGGTGTAGATGGTTCTGATGTAAACACCTGCTTACAGACATACCCTAATTATAAGCATGGAGAAGAATGGGTTAAATGCCTAAAGTACAAAGGCTGAGCTAATTCCGAGCCGATGATGGTGTTTTTTTTCTTTTGTACTAATTTTAGGAAATAAGTTTATCATACAACACTGGCCTTCATGTTTTATTTCATTATGTTATAGATTTAAGGAAGTTTTGTTTCATTTTTATTTGTATATTCATTCTAAAAATTGATACTCATATTTCTTTTATTGATATTTCAATGTTATATATGATGCTGTTACAATAGTCTTACAGCCTGTTACATTTGTCTCCATGTGTAACAGGTGAGAGTGATATGAAAATATTTTATTCATCTACTAAATGAAACCACCAGCGCATTTCAGTCTCTGGTAAGAAAAAAGCTAATCTTAGGCTTATATATTGCCGATGTATAGAATTGTTAAAACAATTAACTGATTTAATGCTTTATTGATTTTATAGTAGATTTTAACAATACATTCTTTTGATTCTCTAGGAATTGACGTGACCTCTGTCATCTCTCTCCGCGGAATGCTCTTCTTCTTTTTAATCGAACCAATGTGTCTAGGTTAACACATATATAACACGCCACTTTTCAACAAAGGCAATAAATGCCAACTAAGACAAAACACAAACAAATAATAGGTACCTTACAATAACTTTCATCAGTAAACTAAAACAAATAATACCTTACAACAATTTTGATCAATAGAATTATTAGCATTTATATAAAACCAATGACTTATTACTTAACAAACATTTACATAATAATCTATTAAATATGGAGGAGGCCTTCGGTTTCTCTGTGAACGTGACACAGTAACTGGTGCATCAGTACATTGTTCTTCAGGATCAATCTGAAGAAACTCCTCTGCATTACATTAGTATTATTCAAATCACCTGGACCTGTGATATTTACAGATGGTTCATTAAAACAGAGGTAATCATCATATATTAGCCTTTTTTTATTAAACTGTTTAAAATCAATATCTGTTTTTTTTAGAAACCTACGATTTCTCCTAAACAGTTTGCCTTCACATTCTACAAGATGAGATCTATCACTAAATAGTTCTTTTATTATTCCTTTTTTCCACCCTTCCCCTTCTTGTAATGATACTTTGTCATCTATATTCAATTTGGGTAATGTATGATAACCATCTAGAAGAAATTAATATTTTACAAAAGTGGATACTGGAAATAATCCATGGTAAAAAGCGCACCATCTCTAGCGATCGTCTGTTTGATATCAGTCAAAATCTTGATATAAGACAGCTTTACTGTCAACGAATATTTCTAGCTATTTTTAACAGGAAAATAGAACTAGAAGAAAATGAACATCAATACAATACGCAGATTAGAGACCAAAATATTGTAATAATACCCAAATGCGAAAAAAATATTAAACGGCGATTCTTTGATTACATAGGAGCAAAACTATACAACTTAATTCCACATTCTCTGAAATCAATGAAAAAATTACATATATTCAGAATAAAAATTAAGAAATGGATTATTAGTAAAGAGCGACACATATTCAGGAATATAGAGTGCAATTTGAGAATCTGTCCAGAAGTTAACAGAATTTATGTTGATTTTGGTTTCCAAAACGTTTTGTCTCTTTGAGTCAGATTCGAGGATAATAGCATACTACAGAGTTCAAGTCTGGGAATTGTGATAGTTTTCAGTGGTGCAACACACGATTCTGCTGATATTAGAATACATGAAACTGTTTTATCGGTGTAGATGGTTCTGATGTAAACACCTGCTTCGTACGCTTCGGTAGTCGCATCTGAAGAGGAGTGAAGTTCAATTTTGCTCATTTCTTTGTGATTGAAGATAAGACGAGGAATTTTTGAAAAAGCTTGATTTGACAGATGGTGTTGAGGAATTTTTTCCATATTTGTAAGATTTCCTTATCGGTGATTTTTTCATCCCAGTGCACTTTCATTTCCAGATTTTTTGCATTAGCATATTTCCTTTAACGACCGCGGTGTTAACAAAACCTAGGGTGTCATAACATTCTAAAATATGTGACAGAATATTTCTTTTGGTGATATTGTCCTCACTGACGGGTTCAGAGGGTACGGATATTTGGAACTCATCACTTATGGGATTCGATTTTACGCCTAAAACTTTAGACGGAGTTTGATCTAGGTTTATGTCAAATTCAGTTATTTGTGTCTGCGATATCATTTTTAGAAAAGTTTGAGAGTTAGAACCCCATTTATGCAAATGGGAACCAGTCGGTTCCAGCAATGATTTCAGTTTAAATAGAGTTTTTCGAGGGATTCTATTAAATCGCACCCCGTTAAAATATCGTCTATGTGAGGAATGCGTCCGAGGCAAGGGGAAGATTTTTATTGGTACTTGCAATGTAGTTCAAAATTCTAGTTAAGAGGAATGGACTACAATTCATACCACAAGTTATTGTTTGTAATTCAATACATTTTACCGGTTCTTTAGGTGAGTCTCTCCACAAAATATTTTGTAGGAACACGGCTTTGAGGTTGATTCGAATTTGTCTACTCATGTTAAAGCCAACCGTGTGTGATTTTCTACTGTAGTTTTTCTGTTACTGGTGGTCTCTTTATCTGGATTAGGGAGTCTTCCATCTGATTTCCACTTCGAGCATTGTCAGATTTTGTGATGACAGTAGTTACATTTAAAACTTTCCTTTTGCTGGAACTGCTACCTCTCTATTGTTTGTTTACTGTTATTTTTATTTGTCAATGTCCATTCGAAAGCATGAAACTGATTAACATTTTTTCACTTCATTTCACCATCAGAATTCAACTTGATTTAATTGAAAAGTAATCAACCGGCAATGTATCCAGCATTTTACAAACTACTAATAATTCTGGTAAGTTACAGCTACATGTATTGCCACTCGCAGTTTTTTCTTTATTGATTTCAATTTGTAATTCTTTCCACACATTTTTAAGCTTTGGAATAGGTGTTGCTGTGTCATCATTAGTATCTTCTATATAGCTAAGACACTGCATACACAAATTATACATCTTTTCTTCAACAGCACAGTCATACAGTCTATGTAGTTCTTAGCCCATATTTCTAGCTGTATTAAACCTCATCACTTTCTGTGAAGTTTCTTGAGTCATATTTATAGTGAGAAAAAGCAAGGCATTATTATCAGCTTGTACTGGACAATCTCGTTGGGTTCGGGATGTGAAACTAATAATTATGAAGAGTTGACCACAACACTTTATTATACACATAAATCGGGTACAAAATATAAAATAGCACTACAAATACAGTACTACGCTTTTACATTAGCCACCGATTATAGCCGGTAGCTGACTGCTCGCGCCAACGCTGTCAATTTCACAGCCTTGCGTCCGTCGTCCCCCTCTCACAGAATCTGTCCTGGTACTGTCTACTCGGCCTTAGGCCGCACCACTACAAGCTAGTGAATAAAACGTCTTTTTCATACTTCCCTTTCGCTTCTTTTGCAGTATTTTCAATGGACCAAGGCTAACGTTCCGTTAAAGTACCTTGTAACAGAAACACTTCTAAGCAAAATAGAGAGTTTTAATTTCCATGTAGACCAGTTCGTTATAGCTTCTAATAATGCAATTTGAACTTTACTAGCATCCATAGCTTCTTGTATCCACTAAAAATACTTAAAAGCACTTGAAATAACTGATAAGTTTTTCTAAAAACTTCAGGAACCACTTCTCTCGTACCATGTTAAAGTGCAAGGGATCTACCAATGCATTACTTTGGAATTGATGAATCAAATTTCTCCAAGGAATTGTTAGAACACAATCGATCCTTACCAAAAGCTCCTATAACCGCCAAGCAAAATGTCAGCAATAGAAGGAAATCAGCTATATTGACAGATATTCCGAAGAAGATAGCACTAGAAGAGATGGTAGTAAAATCAAAGAGGCGGTATGTGAAAAAACTTAAAAGGCTGATTTCAAACCGATTACGACGCCTTGTGTTTATATTACTTACAGACATACCCTAATTATAAGCATGGAGAAGAATGGGTTAAATGCCTAAAGTACAAAGGCTGAGCTAATTCCGAGCCGATGATGGTGTTTTTTTTCTTTTGTACTAATTTTAGGAAATAAGTTTATCATACAACACTGGCCTTCATGTTTTATTTCATTATGTTATAGATTTAAGGAAGTTTTGTTTCATTTTTATTTGTATATTCATTCTAAAAATTGATACTCATATTTCTTTTATTGATATTTCAATGTTATATATGATGCTGTTACAATAGTCTTACAGCCTGTTACATTTGTCTCCATGTGTAACAGGTGAGAGTGATATGAAAATATTTTATTCATCTACTAAATGAAACCACCAGCGCATTTCAGTCTCTGGTAAGAAAAAAGCTAATCTTAGGCTTATATATTGCCGATGTATAGAATTGTTAAAACAATTAACTGATTTAATGCTTTATTGGTTTTATAGTAGATTTTAACAATACATTCTTTTGATTCTCTAGGAATTGACGTGACCTCTGTCATCTCTCTCCGCGGAATGCTCTTCTTCTTTTTAATCGAACCAATGTGTCTAGGTTAACACATATATAACACGCCACTTTTCAACAAAGGCAATAAATGCCAACTAAGACAAAACACAAACAAATAATAGGTACCTTACAATAACTTTCATCAGTAAACTAAAACAAATAATACCTTACAACAATTTTGATCAATAGAATTATTAGCATTTATATAAAACCAATGACTTATTACTTAACAAACATTTACATAATAATCTATTAAATATGGAGGAGGCCTTCGGTTTCTCTGTGAACGTGACACAGTAACTGGTGCATCAGTACATTGTTCTTCAGGATCAATCTGAAGAAACTCCTCTGCATTACATTAGTATTATTCAAATCACCTGGACCTGTGATATTTACAGATGGTTCATTAAAACAGAGGTAATCATCATATATTAGCCTTTTTTTATTAAACTGTTTAAAATCAATATCTGTTTTTTTTAGAAACCTACGATTTCTCCTAAACAGTTTGCCTTCACATTCTACAAGATGAGATCTATCACTAAATAGTTCTTTTATTATTCCTTTTTTCCACCCTTCCCCTTCTTGTAATGATACTTTGTCATCTATATTCAATTTGGGTAATGTATGATAACCATCTAGAAGAAATTAATATTTTACAAAAGTGGATACTGGAAATAATCCATGGTAAAAAGCGCACCATCTCTAGCGATCGTCTGTTTGATATCAGTCAAAATCTTGATATAAGACAGCTTTACTGTCAACGAATATTTCTAGCTATTTTTAACAGGAAAATAGAACTAGAAGAAAATGAACATCAATACAATACGCAGATTAGAGACCAAAATATTGTAATAATACCCAAATGCGAAAAAAATATTAAACGGCGATTCTTTGATTACATAGGAGCAAAACTATACAACTTAATTCCACATTCTCTGAAATCAATGAAAAAATTACATATATTCAGAATAAAAATTAAGAAATGGATTATTAGTAAAGAGCGACACATATTCAGGAATATAGTAAATAATCTCTGAAAGATACTTACCTCTATACTACAGTTATTTTTTCTACTCTAGTTTTTGGTTTGGATTATAAATATTAAACTTTACGTTTATTTTAAATATTAGATTTTAGAACTTATGTATAGATTGACCATAGCTGCACACATAAATGCATCACACACAAGCTCACGTTCTTTCCTATTAGAGCTTCTGTGATTATTTATGTTTATTTATGTATATTTAATTTGTAACTGTAATTGTAATTTTTTTTTCTTCCTTTCAAAATAAATAAACATTACTTAGTTACTTACTTACTCAAATCTCTAGTCCCTTTGTCGTAATATCTTTTTTGTGATTCCTGTTTACGTACAAGCAAATCTTTTATTTTGTTTTTATCAATAGATATAGGCTCCAGATTTTCTTTCATTACTGGTAGTTTAGTTTTTATTTCTTTATTCAACAGTAATTAAGAAGGTGCATACCCTAAATTTGGTAAGATTGAATTCTTGTATTCCATTAATGCCCCTACAAATTCTAGATTGTTTTCAGCCTTTTTCAGCATTGACTTTATTATACCCACTGCTTTCTCTGCAAGTCCATTTGATTTACTGTTGTAAGGGCTTGAGAACTCCAAAACAAAATCAGAGTCTTGAGCATATTTCAAAAGAGACTTGCTATTATATGGGATATTATCTGCTATAACTTTATTGGGAAAACCAATTCGTGAGAAGGTCTCCTGAAAAAATAATTTAACCTCCCCCGCAGATTTATTTGGTATTTTTTTAACTTCAATCCAGTTTGAGTAAGAGTCTACCAGAAGAATATAACATTTTTGTTTGAACTCAAAAATATCATTACTGACATTTTGCCAACAGCTGTCAGGTATTTCACGATTGAACAAAGGTTGTCTGCAATTTGATTTTCTGTTAATTTGACATGGCTGACACCTAGAAATATAGTTCACAACATCCACAGACATATTCTCCCAATAGAAAATTTGTCTTGCTGTCGATTTTGATTTTGTAATACCAAGATGGCCTTCGTGAATAATTTTTAGCATTTCTGACCTTGAGTGCTTTGGAACGACAATTTTTTCGTCATAAAATAACAAATTATTAGAAATAAAAAGATTATCTTTGATTTTGAAAAAGTATTTTAAGGTACATATTTCATTCCTTGGGACAAAATTTTGTCCTCTGCTGTGTATATTTGAAACTGATTTCTTCTTTTATCACTTATTTGTACATTATTATACAGTGAATGAATAATGTATGACATCTCTGGATCATCATCCACTTTATTTTTTAGAAATGCCCTAGAGAGAGTGTCAACCACATACATTTCGTTACCTGGAACATATGTAATAATAATATTATATTTCAAGAGTCTTAACAACATTTTCTGGAGCCTATTAGAAACCTGATCCAAATTTTTATTAAATATCGGGATTATTGGGCGATGGTCACTCTGTATATTAACATTATAACCATAAATAAAGTTGTGAAATTTTTCACATTAAAATAAGACCGCTAACAGTTCCTTTTTTATTTGAGCGTATCTTTGTTCAGAATTAGTCAGAGCTCTAGAGGCAAATGCAACTGGAACCCCTTCCTGCAACAAACAGCAACCAAGACCCTCACTAGATGCATCAGTCTGAATAATGATTTTCTATTTAGGGTCAAATATTGCCAAGGTGGGAGCACTAGAAATAACGTGTTTTAATAATATGAAGTCTTTATCACAATCATTACTCCAATTAAACTTGACATTGTTTTTAATTAACTGTCTAATTTTATAGGTAAGTTTTGAAAAATCGAGTATGTATTTATTAAAGTATTTTAATAACCCCAAAACCCTCATTACCCCTTGTTTATCCGTTGGACTTTCAAGACTTTTTATTGCCTCTATATTAGATCCATGAACAGAAACACCATCTTTTGACACTACTTGTCCCAAAAATCTAACTTGTGGTATCTTATATTGTAATTTCGAGAAGTTAAATTTAATGTTATATCGTACAGCTCTGTCAAGGACTGCTTTCAATGCAATATCATGCTCTTCTTCAGTTTGACCGTAAACTATTATATCGTCAAAATAAATATCTACATTTGCAATATCCCCAAACATTTCGAAATTTTTCGACTGAAATATCTCAGACGCAGAGCAAATGCCAAAAGGTAGCCGATTGAATTTGTAGCATCCAAATGGTGTGTTGAAAGTACACAATTGTGAGCTAGGCTCATAGAGTTTTAATTGCCAGAAGCCCTCCTTCATATCTTTGACTGAAAATATAATCTTTCCAACGAGACGGGACAAATTATCCTCTGCCGTGGGTATCATAAAATGTTCTCGCATTATATACTTATTAAGAGGTTTCGGATCCAAACACAATCGTAACGATCCATCTGTTTTTTCAACCAGCATCAAACTATTTACCCACGGTGTTGGCTACTTTACCTTGCTTATAACATTTTTGCTTTCTAAATTATTCAGAGCACTTTTTAATTTTGGTCTTAAAGATAAGGGAATCCCCCGATTACATTGTACTACCGGTTGCGCTTTATCGCTCAACATTATATTACATAAACCTGGAATGGCACCCAAACCTTCAAATAATTGACCGTACAATTTTTTTAAATCATCTTTTGAATTAGGCAAAATGTTTTTCTTACATAGTTCGTATACTCTGAATACTAAGCCAAACTTAACACAATCTTTTAGCCCTAAAAGGGGTTTGCAAGCAAAATTAACAACAATGAAATTTACTTTATAGGACATATTTTTGTATGAACAATTCAATGAAATTTGACCCAAAGGTTTTACCTTATAATTTTTAAAAGGAATTAACGTTATGCATGATGCATGTAATTTGCTATTGGAGGATATAGTATCTAACACTTTTCTAGCCAACTTGTGTCAAACCCTAACTCTACTTCATTGATGTCCTCACAAATGTTTTCCAATGTATTGTGACCTTCAGGATCATCATCTCCTTGTATTGCAGTCTGAATATTGTTAACTTCTGTTTTACACATTTTTGCATAATGGCCTCTCTTCTTACATTCCATATATGTTTCATTATATGCTGGGCATTTAGCTTTTTCATGTTCATAACCACAGAATTTGAACTTTTGGTTTTTATTTATGTACATCCACATTATTTGCACTTGTCTGATTTAGTAAACGCACATGTTCTCAGCTTAGTTCAATTGATTTGCAGTAAGACTGCACTTTATCAAGTTTCAACTCTGGTTCTGTCAATAACCGTTCCTGAACTTCTCGATCTGAGATACTTAGAATAAGTTTATCTCGTATCATTCGAGTTTCATACTATGCCTGGCAAGAGTCGCATCTGAACTCACATAACCCTGCTTGAGTTCTAAGTATTGTAATAGATGAATCGATGCCTTGGTCTGGGTCCTGTTTCAGGCTGTTAAATTTAAATGATTCCATCACCACATTCTTTTTGGGTACATAATAATCTTCAAACATTGTAATTACATCTGCTAATTTCGTAACTGCAGTACTTGGAAAAGTGTTAAATATTTTAATATCAGAATCTCCAATAGCATTTAAAAATATTGCAATTTTAACACCTTCATCCTGTTCTTTGTTTTCTCCAGACGCTTTCATATATATCTGAAATCTCTGTATCCATTTTCTCCATGCATCCTGCATGCTGGAGCATTCCTCTAAACATTTCGGCGGTTTGGCTTCCATAATTTTCCAGGTTATGTTCGGACTGGTGCAGTGTGCCTACTGCCTTACTTCTAATTTTACTCACTGGCGAGTACCACTATTGTTTCACACCTGACACCATGTATAGGATTGTTAAAACAATTAACTGATTTAATCCTTTATTGGTTTTAAAGTAGATTTTAACAATACATTCTTTTGATTCTCTAGGAATTGACGTGACCTCCGTCATCTCTCTCCGCGGAATGCTCTTCTTCTTTTCAACCGCACCAATGTGTCTAGGTTAACACATACAGCCGAAACTTTGAATCAATCTGTTCAATATGCATAAAGTGATGTCGCTATTTACAAAAATTGTTACAATTGTCCCCGGTCTCCGTATATCAAATACGAAAATTACGTGAACGCTAAATTATTGGTGAAGCACAGGAAAGATACTATATACCCACTCAATACAATGACGGATCGGCCCTTAATTGGAGCAAAGCAGCGGTCAAGTAAGTCGTTTCTATATATTTGGACATATATTGATCCTTTGCTGCCAATCATCACTTCGGAATCCTAATCAGATATTATTCGTTTGAAGATAGCCATTTTTATGTCGAGGCAAATATGTGATCTTCCTTGAAGAACGTATTAGGTACTATTCTGATAGTATTTTTCGAAGCCTCCTTAAGGTACGTCTGCCAGAATATTGCTCATATCTTCGTGGTATATGAGCAATCTGATAATTTGATGAATACTTTTGATTTAGGATCACTATTGCTTCAGGAAACTAAGAAATCAAGAGTATTTTCGTTGTTGCAAAAATTGTTTTGTTTTAATTCACTGGATAAAATACGATTAAATGTATTAATGAACACCTACTTAAGATAAGAATGCTTCACAAATGGAGTGAACATTTTGAAAATGGTAGTCTATATTAATATTTGAATGTTCACTCACCTTGGATGTAAATTAAACCACTAGAGAAATTGGATATTTTTACAAATATCCCAAAAACGTTGGTTTTCATTATGTTCTTCAATCTTATATCAAATATAATATTGGAAATATATACCTAATCCTGTATATTTAAACTTAAACTAGAAATTTTTGCGTTTCTATAATTTGGATATCTCAAATATTTAAGATAAGTCGCTCAATAAATCGTAATTGTTATACCCCA
Source organism: Galeruca laticollis (assembly GCA_963921935.1). Classification (NCBI taxonomy): domain Eukaryota; kingdom Metazoa; phylum Arthropoda; class Insecta; order Coleoptera; family Chrysomelidae; genus Galeruca; species Galeruca laticollis. The sequence goes on from OY998185.1 coordinate 33,643,082, forward strand.
TTTTTCTACGTCGTCTATGGCCAATTCGCTCAGTTTCGCTTCAAATAAACCCGCGCATCCAAAAAACAATTTTTGTATCTATTGGATTCCAATCCATAATGTCATTACACTCTTGCCCTAGAGGCTTGCACACCCATGAATGGCACTTCCAGGCTTTGACGTAACTGGTACAGCTGAAAACTTACCCCGCTCTATATAAAAGGATAAAATCCTACTAATGACGTGAATATGAATGGTTCTGAATTCGCATGACACAGCAAATGACGTAGGAAGGAAGCCTTTTAATGGCACAGTCGAAGATACACAACATTTAATGATATAAAGTTTTATGGTTCTTGAACATTTTTCCATCAGATAAATTTTATTAATTTCATATACAATTAGAGATTATGAGTAAGATTAATACTGTAAAGGGATATTTATTATAAACGATCCACCCCTTATCACCGTTATTATTACCCATAGGAAAAAAGTTTTGAATGAAAGTTGTGTGGATTTGACTAAATTTTGTTAAAACGATTTTTATAGTACAGTAGCGTGCAAATGTCAGGGGATACAAGTAAAAAACTGTTTTATTGTAACACGGTCCCCTATATATAAATATTTCTAATAAAGGAATATGTACAACTATACTTAATATACTCCGTCGTGTGATTCATAGCGTTTAATCACAACAAAGGAATGTTTACAAATTTTTTTCTACGACTATTATGGAATTTCAACATTCCGACGTAGTTTTTAAATATGGAATGGCTTCATTCTAGCCCTAGAGCAAGAATATTCAATCTCTCAATTGGTATGGAATGAATACTTGTGGCGCTCTCTCAATGTCACGGTTAATTTGACAGAAAGAGAAAATAGGCGTGCTCCGTTTTCTACATCAGCTGCTCTACGTATAGTAGAAATAGTGCAGAAATATCGAAATGCAGAAAAATCCTCTAACGTGAACGTAAAATGACTAATATGGTCATTGAGTATTAATTGTTAGAGCCAGAAGTGCAGCATAAGTGTACTTTCTGGCACTTTTAAGAAAAACAACAGAAGTCAACTGTCAAAAATGTCGATAGTCAAAATTGTTTAATTATATATTTTTAAAAATTAGAATTAATACTTCATAAAAAGGGAGTAAATTTATATAATCTTATCTAGATAATGTTATTATTTGACTTCATTCCTTTTCAGTGTGTTATAATAACGCTTTAAAAATTAACATAAATTTGACCAGAGACGTGACAACAATTATAACTCATTAATATCAATAAGCTTCAACAACTCCTTTCCTTCATTCTTCAAGTGTATTTTCTGAATTTCTTCATTTGATTAAATGTTGATGATATCAAACAACATATGATCGCATATTGCTTCTTTCATCTATTTAAAAAAACCTGTTTAAGTGATGCAAATTACAAGTAACTGCTAGATATACGTAATTATTAATTGCTAATATTATTTGATTTTCAGTTTTGTGACAAAAATGGACACGCCAGTTCCATGTACGATTTGTGGTGAATATTTGGAAAATGCGAATCCCATTAGAACTGTGCTTGAAAAAGGTTTAACTGATTTCATAAATAATAGTAAAATAAGAAGAGACGATAAATGGAAGATATGGGATGGTCACACTTCATATAAATTCCATGAAAACTGTGCCAAAATGTATTCTCGTTTGAAGTCAACAGGCGAACTACCCAAGAAAAAATCAAAAACGGAGATTCTTGGAAGTATTGATCTACAAGCATCATCATCATCTAATTTAGTACTATCATCTCCATACGATTCACCAGCAGCACCATCGAATCAAGTACAAAATATTGATTTACAAGCATCATCTCCATCTAATTTAATTCGATCATCTCCAAACGTTGATTCACCGAGAACACCATCGAATCAAGATTTGATTACTGAAACCTTTGTTTCTATTGTGGTAAAAATTGGGACCCAACTCGCAAAGTGGGACATATTGTTAGAAGTAACAACATTCGAGATAGAATTCTTGAAATGGCTCAGCGAAAAGATGAAGATAAAACACGTACTTTGCAGCAAAGATTAGGTGGTACTGATTTAGTAGCTGTCCTAGGTCGATATCATAAAAAATGTCCTGAATATTTTATTAATCCAACACTGGAAGTATCGAGCAAACCAAATGTCCAAGAAGAATATATTTTTCAAGAAATCTGCAATCATATTGGAGAAACTGGAGAATTTCGATTCAAATTGTCTGATTTAGGAAAAATTATGGAAAGCAATGTGATATTCCCAGATCGATTATTAAAAAAAATCACGCGACAAATACGGCTCGCATATCATGGTTTCACGAAGCCAAGGCAGGAAGCCAGTCGTTTATTATAAAATATTGAACATATCTGAAATATGTAGTGATTGGTTTTGTGCTGCTGACGATTTAGATGAACTTAAATGAAACTATTCTAACAGTGGCAACGGACATACTCAAAGCTGCAATAAAAGATTTTGACTATAAAGAACATCACTACACAACAAGTTCCATCTTTCTAGACAGTGTAATTGATGATATTCCACCATTATTAACATATTTTCTAGGAAACCTCTTATCAACTGAAAATGAAGAAGATAATGTTATGAAACGTGACACCGTAGCTCATTCAATTGTCTCAATACTCCGACGCAATAGCTTCATTTCTAGTCTACAGTTAGCGGTTGTTATATTTATCGAAAAAATGGTTCACGACTAGTAATCGATATGTTATCCAAATACGGCGTGTGTGCCTCGTATCACAGCATTCAATTATATGAAGCTTCAGTTATCAAACATCCTCCAGACATGAAAATCGACGAAAATACATTTGTACAGTTTGTTTTTGATAATACCGACCACAACGCAAGTATGCTCGACGGCAAAAGAATTGCCTAGGTGGTACCGCATGTTATACGCCAGAAACATCAGTAAGATATTAAGGTGGTTCAAAGAAATTACAGAAAATGCCTTCTGTATCTGAATTAGCATCAGCAAAAACGATTCTAATGAAACCTTATGGAGCTTTCAATTCCGCTACTTTCGATGAAGTAATTTTTGAAAATGTTAATAAATTATCACTTGTCTGTCGACCCCAATTACCACAGACTTATGTTACTTATTTGTGGTGGAAAATGTAACATTGCAAATTTTCCATCATGGAGAGGTTTCATGGAAGTTGTTTCATGCCAAACTTCATATATGCTTTCTAACATTTTGTGTCTATATAAATGAGCCTCCATCAAAACTTAAAATTTTAAATACTGCTTTGCAATATGCTCGTCAAGAAAGTGATTGTATGCAGCAAAAAACTTGCTTTATAACCTTTGATCAACCACTTTATGCAAAACTCCGAGCTATTAATGAAAATTCCAGTACATTACCACAGGTAGAGTATTTCTCTGACACTGGTACGAGTAAGTTCGATTGAGTGTTGGTGCGATTAAATACGTGTGCAGTTTTTTGTCTGAACGATAAGTACATTTTGTTAATTACTTTCCTAGTTATTAGTCATATTTTGTTATTAATCTTATTTAAATCTTTATAAATGTTAGAAGGAAAGGGCGACCCAGCGGGATCGCCCAAGGTAGGCCAACATGAAGGTCAAGCTCCAAAATATTACATAACAAATCGCTATAGATCATCCGATAAAGGGCCGTACTTTGTTTATTTAGAACATCTTGATAAGGCTTTTTCCGATCAGGATAGGATATTTTTTGCAGCAATCACCACAATTCGAAAAATATATTTTAGATATAAAATCAATAGGTCTTAAAAGAGTAAAAGTTGAATTTCAGTCATACAAGTTAGCGAATTCTCTTATAGAACATGAAATAATTAAGAAAAACAATTTTATTACATTTATTCCCAAATTTTATACACAAAAAAGGGCATTATCAGATCAGTCGATACTTTTTTTGACGAAAAATTTATAATAAGTGAAATTGATTCAAGCATACCGGTGGTAGAAGTAAAACGTATGAAACGTCGGGTAGTTAATTCAGAAACAAAAGAGATTTCATATGTAAACAGACAAATCGTAATTATTACATTTTTAGGAAATAGAATTCCAGATATGGTAAAATTAAATCTTTGTAACTTTATCGTAGAACCCTATATATCACCTGTGGTGCAATGCTTTAATTGTTTGAGATATGGTCATACCGCTGCTCAATGCAAAGGTAAGCGTCGGTGTAAAAATTGTACTAAAGAACATGAACCCGATGTTAATTGTATCGAGCCAAAAATATGTATCCACTGCAATAGTCTCGAACACATTTTTGTTTAAAAAGATTGTCCGATATATACCAAGCAACGCAATATCAAACAAACCATGGCATTTCATGACGCATTGTTTAAAGAGGCAACATTTTTAGTAGATAATTCATCTTATGCTAGAGTTGCGACAAATAATAGATTCGACATATTAAAATATACAGATAATTTTCCTGAACTGCCATCACACAATTCAAATAGTACCTTCCTATTGAGTAAACCTAAAATCATTCAAAATCAACAACAAAGTAATCATAGACAAATAAGAAAAAGAAAACATATTTCTCCACCTGAAACACCAAAACCATCAGATTATTCCAAAATTATTCCGTCGACTTCACAATTGTCCTTAAAGATTCAATCTCAACCACCATATCCGTTAGTGAAAAAGCCACCAAATCCAGTTCCCTACCCCCCCCCCCCCCCTTCTGTAGAGATGATTTCATAGTCAACCAACATAAAATAATTTCTCAAATTTCTACTATTATTTGTAACTTAATATAACAACAGGATCCTGTTGATAAAAATAAAATTAAATATCATCTCAACTCAATTTTTAGTAATAAAGACGAGAGTAATAGAATGGAATTCATTGATTTTAGTGAAGATGAAATATACTTAGGGCAACTTAAATGTATTTCAATGGAATGCGAAATCGACACAAAACAAAAAAGGTAGTCTTAAAAATTTTTTCAGTGTAAATAAAATTGATATTATTGTTTTATCTGAGTTGTGGTTAAAGCCAACAAATAATTTTACTTTAAAAGGATTTAGCTCTGTATTAAGACGCCGTGACGATGGTTATGGAGGTGTTGGCATTTTTGTAGCGAAATACTTGAATTTTAAGGAAATTTTTGACAATAAAAACGACATTGGCTACGAAAAAGGATAATGAACATTGGTACTTGGAATGTGAGAGGAATAAGGAACAAGATTGATGAAGTTATTCACGAAGTATCTGCTTTGAGCATGGATATTGCAGTCTTGACGGAGACCAAGAAGAAAGGCACCGGTACAGAAATACTAAACAAATATGTGCATATATTTAGTGGTGTCCCTAAATACCAGAGAGCAAGTCGAGGAGTTTCTATTTTGATTCATAAAAAACATCGCCACAAAATTACGGATTTCGAAGCCATAGATGAAAATATACTACGAGTAAACTTAGTTTTAAATCAAAAATCTGTTACAATCTTGGGAGTATATGGTATTTCCGATGACGAACCCAATAACATAAAGGAGGAATTTTTTGAAAAAATTAACGATGAAATTATCAAAATTGGAAACCTAAGAGAGATCATTTTAATGGGAGACCTAAATGGAAGAGTCGGAAGAGAACTACAGAGCAAAATAGTAGGCCCATATGGGGAACTGACTAGAAACAATAATGGAGAAAGAATAATAGAAATTTGCGAAAATAACAAACTAAAAATAGCAAACGGATTTTATAAACATAAGGACATTCATACATATTCATGGATACAAATTACAAGAAACTTAAGATCAGTCATAGACTACATTATTATTAGACAAGCCTCTACGATAAAAATAAATGATGTACGAGTGTACAGAGGTGTAACATGCGACTCAGATCATTATATAGTCAAGTCAAAAATATTCTTACCATACAGACGCACGAGAACAAAACCCAATATTGATGTCGAAACAGAGGACATAATAAAAATAACACCCAAACACTACAACTTAGATAGCCTAATAAATGAAAGTACTAAAATGCTGTACCAACGCAGACTTGATAGCAGACTATTGAGTTTAGCAGCTGACCAAACTGTAGAAATTGTTTATGATAATATAATTGCCAGTATGCATGAAGCAGCAGAGGAATCCCTAGGAGAAAGATATAAAACTAGTAGTAGTAAATTGTGGATAAATTAAGAGATAGAAACACTTGCAAAACAAAAGAAGGAAGCCTACGGGAAATGGTTAAGTACCAAACAACCAGATGACCGAGATAAATACCTAGAACTGAAGAAAACGACGAGAAGAACAGTAAATCAATCAAAAAGGGACATGTGGGACCAAAAATGCCAAGAAATAAATACCTATTTGGGAGGCAAAAAATGTACAGAAACATGGAAGTTTATAAACAGAGTGAAAACAACAGAAAAGAAAGACACAAATTTACAATTAATCTCTATCAACAAATGGAAACAACATTACGAGACGCTCCTGACAGAAAATAGAGACGAATATATGATAACCACACCGACGGATGTTGTTATTGAAGGCGAAATGATTAAAATCGATAATGATAAAGTGAAGGAAGCTATAAAACACTTGAAAAACAATAGAGCATCAGGACCAGGAGACATTCCGGCCGAGTTACTTAAGAACGGAACGAATAAACTTTTTGAAGCAATAACATGGTGCATGAATCAATTTTTAAATGGCGCTCCTATACCAAAAGAATTGAAAATCGCCTACATTTCGTCTATTCATAAGAAGGGAAACAAACTTGACTGTGCAAACTATAGGGGTATATCTGTTACTAGTACCATGAGCCGCTTATATGGAAGAATCCTTCGAGATTTAATAGAATCTGAATACAGGGAACAAGAAGAAGAGGAGCAATCGGGTTTTAGAGCTGGAAGAACCTGCACAGACAACGTTTTTTGCTTAAAACAGATGATAGAAAAAAAATGGGTACCAATCAGGATGTACATCTCATGTTTATTGACCTCCAAAAAGCATATGATACGGTTCCTGTAAATAAGTTATGGAAAGTCCTACAAGAAACTAATATTAGTCATACCCTAATAAAAGCCTTGAAAAATCTCTACGACCAAACGATATCACAAGTAAAAGAAGGCAATAAATTGTCACCAGAATTTATAGTAAATAAAGGACTACGCCAGGGATGCTGTGTCTCACCCACACTATTCAAAATCTACGTAGCCCGAGCACTAAACCTGTGGAAGAGAAAGTGTAAGGGAATGGGTGTTGACCTTGGCGGTGTCTGTCTATATACCTTACAGATTGCGGATGATCAAGTCTTAATAGCAAATGACAAAGATGATTTAGAATATATGACACGTAAACTGCAGGAAGAATATGAAAAATGGGGTTTGCAACTTAATACCCAAAAAACTAAATATTTACCTATAGCACAAGAGAAGATGAACATAGAACTGGAGAAGGAGGAAATTGAGGCTTGCGATGAATATACATATTTAGGTGTAACTTTCGACATAACAGGGAAGGACGACAAAGAAATAAATAAACGTATCACACAAGCTAGACGGATAATTGGGTGTTTGAATGGGATATTTTGGAGTAAGGAAATCGGAAAACATAGAAAATATAATATCTACGAAACCCTCATAAAGAGCAGCCTATTATATGGGTCAGAAACATGGCGAATAACAGAAAACAACAAAAGACGATTAGAAGCTGTAGAAATGTATGTATTCAGAAGATCGTTAGGAATCAGCAGAAGACAAAGAATACGAAATGAGGACGTACGTCTCCAAATGGGGATAGAAGGCTCCTTAATAACTGACATCGAGAGAAAACAATTAGTGTGGTACGGGCATGTTCAGAGGATGGAAGAGAAAAGACTTCCCAAGAAAGTAATGAACTGGATGCCGCCTAATCGTCGAAAACGCGGAAGACCTAAGAAAACATGGAAAGAAGGAATAGCGAAGACGATGAGCTCACGAGACCTGAGAGAGGGCCAATGGGACGATAGGAAGAGATGGAAGTTAGACATCCGACAACGTCGAAAGACGTTTTAGAACCGATATATGTTGACAATCAAAATTTCAATAGCAAATTAGAGGTTTGTGCTATGCGATGCAAACTTAAATTTTGTTTCATTTTACAAGCTACCTAATGTAATTACTAATCAACGGGATTGGGTGAATCTATTCTCGCAGCTTTCGTACTCAACAATCATTTGCGGTGACGCAAACGCTCACTTCAGTTTATGGATTCCTCACCCCGACGAGCGTCATCTATTATCCAAGGCAATAGATGACCTAGACATGGTTTTATTAAATGATGGATCTCGAACTTGAGTTACTCTCCCACACTAACATCCATCTGCAGTAGATATATCTATAACATCACCACAAATGTGCAATAAAATCAACTGGGAAGTTACACAAGATGCTATGGGGTCCGACCACTACCCAATTATTATGGAAATTCAAACAAACCCTGTACCTTGCGCAATTCCTCCATCCACGAGATGGAACAATCTTCGGGCAGATCGGAAATTGTTTCATCGTGTTTTAGAGCAGAACCTGAACTATAGATTATTTGAAACGGTTTCCAATGCTGCTAATGAATCAATCCCTATCACAAAAGGATTCAAACCAATCACCCCAAGACCTGATTGGTGGGATGATCAATACACTAACGCCGCTAACAAAAATAGGCAACATGGCTTCTGACGAAGCAGTTACCAAAGAATTAGATCGCCTGAAAAAGTCTGATTTATTGGAAATTATATTATCAAAAAAGGTGCCTGATACAATAAAAATCAGTGTTAATGCCAGAAATTTATTGGAAAATGAAGAGAAGTGTGGAGTTCGTGAAGTAATCAAGAATGAAAGTGATTTGAGGTTAGAAATAACTCAACTTCAATGTGATTTGAAATGTGCAAAGTTAGAAGTTGAATATCTAAAACGGTTAAATACAGAGCTGGTAAGTGGAAGTGAACAGCAAAAGTTAATAATTTCCCTTTTACAACAGAAAGAGGGCAATGAAAACAGTACAGAAGTTGCCAAATGTACGGAATCTATTAAAAATCAAGATAAGTGTCAATTACAGTTTGTTAATGAAGATGTTGCCAAACCTTGTGAAACAGATACTTCTGTTCAGAATTGTGAAAGTAAAGATAACAAAACTAAATCTCAAACTCACTCAGCGACTGAAAGAAGCAAATCAACAGCAAATTATTTGCCCCATCAGTCCTCATCTAAGGTTGATCCTAATGAACTGGTGCAAGCTCATCAAAATGCAAAGTCTTCTATAGTGAGTTTAAACCAAGACAATTCACCAAACAATTACTCCTGGCAAACCGTACCGCGCAAGAATAGTGAAAGAAGACAATTGATTGTGGGCACAAACACAGAAGGAGTCGCTGGTACCATCAAGGGAGTGCCTAAATTTGTGGACTTACACGTTTATCGAATTGATCCGGACACCAATGTCACTGCAATGGAAGATTTATTGAAACCACATTTTCCTGAAGTAATCTGTGAAAGCATTTCATCACGTTATCCAAATCTGTATTCTTCATTTAAAGTAAGAATTTATCAAGAAAACTTCAGGAAGGCTATGGAACCAAATATCTGGCCAAAAAATGCCTGTGTCAATAATTTTTTATACCTTCGGAAGCCAGTACAGCCTCCAAAATAGATTTTAACCCGAGGTTAATGCTGCTAAATATGCAAAGTCTGAACGAAAACAAAATATGTGACTTAATATTAGACATTAATAAATACAAGAGCATCGACGTAGTTTGTTTGACGGAGTTGTGGGAAACTAGTGACTCTGTGGAGCAAATTCATGTTGAGGGTTTTAATTTAGCTAGTAGTTATTGTCGTGATGCCACTCTCAAGGGTGGTGGTGTTGAAATTTGGGTAAGAAAGGGTATAACTTTTAAAAATAATATTAATTTAAATGAGTTTTGTACCGTTAAAGATGCTGAGTTTTGTTGCTTTTCTCTTAAGGACAGGAATAAAACTGAATTTTTTGTGATTAATTGTTACCGATCACCATCAGGTAATGTTGAAATTTTTTTGGAAAATCTGGAGAATATTTTAAATCATTATTTTAAACCTATTGTTTCTTTTATTATTTGCGGTGACTTTAATATTGATACTAGAACAAAAAATAGTAGTCACAGTAAACTTTCAAATGTGTTATCACCTTTTAATATACACAATAATATTGTCAAGTGGCCGACTAGGGTGTCGGATACCAGCAGTACAACTATTGATAATATATTTGTCAACTTTCTGAATATTCCCTTGGCCTGTGTCTTTGACAACACTGTATCGGATCACCGTACAGTATTTGTGGAACTCGTTTATGAATCGGTTGCCTTACCAAGTTTTTGCTATAGGAGAGTTTTTGCTTAGAGTGCGACGAGTCATTTTGTTGATAGTCTTATTCTTGAGAACTGAAATACTGTATATGGAATTTTGGATACCAATTTAGCTTTATATAATTTTATATGAGTATTTTTATGCATTATTTTAATATTCATTTTCCACTGTTGGAAAGGAAACTAATTAAGAATAATAAGAGGTGGATAGACAAAGATGTACAATGTTCTAGTAATAATTTAAAAAATCTGCATGCATTGTCTAGACAATTTCCGCAACTACGGCCATACTATAATTTACAAAAAAAAGAACATGTAAAACGTGTACAAACAACTAGGAAAATACATTATCAAACCATAATTTCAAGTTCGGATAATCCAACAAAAAGTGCATGGAAACTAATAAATGATTTTACTGCAAATAATGAGCGTAAAAAAGTTATTTCATTGTATAATAACGATAATGTAATAATAGATAATCCTAATCACGTAGCTAATATGTTTAACACATTTTTCAACAATGCGCCACAGGAAATGGTGTCGAAAATTTCACGTACCGGAGCGATTGGAGAACAACTCAATTTTAATTTTAATGAATCAAAAATACCCAATAATACCTTTCGTTTGTGTCCTTTTAATCAGGAAGAATTATTTGAACTCTTACATGCCAAACTTAAAAATAAAACATCTTGTGGTTTTAATGAAGTACCAGCATTCTTAATTAAAAAAATATTGCCATTTATAATATCCTCACTGACATATCTTTTCAATATTTCCTTTTCGAATGGAACTTTTCCGGATTTGATCAAAACTGGAAAAATAATTCCAATATTCAAGAAAGGTGATTCTAACCAGGTTAGAAATTACCGTCCTATAACTAGTCCTTCTATATTTTCAAAAATTTTTGAGTATAGCTATCTGAAAAGGCTTAATGCATACCTACAGCTAAATAATACGATTGTGCAAAACCAACACGGTTTATAAACTGCAAAATCAATTAACACCGCAATACATTCTTTTTATCAAGAGCTTACAAATATGATGGAGTCGGGTGAGTGTCCTGTTGGGATCTTTTGTGATCTCAGCAGGGCATTTGACTGTGACAATCATAACATCTTAACTATGAAATTGTATAATATAGGAATCCAGAATCACTCACTAAATTGGATCACATCTTACTTAAATGCACGTCAACAATACGTGAGCTTACCAAAAATAGCAAAGAACAGTATCGAAACCTGTACATCACATTATCTATCATCAACAGTAGGAGTGCCCCAAGGATCAATTATGGGTCCAATTCTGTTTTTAATTTATATAAATGACATTGTGTCAGTTAACTTATCAACTCACTTTACATTATATGCTGATGACACCTCGTTGTTGGTTTCTGATAAGTGTCAATCAGTAGTTGAAGATACTTGTAAGAGTCTCTTGGCGGGTCTTTATAATTGGTTTTGCATGAATTCACTCTATCTTAATGCAGAAAAAACGCAAGTGATACAATTTCATCATAGACAAAAACAACTGCAGTTTGTAGATCTAAAAATTGATAATCAATCGATAGAGTGTGTCTCTTGTGTCAAATTTCTAGGTTTGCTGATCGACGAATGTCTTAATTGGAGTCAGCGATGTGAGGCAATTATTTCAATGTTAGATTCCAGTAACTACTTATTTAAAAATCTGAGATCTGTTCTTACACAAAAACAAATGATTATGCGGTATCACGCACAAGTGGAATCCCGTCTGAGGTATGGCATATCTTTCTGGGGAATATCTACCAATTCTAAAGACGTATTTGTGTCAAAGAAAAGAATAATTCGTTGTATTGCTGGTGTCTCTCGTCTAACTTGTTGTACAGAACACTTTAAAAAATTGAAAATATTAACGTTGCCCTGTTTGTATATTTTAGATGTTTGTGTTTTCATATATAACAACATATGTGATTTCAAAACTAACTACCAGAAGCATAATATCAATACAAGACGCTGTAATAATCTAGCTTTGACTTTTCCTAAAAGTAATATTACTTTCAAATCCCCTCCTATAATGGGGGTACGACTTTTTAATAAATTACCATTATATATTAAATCAAGTAAAAAAATAAAATCATTCGAAATTTTACTCAAATCGTTTTTAGTAGATATGTGTTTTTATTCAGTCGATGAGTTTTTAAATTTGTAACAACTTTGTGTATATTATCCTATATTTTTCACTATGCGTCATTTTCACTTTACTTTTAGGCTGTACTAGTTAGTTAGTTAGTTAGTTAGGTAGGTAGTTAGATTAGTTTTTAAGAAAACTGTTGACGAATTTTATACAAACTTTGTTTGTCATTCAAAAAATAAAGAATTTTATTTTATTTATTTTATTTGAGTTCGATTCCAGCGTTGCAAGGCTTGTATGATACATGTCATCAAGGATAAATAGAGGTAATTCGTTATCACAGAATTTTGGGATTACCAAAGGGTTGCGCCAAGGGTGTTGTATACCGCCAATATTTTTTAATATATGTTGAACAAGCCTTAAGACGGCGGAAGAAGAAATGTAGTAAACTGAGTATCGAAATGGAAAACTCAACATGTTACATGCTCCAATGCGCTGATGATGATGTAATTATTGTGCAGTCAAAAGAGAATTTAGAATACATGACTTGGGAATAATTGGAAGAATATCAACAAAAGGGATTAACTGTCGATGTTGATAAAACTAAATATACTTATGTGTAGTGAAAATTATGTGGTGGGTGAAATATAAGTGCGTGAAAATGGAACAATAGAAAAATGTGATAAATATAAATATTTAGTGTGCACGTTCAGTTCCGACGGAAAATATATCAGAAATATGCAAAACGGGATAACTTAAAGCAGGAAAATTATAGGTGCGCCGAATGGAGTTTTATGGTCGGAAAATATATTGAAAGGCAGTTTCTGTTGTGGTTGTGTAAATACATATTAATTCACATAACAATTCACTTATATCAAATTTTTTCCATCTCTTAAATTACAAATATATGATTTTAAATTTGATTCTAATTTTATTTTATTTAAAATTATTGAATAAGCTGAAATACTGTTAAATTTGGTGTATTCGTTTTAACTTGTATTTTTAATTGTATTTACTTGTGTTTTGCTGAAACAGGTGTATCCACACTTCTCAGATAACTTCGGATTTATCTAGTTACGTATACTTAGAATTTCTTCTTAATATTGTGTGAACAAATTATTATTATAATATGTGATAATATTTTATAAAACAATGTTACTGGGCATATGCCAGAATTTTGTATATTTTTGAACAGACCTTTACTATAGCTGTGACGATTTATCTAAAAAGACAAAGGAGTGGTTCACAAAAAATAAACTGATATTAAATTAATTAAAAACACATTGATAAATTTCGAGAAAACTGAGCAGTATTACTTGCGGATTAAGAGTTGTTACCATATATTAAAATAAAGAAACATCAAAGATCCTTTATTTTTCCAATATTGGTCCACCTTATTATACGGTATTATTGTTCTAATTTAACCCTTTCACTTTGGGTTAATTAGAGGGAATGTAGGTTATCTGGTTTGGCGAAGGACCACTACGGCCGTTTGTCACTGAAGTAACGATGAACCGTAGAATGAAATTAAACACTTATGTCACGTTACGATTTATATTGTCATGAAGTTATAACTTATTTATTTTGCGTCGACAATTAAGACTTCACTTATTATTTACGCGATAACTGAAAGTATTTTGCACATACTTCGATGATTTATGAAATGATTAAAGCTTAAGGACACAAACGCCGGGTGATTTTATGAAATCAGGTACCTTGTTGTACCACGTTGTATGATGACAGAGGGTGTCTGAGAAGTGTGTCTGGGAAGTGTGTCTGGGAAGTGTGTCTGGGAAGTGGGTGAAAATATAATATTATTCCTATTTATAGATAGTTTAAAGTGAGTGGGAAGTACACGTGTGTGTCTTTTTTGGTGGGTGAGAAAGTTTGAGATTTTAAATGGAAAAATTCCTAGAACAATAATCGTCTATATTTTGTATAATATGGTAGTGCTGAAATGGAATTTTGTCGATGTGTGGGAAGTTAGATGTTTTAGAAATACGATATATTTCTTCAAGTGGTGTGATCATTGAAATGGAAGTTTGTGGATGTGTGCGAAATTAAATGTTTGAGAATTATGATATATTTCTTCAAGGTCTGTGCAAGATATATGAATTATGTTATACAGGGGAAGTAAAAATAAAATCACAGGAGAATTTGGTATTCAAATCAAATTCGAACAATTATAATCAAGGGTAATTGTAGTTACTATGACGAAATATTTGCAGTACACAAAAGAGCAATTGTCAGAATTAATTGCATTAAATTTAAGGATTTTTGCAGAACCATATTTTAAGCAAATGGAATATTAACCTTGTATGGATTATACATATAAGAATGTTTAATGTCTCTCCTTAAATATAAAGAAAGATTTAAAGCGTAATTAGTAACACTATACCAATTAACCGTCACTGAAAAATCTCCTTCAGATACAGAAATGAAATTTTACAATAAATTACCGCTACGAATAAAAACCCTAATATCCTGCAATAAATTGAAAACTTCTTTTGGATATTAGCCATATAGAATTATTGATTAGTTACATGCCAATATGAACTACCTTACCGTTAAATAACCTATTATCAATTATTTTTTAGATATATAATATTTTAAACGTTTCTGCCGTCATTCCTGAAAGGAAAATCTATCGTTGTAGCAAATTTCTGAATCTCCCGAAAACATCGAAAGCACGTAAATTTTATAATTAAATATCGAAACAAACCCAATAAGTAACATGAATAAAAACACACCAATCAAAATTTAGGAATTAAAAAATCTCCATCTGCAATTTCTCATCTATGAATTGAAGTACTTCATAAACATTTTCAAAAATCGAATGTTATATATTCAACAATCACTTACCTTTGGCCATACCGCTTTATCAAACCACTCGTTGAGCGCTGAAACAAAAATATAAACTCAAGTATTCATTTTTTAACATTGTTCGGAATTATTTTCAGAAAAGGAGAAACAAAATTTCGAAAAAATTTAAGAGTGATATATTCTTGCATCTTTTGAGATGAAATTATCCTGTCTGGAAAATATGATGTGGAATAGAAAATTTTCCTTTCCCTTTCTCATCTTATACATGATTGCTACTTTGAGTTTTTATTCTTGAAGATTTTATTTGAAATAAACCTAGCAACTAAGGAATATATTAAAATGGCAGTGTTTATTCTCCCCTTTTTTGGAAAATGTGTCATATTTTAATTTATCATTATGTTTCCAAAAAATGAACTTCTAGAAATTAGATTATCAGATGGGACTGCTATTTAAATAAACTGAGTCTAATAAAATATCCAAAATTCAAGAATACCACAGCAGGTTCAATGATAACGGCATTTTCATACATAGCCAAGGAGGACAACAACAAGCCCAAGAACGGCAACGAAAAATCTGGTACCTTCAAGAAAATTATTATTCCAATAGTAAATACTAAGGAAGCTAGACCATTCAGAACCTATGGAGATTAGACACAGGAAGTCCAAGGATCGCCAGTCCATCGGCATTGTATTTATTTTTTGTATACAGTGATTCTCAAAATGATCGGGTCCACCAAATATTGGTATTGATTTACAAATTGATATAGCGTCTACCTGTGGAGTCAGTCATAATACTGTACGACGACCTTGATCGCTCGAGCCAGGCACAACCCCTCCCTCGAGGTAATCCCGCAGGGAGATTCCTGGTTCTAAATTTTGTGCCGCAAGGCACTGGTGACAGCACGCTGCAACGATTTTGTTCTTTGGATAGGAGAGTACAGTGGGGCCCTTCCGGTCACTACCAACAGAGAAAAAGGAAACCCGAAAGATAACCGATCACATTACGCTGGTGTCGGATGAGGATAATTCCGACTCGATTACATTTACCGGGATAATACCGGTCTATTACATTACAACATAAAGAAAATGGTACGTGTTCTAGCTGACAAAGTAACAGCTATTTTAATTATTGGTGACACTTCTTTTTCCACAACCCAAGTAGCGTCTACCTGTGGAGTTAGTTATGGTATAGTACACAGGGTGTTGACCAAAAACAAATTTCATCCATACAAATTGAAAATGGCACATCAACTTTCAGATGACGACCCCGACCGAAGGCTGCAATTCTATGAAAATATATCCACTAAAATTTTCCAATAGCCCGACTATGTAAGGGCAATTTGTTTTAGTGACAAAAGTACTTTCTTCCTTAATGGATATGTTAATACTCGAAATGTGAGGTATTGGAGTGACATAAATCCTCTCATGTGTCGTGAAAAACATACACAGTTCCCATTAAAAGTGAATGTTTGGGCACATATTTTGGGAAATCACATAGTTAGGCAATTTTTTTAACACTTATTTAACCGGGATGATAGAAAACGCAATTGGTCCGTTAATTCTCCAAATTCTGGAAGACAATCCAGTTGAATTTGGTAACTTGGAAATAACGTTCCAAGAAGATGGTGCTCTTGCACACTATTACTTTGCAGAAAGACGTTATTCAAATGAGGAATAGATGGATTGGATGACGCGGTTCAATAGAATGGCCAGATCGGTCACTGAATCAAGCACCTTTAGAATTTTTTGTGGGAATACCTTAGACCTAAAGTTTACGCTACAGCTCGTGACAGTATTGAAGTTTTAAAACAACGAATTGTTGAAGAATGAAGGGTAATTTCCCCCGACACATTTTATCGAGTCCGTCATGAGTTTAATAATAGGATGTTTTACTGCCAGGGAGTAGTTCAACTATTATTACAAGAACCTGTTCTTAAATATTTATTAATTAAAAGCAAAACCCAAATTTTAGTGTTTATTTATTTCAACCATCAAAAATATCTTAAATCCAAAAAAATTAGTATGATTGAATATGTATTCTAAATACCTTTCAAACGAGGTGCTACATGACATGAGGTCACATTTAATATTATTGGTTTCAATTGCCTAGTGACGTCACCGATGCCTATTACGTCATATGTTACCACTAGTAAAGAATCTTACAATAGACCATTTTTACGCTCCAAATTTCATCAGTATAAGTATCACCGTTTAAAATAAAAAAGGGGGGAAGGGACTTTTAAGAAGCATCCTTAGACCTACTGTAAACAAACTATAAGCTATTATAAATGAATACATTTTAAACCACTCAGAAACAGAAATTCAGTAAAGTCAAATTCATTATGTGTGCAAAATAAATACGTTAGAACTATTGTGTTAGCTAAATGTTTTTAAAATTTTACTTTGGAGAATAACTAGTAATGATAACTACAGGAGTTCACCGAAAAGTGAAACTGCTCAAAAATGGAAAATTACCATGCCCGGTAGGAATAGACAATGAAGTCGGTAAATATGACACAACAAAATTATTTCAATTGATAGCACAACTATTCACAATGTATATAAAATTATCCTTCGGTTTCGGAAGATTGGAAGTAAGCTTTCGTAACACCTTTATGTAAGAAAGGAGACTTAAACAATTGTGACAATTACAGGAAACTGTCAGTTACCAATACGTTTAGTGTTTATTAGTATCACACCAATGTATGAAAATATTTGTACTCACATATGGCATCCACAGTGTAGAATCTCCATAACCATATTCCATGTTCCATAATCTCCATCACTTTTAAAACCGATCCGCGAATCACACCGAACTCGATACCGAAATTTACGAATCAATTTCAAGATCGCGGCGGTTGCCTACCACATTCATGATCAGTTTCCAAATGCATACATTACATAATTATCCCCATGTACAAACTTATCAATTCACGACGCTAGATCAAATTTCTAGGTATAAAGTACAAATTTTTCATACCAAATCGTTTATTATAAGAAAACATCAGTTACACCCAAGAATCTTGGCCTTGTAATTCAAGAAAGTTCAACATATTATTCATAAAGTCATTTTAGTGATAATGACGTCTAAATGTTTCAACAAAATTAGAGATATAATCCCTTGATAAAAATCACGATAATATATTGGATCAATTAACAATATTTTTCATTAATTAAAATGCCTCATGCGCCAACTCTCCGAATCAAAGTCAATTTGAGGTGTCAGGGTCTCAATCTGCCTACTCCCTGATCTCAAAAGACGGTGTCATGGAATGACGGCTTGACGAGATATTAGAGTGCCTTCTACTCTATCTCAACAAAACTTTTTGAAAGAGAGAGCAGCTGCAATGAAGCATTCTTTGCGAATTAATTGAGAAGGAGATTTTGAGAAAATTGACAAATTTATATGAAATATCGATATTCTTTAAAATAATTTCAAAAAGCAAAACTGTCAAGATTTTATTTGATTATTTTCTCTAGTATGTATGCATGTAATTTTTAATTCGTTATTGTACTTAGGGATAATTATGTTACGTCATTTTATCTCATCAACCAGACATAGATTAAAAAGCTTGTTAAAACACAAAACACTAGTAAATTTATGAATAAAATATTATCCACAAAATTATGAAGCTCCTATTAAATTCCACTTCTCCATGGTACCTAGGAAAAAATATACAATTCGTCCTATCATTTCATATTTAGATATGTTCGTTTGAAAGCTTGTGTGACCACAAGAAATGTAAGAAGATAAATAATTTCAACATTTTTGTATTTTATTGACTTTCCAAATTTACTAGTCATACGATTTCTTTATTTTTGGAATAAAAATTAATAGATAAATTGAATTATATCGAAAAATTATTTGAATACCTTCTCCGCAATATTTATAGATATTTTTGAATAATTTAAACAAAGAATTGATTTTTTATCGACCTTAAAAATTCACCTTCTCTAACATGTTCCCCCTGTGCGTTTTGGTTATACAATATTGTCCGAAAATGCAGGATAAAATAATTATCTGTTCAACCAGTAACTTAAATTGTATCATCCGTTAAAAATCTTGTGTGACCACAAGTGAATATGTACAATAATAACTTTTTTACTTGACTGTAAATAATATTTTTTCTTTAATTTAACTCTTAGTCAATTGTCCTGAAATCCTAATTTGTTATTAATAATAACCTATAATCTATTGTTTTCTCATATAATTAATATTTTAAATGATTTTGCCGTCATTCCTGAAAGAAAAATGCATATTGTTGTAACAAATTCCTGAGTCTCCTGGAAACAATTAAAAAATCAAAATTTTATCATACAGAATCAAAGCATACCCAGTAAATAACAAAAATAAAAACGCATCAATCAAAATTTGGAAAATAAAAAATCTCCATCTTATACTTAGTTTGAATTTTTCATAAAAAAACGAGAAAGGAATTACTAATACCAAGGTCCAAAATCGAAGAAGCAATACATATTTTTGATAATTAATATAAAACATTTTTATTTTTGTTATATATTCAACAATCACCTACCTTTTTTGGCATACCGCATTATCGAATCGCGCTCGTTATATAATTTTCGTTTCGTTACGGTTTAAATTCGCGAGTCGAATCACTCGTTAAACGCTGAAACAAAAACATGAATTCAAGTTGCTATTTCTTCATATTGTTTGGAATTATTTAAAGAAAAGAAGGAAATAGAAAGTTTTGGAAACATTCAAGAGCAATATAACAAACGAAAGTCTGACGTCTTAAAAACATTATGTTGAATACAAAATTTTCCTTTCCTTCGTCGCTCTCATCTTATACATGATTTATACTTTGAGTTTTTCACTTTGAAAACTTAACTTACCAATCGAAAAGTTTAGAGAAACATAAACAGTTACGGTGTTTTTTCTTCTCGTTTTTGTAAAAAATCGCATATTTTAATTTCTTATTAGGTTACAAAAAATATACTATTAGAAATTATAAAATAAGAGGCTTTTTAGGGACTGCTATTTTTCTATTATACTTATTGTGGTAAAATATTGAAAATCCAACAGTACCACAGCAAGTTCAACCCTTAGCAGCCATTCCATATATAACCAAGGAACACAAAATCAATCCCAAAAACGACAAAGAAAATCCTGGTAACTTCAAGAAAATTATTACTCCTATAATTAATTCTAAAAAAGGTTGACCACTCAGAAACAGAAATCGAATAGTCAACTTCATAATTTGTGCAAAACAAATACTTAAGAACAATTCTGTTAGTTCAAAACAGTTTAAAATTATTTTTTATATTTTAAATTATTCCTTTGGAGGGAAACTGATAACGGTAACCACATAAGAAGTTAAGAAAACAGTGAAATTGCGCAAAAACGGAAAATCGCCATGTCCGGTATGCATATGCAATAATTAAAAAAAATGGCACAATAAAATTCTTATAATTGATAGCACAACTGTGTATAAAATGGTGATCCAGTTCCACAAGAATGGAGAAAACCCGCTTTATGGGCACATAACAAAGGATCGAATAGAAGGAGAATATTAATGTTGTGAAAAGGAAAAACAAACTTTAAACCGGTGGAAGAAAGAATGTAGCAAAATGGGTTCAGAATTGAAAAATTCAATATTATAAACGCTTCAATTCGCTGATTGATGATTAGGTATCTATTGCGCAGTCAAAAGAAGATTTAGAATACATGACTCGAATGTTATTGGAAGAATATCAACATTGGGGCTTAACTGTTAATGTGGATAAATTTAAATAAACCTACGTGTAGTGGAACGAATGTCGTTGGTGAAAATGTATTGCTTGAAAGTCGAATAACAATAGAAAAATGTGATAATTTCAAATATTTAGGGTTTACGTTCTGTTCCGACGAGAAAGATACCACAGAAATTGAAAACGGGTAATTCAGAGCAGGAAAATTATAGTTGCGCTGAAAAGAATTTTATGGTTGTGATATATATCGAACGGAAAAAAACATGTACATCACAATGAACCGAAAGCGTATTAACACATAACTTTGAAATATGGACAATGACTAACAGAGACAAAAAAAATAGTGGCACCGGAATGGATGATGCATTGCGGATATCGGCAAGAATATCAAGGTTGTAACGGAGAACAAAAGAATACGTGAGAGACATTATGAAGGAAAAAAATACAATAATAGAAGAAGTTGAACAGAAACAATTTATATGCTATGGGAATGATTGCAGAATAAATGAACATAGACTACCATGACAAATACTGGATTGTTCGGCCCATGGACTAAGACACACATAAAAACCAAAATAGAATTGGTCGCAAGACATCAATAAGGCCATGAATGAAAGGAACCTATCGGAAAACGATTTTCGAGATAAAAATTAATGGAAGTAGGGTCCTTGTTTGGTAATAAAATATTTATCATAAATTAAAAAAAAGACTTACCACTATTTATCTCGAATTAGAGCATCGATCTATTCAAACCTCTTGCAGTATCACATAACGGACGAAATTTCAGCATCAAACCTGTAACAAATGTAAAATATCTAGGTAGTATCATATATACAAATTTAAACTGAGATTGTCATATCAAATGTATTATAAAAAGTTACAAATCGTCCTTTATTAATTTAAATACCTCAAAAAATGCATACCTGTTAGATATCTTTGAAGGCTATATTTCGCAGTAGTGGAGAATCACCTCCGTTATGGTATACTGGTTTAGGGAGGTGCCTTGAAGATCATGATGTGTATACCCAATACCTATTCCTCGAATCGATTATGTAGAGGAAGCAACATAATATATTTGACCTGAAACAGTTATACTTCCATAGTGCATTTACAAAATACTAATCTACTAATACGGAGGATATGTCAACATGGCCTTCGTCTCCTCGAAACTTTTTCTACACTCAGGCGTCCAATTACATTTCGAGTCTTTTTTTAACAAGGAATAAAGAGCTTAAAATTTGTTACTCATTTTCAATAAACTTACAACACAAATTTACCATCCTTAAAAGGGATTTGAGTTTTGTAACTGTTTCTGGATCCATGGCTTTTTCAGTAGCCGTAACTCGTTCATCTAGCGTGTGTAAGTAATCAAATTTGTTCTACAACATGATCTCATTTCACCGAAGTTTGAAAAATGTACATTCGTTTCTTTTACTTTTACACTTTAATCAAGATGCTTAGATATTTTTTCTAAACGCTTCAGATGCTCTTGGTCATCTTTACCTGTTACTAAGATATCATGAAGGGAACAGACAGCACCTGGAAAAAAACATTTGTTCCATTATATTTTGAAATTTCGCTGAAGCGCTAGTTATCCCGTAAGGTGAACGGGTATGAGAATGAAGTCCCTCATGTGTGGTTATAGTGACAAGTTCTCTTCTTCTGGAAATTCCACATGTCAATAGGCTTCAGAGAGATCGAATTAGACATAGTGAATTTATTGAATCAAAACTTGGCGATGGGTATGTTTCTTATTTATCGAAGGCATATGATTGACCTAACAACAGACTTTTATTAATTAAATTGAACTAATACATAGTAAGGAGTAATTCCTAGAATTTGAACCAATCCTACTTGCGCAATAGACAACAAAGAGTGTGTACTCGCAACCGACCTCAAAGTAATCCAACGTAATTACTAGAAATATTGGAATACCGCAAAGAAGCGTTATTGGCCCTTTGCTCTTTGTTATTTACATAAATTACTTATGTCTAATGAATTTCGAAAAAATCAATTTATGACTGAATGCTGATGATCCTTATCTTCTGGTAAAATGAGAAGCATATCCGGAAGTAATGAAAAACAGTGGCGATTTGATTAAAAATACAAAGGAGTGGTTCCCAAAGAACAATCTGATAATAAATTAATCAACAACACAGCACATTGACGACCTTCGAGAAAACTGAGAAGTATTACTTACGGGTTACGAGTTGTTATCATATATTTAAATAAAGTAGCATCAAAGATCCTTTATTTTTCCAATTTTGATCAATCTCATACGGCATTATGTTCTGGTGTAGTTCTGGTACAGAAAAGAGCAATTCGCATAACAAATTGTAAGAAATTCAAGGTTTCTTGCACATCTATATTTAAAACAAATGGAATATTTACCTTATATGGCTCATACATATTAGAATGTTTAATGTACCCTCACCGATTAACCGTCACTGAAAAATTTCCTTCGTATACAGTTATCAAGTTTAGCAATAAATTAACCCTACGAATAAAAATCCTCATATCCAGCAATAAATTTAAAAAAGGAATTAAAAATCTTCTTGTGGACATTGGACATATAACATTAATCATTATTTACAATTCAATATGAACTACCTTCCCGTTAAATGTCATGACGGAATTTCATTCTGTATTGGCAATTATCATTTTTTTGTTAATGCATTTTTCTAAAATAGAATTCTACATTTCTCAGCAGAGTGCTGGAAATTCACCTATCCCAGATATGAAGTATCAGGGGATGAGGCTCGGTCGTCATTTATTTAAAAACTTACGTAGTTCCACGTGGGTGTTTCCGCGAATTCATATTTTGGCCAGGCTCTTTACTTGACTTCCAGGAATTAGGTACGTGTTTGCTAGAGTTACAGGCACAACATCAACCTTGTCAGTATTCCACATCTGTTTGATTTCAAATGGCACGTCTGTATATTTAACCTTCTCTCTTGGTATTTTTCTAAAACGTTGTTGTAATTTGGTACTGATATATCCAAAAAAAGAACTTAGTTGGCCTCCTTGTCAACCACCACAATATTTTAATCATAAATCACCATTTTCCAAATTTTGTGAATGAAAAATGTTTCTCTTATAGTTTTTTAGATATTGTGGCATACATATTTTGAACAATCATATGTACCAAAATAGATTTAATACTTTCATTCTTATCTACATTGTCACTTTAATTACCAAAATTTAATGAAAATATATCATATTTATCGGCAACCTACCCAGCACGATTAGTAGTCTTTATGAACACATAATGAGTCATCGAATAGAAGAAGAATATCAAAATTGTGAAGCCAAAGAACAAAATGGCTTCTGAGAGGGGCGCTCATGTACAGATAACATCTTCATAATGAAACGACTAATTGGAAAACAAGAAAAAGTATCAAGAGAAACACCTCTTTTATTTGTCGACCTACTCAAAGCATATGATAATGCTCCTATCATGAAATTATGGGGAGCTATGTGAAAAACTTGCATGATTGAAAATGTGATTCTAGCATTGCAAGGCTTGTATGGCAGTCAGAAGAGAATTTAGAATACACGACTCGGAAATAAGTGTTAGAATATCAACAATGAGGATTAACTGTAAATGTGGATAAAACTAAATATACTTATGTGTATATAGTAAAATGATGTGGTGGGTGAAAATTTAGTGCTTGAAAATGGAACAATAGAAAAATGTGATAAATTTAAATATTTAGTGTGCACGATCAGTTGCGACGAAAAAGATATCACAGAGATACAAAACGAGATAACTTAAAGCAGGAAAATTATAGGTGCGCCGAGTTTTATGGTCGGAAAATATAATGAAGGGAAGAAAAAACAACATGTTTATCACAATGAACCAAAGCGTATTAACATATAACTCTGAAATATGGACAATGACCGAAATAAACAAAAAGAAAATAGACGCTACGGAAATGGTTGCATTGCGGATATCGGCAATAATATCTAGATTGGAATGAATGAAAATAGACTGCCCGGCAGATACGGGATTGGTCAGCCCCGGGACGAAGACGAAGAGGATGACCAAAAAAGAATTGGTTGCAAGACATCAATAAGGCCATGAGAGGAAAGAACCTATCGAAAAACAACTGTCAAGATAGAAAATAATGGAAGTTGGGCCCTTGCATGATAATAAAATACCGTAAATTAAATAAAACATTTTACTTACCACTATTTCCAACTAAAGCATCGATCTATTCAAACCTCTTCAAAAATCACATAAGGGCTAAAATTACAGCCTAAAACTAAATATCTAGGTCTTATCATTGATACAAATTTGAAGTGAGAGTGTCATATTAAATGTATTACAAAAAAGGTATCCATCCTTTTTGAATTTAAATATTTCAGAAAATGCATACCTGCTAGATACTCGTATATTTGAACGCTGCATTTCGCACTAGTGTAAAGTCATCTCCGTTATAGTATACTGACTTGAGAAAGTGCTCTGAATAAACATCCAAAAAAGATATCAGAAGATCATTATGAGTAAACTCTGTATCAATTCTTCAAATCGATTATATAGAGAAAGAAACATATTTGACCTGAAACAGTTATACTTTCTATGTGCATCTACAAAATACCAACCAATAAAAAACGTAATAGACTTACCTACACTTAGATATGTAACTAGAAACAAGCACCACTTTATTGCTCCGAAAAAATATAGTCTTTCTGTCAAATATCTGTTTCGTGTCTAGCTCCAAAAGTAAATATATTTCGGTTAGTATCAAAAATGTAAGTAATGTTATTGTTTTCAATAATAAAGTGAGAGAGTTTCTCTTGGAACAAATAAAAAATATCGTATTGTTGTGGTTGTGTAAATACATATTAATTCACTTAACAATTCACTTATATTTAATTTTTTCCATCTCTTAAATTACAAATATATAATTTTAAATTTGATTCTAATTTTATTTTATTTAAAATTATTAAATAAACTGAAATACTGTTAAATTTGGTGTATTTGTTTTAACTTGTATTTTTAATTGTATTTACTTGTGTTTTGCTGAAACAAGTGTATCCACATTTCTCAGATAACTTCGGATTTATCTAGTCACGTAAACTTACAGTTTCTTCTCAATAATGTGTGAACAAATTATTACTATAATATGTGATGATATTTTATAAAACAATGTTACTGGGCATATGCCAGAATTTTGTATACTTTTGAATAGACCTTTACTATAGCTGTGACGATTTATCTAAAAAGACAAAGGAGTGGTTCACAAAAAATAAACTGATATTAAATTAATTGAAAACACATTGATAAAACTTCGAGAAAACTGAGCAGTATTACTTACGGATTACGAGTTGTTACCATATATTAAAATAAAGAAACATCAAAGATACTTTATTTTTCCAATGTTGGTCCATCTAATTATACGGTATTATATTCTCGGGTAATTGTAGTTGCTATGACGAAATATTTGTAGTACAGAAAAGAGCAATTGGCAGAATAAATTGCATTAAATTTAAGGATTTTTGCAGAACCATATTTTTAGCAAATGGAATATTAACCTTGTATGGATTATACATATAAGAATGTTTAATGTATCTTCTTAAATATAGAGAAAGATTTAAAGCGTAATTAGTAACACTACACCAATTAACCGTCACTGAAAAATCTCCTTCAGATACAGAAATAAAATTTTACAATAAATTACCGCTACGAATAAAAACCCTAATATCCTGCAATAAATTGAAAACTTCTTGTGGACATTAGCCATATAGCATTATTGATTAGTTACATGCCAATATGAACTACCTTCCCGTTAAATCACCTATTATCAATTATTTTTTAGATATATAATATTTTAAACATTTCTGTTGTCATTCCTGAAAGGGAAATGCTTCGTTGTAGCAAATTTCTGAATCTCCCGAAAACATCGAAACCACGTAAATTTTATAATTAAATATCGAAACAAACCCAATAAGTAACATGAATAAAAACACACCAATCAAAATTTAGGAATTAAAAAATCTCCATCTGCAATTTCTCATCTATGAATTGAAGTACTTCATAAACATTTTCAGAAATCGAATACGTATTCAATAATTGTTGTTGTGTTCAAATTTTGAATAGAGAAAAAAATTACCAATGATAAGCTGCGACATAAACGTAGAAATAAATATTTTTTAATAATTCATAGACATTTTTTATTATTGTTATATATTCAACAATCACTTACCTTTGGCCATACCGCTTTATCAAACCACTCGTTGAGCGCTGAAACAAAAATATAAACTCAAGTATTCATTTTTTAACATTGTTCCGAATTATTTTCAGAAAAGGAGAAACAAAATTTCGAAGAAATTTAAGAGTAATATATTCTTACATCTTCAGGGACGAAATTATCCTGTCTGGAAAATATGATGTGGAATAGAAAATTTTCCTTTCCCTTTCTCATCTTATACATGATTTCTACTTTGAGTTTCTATCCTGGAAAATTTTATTTGAAATAAACCTAGCAATTAAGGAATATATAAAAATGGCAGTGTTTATTCTCCCCTTTTTTCAAAAATGTGTCATATTTTAATTTATCGCTATGTTTCCAAAAAATAAACTTCTAGAAATTAGATTATCAGATGGGACTGCTATTTTAATAAACTAAGTCTAATAAAATATCCAAAATTCAAGAATACCACACCAGGTTCAATCCATAACGGCATTTTCATACATAGCCAAGGAGAACAACAACAAGCCCAAAAACGGCAACGAAAAATCTGGTACCTTCAAGAAAATTATTATTCCTATAGTAAATACTAAGGAAGCTAGACCATTCAGAACCTATGGAGATTAGACACAGGAAGTCCAAAGATCGCCAGTCCATCGGCATTGTATTTATTTTTTGTATACAGTGATTCTCAAAACGATCGGGTCCACCAAATATTGGTATTGATACACAAATTGATATAGCGTCTACCTGTGGAGTCAGTCATAATACTGTACACAGGGTGTTGACCAACAACAAATTTCATCGATACAAATCAAAAATGGTACATCAACTTTCAGATGACGACCCCGACCGAAGGCTGCAATTCTATGAAAATATGTCCACCAAAATTATCCAACAGCCAGACTATGTAAGGGCAATTTGTTTTAGTGACGAAAGTACTTTCTTCCTTAATGGATATGTTAATACTGGAAATGTGAGGTATTGGAGTGACATAAATCCTCTCATGTTTCGTGTAAAACATACACAGTTCTGTCTGAGCGGCACGTATTTTGGGAAAGCACATAGTCAGGCAATTTTATTAACTCTAATTTAACCGGGATGTTAGAAAACGCAATTGAACCGTCAATTCTTCAAATTCTGGAAGACGCTCTATATGAATTTGGTAACTTGGAAATAACGTTCCAAGAAGATGGTGCTCCTGCACACTATTACTTTGCAGTAAGACGTTATTTGAATGAGGAATAGATGGATTGAATGACGCGGTTCAATAGAATGGCCAGATCGGTCACCGGATCTAATTTTTTGTGGGAATAGTTTAAATCTAAAGTTTACGCTGCAGTTCATGACAGTATTGACATTTGAAAGCAACGAATTGTTGATGAATGTAGGGCACTTTCCCCTGACACTTTTTATCGAGTCCGACAAGAGTTTAATAATAGGATGTTTCACTGCCAGGAAGTAGATAGAGCATATATTGAAAAATTATTACAAGAACTTGTTGTTAAATATTTATTAATTAAAAGCAAAACCCAAATTCTAGTGTATATTTATTTTAACCATCAAACATATCTTAAATCCAAAAAAATTAGAATTATTGAATAGGTATGCTAAATACCTTTCAAACGAGTTGTCACATGACATAAGGTCCCATTTAATACTATTGGTTTCAACTGCCTGGTGACGTCATCGATGCCTGTTACCACTAGTAAAGAAGCTTACAATAGGCCATTTTCACGCTCCAAATTTCATCAGTATAAGTAGCACCGTTCAAAATAAATGAGGGGGGAAGGGACTTTCAATAAGCATTCTTAGACCTACTGTAGACAAGGAATTATGAGCTATTGTAATTGAAGACATTTTAAACCACTCAGGAACAGAAATTCAGTAAAGTCAAATTCATCATGTGTGCAAAATAAATACTTTAGTACTATTGTGTTAGCTAAATATTTTTAAATTTCTCCTTTGAAGAAGAAGTAGTAAAGATAACTACAGGAGTTCACCAAAAAGTGAAACTGCTTAAAAATGGAAAATTGCCATGCCCGATAGGAAAAAACAATAAAGTCGGAAAATATGGTACAACAAAATTATTTCAATTGATAGCACAACTATTCACAATGTATATAAAATGATCCTTCTGTTCCGGAAGAATGGAAGTAAGCTTTCGTAACACCTTTATATAAGAAAGGAGACTTAAACAATTGTGACAATTACAGGAAACTGTCAGTTACGAATACGTTTAGTGTTTATTAGTATCACACCAATATATGAAATAATTTGTACTCACATATGGCATCCACAGTGTAGAATCTCCATAATCATATTCCATGTTCCATAATCTCCATCACTTTTAAAACCGATCCGCGAAACACACCGCAATCGATACCGAAATTTACGAATCACTTTGAAGATCGCGGCGGTTGCCTACCACATTCATGATCAGTTTCCAAATGCATACATTACATAATTATCCCCCTGTACAAACTCATCAATTCACGACGCTAGATCAATTTCTAGCTATATAGTACAAATTTTGTATACCAAATCGTTTATTATAAGAAAAAATTAGTTTAACCTAAGAATTTTGTTATTCAAAAAAATTCCAACATATTATTCATAAAGTCATTTGAGTGATAATCACGTCTAAAAGTTTCAACTAAATTAGAAATATAACCACTTGATAGAAGTTAAGATAATATATTGAACCAATTAAAATATATTTTCAATTAATTAAAATGCATAATGCGCTGACTCCCCGAGTCAAAGTCAATTTGAGGTGTCAGGGTCTCAATCTGCCGACTCCCTGATCTCAAAAGACGGTGTCATGGAATGACGGCTTGACGAGATACTAGAGTGCCTTCTACTCTATCTCAACAAAACTTTTTGAAAGAGAGATCAGCTGCTTTTTTGCGAATTAATTGGGAAGGAGATTTTGTGAAAATTGACAAATTTGTATAAAATATCGATATTCTAGAAAATAATTTCAAAAAGCAAAACTGTCAAGATTTTATTTGATTATTTTCTCTAGTATGTATGCATGTAATTTTTAATTCGTTATTGTACTTAGGAATAATTATGTTACGTCATTTTATCTCATCAACCAAACATAGATTAAAAAGCTTGTTAAAACACAAAAAACTAGTAAATTTATAAATGAAATATATAAAATATTATCCACAAAATGATGAAGCTCCTATTGAATTCCACTTCTCCATGGTACCTAGGAAAAAATATACAATTCGTCCTATCATTTCATATTTAGATATGTTCGTTTGAAAGCTTGTGTGACCACAAGAAATGTAAGAAGATAAATAATTACAACATTTTTGTATTTTATTGACTTTTTCCAAATTTACTAGTAATACGATTTTTTTATTTTTGGAATAAAAATTAATAGATAAATTGAATTATATCGATAAATTGTTTGAATGCCTTCTCTACAACATTTATAGATATTTTTGAATAATTTTTACAAAGAATTGATTTTTAAACGACCTTAAAAATTCACCTCTTCTAACATGTTCCCCCTGTGCATTTTGATTATACAATATTGTCCGAAAATGCAGGATAAAATAATTATCTGTTCAACCAGTAACTTAAATTGTAGCTTCCGTTGAAAATCTTGTGTGACCACAAGTGAATATGTACAATAATAACTTGACTGTAAAAAATATTTTTTCTTTAATTTAACTCTTAGTCAATTGTCCTGAAGTCCTAATTTGTTATTAATAATAACCTATAATCTATTGTTTTCTCATATAACTAATATTTTAAATGTTTTTGCCGTCATCCCTGAAAGAAAAATGCATATCGTTGTAACACATTCCTGAGTCTCCTGGAAACGATTAAAAATCAAAATTTTATCATAAAAAATCAAAGCATACCCAGTAAATAACAAAAATAAAAACGCATCAATCAAAATTTGGAAGATAAAAAATCTCCATTTTCATTTACAATTTCTCATCAATAAATACTTATACTTACTTTGAATTTTTCATAAAAAACGAGAAAGGAATTAGTGATGACAAGCTCCGAAATCGAAGAAGCAATACATATCTTTGATAATTAATATAAAACATTTTTATTTTTGTTATATATTCAACAATCACCTACCTTTTTTGGCATACCGCATTATCGGATCGCGCGCGTTACATAATTTTCGTTTCGTTACGGTTTAAATTCGCGAGTCGGATCACTCGTTAAACGCTGAAACAAAAACTTGAATTCAAGCTGCTATTTTTTCATATTTTTTTATTTAAAGAAAAGAAGGAAATAGAAACTTTTGGAAACATTCAAGAGCAATATAACAAACGAAAGTCTAACGTCTTAAAAACATTATGTTGAATACAACATTTTCCTCTCCTTCGTTCTTTAATTTCTTATTAGGGGACAAGCAAATATACTTCTAGAAATTATAAAATAAGAGGCTTTTTAGGGACTGCTATTTTTCTATTATACTTATTGTTATAAAATATTGAAAATCCAACAGTACTACAGCAACTTCAACCCTTAGCAGCCATTCCATACATAACCAAGCAACACAAAATCAATCCCAAAAACGACAACGAAAATCCTGGTAACTTCAAGAAAATTATTACTCCTATAATTAATTCTAAAAAAGGTGGACCACTCAGAAACAGAAATCGACTAAAGTCAACTTCATAATGTGTGCACAATAAATACTTACGTACAATTCTGTTAGTTAAAACCAGTTTAAAATGATTTTTTATATTTTAAATTATTCCTTTGGAGGAAAACTGATAACGGTGACCACAAAAGAAGTTAACAAAAAAGTAAAATTACTCAAAAAGGGAGAATCGCCGTGCCCGGTAGGCATATGCAATAATTGAACAAAATGACACAATAAAATTATTATAATTGAGAGCACAACTGTGTACAAAATGGGGATCCAGTTCCACAAGAATGGAAACCCGCTTTATTATAATTTATAAATTTTTTGTATTTATTTTCAGGTTTAATATATGTTTGTTGGTTTTCCGATTGGAATGTTACGGCAATAGGAAAATGATCTGTTATACAACTTTGTATAATAAACGATTTGAATTTGAGTTGGTGTTCAAATTTTATAAAGAAATGGTCTATACAAGATCCACTACTTGGTCGTGTAACATCGTTTATATAAGATATGAACCCGTGTGCATTCATTAGATTCTTGTATTCTTCTGCATAATCGTATTCTGACAATGTATCAATATTTATATCCCCAGTTATTATCTGAATATCATTGTTTCCTATTTCTTCTAGATACGTTTCCAACCCGATATTGAATTGAATAGGGCAAGTATTAGAGATCTATAGAGAGCTGTGATTGATATGTTATAATTCCGATCTTCAATGATTATCTGTAAAGCTTTCATTTCTGAAATATCTTTTATACTGTATGAAAAGTCAAGTGTTTCCCTAATAAACACTATAACTCCATCGTTTTAATTTAATTTCCCCTCATTATACAATGTTTGGCAACCTTTCATACGAATAACTTCAAGATCATTCACTATGTATGTTTCCGTTTCCGGAATGGATGATGCATATCGGCAAGAATATCAAGGTTGGAACGGAGAACAAAATGAATACGTGAGAGACATTATGAAGAAAAAAAATACAATAATAGAAGAAATTGAACAGAAACAATTTATATGCTATGGGAATGTTTGCAGAATAAATGAACATAGACTACTACGACAGATACTGGATTGTTCAACCCATGGACTAGGACACACAGAAAGACCAAAAAAGAACTGGTCGCAAGACATCAATAAGGCCATGAATGAAAGGAACTTATTGGAAAATGACTTTTCGTGATAAAAATTAATGGAAGTAGGGTCCTTGTTTGGTAATAAAATATTTATCATATACTATTAAAATAAATTCCACTTACCACTATTTATCTCCAAGTAGAGCATCGATCTATTCAAACCTCTTGCAGTATCACATGACGGACGAAATTTCAGCATGAAACCTGTAACAAATGTAAAATATGTAGGTATTATCATATATAAAGAGATTGTCATATTAAATGTATTATATTTTCCAGTGTGTATTTCCTGACCGTTATAATTTAAATTTTCGTTTTAGTTTATTCCTGGTTATCGACCAATATAGTTAATAGTTAAAAATGACGAGATTCTTTGTATTGTTTACATTCTTTTCTCATTTATTCCATTTTCTCAACTACGTTTCGGCGTATTGCCATTTCCAAGTATTTCATTTTCATTGTAGATAAAATGAAATACTTTAAAATGGCAATACGCCGAAATGTAGTTGAGAAAATTAAATAAATGAGAAGAGAATGTAAACAATACAAAAAATCTCGTCATTTTTAACTATTAACTATATTGGTCGTTAACCAGGAATAAACTAAAACGTAAATTTAAATGTATTATAAAGAGTTACAACTAATCCTTTATTAATTTAAATACCTCAAAAAATGCATACCCGTTAGATATCTTTGAAGGCTATATTTCGCAGTAGTGGAAAGTCGTCTCCGTTATGGTATACCGGCTTGTAGAAGTGCCTTGAACAATTTTCTGAAGATCATGATGTGTAGACCCAATACCTATTTGTGGAATCGATTATATAGAAAAAGAAACATTATATATTTGACCTGAAACAATTATACTTTCAATGAGCATTTGCAAAATACCATCCAATAAAAGATTTGAGATACTTACTTGCACATAGATATGTAATCGAAATTAAGCACCATTATATTGCTCCGAGAATGATACAGTTCTTCTGTCAACGATATTTTTCATCCTTTACGCCAAATATGAGGGCTAGAGCCTTTCCCTCGATTCAAGAATATTTTATTTCATTGGATTTTAACATAGTGGACGCAAACGCATTTGGTCCTCCCGTTTTACGTTTGTAAACATGAGCTCTAGTTTTATTTTTTGGATTAAAATCCACTAATAACGAAGAGATGTCAACATGGCCTTCGTCTCCTCGAAACTTCTGTACACTCAGGCGTCTATCTCCATTCCGTATCTTTTTTTAACAAAGAATAAAGATCTTAAAAAGTGTGACTCATTCTCAATAAACCATTACTGTTTCTAGATCCTTGGCTTTTTCAATAGCCGTAACTCGTTTTTTCAGATTGTGAAACTAATCAAATTTTTTCTATAAAATGACCTTATTTAACCGAATTTTGAAAAATGTACATTCGTTTTTTTTTACTTTTCCACGTCCATCAAGACGCTTAAAAACTTTTTCTAAACGCTCCAAATGCTCTTGGTCATCTTTATCTGTTACTCAGATATTGTAAAGGAAACTGACAACACCAGGAAAGAAAACATTTGTACCATTATATTTTGGAATTTCGCTGAGGCATTAGATATCCAGTGAGGTAAACGGGTATTAGAATGTAGTCCCTGGAATCTTCTGTAAATTCCACCTGCCAATAGGCTTCCGAGAGATCGAATTAGACAAAGTGAATTTAATAGAACAAACCTTGGCGATGGATATATTTCTTGATTTATCAAAGACATATCATTGATTAAATCAAATTATACCAATACAGCGTAAGGAGTAATTCGTTGGAATTGATAAAATCCTACTTGCGCAATAGACAACAAAAAGTGTGTATTCGCAAAGGACCTCAAAGTAGTAAATCCACCGTAATTACTAGAAATATTGGAATACCGCAAAGGAGCATTACCTATTGGTCCTCTGCTCTTAGTTATTTACATAAATTACTTATGTCTAATGAATTTCAATAAAATCAATTTATGACGGTAAATACTGATGATACTTATCTTCTGGTAAAGTGAAAAGCATATCCGGGAGTAATGAAAAACTGATACGATTTACCTAGAAAGACAAAGGAGGGGTTGACAAACAACAAACTGATAAATTAATTAACAACACAGCACACTGACGAGACTTCGAGGAAACTGAGCAGTATTACTTATGGGTTACGATTGGTATCATATATTTAATTAAAGAAGCATCAAAGATCCATTTTATTTCCAATTTTGATCAATCTTATACGGCATTATGTTCTGGAGTAGTTCTGGTACAGAAAATAGCAATTCAAGGATTCTTGCAGATCTATATTTAAAACAAATTGAATATTTACCTTGTATGGCTGATACATATTAGAATGTTTAATGTACACTCACCGATTAACCGTTACTGAAATATCCCCTTTATATACGGCAATCAAATTTTACAATATATTACCCCTGCAAATGAAAATATCCAGCAATAAATTTAAAGAAGAGATGAAATAATTTCTTGTGGACATTCACCATATAACATTAATCATTATTTACATGCCAATACGAACTATCTTCCCGTTAAATTTTATGACGCAATTTCATTTTATGTTAACAACTATAATATTTTTGTAAATGCATTTTTATAAAATTATGATTATTATAAAATAGAATTCTACATTTCTCAGCAGAGTGCTGGAAATTCACCTATCCCAGATATGAGGTATCAGGGGATGAGGCTCGGTCGTCATTAGTTTAAGAATTTACGTATACTATGACACGTGTTAAAGATTACCGTTCATCAAAGTTCCACGTAGGTGTTTCCGTGAATTCATATTTTGGCGAGGCTCTTTTGGTTGACTTCTAGGAATTAGGGCCGCGGTTGCTAAAATTACAGGCACGACTTCAACCTTATCAGCATGCCACATCTGTTTGATTTCCAGTACCACGTCTGCATATTTAACCATCTCTCTTCGTATTTTTCTAAAACCTTGTTGTCCTTTTGTACTGAGTTGGATTCCTTATCGACCACCACAATATACTGATGATAAATCATCCTTTTCCAAATATTGTATATGAAAAATGTTTCTCTTATAATTTCTCAGATATTGCGGCATGCGCAAAACCAGAATCGGTCTCAAAGTATATTGGTATTTTCAACAATCATCTGTACCAAAATATATTTCATATTTTCATTTTTACCTATATTGTCGCTTAAATTACCAAAATTTATTGAATAAATTTCATATTTATCAGCAACCTGTCCGGCACGATTAGTAGGCTTTATCGACGCATAATGAAGGATCGAATAGAATAAGAATATCAGAAGTCGAAGAACAAAATGGCTTCATGTACAGATAACACGCTGAATCAGGAGTATCCACACCTCTCGGATACCTTCGGGTTTATCTATTCACATATATATTTATAATTTTTTTGTAGTATTGTGTGAATATATTATTATTATAATATGTGATGATATTTTATAAAACAATGTCACTGGGCATATGCTAGAATTTTTAATATTCTTGAATAGTTCTTTACTATACCTGTGACAATTTATTTAAAAAGTCAAAGGAGTGGTTCACAAAAAATAAACTGATATTAAATAAATTAAAAACACAACACATTGATGAAACTTCGAGGAATCTGAGCAGTATTACTTACAGGTTACGAGTTGTTACCATATATTAAAATAAAGAATATTGGTCCACCTGATTATATGGCATTATATTCTGGGGTAGTTGTGTTTGACAAAATATTTGTAGTACAGAAAAGGGCAATTCACATAAAAAATTGCATAAATTTTAAAGATTATTGCATATAAATATTTAAAGCAAATGGAATAGTAAGTAACCTTGTATGGCTTATACATATAAGAATGTTTAATGTATCTTTTTAAATATAAACAAATATTTAAAGCGTGATTTGAAACACTATACCAATTAACCGTCACTTAAAAATCTCCTTTAGATACGGAAATACCTTTTTACAATAAATTACCGCTACGAATAAAAACCCTAATATCCTGCAATATATTCAAAAAATAAATTGAAAAGTTTTTGTGGACATTGGCCATATAGCGTTATTGATTAGTTACATGCCAATATGAACTACCTTCCCGTTAAATAACCTATTATCTATTATTCTTTAGATAAATAATATTTTAAATGTTTTTGTCGTCATTTCTGAAAGGAAACTGCAAGTCGTTGTAGCAAATTTCGGAATATCCCGAAAACATCGAAACCACGTAAATTTTATAATTAAATATCGAAACAAACCCAATAAATAACATGAATAAAAACACACCAATCAAAATTTAGAAATTAAAAAATCTCCATCTGCAAATTCTCATCTATGAATTGAAGTACTTCATAAACATTTTCAAAAATCGAATGTTATATATTCAACAATCACTTACTTACCTTTGGCCATACCGCTTCATCAAACCACCTGTTGAGCGCTGGAACAAAAATATAAATTCAAGTATTAATTTTTTAACATTGTTCCGAATTATTTTCAGAAAAGGAGAAACAATATTTCGTAAAAATTTAAAAGTAATATATTCTTGCATCTTCAGAGATGAAATTATCCTGTCTGGAGAATATGATGTGGAATAGAAAATTTTCCTTTCCCTTTCTCATCTTATACATGATTTCTACTTTGAGTTTCTATTCTGGAAAATTTTATTTGAAATAAACCTAGCAATTAAGGAATATATTAAAATGGCAGTGTTTATTCTCCCCTTTTTTCAAAAATGTGTCATATTTTAATTTATCACTATGTTTACAAAAAATAAACTTCTAGAAATTAGATTATCAGATGGGACTGCTATTTTAATAAACTAAGTCTAATAAAATATCCAAAATTCAAGAATACCACACCAGGTTCAATCCATAACGGCATTTTCATACATAGCCAAGGAGGAAAACAACAAGCCCAAAAACGGCAACGAAAAATCTGGTACCTTAAAGAAAATTATTATTCCTATAATAAATACTAAGGAAGCTAGACCATTCAGAACCTATGGAGATTAGACACAGAAAGTCCAAGGATCGCCAGTCCATCGGCATTGTATTTATTTTTTGTATACAGTGATTCTCAAAACGATCGGGTCCACCAAATATTGGTATTGATAAACAAATTGATATAGCGTCTACCTGTGGAGTCAGTCATAATACTGTACACAGGGTGTTGACCAAAAATCCACGAAAATTCTCCAACAGCCACACTATGTAAGGGCAATTTGTTTTAGTGACGAAAGTACTTTCTTCCTTAACGGATTTGTTAATACTCGAAATGTGAGGTATTGGAGTGACATAAATCCTCTCATGTTTCGTGAAAAACATACAGTTCCCATTAAAAGTGAATGTCTGGGCACGTATTTTGGGAAAGCACATAGTCAGGCAATTTTATTAACTTTAATTTAACCGGGATGTTAGAAAACGCAATTGAACCGTCAATTCTTCAAATTCTGGAAGACACTCTAGATGAATTTGGTAACTTGGAAATAACGTTCCAAGAAGATGGTGCTCCTGCACACTATTACTTTGCAGTAAGTCGTTGATAAAATGAGGAATAGATGGATTGGATGACGCGGTTCAATAGAATGGCCAGATCGGTCACCGGATCTAATTTTTTGTGGGAATAGTTAAAATCTAAAGTTTACGCTACAGTTCATGACAGTATTGACGTATGAAAGCAACGAATTGTTGAAGAATGTAGGGCACTTTCCCCTGACACATTATATCGAGTCCGACAAGAGTTTAATAATAGGATGTTTTACTGCCAGGAAGTAGATAGAGCATATTTTGAAAAATTATTACAAGAACTTGTTCTTAAATATTTATTAATTAAAAGCAAAACCCAAATTTTAGAGTTTATTTATTTTAACCATCAAACATATCTTAAATCCAAAAAAAATAGAATGATTGAATAGGTATGCTAAATACCTTCCAAACGAGTTGTCACATGACATAAGGTCCCATTTAATATTATTGGTTTCAACTGCCTGGTGACGTCACCGATGCCTATTACGTCATCTGTTACCACTAGTAAAGGAGCTTACAATAGACCATTTTCACTCTCCAAATTTCATCAGTATCACCGTTCAAAATAAAAGAGCGGCGAAGGGACATTTAATAAGCATTCTTAGACCTACTGTAAAAAAGGAACTATAAGCTATTGTAATTGAAGACATTTTAAACCACTCAGAAACAGAAATTCAGTAAAGTCAAATTCATTATGTGTGCAAAATAAATACTGTAGTACTATTGTGTTAGCTAAATATTTTTAAATTATTCCTTTGAAGAAGAACTAGTAAAGATAACTACAGGAGTTCACCAAAAAGTGAAACTGCTCAAAAATGGAAAATTACCATGCCCGGTAGGAATAAACAATAAAGTCGGTAAATTATACCAATTGATAGCACAACTATTCACAATGTATAAAAAATGATCCTTCTGTTTCTGAAGAATGGAAATAAGCTTTAGTAACACCTTTATATAAGAAATTAGACGTAAACAATTGTGACAATTACAGGGAACTGTCAGTTACCAGCATTTAGTATTTATTAGTATCAAACCAATATATGAAATAATTTGTACTCACATATGGCATCCACAGTGTAGAATCTCCATAACCATATTCCATGTTCCATAATCTCCAACACTTTTAAAACCGATCCGCGAAACACACCGCAATCGATACCGAAATTTACGAATCACTTTGAAGATCACGGCGGTTGCCTACCACATTCATGATCAGTTCCCAAATGCAAACATTACATAATTATCCCCATGTACAAACTTATCAATTCACGACGCTAGATCAATTTCTAGCTATAAAGTACAAATTTTGTATACCAAATAGTTTATTATAAGAAAAAATTAGTTACACCCAAGAATCTTGGCCTTGTAATTCAAGAAAGTTCAACATATTATTCATAAAGTCATTTGAGTGATAATGACGTCTAAAAGTTTCAACAAAATTAGAGATATAAAGCCTTGATAAAAATCACGATAATATATTGGATCAATTAACGATATTTTTAATTAATTAAAATGCATCATGCGCTAACTCCCCGAGTCAAAGTCAATTTGAGTTGCCAGGGTCTCAATCTGCCTACTCCCTGATCCCAAAAGACGGTGTCATGGAATGACGGCTTGACGAGATATTAGAGTGCTTTCTACTCTATCTCAACAAAACTTTTTGAAAGAGAGAGCAGCTGCAATGAAGCATTTTTTGCGAATTAATTGGGAAGGAGATTTTGTGAAAATTGACAAATTTGTATAAAATATCGATATTCTAGAAAATAATTTCAAAAAGCAAAACAGTCAAGATTTTATTTGATTATTTTCTCTAGTATGTATGCATGTAATTTTTAATTCATTATTGTACTTAGGAATAATTATGTTACGTCATTTCATCTCATCAACCAAACATAGATTAAAAAGCTTGTTAAAACACAAAAAACTAGTAAATTTATAAATGAAATATATAAAATATCATCCACAAAATGATGAAGCTCCTATTGAATTCCACTTCTCCATGGTACCTAGGAAAAAATATACAATTCGTCCTATCATTTCATATTTAGATATGTTCGTTTGAAAGCTTGTGTGACCACAAGAAATGTAAGAAGATAAATAATTTCAACATTTTTGTATTTTATTGACTTTTTCCAAATTTACTAGTAATACGATTTTTTTATTTTTGGAATAAAAATTAATAGATAAATTGAATTATATCGAAAAATTGTTTGAATGCCTTCTCTACAATATTTATAGATATTTTTGAATAATTTATACAAAGAATTGATTTTTAAGCGACCTTAAAAATTCACCTCTTTTAACATGTTCCCCCTGTGCGTTTTAGTTATACAATATTGTCCAAAAATGCAGGATAAAATAATTATCTGTTCAACCAGTAACTTAAATTGTAGCTTCCGTTGAAAATCTTGTGTGACCACAAGTGAATATGTACAATAATAACTTGACTGTAAAAAATATTTTTTCTTTAATTTAACTCTTAGTCAATTGTCCTGAAATCCTAATTTATTATTAATAATAATCTATAATCTATTGTTTTCTCATATAACTAATATTTTAAATGTTTCTGCCGTCATCCCTGAAAGAAAAATGCATATCGTTGTAACACATTCCTGAGTCTCCTGGAAACAATTAAAAATCAAAATTTTAACATAAAAAATCAAAGCATACCCAGTAAATAACAAAAATAAAAACGCATCAATCAAAATTTGGAAAATAAAAAATCTCCATTTTCATTTACGATTTCTCATCAATAAATACTTATACTTACTTTGAATTTTTCAAAAAAAAACGAGAAAGAAATTAGTAATGACAAGCTCCGAAATCGAAGAAGCAATACATATTTTTGATAATTAATATAAAACATTTTTATTTTTGTTATATATTCAACAATCACCTACCTTTTTTGGCATACCGCATTATCGGATCGCGCGCGTTACATAATTTTCGTTTCGTTACGGTTTAAATTCGCGAGTCGGATCACTCGTTAAACGCTGAAACAAAAACATGGATTCAAGCTGCTATTTTTTCATATTTTTTCGAATTATTTAAAGAAAAGAAGGAAATAGAAACTTTTGGAAACATTCAAGAGCAATATAACAAACGAAAGTCTAACGTCTTAAAAACATTATGTTGAATACAAAATTTTCCTCTCCTTCGTTCTTCAATTTCTTATTAGGGGACAAGCAAATATACTTTTAGAAATTATAAAATAAGAGGCTTTTAGGGACTGCTATTATTCTATTATACTTATTGTGATAAAATATTGAAAATCCAACAGTACTACAGCAACTTCAACCCTTAGCAGCCATTCCATACGTAACCAAGCAACACAAAATCAATCCCAAAAACGACAACGAAAATCCTGGTAACTTCAAGTAAATTATTACTCCTATAATTAATTCTAAAAAAGGTGGACCACTCAGGAACAGAAATCGACTAAAGTCAACTTCATAATGTGTGCAAAATAAATACTTAAGTACAAAATGACACAATAAAATTATTATAATTGAGAGCACAACTGTGTACAAAATGGGGATCCAGTTCCACAAGAATGGAAACCCGCTTTATTATAATTTATAAATTATTTGTATTTATTTTCAGGTTTAATATATGTTTGTTGGTTTTCCGATTGGAATGTTACGGCAATAGGAAAATGATCTGTTATACAACTCTGTATAATAAACGATTTGAATTTGAGTTGGTGTTTACATTTTATAAAGAAATGGTCTATACCAGATCCACTACTTGGTCGTGTAACATCGTTTATATAAGATATGAACCCGTGTGCATTCATTAGATTCTTGTATTCTTCTGCATAATCGTATTCTGACAATGTATCAATATTTATATCACCAGTTATTATCTGAATATCATTGTTTCCTATTTCTTCTAGATACGTTTCCAACCCGATATTGAATTGAATAGGGCAAGTATTAGGAGATCTATAGAGAGCTGTGATTGATATGTTATAATTCCGATCTTCAATGATTATCTGTAAAGCTTTCATTTCTGAAATATCTTTTATACTGTATGAAAAGTCAAGTGTTTCCCTAATAAACACTATAACCCCATCCTTTTTATTCGATTTCCCCTCATTATACAATGTTTGGCAACCTTTCATACGAATAACTTCAAGATCATTCACTATGTATGTTTCCGTTTCCGGAATGGATGATGCATTGCGGATATCGGCAAGAATATCAAGGTTGGAACGGAGAACAAAATGAATACGTGAGAGACATTATGAAGAAAAAAAATACAATAATAGAAAAAATTGATCAGAAACAATTTATATGCTATGGGAATGTTTGCAGAATAAATGAACATAGACTACTACGACAGATACTGGATTGTTCAACCCATGGACTAAGACACACAGAAAGACCAAAAAAGAACTGGTCGCAAGACATCAATAAGGCCATGAATTAAAGGAACTTATTGGAAAATGACTTTTCGTGATAAAAATTAATGGAAGTAGGGTCCTTGTTTGGTAATAAAATATTTATCATATACTATTAAAATAAATTCCACTTACCACTATTTATCTCCAAGTAGAGCATCGATCTATTCAAACCTCTTGCAGTATCACATGACGGACGAAATTTCAGCATGAAACCTGTAACAAATGTAAAATATGTAGGTATTATCATATATAAAGAGATTGTCATATTAAATGTATTATATTTTCCAGTGTGTATTTCCTGACCGTTATAATTTAAATTTTCGTTTTAGTTTATTCCTGGTTATCGACCAATATAGTTAATAGTTAAAAATGACGAGATTCTTTGTATTGTTTACATTCTTTTCTCATTTATTCCATTTTCTCAACTACGTTTCGGCGTATTGCCATTTTAAAATATTTCATTTTCATTGTAGATAAAATGAAATACTTTAAAATGGCAATACGCCGAAATGTAGTTGAGAAAATTAAATAAATGAGAGGAGAATGTAAACAATACAAAAAATCTCGTCATTTTTAACTATTAACTATATTGGTCGTTAACCAGGAATAAACTAAAACGTAAATTTAAATGTATTATAAAAAGTTACAACTAATCCTTTATTAATTTAAATACCTCAAAAAATGCATACCTGTTAGATATCTTTGAAGGCTATATTTCGCAGTAGTGGAAAGTCGTCTCCGTTATGGTATACCGGCTTGTAGAAGTGCCTTGAACAATTTTCTGAAGATCATGATGTGTAGATCCAATACCTATTTGTGAAATCGATTATATGGAAAAAGAAACATTATATATTTGACCTGAAACAATTATACTTTCAATGAGCATTTGCAAAATACCATCCAATAAAAGATTTGAGATACTTACTTGCACATAGATATGTAATCGAAATTAAGCACCATTATATTGCTCCGAGAATGATACAGTTCTTCTGTCAACGATATTTTTCATCCTTCACGCCAAATATGAGGGCTAGAGCCTTTCCCTCGATTTAAGGATATTTTATTTCATTGGATTTTTACATAGTGGACGCAAACGCATTTGGTCCTCCCGTTTTACCTTTGTAAATATGAGCTCTAGTTTTATTTTTTGGATTAAAATCCACTAATAACGAAAAGATGTCAACATGGCCTTCGTCTCCTCGAAACTTCTGTACACTCAGGCGTCTATCTCCATTTCGTATCTTTTTTTAAC
The DNA here is from genome assembly GCA_963921935.1 of Galeruca laticollis. NCBI lineage: Eukaryota > Metazoa > Arthropoda > Insecta > Coleoptera > Chrysomelidae > Galeruca > Galeruca laticollis. Next base: position 33,687,200 of record OY998185.1, read on the forward strand.
AAAGAATAAAGATCTTAAAAAGTGTGGCTCATTCTCAATAAACCATAACTGTTTCTAGATCCTTGGCTTTTTCAATAGCCGTAACTCGTTTTTTCAGATTGTGAAACTAATCAAATTTTTTCTATAAAATGACCTTATTTAACCGAATTTTGAAAATTGTACATTAGTTTTTTTTTACTTTTCCACGACCATCAAGACGCTTAAAAAGTTTTTCTAAACGCTCCAAATGCTCTTGGTCATCTTTATCTGTTACTCAGATATTGTAAAGGAAACTGACAACACCAGGAAAGAAAACATTTGTACCATTATATTTTGAAATTTCGCTGAGGCATTAGATATCCAGTGAGGTAAACGGGTATTAGAATGTAGTCCCTGGAATCTTCTGTAAATTCCACCTGTCAAAAGGCTTCTGAGAGATCGAATTAGACAAAGTGAATTTAATAGAACAAACCTTGGCGATGGATATATTTCTTGATTTATCAGAGACATATGATTGATTAAATCAAATTATACCAATACAGCGTAAGGAGTAATTCGTTGGAATTGATAAAATCCTACTTGCGCAATAGACAACAAAAAGTGTGTATTCGCAACGGACCTCAAAGTAGTAAATCCACCGTAATTACTAGAAATATTGGAATACCGCAAAGGAGCATTACCTATTGGTCCTTTGCTCTTAGTTATTTACATAAATTACTTATGTCTAATGAATTTCAATAAAATCAATTTATGACGGTAAATACTGATGATACTTATCTTCTGGTAAAGTGAGAAGCATATCCGGGAGTAATGAAAAACTGATACGATTTACCTAGAAAGACAAAGGAGGGGTTGACAAACAACAAACTGATAAATTAATTAACAACACAGTACACTGACGAGACTTCGAGGAAACTGAGCAGTATTACTTATGGGTTACGATTGGTATCATATATTTAATTAAAGTAGCATCAAAGATCCATTTTGATCAATATTATACGGCATTATGGTCTAGAGTAGTTCTGGTACAGAAAAGCGCAATTCGCATAGTAAATTGCAAGAAATTCAAGGATTCTTGCAGATCTATATTCAAAGCAAATGGAATATTTTCCTTATATGGCTGATACATATTAGAATGTTCAATGTACACTCACTGATTAACCGTCACTGAAATTCCCCTCTATATATACGACAATCAAATTTTACAATTAATTGCCCCCACGAATTAAAATCCTAGCATCCATCAATAAATTTGAAAAAGAAATTGAATAATTTCTTAAGGGCAATGTCTATAGAGCATTATTGATTATTTACATGCCAATACGAACTATCTTCCCGTACAATTTTATGGCGCAATTCCATTTTATGTTAACAACTATAATTTTTTGTAAATGCATTTTTATAAAATTGATATTATTATAAGATAGAATTCAACATTTCTCAGCAGAGTGCTGGAAATTCACCTATCCTAGATATGAGGTATCAGGGGATGAGGCTCGGTCGTAATTTGTTTAAGAACATACGTACACTATGACACGTGTTAAGGATTACCGCTCAATGAAGTACCACTTAGGTGTTTCCGTGAATTCCTATTTTGACGAGGCTCTTTGCTTGACTTCCAGGAATTAGGGCCGTGGTTGCTAGAATTACAGGCACGACTTCAACCTTATCAACATGCCATATCTGTTTGATTTCCAGTACCATGTCTGCATTTTTAACCATCTCTTTTCGTATTATTCTAAAACTTTGTTGTAATTTGGTTCTGATATGCCCAGAAAAAGGAGTGAGTTGACTTCCTTATCGACCACCACAATATATCAACGATAAATCCTCCTTTCCCAAACCTTGTATATGGAAAATGTTTCTCTTATCAATTCTCAGATATCGCGGCATGCGCAAAACCAGAAGTGGTCTCAAAATATATTGGTATATTATCAACTATCATCTGTACCAAAAAACGATTTCATATTTCAATTCATATCTATATTGTCGCTTAAATTACCAAAATTTAATGAATATATTCCATATTTATCAGCAACCTGCCCAGCACAATTAGTAGGCTTTGTGGACGCGTAATGAAGAATCGAATAGAAGAAGAATATCAAAGTTGTGAAGTCGAAGAACAAAATGGCTTCAGAGCGGGGCGCTCATGTACAGATAACACCTTCACAATCAAACGACTAAATATATAGTTTTTGATTTAATTATAATTTTATTTAATTAAAAATTATTGAATAAGTGTTAATTCTAGCAAAATTCCTCTCCCAGCTATCATTCTTCTTCTGTGTTATTGCTGTGCGCACTTTCTTTTGAGCTATTAACAGTATAGTTAAAAGTATCGTCTCCTATGGAAGTGAGGTATGGCAGTTAAAGGAAAATGCACTTAAAATGATAGAAGCCACCGAAATGGATTACTGGAGGCGTGCTGCTGGAAAATCGAAGCTGGATAAAGTCAGAAATGAGAAAATCCGAGAAATAATGGGGACTAAACACAATTTAACAGAAAATATCCGAGTTAATCAACTTAGGTGGTATGGACACGTACAGAGGATGGAACAAACTAGAATACCAAGAAAAGTGCTGGATTGGACGCCATACGGCAGAAGGAAGAGAGGGAGACCTAGGTTGAGTTGCAGAGAAGGAGTAGAAAAGGACATACAAGCAAGAGAAATAGAGGAGAATCTATGTACCGATCGAGATAGATGGAAGCTGGAAATCAGAAAACGGCGAAGAACGTTATGAACTGATATAATATATATATATATATATATATATATATATATATATATATATATATATATATATATGAATGAGTTATAATACTGTTAAATTCAATGTATTCGTTTTAACTTGTATTAACTTGTGTTTTGCTGAAACAGGAGTATCCACACCTCTCGGATACCTTCGGGTTTATCTATTCACATATACTTACTATTTATAATTTTTTTGTAGTATTGTGTGAATATATTATTATTATAATATTTTATAAAACAATGTTACTGGGCATATGCTAGAATTTTCTATATCCTTGAATAGTTTTTTACTATAGCTGTGACAGCTTATTTAAAAAGTCAAAGGAATGGTTCATAAAAAATAAATTGGTATTAAATTAATTAAAACACAGGCCATTGATAAAACTTCGAGGAAACTGAGCAGTATTACTTACAGGTTACGAGTTGTTGCCATATATTGAAATAAAGAAACATCAAATATCCTTTATTTTTCTAATTTTGGTCCACCTTATTATACGGCATTATATTCTGGGGTAGTTGTAGTTACTATGACAAAATATTTGTAGTACAGAAAAGGGCAATTCACATAAGAAATTGCATGAGATTTAAGGATTATTGCATATCCATATTTAAAGCAAATGGAATAGTAACCTTGTATGGCTTATACGTATAAGAATGATTAATGTATCTTTTCAAATATAAACATAGATTTAAAGCGTGATTTGAAAAACTATACCAATTAACAGTCACTGAAAAATCTCCTTCAGATACGGAAATACCTTTTTACAATAAATTACCGCTACGAATAAAAACCCTAATATCCTGCAATATATTCAAAAAATAAATTGAAAAGTTTTTGTGGACATTGGCCATATAGCGTTATTGATTAGTTACATGCCAATATGAACTACCTTCCCTTTAAATAACCAATTATCTATTATTTTTTGGATAAATAATATTTTAAATGTTTATGTCGTCATTTCTGAAAGGAAAATGCATGTCGTTGTAGCTAATTTCGGGATATCCCGAAAACATCGAAACCACAAATATTTTATAATGAAATATCAAAGCAAACCCAATAAATAACATGAATAAAAACAAACCAATGAAAATTTAGAAACTAAAAAATCCCCATCTTCAATTTCTTATCCACAAATTGAAGTACTTATACTTAGTTTGAAATTTTCATTAACATTTACAAAAATCGAAAGCGTATTCAATAATGGTTTTTGTGTTTAAATATTTGAATAGAGAAAGAAATTACCAACGATAAGCTACGACATCAACGTAGAAATAAATATACTTTAATAATTCATACACTTTTCTTTATATTATTGTTATATATTCAACAATCACTTACCTTTGGCCATACCGCTTTATCAAAGCACCCGTTGAGCGCTGGAACAAAAATATAAATTCAAGTATTCATTTTTTAACATTGTTCCGAATTATTTTCAGGAAAGGAGAAACAAAATTTCGGAAAAATTCAAGAGTAATGTATTCTTGCATCTTCAGAAACAAAATTATCCTGTCTGAAAAATATGATGTGGAATAGAAAATTTTCCTTTCCCTTTCTCATCTTATACATCATTTCTACTTTGAGTTCTCATCCTCGAAAATTTTATTTGTAATAAACTTAGCAAATACGGAAAAGATTAAAATGGCAGTGTTTATTCTCCCCTTTCTTGAAAAATGTGTCATATTTTAATTTATCATTATGTTTCCAAAAAATATACTTCTAGAAATTAGAATATCAGATGTTCCATTGGGACTGCTATTTTTATATACTAAGTATGATGAAATATCCAAAATTCAAGAATACCATAGCAGGTTGAATCCATAGCGGCCATTTCATACATAGCCAAGGAGGACAACAACAAGCCCAAAAACGGCAACGAAAATCTGATACCTTCAAGAAAATAATTATTCCTATAATAAATACTAAAGAAGCTAGACCATTCAGAAACTATGGATAATGCGGTCGACGCTAGGAGCCATCCAAACTCGGAAATTGGACACAGGAAGTCCAAGGATCGCTAGTCCATCGGCATTGTATTTATTTTTTGTATACAATGATTTTCAAAAGTCCCCTCCACCCACTTTTTTTTGAACGGTGATACTTGAACTGATGAAATTTGGAGCGTGAGGATGAAGTATTGTAAGCGTCTCTACTAGTGGTAACAAATGACGTAATAGGCATTGGTGACGTCACCAGGCAACTGAAACCATTAATATTAGATGGGACCTTATGGCAAATGACACCTCGCTTGAAAGGTATTTAGAATATCTATTCAATCATAAGAATTTTTTTGATTTACGATATTTTGATGGCTAAAATGAATAAGAACTATAGTTTGAGTTTCGCTTTTAATTAATAAAGATTCAATAGTCCGCTTATGGTTAATAGTCGAAAAAGTTAAAGATTTTTAGTTTAGAATTCAACATGCAATAATATCTTGAATTCTTAGCTTAATTATTGTTTAACGAAACGTTTAAGTATAAACAAAATGGTAGCTGATAAGGTAACAGCTATCTTTATTATTGGGGAAAACGGAAATAATTTTCATGCAGCGGAACGCATTTTTAAAAGGAGATGCCCCGATCGCACTATATCGAGGACTTATTTGAGGGAGCTTTTCCATCAGTTTCAATAGACAGGTAGTGTTCATGATGTCAAACGATCGGGTCGACCAAATATTGGTATTGATAAACAAATTGATAAAGTTGCAGAAATCGTACTAAACCCTTCTTCTTCTACAGCTCAAGTAGCGTTCACATAAGGAGTCCGTCATAATACTGTACACAGGGTGTTGACCAAAAACAAATTTTATCCATAGAAATTAGAAATGGTACATCAACTTTCAGATGACGACCCCGACCGAAGGCTGCAATTCTATGAAAATATGTCCACCAAAATTCTCCAACAGCCAGACTATGTGAGGGCAATTTGTTTTAGTGACGAATGTACTTTCTTCCTTAATGGACATGTTAATACTGGAAATGTGAGGTATTGGAGTGACATAAATCCTCTCATGTTCCGTGTAAAACATACATAGCTCTCATTAAAATTGAATGTATGATCACGTATATTAGGAAACCACATAGGCAGGCAATTTTTTTAACTCTGTATTAGAGTTAAATTAACTGGAATGTTAGAAAACGCATTGAACCGTTAATTCTTCATATTCTGGAAGACAATCCAGATGAATTTGTTAACTTTGAAATAACGTTCCAAGAAAATGGTGCTCCTGCACATTATTACTTTGCAATAAGACGTTATTCAAATGGGGAATAGATGGATTGGATGACGCGGTTCAATAGAATGGCCAGATCGGTCACCGGATCTAACACCTTTAGAATTTTTTGTGGGAATATCTTAAACCTAAAGTTTACGCTACATCTCATGACAGTAAAGAAGTTTCAAAACAACCAATTGTTGAAGAATGAAGGATAATTTCCCCTCACATATTTTATCGAGTCGACAAGAGTTTAAATAATAGAATGTTCCACTGCCAGGAAGTAGATATAGCACATTTTGAACAATTATTACAAGAATTTGTTCTTAAATATTTATTAATTAAAAGCAAAGCCCAAATTTTAGTGTTTATTTATTTTAACCATCAAAAATATATTGAATCCAAAAAAATTAGAATGATTGAATAGGTATGCTAAATACCTTTCAAACGAGGTGTCACATGACATAAGGTCCCATTTAATATTATTGGTTTCAACTGCCTGGTGACGTCATCGATGCCTATTACGTCATCTGTTACCACTAGTAAAGAAGCTTACAATAGGCCATTTTCACGCTCCAAATTTCATCAGTATAAGTAGCACCGTTCAAAATAAAAGAGGGGGAAGGGACTTTTAATAAGCATTCTTAGACCTACTGTAGACAAGGAATTATAAGCTATTGTAATTGAAGACATTTTGAACCACTCAGGAACAGAAATTCAGTAAAGTCAAATTCATTATGTGTGCAAAATAAATACTGTTGTACTATCGTGTTAGCTAAATATTTTTAAATTATTCCTTTGAAGAAGAACTAGTAAAGATAACTACATGAGTTCACCAAAAAATGAAACTCCTCAAAAATGGAAAATTACTATGCCCGGTAGGAATAAACAATAAAGTCGGTAAATTATACCAATTGATAGCACAACTATTCACAATGTATATAAAATAATCCTTCTGTTCCGGAAGAATTGAAATAAGCTTTCGTAACACCTTTATATAAGAAAGGAGACGTAAACAATTGTGACAATTACAGGGAACTGTCAGTTACCAGCACGTTCAGTATTTATTAATATCACACCAATATATGAAATAATGTATACTCACATATGGCATCCACAGTGTAGAATCTCCATAACCATATTCCATGTTCCATAATCTCCATCACTTTTAAAACCGATCCGCGATACACACCGCAATCGATACCAAAATTTACGAATCACTTTGCAGATCGCGGCGGTTGCCTACCACATTCATGATCAGTTTCCAAATGCATACATTACATAATTATCCCCATGTACAAACTTATTAATTCACGACACCAGATCAATTTCTAGCTATAAAGTACAAATTTTGTATACCAAACCGTTTATTATAAGAAAAAATTAGTTACACCCAAGAATCTTGGCCTTGTAATTCAAGAAAGTTCAACATATTATTCATAAAGTCATTTGAGTGATAATGACGTCTAAAAGTTTCAACAAAATTAGAGATATAAACCCTTGATAATAATCACGATAATATATTGGATCAATTAACAATATTTTTTATTAATTAAAATGCCTCATGCGCCAACTCTCCCTATCAAAGTCAATTTGAGGTGTCAGGGTCTCAATCTGCCTACTCCCTGATCTCAAAAGACGGTGTCATGGAATGACGGCTTGACGAGATATTAGAGTGCCTTCTACTCTATCTCAACAAAACTTTTTGAAAGAGAGAGCAGCTGCAATGAAGCATTTTTTGCGAATTAATTGGGAAGGAGATTTTGAGAAAATTGACAAATTTGTATAAAATATCGATATTCTAGAAAATAATTTCAAAAAGCAAAACTGTCAAGATTTTAATTGATTATTTTCTCTAGTATGTATGCATGTAATTTTCAATTCGTTATTGTACTTAGGGATAATTATGTTACGTCATTTTATCTCATTAACCAAACATAGATTAAGAAGCTTGTTAAAACACAAAACACTAGTAAATTTTTAAATAAAATATTATCCACAAAATGATGAAGCTCCTATTGAATTCCACTTATCCATGGTACCTAGGAAAAAATATACAATTCGTCCTATCATTTCATATTTAGATATGTTCGTTTGAAAGCTTGTGTGACCACAAGAAATGCAAGAAGATAAATATTTTCAACATTTTTGTATTTTATTGACTTTTTCCAAATTGACTAGTCATACGATTTCTTTATTTTTGGAATAAAAATTAATAGATAAATTGAATTATATCGAAAAATTATTTGAATACCTTCTCCACAATATTTATAGATATTTTTGAATAATTTAAACAAAGAATTGATTTTTAAGCGACCTTAAAAATTCATCTCTTCGAACATGTTCCCCCTGTGCGTTTTAGTTATACAATATTGTCCGAAAATGCAGGATTAAATAATTATCTGTTCAACCAGTAACTTAAATTGTAGCTTCCGTTGATAATCTTGTGTGACCACAAGTGAATATGTACAATAATAACTTGACTGTAAAAAATATTTTTTCTTTAATTCAACTCTCAGTCAATTATCCTGAAGTCCTAATTTGTTATTAATAATAACCTATAATCTATTGTTTTCTCATATAACTAATATTTTAAATGTTTTTGCCGTCATCCCTGAAAGAAAAATGCATATCGTTGTAACAAATTCCTGAGTCTCCTGGAAACAATTAAAAAATCAAAATTTTATCATAAAAAATCAAAGCATACCCAGTAAATAACGAAAATAAAAACGCATCAATCAAAATTTGGAAAATAAAAAATCTCCATTTTCATTTACAATTTCTCATCAATAAATTGAAATACTTATACTTAGTTCGAATTTTTCATAAAGAAAACGAGAAAGGAATTACTAATACCAGGCTCCGAAATCGAAGAAGCAATACATATTTTTGATAATTAATATAAAACATTTTTATTTTTGTTATATGTTCAACAATCACCTACCTTTTTGGCATACCGCATTATCGAATCGCGCGCGTTATATAATTTTCGTTTCGTTACGGTTTAAATTCGCGAGTCGAATCACTCGTTAAACGCTGAAACAAAAACATGAATTCAAGTTGCTATTTTTTCATATTTTTTCGAATTAATTAAAGAAAAGAAGGAGCCAGAAAATTTTGGAAACATTCAAGAGCAATATAAGAAACGAAGGTCAAACGTCTTAAAAACATTATGTTGAATACAAAATTTCCCTCTCCTTCGTCGCTCTCATCTTATACATGATTTATACTTTGAGTTTTACACTTTGAAAACTTAACTTACAAATCAAAAAGTTTAGGGAAACATAAACAGTTACGGTGTTTTCTCTTCCCTTTTTTGTGAAATATCGCATATTTTAATTTCTTATTAGGTTACAGAAAAATATACTTCTAGAAAATATAAAACAAGAGGTTTTTTAGGGACTACTTTTTTTCTATTATACTTATTGTGATAAAATATCGAAAATCCAACAGTACTACAGCAAGTTCAACCCTTAACAGCCATTCCATACATAACCAAGAAACAGTAAATCAATCTCAAAAACGACAACGAAAATCCTGGTAACTTCATGAAAATTATTACTTCTATAATTAATTCTAAAAAAGGGTGGACCACTCAGAAACAGAAATTGACTAAAGTCAACTTCATAATGTGTGCAAAACAAATACTTAAGAACAATTCTGTTAGTTGAAACCAGTTTAAAATTATTTTTTATATTTTAAATTATTCCTTTGGAGGGAAACTGATGACCACATAAGAAGTTAAGAAAACAGTGAAATTGCGCAAAAACGGAAAATCGCCATGCCCGGTATGCATATGCAATAATTAAAAAAAATGGCACAATAAAATTATTATAATTGAGAGCACAACTGTGTATAAAATGGGGATTCAGTTCCACAAGAATGGAAACCCGCTTTATGGGCACATAACATAGGATCGAATAGAAGGAGAATATTAATGTTGTGAAAAGGAAGAACAAAATAGCTTCAAAGCGCGACGCTCATGTACAGATAACATCACAATCCAACGATTACTTGGAAAGCCAGAAAAAGTATGAAAATAAATTCATCTCTCATTTGTCGACCTAGCCAGAAGAAGAATATCAAAATTGTGAATTCGGAGTACAATGTGGCTTCAGAGCGGGCCGCTCATGCACATATAACACCTTCACAATCGAACGACTAATTGAAAAACAAGAAAAAGTATCCAGAGAAACGCCTCTTTTATTTGTCGACCTAGTCAAAACATATGACAATGTTCCTATCATGTAACTATTGGAACCAATGAGAAAAACTTGCTTCAACGAAAATTTGATTTCTGTTTTATAAGGCATGTATGACACATCACGTCAAGGATAAAAATAATTTATTCGTTATCACAGAATTTTGGGATTCCAAAGTGTTGCGACAAGGATGTTATGTATCGACAATACTGTTCAAAATATTCTCGTATGTTACACAAACTTTAAAACGGTGGAAGAAAGAATGTAGTAAAATGGGTTCTGAATTGGAAAACTCAATATTATACACGCTTCAATTCGCTGATGATCAGGTATTCATTGCGCAGTCAAAATAAGATTTAGAATACATGAGTCGAATGCTATTTTGGGATAATATCAACATTGGGGATTATTTGTTAATGTGGATAGAACTAAATAAAACTATCTGTAGTGAAACGGATGTCGTTGGTGAAAATGTATTGCTTGAAAGTCGAATAACAATAGAAAAATGTGATAATTGCAAATATTTAGGGTTTACGTTCTGTTCCGACGAAAAAAAATACCACAGAAAATAAAAACGGATAACTCAAAGCAGGAAAATTATAGGTGCGCTGAATTGAGTTTTATGTCTTGATATATATCGAACGGAAAAAAACATGTATTTCACAATGAACTAAAAGCATATTTACATATAACTCTGGACAATGACTAAAACAGACAAAAAGAAAATAGTGGCACTGGAATGGATGCATTGCGGAGATCGGCAAGAATATTATGATTGGAACGGAGAATAAACGAACACGTGAGAGACATTATGAAGAAAAAAATACAATAATAGAAGAAATTGAACAGAAACAATTTATATACTATGGGAATGTTTGCAGAATAAATGAACATAGAGTACTACGACAGATACTGGAATGTTCAACCCATGGACTAAGACACACAGAAAAACCAAAAAAGAACTGGTCGCAAGATATCAATAAGGCCATGAATGAAAGGAACCTATTGGAAAACGACTTTCGTGATAAAACTCAATGGAAGTAGGGTCTTTGTTTGGTAATAAAATATTGATCATAAATTAAAAAAAAGTTACTTACCACTATTTATCTCCAATTACAGCATCGATCTATTCAAACCTCTTGCAGTATCACATAACGGACGAAATTTCAACATCAAACCTGTAACAAATGTAAAATGTAGGTATTATCATAGATACAAATTTAAACTGAAATTGTCATATTGAATGTATTATATTTTCCAGTGTGTATTTCCTGACCGTTATTATTTAAATTTTCGTTTTATTTTATTTCTGGTTATCGGCCAATATAGTTGATAGTTAAAAATGACGAGATTTTTTGTATTGTTTACATTCTTTTCTCATTTATTCCATTTTCTCAACTACGTTTCGGCGTATTGTCATTTTCATTGTAGATAAAATGAAAGCCTTTAAAATGGCAATACGCCGAAACATGGTTGAAAAAATGAAATAAATGAGAAAAGAATGTAAACAATACAAAAAATCTCGTCATTTTTAACTATTAACTATATTGGCCGATAACCAGGAATAAACTAAAACGAAAATTTAAATGTATTATAAAAAGTTACAACTCATCCTTTATTAGTTTAAATACCTCAAAAAATGCATACCTGTTAGATATCTTTGAAGGCTAAATTTCGCAGTAGTGGAAAGTCGTCTCCGTTATGGTATACCGGCTTGTAGAAGTGCCTTGAACAATTTTCTGAAGATCATGATGTGTAAACCCAATACCTATTTGTCAAATCGATTATATAGAGAAAGAAACATAATATATTTGACCTGAAACAATTATACTTTCAATGAGCATTTACAAAATACCATCCAATAAAAGAGTTGAGAAACTTACTCGCACATAGATATGTAATTGGAATTAAGCACCATTATAATTCTCCGAGACTGATAAAGTTCTTCTGTCAACGATATTTTTCATCCTTTACGCCAAATATAAGGGCTAGAGCCTTTCCCTCGATTTAAGAATATTTTATTTCATTGGATTTTAACATAGTGGACGCAAAAGCATTTGGTCCTCCCGTTTTACCTTTGAAACATGAGCTTTAGTTTTATTTTTTGGATTAAAATCCACTAATACCGAGGAGATGTCAACATGGCCTTCGTCTCCTCGAAACTTTTTGTACACACAGGCGTCTAGCCCCATTTCGTATCTTTTTTTAACAAAGAATAAAGATCTTGAAAATTGTGACTCATTCTCAATAAACCATAACTGTATCTAGATCCTTGGCTTTTTCAATAGCCGTAACTCGTTTCTTCAGAGTGTGGAACTAATCAAATTTCTTCTATAAAATGACCTTATTCAACCGAATTATGAAAAATGTACATTCGTTTTTCACTTTTCCACGACCATCAAGACGCTTAAAAACTTTTTCTAAACGCTCCAGATGCTCTTTGTCATCATTACCTGTTACTCAGATATCATGGAGGAAACAGACAACACCAGGAAAAAAAACATTTGTTGCATTATGTTTTGAAAATTCGCTAAGGCATTAGTTATCCAGTGAGGTAAACGGGTATTAGAATGAAGTCCCTGGAATCTTCTGTAAATTCCACCTGTCAATAGGCTTCCGAGAGATTGAATTAGACAAAGTGAAAGTATATTTCTTGATATAACAAAGACATATGATTGATTAAATCAAATTATACCAATACAGAGTAAGGAGTAAATCCTTGGAGTTGATAAAATCATACTTGCGCAATAGACAACAAAAAGTGTGTATTCGCTAAGGACCTCAAAGTAGTAAATCCACCGTAATTACTAGAAATATTGGAATACCGCAAAGAAGCATTATTGGTCCTTTGCTCTTAGTTATTTACATAAATTACTTATGTCTAATGAATTTCAATAAAATCAATTTTTGACGGTAAATGCTGATGATACTCATCTTCTGGTAAAGGGAGAAGCATATCCGGGAGTAATGAAAAAATGATAAGATTTATTTAGAAGGACAAAGGAGTGGTTGACAAACAACAAACTGATAAATTAATTAACAACACAGCACACTGACGAGACTTCGAGGAAACTGAGCAGTATTACTTATGGGTTACGAGTTGCTATCATATATTTAATTAAAGTAGCATCAAAGATCCTTTTTATTTCCAATTTTGATCAATCTTATACGGCATTATGTTCTGGAGTAGTTCTGGTACAGAAAACAGCAATTCAAGGATTCTTGCAGATCTATATTTAAAACAAATTGAATATTTACCTTGTATGGCTGATACATATTAGAATGTTTAATGTACACTCACCGATTAACCGTCACTGAAATATCCCCTTTATATACGGCAATCAAATTTTACAATATATTACCCCTGCAAATGAAAATATCCAGCAATAAATTTAAAGAAGGAATTAAATAATTTCTTGTGGACATTCGCCATATAACATTAATCATTATTTACATGCCAATACGAACTATCTTCCCGTTAAATTTTATGACGCAATTTCATTTTATGTTAACAACTATAATATTTTTGTAAATGCATTTTTATAAAATTATGATTATTATTAAATAGAATTCTACATTTCTCAGCAGAGTGCTGGAAATTCACCTATCCCAGATATGAGGTATCAGGGGATGAGGCTCGGTCGTCATTTGTTTAAGAATTTACGTATACTATGACACGTGTTAGAGATTACCGTTCATTAAAGTTCCACGTAGGTGTTTTCGTGAATTCATATTTTGGCGAGGCTCTTTTGGTTGACTTCTAGGAATTAGGGCCGCGGTTGCTAAAATTACAGGCACGACTTCAACCTTATCAGCATGCCACATCTGTTTGATTTCCAGTACCACGTCTGCATATTTAACCATCTCTCTTCGTATTTTTCTAAAACCTTGTTGTCCTTTTTTTACTGAGTTGGCTTCCTTATCGATCACCACAATATACTGATGATAAATCATCCTTTTCCAAATATTGTATATGAAAAATGTTTCTCTTATAATTTCTCAGATATTGCGGCATGCGCAAAACCTGAATCGGTCTCAGAGTATATTGGTATTTTCAACAATCATCTGTACCAAAATATATTTCATATTTTCATTTTTACCTATATTGTCGCTTAAATTACCAAAATTTATTGAATAAATTTCATATTTATCAGCAACCTGCCCAGCACGATTAGTAGGCTTTATCGACGCATAATGAAGGATCGAATAGAATAAGAATATCAGAAGTCGAAGAACAAAATGGCTTCATGTACAGATAACACCTTGAATCAGGAGTATCCACACCTCTCGGATACCTTCGGGTTTATCTATTCACATATATATTTATAATTTTTTTGTAGTATTGTGTGAATATATTATTATTATAATATATGATAATATTTTACAAAACAATGTTACTGGGCATATGCTAGAATTTTTTATATTCTTGAATAGTTCTTTACTATACCTGTGACAATTTATTCAAAAAGTCAAAGAAGTGGTTCACAAAAAATAAACTGATATTAAATAAATTGAAAACACAACACATTGATGAAACTTCGAGGAATCTGAGCAGTATTACTTACAGGTTACGAGTTGTTACCATATATTAAAATAAAGAAACATCAAAGATCCTTTATTTTTCCAATATTGGTCCACCTGATTATATGGCATTATATTCTGGGTTAGTTGTCTTTGACAAAATATTTGTAGTACAGAAAAGGGCAATTCACATAAGAAATTGCATAAAATTTAAAGATTATTGCATATAAATATTTAAAGCAAATGGAATAGTAAGTAACCTTGTATGGCTTATACATATAAGAATGTTTAATGTATCTTTTTAAATATAAACAAAGATTTAAAGCGTGATTTGAAACACTATACCAATTAACCGTTACTGAAAAATCTCCTTCAGATACGGAAATACCTTTTTACAATAAATTACCGCTACGAATAATAACCCTAATATCCTGCAATATATTCAAAAAATAAATTGAAAAGTTTTTGTGGACATTGGCCATATAGCGTTATTAATTAGTTACATGCCAATATGAACTACCTTCCCGTTAAATAACCTATTATCTATTTTTCTTTAGATAAATAATATTTTAAATGTTTTTGTCGTCGTTTCTGAAAGGAAACTGCAAGTCGTTGTAGCAAATTTCGGAATATCCCGAAAACATCGAAACCACGTAAATTTTATAATTAAATATCGAAACCAACCCAATAAATAACATGAATAAAAACACACCAATCAAAATTTAGAAATTAAAAAATCTCCATCTGCAATTTCTCATCTATGAATTGAAGTACTTCATAAACATTTTCAAAAATCGAATGTTATATATTCAACAATCACTTACCTTTGGCCATACCGCTTTATCAAACCACTCGTTGAGCGCTGAAACAGAAATATAAACTCAAGTATTCATTTTTTAACATTGTTCCGAATTATTCTCAGAAAAGGAGAAACAAAATTTCGAAAAAATTTAAGAGTGATATATTCTTGCATCTTCAGAGATGAAATTATCCTGTCTGGAAAATATGATGTGGAATAGAAAATTTTCCTTTCCCTTTCTCATCTTATACATGATTGCTACTTTGAGTTTTTATTCTTGAAGATTTTATTTGGAATAAACCTAGCAATTAAGGAATATATTAAAATGGCAGTGTTTATTCTCCCCTTTTTTCAAAAATGTGTCATATTTTAATTTATCACTATGTTTACAAAAAATAAACTTCTAGAAATTAGATTATCAGATGGGACTGCTATTTTAATAAACTAAGTCTAATAAAATATCCAAAATTCAAGAATACCACACCAGGTTCAATCCATAACGGCATTTTCATACATAGCCAAGGAGGAAAACAACAAGCCCAAAAACGGCAACGAAAAATCTGGTACCTTAAAGAAAATTTTTATTCCTATAATAAATACTAAGGAAGCTAGACCATTCAGAACCTATGGAGATTAGACACAGGAAGTCCAAGGATCGCCAGTCCATCGGCATTGTATTTATTTTTTGTATACAGTGATTCTCAAAACGATCGGGTCCACCAAATATTGGTATTGATAAACAAATTGATATAGCGTCTACCTGTGGAGTCAGTCATAATACTGTACACAGGGTGTTGACCAAAAATCCACGAAAATTCTCCAACAGCCACACTATGTAAGGGCAATTTGTTTTAGTGACGAAAGTACTTTCTTCCTTAACGGATATGTTAATACTCGAAATGTGAGGTATTGGAATGACATAAATCCTCTCATGTTTCGTGAAAAACATACAGTTCCCATTAAAAGTGAATGTCTGGGCACGTATTTTGGGAAAGCACATAGTCAGGCAATTTTATTAACTCTAATTCAACCGGGATGTTAGAAAACGCAATTGAACCGTCAATTCTTCAAATTCTGGAAGACACTCTAGATGAATTTGGTAACTTGGAAATAACGCTCCAAGAAGATGGTGCTCCTGCACACTATTACTTTGCAGTAAGTCGTTGATAAAATGAGGAATAGATGGATTGGATGACGCGGTTCAATAGAATGGCCGGATCGGTCACCGGATCTAATTTTTTGTGGGAATAGTTAAAATCTAAAGTTTACGCTACAGTTCATGACAGTATTGACGTATGAAAGCAACGAATTGTTGAAGAATGTAGGGCACTTTCCCCTGACACATTATATCGAGTCCGACAAGAGTTTAATAATAGGATGTTTTACTGCCAGGAAGTAGATAGAGCATATTTTGAAAAATTATTACAAGAACTTGTTCTTAAATATTTATTAATTAAAAGCAAAACCCAAATTTTAGAGTTTATTTATTTTAACCATCAAACATATCTTAAATCCAAAAAAAATAGAATGATTGAATAGGTATGCTAAATACCATTCAAACGAGTTGTCACATGACATAAGGTCCCATTTAATATTATTGGTTTCAACTGCCTGGTGACGTCACCGATGCCTATTACGTCATCTGTTAACACTAGTAAAGGAGCTTACAATAGACCATTTTCACTCTCCAAATTTCATCACTATCACCGTTCAAAATAAAAGAGCGGCGAAGGGACATTTGATAAGCATTCTTAGACCTACTGTAAACAAGGAACTATAAGCTATTGTAATTGAAGACATTTTAAACCATTCAGAAACAGAAATTCAGTAAAGTCAAATTCATTATGTGTGCAAAATAAATACTGTAGTACTATTGTGTTAGCTAAATATTTTTGAATTATTCCTTTGAAGAAGAACTAGTAAAAATAGCTACAGGAGTTCACCAAAAAGTGAAACTGTTCAAAAATGGAAAATTACCATGCCCGGTAGGATAAACAATAAATTCGGTGAATTATACCAATTGATAGCACAACTATTCACAATGTATATAAAATGATCCTTCTGTTTCTGAAGAATGGAAATAAGCTTTAGTAACACCTTTATATGAGAAATTAGACGTAAACAATTGTGACAATTACAGGGAACTGTCAGTAACCAGCATTTAGTATTTATTAGTATCAAACCAATATATGAAATAATTTGTACTCACATATGGCATCCACAGTGTAGAATCTCCATAACCATATTCCATGTTCCATAATCTCCATCACTTTTAAAACCGATCCGCGAAATACACCGCAATCGATACCGAAATTTACGAATCACTTTGAAGATCACGGCGGTTGCCTACCACATTCATGATCAGTTTCCAAATGCAAACATTACATAATTATCCCCATGTACAAACTTATCAATTCACGACGCTAGATCAATTTCTAGCTATAAAGTACAAATTTTGTATACCAAATAGTTTATTATAAGAAAAAATTAGTTACACCCAAGAATCTTGGCCTTGTAATTCAAGAAAGTTCAACATATTATTCATAAAGTCATTTGAGTGATAATGACGTCTAAAAGTTTCAACAAAATTAGAGATATAAAGCCTTGATAGAAATCACGATAATATATTGGATCAATTAACGATATTTTCAATTAATTAAAATGCATCATCCGCTAACTCCCCGAGTCAAAGTCTTCTTGAGGTGTCAGGGTCTCAATCTGCCTACTCCCTGATCTCAAAAGACGGTGTCATGGAATGACGGCTTGACGAGATATTAGAGTGCTTTCTACTCTATCTCAACAAAACTTTTTGAAAGAGAGAGCAGCTGCAATGAAGCATTTTTTGCGAATTAATTGGGAAGGAGATTTTGTGAAAATTGACAAATTTGTATAAAATATCGATATTCTAGAAAATAATTTCAAAAAGCAAAACTGTCAAGATTTTATTTGATTATTTTCTCTAGTATGTATGCATGTAATTTTTAATTCGTTATTGTACTTAGGAATAATTATGTTACGTCATTATATCTCATCAACCTAACATAGATTAAAAAGCTTGTTAAAACACAAAAAACTAGTAAATTCATAAATGAAATATATAAAATATTATCCACAAAATGATGAAGCTCCTATTAAATTCCACTTCTCCATGGTACCTAGGAAAAAATATACAATTCGTCCTATCATTTCATATTAAGATATGTTCGTTTGAAAGCTTGTGTGACCACAAGAAATGTAAGAAGATAAATAATTTCAACATTTTTGTATTTTATTGACTTTTTCCAAATTTACTAGTAATACGATTTTTTTATTTTTGGAATAAAAATTAATAGATAAATTGAATTATATCGAAAAATTGTTTGAATGCCTTCTCGACAATATTTATAGATATTTTTGAATAATTTATACAAAGAATTGATTTTTGAACGACCTAAAAAATTCACCTCTTCTAACATGTTTCCCCTGTGCATTTTGGTTATACAATATTGTCCGAAAATGCAGGATAAAATAATTATCTGTTCAACCAGTAACTTAAATTGTAGCTTCCGTTGAAAATCTTGTGTGACCACAAGTGAATATGTACAATAATAACTTGACTGTAAAAAATATTTTTTCTTTAATTTAACTCTTAGTCAATTGTCCTGGAATCCTAATTTGTTATTAATAATAACCTATAATCTATTGCTTTCTCATATAACTAATATTCTGAATGTTTTTGCCGTCATCCCTGAAAGAAAAATGCATATCGTTGTAACACATTCCTGAGTCTCCTGGAAACAATTAAAAATCAAAATTTTATCATAAAAAATCAAAGCATACCCAGTAAATAACAAAAATAAAAACGCATCAATCAAAATTTGGAAAACATTTCATTTACAATTTCTCATCAATAAATACTTATACTTACTTTGAATTTTTCATAAAAAAACGAGAAAGGAATTAGTAATGACAAGCTCCGAAATCGAAGGAGTAATACATATTTTTGATAATTAATATAAAACATTTTTATTTTTGTTATATATTCAACAATCACCTACCTTTTTTGGCATATCGCATTATCGGATCGCGCGCGTTACATAATTTTCGTTTCGTTACGGTTTAAATTCGCGAGTCGGATCACTCGTTAAACGCTGAAACAAAAACATGAATTCAAGCTGCTATTTTTTCATATTTTTTCGAATTATTTAAAGAAAAGAAGTAAATAGAAACTTTTGGAAACATTCAAGAGCAATATAACAAACGAAAGTCTAACGTCTTAAAAACATTATGTTGAATACAAAATTTTCCTCTCCTTCGTTCTTCAATTTCTTATTAGGGGACAAGCAAATATACTTCTAGAAATTATAAAATAAGAGGCTTTTTAGGGACTGCTTTTTTTCTATTATACTTATTGTGATAAAATATTGAAAATCCAACAGTACTACAGCAACTTCAACCCTTAGCAGCCATTCCATACATAACCAAGCAACACAAAATCAATCCCAAAAACGACAACGAAAATCCTGGTAACTTCAAGAAAATTATTACTCCTATAATTAATTCTAAAAAAGGTGGACCACTCAGAAACAGAAATCGACTAAAGTCAACTTCATAATGTGTGCACAATAAATACTTACGTACAATTCTGTTAGTTAAAACCAGTTTAAAATGATTTTTTATATTTTAAATTATTCCTTTGGAGGAAAACTGATAACGGTGACCACAAAAGAAGTTAACAAAAAAGTAAAATTGCTCAAAAAGGGAGAATCGCCGTGCCCGGTAGGCATATGCAATAATTGAACAAAATGACACAATAAAATTATTATAATTGAGAGCACAACTGTGTACAAAATGGGGATCCAGTTCCACAAGAATGGAAACCCGCTTTATTATAATTTATAAATTTTTTGTATTCATTTTCAAGTTTAATATATGTTTGTTGGTTTTCCGATTGGAATGTTACGGCAATAGGAAAATGATCTGTTATACAACTTTGTATAATAAACGATTTGAATTTGAGTTGGTGTTTACATTTTATAAAGAAATGGTCTATACAAGATCCACTACTTGGTCGTGTAACATCGTTTATATAAGATATGAACCCGTGTGCATTCATTAGATTCTTGTATTCTTCTGCATAATCCTATTCTGACAAAGTATCAATATTTATATCACCAGTTATTATCTGAATATCATTGTTTCCTATTTCTCCTAGATACGTTTCCAACCCGATATTGAATTGAATAGGGCAAGTATTAGGAGATCTATAGAGAGCTGTGATTGATATGTTATAATTCCGATCCTCAATGATTATCTGTAAAGCTTTCATTTCTGAAATATCTTTTATACTGTATGAAAAGTCAAGTGTTTTCCTAATAAACACTATAACTCCATAGTTTTTATTTAATTTCCCCTCATTATACAATGTTTGGCAACCTTTCATACGAATAACTTCAAGATCATTCACTATGTATGTTTCCGTTTCCGGAATGGATGATGCATTGCGGATATCGGCAAGAATATCAAGGTTGGAACGGAGAACAAAATGAATACGTGAGAGACATTATGAAGAAAAAAAATACAATAATAGAAGAAATTGAACAGAAACAATTTATATGCTATGGGAATGTTTGCAGAATAAATGAACATAGACTACTACGACAGATACTGGATTGTTCAACCCATGGACTAAGACACACAAAAAGACCAAAAAAGAACTGGTCGCAAGACATCAATAAGGCCGTGAATGAAAGGAACCTATTCGAAAATGACTTTCGTGATAAAAATTAATGGAAGAAGGGTCCTTGTTTGGTAATAAAATATTTATCATAAATTATTAAAATAAATTCCACTTACCACTATTTATCTCCAATTAGAGCATCGATCTATTCAAACCTCTTGCAGTATCACATAACGGACGACATTTCAGCATCAAACCTGTAACAAATGTAAAATATATAGGTATTATCATATAGAAAGAGATTGTCATATTAAATGTATTATATTTTCCAGTGTGTATTTCCTGACCGTTATTATTTAAATTTTCGTTTTAGTTTATTCCTTGTTATCGGCCAATATAGTTAATAGTTAAAAATGACGAGATTTTTGTATTGTTTACATTCTTCTCTCATTTATTACATTTTCTCAACTACGGTTCGGCGTATTGCCATTTTCAAGTATTTCATTTTCATTTCTAACTATTAACTATATTGGTCGATAACCAGGAATAAACTAAAACGTAAATTTAAATGTATTATAAAAAGCTACAACTCATCCTTTATTAATTTAAATACCTCAAAAAATGCATACCTGTTAGATATCTTTGAAGGCTATATTTCGCAGTAGTGGAAAGTCGTCTCCGTTATGGTATACCGGCTTGTAGAAGTAAGTGCCTGAACAATTTTCTGTAGATCATGATGTGTGGACCCAATCCCTATTTGTTAAATCGATTTTATAGAGAAAGAAACATCATATAATTGACCTGAAACAATTATACTTTCATTGAGCATTTGCAAAATACCATCCAATAAAAGAGTTGAGAAACTTACTTGCACATAGATATGTAATTGGAATTAAGCACCATTATAATTATCCAAGGATGATAAAGTTCTCCTGTCAATGATATTTTTCATCCTTTACGTCAAATATAAGGGCTAGAGCCTTTCCCTCGATTTAAGAATATTTTATTTCATTGGATTTTAACATAGTGGACGCAAAAGCATTTGGTCCTCCCGTTTTACCTTTGTCAATATGAGCTTTAGTTTTATTTTTTAGATTAAAATCTACTAATACCGAGGGGATGTCAACATGACCTTCGTCTTCTCGAATCTTTTTGTACACTCAGGCGTCTAGCCCCACTTCGTATCTTTTTATAAGAAAGAATGAAGATCTTGAAAAGTGTGACTCATTCTCAATAAACCATAACTGTTTTTAGACCCTTGGCTTTTTCAATAGCCGTAACTCGTTTTTTCAGAGTGTGGAACTAATCAAATTTTTTCTATAAAATGACCTTATTAAACTGAATTTTGAAAAATGTACATCCGTTTTTTTTACTTTTCCACGACCATCAAGACGCTTAAAAACTTTTTCTAAACGCTTCAGATGCTCTTGGTCATTATTACCTGTTACTCAGATATCATGAAGGAAACAGACAACACCAGGAAAAAAAAAACATTTGTTGCATTATGTTTTGAAATTACGCTAAGGCATTAGTTATCCAGTGAGGTAAACGGGTATTAGAATGAAGTCCCTGAAATCTTCTGTAAATTCCACCTGTCAATAGGCTTCCGAGATCGAATTAGACATAGCGAATTTAATGGAACAAACCTTGGCGATGGGTATATTTCTTGATTTGTCAAAGACATATGATTGATAAAATCAAATTATACCAATACAAATTAAGGAGTAAATTCTTGGAATTGATAAAATCATACTTGCGCAATAGACAACAAAAAGTGTGTATTCGCAAAGGACCTCAAAGTAGTAAATCCACCGTAATTACTAGAAATATTGGAATACCGCAAAGAAGCATTATTGGTCCTTTGCTCTTAGTTATTCACATAAATTACGAATGTCTAATGAGTTTCGATAAAATAAATTTATGACGATAAATGCTGATGATATTTATCTTCTAGTGAAGGGAGAAGCATATCCGGGAGTAATGAAAAACTGTTACGATTTATTTAGAAAAACAAAGGAGTGGTTGACAAACAACAAACTGATAAATTAATCAACAATACAGCACAATTACGAGACTTCGAGGAAATTGAGCAGTATTACTTATGGGTTACGATTGGTATCATATATTTAATTAAAGTAGCATCAAAGATCCTTTTTATTTCCAATTTTGATCAATCTTATACGGTATTATGCAGTAGTTCTGGTACAAAAAAGAGCAATTCAAGGATTCTTGCAGATCTATATTCAAACAAATGGAATATTTACCTTGTATGGCCCATACATATTAGAATGTTTAATGTACCTTCACCGATTAACATTCACTGAAAAATCTCTTATATATACGGCAATCAAATTTTACAATAAATTCCCCCTACGAATGAAAATCCTTATGTACAGAAATAAATTTAAAAAATGAATTAAAAAACTTCTTGTGGGCAATGGCCGATTATTTACATGCCAATATTAACTATTTTCCCGTTAAATGCTATGATGTAATTTCATTCTATGTTGACAATAATAAATTTTGTAAATGCATTTTTTTAAAATTGATATTATAATAAAATAGAATTCTACATTTCTCAGCAGAGTGCTGGAAATTCACCTATCCCAGATATGAAGTATCAGGGGATGAGGCTCGGTCGTCATTTATTTAACCCTTTCACTGCTGATGACGTCTGGATGTGTCATTCAGCTACTAATGTTCAGTGAGTATGACGTCCTCGAACGTCAGTCATAGAACTTTGTTAAAACTAATTAATAACTGATCAATTGTTGTTTAGCATTGATTAGAGCCTAAGTATAGTGTTGTAAATTGTTTATCACCCAAGTGTTAACTATTTTCACTAGAATACAAATAAAATTCAAACTAATAAAAGCATCATGAAAATGTGAGACAGCCATTGTGTTAAGGATTACCGCTCATTGAAGTTCCACGTAGGTATATCCGTAAATTCCTGTTTTGGCGAGGTTCTTTGCTAGACTTTTAGGAACTAGACCTATAGTTGAAAGAGTTACAAGCACAACTTCAACCTTGTCAGCATGCCACATCTGTTTGATTTCCAGTGCCACGTCTGTATATTTAACCATCTCTCTTGGTATTTTTCTAAAACGTTGTTGTAATTTGGCACTGATATGTCCAGAAAAGGAATTTAGTTGGCTTCCTTGTCAACCACCACAATATTTTAATCATAAATCAACCTTTTCCAAATTTTGTGAATGAAAAATGTTTCTCTCATAATGTTTTAGCTATTGTGGAATACGCAAAACCTGAATCGGCCTCAAAACTTATTGGTATATTTTCAACAATCATATGTACCAAAATAGATTTAATACTTTCATTCTTATCCACATTTTCGCTTAAATTACCAAAATTCAACGATAATATATCATATTTATCAGCAACCTGTTCAGCACGATTAGTAGGCTTTATGGACGCATAATGAAGGATCGAACAGAAGAAGAATATCAAAATTGTGAATCCGAAGAACAAAGTGGCTTCAGAGCGGGGCGCTCATGTACGGATAACACCTTCACAATGAAACGACTAATTGGAAAACATAAAAAAG
Source organism: Galeruca laticollis (assembly GCA_963921935.1). Lineage (NCBI taxonomy): Eukaryota > Metazoa > Arthropoda > Insecta > Coleoptera > Chrysomelidae > Galeruca > Galeruca laticollis. The sequence continues at coordinate 33,711,893 of OY998185.1, forward strand.
TATTCAGGAAAACACCTCTTTTTTATATCGACCTAGTCAAAGCATATGACAATGATCCTATCATGAAACTATGGGGAAATATGAGACAAACTCGCATCATTGAAAATTTGATTCCAGCTTTCGATCTCTTGAAATTATTGAATAAGCTGAAATACTGTTAAATTGAGTGTATTCGTTTTAACTTGTATTTTCTACTTGTAATTACTTGTGTTTTTCTGAAACAGGTGTATCCACACTTCTCGGATACCTTCGGGTTTATCTATTCACATATACTTACTATTTATTGAATATATTATTATTATAATATGTGATAATATTTTATAAAACAATGTTACTGGTCATATGATAGAATTTTCTATATTCTTGAATAGTTTTTTACTATAGCTGTGTCGGCTTATTCAAAAAGACAATGTCCTTGAGATACGGAAATAAATTTATACAATAAATTATCGCTACCAGTAAAAACCCTAATATCCTGCACTATATTCAAAAAATAAATTAAAAACTTTTTGTGGACATTGACCATATAACAATATTGATTAGGTACATGCCATTATGAACTAATTTCCCATTAAATAACCTATTATCTATTATTTTTTAGATAAATAATATTTTAAATGTTGTTGTCGTCATTTCTGAAAGGAAAATGCATGTCGTTGTAGCAAATTTCGGAATATCCCGAAAACATCGAAACCACAAATATTTTATAATGAAACATCAAACCAAACCCAATAAATAACATGAATAAAAACAAACCAATGAACATTTAGAAACTAAAAAATCTCCATCTTCAATTTCTTATCTACGAATTGAAGTACTTATACTTAGTTTGAAATTTTCTCTACCATTTACAAAAATCGAAAGCGTATTCAATAATGGTTTTTGTGTTTGAATAATCGAGTAGAGAAATAAAATACCAACGATAAGCTGCGACATCAACGTAGAAATAAATCCACTTTAATAATTCATACAGTTTTCTTTATATCATTGTTATATATTCAACAATCACTTACCTTTGGCCATACCGCTTTATCAAACCACTCGTTGAGCGCTGAAACAAAAATATCAACTCAAGTACTTATTTTAACATTGTTGCGAATTATTTTCAGAAATGAGAAACAAAATTTCGGAAAAATTCAAGAGTAATATATTCTTACACCTTCATAGACGAAATTATTCTGTCTGAAAAATATGATGCGGAATAGAAAATTTTCCTTTCCCTATCTCATCTTATACAATATTTCTACTTTGAGTTCTCATCCTAGAAAATTTTATTTGAAATAAACCTAGCAAATAAGGAAAATATTAAAATGGCAGTGTTCATTCTACCCTTTCTTGAAGAATGTGTCATATTTTAATTTATCATTATGTTTCCAAAAAATAAAGTCGTAGAAATTCATTTTATTATATAAGTCTGATAAAATATCCAATACCAAGGAGCACAACAACAAGTCCAAACACTACAACGAAAAACATGGTAACTTCAAGAAAATTATTATTCCTATAATAAATAATGAAGAAGCTAGACCATTCAGAAGCTATGGATAATGCGGTAGACGATAGGAGACATCTACAATCGGAGATAAGACACAGAAAGTCCAAGGATCGTCAGTTCATCGGCATTGTATGTATTTTTTGTATACAATGATTCTCAAAAGTCGCCTACACCCCCTCTTTCTTTTGAACGGTGCTACTTAGATTGATGAAATTTGGAGCATGAAAATTCACTATTGTAAGCTTTTCTAGTAGTGGTAACAGGTGACGTAATATGCGTCTGTGATGTCACCTGGCAACTGGAACTATTATTATTAAATGGGACCTTATGGCAAGTGACACTTCGTTTGAAAACTATTCAGAATACATATTCAATCATACTAATTTTTTATAGATTTACGGTGATTTTGATAGTTAAAATAAATAAACACTAAATTTGAGTTTCGCTTTTAATTAATAAAGATTCAAAAGTCCGCTTATGGTTAATAGTAAAAAAAGGCGAAGTATTTCAATTGACACTTTTGTATGCGATAATATCTTGAATTTCTAGTTTAATTATTGTTTAACGAAACGTTTAAGTATCTACATAAAGAAAATGGTACGTGTTCTAGCTGACAAAGTAACAGCTATTTTAATTATTGGTGACACTTCTTCTTTCACAGCCCAAGTAGCGTCTACCTGTGGGGTCAGTTATGGCACAGTACACAGACAGGGTGTTGACCAAAAAGACATTTCATCCATACCCATTAAAAATGGTACATCAACTTTCAGAAGACGACCCCGACCGAAGGCTGCAATTGTATGAAAATATGTCCACCAAAATTCTCCAGCAGCCAGACTATGTAAGGGCATTTGTCTTAGTGACGAAAGTACTTTCTTCCTTAATGGATATGTTAATACTCGAAATGTCGGGTATTGGAGTGACACAAATCCTCTCATGTTTCGTGAAAAACATACAGTTCCCATTAAAAGTGAATGTCTGGGCACGTATTATAGGAAATCATATAGTCAGTCAATTTTTTCAACTCTAATTTAACCGGGATGTTAGAAAACGCAATTGAACCGTTAATTCTTCAAATTCTGGAAGACAATCCAGATGGATTTGGTAACCTGTAAATAACGTTCCAAGAAGATAGTGCTCCTGCACACTATTACTTTACAGTAAGACGTTATTTAAATCAGGAATAGATGGATTGTATGACGCGGTTCAATAGAATGGCCAGATCGGTCACCAGATCTAACACCTTCAGAATTTTTTGTGGGAATATCTTAAACCCTCAGATTAACAAATAAAATAGATATGTTTGTTTTGATCTTTTCTTGCCCCAATATTGAGTCACATTCTAAGCTCACTTGCGGATACTTCTACTGCTTTGCCATATTTACAAAGTCTCTTTTAGTTGCAGGAAAAATTAAATTAAAAGTTAATTGAAAACGTGTTGAAAAGTTGGGCAAATTAAAAAAATGTCATACTAATTCATGCATTTGAGTCGCTATTTTTAAAATTAATTAATAATACTTGAATTTTATTTATTGAAAGCATATTATTATATAAATTTTAAACAAGTATTTGTCGTATCCTTAGATACCTTTATGGTTATAACTAAAAGTGGCAACATTTCCCAAAATTTCAGTACCTGTTTAATGTGTCAATAGTAATTTATTTAGTAGATTTATCCTTGTTTAATTACCATATAAAGAGAGATGCAAATATCGTCAGACTGTGATCGACGATCATTTCGAATATATCGTAGTATTGTAGTAAATAATGTCAAACGTGGTTTGTTTATACGAGCGCCATTAAGACTAGAGAGTAAACATTCAGTTCTTTCGATTTGATGTGTTTTTGAAAAATTTTAGTGATAAAATAAACTTTTAAGTTAATTAATTTAATGTTTTTGGATTATCGTGGTTCGTCGGTGCCAAGTTTGTCAGAAAAACAGCCGAAATTACCAAGGCCATGTAGCTACAATACCATCCCCAGTTTTTGTAATTCATTCATTATTTCACTACTGGCGTTTAGAATTGTTGGCCGCAAAAATAAACGTGTTTATGAATGAATAGCCCTCTCTATGTTCATTATTACTCTAAGCTTAAACCTAAAGTTTACGCTACAGTTCATGACAGTATTGACGTTTGAAAGCGACAAATTGTTGAAGAATGTAGGGCACTTTCCCCTGACACATTTTATCGAGTCCGACAAAAGTTTAATAATAAGATGTTTCACTGCCAGCAAGTAGATAGAGCATATTTTGAAAAATTATTTCAAGAACTTGTTCTTAAATATTTATTAATTGAAAGCAAAACCCAAATTTTGGTGTTAATTTATTTTAACCATCAAAAATATCTTAAGTCCAAAAAAATTAGATTGATTGAATAGGTATTCTAAGTACCTCTCAAACGAGCTGTCGCATGACATAAGGTCCCATATAATATTATTGGTTTCAATTGCCTGGTGACGTCACAGAAATTCAGTAAAGTCAAATTCATTATGTGTGCAAAATAAATACTGTAGTGCTATTGTGTTAGTTAAATATTTTCAAATTATTCCTTTGAAGAAGAACTAGTGAAGGTAACTACAGGAGTTCACCAAAAAGTGAAATTGCTCAAAAATGGAAAATTACCATGCCCGGTAGGAATAAACAATAAAGTCGGTAAATATGGTACAACAAAATTATTTCAATTGAAAGCACAACTGTTCACAATGTCTATAAAATGATCCTTCTGTTTCTGAAGAATGGAAATAAGCTTTAGTAACACCTTTATATAAGAAATTAGACGTAAACAATTGTGCATTTATTATTTATTAGTATCAAACCAATATATGAAATAATTTGTACTCACATATGGCATCCACAGTGTAGAATCTCCATAACCATATTCCATAATCTCCATCACTTTTAAAACCGATCCGCGAAACACACCGCAATCGATACCGAAGTTTACGAATCACTTTGAAGATCGCGGCGGTTGCTTACCACATTCATGATCAGTTTCCAAATGCATACATTACATAATTATCCCCATATACAAACTTATCAATTCACGACGCTAGATCAATTTCTAGCTATAAAGTACAAACTTTGTATACCAAATCGTTTATTATAAGACAAAATTAGTTACATCCAAGAATCTTGGCCTTGTAATTCAAGAAAGTTCAACATATTATTCATAAAGTCATTTGAGTGATAATGACGTCTAAAAGTTTCAACAAAATTAGAGATATAAACCCTTGATAAAAATCACGATGATATATTGGATCAATTAACGATATTTTTAATTAATTAAAATGCATCATGCGCTGACACGCTGACACCCCGAGTCAAAGTCAATTTGAGGTGTCAGGGTCTCAATCTGCCTACTTTCTGATATCAAAAGACGGTGTCATGGAATGACGGCTTGACGAGATATTAGAGTGCCTTCTACTCTATCTCAACAAAACTTTTTGAAAGAGAGAGCAGCTGCAATGAAGCATTTTTTGCGAATTAATTGGGAAGGAGATTTTGAGAAAATTGACAAATTTGTATAAAATATCGATATTCTAGAAAATAATTTCAAAAAGCAAAACTGTCAAGATTTTATTTGATTATTTTCTCTAGTATGTATGCATATAATTTTTAATTCGTTATTGTACTTAGGGATAATTATGTTACGTCATTTTATCTCATCAACCAAACATAGATTAAAAAGCTTGTTGAAACACAAAAAACTAGTAAATTTATGAATAAAATATATAAAATATTATCCACAAAATGATGAAGCTCCTATTGAATTCCACTTCTCCATGGTACCTAGGAAAAAATATACAATTCGTCCTATCATTTCATATTTAGATATGTTCGTTTGAAAGCTTGTGTGACCACAAGAAATGTAAGAAGATAAATAATTTCAACATTTTTGTATTTTATTTGGTTTTTCCAAATTTACTAGTCATACGATTTCTGTATTTTTGGAATAAAAATTAATAGACAAATTGAATTATATCGAAAAATTGTTTGAATGCCTTCTCTACAATATTTATAGATATTTTTGAATAATTTAAACAAAGAATTGATTTTTAAACGACATTTAAAATTCACCTCTTCTAACATGGTCCCCCTGTGCGTTTTGGTTATACAATATTGTCCGAAAATGCAGGATAAAATAATTATCTGTTCAACCAGTAACTTAAATTGTAGCTTCCGTTGAAAATCTTGTGTGACCACAAGTGAATATGTACAATAATAACTTGACTGTAAAAAATATTTTTTCTTTAATTTAACTCTTAGTCAATTGTCCTGAAATCCTAATTTGTTATTAATAATAACCTATAATCTATTGTTTTCTCATATAACTAATATTTTAAATGTTTTTGCCGTCATCCCTGAAAGAAAAATGCATATCGTTGTAACACATTCCTGAGTCTCCTGGAAACAATTAAAAATCAAAATTTTATCATAAAAAATCAAAGCATACCCAGTAAATAACAAAAATAAAAACGCATCAATCAAAATTTGGAAAATAAAAAATCTCCATTTTCATTTACAATTTCACCTCAATAAATTGAAATACTTATACTTACTTTGAATTTTTCATAAAAAAACGAGAAAGGAATAAGTAATGACAAGCTCCGAAATCGAAGGAGCAATACATATTTTTGATAATTAATATAAAATATTTTTATTTTTGTTATATATTCAACAATCACCTACCTTTTTTGGCATACCGCATTATCGAATCGCGCGCGTTATATAATTTTCGTTTCGTTACGGTTTAAATTCGCGAGTCGAATCACTCGTTAAACGCTGAAACAAAAACATGATATCAATTTGCTATTTTTTCATATTTTTCCGAATTATTTAAAGAAAAGAAGGAAATAGAAACTTTTGGAAACATTCAAGAACAATATAACAAACGAAAGTCTAACGTCTTAAAAACATTATGTTGAATACAAAATTTTCCTCTCCTTCGTTCTTTAATTTCTTATTAGGTTACAATATACTAGAAATTATAAAATAAGAGGCTTTTTAGGGACTGCTTTTTTTCTATTATACTTATTGTGATAAAATAAAATCCAACAGAACTACAGCAACTTCAACCCTTAGAAGCCATTCCATATATAACCAAGGAACTCAAAATCAATCCCACAAACGACAACGAAAATCCTGGTAACTTCAAGAAAATTATTACTCCTATAATTAATTCTAAAAAAGGTGGACCACTCAGAAAGAGAAATCGACTAAAGTTAACTTCATAATGTGTGCACAATAAATACTTCTGTTAGTTAAAACCAGTTCAAAATTATTTTTTATATTTTAAATTATTCCTTTGGAGGAAAACTGATAACGGTGACCACAAAAGAAGTTAACAATAAAGTAAAATTGCTCAAAAAGGGAGAATCGCCGTGCCCGGTAGGCATATGCAATAATTGAACAAAATGACACAATAAAATTATTATAATTGAGAGCACAACTGTGTACAAAATGGGGATCCAGTTCCACAAGAATGGAAACCCGCTTTATTATAATTTATAAATTTTTTGTATTTATTTTCAGGTTTAATATATGTTTGTTGGTTTTCCGATTGGAATGTTACGGCAATAGGAAAATGATCTGTTATACAACTCTGTATAATAAACGATTTGAATTTGAGTTGGTGTTTACATTTTATAAAGAAATGGTCTATACAAGATCCACTACTTGGTCGTGTAACATCGTTTATATAAGATATGAACCCGTGTGCATTCATTAGATTCTTGTATTCTTCTGCATAATCGTATTCTGACAATGTATCAATATTTATATCACCAGTTATTATCTGAATATCATTGTTTCCTATTCCTTCTAGATACGTTTCCAACCCGATATTGAATTGAATAGGGCAAGTATTAGGAGATCTATAGAGAGCTGTGATTGATATTTTATAATTCCGATCTTCAATGATTATCTGTAAAGCTTTTATTTCTGAAATATCTTTTATACTGTATGAAAAGTCAAGTGTTTCCCTAATAAACACTATAACCCCATCGTTTTTATTCAATTTCCCCTCATTATACAATGTTTGGCAACCTTTCATACGAATAACTTCAAGATCATTCACTATGTATGTTTCCGTTTCCGGAATGGATGATGCATTGCGGATATCGGCAAGAATATCAAGGTTGGAACGGAGAACAAAATGAATACGTGAGAGACATTATGAAGAAAAAAAATACAATAATAGAAGAAATTGAACAGAAACAATTTATATGCTATGGGAATGTTTGCAGAATAAATGAACATAGACTACTACGACAGATACTGGTCTGTTCAACCCATGGACTAAGACACACAGAAAGACCAAAAAAGAACTGGTCGCAAGACATCAATAAGGCCATGAATGAAAGGAACTTATTGGAAAATGACTTTTCGTGATAAAAATTAATGGAAGTAGGGTCCTTGTTTGGTAATAAAATATTTATCATATACTATTAAAATAAATTCCACTCACCACTATTTATCTCCAAGTAGAGCATCGATCTATTCAAACCTCTTGCAGTATCACATGACGGACGAAATTTCAGCATGAAACCTGTAACAAATGTAAAATATGTAGGTATTATCATATATAAAGAGATTGTCATATTAGATGTATTATACTTTCCAGTGTGTATTTCCTGACCGTTATAATTTAAATTTTCGTTTTAGTTTATTCCTGGTTATCGACCAATATAGTTAATAGGTAAAAATGACGAGATTCTTTGTATTGTTTACATTCTTTTCTCATTTATTCCATTTTCTCAACTACGTTTTGGCGTATTGCCATTTTCATGTATTTCATTTTCATTGTAGATAAAATGAAATACTTTAAAATGGCGATACGCCGAAACATGGTTGAAAAAATGAAATAAATGAGAAAAGAATGTAAACAATACAAAAAATCTCGTTATTTTTAACTATTAGCTATATTGGTCGTTAACCAGGAATAAACTAAAAAGTAAATTTAAATGTATTATGAAAAGTTACAACTAATCCTTTATTAATTTAAATACCTCAAAAAATGCATTCCTGTTAGATATCTTTGAAGGCTATATTTCGCAGTAGTGGAAAGTCGTCTCCGTTATGGTATACCGGCTTGTAGAAGTGCCTTGAACAATTTTCTGAAGATCATGATGTGTAGACCCAATACCTATTTGTGAAATCGATTATATAGAAAAAGAAACATCATATATTTGACCTGAAACAATTATACTTTCAATGAGCATTTGCAAAATACCATCCAATAAAAGATTTGAGATACTTACTTGCACATAGATATGTAATCGAAATTAAGCACCATTATATTGCTCCGAGAATGATACAGTTCTTCTGTCAACGATATTTTTCATCCTTTACGCCAAATATGAGGGCTAGAGCCTTTCCCTCGATTTAAGAATATTTTATTTCATTGGATTTTAACATAGTGGACGCAAACGCATTTGGTCCTCCCGTTTTACCTTTGTAAACATGAGCTCTAGTTTTATTTTTTGGATTAAAATCCACTAATAACGAAGAGATGTCAACATGGCCTTCGTCTCCTCGAAACTTCTGTACACTCAGGCGTCTATCTCCATTTCGTATCTTTTTTTAACAAAGAATAAAGATCTTAAAAAGTGTGACTCATTCTCAATAAACCATAACTGTTTCTAGATCCTTGGCTTTTTCAATAGCCGTAACTCGTTTTTTCAGATTGTGAAACTAATCAAATTTTTTCTATAAAATGACCTTATTTAACCGAATTTTGAAAAATGTACATTCGTTTTTTTTTACTTTTCCACGACCATCAAGACGCTTAAAAACTTTTCCTAAACGCTCCAAATGCTCTTGGTTATCTTTATCTGTTACTCAGATATTGTAAAGGAAACTGACAACACCAGGAAAGAAAACATTTGTACCATTATATTTTGAAATTTCGCTGAGGCATTAGATATCCAGTGAGGTAAACGGGTATTAGAATGTAGTCCCTGGAATCTTCTGTAAATTCCAACTGTCAATAGGCTTCCGAGAGATCGAATTAGACAAAGTGAATTTAATAGAACAAACCTTGGCGATGGATATATTTCTTGATTTATCAAAGACATATGATTGATTAAATCAAATTATACCAATACAGCGTAAGGAGTAATCCGTTGGAATTGATAAAATCCTACTTGCGCAATAGACAACAAAAAGTGTGTATTCGCAACGGACCTCAAAGTAGTAAATCCACCGTAATTACTAGAAATATTGGAATACCGCAAAGGAGCATTATTGGTCCTTTGCTCTTAGTTATTTACATAAACTACTTATGTCTAATGAATTTCAATAAAATCAATTTTTGACGGTAAATGCTGATGATACTCATCTTCTGGTAAAGGGAGAAGCATATCCGGGAGTAATGAAAAACTGATAAGATTTATTTAGAAGGACAAAGGAGTGGTTGACAAACAACAAACTGATAAATTAATTAATAACACAGCACACTGACGAGACTTCGAGGAAACTGAGCAGTATTACTTATGGGTTACGAGTTGCTATCATATATTTAATTAAAGTAGCATCAAAGATCCTTTTTATTTCCAATTTTGATCAATCTTATACGGCATTATGTTCTGGAGTAGTTCTGGTACAGAAAAGAGCAATTCAAGGATTCTTGCAGATCTATATTTAAAACAAATTGAATATTTACCTTGTATGGCTGATACATATTAGAATGTTTAATGTACACTCACCGATTAACCGTCACTGAAATATCCCCTTTATATACGGCAATCAAATTTTACAATATATTACCCCTGCAAATGAAAATATCCAGCAATAAATTTAAAGAAGGAATTAAATAACTTCTTGTGGACATTCGCCATATAACATTAATCATTATTAACATGCCAATACGAACTATCTTCCCGTTAAATTTTATGACGCAATTTCATTTTATGTTAACAACTATAATATTTTTGTAAATGCATTTTTATAAAATTATGATTATTATAAAATAGAATTCTACATTTCTCAGCAGAGTGCTGGAAATTCACCTATCCCAGATATGAGGTATCAGGGGATGAGGCTCGGTCGTCATTTGTTTAAGAATTTACGTATACTATGACACGTGTTAAAGATTACCGTTCATCAAAGTTCCACGTAGGTGTTTCCGTGAATTCATATTTTGGCGAGGCTCTTTTGGTTGACTTCTAGGAATTAGGGCCGCGGTTGCTAAAATTACAGGCACGACTTCAACCTTATCAGCATGCCACATCTGTTTGATTTCCAGTACCACGTCTGCATATTTAACCATCTCTCTTCGTATTTTTCTAAAACCTGGTTGTCCTTTTGTACTGAGTTCGCTTCCTTATCGACCACCACAATATACTGATGATAAATCATCCTTTTCCAAATATTGTATATGAAAAATGTTTCTCTTATAATTTCTCAGATATTGCGGCATGCGCAAAACCAGAATCGGTCTCAAAGTATATTGGTATTTTCAACAATCAAATTTCATATTTATCAGCAACCTGCCCAGCATGATTAGTAGGCTTTATCGACGCATAATGAAGGATCGAATAGAATAAGAATATCAGAAGTCGAAGAACAAAATGGCTTCATGTACAGATAACACGCTGAATCAGGAGTATCCACACCTCTCGGATACCTTCGGGTTTATCTATTCACATATATATTTATAATTTTTTTGTAGTATTGTGTGAATATATTATCATTATAATATGTGATAATATTTTATAAAACAATGTCACTGGGCATATGCTAGAATTTTTTATATTCTTGAATAGTTCTTTACTATACCTGTGACAATTTATTTAAAAAGTCAAAGGAGTGGTTCACAAAAAATAAACTGATATTAAATAAATTAAAAACACAACACATTGATGAAACTTCGAGGAATCTGAGCAGTATTACTTACAGGTTACGAGTTGTTACCATATATTAAAATAAAGAAACATCAAAGATCCTTTATTTTTCCAATATTGGTCCACCTGATTATATGGCATTATATTCTGGGGTAGTTGTCTTTGACAAAATATTTGTAGTACAGAAAAGGGCAATTCACATAAGAAATTGCATAAATTCTAAAGATTATTGCATATAAATATTTAAAGCAAATGGAATAGTAAGTAACCTTGTATGGCTTATACATATAAGAATGTTTAATGTATCTTTTTAAATATAAACAAAGATTTAAAGCGTGATTTGAAACACTATACCAATTAACCGTCACTGAAAAATCTCCAGATACGGAAATACCTTTTTACAATAAATTACCGCTACTAATAAAAACCCTAATATCCTGCAATATATTCAAAAAATAAATTGAAAAGTTTTTGTGGACATTGGCCATATAGCGTTATTGATTAGTTACATGCCAATATGAACTACCTTCCCGTTAAATAACCTATTATCTATTATTCTTCAGATAAATAATATTTTAAATGTTTTTGTTGTCATTTCTGAAAGGAAACTGCAAGTCGTTGTAGCAAATTTCGGAATATCCCGAAAACATCGAAACCACGTAAATTTTATAATTAAATATCGAAACAAACCCAATAAATAACATGAATAAAAACACACCAATCAAAATTTAGAAATTAAAAAATCTCCATCTGCAAATTCTCATCTATGAATTGAAGTACTTCATAAACATTTTCAAAAATCGAATGTTATATATTCAACAATCACTTACCTTTGGCCATACCGCTTTATCAAACCACCTGTTGAGCGCTGGAACAAAAATATAAATTCAAGTATTAATTTTTTAACATTGTTCCGAATTATTTTCAGAAAAAGAGAAACAATATTTCGTAAAAATTTAAGAGTAATATATTCTTGCATCTTCAGAGATGAAATTATCCTGTCTGGAGAATATGATGTGGAATAGAAAATTTTCCTTTCCCTTTCTCATCTTATACATGATTTCTACTTTGAGTTTCTATTCTGGAAAATTTTATTTGAAATAAACCTAGCAATTAAGGAATATATTAAAATGGCAGTGTTTATTCTCCCCTTTTTTCAAAAATGTGTCATATTTTAATTTATCACTATGTTTACAAAAAATAAACTTCTAGAAATTAGATTATCAGATGAGACTGCTATTTTAATAAACTAAGTCTAATAAAATATCCAAAATTCAAGAATACCACACCAGGTTCAATCCATAACGGCATTTTCATACATAGCCAAGGAGGAAAACAACAAGCCCAAAAACGGCAACGAAAAATCTGGTACCTTAAAGAAAATTATTATTGCTATAATAAATACTAAGAAAGCTAGACCATTCAGAACCTATGGAGATTAGACACAGAAAGTCCAAGGATCGCCAGTCCATGGGCATTGTATTTATTTTTTGTATACAGTGATTCTCAAAACGATCGGGTCCACCAAATATTGGTATTGATAAACAAATTGATATAGCGTCTACCTGTGGAGTCAGTCATAATACTGTACACAGGGTGTTGACCAAAAATCCACGAAAATTCTCCAACAGCCACACTATGTAAGGGCAATTTGTTTTAGTGACGAAAGTACTTTCTTCCTTAACGGATATGTTAATACTCGAAATGTGAGGTATTGGAGTGACATAAATCCTCTCATGTTTCGTGAAAAACATACAGTTCCCATTAAAAGTGAATGTCTGGGCACGTATTTTGGGAAAGCACATAGTCAGGCAATTTTATTAACTTTAATTTAACCGGGATGTTAGAAAACGCAATTGAACCGTCAATTCTTCAAATTCTGGAAGACACTCTAGATGAATTTGGTAACTTGGAAATAACGTTCCAAGAAGATGGTGCTCCTGCACACTATTACTTTGCAGTAAGTCGTTGATAAAATGAGGAATAGATGGATTGGATGACGCGGTTCAATAGAATGGCCAGATCGGTCACCGGATCTAATTTTTTGTGGGAATAGTTAAAATCTAAAGTTTACGCTACAGTTCATGACAGTATTGACGTATGAAAGCAACGAATTTTTGAAGAATGTAGGGCACTTTCCCCTGACACATTATATCAAGTCCGACAAGAGTTTAATAATAGGATGTTTTACTGCCAGGAAGTAGATAGAGCATATTTTGAAAAATTATTACAAGAACTTGTTCTTAAATATTTATTAATTAAAAGCAAAACCCAAATTTTAGAGTTTATTTATTTTAACCATCAAACATATCTTAAATCCAAAAAAAATAGAATGATTGAATAGGTATGCTAAATACCTTTCAAACGAGTTGTCACATGACATAAGGTCCCATTTTATATTATTGGTTTCAACTGCCTGGTGACGTCACCGATGCCTATTACGTCATCTGTTACCACTAGTAAAGGAGCTTACAATAGACCATTTTCACTCTCCAAATTTCATCAGTATCACCGTTCAAAATAAAAGAGCGGCGAAGGGACATTTATTAAGCATTCTTAGACCTACTGTAAACAAGGAACTATAAGCTATTGTAATTGAAGACATTTTAAACCACTCAGAAACAGAAATTCAGTAAAGTCAAATTCATTATGTGTGCAAAATAAATACTGTAGAACTATTGTGTTAGCTAAATATTTTTAAATTATTCCTTTGAAGAAGAACTAGTAAAGATAACTACAGGAGTTCACCAAAAAGTGAAACTGCTCAAAAATGGAAAATTACCATGCCCGGTAGGAATAAACAATAAAGTCGGTAAATTATACCAATTGATAGCACAACTATTCACAATGTATATAAAATGATCCTTCTGTTTCTGAAGAATGGAAATAAGCTTTAGTAACACCTTTATATAAGAAATTAGACGTAAACAATTGTGACAATTACAGGGAACTGTCAGTTACCAGCATTTAGTATTTATTAGTATCAAACCAATATATGAAATAATTTGTACTCACATATGGCATCCACAGTGTAGAATCTCCATAACCATATTCCATGTTCCATAATCTCCATCACTCTTAAAACCGATCCGCGAAACACACCGCAATCGATACCGAAATTTACGAATCACTTTGAAGATCACGGCGGTTGCCTACTACATTCATGATCAGTTTCCAAATGCAAACATTACATAATTATCCCCATGTACATTCTTATCAATAATTCACGACGCTAGATTAATTTCTAGCTATGAAGTACAAATTTTGTATACCAAATAGTTTATTATAAGAAAAAATTAGTTACACCCAAGAATCTTGGCCTTGTAATTCAAGAAAGTTCAACATATTATTCATAAAGTCATTTGAGTGATAATGACGTCTAAAAGTTTCAACAAAATTAGAGATATAAAGCTTTGATAAAAATCACGATAATATATTGGATCAATTAACGATATTTTTAATTAATTAAAATGCATCATGCGCTAACTCCCCGAGTCAAAGTCAATTTGAGGTGTCAGAGTCTCAATCTGCCTACTCCCTGATCTCAAAAGACGGTGTCATGGAATGACGGCTTGACGAGATATTAGAGTGCTTTCTACTCTATCTCAACAAAACTTTTTGAAAGAGAGAGCAGCTGCAATGAAGCATTTTTGCGAATTAATTGGGAAGGAGATTTTGTGAAAATTGACAAATTTGTATAAAATATCGATATTCTAGAAAATAATTTCAAAAAGCAAAACTGTCAAGATTTTATTGGATTATTTTCTCTAGTATGTATGCATGTAATTTTTAATTCGTTATTGTACTTAGGAATAATTATGTCACGTCATTTTATCTCATCAACCAAACATAGATTGAAAAGCTTGTTAAAACACAAAAAACTAGTAAATTTATAAATGAAATATATAAAATATTATCCACAAAATGATGAAGCTCCTATTGAATTCCACTTCTCCATGGTACCTAGGAAAAAATATACAATTCGTCCTATCATTTCATATTTAGATATGTTCGTTTGAAAGCTTGTGTGACCACAAGAAATGTAAGAAGATAAATAATTTCAACATTTTTGTATTTTATTGACTTTTTCCAAATTTACTAGTAATACGATTTTTTTATTTTTGGAATAAAAATTAATAGATAAATTGAATTATATCGAAAAATTGTTTGAATGTCTTCTTTACAATATTTATAGATATTTTTGAATAATTTATACAAAGAATTGATTTTTAAGCGACCTCAAAAATTCACCTCTTTTAACATGTTCCCCCTGTGCGTTTTAGTTATACAATATTGTCCAAAATTGCAGGATAAAATAATTATCTGTTCAACCAGTAACTTAAATTGTAGCTTCCGTTGAAAATCTTGTGTGACCACAAGTGAATATGTACAATAATAACTTGACTGTAAAAAATATTTTTTCTTTAATTTAACTCTTAGTCAATTGTCCTGAAATCCTAATTTGTTATTAATAATAATCTATAATCTATTGTTTTCTCATATAACTAATATTTTAAATGTTTTTGCCGTCATCCCTGAAAGAAAAATGCATATCGTTGTAACACATTCCTGAGTCTCCTGGAAACAATTAAAAATCAAAATTTTATCATAAAGAATCAAAGCATACCCAGTAAATAACAAAAATAAAAACGCATCAATCAAAATTTGGAAAATAAAAAATCTCCATTTTCATTTACGATTTCTCATCAATAAATACTTATACTTACTTTGAATTTTTCATAAAAAAACGAGAAAGGAATTAGTAATGACAAGCTCCGAAATCGAAGAAGCAATACATATTTTTGATAATTAATATAAAACATTTTTATTTTTGTTATATATTCAACAATCACCTACCTTTTTTGGCATACCGCATTATCGGATCGCGCGCGTTACATAATTTTCGTTTCGTTACGGTTTAAATTCGCGAGTCGGATCACTCGTTGAACGCTGAAACAAAAACATGAATTCAAGCTGCTATTTTTTCATATTTTTTCGAATTATTTAAAGAAAAGAAGGAAATAGAAACTTTTGGAAACATTCAAGAGCAATATAACAAACGAAAGTCTAACGTCTTAAAAACATTATGTTGAATACAAAATTTTCCTCTCCTTCGTTCTTCAATTTCTTATTAGGGGACAAGTAAATATACTTCTAGAAATTATAAAATAAGAGGCTTTTTAGGGACTGCTATTTTTCTATTATACTTATTGTGATAAAATATTGAAAATCCAACAGTACTACAGCAACTTCAACCCTTAGCAGCCATTCCATACATAACCAAGCAACACAAAATCAATCCCAAAAACGACAACGAAAATCCTGGTAACTTCAAGAAAATTATTACTCCTATAATTAATTCTAAAAAAGGTGGACCACTCAGAAACAGAAATCGACTAAAGTCAACTTCATAATGTGTGCACAATAAATACTTACGTACAATTCTGTTAGTTAAAACCAGTTTAAAATGATTTTTTATATTTCAAATTATTCATTTGGAGGAAAACTGATAACGGTGACCACGAAAGAAGTTAACAAAAAAGTAAAATTGCTCAAAAAGGGAGAATCGCCGTGCCCGGTAGGCATATGCAATAATTGAACAAAATGACACAATAAAATTATTATAATTGAGAGCACAACTGTGTACAAAATGGGGATCCAGTTCCACAAGAATGGAAACCCGCTTTATTATAATTTATAAATTTTTTGTATTTATTTTCAGGTTTAATATATGTTTGTTGGTTTTCCGATTGGAATGTTACGGCAATAGGAAAATGATCTATTATACAACTCTGTATAATAAACGATTTGAATTTGAGTTGGTGTTCACATTTTATAAAGAAATGGTCTATACAAGATCCACTACTTGGTCGTGTAACATCGTTTATATAAGATATGAACCCGTGTGCATTCATTAGATTCTTGTATTCTTCTGCATAATCGTATTCTGACAATGTATCAATATTTATATCACCAGTTATTATCTGAATATCATTGTTTCCTATTTCTTCTAGATACGTTTCCAACCCGATATTGAATTGAATAGGGCAAGTATTAGGAGATCTATAGAGAGCTGTGATTGATATGTTATAATTCCGATATTCAATGATTATCTGTAAAGCTTTCATTTCTGAAATATCTTTTATACTGTATGAAAAGTCAAGTGTTTCCCTAATAAACACTATAACTCCATTGTTTTTATTTAATTTCCCCTCATTATACAATGTTTGGCAACCTTTCATACGAATAACTTCAAGATCATTCACTATGTATGTTTCCGTTTCCGGAATGGATGATGCATTGCGGATATCGGCAAGAATATCAAGGTTGGAACGGAGAACAAAATGAATACGTGAGAGACATTATTAAAAAAAAAATACAATAATAGAAGAAATTGAACAGAAACAATTTATATGCTATGGGAATGTTTGCAGAATAAATGAACATAGACTACTACGACAGATACTGGATTGTTCAACCCATGGACTAAGACACACAGAAAGACCAAAAAAGAACTGGTCGCAAGACATCAATAAGGCCGTGAATGAAAGGAACCTATTCGAAAATGACTTTCGTGATAAAAATTAATGGAAGTAGGGTCCTTGTTTGGTAATAAAATATTTATCATAAATTATTAAAATAAATTCCACTTACCACTATTTATCTCCAATTAGAGCATCGATCTATTCAAACCTCTTGCAGTATCACATAACGGACGACATTTCAGCATCAAACCTGTAACAAATGTAAAATATATAGGTATTATCATATAGAAAGAGATTGTCATATTAAATGTATTATATTTTCCAGTGTGTATTTCCTGACCGTTATTATTTAAATTTTCGTTTTAGTTTATTCCTTGTTATCGGCCAATATAGTTAATAGTTAAAAATGACGAGATTTTTGTATTGTTTACATTCTTTCCTCATTTATTACATTTTCTCAACTACGGTTCGGCGTATTGCCATTTTCAAGTATTTCATTTTCATTGTAGATAAAATGAAATACTTGAAAATAGCAATACGCCGAAACGTAGTTGAGAAAATTAAATAAATGAGAAGAGAATGTAAACAATACAAAAAATCTCGTCATTTTTAACTATTAACTATATTGGTCGATAACCAGGAATAAACTAAAACGTAATTTTTTTTTATTGCAATTAACGTGCTCGGCTACAAAGGCCACTCGCACAGGTACAGTATAAGTATACAATAAATATATTATATTTTGTGGTATAGCTGTACGTCTTTCAGGAACTGGAGAACGGAGGGGACATTATCTGGATTTCCGAGTACCTCTTGGAGACTTCCTTTGAGGTTGAGCTGTTGTCTTCTAGTTGTGTACTGTTGGCATTCTAGAATAATGTGTTCAACGGTGTAGATGCAGTTACAGGTTGAACAGAATGGCCGAATGTTGGATGACATAAGGTAGCCATGAGTGAATCTAGTGTGACCGATTCTTAGTCTTCTCAGCACCGCTTGGTCTTGTCTTGAGAGATTTGAAGCTCCAATATGGTAAGGATGGCTTAATGAAGGTTGAATTTTTTGCAATTTTGTCGGGATGGAGTTCCAATGATTTTGCCATAGAGATTTGATCTTATGCTTGATGACTTGCTTGAGATCGGATGCAATTTGGATGTTATGTGCATAATAGTTTAAAGTTGTGGCCCTTTCAGCTAGTTGATCAGCTAGTTCGTTTCCCATTATACCAATGTGAGATGGTGTATATAGAATGGTAACTGTTATATTTTGGGAAAAGGAGAGTTGGTAGGAGTCATGGATATTCTGTACAAGAGGATGGTCACTGTATATATCTTTAATGGAGTGTATAGATGCAAGTGAGTCTGTACATATGCAGACATTTTTATTGGGAGGGGAAATATGTTTGAAGGTCTGAAGTATACTATAGAGTTCGCCGGTATGTACAGTACAAGTTGATGATATTGTGGAAGAGAAGATTGGAGAATCAAATGTTGTTACAGCACAACCGACTCCTGTTTCATTTTTCGAGGCATCAGTATATAGTACTAAGTCGTAGTCATTTCGGTATATTATATCCAGAACAGTTTTTTTAATTAGATCGTTTGGTGTTTCATTTTTATTCAGAGTTGTGAGAGATGTGTTGATATGAGGAATATTTTTCGTCCATGGGGGCATTAAGGGAAGAGGTAGAAGAAATGTTTGAGAAATATCAATTTTGATTGGCATTGTTTTTAGTAGTGAAGGTAAGGGTATTATTGTTGAGGATGTTGAGATATTCTGTAAGCTATCATCGGTAAACAAGCTGTATACTGGGTTAAGGGGATTGGAAGATACCGAGATAATATAGTTAAGTAATAGATGTTGACGTCTTATCCATAGAGGAGGTTCATTTACTTCGCAGTAGAGACTTTCTACCGGGCTAGACCTGAACGCCCCCAGACACAGGCGAAGAGCTGTATTGTGTATCGAGTTCAAGACATTGATGTGTGATTTAAATGCAGATATATATACGAAGCAGCCATAGTCTAATTTAGATCGAATAAGGGATCTGTATATTTTTAAGAGAGAAGTTTCGTCAGCGCCCCAATGGAAGTGAGAAAGGGTTTTTATGATGTTTAGTCGTTTGTATCCTTCGCTCTTAGTATCTAAAATATGTTTTTTCCAATTGAGACGGGAGTCAAATATCATACCCAATATTTTGCAGTGATTTACAACCTGAAGAGGGACGTTGTTGATTATAATATTAGGGGTAGAGTTTATTGAAGACTTACTAAAATTGATGACTTTGGATTTTGTTGGGGATAAAGAGAGTCCAAATAATTTAATCTTGTTGGACAGGGAGTTTACCGCGGATTGAATTATAGAGGAGGTAGTGGACACTGACTGACCGTGGCAATAAAATACTAAGTCATCGGCATACATCGGGCATCTAACAGGAGCAGAGAAGTTAGAACAAAGATCATTTGTTACGAGGTTGAAGAGTGTGGGACTGAGTACCGAGCCTTGGGGTAATCCGTCGGTTTGATTGAATGTTGAGGAAAGGATACCATTAACGGATACTTTGAAGGATCTAAGCGATAAGAAGTTTTTGATAAAAAAGAATATATTTCCATTAATATTGTGATAGGATAATTTCTCAAGAATGACATTTCTGTGTATTGTATCGAATGCACCTTCTATATCAAATGTAGCAAGTATATTTTCTTGTTTTTTGTTTAGAGCGGTGGAGATATGAGTTTTCAACGTTATCAAATTGTCCTTTGTTGACCTGTGCCGCCGAAATCCAGATTGGTCTTCTGATAAAATGTTGTGTTTATCTAAATACCATATCAATCTTTTATTGATCATTTTTTCCATGACTTTGCACATTGTACAGGTTAATGAAATGGGCCTATAGGACTTGGGGGAGGTTGTCGGCTGATCAGGTTTTTTCAAGGGAATTATGACGGATAGTCGCCAGAGGCTTGGAAACATGTTAGAGGTCCATATTAAGTTGAACAGTTCTAAAAGTTTGAGTTGACCTAAGAAATCAAGTTTTTTAAGGAAAATATATGGCAGGTCATCAGGGCCAGCAGCGGAATTTTTGCACGATTTTAACGCAGTAATAAGTTCCTGGTGAGAGAAAGGTAGGTTGAGTGAGTCTATATCTTGATTTGATGGAATTGGGCGTGATAAAGAGTTATTAGTATAAGTATTTGCAATGTTTGGGTGTAGCCCACTTCGGAATTTGTCTTCGAAATTTTCAGCTATGATCGTCGCTATTTCATGGTCATTATTTATTACCGCATCATTTGAAACAAGATGGGGAATTCCATTATTGGTTTTGTTTCCCTGTATACCTCTGATCTTTTTCCATACTTGACTGGGATTTGTGTTTTCGCTTATTGTCGAAACATAGTTTTTCCAGGAGGATTTTTTGCTTTGTTTGATAATGAATTTAGATTTTGCTCTGGCTTTTTTGAGATTGATGAGATTTTCAGGGGTATTGTTTTGTCGGAACAGTTGTAATGCTATGTTTTGTTGTTGTACAGCGTCTTTGCAAGAGGAATTCCACCAAGGAACACTTTTCTTAGGATGGGATATATTAGGTTTACCTACATGTAATTCAGCAGCTGACAAAATAGAATTTGAGAATATTGCGATATTATCATCAACGCTTTCGGAAAACCTAAGAGAATGTAGGACATCTTCTGTTTGTGATGTAAAACTTTTCCAGTCAGCATTGTTTAGTCGCCAGAAAGTTCTGGTTGAGATTTTTGGGTTTTGAGAGGCAATGGAAGATATAACGATAGGGAAATGATTACTATCATGTAAATCATCGACAGTACGCCAAGTTAATGTGGGAGCTAATTTAGGATCGCATAGACTGAGATCTATGGCGGACAAAGAACCAGAGGAGAAGTTAAGGTGTGTATTGGATCCTGTATTTAGTAGGCACGCATTTGTACAGTTTAATACATTTTCCACTATTTTACCCTTACCATATGTTGAGTTGGATCCCCACAAGTTATTATGCGCATTGAAATCTCCTACTAGAATGTAGGGATGAGGTAGTTGAAAAATGAGGTTTGCTAGTTCTTCTTCTTTTAGACAATGGTTTGGGGGAATGTATATACTGCACACATTTAATTTATTCGGAAGCCATATGGATACAGCAACAGCTTCAAGGTCGGTATTTAGGGGTAGAAGGGATGAAAATATGTCGTTAGAAACGAAAATCGAAGTACCGCCACTGGCTCTATTGCAATTATTGCGTATGTAATGGTAGCCTTCAAAGTTTTTTAGGTGGGGAAGTTTCGAGATTGTGGCATTTGTTTCTTGGAGACACAGGATTTGAGGGTTCTCATTGGATATGAGCTGTTGGATTCTTTCCAGGCGAGGAAAAAATCCATCACAATTCCATTGGATTAGCTTGAAGATTATTATTGTATATAGTGATATTGTTAATATGGACTGATGGTTCTAACGAGTTCTGTGCTAATTAAGAGGTGGGATTATTTGACTCTTCGTCAGTTTGGGTTTCTGATGTGTAGCTCTTATCGTCAGACGAATCTTCAGGGTTTAGTTGATGTTTTATTTTTTTCTGTAATCTAGTCAACCGATTTTTAAGAGACCGTTCTTTGGTTATGTTGTACATAAGAGTTAAGTCATTTAGTAGACCTTGTATATTTGCTGTGAAAGAGAGAGCTTCGTTCAATGGGTCTGACAAGCCAAATGAGTTTTCTAGGAAGGCGGTGAGTTGTGTTTCAGTCAGTGTTAGGTGAGTAGAATTGTTTTTGCATAGCTCTTGTATAGTAGAGTAAGTAGTGGGTGTGAGTTTAAAGTCCTCTTTTCCGGTCGTTTTGGGTTTTTTCTTATGCTGTTTGATTGAGTTTTGAGGTATTGTGTATGAAGGAGGGAGCATCTGGTTGTCGGTCGGAGTATCTATCGGTGATAGCTGAGAGGGAGTTTCGAGGTTGCTATCCGTAGATAGACCTCTCTTTTGTCCTTGAGTTACAGGTAAATTGACTTGCTCGATAAGTGGCAGATTGGGTTGATCATCTTCGACAGGTATACTCTGAGTGTTAGATACAGGAAGATTGTCAGAGTGTGTAGTAGTTGTTTGTACTATAGGAGATGGGGGAGGTGGATTTTGAATTTCAGTGTTAGGTGGATTGGTGCAAGAATCGGCGGTGTGTCCAGGGAGTTTACATAAGAAACATTCCAGTTTATCCGTGGACACGAAAATTCTGTAAGGAGTATTATCGAAAGTAATTAAAAGGGATGTTTGGAGAGTGAAGTTGTCGTTTTCTGGTATAATATATGTTATTCTGCGAAAACTCATGATATGAGAATATTTATCATCCGGTACGCCACATTTCACAAATGAAACAGGAGAGGCTAGCTGTAGGCCGATGTCTTTTAGAGCTTTTTCTATAAGAGAGTGAGGGATAGTGGGAGAGACGTTGGAAATCAGAATTCGTTTGGCAGGTGTGATAAGCCTTCGAATAGGTATATTGTTAGATTTAATATATATACTATCGTGTTCATTAAGAAGTCTATCGACAACAGCAGTAGAGCTTAAATAGATGCATATGCGGTTGTTTGAGATTCTAGAGGCAAATGTTACATTTTTGGGGGTTACAATTTCTCCTACGGCTTTTATATACTCAAAGAGAGTGGTATTGGTTATGGCGTGCATGATGATTGCTTGTTCTCTTTTAGGGAAGGTTGGTGGGGGAGGTTTTGTTTGTGCAGCCGCAACATACGACTTTGTAGCATTAGGTGAATTATGGGGAGGAGAGTTTGAAGTTGATTGGGATTGATAATTATTCATCTTGTAAGTGGCCCTGGATACCAAAGCCAATACAAATGAAAAGGAAAGACAGGAGTCCCTAATGGATCCCTGAAAATATTTTGTAGGAAATAACAGTTACCTGACTTGATGTTACGCCACTGATGAAAATAAAATGTCTTCACTTCTTAAAACTTTTGGAAATAATTATGTTCAATTGTTTATAGCATCGATCACAAGTATTGGAAAAAGTCACATGATGATTGTTAATTATTTACTACTTTCAACAATACACCGAAAAAAGAAACTCGTATTTTGATTTGAATTTAATGAGCTATAATTACCGATAAGCGATGTTTACTCGTCGGCTACCAGCATA
This sequence comes from Galeruca laticollis, assembly GCA_963921935.1. NCBI lineage: Eukaryota > Metazoa > Arthropoda > Insecta > Coleoptera > Chrysomelidae > Galeruca > Galeruca laticollis. The sequence continues at coordinate 33,735,865 of OY998185.1, forward strand.
GGAATGAAAAACGTAAATTTAAATGTATTATAAAAAGCTACAACTCATCCTTTATTAATTTAAATACCTCAAAAAATGCATACCTGTTAGATATCTTTGAAGGCTTTATTTCGCAGTAGTGGAAAGTCGTCTCCGTTATGGTATACCGGCTTGAAAAAGTAAGTGCCTGAACAATTTTCTGTAGATCATGATGTGTAGACCCAATACCTATTTGTCAAATCGATTATATAGAGAAAGAAACATCATATATTTGACCTGAAACAATCATACTTTCAATTAGCATTTACAAAATACCATCCAATAAAAGATTTGAGATACTTACTTGCACATAGATATGTAATTGGAATTAAGCACCATTATAATTCTCCAAGGATGATAAAGTTCTCCTGTCAATGATATTTTTCATCATTTACGCCAAATATAAGGGCTAGAGCCTTTCCCTCGATTTAAGAATATTTTATTTCATTGGATTTTAACATAGTGGACGCAAAAGCATTTGGTCCTCCCGTTTTACCTTTGTCAATATGAGCTTTAGTTTTATTTTTTAGATTAAAATCTACTAATACCGAGGGGATGTCAACATGACCTTCGTCTTCTCGAATCTTTTTGTACACTCAGGCGTCTAGCCCCATTTCGTATCTTTTTTTAACAAAGAATGAAGATCTTGAAAAGTGTGACTCATTCTCAATAAACCATAACTGTTTTTAGATCCTTGGCTTTTTCAATAGCCGTAACTCGTTTTTTCAGAGTGTGGAACTAATCAAATTTTTTCTATAAAATGATCTTATTAAACTGAATTTTGAAAAATGTACATTCGTTTTTTTTACTTTTCCACGACCATCAAGACGCTTAAAAACTTTTTCTAAACGCACCAGATGCTCTTGGTCATTATTACCTGGTACTCAGATATCATGAAGGAAACAGACAACACCAGGAAAAAAAAACATTTGTTGCATTATGTTTTGAAATTTCGCTAAGGCATTAGTTATCCAGTGAGGTAAACGGGTATTAGAATGAGAATGAGAGATCGAATTAGACATAGTGAATTTAATGGAACAAACCTTGGCGATGGGTATATTTCTTGATTTGTCAAAGACATATGATTGATAAAATCAAATTATACCAATACAGAGTAATGAGTAAATCCTTGGAATTGATAAAATCATACTTGCGCAATAGACAACAAAAAGTGTGTATTCGCAAAGGACCTCAAAGTAGTAAATCCACCGTAATTACTAGAAATATTGGAATACCGCAAAGAAGCATTATTGGTCCTTTGCTCTTAGTTATTCACATAAATTACGAATGTCTAATGAGTTTCAATAAAATAAATTTATGACGATAAATGCTGATGATATTTATCTTCTAGTGAAGGGAGAAGCATATCCGGGAGTAATGAAAAACTGTAACGATTTATTTAGAAAAACAAAGGAGTGGTTGACTAACAACAAACTGATAAATTAATCAACAATACAGCACAATTACGAGACTTCGAGGAAACTGAGCAGTATTACTTATGGGTTACGATTGGTATCATATATTTAATTAAAGTAGCATCAAAGATCCTTTTTATTTCCAATTTTGATCAATCTTATACGGTATTATGCAGTAGTTCTGGTACAAAAAAGAGCAATTCAAGGATTCTTGCAGATCTATATTTAAACAAATGGAATATTTACCTTGTATGGCCCATACATATTAGAATGTTTAATGTACCTTCACCGATTAATAGTCACTGAAAAATCTCTTTTATATACGGCAATCAAATTTTACAATAAATTCCCCCTACAAATGAAAGTCCTTATGTACAGAAATAAATTTAAAAAATGAATTAAAAAACTTCTTGTGGGCAATGGCCGATTATTTACATGCCAATATTAACTATCTTCTCGTCAAATGCTATGATGTAATTTCATTCTATGTTGACAATAATAAATTTTGTAAATGCATTTTTTTAAAATTGATATTATAATAAAATAGAATTCTACATTTCTCAGCAGAGTGCTGGAAATTCACCTATCCCAGATATGAAGTATAAGGGGATGAGGCTCGGTCGTCATTTATTTAACCCTTCCACTGCTGATTACGTCTGGATGTGTCATTCAGCTACTAATGTTCAGTGAGTATGACGTCCTCGAACGTCAGTCATAGAACTTTGTTAAAACTAATTAATAACTGATCAATTGTTGTTTAGCATTGATTAGAGCCGCATGTTTATGGCCTGACCATCTAAGTATAGTGTTGTAAATTGTGTATCACCCAAGTGTTAACTATTTTCACTAGAATACAAATAAAATTCAAACTAATAAAAGCATCATGAAAATGTAAGACAGCCATTGTGTTAAGGATTACCGCTCATTGAAGTTCCACGTAGGTATATCCGTGAATTCCTGTTTTGGCGAGGTACTTTGCTAGACTTCTAGGAATTAGACCTGTAGTTGAAAGAGTTACAAGCACAACTTCAACCTGGTCAGCATGCCACATCTGTTTGATTTCCAGTGCCACGTCTGTATATTTAACCATCTCTCTTGGTATTTTTCTAAAACGTTGTTGTAATTTGGCACTGATATGTCCAGAAAAAGAATTTAGTTGGCTTCCTTGTCAACCACCACAATATTTTAATCATAAATCAACCTTTTCCAAATTTTGTGAATGAAAAATGTTTCTCTTATAATTTTTTAGCTATTGTGGAATACGCAAAACCTGAATCGGCCTCATAACTTATTGGTATATTTTCAACAATCATATGTACCAAAATAGATTTAATACTTTCATTCTTATCTACATTTTCGCTTAAATTACCAAAATTCAACGATAATATATCATATTTATCAGCAACCTGTTCAGCACGATTAGTAGGCTTTATGGACGCATAATGAAGGATCGAACAGAAGAAGAATATCAAAGTTGTGAATCCGAAGAACAAAGTGGCTTCAGAGCGGGGCGCTCATGTACGGATAACACCTTCACAATGAAACGACTAATTGGAAAACATAAAAAAGTATTCAGAAAAACACCTCTTTTTTATATCGACCTAGTCAAAGCATATGACAATGATCCTATCATGAAACTATGGGGAAATATGAGACAAACTCGCATCATTGAAAATTTGATTCCAGCTTTCGATCTCTTGAAATTATTGAATAAGCTGAAATACTGTTAAATTGAGTGTATTCGTTTTAACTTGTATTTTCTACTTGTAGTTACTTGTGTTTTGCTGAAACAGGTGTATCCACACTTCTCGGATACCTTAGGGTTTATCTATTCACATATACTTACTATTTATTGAATATATTATCATTATAATATGTGATAATATTTTATAAAACAATGTTACTGGTCATATGATAGAATTTTCTATATTCTTGAATAGTTTTTTACTATAGCTGTGTCGGCTTATTTAAAGAGACAATGTCCTTGAGATACGGAAATAAATTTATACAATAAATTACCGCTACCAGTAAAAACCCTAATATCCTGCACTATATTCAAAAAATAAATTAAAAACTTTTTGTGGACATTGACCATATAACAATATTGATTAGGTACATGCCATTATGAACTAATTTCCCATTGAATAACCTATTATCTATTATTTTTTAGATAAATAATATTTTAAATGTTGTTGTCGTCATTTCTGAAAGGAAAATGCATGTCGTTGTAGCAAATTTCGGAATATCCCGAAAACATCGAAACCACTAATATTTTATAATGAAACATCAAACCAAACCCAATAAAGAACGTGAATAAAAACGAACCAATGAACATTTAGAAACTAAAAAATCTCCATCTTCAATTTCTTATCTACGAATTGAAGTACTTATACTTAGTTTGAAATTTTCATTAACATTTACAAAAATCGAAAGCGTATTCAATAATGGTTTTTGTGTTTGAATAATCGAATAGAGAAATAAAATACCAACGATAAGCTGCGACATCAACGTAGAAATAAATCCACTTTAATAATTCATACAGTTTTCTTTATATCATTGTTATATATTCAACAATCACTTACCTTTGGCCATACCGCTTTATCAAACCACTCGTTGAGCGCTGAAACAAAAATATCAACTCAAGTACTTATTTTAACATTGTTGCGAATTATTTTCAGAAATGAGAAACAAAATTTCGGAAAAATTCAAGAGTAATATATTCTTACACCTTCATAGACGAAATTATTCTGTCTGAAAAATATGATGCGGAATAGAAAATTTTCCTTTCCCTATCTCATCTTATACAATATTTCTACTTTGAGTTCTCATCCTAGAAAATTTTATTTGAAATAAACCTAGCAAATAAGGAAAATATTAAAATGGCAGTGTTCATTCTACCCTTTCTTGAAGAATGTGTCATATTTTAATTTATCATTATGTTTCCAAAAAATAAAGTCGTAGAAATTCATTTTATTATATAAGTCTGATAAAATATCCAATACCAAGGAGCACAACAACAAGTCCAAACACTACAACGAAAAACATGGTAACTTCAAGAAAATTATTATTCCTATAATAAATAATGAAGAAGCTAGACCATTCAGAAGCTATGGATAATGCGGTAGACGATAGGAGACATCTACAATCGGAGATAAGACACAGAAAGTCCAAGGATCGTCAGTTCATCGGCATTGTATGTATTTTTTGTATACAATGATTCTCAAAAGTCGCCTACATCCCCTCTTTCTTTTGAACGGTGCTACTTAGATTGATGAAATTTGGAGCGTGAAAATTCACTATTGTAAGCTTTTCTAGTAGTGGTAACAGGTGACGTAATATGCGTCTGTGATGTCACCTGGCAACTGGAACTATTATTATTAAATGGGACCTTATGGCAAGTGACACTTCGTTTGAAAACTATTCAGAATACATATTCAATCATACTAATTTTTTATAGATTTACGGTGATTTTGATAGTTAAAATAAATAAACACTAAATTTGAGTTTCGCTTTTAATTAATAAAGATTCAAAAGTCCGCTTATGGTTAATAGTAAAAAAAAGGCGAAGTATTTCAATTGACACTTTTGTATGCGATAATATCTTGAATTTCTAGTTTAATTATTGTTTAACGAAACGTTTAAGTATCTACATAAAGAAAATGGTACGTGTTCTAGCTGACAAAGTAACAGCTATTTTAATTATTGGTGACACTTCTTCTTTCACAGCCCAAGTAGCGTCTACCTGTGGGGTCAGTTATGGCACAGTACACAGACAGGGTGTTGACCAAAAAGACATTTCATCCATACCCATTAAAAATGGTACATCAACTTTCAGAAGACGACCCCGACCGAAGGCTGCAATTGTATGAAAATATGTCCACCAAAATTCTCCAGCAGCCAGACTATGTAAGGGCATTTGTCTTAGTGACGAAAGTACTTTCTTCCTTAATGGATATGTTAATACTCGAAATGTCGGGTATTGGAGTGACACAAATCCTCTCATGTTTCGTGAAAAACATACAGTTCCCATTAAAAGTGAATGTCTGGGCACGTATTATAGGAAATCATATAGTCAGTCAATTTTTTCAACTCTAATTTAACCGGGATGTTAGAAAACGCAATTGAACCGTTAATTCTTCAAATTCTGGAAGACAATCCAGATGGATTTGGTAACCTGTAAATAACGTTCCAAGAAGATAGTGCTCCTGCACACTATTACTTTAGAGTAAGACGTTATTTAAATCAGGAATAGATGGATTGTATGACGCGGTTCAATAGAATGGCCAGATCGGTCACCAGATCTAACACCTTCAGAATTTTTTGTGGGAATATCTTAAACCCTCAGATTAACAAATAAAATAGATATGTTTGTTTTGATCTTTTCTTGCCCCAATATTGAGTCACATTCTAAGCTCACTTGCGGATACTTCTACTGCTTTGCCATATTTACAAAGTCTCTTTAGTTGCAGGAAAAATTAAATTAAAAGTTAATTGAAAACGTGTTGAAAAGTTGGGCAAATTAAAAAAATGTCATACTAATTCATGCATTTGAGTCGCTATTTTTAAAATTAATTAATAATACTTGAATTTTATTTATTGAAAGCATATTCTTATATAAATTTTAAACAAGTATTTGTCGTATCCTTAGATACCTTTATGGTTATAACTAAAAGTGGCAACATTTCCCAAAATTTCAGTACCTGTTTAATGTGTCAATAGTAATTTATTTAGTAGATTTATCCTTGTTTAATTACCATATAAAGAGAGATGCAAATATCGTCAGACTGTGATCGACGATCATTTCGAATATATCGTAGTATTGTAGTAAATAATGTCAAACGTGGTTTGTTTATACGAGCGCCATTAAGACTAGAGAGTAAACATTCAGTTCTTTCGATTTGATGTGTTTTTGAAAAATTTTAGTGATAAAATAAACTTTTAAGTTAATTAATTTAATGTTTTTGGATTATCGTGGTTCGTCGGTGCCAAGTTTGTCAGAAAAACAGCCGAAATAACCAAGGCCATGTAGCTACAATACCATCCCCAGTTTTTGTAATTCATTCATTATTTCACTACTGGCGTTTAGAATTGTTGGCCGCAAAAATAAACGTGTTTATGAATGAATAGCCCTCTCTATGTTCATTATTACTCTAAGCTTAAACCTAAAGTTTACGCTACAGTTCATGACAGTATTGACGTTTGAAAGCGACAAATTGTTGAAGAATGTAGGGCACTTTCCCCTGACACATTTTATCGAGTCCGACAAAAGTTTAATAATAAGATGTTTCACTGCCAGCAAGTAGATAGAGCATATTTTGAAAAATTATTTCAAGAACTTGTTCTTAAATATTTATTAATTGAAAGCAAAACCCAAATTTTGGTGTTAATTTATTTTAACCATCAAAAATATCTTAAGTCCAAAAAAATTAGATTGATTGAATAGGTATTCTAAGTACCTCTCAAACGAGCTGTCGCATGACATAAGGTCCCATATAATATTATTGGTTTCAATTGCCTGGTGACGTCACAGAAATTCAGTAAAGTCAAATTCATTATGTGTGCAAAATAAATACTGTAGTGCTATTGTGTTAGTTAAATATTTTCAAATTATTCCTTTGAAGAAGAACTAGTAAAGGTAACTACAGGAGTTCACCAAAAAGTGAAATTGCTCAAAAATGGAAAATTACCATGCCCGGTAGGAATAAACAATAAAGTCGGTAAATATGGTACAACAAAATTATTTCAATTGAAAGCACAACTGTTCACAATGTCTATAAAATGATCCTTCTGTTTCTGAAGAATGGAAATAAGCTTTAGTAACACCTTTATATAAGAAATTAGACGTAAACAATTGTGCATTTATTATTTATTAGTATCAAACCAATATATGAAATAATTTGTACTCACATATGGCATCCACAGTGTAGAATCTCCATAACCATATTCCATAATCTCCATCACTTTTAAAACCGATCCGCGAAACACACCGCAATCGATACCGAAGTTTACGAATCACTTTGAAGATCGCGGCGGTTGCTTACCACATTCATGATCAGTTTCCAAATGCATACATTACATAATTATCCCCATATACAAACTTATCAATTCACGACGCTAGATCAATTTCTAGCTATAAAGTACAAACTTTGTATACCAAATCGTTTATTATAAGACAAAATTAGTTACATCCAAGAATCTTGGCCTTGTAATTCAAGAAAGTTCAACATATTATTCATAAAGTCATTTGAGTGATAATGACGTCTAAAAGTTTCAACAAAATTAGAGATATAAACCCTTGATAAAAATCACGATGATATATTGGATCAATTAACGATATTTTTAATTAATTAAAATGCATCATGCGCTGACACGCTGACACCCCGAGTCAAAGTCAATTTGAGGTGTCAGGGTCTCAATCTGCCTACTTTCTGATATCAAAAGACGGTGTCATGGAATGACGGCTTGACGAGATATTAGAGTGCCTTCTACTCTATCTCAACAAAACTTTTTGAAAGAGAGAGCAGCTGCAATGAAGCATTTTTTGCGAATTAATTGGGAAGGAGATTTTGAGAAAATTGACAAATTTGTATAAAATATCGATATTCTAGAAAATAATTTCAAAAAGCAAAACTGTCAAGATTTTATTTGATTATTTTCTCTAGTATGTATGCATATAATTTTTAATTCGTTATTGTACTTAGGGATAATTATGTTACGTCATTTTATCTCATCAACCAAACATAGATTAAAAAGCTTGTTGAAACACAAAAAACTAGTAAATTTATGAATAAAATATATAAAATATTATCCACAAAATGATGAAGCTCCTATTGAATTCCACTTCTCCATGGTACCTAGGAAAAAATATACAATTCGTCCTATCATTTCATATTTAGATATGTTCGTTTGAAAGCTTGTGTGACCACAAGAAATGTAAGAAGATAAATAATTTCAACATTTTTGTATTTTATTTGGTTTTTCCAAATTTACTAGTCATACGATTTCTGTATTTTTGGAATAAAAATTAATAGACAAATTGAATTATATCGAAAAATTGTTTGAATGCCTTCTCTACAATATTTATAGATATTTTTGAATAATTTAAACAAAGAATTGATTTTTAAACGACATTTAAAATTCACCTCTTCTAACATGGTCCCCCTGTGCGTTTTGGTTATACAATATTGTCCGAAAATGCAGGATAAAATAATTATCTGTTCAACCAGTAACTTAAATTGTAGCTTCCGTTGAAAATCTTGTGTGACCACAAGTGAATATGTACAATAATAACTTGACTGTAAAAAATATTTTTTCTTTAATTTAACTCTTAGTCAATTGTCCTGAAATCCTAATTTGTTATTAATAATAACCTATAATCTATTGTTTTCTCATATAACTAATATTTTAAATGTTTTTGCCGTCATCCCTGAAAGAAAAATGCATATCGTTGTAACACATTCCTGAGTCTCCTGGAAACAATTAAAAATCAAAATTTTATCATAAAAAATCAAAGCATACCCAGTAAATAACAAAAATAAAAACGCATCAATCAAAATTTGGAAAATAAAAAATCTCCATTTTCATTTACAATTTCACCTCAATAAATTGAAATACTTATACTTACTTTGAATTTTTCATAAAAAAACGAGAAAGGAATAAGTAATGACAAGCTCCGAAATCGAAGGAGCAATACATATTTTTGATAATTAATATAAAATATTTTTATTTTTGTTATATATTCAACAATCACCTACCTTTTTTGGCATACCGCATTATCGAATCGCGCGCGTTATATAATTTTCGTTTCGTTACGGTTTAAATTCGCGAGTCGAATCACTCGTTAAACGCTGAAACAAAAACATGATATCAATTTGCTATTTTTTCATATTTTTCCGAATTATTTAAAGAAAAGAAGGAAATAGAAACTTTTGGAAACATTCAAGAACAATATAACAAACGAAAGTCTAACGTCTTAAAAACATTATGTTGAATACAAAATTTTCCTCTCCTTCGTTCTTTAATTTCTTATTAGGTTACAATATACTAGAAATTATAAAATAAGAGGCTTTTTAGGGACTGCTTTTTTTCTATTATACTTATTGTGATAAAATAAAATCCAACAGAACTACAGCAACTTCAACCCTTAGAAGCCATTCAATATATAACCAAGGAACTCAAAATCAATCCCACAAACGACAACGAAAATCCTGGTAACTTCAAGAAAATTATTACTCCTATAATTAATTCTAAAAAAGGTGGACCACTCAGAAAGAGAAATCGACTAAAGTTAACTTCATAATGTGTGCACAATAAATACTTCTGTTAGTTAAAACCAGTTCAAAATTATTTTTTATATTTTAAATTATTCCTTTGGAGGAAAACTGATAACGGTGACCACAAAAGAAGTTAACAATAAAGTAAAATTGCTCAAAAAGGGAGAATTGCCGTGCCCGGTAGGCATATGCAATAATTGAACAAAATGACACAATAAAATTATTATAATTGAGAGCACAACTGTGTACAAAATGGGGATCCAGTTCCACAAGAATGGAAACCCGCTTTATTATAATTTATAAATTTTTTGTATTTATTTTCAGGTTTAATATATGTTTGTTGGTTTTCCGATTGGAATGTTACGGCAATAGGAAAATGATCTGTTATACAACTCTGTATAATAAACGATTTGAATTTGAGTTGGTGTTTACATTTTATAAAGAAATGGTCTATACAAGATCCACTACTTGGTCGTGTAACATCGTTTATATAAGATATGAACCCGTGTGCATTCATTAGATTCTTGTATTCTTCTGCATAATCGTATTCTGACAATGTATCAATATTTATATCACCAGTTATTATCTGAATATCATTGTTTCCTATTCCTTCTAGATACGTTTCCAACCCGATATTGAATTGAATAGGGCAAGTATTAGGAGATCTATAGAGAGCTGTGATTGATATTTTATAATTCCGATCTTCAATAATTATCTGTAAAGCTTTTATTTCTGAAATATCTTTTATACTGTATGAAAAGTCAAGTGTTTCCCTAATAAACACTATAACCCCATCGTTTTTATTCAATTTCCCCTCATTATACAATGTTTGGCAACCTTTCATACGAATAACTTCAAGATCATTCACTATGTATGTTTCCGTTTCCGGAATGGATGATGCATTGCGGATATCGGCAAGAATATCAAGGTTGGAACGGAGAACAAAATGAATACGTGAGAGACATTATGAAGAAAAAAAATACAATAATAGAAGAAATTGAACAGAAACAATTTATATGCTATGGGAATGTTTGCAGAATAAATGAACATAGACTACTACGACAGATACTGGATTGTTCAACCCATGGACTAAGACACACAGAAAGACCAAAAAAGAACTGGTCGCAAGACATCAATAAGGCCATGATTGAAAGGAACTTATTGGAAAATGACTTTTCGTGATAAAAATTAATGGAAGTAGGGTCCTTGTTTGGTAATAAAATATTTATCATATACTATTAAATTAAATTCCACTCACCACTATTTATCTCCAAGTAGAGCATCGATCTATTCAAACCTCTTGCAGTATCACATGACGGACGAAATTTCAGCATGAAACCTGTAACAAATGTAAAATATGTAGGTATTATCATATATAAAGAGATTGTCATATTAGATGTATTATATTTTCCAGTGTGTATTTCCTGACCGTTATAATTTAAATTTTCGTTTTAGTTTATTCCTGGTTATCGACCAATATAGTTAATAGGTAAAAATGACGAGATTCTTTGTATTGTTTACATTCTTTTCTCATTTATTCCATTTTCTCAACTACGTTTTGGCGTATTGCCATTTTCATGTATTTCATTTTCATTGTAGATAAAATGAAATACTTTAAAATGGCGATACGCCGAAACATGGTTGAAAAAATGAAATAAATGAGAAAAGAATGTAAACAATACAAAAAATCTCGTTATTTTTAACTATTAGCTATATTGGTCGTTAACCAGGAATAAACTAAAAAGTAAATTTAAATGTATTATGAAAAGTTACAACTAATCCTTTATTAATTTAAATACCTCAAAAAATGCATTCCTGTTAGATATCTTTGAAGGCTATATTTCGCAGTAGTGGAAAGTCGTCTCCGTTATGGTATACCGGCTTGTAGAAGTGCCTTGAACAATTTTCTGAAGATCATGATGTGTAGACCCAATACCTATTTGTGAAATCGATTATATAGAAAAAGAAACATCATATATTTGACCTGAAACAATTATACTTTCAATGAGCATTTGCAAAATACCATCCAATAAAAGATTTGAGATACTTACTTGCACATAGATATGTAATCGAAATTAAGCACCATTATATTGCTCCGAGAATGATACAGTTCTTCTGTCAACGATATTTTTCATCCTTTACGCCAAATATGAGGGCTAGAGCCTTTCCCTCGATTTAAGAATATTTTATTTCATTGGATTTTAACATAGTGGACGCAAACGCATTTGGTCCTCCCGTTTTACCTTTGTAAACATGAGCTCTAGTTTTATTTTTTGGATTAAAATCCACTAATAACGAAGAGATGTCAACATGGCCTTCGTCTCCTCGAAACTTCTGTACACTCAGGCGTCTATCTCCATTTCGTATCTTTTTTTAACAAAGAATAAAGATCTTAAAAAGTGTGACTCATTCTCAATAAACCATAACTGTTTCTAGATCCTTGGCTTTTTCAATAGCCGTAACTCGTTTTTTCAGATTGTGAAACTAATCAAATTTTTTCTATAAAATGACCTTATTTAACCGAATTTTGAAAAATGTACATTCGTTTTTTTTTACTTTTCCACGACCATCAAGACGCTTAAAAACTTTTCCTAAACGCTCCAAATGCTCTTGGTTATCTTTATCTGTTACTCAGATATTGTAAAGGAAACTGACAACACCAGGAAAGAAAACATTTGTACCATTATATTTTGAAATTTCGCTGAGGCATTAGATATCCAGTGAGGTAAACGGGTATTAGAATGTAGTCCCTGGAATCTTCTGTAAATTCCAACTGTCAATAGGCTTCCGAGAGATCGAATTAGACAAAGTGAATTTAATAGAACAAACCTTGGCGATGGATATATTTCTTGATTTATCAAAGACATATGATTGATTAAATCAAATTATACCAATACAGCGTAAGGAGTAATCCGTTGGAATTGATAAAATCCTACTTGCGCAATAGACAACAAAAAGTGTGTATTCGCAACGGACCTCAAAGTAGTAAATCCACCGTAATTACTAGAAATATTGGAATACCGCAAAGGAGCATTATTGGTCCTTTGCTCTTAGTTATTTACATAAACTACTTATGTCTAATGAATTTCAATAAAATCAATTTTTGACGGTAAATGCTGATGATACTCATCTTCTGGTAAAGGGAGAAGCATATCCGGGAGTAATGAAAAACTGATAAGATTTATTTAGAAGGACAAAGGAGTGGTTGACAAACAACAAACTGATAAATTAATTAATAACACAGCACACTGACGAGACTTCGAGGAAACTGAGCAGTATTACTTATGGGTTACGAGTTGCTATCATATATTTAATTAAAGTAGCATCAAAGATCCTTTTTATTTCCAATTTTGATCAATCTTATACGGCATTATGTTCTGGAGTAGTTCTGGTACAGAAAAGAGCAATTCAAGGATTCTTGCAGATCTATATTTAAAACAAATTGAATATTTACCTTGTATGGCTGATACATATTAGAATGTTTAATGTACACTCACCGATTAACCGTCACTGAAATATCCCCTTTATATACGGCAATCAAATTTTACAATATATTACCCCTGCAAATGAAAATATCCAGCAATAAATTTAAAGAAGGAATTAAATAACTTCTTGTGGACATTCGCCATATAACATTAATCATTATTAACATGCCAATACGAACTATCTTCCCGTTAAATTTTATGACGCAATTTCATTTTATGTTAACAACTATAATATTTTTGTAAATGCATTTTTATAAAATTATGATTATTATAAAATAGAATTCTACATTTCTCAGCAGAGTGCTGGAAATTCACCTATCCCAGATATGAGGTATCAGGGGATGAGGCTCGGTCGTCATTTGTTTAAGAATTTACGTATACTATGACACGTGTTAAAGATTACCGTTCATCAAAGTTCCACGTAGGTGTTTCCGTGAATTCATATTTTGGCGAGGCTCTTTTGGTTGACTTCTAGGAATTAGGGCCGCGGTTGCTAAAATTACAGGCACGACTTCAACCTTATCAGCATGCCACATCTGTTTGATTTCCAGTACCACGTCTGCATATTTAACCATCTCTCTTCGTATTTTTCTAAAACCTGGTTGTCCTTTTGTACTGAGTTCGCTTCCTTATCGACCACCACAATATACTGATGATAAATCATCCTTTTCCAAATATTGTATATGAAAAATGTTTCTCTTATAATTTCTCAGATATTGCGGCATGCGCAAAACCAGAATCGGTCTCAAAGTATATTGGTATTTTCAACAATCAAATTTCATATTTATCAGCAACCTGCCCAGCATGATTAGTAGGCTTTATCGACGCATAATGAAGGATCGAATAGAATAAGAATATCAGAAGTCGAAGAACAAAATGGCTTCATGTACAGATAACACGCTGAATCAGGAGTATCCACACCTCTCGGATACCTTCGGGTTTATCTATTCACATATATATTTATAATTTTTTTGTAGTATTGTGTGAATATATTATCATTATAATATGTGATAATATTTTATAAAACAATGTCACTGGGCATATGCTAGAATTTTTTATATTCTTGAATAGTTCTTTACTATACCTGTGACAATTTATTTAAAAAGTCAAAGGAGTGGTTCACAAAAAATAAACTGATATTAAATAAATTAAAAACACAACACATTGATGAAACTTCGAGGAATCTGAGCAGTATTACTTACAGGTTACGAGTTGTTACCATATATTAAAATAAAGAAACATCAAAGATCCTTTATTTTTCCAATATTGGTCCACCTGATTATATGGCATTATATTCTGGGGTAGTTGTCTTTGACAAAATATTTGTAGTACAGAAAAGGGCAATTCACATAAGAAATTGCATAAATTCTAAAGATTATTGCATATAAATATTTAAAGCAAATGGAATAGTAAGTAACCTTGTATGGCTTATACATATAAGAATGTTTAATGTATCTTTTTAAATATAAACAAAGATTTAAAGCGTGATTTGAAACACTATACCAATTAACCGTCACTGAAAAATCTCCAGATACGGAAATACCTTTTTACAATAAATTACCGCTACTAATAAAAACCCTAATATCCTGCAATATATTCAAAAAATAAATTGAAAAGTTTTTGTGGACATTGGCCATATAGCGTTATTGATTAGTTACATGCCAATATGAACTACCTTCCCGTTAAATAACCTATTATCTATTATTCTTCAGATAAATAATATTTTAAATGTTTTTGTTGTCATTTCTGAAAGGAAACTGCAAGTCGTTGTAGCAAATTTCGGAATATCCCGAAAACATCGAAACCACGTAAATTTTATAATTAAATATCGAAACAAACCCAATAAATAACATGAATAAAAACACACCAATCAAAATTTAGAAATTAAAAAATCTCCATCTGCAAATTCTCATCTATGAATTGAAGTACTTCATAAACATTTTCAAAAATCGAATGTTATATATTCAACAATCACTTACCTTTGGCCATACCGCTTTATCAAACCACCTGTTGAGCGCTGGAACAAAAATATAAATTCAAGTATTAATTTTTTAACATTGTTCCGAATTATTTTCAGAAAAAGAGAAACAATATTTCGTAAAAATTTAAGAGTAATATATTCTTGCATCTTCAGAGATGAAATTATCCTGTCTGGAGAATATGATGTGGAATAGAAAATTTTCCTTTCCCTTTCTCATCTTATACATGATTTCTACTTTGAGTTTCTATTCTGGAAAATTTTATTTGAAATAAACCTAGCAATTAAGGAATATATTAAAATGGCAGTGTTTATTCTCCCCTTTTTTCAAAAATGTGTCATATTTTAATTTATCACTATGTTTACAAAAAATAAACTTCTAGAAATTAGATTATCAGATGAGACTGCTATTTTAATAAACTAAGTCTAATAAAATATCCAAAATTCAAGAATACCACACCAGGTTCAATCCATAACGGCATTTTCATACATAGCCAAGGAGGAAAACAACAAGCCCAAAAACGGCAACGAAAAATCTGGTACCTTAAAGAAAATTATTATTGCTATAATAAATACTAAGAAAGCTAGACCATTCAGAACCTATGGAGATTAGACACAGAAAGTCCAAGGATCGCCAGTCCATGGGCATTGTATTTATTTTTTGTATACAGTGATTCTCAAAACGATCGGGTCCACCAAATATTGGTATTGATAAACAAATTGATATAGCGTCTACCTGTGGAGTCAGTCATAATACTGTACACAGGGTGTTGACCAAAAATCCACGAAAATTCTCCAACAGCCACACTATGTAAGGGCAATTTGTTTTAGTGACGAAAGTACTTTCTTCCTTAACGGATATGTTAATACTCGAAATGTGAGGTATTGGAGTGACATAAATCCTCTCATGTTTCGTGAAAAACATACAGTTCCCATTAAAAGTGAATGTCTGGGCACGTATTTTGGGAAAGCACATAGTCAGGCAATTTTATTAACTTTAATTTAACCGGGATGTTAGAAAACGCAATTGAACCGTCAATTCTTCAAATTCTGGAAGACACTCTAGATGAATTTGGTAACTTGGAAATAACGTTCCAAGAAGATGGTGCTCCTGCACACTATTACTTTGCAGTAAGTCGTTGATAAAATGAGGAATAGATGGATTGGATGACGCGGTTCAATAGAATGGCCAGATCGGTCACCGGATCTAATTTTTTGTGGGAATAGTTAAAATCTAAAGTTTACGCTACAGTTCATGACAGTATTGACGTATGAAAGCAACGAATTTTTGAAGAATGTAGGGCACTTTCCCCTGACACATTATATCAAGTCCGACAAGAGTTTAATAATAGGATGTTTTACTGCCAGGAAGTAGATAGAGCATATTTTGAAAAATTATTACAAGAACTTGTTCTTAAATATTTATTAATTAAAAGCAAAACCCAAATTTTAGAGTTTATTTATTTTAACCATCAAACATATCTTAAATCCAAAAAAAATAGAATGATTGAATAGGTATGCTAAATACCTTTCAAACGAGTTGTCACATGACATAAGGTCCCATTTTATATTATTGGTTTCAACTGCCTGGTGACGTCACCGATGCCTATTACGTCATCTGTTACCACTAGTAAAGGAGCTTACAATAGACCATTTTCACTCTCCAAATTTCATCAGTATCACCGTTCAAAATAAAAGAGCGGCGAAGGGACATTTATTAAGCATTCTTAGACCTACTGTAAACAAGGAACTATAAGCTATTGTAATTGAAGACATTTTAAACCACTCAGAAACAGAAATTCAGTAAAGTCAAATTCATTATGTGTGCAAAATAAATACTGTAGAACTATTGTGTTAGCTAAATATTTTTAAATTATTCCTTTGAAGAAGAACTAGTAAAGATAACTACAGGAGTTCACCAAAAAGTGAAACTGCTCAAAAATGGAAAATTACCATGCCCGGTAGGAATAAACAATAAAGTCGGTAAATTATACCAATTGATAGCACAACTATTCACAATGTATATAAAATGATCCTTCTGTTTCTGAAGAATGGAAATAAGCTTTAGTAACACCTTTATATAAGAAATTAGACGTAAACAATTGTGACAATTACAGGGAACTGTCAGTTACCAGCATTTAGTATTTATTAGTATCAAACCAATATATGAAATAATTTGTACTCACATATGGCATCCACAGTGTAGAATCTCCATAACCATATTCCATGTTCCATAATCTCCATCACTCTTAAAACCGATCCGCGAAACACACCGCAATCGATACCGAAATTTACGAATCACTTTGAAGATCACGGCGGTTGCCTACTACATTCATGATCAGTTTCCAAATGCAAACATTACATAATTATCCCCATGTACATTCTTATCAATAATTCACGACGCTAGATTAATTTCTAGCTATGAAGTACAAATTTTGTATACCAAATAGTTTATTATAAGAAAAAATTAGTTACACCCAAGAATCTTGGCCTTGTAATTCAAGAAAGTTCAACATATTATTCATAAAGTCATTTGAGTGATAATGACGTCTAAAAGTTTCAACAAAATTAGAGATATAAAGCCTTGATAAAAATCACGATAATATATTGGATCAATTAACGATATTTTTAATTAATTAAAATGCATCATGCGCTAACTCCCCGAGTCAAAGTCAATTTGAGGTGTCAGAGTCTCAATCTGCCTACTCCCTGATCTCAAAAGACGGTGTCATGGAATGACGGCTTGACGAGATATTAGAGTGCTTTCTACTCTATCTCAACAAAACTTTTTGAAAGAGAGAGCAGCTGCAATGAAGCATTTTTGCGAATTAATTGGGAAGGAGATTTTGTGAAAATTGACAAATTTGTATAAAATATCGATATTCTAGAAAATAATTTCAAAAAGCAAAACTGTCAAGATTTTATTGGATTATTTTCTCTAGTATGTATGCATGTAATTTTTAATTCGTTATTGTACTTAGGAATAATTATGTCACGTCATTTTATCTCATCAACCAAACATAGATTGAAAAGCTTGTTAAAACACAAAAAACTAGTAAATTTATAAATGAAATATATAAAATATTATCCACAAAATGATGAAGCTCCTATTGAATTCCACTTCTCCATGGTACCTAGGAAAAAATATACAATTCGTCCTATCATTTCATATTTAGATATGTTCGTTTGAAAGCTTGTGTGACCACAAGAAATGTAAGAAGATAAATAATTTCAACATTTTTGTATTTTATTGACTTTTTCCAAATTTACTAGTAATACGATTTTTTTATTTTTGGAATAAAAATTAATAGATAAATTGAATTATATCGAAAAATTGTTTGAATGTCTTCTTTACAATATTTATAGATATTTTTGAATAATTTATACAAAGAATTGATTTTTAAGCGACCTCAAAAATTCACCTCTTTTAACATGTTCCCCCTGTGCGTTTTAGTTATACAATATTGTCCAAAATTGCAGGATAAAATAATTATCTGTTCAACCAGTAACTTAAATTGTAGCTTCCGTTGAAAATCTTGTGTGACCACAAGTGAATATGTACAATAATAACTTGACTGTAAAAAATATTTTTTCTTTAATTTAACTCTTAGTCAATTGTCCTGAAATCCTAATTTGTTATTAATAATAATCTATAATCTATTGTTTTCTCATATAACTAATATTTTAAATGTTTTTGCCGTCATCCCTGAAAGAAAAATGCATATCGTTGTAACACATTCCTGAGTCTCCTGGAAACAATTAAAAATCAAAATTTTATCATAAAGAATCAAAGCATACCCAGTAAATAACAAAAATAAAAACGCATCAATCAAAATTTGGAAAATAAAAAATCTCCATTTTCATTTACGATTTCTCATCAATAAATACTTATACTTACTTTGAATTTTTCATAAAAAAACGAGAAAGGAATTAGTAATGACAAGCTCCGAAATCGAAGAAGCAATACATATTTTTGATAATTAATATAAAACATTTTTATTTTTGTTATATATTCAACAATCACCTACCTTTTTTGGCATACCGCATTATCGGATCGCGCGCGTTACATAATTTTCGTTTCGTTACGGTTTAAATTCGCGAGTCGGATCACTCGTTGAACGCTGAAACAAAAACATGAATTCAAGCTGCTATTTTTTCATATTTTTTCGAATTATTTAAAGAAAAGAAGGAAATAGAAACTTTTGGAAACATTCAAGAGCAATATAACAAACGAAAGTCTAACGTCTTAAAAACATTATGTTGAATACAAAATTTTCCTCTCCTTCGTTCTTCAATTTCTTATTAGGGGACAAGTAAATATACTTCTAGAAATTATAAAATAAGAGGCTTTTTAGGGACTGCTATTTTTCTATTATACTTATTGTGATAAAATATTGAAAATCCAACAGTACTACAGCAACTTCAACCCTTAGCAGCCATTCCATACATAACCAAGCAACACAAAATCAATCCCAAAAACGACAACGAAAATCCTGGTAACTTCAAGAAAATTATTACTCCTATAATTAATTCTAAAAAAGGTGGACCACTCAGAAACAGAAATCGACTAAAGTCAACTTCATAATGTGTGCACAATAAATACTTACGTACAATTCTGTTAGTTAAAACCAGTTTAAAATGATTTTTTATATTTCAAATTATTCATTTGGAGGAAAACTGATAACGGTGACCACGAAAGAAGTTAACAAAAAAGTAAAATTGCTCAAAAAGGGAGAATCGCCGTGCCCGGTAGGCATATGCAATAATTGAACAAAATGACACAATAAAATTATTATAATTGAGAGCACAACTGTGTACAAAATGGGGATCCAGTTCCACAAGAATGGAAACCCGCTTTATTATAATTTATAAATTTTTTGTATTTATTTTCAGGTTTAATATATGTTTGTTGGTTTTCCGATTGGAATGTTACGGCAATAGGAAAATGATCTATTATACAACACTGTATAATAAACGATTTGAATTTGAGTTGGTGTTCACATTTTATAAAGAAATGGTCTATACAAGATCCACTACTTGGTCGTGTAACATCGTTTATATAAGATATGAACCCGTGTGCATTCATTAGATTCTTGTATTCTTCTGCATAATCGTATTCTGACAATGTATCAATATTTATATCACCAGTTATTATCTGAATATCATTGTTTCCTATTTCTTCTAGATACGTTTCCAACCCGATATTGAATTGAATAGGGCAAGTATTAGGAGATCTATAGAGAGCTGTGATTGATATGTTATAATTCCGATATTCAATGATTATCTGTAAAGCTTTCATTTCTGAAATATCTTTTATACTGTATGAAAAGTCAAGTGTTTCCCTAATAAACACTATAACTCCATCGTTTTTATTTAATTTCCCCTCATTATACAATGTTTGGCAACCTTTCATACGAATAACTTCAAGATCATTCACTATGTATGTTTCCGTTTCCGGAATGGATGATGCATTGCGGATATCGGCAAGAATATCAAGGTTGGAACGGAGAACAAAATGAATACGTGAGAGACATTATTAAAAAAAAAATACAATAATAGAAGAAATTGAACAGAAACAATTTATATGCTATGGGAATGTTTGCAGAATAAATGAACATAGACTACTACGACAGATACTGGATTGTTCAACCCATGGACTAAGACACACAGAAAGACCAAAAAAGAACTGGTCGCAAGACATCAATAAGGCCGTGAATGAAAGGAACCTATTCGAAAATGACTTTCGTGATAAAAATTAATGGAAGTAGGGTCCTTGTTTGGTAATAAAATATTTATCATAAATTATTAAAATAAATTCCACTTACCACTATTTATCTCCAATTAGAGCATCGATCTATTCAAACCTCTTGCAGTATCACATAACGGACGACATTTCAGCATCAAACCTGTAACAAATGTAAAATATATAGGTATTATCATATAGAAAGAGATTGTCATATTAAATGTATTATATTTTCCAGTGTGTATTTCCTGACCGTTATTATTTAAATTTTCGTTTTAGTTTATTCCTTGTTATCGGCCAATATAGTTAATAGTTAAAAATGACGAGATTTTTGTATTGTTTACATTCTTTCCTCATTTATTACATTTTCTCAACTACGGTTCGGCGTATTGCCATTTTCAAGTATTTCATTTTCATTGTAGATAAAATGAAATACTTGAAAATAGCAATACGCCGAAACGTAGTTGAGAAAATTAAATAAATGAGAAGAGAATGTAAACAATACAAAAAATCTCGTCATTTTTAACTATTAACTATATTGGTCGATAACCAGGAATAAACTAAAACGTAATTTTTTTTTATTGCAATTAACGTGCTCGGCTACAAAGGCCACTCGCACAGGTACAGTATAAGTATACAATAAATATATTATATTTTGTGGTATAGCTGTACGTCTTTCAGGAACTGGAGAACGGAGGGGACATTATCTGGATTTCCGAGTACCTCTTGGAGACTTCCTTTGAGGTTGAGCTGTTGTCTTCTAGTTGTGTACTGTTGGCATTCTAGAATAATGTGTTCAACGGTGTAGATGCAGTTACAGGTTGAACAGAATGGCCGAATGTTGGATGACATAAGGTAGCCATGAGTGAATCTAGTGTGACCGATTCTTAGTCTTCTCAGCACCGCTTGGTCTTGTCTTGAGAGATTTGAAGCTCCAATATGGTAAGGATGGCTTAATGAAGGTTGAATTTTTTGCAATTTTGTCGGGATGGAGTTCCAATGATTTTGCCATAGAGATTTGATCTTATGCTTGATGACTTGCTTGAGATCGGATGCAATTTGGATGTTATGTGCATAATAGTTTAAAGTTGTGGCCCTTTCAGCTAGTTGATCAGCTAGTTCGTTTCCCATTATACCAATGTGAGATGGTGTATATAGAATGGTAACTGTTATATTTTGGGAAAAGGAGAGTTGGTAGGAGTCATGGATATTCTGTACAAGAGGATGGTCACTGTATATATCTTTAATGGAGTGTATAGATGCAAGTGAGTCTGTACATATGCAGACATTTTTATTGGGAGGGGAAATATGTTTGAAGGTCTGAAGTATACTATAGAGTTCGCCGGTATGTACAGTACAAGTTGATGATATTGTGGAAGAGAAGATTGGAGAATCAAATGTTGTTACAGCACAACCGACTCCTGTTTCATTTTTCGAGGCATCAGTATATAGTACTAAGTCGTAGTCATTTCGGTATATTATATCCAGAACAGTTTTTTTAATTAGATCGTTTGGTGTTTCATTTTTATTCAGAGTTGTGAGAGATGTGTTGATATGAGGAATATTTTTCGTCCATGGGGGCATTAAGGGAAGAGGTAGAAGAAATGTTTGAGAAATATCAATTTTGATTGGCATTGTTTTTAGTAGTGAAGGTAAGGGTATTATTGTTGAGGATGTTGAGATATTCTGTAAGCTATCATCGGTAAACAAGCTGTATACTGGGTTAAGGGGATTGGAAGATACCGAGATAATATAGTTAAGTAATAGATGTTGACGTCTTATCCATAGAGGAGGTTCATTTACTTCGCAGTAGAGACTTTCTACCGGGCTAGACCTGAACGCCCCCAGACACAGGCGAAGAGCTGTATTGTGTATCGAGTTCAAGACATTGATGTGTGATTTAAATGCAGATATATATACGAAGCAGCCATAGTCTAATTTAGATCGAATAAGGGATCTGTATATTTTTAAGAGAGAAGTTTCGTCAGCGCCCCAATGGAAGTGAGAAAGGGTTTTTATGATGTTTAGTCGTTTGTATCCTTCGCTCTTAGTATCTAAAATATGTTTTTTCCAATTGAGACGGGAGTCAAATATCATACCCAATATTTTGCAGTGATTTACAACCTGAAGAGGGACGTTGTTGATTATAATATTAGGGGTAGAGTTTATTGAAGACTTACTAAAATTGATGACTTTGGATTTTGTTGGGGATAAAGAGAGTCCAAATAATTTAATCTTGTTGGACAGGGAGTTTACCGCGGATTGAATTATAGAGGAGGTAGTGGACACTGACTGACCGTGGCAATAAAATACTAAGTCATCGGCATACATCGGGCATCTAACAGGAGCAGAGAAGTTAGAACAAAGATCATTTGTTACGAGGTTGAAGAGTGTGGGACTGAGTACCGAGCCTTGGGGTAATCCGTCGGTTTGATTGAATGTTGAGGAAAGGATACCATTAACGGATACTTTGAAGGATCTAAGCGATAAGAAGTTTTTGATAAAAAAGAATATATTTCCATTAATATTGTGATAGGATAATTTCTCAAGAATGACATTTCTGTGTATTGTATCGAATGCACCTTCTATATCAAATGTAGCAAGTATATTTTCTTGTTTTTTGTTTAGAGCGGTGGAGATATGAGTTTTCAACGTTATCAAATTGTCCTTTGTTGACCTGTGCCGCCGAAATCCAGATTGGTCTTCTGATAAAATGTTGTGTTTATCTAAATACCATATCAATCTTTTATTGATCATTTTTTCCATGACTTTGCACATTGTACAGGTTAATGAAATGGGCCTATAGGACTTGGGGGAGGTTGTCGGCTGATCAGGTTTTTTCAAGGGAATTATGACGGATAGTCGCCAGAGGCTTGGAAACATGTTAGAGGTCCATATTAAGTTGAACAGTTCTAAAAGTTTGAGTTGACCTAAGAAATCAAGTTTTTTAAGGAAAATATATGGCAGGTCATCAGGGCCAGCAGCGGAATTTTTGCACGATTTTAACGCAGTAATAAGTTCCTGGTGAGAGAAAGGTAGGTTGAGTGAGTCTATATCTTGATTTGATGGAATTGGGCGTGATAAAGAGTTATTAGTATAAGTATTTGCAATGTTTGGGTGTAGCCCACTTCGGAATTTGTCTTCGAAATTTTCAGCTATGATCGTCGCTATTTCATGGTCATTATTTATTACCGCATCATTTGAAACAAGATGGGGAATTCCATTATTGGTTTTGTTTCCCTGTATACCTCTGATCTTTTTCCATACTTGACTGGGATTTGTGTTTTCGCTTATTGTCGAAACATAGTTTTTCCAGGAGGATTTTTTGCTTTGTTTGATAATGAATTTAGATTTTGCTCTGGCTTTTTTGAGATTGATGAGATTTTCAGGGGTATTGTTTTGTCGGAACAGTTGTAATGCTATGTTTTGTTGTTGTACAGCGTCTTTGCAAGAGGAATTCCACCAAGGAACACTTTTCTTAGGATGGGATATATTAGGTTTACCTACATGTAATTCAGCAGCTGACAAAATAGAATTTGAGAATATTGCGATATTATCATCAACGCTTTCGGAAAACCTAAGAGAATGTAGGACATCTTCTGTTTGTGATGTAAAACTTTTCCAGTCAGCATTGTTTAGTCGCCAGAAAGTTCTGGTTGAGATTTTTGGGTTTTGAGAGGCAATGGAAGATATAACGATAGGGAAATGATTACTATCATGTAAATCATCGACAGTACGCCAAGTTAATGTGGGAGCTAATTTAGGATCGCATAGACTGAGATCTATGGCGGACAAAGAACCAGAGGAGAAGTTAAGGTGTGTATTGGATCCTGTATTTAGTAGGCACGCATTTGTACAGTTTAATACATTTTCCACTATTTTACCCTTACCATATGTTGAGTTGGATCCCCACAAGTTATTATGCGCATTGAAATCTCCTACTAGAATGTAGGGATGAGGTAGTTGAAAAATGAGGTTTGCTAGTTCTTCTTCTTTTAGACAATGGTTTGGGGGAATGTATATACTGCACACATTTAATTTATTCGGAAGCCATATGGATACAGCAACAGCTTCAAGGTCGGTATTTAGGGGTAGAAGGGATGAAAATATGTCGTTAGAAACGAAAATCGAAGTACCGCCACTGGCTCTATTGCAATTATTGCGTATGTAATGGTAGCCTTCAAAGTTTTTTAGGTGGGGAAGTTTCGAGATTGTGGCATTTGTTTCTTGGAGACACAGGATTTGAGGGTTCTCATTGGATATGAGCTGTTGGATTCTTTCCAGGCGAGGAAAAAATCCATCACAATTCCATTGGATTAGCTTGAAGATTATTATTGTATATAGTGATATTGTTAATATGGACTGATGGTTCTAACGAGTTCTGTGCTAATTAAGAGGTGGGATTATTTGACTCTTCGTCAGTTTGGGTTTCTGATGTGTAGCTCTTATCGTCAGACGAATCTTCAGGGTTTAGTTGATGTTTTATTTTTTTCTGTAATCTAGTCAACCGATTTTTAAGAGACCGTTCTTTGGTTATGTTGTACATAAGAGTTAAGTCATTTAGTAGACCTTGTATATTTGCTGTGAAAGAGAGAGCTTCGTTCAATGGGTCTGACAAGCCAAATGAGTTTTCTAGGAAGGCGGTGAGTTGTGTTTCAGTCAGTGTTAGGTGAGTAGAATTGTTTTTGCATAGCTCTTGTATAGTAGAGTAAGTAGTGGGTGTGAGTTTAAAGTCCTCTTTTCCGGTCGTTTTGGGTTTTTTCTTATGCTGTTTGATTGAGTTTTGAGGTATTGTGTATGAAGGAGGGAGCATCTGGTTGTCGGTCGGAGTATCTATCGGTGATAGCTGAGAGGGAGTTTCGAGGTTGCTATCCGTAGATAGACCTCTCTTTTGTCCTTGAGTTACAGGTAAATTGACTTGCTCGATAAGTGGCAGATTGGGTTGATCATCTTCGACAGGTATACTCTGAGTGTTAGATACAGGAAGATTGTCAGAGTGTGTAGTAGTTGTTTGTACTATAGGAGATGGGGGAGGTGGATTTTGAATTTCAGTGTTAGGTGGATTGGTGCAAGAATCGGCGGTGTGTCCAGGGAGTTTACATAAGAAACATTCCAGTTTATCCGTGGACACGAAAATTCTGTAAGGAGTATTATCGAAAGTAATTAAAAGGGATGTTTGGAGAGTGAAGTTGTCGTTTTCTGGTATAATATATGTTATTCTGCGAAAACTCATGATATGAGAATATTTATCATCCGGTACGCCACATTTCACAAATGAAACAGGAGAGGCTAGCTGTAGGCCGATGTCTTTTAGAGCTTTTTCTATAAGAGAGTGAGGGATAGTGGGAGAGACGTTGGAAATCAGAATTCGTTTGGCAGGTGTGATAAGCCTTCGAATAGGTATATTGTTAGATTTAATATATATACTATCGTGTTCATTAAGAAGTCTATCGACAACAGCAGTAGAGCTTAAATAGATGCATATGCGGTTGTTTGAGATTCTAGAGGCAAATGTTACATTTTTGGGGGTTACAATTTCTCCTACGGCTTTTATATACTCAAAGAGAGTGGTATTGGTTATGGCGTGCATGATGATTGCTTGTTCTCTTTTAGGGAAGGTTGGTGGGGGAGGTTTTGTTTGTGCAGCCGCAACATACGACTTTGTAGCATTAGGTGAATTATGGGGAGGAGAGTTTGAAGTTGATTGGGATTGATAATTATTCATCTTGTAAGTGGCCCTGGATACCAAAGCCAATACAAATGAAAAGGAAAGACAGGAGTCCCTAATGGATCCCTGAAAATATTTTGTAGGAAATAACAGTTACCTGACTTGATGTTACGCCACTGATGAAAATAAAATGTCTTCACTTCTTAAAACTTTTGGAAATAATTATGTTCAATTGTTTATAGCATCGATCACAAGTATTGGAAAAAGTCACATGATGATTGTTAATTATTTACTACTTTCAACAATACACCGAAAAAAGAAACTCGTATTTTGATTTGAATTTAATGAGCTATAATTACCGATAAGCGATGTTTACTCGTCGGCTACCAGCATAGGAATGAAAAACGTAAATTTAAATGTATTATAAAAAGCTACAACTCATCCTTTATTAATTTAAATACCTCAAAAAATGCATACCTGTTAGATATCTTTGAAGGCTTTATTTCGCAGTAGTGGAAAGTCGTCTCCGTTATGGTATACCGGCTTGAAAAAGTAAGTGCCTGAACAATTTTCTGTAGATCATGATGTGTAGACCCAATACCTATTTGTCAAATCGATTATATAGAGAAAGAAACATCATATATTTGACCTGAAACAATCATACTTTCAATTAGCATTTACAAAATACCATCCAATAAAAGATTTGAGATACTTACTTGCACATAGATATGTAATTGGAATTAAGCACCATTATAATTCTCCAAGGATGATAAAGTTCTCCTGTCAATGATATTTTTCATCATTTACGCCAAATATAAGGGCTAGAGCCTTTCCCTCGATTTAAGAATATTTTATTTCATTGGATTTTAACATAGTGGACGCAAAAGCATTTGGTCCTCCCGTTTTACCTTTGTCAATATGAGCTTTAGTTTTATTTTTTAGATTAAAATCTACTAATACCGAGGGGATGTCAACATGACCTTCGTCTTCTCGAATCTTTTTGTACACTCAGGCGTCTAGCCCCATTTCGTATCTTTTTTTAACAAAGAATGAAGATCTTGAAAAGTGTGACTCATTCTCAATAAACCATAACTGTTTTTAGATCCTTGGCTTTTTCAATAGCCGTAACTCGTTTTTTCAGAGTGTGGAACTAATCAAATTTTTTCTATAAAATGATCTTATTAAACTGAATTTTGAAAAATGTACATTCGTTTTTTTTACTTTTCCACGACCATCAAGACGCTTAAAAACTTTTTCTAAACGCACCAGATGCTCTTGGTCATTATTACCTGGTACTCAGATATCATGAAGGAAACAGACAACACCAGGAAAAAAAAACATTTGTTGCATTATGTTTTGAAATTTCGCTAAGGCATTAGTTATCCAGTGAGGTAAACGGGTATTAGAATGAGAATGAGAGATCGAATTAGACATAGTGAATTTAATGGAACAAACCTTGGCGATGGGTATATTTCTTGATTTGTCAAAGACATATGATTGATAAAATCAAATTATACCAATACAGAGTAATGAGTAAATCCTTGGAATTGATAAAATCATACTTGCGCAATAGACAACAAAAAGTGTGTATTCGCAAAGGACCTCAAAGTAGTAAATCCACCGTAATTACTAGAAATATTGGAATACCGCAAAGAAGCATTATTGGTCCTTTGCTCTTAGTTATTCACATAAATTACGAATGTCTAATGAGTTTCAATAAAATAAATTTATGACGATAAATGCTGATGATATTTATCTTCTAGTGAAGGGAGAAGCATATCCGGGAGTAATGAAAAACTGTAACGATTTATTTAGAAAAACAAAGGAGTGGTTGACTAACAACAAACTGATAAATTAATCAACAATACAGCACAATTACGAGACTTCGAGGAAACTGAGCAGTATTACTTATGGGTTACGATTGGTATCATATATTTAATTAAAGTAGCATCAAAGATCCTTTTTATTTCCAATTTTGATCAATCTTATACGGTATTATGCAGTAGTTCTGGTACAAAAAAGAGCAATTCAAGGATTCTTGCAGATCTATATTTAAACAAATGGAATATTTACCTTGTATGGCCCATACATATTAGAATGTTTAATGTACCTTCACCGATTAATAGTCACTGAAAAATCTCTTTTATATACGGCAATCAAATTTTACAATAAATTCCCCCTACAAATGAAAGTCCTTATGTACAGAAATAAATTTAAAAAATGAATTAAAAAACTTCTTGTGGGCAATGGCCGATTATTTACATGCCAATATTAACTATCTTCTCGTCAAATGCTATGATGTAATTTCATTCTATGTTGACAATAATAAATTTTGTAAATGCATTTTTTTAAAATTGATATTATAATAAAATAGAATTCTACATTTCTCAGCAGAGTGCTGGAAATTCACCTATCCCAGATATGAAGTATAAGGGGATGAGGCTCGGTCGTCATTTATTTAACCCTTCCACTGCTGATTACGTCTGGATGTGTCATTCAGCTACTAATGTTCAGTGAGTATGACGTCCTCGAACGTCAGTCATAGAACTTTGTTAAAACTAATTAATAACTGATCAATTGTTGTTTAGCATTGATTAGAGCCGCATGTTTATGGCCTGACCATCTAAGTATAGTGTTGTAAATTGTGTATCACCCAAGTGTTAACTATTTTCACTAGAATACAAATAAAATTCAAACTAATAAAAGCATCATGAAAATGTAAGACAGCCATTGTGTTAAGGATTACCGCTCATTGAAGTTCCACGTAGGTATATCCGTGAATTCCTGTTTTGGCGAGGTACTTTGCTAGACTTCTAGGAATTAGACCTGTAGTTGAAAGAGTTACAAGCACAACTTCAACCTGGTCAGCATGCCACATCTGTTTGATTTCCAGTGCCACGTCTGTATATTTAACCATCTCTCTTGGTATTTTTCTAAAACGTTGTTGTAATTTGGCACTGATATGTCCAGAAAAAGAATTTAGTTGGCTTCCTTGTCAACCACCACAATATTTTAATCATAAATCAACCTTTTCCAAATTTTGTGAATGAAAAATGTTTCTCTTATAATTTTTTAGCTATTGTGGAATACGCAAAACCTGAATCGGCCTCATAACTTATTGGTATATTTTCAACAATCATATGTACCAAAATAGATTTAATACTTTCATTCTTATCTACATTTTCGCTTAAATTACCAAAATTCAACGATAATATATCATATTTATCAGCAACCTGTTCAGCACGATTAGTAGGCTTTATGGACGCATAATGAAGGATCGAACAGAAGAAGAATATCAAAGTTGTGAATCCGAAGAACAAAGTGGCTTCAGAGCGGGGCGCTCATGTACGGATAACACCTTCACAATGAAACGACTAATTGGAAAACATAAAAAAGTATTCAGAAAAACACCTCTTTTTTATATCGACCTAGTCAAAGCATATGACAATGATCCTATCATGAAACTATGGGGAAATATGAGACAAACTCGCATCATTGAAAATTTGATTCCAGCTTTCGATCTCTTGAAATTATTGAATAAGCTGAAATACTGTTAAATTGAGTGTATTCGTTTTAACTTGTATTTTCTACTTGTAGTTACTTGTGTTTTGCTGAAACAGGTGTATCCACACTTCTCGGATACCTTAGGGTTTATCTATTCACATATACTTACTATTTATTGAATATATTATCATTATAATATGTGATAATATTTTATAAAACAATGTTACTGGTCATATGATAGAATTTTCTATATTCTTGAATAGTTTTTTACTATAGCTGTGTCGGCTTATTTAAAGAGACAATGTCCTTGAGATACGGAAATAAATTTATACAATAAATTACCGCTACCAGTAAAAACCCTAATATCCTGCACTATATTCAAAAAATAAATTAAAAACTTTTTGTGGACATTGACCATATAACAATATTGATTAGGTACATGCCATTATGAACTAATTTCCCATTGAATAACCTATTATCTATTATTTTTTAGATAAATAATATTTTAAATGTTGTTGTCGTCATTTCTGAAAGGAAAATGCATGTCGTTGTAGCAAATTTCGGAATATCCCGAAAACATCGAAACCACTAATATTTTATAATGAAACATCAAACCAAACCCAATAAAGAACGTGAATAAAAACGAACCAATGAACATTTAGAAACTAAAAAATCTCCATCTTCAATTTCTTATCTACGAATTGAAGTACTTATACTTAGTTTGAAATTTTCATTAACATTTACAAAAATCGAAAGCGTATTCAATAATGGTTTTTGTGTTTGAATAATCGAATAGAGAAATAAAATACCAACGATAAGCTGCGACATCAACGTAGAAATAAATCCACTTTAATAATTCATACAGTTTTCTTTATATCATTGTTATATATTCAACAATCACTTACCTTTGGCCATACCGCTTTATCAAACCACTCGTTGAGCGCTGAAACAAAAATATCAACTCAAGTACTTATTTTAACATTGTTGCGAATTATTTTCAGAAATGAGAAACAAAATTTCGGAAAAATTCAAGAGTAATATATTCTTACACCTTCATAGACGAAATTATTCTGTCTGAAAAATATGATGCGGAATAGAAAATTTTCCTTTCCCTATCTCATCTTATACAATATTTCTACTTTGAGTTCTCATCCTAGAAAATTTTATTTGAAATAAACCTAGCAAATAAGGAAAATATTAAAATGGCAGTGTTCATTCTACCCTTTCTTGAAGAATGTGTCATATTTTAATTTATCATTATGTTTCCAAAAAATAAAGTCGTAGAAATTCATTTTATTATATAAGTCTGATAAAATATCCAATACCAAGGAGCACAACAACAAGTCCAAACACTACAACGAAAAACATGGTAACTTCAAGAAAATTATTATTCCTATAATAAATAATGAAGAAGCTAGACCATTCAGAAGCTATGGATAATGCGGTAGACGATAGGAGACATCTACAATCGGAGATAAGACACAGAAAGTCCAAGGATCGTCAGTTCATCGGCATTGTATGTATTTTTTGTATACAATGATTCTCAAAAGTCGCCTACATCCCCTCTTTCTTTTGAACGGTGCTACTTAGATTGATGAAATTTGGAGCGTGAAAATTCACTATTGTAAGCTTTTCTAGTAGTGGTAACAGGTGACGTAATATGCGTCTGTGATGTCACCTGGCAACTGGAACTATTATTATTAAATGGGACCTTATGGCAAGTGACACTTCGTTTGAAAACTATTCAGAATACATATTCAATCATACTAATTTTTTATAGATTTACGGTGATTTTGATAGTTAAAATAAATAAACACTAAATTTGAGTTTCGCTTTTAATTAATAAAGATTCAAAAGTCCGCTTATGGTTAATAGTAAAAAAAAGGCGAAGTATTTCAATTGACACTTTTGTATGCGATAATATCTTGAATTTCTAGTTTAATTATTGTTTAACGAAACGTTTAAGTATCTACATAAAGAAAATGGTACGTGTTCTAGCTGACAAAGTAACAGCTATTTTAATTATTGGTGACACTTCTTCTTTCACAGCCCAAGTAGCGTCTACCTGTGGGGTCAGTTATGGCACAGTACACAGACAGGGTGTTGACCAAAAAGACATTTCATCCATACCCATTAAAAATGGTACATCAACTTTCAGAAGACGACCCCGACCGAAGGCTGCAATTGTATGAAAATATGTCCACCAAAATTCTCCAGCAGCCAGACTATGTAAGGGCATTTGTCTTAGTGACGAAAGTACTTTCTTCCTTAATGGATATGTTAATACTCGAAATGTCGGGTATTGGAGTGACACAAATCCTCTCATGTTTCGTGAAAAACATACAGTTCCCATTAAAAGTGAATGTCTGGGCACGTATTATAGGAAATCATATAGTCAGTCAATTTTTTCAACTCTAATTTAACCGGGATGTTAGAAAACGCAATTGAACCGTTAATTCTTCAAATTCTGGAAGACAATCCAGATGGATTTGGTAACCTGTAAATAACGTTCCAAGAAGATAGTGCTCCTGCACACTATTACTTTAGAGTAAGACGTTATTTAAATCAGGAATAGATGGATTGTATGACGCGGTTCAATAGAATGGCCAGATCGGTCACCAGATCTAACACCTTCAGAATTTTTTGTGGGAATATCTTAAACCCTCAGATTAACAAATAAAATAGATATGTTTGTTTTGATCTTTTCTTGCCCCAATATTGAGTCACATTCTAAGCTCACTTGCGGATACTTCTACTGCTTTGCCATATTTACAAAGTCTCTTTAGTTGCAGGAAAAATTAAATTAAAAGTTAATTGAAAACGTGTTGAAAAGTTGGGCAAATTAAAAAAATGTCATACTAATTCATGCATTTGAGTCGCTATTTTTAAAATTAATTAATAATACTTGAATTTTATTTATTGAAAGCATATTCTTATATAAATTTTAAACAAGTATTTGTCGTATCCTTAGATACCTTTATGGTTATAACTAAAAGTGGCAACATTTCCCAAAATTTCAGTACCTGTTTAATGTGTCAATAGTAATTTATTTAGTAGATTTATCCTTGTTTAATTACCATATAAAGAGAGATGCAAATATCGTCAGACTGTGATCGACGATCATTTCGAATATATCGTAGTATTGTAGTAAATAATGTCAAACGTGGTTTGTTTATACGAGCGCCATTAAGACTAGAGAGTAAACATTCAGTTCTTTCGATTTGATGTGTTTTTGAAAAATTTTAGTGATAAAATAAACTTTTAAGTTAATTAATTTAATGTTTTTGGATTATCGTGGTTCGTCGGTGCCAAGTTTGTCAGAAAAACAGCCGAAATAACCAAGGCCATGTAGCTACAATACCATCCCCAGTTTTTGTAATTCATTCATTATTTCACTACTGGCGTTTAGAATTGTTGGCCGCAAAAATAAACGTGTTTATGAATGAATAGCCCTCTCTATGTTCATTATTACTCTAAGCTTAAACCTAAAGTTTACGCTACAGTTCATGACAGTATTGACGTTTGAAAGCGACAAATTGTTGAAGAATGTAGGGCACTTTCCCCTGACACATTTTATCGAGTCCGACAAAAGTTTAATAATAAGATGTTTCACTGCCAGCAAGTAGATAGAGCATATTTTGAAAAATTATTTCAAGAACTTGTTCTTAAATATTTATTAATTGAAAGCAAAACCCAAATTTTGGTGTTAATTTATTTTAACCATCAAAAATATCTTAAGTCCAAAAAAATTAGATTGATTGAATAGGTATTCTAAGTACCTCTCAAACGAGCTGTCGCATGACATAAGGTCCCATATAATATTATTGGTTTCAATTGCCTGGTGACGTCACAGAAATTCAGTAAAGTCAAATTCATTATGTGTGCAAAATAAATACTGTAGTGCTATTGTGTTAGTTAAATATTTTCAAATTATTCCTTTGAAGAAGAACTAGTAAAGGTAACTACAGGAGTTCACCAAAAAGTGAAATTGCTCAAAAATGGAAAATTACCATGCCCGGTAGGAATAAACAATAAAGTCGGTAAATATGGTACAACAAAATTATTTCAATTGAAAGCACAACTGTTCACAATGTCTATAAAATGATCCTTCTGTTTCTGAAGAATGGAAATAAGCTTTAGTAACACCTTTATATAAGAAATTAGACGTAAACAATTGTGCATTTATTATTTATTAGTATCAAACCAATATATGAAATAATTTGTACTCACATATGGCATCCACAGTGTAGAATCTCCATAACCATATTCCATAATCTCCATCACTTTTAAAACCGATCCGCGAAACACACCGCAATCGATACCGAAGTTTACGAATCACTTTGAAGATCGCGGCGGTTGCTTACCACATTCATGATCAGTTTCCAAATGCATACATTACATAATTATCCCCATATACAAACTTATCAATTCACGACGCTAGATCAATTTCTAGCTATAAAGTACAAACTTTGTATACCAAATCGTTTATTATAAGACAAAATTAGTTACATCCAAGAATCTTGGCCTTGTAATTCAAGAAAGTTCAACATATTATTCATAAAGTCATTTGAGTGATAATGACGTCTAAAAGTTTCAACAAAATTAGAGATATAAACCCTTGATAAAAATCACGATGATATATTGGATCAATTAACGATATTTTTAATTAATTAAAATGCATCATGCGCTGACACGCTGACACCCCGAGTCAAAGTCAATTTGAGGTGTCAGGGTCTCAATCTGCCTACTTTCTGATATCAAAAGACGGTGTCATGGAATGACGGCTTGACGAGATATTAGAGTGCCTTCTACTCTATCTCAACAAAACTTTTTGAAAGAGAGAGCAGCTGCAATGAAGCATTTTTTGCGAATTAATTGGGAAGGAGATTTTGAGAAAATTGACAAATTTGTATAAAATATCGATATTCTAGAAAATAATTTCAAAAAGCAAAACTGTCAAGATTTTATTTGATTATTTTCTCTAGTATGTATGCATATAATTTTTAATTCGTTATTGTACTTAGGGATAATTATGTTACGTCATTTTATCTCATCAACCAAACATAGATTAAAAAGCTTGTTGAAACACAAAAAACTAGTAAATTTATGAATAAAATATATAAAATATTATCCACAAAATGATGAAGCTCCTATTGAATTCCACTTCTCCATGGTACCTAGGAAAAAATATACAATTCGTCCTATCATTTCATATTTAGATATGTTCGTTTGAAAGCTTGTGTGACCACAAGAAATGTAAGAAGATAAATAATTTCAACATTTTTGTATTTTATTTGGTTTTTCCAAATTTACTAGTCATACGATTTCTGTATTTTTGGAATAAAAATTAATAGACAAATTGAATTATATCGAAAAATTGTTTGAATGCCTTCTCTACAATATTTATAGATATTTTTGAATAATTTAAACAAATAATTGATTTTTAAACGACATTTAAAATTCACCTCTTCTAACATGGTCCCCCTGTGCGTTTTGGTTATACAATATTGTCCGAAAATGCAGGATAAAATAATTATCTGTTCAACCAGTAACTTAAATTGTAGCTTCCGTTGAAAATCTTGTGTGACCACAAGTGAATATGTACAATAATAACTTGACTGTAAAAAATATTTTTTCTTTAATTTAACTCTTAGTCAATTGTCCTGAAATCCTAATTTGTTATTAATAATAACCTATAATCTATTGTTTTCTCATATAACTAATATTTTAAATGTTTTTGCCGTCATCCCTGAAAGAAAAATGCATATCGTTGTAACACATTCCTGAGTCTCCTGGAAACAATTAAAAATCAAAATTTTATCATAAAAAATCAAAGCATACCCAGTAAATAACAAAAATAAAAACGCATCAATCAAAATTTGGAAAATAAAAAATCTCCATTTTCATTTACAATTTCACCTCAATAAATTGAAATACTTATACTTACTTTGAATTTTTCATAAAAAAACGAGAAAGGAATAAGTAATGACAAGCT
The DNA here is from genome assembly GCA_963921935.1 of Galeruca laticollis. Lineage (NCBI taxonomy): Eukaryota > Metazoa > Arthropoda > Insecta > Coleoptera > Chrysomelidae > Galeruca > Galeruca laticollis. The sequence continues at coordinate 33,771,944 of OY998185.1, forward strand.
CCGAAATCGAAGGAGCAATACATATTTTTGATAATTAATATAAAATATTTTTATTTTTGTTATATATTCAACAATCACCTACCTTTTTTGGCATACCGCATTATCGAATCGCGCGCGTTATATAATTTTCGTTTCGTTACGGTTTAAATTCGCGAGTCGAATCACTCGTTAAACGCTGAAACAAAAACATGATATCAATTTGCTATTTTTTCATATTTTTCCGAATTATTTAAAGAAAAGAAGGAAATAGAAACTTTTGGAAACATTCAAGAACAATATAACAAACGAAAGTCTAACGTCTTAAAAACATTATGTTGAATACAAAATTTTCCTCTCCTTCGTTCTTTAATTTCTTATTAGGTTACAATATACTAGAAATTATAAAATAAGAGGCTTTTTAGGGACTGCTTTTTTTCTATTATACTTATTGTGATAAAATAAAATCCAACAGAACTACAGCAACTTCAACCCTTAGAAGCCATTCAATATATAACCAAGGAACTCAAAATCAATCCCACAAACGACAACGAAAATCCTGGTAACTTCAAGAAAATTATTACTCCTATAATTAATTCTAAAAAAGGTGGACCACTCAGAAAGAGAAATCGACTAAAGTTAACTTCATAATGTGTGCACAATAAATACTTCTGTTAGTTAAAACCAGTTCAAAATTATTTTTTATATTTTAAATTATTCCTTTGGAGGAAAACTGATAACGGTGACCACAAAAGAAGTTAACAATAAAGTAAAATTGCTCAAAAAGGGAGAATTGCCGTGCCCGGTAGGCATATGCAATAATTGAACAAAATGACACAATAAAATTATTATAATTGAGAGCACAACTGTGTACAAAATGGGGATCCAGTTCCACAAGAATGGAAACCCGCTTTATTATAATTTATAAATTTTTTGTATTTATTTTCAGGTTTAATATATGTTTGTTGGTTTTCCGATTGGAATGTTACGGCAATAGGAAAATGATCTGTTATACAACTCTGTATAATAAACGATTTGAATTTGAGTTGGTGTTTACATTTTATAAAGAAATGGTCTATACAAGATCCACTACTTGGTCGTGTAACATCGTTTATATAAGATATGAACCCGTGTGCATTCATTAGATTCTTGTATTCTTCTGCATAATCGTATTCTGACAATGTATCAATATTTATATCACCAGTTATTATCTGAATATCATTGTTTCCTATTCCTTCTAGATACGTTTCCAACCCGATATTGAATTGAATAGGGCAAGTATTAGGAGATCTATAGAGAGCTGTGATTGATATTTTATAATTCCGATCTTCAATAATTATCTGTAAAGCTTTTATTTCTGAAATATCTTTTATACTGTATGAAAAGTCAAGTGTTTCCCTAATAAACACTATAACCCCATCGTTTTTATTCAATTTCCCCTCATTATACAATGTTTGGCAACCTTTCATACGAATAACTTCAAGATCATTCACTATGTATGTTTCCGTTTCCGGAATGGATGATGCATTGCGGATATCGGCAAGAATATCAAGGTTGGAACGGAGAACAAAATGAATACGTGAGAGACATTATGAAGAAAAAAAATACAATAATAGAAGAAATTGAACAGAAACAATTTATATGCTATGGGAATGTTTGCAGAATAAATGAACATAGACTACTACGACAGATACTGGATTGTTCAACCCATGGACTAAGACACACAGAAAGACCAAAAAAGAACTGGTCGCAAGACATCAATAAGGCCATGATTGAAAGGAACTTATTGGAAAATGACTTTTCGTGATAAAAATTAATGGAAGTAGGGTCCTTGTTTGGTAATAAAATATTTATCATATACTATTAAATTAAATTCCACTCACCACTATTTATCTCCAAGTAGAGCATCGATCTATTCAAACCTCTTGCAGTATCACATGACGGACGAAATTTCAGCATGAAACCTGTAACAAATGTAAAATATGTAGGTATTATCATATATAAAGAGATTGTCATATTAGATGTATTATATTTTCCAGTGTGTATTTCCTGACCGTTATAATTTAAATTTTCGTTTTAGTTTATTCCTGGTTATCGACCAATATAGTTAATAGGTAAAAATGACGAGATTCTTTGTATTGTTTACATTCTTTTCTCATTTATTCCATTTTCTCAACTACGTTTTGGCGTATTGCCATTTTCATGTATTTCATTTTCATTGTAGATAAAATGAAATACTTTAAAATGGCGATACGCCGAAACATGGTTGAAAAAATGAAATAAATGAGAAAAGAATGTAAACAATACAAAAAATCTCGTTATTTTTAACTATTAGCTATATTGGTCGTTAACCAGGAATAAACTAAAAAGTAAATTTAAATGTATTATGAAAAGTTACAACTAATCCTTTATTAATTTAAATACCTCAAAAAATGCATTCCTGTTAGATATCTTTGAAGGCTATATTTCGCAGTAGTGGAAAGTCGTCTCCGTTATGGTATACCGGCTTGTAGAAGTGCCTTGAACAATTTTCTGAAGATCATGATGTGTAGACCCAATACCTATTTGTGAAATCGATTATATAGAAAAAGAAACATCATATATTTGACCTGAAACAATTATACTTTCAATGAGCATTTGCAAAATACCATCCAATAAAAGATTTGAGATACTTACTTGCACATAGATATGTAATCGAAATTAAGCACCATTATATTGCTCCGAGAATGATACAGTTCTTCTGTCAACGATATTTTTCATCCTTTACGCCAAATATGAGGGCTAGAGCCTTTCCCTCGATTTAAGAATATTTTATTTCATTGGATTTTAACATAGTGGACGCAAACGCATTTGGTCCTCCCGTTTTACCTTTGTAAACATGAGCTCTAGTTTTATTTTTTGGATTAAAATCCACTAATAACGAAGAGATGTCAACATGGCCTTCGTCTCCTCGAAACTTCTGTACACTCAGGCGTCTATCTCCATTTCGTATCTTTTTTTAACAAAGAATAAAGATCTTAAAAAGTGTGACTCATTCTCAATAAACCATAACTGTTTCTAGATCCTTGGCTTTTTCAATAGCCGTAACTCGTTTTTTCAGATTGTGAAACTAATCAAATTTTTTCTATAAAATGACCTTATTTAACCGAATTTTGAAAAATGTACATTCGTTTTTTTTTACTTTTCCACGACCATCAAGACGCTTAAAAACTTTTCCTAAACGCTCCAAATGCTCTTGGTTATCTTTATCTGTTACTCAGATATTGTAAAGGAAACTGACAACACCAGGAAAGAAAACATTTGTACCATTATATTTTGAAATTTCGCTGAGGCATTAGATATCCAGTGAGGTAAACGGGTATTAGAATGTAGTCCCTGGAATCTTCTGTAAATTCCAACTGTCAATAGGCTTCCGAGAGATCGAATTAGACAAAGTGAATTTAATAGAACAAACCTTGGCGATGGATATATTTCTTGATTTATCAAAGACATATGATTGATTAAATCAAATTATACCAATACAGCGTAAGGAGTAATCCGTTGGAATTGATAAAATCCTACTTGCGCAATAGACAACAAAAAGTGTGTATTCGCAACGGACCTCAAAGTAGTAAATCCACCGTAATTACTAGAAATATTGGAATACCGCAAAGGAGCATTATTGGTCCTTTGCTCTTAGTTATTTACATAAACTACTTATGTCTAATGAATTTCAATAAAATCAATTTTTGACGGTAAATGCTGATGATACTCATCTTCTGGTAAAGGGAGAAGCATATCCGGGAGTAATGAAAAACTGATAAGATTTATTTAGAAGGACAAAGGAGTGGTTGACAAACAACAAACTGATAAATTAATTAATAACACAGCACACTGACGAGACTTCGAGGAAACTGAGCAGTATTACTTATGGGTTACGAGTTGCTATCATATATTTAATTAAAGTAGCATCAAAGATCCTTTTTATTTCCAATTTTGATCAATCTTATACGGCATTATGTTCTGGAGTAGTTCTGGTACAGAAAAGAGCAATTCAAGGATTCTTGCAGATCTATATTTAAAACAAATTGAATATTTACCTTGTATGGCTGATACATATTAGAATGTTTAATGTACACTCACCGATTAACCGTCACTGAAATATCCCCTTTATATACGGCAATCAAATTTTACAATATATTACCCCTGCAAATGAAAATATCCAGCAATAAATTTAAAGAAGGAATTAAATAACTTCTTGTGGACATTCGCCATATAACATTAATCATTATTAACATGCCAATACGAACTATCTTCCCGTTAAATTTTATGACGCAATTTCATTTTATGTTAACAACTATAATATTTTTGTAAATGCATTTTTATAAAATTATGATTATTATAAAATAGAATTCTACATTTCTCAGCAGAGTGCTGGAAATTCACCTATCCCAGATATGAGGTATCAGGGGATGAGGCTCGGTCGTCATTTGTTTAAGAATTTACGTATACTATGACACGTGTTAAAGATTACCGTTCATCAAAGTTCCACGTAGGTGTTTCCGTGAATTCATATTTTGGCGAGGCTCTTTTGGTTGACTTCTAGGAATTAGGGCCGCGGTTGCTAAAATTACAGGCACGACTTCAACCTTATCAGCATGCCACATCTGTTTGATTTCCAGTACCACGTCTGCATATTTAACCATCTCTCTTCGTATTTTTCTAAAACCTGGTTGTCCTTTTGTACTGAGTTCGCTTCCTTATCGACCACCACAATATACTGATGATAAATCATCCTTTTCCAAATATTGTATATGAAAAATGTTTCTCTTATAATTTCTCAGATATTGCGGCATGCGCAAAACCAGAATCGGTCTCAAAGTATATTGGTATTTTCAACAATCAAATTTCATATTTATCAGCAACCTGCCCAGCATGATTAGTAGGCTTTATCGACGCATAATGAAGGATCGAATAGAATAAGAATATCAGAAGTCGAAGAACAAAATGGCTTCATGTACAGATAACACGCTGAATCAGGAGTATCCACACCTCTCGGATACCTTCGGGTTTATCTATTCACATATATATTTATAATTTTTTTGTAGTATTGTGTGAATATATTATCATTATAATATGTGATAATATTTTATAAAACAATGTCACTGGGCATATGCTAGAATTTTTTATATTCTTGAATAGTTCTTTACTATACCTGTGACAATTTATTTAAAAAGTCAAAGGAGTGGTTCACAAAAAATAAACTGATATTAAATAAATTAAAAACACAACACATTGATGAAACTTCGAGGAATCTGAGCAGTATTACTTACAGGTTACGAGTTGTTACCATATATTAAAATAAAGAAACATCAAAGATCCTTTATTTTTCCAATATTGGTCCACCTGATTATATGGCATTATATTCTGGGGTAGTTGTCTTTGACAAAATATTTGTAGTACAGAAAAGGGCAATTCACATAAGAAATTGCATAAATTCTAAAGATTATTGCATATAAATATTTAAAGCAAATGGAATAGTAAGTAACCTTGTATGGCTTATACATATAAGAATGTTTAATGTATCTTTTTAAATATAAACAAAGATTTAAAGCGTGATTTGAAACACTATACCAATTAACCGTCACTGAAAAATCTCCAGATACGGAAATACCTTTTTACAATAAATTACCGCTACTAATAAAAACCCTAATATCCTGCAATATATTCAAAAAATAAATTGAAAAGTTTTTGTGGACATTGGCCATATAGCGTTATTGATTAGTTACATGCCAATATGAACTACCTTCCCGTTAAATAACCTATTATCTATTATTCTTCAGATAAATAATATTTTAAATGTTTTTGTTGTCATTTCTGAAAGGAAACTGCAAGTCGTTGTAGCAAATTTCGGAATATCCCGAAAACATCGAAACCACGTAAATTTTATAATTAAATATCGAAACAAACCCAATAAATAACATGAATAAAAACACACCAATCAAAATTTAGAAATTAAAAAATCTCCATCTGCAAATTCTCATCTATGAATTGAAGTACTTCATAAACATTTTCAAAAATCGAATGTTATATATTCAACAATCACTTACCTTTGGCCATACCGCTTTATCAAACCACCTGTTGAGCGCTGGAACAAAAATATAAATTCAAGTATTAATTTTTTAACATTGTTCCGAATTATTTTCAGAAAAAGAGAAACAATATTTCGTAAAAATTTAAGAGTAATATATTCTTGCATCTTCAGAGATGAAATTATCCTGTCTGGAGAATATGATGTGGAATAGAAAATTTTCCTTTCCCTTTCTCATCTTATACATGATTTCTACTTTGAGTTTCTATTCTGGAAAATTTTATTTGAAATAAACCTAGCAATTAAGGAATATATTAAAATGGCAGTGTTTATTCTCCCCTTTTTTCAAAAATGTGTCATATTTTAATTTATCACTATGTTTACAAAAAATAAACTTCTAGAAATTAGATTATCAGATGAGACTGCTATTTTAATAAACTAAGTCTAATAAAATATCCAAAATTCAAGAATACCACACCAGGTTCAATCCATAACGGCATTTTCATACATAGCCAAGGAGGAAAACAACAAGCCCAAAAACGGCAACGAAAAATCTGGTACCTTAAAGAAAATTATTATTGCTATAATAAATACTAAGAAAGCTAGACCATTCAGAACCTATGGAGATTAGACACAGAAAGTCCAAGGATCGCCAGTCCATGGGCATTGTATTTATTTTTTGTATACAGTGATTCTCAAAACGATCGGGTCCACCAAATATTGGTATTGATAAACAAATTGATATAGCGTCTACCTGTGGAGTCAGTCATAATACTGTACACAGGGTGTTGACCAAAAATCCACGAAAATTCTCCAACAGCCACACTATGTAAGGGCAATTTGTTTTAGTGACGAAAGTACTTTCTTCCTTAACGGATATGTTAATACTCGAAATGTGAGGTATTGGAGTGACATAAATCCTCTCATGTTTCGTGAAAAACATACAGTTCCCATTAAAAGTGAATGTCTGGGCACGTATTTTGGGAAAGCACATAGTCAGGCAATTTTATTAACTTTAATTTAACCGGGATGTTAGAAAACGCAATTGAACCGTCAATTCTTCAAATTCTGGAAGACACTCTAGATGAATTTGGTAACTTGGAAATAACGTTCCAAGAAGATGGTGCTCCTGCACACTATTACTTTGCAGTAAGTCGTTGATAAAATGAGGAATAGATGGATTGGATGACGCGGTTCAATAGAATGGCCAGATCGGTCACCGGATCTAATTTTTTGTGGGAATAGTTAAAATCTAAAGTTTACGCTACAGTTCATGACAGTATTGACGTATGAAAGCAACGAATTTTTGAAGAATGTAGGGCACTTTCCCCTGACACATTATATCAAGTCCGACAAGAGTTTAATAATAGGATGTTTTACTGCCAGGAAGTAGATAGAGCATATTTTGAAAAATTATTACAAGAACTTGTTCTTAAATATTTATTAATTAAAAGCAAAACCCAAATTTTAGAGTTTATTTATTTTAACCATCAAACATATCTTAAATCCAAAAAAAATAGAATGATTGAATAGGTATGCTAAATACCTTTCAAACGAGTTGTCACATGACATAAGGTCCCATTTTATATTATTGGTTTCAACTGCCTGGTGACGTCACCGATGCCTATTACGTCATCTGTTACCACTAGTAAAGGAGCTTACAATAGACCATTTTCACTCTCCAAATTTCATCAGTATCACCGTTCAAAATAAAAGAGCGGCGAAGGGACATTTATTAAGCATTCTTAGACCTACTGTAAACAAGGAACTATAAGCTATTGTAATTGAAGACATTTTAAACCACTCAGAAACAGAAATTCAGTAAAGTCAAATTCATTATGTGTGCAAAATAAATACTGTAGAACTATTGTGTTAGCTAAATATTTTTAAATTATTCCTTTGAAGAAGAACTAGTAAAGATAACTACAGGAGTTCACCAAAAAGTGAAACTGCTCAAAAATGGAAAATTACCATGCCCGGTAGGAATAAACAATAAAGTCGGTAAATTATACCAATTGATAGCACAACTATTCACAATGTATATAAAATGATCCTTCTGTTTCTGAAGAATGGAAATAAGCTTTAGTAACACCTTTATATAAGAAATTAGACGTAAACAATTGTGACAATTACAGGGAACTGTCAGTTACCAGCATTTAGTATTTATTAGTATCAAACCAATATATGAAATAATTTGTACTCACATATGGCATCCACAGTGTAGAATCTCCATAACCATATTCCATGTTCCATAATCTCCATCACTCTTAAAACCGATCCGCGAAACACACCGCAATCGATACCGAAATTTACGAATCACTTTGAAGATCACGGCGGTTGCCTACTACATTCATGATCAGTTTCCAAATGCAAACATTACATAATTATCCCCATGTACATTCTTATCAATAATTCACGACGCTAGATTAATTTCTAGCTATGAAGTACAAATTTTGTATACCAAATAGTTTATTATAAGAAAAAATTAGTTACACCCAAGAATCTTGGCCTTGTAATTCAAGAAAGTTCAACATATTATTCATAAAGTCATTTGAGTGATAATGACGTCTAAAAGTTTCAACAAAATTAGAGATATAAAGCCTTGATAAAAATCACGATAATATATTGGATCAATTAACGATATTTTTAATTAATTAAAATGCATCATGCGCTAACTCCCCGAGTCAAAGTCAATTTGAGGTGTCAGAGTCTCAATCTGCCTACTCCCTGATCTCAAAAGACGGTGTCATGGAATGACGGCTTGACGAGATATTAGAGTGCTTTCTACTCTATCTCAACAAAACTTTTTGAAAGAGAGAGCAGCTGCAATGAAGCATTTTTGCGAATTAATTGGGAAGGAGATTTTGTGAAAATTGACAAATTTGTATAAAATATCGATATTCTAGAAAATAATTTCAAAAAGCAAAACTGTCAAGATTTTATTGGATTATTTTCTCTAGTATGTATGCATGTAATTTTTAATTCGTTATTGTACTTAGGAATAATTATGTCACGTCATTTTATCTCATCAACCAAACATAGATTGAAAAGCTTGTTAAAACACAAAAAACTAGTAAATTTATAAATGAAATATATAAAATATTATCCACAAAATGATGAAGCTCCTATTGAATTCCACTTCTCCATGGTACCTAGGAAAAAATATACAATTCGTCCTATCATTTCATATTTAGATATGTTCGTTTGAAAGCTTGTGTGACCACAAGAAATGTAAGAAGATAAATAATTTCAACATTTTTGTATTTTATTGACTTTTTCCAAATTTACTAGTAATACGATTTTTTTATTTTTGGAATAAAAATTAATAGATAAATTGAATTATATCGAAAAATTGTTTGAATGTCTTCTTTACAATATTTATAGATATTTTTGAATAATTTATACAAAGAATTGATTTTTAAGCGACCTTAAAAATTCACCTCTTTTAACATGTTCCCCCTGTGCGTTTTAGTTATACAATATTGTCCAAAATTGCAGGATAAAATAATTATCTGTTCAACCAGTAACTTAAATTGTAGCTTCCGTTGAAAATCTTGTGTGACCACAAGTGAATATGTACAATAATAACTTGACTGTAAAAAATATTTTTTCTTTAATTTAACTCTTAGTCAATTGTCCTGAAATCCTAATTTGTTATTAATAATAATCTATAATCTATTGTTTTCTCATATAACTAATATTTTAAATGTTTTTGCCGTCATCCCTGAAAGAAAAATGCATATCGTTGTAACACATTCCTGAGTCTCCTGGAAACAATTAAAAATCAAAATTTTATCATAAAGAATCAAAGCATACCCAGTAAATAACAAAAATAAAAACGCATCAATCAAAATTTGGAAAATAAAAAATCTCCATTTTCATTTACGATTTCTCATCAATAAATACTTATACTTACTTTGAATTTTTCATAAAAAAACGAGAAAGGAATTAGTAATGACAAGCTCCGAAATCGAAGAAGCAATACATATTTTTGATAATTAATATAAAACATTTTTATTTTTGTTATATATTCAACAATCACCTACCTTTTTTGGCATACCGCATTATCGGATCGCGCGCGTTACATAATTTTCGTTTCGTTACGGTTTAAATTCGCGAGTCGGATCACTCGTTGAACGCTGAAACAAAAACATGAATTCAAGCTGCTATTTTTTCATATTTTTTCGAATTATTTAAAGAAAAGAAGGAAATAGAAACTTTTGGAAACATTCAAGAGCAATATAACAAACGAAAGTCTAACGTCTTAAAAACATTATGTTGAATACAAAATTTTCCTCTCCTTCGTTCTTCAATTTCTTATTAGGGGACAAGTAAATATACTTCTAGAAATTATAAAATAAGAGGCTTTTTAGGGACTGCTATTTTTCTATTATACTTATTGTGATAAAATATTGAAAATCCAACAGTACTACAGCAACTTCAACCCTTAGCAGCCATTCCATACATAACCAAGCAACACAAAATCAATCCCAAAAACGACAACGAAAATCCTGGTAACTTCAAGAAAATTATTACTCCTATAATTAATTCTAAAAAAGGTGGACCACTCAGAAACAGAAATCGACTAAAGTCAACTTCATAATGTGTGCACAATAAATACTTACGTACAATTCTGTTAGTTAAAACCAGTTTAAAATGATTTTTTATATTTCAAATTATTCATTTGGAGGAAAACTGATAACGGTGACCACGAAAGAAGTTAACAAAAAAGTAAAATTGCTCAAAAAGGGAGAATCGCCGTGCCCGGTAGGCATATGCAATAATTGAACAAAATGACACAATAAAATTATTATAATTGAGAGCACAACTGTGTACAAAATGGGGATCCAGTTCCACAAGAATGGAAACCCGCTTTATTATAATTTATAAATTTTTTGTATTTATTTTCAGGTTTAATATATGTTTGTTGGTTTTCCGATTGGAATGTTACGGCAATAGGAAAATGATCTATTATACAACACTGTATAATAAACGATTTGAATTTGAGTTGGTGTTCACATTTTATAAAGAAATGGTCTATACAAGATCCACTACTTGGTCGTGTAACATCGTTTATATAAGATATGAACCCGTGTGCATTCATTAGATTCTTGTATTCTTCTGCATAATCGTATTCTGACAATGTATCAATATTTATATCACCAGTTATTATCTGAATATCATTGTTTCCTATTTCTTCTAGATACGTTTCCAACCCGATATTGAATTGAATAGGGCAAGTATTAGGAGATCTATAGAGAGCTGTGATTGATATGTTATAATTCCGATATTCAATGATTATCTGTAAAGCTTTCATTTCTGAAATATCTTTTATACTGTATGAAAAGTCAAGTGTTTCCCTAATAAACACTATAACTCCATCGTTTTTATTTAATTTCCCCTCATTATACAATGTTTGGCAACCTTTCATACGAATAACTTCAAGATCATTCACTATGTATGTTTCCGTTTCCGGAATGGATGATGCATTGCGGATATCGGCAAGAATATCAAGGTTGGAACGGAGAACAAAATGAATACGTGAGAGACATTATTAAAAAAAAAATACAATAATAGAAGAAATTGAACAGAAACAATTTATATGCTATGGGAATGTTTGCAGAATAAATGAACATAGACTACTACGACAGATACTGGATTGTTCAACCCATGGACTAAGACACACAGAAAGACCAAAAAAGAACTGGTCGCAAGACATCAATAAGGCCGTGAATGAAAGGAACCTATTCGAAAATGACTTTCGTGATAAAAATTAATGGAAGTAGGGTCCTTGTTTGGTAATAAAATATTTATCATAAATTATTAAAATAAATTCCACTTACCACTATTTATCTCCAATTAGAGCATCGATCTATTCAAACCTCTTGCAGTATCACATAACGGACGACATTTCAGCATCAAACCTGTAACAAATGTAAAATATATAGGTATTATCATATAGAAAGAGATTGTCATATTAAATGTATTATATTTTCCAGTGTGTATTTCCTGACCGTTATTATTTAAATTTTCGTTTTAGTTTATTCCTTGTTATCGGCCAATATAGTTAATAGTTAAAAATGACGAGATTTTTGTATTGTTTACATTCTTTCCTCATTTATTACATTTTCTCAACTACGGTTCGGCGTATTGCCATTTTCAAGTATTTCATTTTCATTGTAGATAAAATGAAATACTTGAAAATAGCAATACGCCGAAACGTAGTTGAGAAAATTAAATAAATGAGAAGAGAATGTAAACAATACAAAAAATCTCGTCATTTTTAACTATTAACTATATTGGTCGATAACCAGGAATAAACTAAAACGTAATTTTTTTTTTATTGCAATTAACGTGCTCGGCTACAAAGGCCACTCGCACAGGTACAGTATAAGTATACAATAAATATATTATACTTTGTGGTATAGCTGTACGTCTTTCAGGAACTGGAGAACGGAGGGGACATTATCTGGATTTCCGAGTACCTCTTGGAGACTTCCTTTGAGGTTGAGCTGTTGTCTTCTAGTTGTGTACTGTTGGCATTCTAGAATAATGTGTTCAACGGTGTAGATGCAGTTACAGGTTGAACAGAATGGCCGAATGTTGGATGACATAAGGTAGCCATGAGTGAATCTAGTGTGACCGATTCTTAGTCTTCTCAGCACCGCTTGGTCTTGTCTTGAGAGATTTGAAGCTCCAATATGGTAAGGATGGCTTAATGAAGGTTGAATTTTTTGCAATTTTGTCGGGATGGAGTTCCAATGATTTTGCCATAGAGATTTGATCTTATGCTTGATGACTTGCTTGAGATCGGATGCAATTTGGATGTTATGTGCATAATAGTTTAAAGTTGTGGCCCTTTCAGCTAGTTGATCAGCTAGTTCGTTTCCCATTATACCAATGTGAGATGGTGTATATAGAATGGTAACTGTTATATTTTGGGAAAAGGAGAGTTGGTAGGAGTCATGGATATTCTGTACAAGAGGATGGTCACTGTATATATCTTTAATGGAGTGTATAGATGCAAGTGAGTCTGTACATATGCAGACATTTTTATTGGGAGGGGAAATATGTTTGAAGGTCTGAAGTATACTATAGAGTTCGCCGGTATGTACAGTACAAGTTGATGATATTGTGGAAGAGAAGATTGGAGAATCAAATGTTGTTACAGCACAACCGACTCCTGTTTCATTTTTCGAGGCATCAGTATATAGTACTAAGTCGTAGTCATTTCGGTATATTATATCCAGAACAGTTTTTTTAATTAGATCGTTTGGTGTTTCATTTTTATTCAGAGTTGTGAGAGATGTGTTGATATGAGGAATATTTTTCGTCCATGGGGGCATTAAGGGAAGAGGTAGAAGAAATGTTTGAGAAATATCAATTTTGATTGGCATTGTTTTTAGTAGTGAAGGTAAGGGTATTATTGTTGAGGATGTTGAGATATTCTGTAAGCTATCATCGGTAAACAAGCTGTATACTGGGTTAAGGGGATTGGAAGATACCGAGATAATATAGTTAAGTAATAGATGTTGACGTCTTATCCATAGAGGAGGTTCATTTACTTCGCAGTAGAGACTTTCTACCGGGCTAGACCTGAACGCCCCCAGACACAGGCGAAGAGCTGTATTGTGTATCGAGTTCAAGACATTGATGTGTGATTTAAATGCAGATATATATACGAAGCAGCCATAGTCTAATTTAGATCGAATAAGGGATCTGTATATTTTTAAGAGAGAAGTTTCGTCAGCGCCCCAATGGAAGTGAGAAAGGGTTTTTATGATGTTTAGTCGTTTGTATCCTTCGCTCTTAGTATCTAAAATATGTTTTTTCCAATTGAGACGGGAGTCAAATATCATACCCAATATTTTGCAGTGATTTACAACCTGAAGAGGGACGTTGTTGATTATAATATTAGGGGTAGAGTTTATTGAAGACTTACTAAAATTGATGACTTTGGATTTTGTTGGGGATAAAGAGAGTCCAAATAATTTAATCTTGTTGGACAGGGAGTTTACCGCGGATTGAATTATAGAGGAGGTAGTGGACACTGACTGACCGTGGCAATAAAATACTAAGTCATCGGCATACATCGGGCATCTAACAGGAGCAGAGAAGTTAGAACAAAGATCATTTGTTACGAGGTTGAAGAGTGTGGGACTGAGTACCGAGCCTTGGGGTAATCCGTCGGTTTGATTGAATGTTGAGGAAAGGATACCATTAACGGATACTTTGAAGGATCTAAGCGATAAGAAGTTTTTGATAAAAAAGAATATATTTCCATTAATATTGTGATAGGATAATTTCTCAAGAATGACATTTCTGTGTATTGTATCGAATGCACCTTCTATATCAAATGTAGCAAGTATATTTTCTTGTTTTTTGTTTAGAGCGGTGGAGATATGAGTTTTCAACGTTATCAAATTGTCCTTTGTTGACCTGTGCCGCCGAAATCCAGATTGGTCTTCTGATAAAATGTTGTGTTTATCTAAATACCATATCAATCTTTTATTGATCATTTTTTCCATGACTTTGCACATTGTACAGGTTAATGAAATGGGCCTATAGGACTTGGGGGAGGTTGTCGGCTGATCAGGTTTTTTCAAGGGAATTATGACGGATAGTCGCCAGAGGCTTGGAAACATGTTAGAGGTCCATATTAAGTTGAACAGTTCTAAAAGTTTGAGTTGACCTAAGAAATCAAGTTTTTTAAGGAAAATATATGGCAGGTCATCAGGGCCAGCAGCGGAATTTTTGCACGATTTTAACGCAGTAATAAGTTCCTGGTGAGAGAAAGGTAGGTTGAGTGAGTCTATATCTTGATTTGATGGAATTGGGCGTGATAAAGAGTTATTAGTATAAGTATTTGCAATGTTTGGGTGTAGCCCACTTCGGAATTTGTCTTCGAAATTTTCAGCTATGATCGTCGCTATTTCATGGTCATTATTTATTACCGCATCATTTGAAACAAGATGGGGAATTCCATTATTGGTTTTGTTTCCCTGTATACCTCTGATCTTTTTCCATACTTGACTGGGATTTGTGTTTTCGCTTATTGTCGAACATAGTTTTTCCAGGAGGATTTTTTGCTTTGTTTGATAATGAATTTAGATTTTGCTCTGGCTTTTTTGAGATTGATGAGATTTTCAGGGGTATTGTTTTGTCGGAACAGTTTTAATGCTATGTTTTGTTGTTGTACAGCGTCTTTGCAAGAGGAATTCCACCAAGGAACACTTTTCTTAGGATGGGATATATTAGGTTTACCTACATGTAATTCAGCAGCTGACAAAATAGAATTTGAGAATATTGCGATATTATCATCAACGCTTTCGGAAAACCTAAGAGAATGTAGGACATCTTCTGTTTGTGATGTAAAACTTTTCCAGTCAGCATTGTTTAGTCGCCAGAAAGTTCTGGTTGAGATTTTTGGGTTTTGAGAGGCAATGGAAGATATAACGATAGGGAAATGATTACTATCATGTAAATCATCGACAGTACGCCAAGTTAATGTGGGAGCTAATTTAGGATCGCATAGACTGAGATCTATGGCGGACAAAGAACCAGAGGAGAAGTTAAGGTGTGTATTGGATCCTGTATTTAGTAGGCACGCATTTGTACAGTTTAATACATTTTCCACTATTTTACCCTTACCATATGTTGAGTTGGATCCCCACAAGTTATTATGCGCATTGAAATCTCCTACTAGAATGTAGGGATGAGGTAGTTGAAAAATGAGGTTTGCTAGTTCTTCTTCTTTTAGACAATGGTTTGGGGGAATGTATATACTGCACACATTTAATTTATTCGGAAGCCATATGGATACAGCAACAGCTTCAAGGTCGGTATTTAGGGGTAGAAGGGATGAAAATATGTCGTTAGAAACGAAAATCGAAGTACCGCCACTGGCTCTATTGCAATTATTGCGTATGTAATGGTAGCCTTCAAAGTTTTTTAGGTGGGGAAGTTTCGAGATTGTGGCATTTGTTTCTTGGAGACACAGGATTTGAGGGTTCTCATTGGATATGAGCTGTTGGATTCTTTCCAGGCGAGGAAAAAATCCATCACAATTCCATTGGATTAGCTTGAAGATTATTATTGTATATAGTGATATTGTTAATATGGACTGATGGTTCTAACGAGTTCTGTGCTAATTAAGAGGTGGGATTATTTGACTCTTCGTCAGTTTGGGTTTCTGATGTGTAGCTCTTATCGTCAGACGAATCTTCAGGGTTTAGTTGATGTTTTATTTTTTTCTGTAATCTAGTCAACCGATTTTTAAGAGACCGTTCTTTGGTTATGTTGTACATAAGAGTTAAGTCATTTAGTAGACCTTGTATATTTGCTGTGAAAGAGAGAGCTTCGTTCAATGGGTCTGACAAGCCAAATGAGTTTTCTAGGAAGGCGGTGAGTTGTGTTTCAGTCAGTGTTAGGTGAGTAGAATTGTTTTTGCATAGCTCTTGTATAGTAGAGTAAGTAGTGGGTGTGAGTTTAAAGTCCTCTTTTCCGGTCGTTTTGGGTTTTTTCTTATGCTGTTTGATTGAGTTTTGAGGTATTGTGTATGAAGGAGGGAGCATCTGGTTGTCGGTCGGAGTATCTATCGGTGATAGCTGAGAGGGAGTTTCGAGGTTGCTATCCGTAGATAGACCTCTCTTTTGTCCTTGAGTTACAGGTAAATTGACTTGCTCGATAAGTGGCAGATTGGGTTGATCATCTTCGACAGGTATACTCTGAGTGTTAGATACAGGAAGATTGTCAGAGTGTGTAGTAGTTGTTTGTACTATAGGAGATGGGGGAGGTGGATTTTGAATTTCAGTGTTAGGTGGATTGGTGCAAGAATCGGCGGTGTGTCCAGGGAGTTTACATAAGAAACATTCCAGTTTATCCGTGGACACGAAAATTCTGTAAGGAGTATTATCGAAAGTAATTAAAAGGGATGTTTGGAGAGTGAAGTTGTCGTTTTCTGGTATAATATATGTTATTCTGCGAAAACTCATGATATGAGAATATTTATCATCCGGTACGCCACATTTCACAAATGAAACAGGAGAGGCTAGCTGTAGGCCGATGTCTTTTAGAGCTTTTTCTATAAGAGAGTGAGGGATAGTGGGAGAGACGTTGGAAATCAGAATTCGTTTGGCAGGTGTGATAAGCCTTCGAATAGGTATATTGTTAGATTTAATATATATACTATCGTGTTCATTAAGAAGTCTATCGACAACAGCAGTAGAGCTTAAATAGATGCATATGCGGTTGTTTGAGATTCTAGAGGCAAATGTTACATTTTTGGGGATTACAATTTCTCCTACGGCTTTTATATACTCAAAGAGAGTGGTATTGGTTATGGCGTGCATGATGATTGCTTGTTCTCTTTTAGGGAAGGTTGGTGGGGGAGGTTTTGTTTGTGCAGCCGCAACATACGACTTTGTAGCATTAGGTGAATTATGGGGAGGAGAGTTTGAAGTTGATTGGGATTGATAATTATTCATCTTGTAAGTGGCCCTGGATACCAAAGCCAATACAAATGAAAAGGAAAGACAGGAGTCCCTAATGGATCCCTGAAAATATTTTGTAGGAAATAACAGTTACCTGACTTGATGTTACGCCACTGATGAAAATAAAATGTCTTCACTTCTTAAAACTTTTGGAAATAATTATGTTCAATTGTTTATAGCATCGATCACAAGTATTGGAAAAAGTCACATGATGATTGTTAATTATTTACTACTTTCAACAATACACCGAAAAAAGAAACTCGTATTTTGATTTGAATTTAATGAGCTATAATTACCGATAAGCGATGTTTACTCGTCGGCTACCAGCATAGGAATGAAAAACGTAAATTTAAATGTATTATAAAAAGCTACAACTCATCCTTTATTAATTTAAATACCTCAAAAAATGCATACCTGTTAGATATCTTTGAAGGCTTTATTTCGCAGTAGTGGAAAGTCGTCTCCGTTATGGTATACCGGCTTGAAAAAGTAAGTGCCTGAACAATTTTCTGTAGATCATGATGTGTAGACCCAATACCTATTTGTCAAATCGATTATATAGAGAAAGAAACATCATATATTTGACCTGAAACAATCATACTTTCAATTAGCATTTACAAAATACCATCCAATAAAAGATTTGAGATACTTACTTGCACATAGATATGTAATTGGAATTAAGCACCATTATAATTCTCCAAGGATGATAAAGTTCTCCTGTCAATGATATTTTTCATCATTTACGCCAAATATAAGGGCTAGAGCCTTTCCCTCGATTTAAGAATATTTTATTTCATTGGATTTTAACATAGTGGACGCAAAAGCATTTGGTCCTCCCGTTTTACCTTTGTCAATATGAGCTTTAGTTTTATTTTTTAGATTAAAATCTACTAATACCGAGGGGATGTCAACATGACCTTCGTCTTCTCGAATCTTTTTGTACACTCAGGCGTCTAGCCCCATTTCGTATCTTTTTTTAACAAAGAATGAAGATCTTGAAAAGTGTGACTCATTCTCAATAAACCATAACTGTTTTTAGATCCTTGGCTTTTTCAATAGCCGTAACTCGTTTTTTCAGAGTGTGGAACTAATCAAATTTTTTCTATAAAATGATCTTATTAAACTGAATTTTGAAAAATGTACATTCGTTTTTTTTACTTTTCCACGACCATCAAGACGCTTAAAAACTTTTTCTAAACGCACCAGATGCTCTTGGTCATTATTACCTGGTACTCAGATATCATGAAGGAAACAGACAACACCAGGAAAAAAAAACATTTGTTGCATTATGTTTTGAAATTTCGCTAAGGCATTAGTTATCCAGTGAGGTAAACGGGTATTAGAATGAGAATGAGAGATCGTATTAGACATAGTGAATTTAATGGAACAAACCTTGGCGATGGGTATATTTCTTGATTTGTCAAAGACATATGATTGATAAAATCAAATTATACCAATACAGAGTAATGAGTAAATCCTTGGAATTGATAAAATCATACTTGCGCAATAGACAACAAAAAGTGTGTATTCGCAAAGGACCTCAAAGTAGTAAATCCACCGTAATTACTAGAAATATTGGAATACCGCAAAGAAGCATTATTGGTCCTTTGCTCTTAGTTATTCACATAAATTACGAATGTCTAATGAGTTTCAATAAAATAAATTTATGACGATAAATGCTGATGATATTTATCTTCTAGTGAAGGGAGAAGCATATCCGGGAGTAATGAAAAACTGTAACGATTTATTTAGAAAAACAAAGGAGTGGTTGACTAACAACAAACTGATAAATTAATCAACAATACAGCACAATTACGAGACTTCGAGGAAACTGAGCAGTATTACTTATGGGTTACGATTGGTATCATATATTTAATTAAAGTAGCATCAAAGATCCTTTTTATTTCCAATTTTGATCAATCTTATACGGTATTATGCAGTAGTTCTGGTACAAAAAAGAGCAATTCAAGGATTCTTGCAGATCTATATTTAAACAAATGGAATATTTACCTTGTATGGCCCATACATATTAGAATGTTTAATGTACCTTCACCGATTAATAGTCACTGAAAAATCTCTTTTATATACGGCAATCAAATTTTACAATAAATTCCCCCTACAAATGAAAATCCTTATGTACAGAAATAAATTTAAAAAATGAATTAAAAAACTTCTTGTGGGCAATGGCCGATTATTTACATGCCAATATTAACTATCTTCTCGTCAAATGCTATGATGTAATTTCATTCTATGTTGACAATAATAAATTTTGTAAATGCATTTTTTTAAAATTGATATTATAATAAAATAGAATTCTACATTTCTCAGCAGAGTGCTGGAAATTCACCTATCCCAGATATGAAGTATAAGGGGATGAGGCTCGGTCGTCATTTATTTAACCCTTCCACTGCTGATTACGTCTGGATGTGTCATTCAGCTACTAATGTTCAGTGAGTATGACGTCCTCGAACGTCAGTCATAGAACTTTGTTAAAACTAATTAATAACTGATCAATTGTTGTTTAGCATTGATTAGAGCCGCATGTTTATGGCCTGACCATCTAAGTATAGTGTTGTAAATTGTGTATCACCCAAGTGTTAACTATTTTCACTAGAATACAAATAAAATTCAAACTAATAAAAGCATCATGAAAATGTAAGACAGCCATTGTGTTAAGGATTACCGCTCATTGAAGTTCCACGTAGGTATATCCGTGAATTCCTGTTTTGGCGAGGTACTTTGCTAGACTTCTAGGAATTAGACCTGTAGTTGAAAGAGTTACAAGCACAACTTCAACCTGGTCAGCATGCCACATCTGTTTGATTTCCAGTGCCACGTCTGTATATTTAACCATCTCTCTTGGTATTTTTCTAAAACGTTGTTGTAATTTGGCACTGATATGTCCAGAAAAAGAATTTAGTTGGCTTCCTTGTCAACCACCACAATATTTTAATCATAAATCAACCTTTTCCAAATTTTGTGAATGAAAAATGTTTCTCTTATAATTTTTTAGCTATTGTGGAATACGCAAAACCTGAATCGGCCTCATAACTTATTGGTATATTTTCAACAATCATATGTACCAAAATAGATTTAATACTTTCATTCTTATCTACATTTTCGCTTAAATTACCAAAATTCAACGATAATATATCATATTTATCAGCAACCTGTTCAGCACGATTAGTAGGCTTTATGGACGCATAATGAAGGATCGAACAGAAGAAGAATATCAAAGTTGTGAATCCGAAGAACAAAGTGGCTTCAGAGCGGGGCGCTCATGTACGGATAACACCTTCACAATGAAACGACTAATTGGAAAACATAAAAAAGTATTCAGAAAAACACCTCTTTTTTATATCGACCTAGTCAAAGCATATGACAATGATCCTATCATGAAACTATGGGGAAATATGAGACAAACTCGCATCATTGAAAATTTGATTCCAGCTTTCGATCTCTTGAAATTATTGAATAAGCTGAAATACTGTTAAATTGAGTGTATTCGTTTTAACTTGTATTTTCTACTTGTAGTTACTTGTGTTTTGCTGAAACAGGTGTATCCACACTTCTCGGATACCTTAGGGTTTATCTATTCACATATACTTACTATTTATTGAATATATTATCATTATAATATGTGATAATATTTTATAAAACAATGTTACTGGTCATATGATAGAATTTTCTATATTCTTGAATAGTTTTTTACTATAGCTGTGTCGGCTTATTTAAAGAGACAATGTCCTTGAGATACGGAAATAAATTTATACAATAAATTACCGCTACCAGTAAAAACCCTAATATCCTGCACTATATTCAAAAAATAAATTAAAAACTTTTTGTGGACATTGACCATATAACAATATTGATTAGGTACATGCCATTATGAACTAATTTCCCATTGAATAACCTATTATCTATTATTTTTTAGATAAATAATATTTTAAATGTTGTTGTCGTCATTTCTGAAAGGAAAATGCATGTCGTTGTAGCAAATTTCGGAATATCCCGAAAACATCGAAACCACTAATATTTTATAATGAAACATCAAACCAAACCCAATAAAGAACGTGAATAAAAACGAACCAATGAACATTTAGAAACTAAAAAATCTCCATCTTCAATTTCTTATCTACGAATTGAAGTACTTATACTTAGTTTGAAATTTTCATTAACATTTACAAAAATCGAAAGCGTATTCAATAATGGTTTTTGTGTTTGAATAATCGAATAGAGAAATAAAATACCAACGATAAGCTGCGACATCAACGTAGAAATAAATCCACTTTAATAATTCATACAGTTTTCTTTATATCATTGTTATATATTCAACAATCACTTACCTTTGGCCATACCGCTTTATCAAACCACTCGTTGAGCGCTGAAACAAAAATATCAACTCAAGTACTTATTTTAACATTGTTGCGAATTATTTTCAGAAATGAGAAACAAAATTTCGGAAAAATTCAAGAGTAATATATTCTTACACCTTCATAGACGAAATTATTCTGTCTGAAAAATATGATGCGGAATAGAAAATTTTCCTTTCCCTATCTCATCTTATACAATATTTCTACTTTGAGTTCTCATCCTAGAAAATTTTATTTGAAATAAACCTAGCAAATAAGGAAAATATTAAAATGGCAGTGTTCATTCTACCCTTTCTTGAAGAATGTGTCATATTTTAATTTATCATTATGTTTCCAAAAAATAAAGTCGTAGAAATTCATTTTATTATATAAGTCTGATAAAATATCCAATACCAAGGAGCACAACAACAAGTCCAAACACTACAACGAAAAACATGGTAACTTCAAGAAAATTATTATTCCTATAATAAATAATGAAGAAGCTAGACCATTCAGAAGCTATGGATAATGCGGTAGACGATAGGAGACATCTACAATCGGAGATAAGACACAGAAAGTCCAAGGATCGTCAGTTCATCGGCATTGTATGTATTTTTTGTATACAATGATTCTCAAAAGTCGCCTACATCCCCTCTTTCTTTTGAACGGTGCTACTTAGATTGATGAAATTTGGAGCGTGAAAATTCACTATTGTAAGCTTTTCTAGTAGTGGTAACAGGTGACGTAATATGCGTCTGTGATGTCACCTGGCAACTGGAACTATTATTATTAAATGGGACCTTATGGCAAGTGACACTTCGTTTGAAAACTATTCAGAATACATATTCAATCATACTAATTTTTTATAGATTTACGGTGATTTTGATAGTTAAAATAAATAAACACTAAATTTGAGTTTCGCTTTTAATTAATAAAGATTCAAAAGTCCGCTTATGGTTAATAGTAAAAAAAAGGCGAAGTATTTCAATTGACACTTTTGTATGCGATAATATCTTGAATTTCTAGTTTAATTATTGTTTAACGAAACGTTTAAGTATCTACATAAAGAAAATGGTACGTGTTCTAGCTGACAAAGTAACAGCTATTTTAATTATTGGTGACACTTCTTCTTTCACAGCCCAAGTAGCGTCTACCTGTGGGGTCAGTTATGGCACAGTACACAGACAGGGTGTTGACCAAAAAGACATTTCATCCATACCCATTAAAAATGGTACATCAACTTTCAGAAGACGACCCCGACCGAAGGCTGCAATTGTATGAAAATATGTCCACCAAAATTCTCCAGCAGCCAGACTATGTAAGGGCATTTGTCTTAGTGACGAAAGTACTTTCTTCCTTAATGGATATGTTAATACTCGAAATGTCGGGTATTGGAGTGACACAAATCCTCTCATGTTTCGTGAAAAACATACAGTTCCCATTAAAAGTGAATGTCTGGGCACGTATTATAGGAAATCATATGGTCAGTCAATTTTTTCAACTCTAATTTAACCGGGATGTTAGAAAACGCAATTGAACCGTTAATTCTTCAAATTCTGGAAGACAATCCAGATGGATTTGGTAACCTGTAAATAACGTTCCAAGAAGATAGTGCTCCTGCACACTATTACTTTACAGTAAGACGTTATTTAAATCAGGAATAGATGGATTGTATGACGCGGTTCAATAGAATGGCCAGATCGGTCACCAGATCTAACACCTTCAGAATTTTTTGTGGGAATATCTTAAACCCTCAGATTAACAAATAAAATAGATATGTTTGTTTTGATCTTTTCTTGCCCCAATATTGAGTCACATTCTAAGCTCACTTGCGGATACTTCTACTGCTTTGCCATATTTACAAAGTCTCTTTAGTTGCAGGAAAAATTAAATTAAAAGTTAATTGAAAACGTGTTGAAAAGTTGGGCAAATTAAAAAAATGTCATACTAATTCATGCATTTGAGTCGCTATTTTTAAAATTAATTAATAATACTTGAATTTTATTTATTGAAAGCATATTCTTATATAAATTTTAAACAAGTATTTGTCGTATCCTTAGATACCTTTATGGTTATAACTAAAAGTGGCAACATTTCCCAAAATTTCAGTACCTGTTTAATGTGTCAATAGTAATTTATTTAGTAGATTTATCCTTGTTTAATTACCATATAAAGAGAGATGCAAATATCGTCAGACTGTGATCGACGATCATTTCGAATATATCGTAGTATTGTAGTAAATAATGTCAAACGTGGTTTGTTTATACGAGCGCCATTAAGACTAGAGAGTAAACATTCAGTTCTTTCGATTTGATGTGTTTTTGAAAAATTTTAGTGATAAAATAAACTTTTAAGTTAATTAATTTAATGTTTTTGGATTATCGTGGTTCGTCGGTGCCAAGTTTGTCAGAAAAACAGCCGAAATTACCAAGGCCATGTAGCTACAATACCATCCCCAGTTTTTGTAATTCATTCATTATTTCACTACTGGCGTTTAGAATTGTTGGCCGCAAAAATAAACGTGTTTATGAATGAATAGCCCTCTCTATGTTCATTATTACTCTAAGCTTAAACCTAAAGTTTACGCTACAGTTCATGACAGTATTGACGTTTGAAAGCGACAAATTGTTGAAGAATGTAGGGCACTTTCCCCTGACACATTTTATCGAGTCCGACAAAAGTTTAATAATAAGATGTTTCACTGCCAGCAAGTAGATAGAGCATATTTTGAAAAATTATTTCAAGAACTTGTTCTTAAATATTTATTAATTGAAAGCAAAACCCAAATTTTGGTGTTAATTTATTTTAACCATCAAAAATATCTTAAGTCCAAAAAAATTAGATTGATTGAATAGGTATTCTAAGTACCTCTCAAACGAGCTGTCGCATGACATAAGGTCCCATATAATATTATTGGTTTCAATTGCCTGGTGACGTCACAGAAATTCAGTAAAGTCAAATTCATTATGTGTGCAAAATAAATACTGTAGTGCTATTGTGTTAGTTAAATATTTTCAAATTATTCCTTTGAAGAAGAACTAGTAAAGGTAACTACAGGAGTTCACCAAAAAGTGAAATTGCTCAAAAATGGAAAATTACCATGCCCGGTAGGAATAAACAATAAAGTCGGTAAATATGGTACAACAAAATTATTTCAATTGAAAGCACAACTGTTCACAATGTCTATAAAATGATCCTTCTGTTTCTGAAGAATGGAAATAAGCTTTAGTAACACCTTTATATAAGAAATTAGACGTAAACAATTGTGCATTTATTATTTATTAGTATCAAACCAATATATGAAATAATTTGTACTCACATATGGCATCCACAGTGTAGAATCTCCATAACCATATTCCATAATCTCCATCACTTTTAAAACCGATCCGCGAAACACACCGCAATCGATACCGAAGTTTACGAATCACTTTGAAGATCGCGGCGGTTGCTTACCACATTCATGATCAGTTTCCAAATGCATACATTACATAATTATCCCCATATACAAACTTATCAATTCACGACGCTAGATCAATTTCTAGCTATAAAGTACAAACTTTGTATACCAAATCGTTTATTATAAGACAAAATTAGTTACATCCAAGAATCTTGGCCTTGTAATTCAAGAAAGTTCAACATATTATTCATAAAGTCATTTGAGTGATAATGACGTCTAAAAGTTTCAACAAAATTAGAGATATAAACCCTTGATAAAAATCACGATGATATATTGGATCAATTAACGATATTTTTAATTAATTAAAATGCATCATGCGCTGACACGCTGACACCCCGAGTCAAAGTCAATTTGAGGTGTCAGGGTCTCAATCTGCCTACTTTCTGATATCAAAAGACGGTGTCATGGAATGACGGCTTGACGAGATATTAGAGTGCCTTCTACTCTATCTCAACAAAACTTTTTGAAAGAGAGAGCAGCTGCAATGAAGCATTTTTTGCGAATTAATTGGGAAGGAGATTTTGAGAAAATTGACAAATTTGTATAAAATATCGATATTCTAGAAAATAATTTCAAAAAGCAAAACTGTCAAGATTTTATTTGATTATTTTCTCTAGTATGTATGCATATAATTTTTAATTCGTTATTGTACTTAGGGATAATTATGTTACGTCATTTTATCTCATCAACCAAACATAGATTAAAAAGCTTGTTGAAACACAAAAAACTAGTAAATTTATGAATAAAATATATAAAATATTATCCACAAAATGATGAAGCTCCTATTGAATTCCACTTCTCCATGGTACCTAGGAAAAAATATACAATTCGTCCTATCATTTCATATTTAGATATGTTCGTTTGAAAGCTTGTGTGACCACAAGAAATGTAAGAAGATAAATAATTTCAACATTTTTGTATTTTATTTGGTTTTTCCAAATTTACTAGTCATACGATTTCTGTATTTTTGGAATAAAAATTAATAGACAAATTGAATTATATCGAAAAATTGTTTGAATGCCTTCTCTACAATATTTATAGATATTTTTGAATAATTTAAACAAAGAATTGATTTTTAAACGACATTTAAAATTCACCTCTTCTAACATGGTCCCCCTGTGCGTTTTGGTTATACAATATTGTCCGAAAATGCAGGATAAAATAATTATCTGTTCAACCAGTAACTTAAATTGTAGCTTCCGTTGAAAATCTTGTGTGACCACAAGTGAATATGTACAATAATAACTTGACTGTAAAAAATATTTTTTCTTTAATTTAACTCTTAGTCAATTGTCCTGAAATCCTAATTTGTTATTAATAATAACCTATAATCTATTGTTTTCTCATATAACTAATATTTTAAATGTTTTTGCCGTCATCCCTGAAAGAAAAATGCATATCGTTGTAACACATTCCTGAGTCTCCTGGAAACAATTAAAAATCAAAATTTTATCATAAAAAATCAAAGCATACCCAGTAAATAACAAAAATAAAAACGCATCAATCAAAATTTGGAAAATAAAAAATCTCCATTTTCATTTACAATTTCACCTCAATAAATTGAAATACTTATACTTACTTTGAATTTTTCATAAAAAAACGAGAAAGGAATAAGTAATGACAAGCTCCGAAATCGAAGGAGCAATACATATTTTTGATAATTAATATAAAATATTTTTATTTTTGTTATATATTCAACAATCACCTACCTTTTTTGGCATACCGCATTATCGAATCGCGCGCGTTATATAATTTTCGTTTCGTTACGGTTTAAATTCGCGAGTCGAATCACTCGTTAAACGCTGAAACAAAAACATGATATCAATTTGCTATTTTTTCATATTTTTCCGAATTATTTAAAGAAAAGAAGGAAATAGAAACTTTTGGAAACATTCAAGAACAATATAACAAACGAAAGTCTAACGTCTTAAAAACATTATGTTGAATACAAAATTTTCCTCTCCTTCGTTCTTTAATTTCTTATTAGGTTACAATATACTAGAAATTATAAAATAAGAGGCTTTTTAGGGACTGCTTTTTTTCTATTATACTTATTGTGATAAAATAAAATCCAACAGAACTACAGCAACTTCAACCCTTAGAAGCCATTCAATATATAACCAAGGAACTCAAAATCAATCCCACAAACGACAACGAAAATCCTGGTAACTTCAAGAAAATTATTACTCCTATAATTAATTCTAAAAAAGGTGGACCACTCAGAAAGAGAAATCGACTAAAGTTAACTTCATAATGTGTGCACAATAAATACTTCTGTTAGTTAAAACCAGTTCAAAATTATTTTTTATATTTTAAATTATTCCTTTGGAGGAAAACTGATAACGGTGACCACAAAAGAAGTTAACAATAAAGTAAAATTGCTCAAAAAGGGAGAATTGCCGTGCCCGGTAGGCATATGCAATAATTGAACAAAATGACACAATAAAATTATTATAATTGAGAGCACAACTGTGTACAAAATGGGGATCCAGTTCCACAAGAATGGAAACCCGCTTTATTATAATTTATAAATTTTTTGTATTTATTTTCAGGTTTAATATATGTTTGTTGGTTTTCCGATTGGAATGTTACGGCAATAGGAAAATGATCTGTTATACAACTCTGTATAATAAACGATTTGAATTTGAGTTGGTGTTTACATTTTATAAAGAAATGGTCTATACAAGATCCACTACTTGGTCGTGTAACATCGTTTATATAAGATATGCACCCGTGTGCATTCATTAGATTCTTGTATTCTTCTGCATAATCGTATTCTGACAATGTATCAATATTTATATCACCAGTTATTATCTGAATATCATTGTTTCCTATTCCTTCTAGATACGTTTCCAACCCGATATTGAATTGAATAGGGCAAGTATTAGGAGATCTATAGAGAGCTGTGATTGATATTTTATAATTCCGATCTTCAATGATTATCTGTAAAGCTTTTATTTCTGAAATATCTTTTATACTGTATGAAAAGTCAAGTGTTTCCCTAATAAACACTATAACCCCATCGTTTTTATTCAATTTCCCCTCATTATACAATGTTTGGCAACCTTTCATACGAATAACTTCAAGATCATTCACTATGTATGTTTCCGTTTCCGGAATGGATGATGCATTGCGGATATCGGCAAGAATATCAAGGTTGGAACGGAGAACAAAATGAATACGTGAGAGACATTATGAAGAAAAAAAATACAATAATAGAAGAAATTGAACAGAAACAATTTATATGCTATGGGAATGTTTGCAGAATAAATGAACATAGACTACTACGACAGATACTGGATTGTTCAACCCATGGACTAAGACACACAGAAAGACCAAAAAAGAACTGGTCGCAAGACATCAATAAGGCCATGATTGAAAGGAACTTATTGGAAAATGACTTTTCGTGATAAAAATTAATGGAAGTAGGGTCCTTGTTTGGTAATAAAATATTTATCATATACTATTAAATTAAATTCCACTCACCACTATTTATCTCCAAGTAGAGCATCGATCTATTCAAACCTCTTGCAGTATCACATGACGGACGAAATTTCAGCATGAAACCTGTAACAAATGTAAAATATGTAGGTATTATCATATATAAAGAGATTGTCATATTAGATGTATTATATTTTCCAGTGTGTATTTCCTGACCGTTATAATTTAAATTTTCGTTTTAGTTTATTCCTGGTTATCGACCAATATAGTTAATAGGTAAAAATGACGAGATTCTTTGTATTGTTTACATTCTTTTCTCATTTATTCCATTTTCTCAACTACGTTTTGGCGTATTGCCATTTTCATGTATTTCATTTTCATTGTAGATAAAATGAAATACTTTAAAATGGCGATACGCCGAAACATGGTTGAAAAAATGAAATAAATGAGAAAAGAATGTAAACAATACAAAAAATCTCGTTATTTTTAACTATTAGCTATATTGGTCGTTAACCAGGAATAAACTAAAAAGTAAATTTAAATGTATTATGAAAAGTTACAACTAATCCTTTATTAATTTAAATACCTCAAAAAATGCATTCCTGTTAGATATCTTTGAAGGCTATATTTCGCAGTAGTGGAAAGTCGTCTCCGTTATGGTATACCGGCTTGTAGAAGTGCCTTGAACAATTTTCTGAAGATCATGATGTGTAGACCCAATACCTATTTGTGAAATCGATTATATAGAAAAAGAAACATCATATATTTGACCTGAAACAATTATACTTTCAATGAGCATTTGCAAAATACCATCCAATAAAAGATTTGAGATACTTACTTGCACATAGATATGTAATCGAAATTAAGCACCATTATATTGCTCCGAGAATGATACAGTTCTTCTGTCAACGATATTTTTCATCCTTTACGCCAAATATGAGGGCTAGAGCCTTTCCCTCGATTTAAGAATATTTTATTTCATTGGATTTTAACATAGTGGACGCAAACGCATTTGGTCCTCCCGTTTTACCTTTGTAAACATGAGCTCTAGTTTTATTTTTTGGATTAAAATCCACTAATAACGAAGAGATGTCAACATGGCCTTCGTCTCCTCGAAACTTCTGTACACTCAGGCGTCTATCTCCATTTCGTATCTTTTTTTAACAAAGAATAAAGATCTTAAAAAGTGTGACTCATTCTCAATAAACCATAACTGTTTCTAGATCCTTGGCTTTTTCAATAGCCGTAACTCGTTTTTTCAGATTGTGAAACTAATCAAATTTTTTCTATAAAATGACCTTATTTAACCGAATTTTGAAAAATGTACATTCGTTTTTTTTTACTTTTCCACGACCATCAAGACGCTTAAAAACTTTTCCTAAACGCTCCAAATGCTCTTGGTTATCTTTATCTGTTACTCAGATATTGTAAAGGAAACTGACAACACCAGGAAAGAAAACATTTGTACCATTATATTTTGAAATTTCGCTGAGGCATTAGATATCCAGTGAGGTAAACGGGTATTAGAATGTAGTCCCTGGAATCTTCTGTAAATTCCAACTGTCAATAGGCTTCCGAGAGATCGAATTAGACAAAGTGAATTTAATAGAACAAACCTTGGCGATGGATATATTTCTTGATTTATCAAAGACATATGATTGATTAAATCAAATTATACCAATACAGCGTAAGGAGTAATCCGTTGGAATTGATAAAATCCTACTTGCGCAATAGACAACAAAAAGTGTGTATTCGCAACGGACCTCAAAGTAGTAAATCCACCGTAATTACTAGAAATATTGGAATACCGCAAAGGAGCATTATTGGTCCTTTGCTCTTAGTTATTTACATAAACTACTTATGTCTAATGAATTTCAATAAAATCAATTTTTGACGGTAAATGCTGATGATACTCATCTTCTGGTAAAGGGAGAAGCATATCCGGGAGTAATGAAAAACTGATAAGATTTATTTAGAAGGACAAAGGAGTGGTTGACAAACAACAAACTGATAAATTAATTAATAACACAGCACACTGACGAGACTTCGAGGAAACTGAGCAGTATTACTTATGGGTTACGAGTTGCTATCATATATTTAATTAAAGTAGCATCAAAGATCCTTTTTATTTCCAATTTTGATCAATCTTATACGGCATTATGTTCTGGAGTAGTTCTGGTACAGAAAAGAGCAATTCAAGGATTCTTGCAGATCTATATTTAAAACAAATTGAATATTTACCTTGTATGGCTGATACATATTAGAATGTTTAATGTACACTCACCGATTAACCGTCACTGAAATATCCCCTTTATATACGGCAATCAAATTTTACAATATATTACCCCTGCAAATGAAAATATCCAGCAATAAATTTAAAGAAGGAATTAAATAACTTCTTGTGGACATTCGCCATATAACATTAATCATTATTAACATGCCAATACGAACTATCTTCCCGTTAAATTTTATGACGCAATTTCATTTTATGTTAACAACTATAATATTTTTGTAAATGCATTTTTATAAAATTATGATTATTATAAAATAGAATTCTACATTTCTCAGCAGAGTGCTGGAAATTCACCTATCCCAGATATGAGGTATCAGGGGATGAGGCTCGGTCGTCATTTGTTTAAGAATTTACGTATACTATGACACGTGTTAAAGATTACCGTTCATCAAAGTTCCACGTAGGTGTTTCCGTGAATTCATATTTTGGCGAGGCTCTTTTGGTTGACTTCTAGGAATTAGGGCCGCGGTTGCTAAAATTACAGGCACGACTTCAACCTTATCAGCATTCCACATCTGTTTGATTTCCAGTACCACGTCTGCATATTTAACCATCTCTCTTCGTATTTTTCTAAAACCTGGTTGTCCTTTTGTACTGAGTTCGCTTCCTTATCGACCACCACAATATACTGATGATAAATCATCCTTTTCCAAATATTGTATATGAAAAATGTTTCTCTTATAATTTCTCAGATATTGCGGCATGCGCAAAACCAGAATCGGTCTCAAAGTATATTGGTATTTTCAACAAATCAAATTTCATATTTATCAGCAACCTGCCCAGCATGATTAGTAGGCTTTATCGACGCATAATGAAGGATCGAATAGAATAAGAATATCAGAAGTCGAAGAACAAAATGGCTTCATGTACAGATAACACGCTGAATCAGGAGTATCCACACCTCTCGGATACCTTCGGGTTTATCTATTCACATATATATTTATAATTTTTTTGTAGTATTGTGTGAATATATTATCATTATAATATGTGATAATATTTTATAAAACAATGTCACTGGGCATATGCTAGAATTTTTTATATTCTTGAATAGTTCTTTACTATACCTGTGACAATTTATTTAAAAAGTCAAAGGAGTGGTTCACAAAAAATAAACTGATATTAAATAAATTAAAAACACAACACATTGATGAAACTTCGAGGAATCTGAGCAGTATTACTTACAGGTTACGAGTTGTTACCATATATTAAAATAAAGAAACATCAAAGATCCTTTATTTTTCCAATATTGGTCCACCTGATTATATGGCATTATATTCTGGGGTAGTTGTCTTTGACAAAATATTTGTAGTACAGAAAAGGGCAATTCACATAAGAAATTGCATAAATTCTAAAGATTATTGCATATAAATATTTAAAGCAAATGGAATAGTAAGTAACCTTGTATGGCTTATACATATAAGAATGTTTAATGTATCTTTTTAAATATAAACAAAGATTTAAAGCGTGATTTGAAACACTATACCAATTAACCGTCACTGAAAAATCTCCAGATACGGAAATACCTTTTTACAATAAATTACCGCTACTAATAAAAATCCTAATATCCTGCAATATATTCAAAAAATAAATTGAAAAGTTTTTGTGGACATTGGCCATATAGCGTTATTGATTAGTTACATGCCAATATGAACTACCTTCCCGTTAAATAACCTATTATCTATTATTCTTCAGATAAATAATATTTTAAATGTTTTTGTTGTCATTTCTGAAAGGAAACTGCAAGTCGTTGTAGCAAATTTCGGAATATCCCGAAAACATCGAAACCACGTAAATTTTATAATTATATATCGAAACAAACCCAATAAATAACATGAATAAAAACACACCAATCAAAATTTAGAAATTAAAAAATCTCCATCTGCAAATTCTCATCTATGAATTGAAGTACTTCATAAACATTTTCAAAAATCGAATGTTATATATTCAACAATCACTTACCTTTGGCCATACCGCTTTATCAAACCACCTGTTGAGCGCTGGAACAAAAATATAAATTCAAGTATTAATTTTTTAACATTGTTCCGAATTATTTTCAGAAAAAGAGAAACAATATTCCGTAAAAATTTAAGAGTAATATATTCTTGCATCTTCAGAGATGAAATTATCCTGTCTGGAGAATATGATGTGGAATAGAAAATTTTCCTTTCCCTTTCTCATCTTATACATGATTTCTACTTTGAGTTTCTATTCTGGAAAATTTTATTTGAAATAAACCTAGCAATTAAGGAATATATTAAAATGGCAGTGTTTATTCTCCCCTTTTTTCAAAAATGTGTCATATTTTAATTTATCACTATGTTTACAAAAAATAAACTTCTAGAAATTAGATTATCAGATGAGACTGCTATTTTAATAAACTAAGTCTAAAAAATATCCAAAATTCAAGAATACCACACCAGGTTCAATCCATAACGGCATTTTCATACATAGCCAAGGAGGAAAACAACAAGCCCAAAAACGGCAACGAAAAATCTGGTACCTTAAAGAAAATTATTATTGCTATAATAAATACTAAGAAAGCTAGACCATTCAGAACCTATGGAGATTAGACACAGAAAGTCCAAGGATCGCCAGTCCATGGGCATTGTATTTATTTTTTGTATACAGTGATTCTCAAAACGATCGGGTCCACCAAATATTGGTATTGATAAACAAATTGATATAGCGTCTACCTGTGGAGTCAGTCATAATACTGTACACAGGGTGTTGACCAAAAATCCACGAAAATTCTCCAACAGCCACACTATGTAAGGGCAATTTGTTTTAGTGACGAAAGTACTTTCTTCCTTAACGGATATGTTAATACTCGAAATGTGAGGTATTGGAGTGACATAAATCCTCTCATGTTTCGTGAAAAACATACAGTTCCCATTAAAAGTGAATGTCTGGGCACGTATTTTGGGAAAGCACATAGTCAGGCAATTTTATTAACTTTAATTTAACCGGGATGTTAGAAAACGCAATTGAACCGTCAATTCTTCAAATTCTGGAAGACACTCTAGATGAATTTGGTAACTTGGAAATAACGTTCCAAGAAGATGGTGCTCCTGCACACTATTACTTTGCAGTAAGTCGTTGATAAAATGAGGAATAGATGGATTGGATGACGCGGTTCAATAGAATGGCCAGATCGGTCACCGGATCTAATTTTTTGTGGGAATAGTTAAAATCTAAAGTTTACGCTACAGTTCATGACAGTATTGACGTATGAAAGCAACGAATTTTTGAAGAATGTAGGGCACTTTCCCCTGACACATTATATCAAGTCCGACAAGAGTTTAATAATAGGATGTTTTACTGCCAGGAAGTAGATAGAGCATATTTTGAAAAATTATTACAAGAACTTGTTCTTAAATATTTATTAATTAAAAGCAAAACCCAAATTTTAGAGTTTATTTATTTTAACCATCAAACATATCTTAAATCCAAAAAAAATAGAATGATTGAATAGGTATGCTAAATACCTTTCAAACGAGTTGTCACATGACATAAGGTCCCATTTTATATTATTGGTTTCAACTGCCTGGTGACGTCACCGATGCCTATTACGTCATCTGTTACCACTAGTAAAGGAGCTTACAATAGACCATTTTCACTCTCCAAATTTCATCAGTATCACCGTTCAAAATAAAAGAGCGGCGAAGGGACATTTATTAAGCATTCTTAGACCTACTGTAAACAAGGAACTATAAGCTATTGTAATTGAAGACATTTTAAACCACTCAGAAACAGAAATTCAGTAAAGTCAAATTCATTATGTGTGCAAAATAAATACTGTAGAACTATTGTGTTAGCTAAATATTTTTAAATTATTCCTTTGAAGAAGAACTAGTAAAGATAACTACAGGAGTTCACCAAAAAGTGAAACTGCTCAAAAATGGAAAATTACCATGCCCGGTAGGAATAAACAATAAAGTCGGTAAATTATACCAATTGATAGCACAACTATTCACAATGTATATAAAATGATCCTTCTGTTTCTGAAGAATGGAAATAAGCTTTAGTAACACCTTTATATAAGAAATTAGACGTAAACAATTGTGACAATTACAGGGAACTGTCAGTTACCAGCATTTAGTATTTATTAGTATCAAACCAATATATGAAATAATTTGTACTCACATATGGCATCCACAGTGTAGAATCTCCATAACCATATTCCATGTTCCATAATCTCCATCACTCTTAAAACCGATCCGCGAAACACACCGCAATCGATACCGAAATTTACGAATCACTTTGAAGATCACGGCGGTTGCCTACTACATTCATGATCAGTTTCCAAATGCAAACATTACATAATTATCCCCATGTACATTCTTATCAATAATTCACGACGCTAGATTAATTTCTAGCTATGAAGTACAAATTTTGTATACCAAATAGTTTATTATAAGAAAAAATTAGTTACACCCAAGAATCTTGGCCTTGTAATTCAAGAAAGTTCAACATATTATTCATAAAGTCATTTGAGTGATAATGACGTCTAAAAGTTTCAACAAAATTAGAGATATAAAGCCTTGATAAAAATCACGATAATATATTGGATCAATTAACGATATTTTTAATTAATTAAAATGCATCATGCGCTAACTCCCCGAGTCAAAGTCAATTTGAGGTGTCAGAGTCTCAATCTGCCTACTCCCTGATCTCAAAAGACGGTGTCATGGAATGACGGCTTGACGAGATATTAGAGTGCTTTCTACTCTATCTCAACAAAACTTTTTGAAAGAGAGAGCAGCTGCAATGAAGCATTTTTGCGAATTAATTGGGAAGGAGATTTTGTGAAAATTGACAAATTTGTATAAAATATCGATATTCTAGAAAATAATTTCAAAAAGCAAAACTGTCAAGATTTTATTGGATTATTTTCTCTAGTATGTATGCATGTAATTTTTAATTCGTTATTGTACTTAGGAATAATTATGTCACGTCATTTTATCTCATCAACCAAACATAGATTGAAAAGCTTGTTAAAACACAAAAAACTAGTAAATTTATAAATGAAATATATAAAATATTATCCACAAAATGATGAAGCTCCTATTGAATTCCACTTCTCCATGGTACCTAGGAAAAAATATACAATTCGTCCTATCATTTCATATTTAGATATGTTCGTTTGAAAGCTTGTGTGACCACAAGAAATGTAAGAAGATAAATAATTTCAACATTTTTGTATTTTATTGACTTTTTCCAAATTTACTAGTAATACGATTTTTTTATTTTTGGAATAAAAATTAATAGATAAATTGAATTATATCGAAAAATTGTTTGAATGTCTTCTTTACAATATTTATAGATATTTTTGAATAATTTATACAAAGAATTGATTTTTAAGCGACCTTAAAAATTCACCTCTTTTAACATGTTCCCCCTGTGCGTTTTAGTTATACAATATTGTCCAAAATTGCAGGATAAAATAATTATCTGTTCAACCAGTAACTTAAATTGTAGCTTCCGTTGAAAATCTTGTGTGACCACAAGTGAATATGTACAATAATAACTTGACTGTAAAAAATATTTTTTCTTTAATTTAACTCTTAGTCAATTGTCCTGAAATCCTAATTTGTTATTAATAATAATCTATAATCTATTGTTTTCTCATATAACTAATATTTTAAATGTTTTTGCCGTCATCCCTGAAAGAAAAATGCATATCGTTGTAACACATTCCTGAGTCTCCTGGAAACAATTAAAAATCAAAATTTCATCATAAAGAATCAAAGCATACCCAGTAAATAACAAAAATAAAAACGCATCAATCAAAATTTGGAAAATAAAAAATCTCCATTTTCATTTACGATTTCTCATCAATAAATACTTATACTTACTTTGAATTTTTCATAAAAAAACGAGAAAGGAATTAGTAATGACAAGCTCCGAAATCGAAGAAGCAATACATATTTTTGATAATTAATATAAAACATTTTTATTTTTGTTATATATTCAACAATCACCTACCTTTTTTGGCATACCGCATTATCGGATCGCGCGCGTTACATAATTTTCGTTTCGTTACGGTTTAAATTCGCGAGTCGGATCACTCGTTGAACGCTGAAACAAAAACATGAATTCAAGCTGCTATTTTTTCATATTTTTTCGAATTATTTAAAGAAAAGAAGGAAATAGAAACTTTTGGAAACATTCAAGAGCAATATAACAAACGAAAGTCTAACGTCTTAAAAACATTATGTTGAATACAAAATTTTCCTCTCCTTCGTTCTTCAATTTCTTATTAGGGGACAAGTAAATATACTTCTAGAAATTATAAAATAAGAGGCTTTTTAGGGACTGCTATTTTTCTATTATACTTATTGTGATAAAATATTGAAAATCCAACAGTACTACAGCAACTTCAACCCTTAGCAGCCATTCCATACATAACCAAGCAACACAAAATCAATCCCAAAAACGACAACGAAAATCCTGGTAACTTCAAGAAAATTATTACTCCTATAATTAATTCTAAAAAAGGTGGACCACTCAGAAACAGAAATCGACTAAAGTCAACTTCATAATGTGTGCACAATAAATACTTACGTACAATTCTGTTAGTTAAAACCAGTTTAAAATGATTTTTTATATTTCAAATTATTCATTTGGAGGAAAACTGATAACGGTGACCACGAAAGAAGTTAACAAAAAAGTAAAATTGCTCAAAAAGGGAGAATCGCCGTGCCCGGTAGGCATATGCAATAATTGAACAAAATGACACAATAAAATTATTATAATTGAGAGCACAACTGTGTACAAAATGGGGATCCAGTTCCACAAGAATGGAAACCCGCTTTATTATAATTTATAAATTTTTTGTATTTATTTTCAGGTTTAATATATGTTTGTTGGTTTTCCGATTGGAATGTTACGGCAATAGGAAAATGATCTATTATACAACTCTGTATAATAAACGATTTGAATTTGAGTTGGTGTTCACATTTTATAAAGAAATGGTCTATACAAGATCCACTACTTGGTCGTGTAACATCGTTTATATAAGATATGAACCCGTGTGCATTCATTAGATTCTTGTATTCTTCTGCATAATCGTATTCTGACAATGTATCAATATTTATATCACCAGTTATTATCTGAATATCATTGTTTCCTATTTCTTCTAGATACGTTTCCAACCCGATATTGAATTGAATAGGGCAAGTATTAGGAGATCTATAGAGAGCTGTGATTGATATGTTATAATTCCGATATTCAATGATTATCTGTAAAGCTTTCATTTCTGAAATATCTTTTATACTGTATGAAAAGTCAAGTGTTTCCCTAATAAACACTATAACTCCATCGTTTTTATTTAATTTCCCCTCATTATACAATGTTTGGCAACCTTTCATACGAATAACTTCAAGATCATTCACTATGTATGTTTCCGTTTCCGGAATGGATGATGCATTGCGGATATCGGCAAGAATATCAAGGTTGGAACGGAGAACAAAATGAATACGTGAGAGACATTATTAAAAAAAAAATACAATAATAGAAGAAATTGAACAGAAACAATTTATATGCTATGGGAATGTTTGCAGAATAAATGAACATAGACTACTACGACAGATACTGGATTGTTCAACCCATGGACTAAGACACACAGAAAGACCAAAAAAGAACTGGTCGCAAGACATCAATAAGGCCGTGAATGAAAGGAACCTATTCGAAAATGACTTTCGTGATAAAAATTAATGGAAGTAGGGTCCTTGTTTGGTAATAAAATATTTATCATAAATTATTAAAATAAATTCCACTTACCACTATTTATCTCCAATTAGAGCATCGATCTATTCAAACCTCTTGCAGTATCACATAACGGACGACATTTCAGCATCAAACCTGTAACAAATGTAAAATATATAGGTATTATCATATAGAAAGAGATTGTCATATTAAATGTATTATATTTTCCAGTGTGTATTTCCTGACCGTTATTATTTAAATTTTCGTTTTAGTTTATTCCTTGTTATCGGCCAATATAGTTAATAGTTAAAAATGACGAGATTTTTGTATTGTTTACATTCTTTCCTCATTTATTACATTTTCTCAACTACGGTTCGGCGTATTGCCATTTTCAAGTATTTCATTTTCATTGTAGATAAAATGAAATACTTGAAAATAGCAATACGCCGAAACGTAGTTGAGAAAATTAAATAAATGAGAAGAGAATGTAAACAATACAAAAAATCTCGTCATTTTTAACTATTAACTATATTGGTCGATAACCAGGAATAAACTAAAACGTAATTTTTTTTTTATTGCAATTAACGTGCTCGGCTACAAAGGCCACTCGCACAGGTACAGTATAAGTATACAATAAATATATTATATTTTGTGGTATAGCTGTACGTCTTTCAGGAACTGGAGAACGGAGGGGACATTATCTGGATTTCCGAGTACCTCTTGGAGACTTCCTTTGAGGTTGAGCTGTTGTCTTCTAGTTGTGTACTGTTGGCATTCTAGAATAATGTGTTCAACGGTGTAGATGCAGTTACAGGTTGAACAGAATGGCCGAATGTTGGATGACATAAGGTAGCCATGAGTGAATCTAGTGTGACCGATTCTTAGTCTTCTCAGCACCGCTTGGTCTTGTCTTGAGAGATTTGAAGCTCCAATATGGTAAGGATGGCTTAATGAAGGTTGAATTTTTTGCAATTTTGTCGGGATGGAGTTCCAATGATTTTGCCATAGAGATTTGATCTTATGCTTGATGACTTGCTTGAGATCGGATGCAATTTGGATGTTATGTGCATAATAGTTTAAAGTTGTGGCCCTTTCAGCTAGTTGATCGGCTAGTTCGTTTCCCATTATACCAATGTGAGATGGTGTATATAGAATGGTAACTGTTATATTTTGGGAAAAGGAGAGTTGGTAGGAGTCATGGATATTCTGTACAAGAGGATGGTCACTGTATATATCTTTAATGGAGTGTATAGATGCAAGTGAGTCTGTACATATGCAGACATTTTTATTGGAAGGGGAAATATGTTTGAAGGTCTGAAGTATACTATAGAGTTCGCCGGTATGTACAGTACAAGTTGATGATATTGTGGAAGAGAAGATTGGAGAATCAAATGTTGTTACAGCACAACCGACTCCTGTTTCATTTTTCGAGGCATCAGTATATAGTACTAAGTCGTAGTCATTTCGGTATATTATATCCAGAACAGTTTTTTTAATTAGATCGTTTGGTGTTTCATTTTTATTCAGAGTTGTGAGAGATGTGTTGATA
Source organism: Galeruca laticollis (assembly GCA_963921935.1). Lineage (NCBI taxonomy): Eukaryota > Metazoa > Arthropoda > Insecta > Coleoptera > Chrysomelidae > Galeruca > Galeruca laticollis. The sequence continues at coordinate 33,812,281 of OY998185.1, forward strand.
TGAGGAATATTTTTCGTCCATGGGGGCATTAAGGGAAGAGGTAGAAGAAATGTTTGAGAAATATCAATTTTGATTGGCATTGTTTTAAGTAGTGAAGGTAAGGGTATTATTGTTGAGGATGTTGAGATATTCTGTAAGCTATCATCGGTAAACAAGCTGTATACTGGGTTAAGGGGATTGGAAGATACCGAGATAATATAGTTAAGTAATAGATGTTGACGTCTTATCCATAGAGGAGGTTCATTTACTTCGCAGTAGAGACTTTCTACCGGGCTAGACCTGAACGCCCCCAGACACAGGCGAAGAGCTGTATTGTGTATCGAGTTCAAGACATTGATGTGTGATTTAAATGCAGATATATATACGAAGCAGCCATAGTCTAATTTAGATCGAATAAGGGATCTGTATATTTTTAAGAGAGAAGTTTCGTCAGCGCCCCAATGGAAGTGAGAAAGGGTTTTTATGATGTTTAGTCGTTTGTATCCTTCGCTCTTAGTATCTAAAATATGTTTTTTCCAATTGAGACGGGAGTCAAATATCATACCCAATATTTTGCAGTGATTTACAACCTGAAGAGGGACGTTGTTGATTATAATATTAGGGGTAGAGTTTATTGAAGACTTACTAAAATTGATGACTTTGGATTTTGTTGGGGATAAAGAGAGTCCAAATAATTTAATCTTGTTGGACAGGGAGTTTACCGCGGATTGAATTATAGAGGAGGTAGTGGACACTGACTGACCGTGGCAATAAAATACTAAGTCATCGGCATACATCGGGCATCTAACAGGAGCAGAGAAGTTAGAACAAAGATCATTTGTTACGAGGTTGAAGAGTGTGGGACTGAGTACCGAGCCTTGGGGTAATCCGTCGGTTTGATTGAATGTTGAGGAAAGGATACCATTAACGGATACTTTGAAGGATCTAAGCGATAAGAAGTTTTTGATAAAAAAGAATATATTTCCATTAATATTGTGATAGGATAATTTCTCAAGAATGACATTTCTGTGTATTGTATCGAATGCACCTTCTATATCAAATGTAGCAAGTATATTTTCTTGTTTTTTGTTTAGAGCGGTGGAGATATGAGTTTTCAACGTTATCAAATTGTCCTTTGTTGACCTGTGCCGCCGAAATCCAGATTGGTCTTCTGATAAAATGTTGTGTTTATCTAAATACCATATCAATCTTTTATTGATCATTTTTTCCATGACTTTGCACATTGTACAGGTTAATGAAATGGGCCTATAGGACTTGGGGGAGGTTGTCGGCTGATCAGGTTTTTTCAAGGGAATTATGACGGATAGTCGCCAGAGGCTTGGAAACATGTTAGAGGTCCATATTAAGTTGAACAGTTCTAAAAGTTTGAGTTGACCTAAGAAATCAAGTTTTTTAAGGAAAATATATGGCAGGTCATCAGGGCCAGCAGCGGAATTTTTGCACGATTTTAACGCAGTAATAAGTTCCTGGTGAGAGAAAGGTAGGTTGAGTGAGTCTATATCTTGATTTGATGGAATTGGGCGTGATAAAGAGTTATTAGTATAAGTATTTGCAATGTTTGGGTGTAGCCCACTTCGGAATTTGTCTTCGAAATTTTCAGCTATGATCGTCGCTATTTCATGGTCATTATTTATTACCGCATCATTTGAAACAAGATGGGGAATTCCATTATTGGTTTTGTTTCCCTGTATACCTCTGATCTTTTTCCATACTTGACTGGGATTTGTGTTTTCGCTTATTGTCGAAACATAGTTTTTCCAGGAGGATTTTTTGCTTTGTTTGATAATGAATTTAGATTTTGCTCTGGCTTTTTTGAGATTGATGAGATTTTCAGGGGTATTGTTTTGTCGGAACAGTTTTAATGCTATGTTTTGTTGTTGTACAGCGTCTTTGCAAGAGGAATTCCACCAAGGAACACTTTTCTTAGGATGGGATATATTAGGTTTACCTACATGTAATTCAGCAGCTGACAAAATAGAATTTGAGAATATTGCGATATTATCATCAACGCTTTCGGAAAACCTGAGAGAATGTAGGACATCTTCTGTTTGTGATGTAAAACTTTTCCAGTCAGCATTGTTTAGTCGCCAGAAAGTTCTGGTTGAGATTTTTGGGTTTTGAGAGGCAATGGAAGATATAACGATAGGGAAATGATTACTATCATGTAAATCATCGACAGTACGCCAAGTTAATGTGGGAGCTAATTTAGGATCGCATAGACTGAGATCTATGGCGGACAAAGAACCAGAGGAGAAGTTAAGGTGTGTATTGGATCCTGTATTTAGTAGGCACGCATTTGTACAGTTTAATACATTTTCCACTATTTTACCCTTACCATATGTTGAGTTGGATCCCCACAAGTTATTATGCGCATTGAAATCTCCTACTAGAATGTAGGGATGAGGTAGTTGAAAAATGAGGTTTGCTAGTTCTTCTTCTTTTAGACAATGGTTTGGGGGAATGTATATACTGCACACATTTAATTTATTCGGAAGCCATATGGATACAGCAACAGCTTCAAGGTCGGTATTTAGGGGTAGAAGGGATGAAAATATGTCGTTAGAAACGAAAATCGGAGTACCGCCACTGGCTCTATTGCAATTATTGCGTATGTAATGGTAGCCTTCAAAGTTTTTTAGGTGGGGAAGTTTCGAGATTGTGGCATTTGTTTCTTGGAGACACAGGATTTGAGGGTTCTCATTGGATATGAGCTGTTGGATTCTTTCCAGGCGAGGAAAAAATCCATCACAATTCCATTGGATTAGCTTGAAGATTATTATTGTATATAGTGATATTGTTAATATGGACTGATGGTTCTAACGAGTTCTGTGCTAATTAAGAGGTGGGATTATTTGACTCTTCGTCAGTTTGGGTTTCTGATGTGTAGCTCTTATCGTCAGACGAATCTTCAGGGTTTAGTTGATGTTTTATTTTTTTCTGTAATCTAGTCAACCGATTTTTAAGAGACCGTTCTTTGGTTATGTTGTACATAAGAGTTAAGTCATTTAGTAGACCTTGTATATTTGCTGTGAAAGAGAGAGCTTCGTTCAATGGGTCTGACAAGCCAAATGAGTTTTCTAGGAAGGCGGTGAGTTGTGTTTCAGTCAGTGTTAGGTGAGTAGAATTGTTTTTGCATAGCTCTTGTATAGTAGAGTAAGTAGTGGGTGTGAGTTTAAAGTCCTCTTTTCCGGTCGTTTTGGGTTTTTTCTTATGCTGTTTGATTGAGTTTTGAGGTATTGTGTATGAAGGAGGGAGCATCTGGTTGTCGGTCGGAGTATCTATCGGTGATAGCTGAGAGGGAGTTTCGAGGTTGCTATCCGTAGATAGACCTCTCTTTTGTCCTTGAGTTACAGGTAAATTGACTTGCTCGATAAGTGGCAGATTGGGTTGATCATCTTCGACAGGTATACTCTGAGTGTTAGATACAGGAAGATTGTCAGAGTGTGTAGTAGTTGTTTGTACTATAGGAGATGGGGGAGGTGGATTTTGAATTTCAGTGTTAGGTGGATTGGTGCAAGAATCGGCGGTGTGTCCAGGGAGTTTACATAAGAAACATTCCAGTTTATCCGTGGACACGAAAATTCTGTAAGGAGTATTATCGAAAGTAATTAAAAGGGATGTTTGGAGAGTGAAGTTGTCGTTTTCTGGTATAATATATGTTATTCTGCGAAAACTCATGATATGAGAATATTTATCATCCGGTACGCCACATTTCACAAATGAAACAGGAGAGGCTAGCTGTAGGCCGATGTCTTTTAGAGCTTTTTCTATAAGAGAGTGAGGGATAGTGGGAGAGACGTTGGAAATCAGAATTCGTTTGGCAGGTGTGATAAGCCTTCGAATAGGTATATTGTTAGATTTAATATATATACTATCGTGTTCATTAAGAAGTCTATCGACAACAGCAGTAGAGCTTAAATAGATGCATATGCGGTTGTTTGAGATTCTAGAGGCAAATGTTACATTTTTGGGGGTTACAATTTCTCCTACGGCTTTTATATACTCAAAGAGAGTGGTATTGGTTATGGCGTGCATGATGATTGCTTGTTCTCTTTTAGGGAAGGTTGGTGGGGGAGGTTTTGTTTGTGCAGCCGCAACATACGACTTTGTAGCATTAGGTGAATTATGGGGAGGAGAGTTTGAAGTTGATTGGGATTGATAATTATTCATCTTGTAAGTGGCCCTGGATACCAAAGCCAATACAAATGAAAAGGAAAGACAGGAGTCCCTAATGGATCCCTGAAAATATTTTGTAGGAAATAACAGTTACCTGACTTGATGTTACGCCACTGATGAAAATAAAATGTCTTCACTTCTTAAAACTTTTGGAAATAATTATGTTCAATTGTTTATAGCATCGATCACAAGTATTGGAAAAAGTCACATGATGATTGTTAATTATTTACTACTTTCAACAATACACCGAAAAAAGAAACTCGTATTTTGATTTGAATTTAATGAGCTATAATTACCGATAAGCGATGTTTACTCGTCGGCTACCAGCATAGGAATGAAAAACGTAAATTTAAATGTATTATAAAAAGCTACAACTCATCCTTTATTAATTTAAATACCTCAAAAAATGCATACCTGTTAGATATCTTTGAAGGCTTTATTTCGCAGTAGTGGAAAGTCGTCTCCGTTATGGTATACCGGCTTGAAAAAGTAAGTGCCTGAACAATTTTCTGTAGATCATGATGTGTAGACCCAATACCTATTTGTCAAATCGATTATATAGAGAAAGAAACATCATATATTTGACCTGAAACAATCATACTTTCAATTAGCATTTACAAAATACCATCCAATAAAAGATTTGAGATACTTACTTGCACATAGATATGTAATTGGAATTAAGCACCATTATAATTCTCCAAGGATGATAAAGTTCTCCTGTCAATGATATTTTTCATCATTTACGCCAAATATAAGGGCTAGAGCCTTTCCCTCGATTTAAGAATATTTTATTTCATTGGATTTTAACATAGTGGACGCAAAAGCATTTGGTCCTCCCGTTTTACCTTTGTCAATATGAGCTTTAGTTTTATTTTTTAGATTAAAATCTACTAATACCGAGGGGATGTCAACATGACCTTCGTCTTCTCGAATCTTTTTGTACACTCAGGCGTCTAGCCCCATTTCGTATCTTTTTTTAACAAAGAATGAAGATCTTGAAAAGTGTGACTCATTCTCAATAAACCATAACTGTTTTTAGATCCTTGGCTTTTTCAATAGCCGTAACTCGTTTTTTCAGAGTGTGGAACTAATCAAATTTTTTCTATAAAATGATCTTATTAAACTGAATTTTGAAAAATGTACATTCGTTTTTTTTACTTTTCCACGACCATCAAGACGCTTAAAAACTTTTTCTAAACGCACCAGATGCTCTTGGTCATTATTACCTGGTACTCAGATATCATGAAGGAAACAGACAACACCAGGAAAAAAAAACATTTGTTGCATTATGTTTTGAAATTTCGCTAAGGCATTAGTTATCCAGTGAGGTAAACGGGTATTAGAATGAGAATGAGAGATCGAATTAGACATAGTGAATTTAATGGAACAAACCTTGGCGATGGGTATATTTCTTGATTTGTCAAAGACATATGATTGATAAAATCAAATTATACCAATACAGAGTAATGAGTAAATCCTTGGAATTGATAAAATCATACTTGCGCAATAGACAACAAAAAGTGTGTATTCGCAAAGGACCTCAAAGTAGTAAATCCACCGTAATTACTAGAAATATTGGAATACCGCAAAGAAGCATTATTGGTCCTTTGCTCTTAGTTATTCACATAAATTACGAATGTCTAATGAGTTTCAATAAAATAAATTTATGACGATAAATGCTGATGATATTTATCTTCTAGCGAAGGGAGAAGCATATCCGGGAGTAATGAAAAACTGTAACGATTTATTTAGAAAAACAAAGGAGTGGTTGACTAACAACAAACTGATAAATTAATCAACAATACAGCACAATTACGAGACTTCGAGGAAACTGAGCAGTATTACTTATGGGTTACGATTGGTATCATATATTTAATTAAAGTAGCATCAAAGATCCTTTTTATTTCCAATTTTGATCAATCTTATACGGTATTATGCAGTAGTTCTGGTACAAAAAAGAGCAATTCAAGGATTCTTGCAGATCTATATTTAAACAAATGGAATATTTACCTTGTATGGCCCATACATATTAGAATGTTTAATGTACCTTCACCGATTAATAGTCACTGAAAAATCTCTTTTATATACGGCAATCAAATTTTACAATAAATTCCCCCTACAAATGAAAATCCTTATGTACAGAAATAAATTTAAAAAATGAATTAAAAAACTTCTTGTGGGCAATGGCCGATTATTTACATGCCAATATTAACTATCTTCTCGTCAAATGCTATGATGTAATTTCATTCTATGTTGACAATAATAAATTTTGTAAATGCATTTTTTTAAAATTGATATTATAATAAAATAGAATTCTACATTTCTCAGCAGAGTGCTGGAAATTCACCTATCCCAGATATGAAGTATAAGGGGATGAGGCTCGGTCGTCATTTATTTAACCCTTCCACTGCTGATTACGTCTGGATGTGTCATTCAGCTACTAATGTTCAGTGAGTATGACGTCCTCGAACGTCAGTCATAGAACTTTGTTAAAACTAATTAATAACTGATCAATTGTTGTTTAGCATTGATTAGAGCCGCATGTTTATGGCCTGACCATCTAAGTATAGTGTTGTAAATTGTGTATCACCCAAGTGTTAACTATTTTCACTAGAATACAAATAAAATTCAAACTAATAAAAGCATCATGAAAATGTAAGACAGCCATTGTGTTAAGGATTACCGCTCATTGAAGTTCCACGTAGGTATATCCGTGAATTCCTGTTTTGGCGAGGTACTTTGCTAGACTTCTAGGAATTAGACCTGTAGTTGAAAGAGTTACAAGCACAACTTCAACCTGGTCAGCATGCCACATCTGTTTGATTTCCAGTGCCACGTCTGTATATTTAACCATCTCTCTTGGTATTTTTCTAAAACGTTGTTGTAATTTGGCACTGATATGTCCAGAAAAAGAATTTAGTTGGCTTCCTTGTCAACCACCACAATATTTTAATCATAAATCAACCTTTTCCAAATTTTGTGAATGAAAAATGTTTCTCTTATAATTTTTTAGCTATTGTGGAATACGCAAAACCTGAATCGGCCTCATAACTTATTGGTATATTTTCAACAATCATATGTACCAAAATAGATTTAATACTTTCATTCTTATCTACATTTTCGCTTAAATTACCAAAATTCAACGATAATATATCATATTTATCAGCAACCTGTTCAGCACGATTAGTAGGCTTTATGGACGCATAATGAAGGATCGAACAGAAGAAGAATATCAAAGTTGTGAATCCGAAGAACAAAGTGGCTTCAGAGCGGGGCGCTCATGTACGGATAACACCTTCACAATGAAACGACTAATTGGAAAACATAAAAAAGTATTCAGAAAAACACCTCTTTTTTATATCGACCTAGTCAAAGCATATGACAATGATCCTATCATGAAACTATGGGGAAATATGAGACAAACTCGCATCATTGAAAATTTGATTCCAGCTTTCGATCTCTTGAAATTATTGAATAAGCTGAAATACTGTTAAATTGAGTGTATTCGTTTTAACTTGTATTTTCTACTTGTAGTTACTTGTGTTTTGCTGAAACAGGTGTATCCACACTTCTCGGATACCTTAGGGTTTATCTATTCACATATACTTACTATTTATTGAATATATTATCATTATAATATGTGATAATATTTTATAAAACAATGTTACTGGTCATATGATAGAATTTTCTATATTCTTGAATAGTTTTTTACTATAGCTGTGTCGGCTTATTTAAAGAGACAATGTCCTTGAGATACGGAAATAAATTTATACAATAAATTACCGCTACCAGTAAAAACCCTAATATCCTGCACTATATTCAAAAAATAAATTAAAAACTTTTTGTGGACATTGACCATATAACAATATTGATTAGGTACATGCCATTATGAACTAATTTCCCATTGAATAACCTATTATCTATTATTTTTTAGATAAATAATATTTTAAATGTTGTTGTCGTCATTTCTGAAAGGAAAATGCATGTCGTTGTAGCAAATTTCGGAATATCCCGAAAACATCGAAACCACTAATATTTTATAATGAAACATCAAACCAAACCCAATAAAGAACGTGAATAAAAACGAACCAATGAACATTTAGAAACTAAAAAATCTCCATCTTCAATTTCTTATCTACGAATTGAAGTACTTATACTTAGTTTGAAATTTTCATTAACATTTACAAAAATCGAAAGCGTATTCAATAATGGTTTTTGTGTTTGAATAATCGAATAGAGAAATAAAATACCAACGATAAGCTGCGACATCAACGTAGAAATAAATCCACTTTAATAATTCATACAGTTTTCTTTATATCATTGTTATATATTCAACAATCACTTACCTTTGGCCATACCGCTTTATCAAACCACTCGTTGAGCGCTGAAACAAAAATATCAACTCAAGTACTTATTTTAACATTGTTGCGAATTATTTTCAGAAATGAGAAACAAAATTTCGGAAAAATTCAAGAGTAATATATTCTTACACCTTCATAGACGAAATTATTCTGTCTGAAAAATATGATGCGGAATAGAAAATTTTCCTTTCCCTATCTCATCTTATACAATATTTCTACTTTGAGTTCTCATCCTAGAAAATTTTATTTGAAATAAACCTAGCAAATAAGGAAAATATTAAAATGGCAGTGTTCATTCTACCCTTTCTTGAAGAATGTGTCATATTTTAATTTATCATTATGTTTCCAAAAAATAAAGTCGTAGAAATTCATTTTATTATATAAGTCTGATAAAATATCCAATACCAAGGAGCACAACAACAAGTCCAAACACTACAACGAAAAACATGGTAACTTCAAGAAAATTATTATTCCTATAATAAATAATGAAGAAGCTAGACCATTCAGAAGCTATGGATAATGCGGTAGACGATAGGAGACATCTACAATCGGAGATAAGACACAGAAAGTCCAAGGATCGTCAGTTCATCGGCATTGTATGTATTTTTTGTATACAATGATTCTCAAAAGTCGCCTACATCCCCTCTTTCTTTTGAACGGTGCTACTTAGATTGATGAAATTTGGAGCGTGAAAATTCACTATTGTAAGCTTTTCTAGTAGTGGTAACAGGTGACGTAATATGCGTCTGTGATGTCACCTGGCAACTGGAACTATTATTATTAAATGGGACCTTATGGCAAGTGACACTTCGTTTGAAAACTATTCAGAATACATATTCAATCATACTAATTTTTTATAGATTTACGGTGATTTTGATAGTTAAAATAAATAAACACTAAATTTGAGTTTCGCTTTTAATTAATAAAGATTCAAAAGTCCGCTTATGGTTAATAGTAAAAAAAAGGCGAAGTATTTCAATTGACACTTTTGTATGCGATAATATCTTGAATTTCTAGTTTAATTATTGTTTAACGAAACGTTTAAGTATCTACATAAAGAAAATGGTACGTGTTCTAGCTGACAAAGTAACAGCTATTTTAATTATTGGTGACACTTCTTCTTTCACAGCCCAAGTAGCGTCTACCTGTGGGGTCAGTTATGGCACAGTACACAGACAGGGTGTTGACCAAAAAGACATTTCATCCATACCCATTAAAAATGGTACATCAACTTTCAGAAGACGACCCCGACCGAAGGCTGCAATTGTATGAAAATATGTCCACCAAAATTCTCCAGCAGCCAGACTATGTAAGGGCATTTGTCTTAGTGACGAAAGTACTTTCTTCCTTAATGGATATGTTAATACTCGAAATGTCGGGTATTGGAGTGACACAAATCCTCTCATGTTTCGTGAAAAACATACAGTTCCCATTAAAAGTGAATGTCTGGGCACGTATTATAGGAAATCATATGGTCAGTCAATTTTTTCAACTCTAATTTAACCGGGATGTTAGAAAACGCAATTGAACCGTTAATTCTTCAAATTCTGGAAGACAATCCAGATGGATTTGGTAACCTGTAAATAACGTTCCAAGAAGATAGTGCTCCTGCACACTATTACTTTACAGTAAGACGTTATTTAAATCAGGAATAGATGGATTGTATGACGCGGTTCAATAGAATGGCCAGATCGGTCACCAGATCTAACACCTTCAGAATTTTTTGTGGGAATATCTTAAACCCTCAGATTAACAAATAAAATAGATATGTTTGTTTTGATCTTTTCTTGCCCCAATATTGAGTCACATTCTAAGCTCACTTGCGGATACTTCTACTGCTTTGCCATATTTACAAAGTCTCTTTAGTTGCAGGAAAAATTAAATTAAAAGTTAATTGAAAACGTGTTGAAAAGTTGGGCAAATTAAAAAAATGTCATACTAATTCATGCATTTGAGTCGCTATTTTTAAAATTAATTAATAATACTTGAATTTTATTTATTGAAAGCATATTCTTATATAAATTTTAAACAAGTATTTGTCGTATCCTTAGATACCTTTATGGTTATAACTAAAAGTGGCAACATTTCCCAAAATTTCAGTACCTGTTTAATGTGTCAATAGTAATTTATTTAGTAGATTTATCCTTGTTTAATTACCATATAAAGAGAGATGCAAATATCGTCAGACTGTGATCGACGATCATTTCGAATATATCGTAGTATTGTAGTAAATAATGTCAAACGTGGTTTGTTTATACGAGCGCCATTAAGACTAGAGAGTAAACATTCAGTTCTTTCGATTTGATGTGTTTTTGAAAAATTTTAGTGATAAAATAAACTTTTAAGTTAATTAATTTAATGTTTTTGGATTATCGTGGTTCGTCGGTGCCAAGTTTGTCAGAAAAACAGCCGAAATTACCAAGGCCATGTAGCTACAATACCATCCCCAGTTTTTGTAATTCATTCATTATTTCACTACTGGCGTTTAGAATTGTTGGCCGCAAAAATAAACGTGTTTATGAATGAATAGCCCTCTCTATGTTCATTATTACTCTAAGCTTAAACCTAAAGTTTACGCTACAGTTCATGACAGTATTGACGTTTGAAAGCGACAAATTGTTGAAGAATGTAGGGCACTTTCCCCTGACACATTTTATCGAGTCCGACAAAAGTTTAATAATAAGATGTTTCACTGCCAGCAAGTAGATAGAGCATATTTTGAAAAATTATTTCAAGAACTTGTTCTTAAATATTTATTAATTGAAAGCAAAACCCAAATTTTGGTGTTAATTTATTTTAACCATCAAAAATATCTTAAGTCCAAAAAAATTAGATTGATTGAATAGGTATTCTAAGTACCTCTCAAACGAGCTGTCGCATGACATAAGGTCCCATATAATATTATTGGTTTCAATTGCCTGGTGACGTCACAGAAATTCAGTAAAGTCAAATTCATTATGTGTGCAAAATAAATACTGTAGTGCTATTGTGTTAGTTAAATATTTTCAAATTATTCCTTTGAAGAAGAACTAGTAAAGGTAACTACAGGAGTTCACCAAAAAGTGAAATTGCTCAAAAATGGAAAATTACCATGCCCGGTAGGAATAAACAATAAAGTCGGTAAATATGGTACAACAAAATTATTTCAATTGAAAGCACAACTGTTCACAATGTCTATAAAATGATCCTTCTGTTTCTGAAGAATGGAAATAAGCTTTAGTAACACCTTTATATAAGAAATTAGACGTAAACAATTGTGCATTTATTATTTATTAGTATCAAACCAATATATGAAATAATTTGTACTCACATATGGCATCCACAGTGTAGAATCTCCATAACCATATTCCATAATCTCCATCACTTTTAAAACCGATCCGCGAAACACACCGCAATCGATACCGAAGTTTACGAATCACTTTGAAGATCGCGGCGGTTGCTTACCACATTCATGATCAGTTTCCAAATGCATACATTACATAATTATCCCCATATACAAACTTATCAATTCACGACGCTAGATCAATTTCTAGCTATAAAGTACAAACTTTGTATACCAAATCGTTTATTATAAGACAAAATTAGTTACATCCAAGAATCTTGGCCTTGTAATTCAAGAAAGTTCAACATATTATTCATAAAGTCATTTGAGTGATAATGACGTCTAAAAGTTTCAACAAAATTAGAGATATAAACCCTTGATAAAAATCACGATGATATATTGGATCAATTAACGATATTTTTAATTAATTAAAATGCATCATGCGCTGACACGCTGACACCCCGAGTCAAAGTCAATTTGAGGTGTCAGGGTCTCAATCTGCCTACTTTCTGATATCAAAAGACGGTGTCATGGAATGACGGCTTGACGAGATATTAGAGTGCCTTCTACTCTATCTCAACAAAACTTTTTGAAAGAGAGAGCAGCTGCAATGAAGCATTTTTTGCGAATTAATTGGGAAGGAGATTTTGAGAAAATTGACAAATTTGTATAAAATATCGATATTCTAGAAAATAATTTCAAAAAGCAAAACTGTCAAGATTTTATTTGATTATTTTCTCTAGTATGTATGCATATAATTTTTAATTCGTTATTGTACTTAGGGATAATTATGTTACGTCATTTTATCTCATCAACCAAACATAGATTAAAAAGCTTGTTGAAACACAAAAAACTAGTAAATTTATGAATAAAATATATAAAATATTATCCACAAAATGATGAAGCTCCTATTGAATTCCACTTCTCCATGGTACCTAGGAAAAAATATACAATTCGTCCTATCATTTCATATTTAGATATGTTCGTTTGAAAGCTTGTGTGACCACAAGAAATGTAAGAAGATAAATAATTTCAACATTTTTGTATTTTATTTGGTTTTTCCAAATTTACTAGTCATACGATTTCTGTATTTTTGGAATAAAAATTAATAGACAAATTGAATTATATCGAAAAATTGTTTGAATGCCTTCTCTACAATATTTATAGATATTTTTGAATAATTTAAACAAAGAATTGATTTTTAAACGACATTTAAAATTCACCTCTTCTAACATGGTCCCCCTGTGCGTTTTGGTTATACAATATTGTCCGAAAATGCAGGATAAAATAATTATCTGTTCAACCAGTAACTTAAATTGTAGCTTCCGTTGAAAATCTTGTGTGACCACAAGTGAATATGTACAATAATAACTTGACTGTAAAAAATATTTTTTCTTTAATTTAACTCTTAGTCAATTGTCCTGAAATCCTAATTTGTTATTAATAATAACCTATAATCTATTGTTTTCTCATATAACTAATATTTTAAATGTTTTTGCCGTCATCCCTGAAAGAAAAATGCATATCGTTGTAACACATTCCTGAGTCTCCTGGAAACAATTAAAAATCAAAATTTTATCATAAAAAATCAAAGCATACCCAGTAAATAACAAAAATAAAAACGCATCAATCAAAATTTGGAAAATAAAAAATCTCCATTTTCATTTACAATTTCACCTCAATAAATTGAAATACTTATACTTACTTTGAATTTTTCATAAAAAAACGAGAAAGGAATAAGTAATGACAAGCTCCGAAATCGAAGGAGCAATACATATTTTTGATAATTAATATAAAATATTTTTATTTTTGTTATATATTCAACAATCACCTACCTTTTTTGGCATACCGCATTATCGAATCGCGCGCGTTATATAATTTTCGTTTCGTTACGGTTTAAATTCGCGAGTCGAATCACTCGTTAAACGCTGAAACAAAAACATGATATCAATTTGCTATTTTTTCATATTTTTCCGAATTATTTAAAGAAAAGAAGGAAATAGAAACTTTTGGAAACATTCAAGAACAATATAACAAACGAAAGTCTAACGTCTTAAAAACATTATGTTGAATACAAAATTTTCCTCTCCTTCGTTCTTTAATTTCTTATTAGGTTACAATATACTAGAAATTATAAAATAAGAGGCTTTTTAGGGACTGCTTTTTTTCTATTATACTTATTGTGATAAAATAAAATCCAACAGAACTACAGCAACTTCAACCCTTAGAAGCCATTCAATATATAACCAAGGAACTCAAAATCAATCCCACAAACGACAACGAAAATCCTGGTAACTTCAAGAAAATTATTACTCCTATAATTAATTCTAAAAAAGGTGGACCACTCAGAAAGAGAAATCGACTAAAGTTAACTTCATAATGTGTGCACAATAAATACTTCTGTTAGTTAAAACCAGTTCAAAATTATTTTTTATATTTTAAATTATTCCTTTGGAGGAAAACTGATAACGGTGACCACAAAAGAAGTTAACAATAAAGTAAAATTGCTCAAAAAGGGAGAATCGCCGTGCCCGGTAGGCATATGCAATAATTGAACAAAATGACACAATAAAATTATTATAATTGAGAGCACAACTGTGTACAAAATGGGGATCCAGTTCCACAAGAATGGAAACCCGCTTTATTATAATTTATAAATTTTTTGTATTTATTTTCAGGTTTAATATATGTTTGTTGGTTTTCCGATTGGAATGTTACGGCAATAGGAAAATGATCTGTTATACAACTCTGTATAATAAACGATTTGAATTTGAGTTGGTGTTTACATTTTATAAAGAAATGGTCTATACAAGATCCACTACTTGGTCGTGTAACATCGTTTATATAAGATATGAACCCGTGTGCATTCATTAGATTCTTGTATTCTTCTGCATAATCGTATTCTGACAATGTATCAATATTTATATCACCAGTTATTATCTGAATATCATTGTTTCCTATTCCTTCTAGATACGTTTCCAACCCGATATTGAATTGAATAGGGCAAGTATTAGGAGATCTATAGAGAGCTGTGATTGATATTTTATAATTCCGATCTTCAATGATTATCTGTAAAGCTTTTATTTCTGAAATATCTTTTATACTGTATGAAAAGTCAAGTGTTTCCCTAATAAACACTATAACCCCATCGTTTTTATTCAATTTCCCCTCATTATACAATGTTTGGCAACCTTTCATACGAATAACTTCAAGATCATTCACTATGTATGTTTCCGTTTCCGGAATGGATGATGCATTGCGGATATCGGCAAGAATATCAAGGTTGGAACGGAGAACAAAATGAATACGTGAGAGACATTATGAAGAAAAAAAATACAATAATAGAAGAAATTGAACAGAAACAATTTATATGCTATGGGAATGTTTGCAGAATAAATGAACATAGATTACTACGACAGATACTGGATTGTTCAACCCATGGACTAAGACACACAGAAAGACCAAAAAAGAACTGGTCGCAAGACATCAATAAGGCCATGAATGAAAGGAACTTATTGGAAAATGACTTTTCGTGATAAAAATTAATGGAAGTAGGGTCCTTGTTTGGTAATAAAATATTTATCATATACTATTAAAATAAATTCCACTCACCACTATTTATCTCCAAGTAGAGCATCGATCTATTCAAACCTCTTGCAGTATCACATGACGGACGAAATTTCAGCATGAAACCTGTAACAAATGTAAAATATGTAGGTATTATCATATATAAAGAGATTGTCATATTAGATGTATTATATTTTCCAGTGTGTATTTCCTGACCGTTATAATTTAAATTTTCGTTTTAGTTTATTCCTGGTTATCGACCAATATAGTTAATAGGTAAAAATGACGAGATTCTTTGTATTGTTTACATTCTTTTCTCATTTATTCCATTTTCTCAACTACGTTTTGGCGTATTGCCATTTTCATGTATTTCATTTTCATTGTAGATAAAATGAAATACTTTAAAATGGCGATACGCCGAAACATGGTTGAAAAAATGAAATAAATGAGAAAAGAATGTAAACAATACAAAAAATCTCGTTATTTTTAACTATTAGCTATATTGGTCGTTAACCAGGAATAAACTAAAAAGTAAATTTAAATGTATTATGAAAAGTTACAACTAATCCTTTATTAATTTAAATACCTCAAAAAATGCATTCCTGTTAGATATCTTTGAAGGCTATATTTCGCAGTAGTGGAAAGTCGTCTCCGTTATGGTATACCGGCTTGTAGAAGTGCCTTGAACAATTTTCTGAAGATCATGATGTGTAGACCCAATACCTATTTGTGAAATCGATTATATAGAAAAAGAAACATCATATATTTGACCTGAAACAATTATACTTTCAATGAGCATTTGCAAAATACCATCCAATAAAAGATTTGAGATACTTACTTGCACATAGATATGTAATCGAAATTAAGCACCATTATATTGCTCCGAGAATGATACAGTTCTTCTGTCAACGATATTTTTCATCCTTTACGCCAAATATGAGGGCTAGAGCCTTTCCCTCGATTTAAGAATATTTTATTTCATTGGATTTTAACATAGTGGACGCAAACGCATTTGGTCCTCCCGTTTTACCTTTGTAAACATGAGCTCTAGTTTTATTTTTTGGATTAAAATCCACTAATAACGAAGAGATGTCAACATGGCCTTCGTCTCCTCGAAACTTCTGTACACTCAGGCGTCTATCTCCATTTCGTATCTTTTTTTAACAAAGAATAAAGATCTTAAAAAGTGTGACTCATTCTCAATAAACCATAACTGTTTCTAGATCCTTGGCTTTTTCAATAGCCGTAACTCGTTTTTTCAGATTGTGAAACTAATCAAATTTTTTCTATAAAATGACCTTATTTAACCGAATTTTGAAAAATGTACATTCGTTTTTTTTTACTTTTCCACGACCATCAAGACGCTTAAAAACTTTTCCTAAACGCTCCAAATGCTCTTGGTTATCTTTATCTGTTACTCAGATATTGTAAAGGAAACTGACAACACCAGGAAAGAAAACATTTGTACCATTATATTTTGAAATTTCGCTGAGGCATTAGATATCCAGTGAGGTAAACGGGTATTAGAATGTAGTCCCTGGAATCTTCTGTAAATTCCAACTGTCAATAGGCTTCCGAGAGATCGAATTAGACAAAGTGAATTTAATAGAACAAACCTTGGCGATGGATATATTTCTTGATTTATCAAAGACATATGATTGATTAAATCAAATTATACCAATACAGCGTAAGGAGTAATCCGTTGGAATTGATAAAATCCTACTTGCGCAATAGACAACAAAAAGTGTGTATTCGCAACGGACCTCAAAGTAGTAAATCCACCGTAATTACTAGAAATATTGGAATACCGCAAAGGAGCATTATTGGTCCTTTGCTCTTAGTTATTTACATAAACTACTTATGTCTAATGAATTTCAATAAAATCAATTTTTGACGGTAAATGCTGATGATACTCATCTTCTGGTAAAGGGAGAAGCATATCCGGGAGTAATGAAAAACTGATAAGATTTATTTAGAAGGACAAAGGAGTGGTTGACAAACAACAAACTGATAAATTAATTAATAACACAGCACACTGACGAGACTTCGAGGAAACTGAGCAGTATTACTTATGGGTTACGAGTTGCTATCATATATTTAATTAAAGTAGCATCAAAGATCCTTTTTATTTCCAATTTTGATCAATCTTATACGGCATTATGTTCTGGAGTAGTTCTGGTACAGAAAAGAGCAATTCAAGGATTCTTGCAGATCTATATTTAAAACAAATTGAATATTTACCTTGTATGGCTGATACATATTAGAATGTTTAATGTACACTCACCGATTAACCGTCACTGAAATATCCCCTTTATATACGGCAATCAAATTTTACAATATATTACCCCTGCAAATGAAAATATCCAGCAATAAATTTAAAGAAGGAATTAAATAACTTCTTGTGGACATTCGCCATATAACATTAATCATTATTAACATGCCAATACGAACTATCTTCCCGTTAAATTTTATGACGCAATTTCATTTTATGTTAACAACTATAATATTTTTGTAAATGCATTTTTATAAAATTATGATTATTATAAAATAGAATTCTACATTTCTCAGCAGAGTGCTGGAAATTCACCTATCCCAGATATGAGGTATCAGGGGATGAGGCTCGGTCGTCATTTGTTTAAGAATTTACGTATACTATGACACGTGTTAAAGATTACCGTTCATCAAAGTTCCACGTAGGTGTTTCCGTGAATTCATATTTTGGCGAGGCTCTTTTGGTTGACTTCTAGGAATTAGGGCCGCGGTTGCTAAAATTACAGGCACGACTTCAACCTTATCAGCATGCCACATCTGTTTGATTTCCAGTACCACGTCTGCATATTTAACCATCTCTCTTCGTATTTTTCTAAAACCTGGTTGTCCTTTTGTACTGAGTTCGCTTCCTTATCGACCACCACAATATACTGATGATAAATCATCCTTTTCCAAATATTGTATATGAAAAATGTTTCTCTTATAATTTCTCAGATATTGCGGCATGCGCAAAACCAGAATCGGTCTCAAAGTATATTGGTATTTTCAACAATCAAATTTCATATTTATCAGCAACCTGCCCAGCATGATTAGTAGGCTTTATCGACGCATAATGAAGGATCGAATAGAATAAGAATATCAGAAGTCGAAGAACAAAATGGCTTCATGTACAGATAACACGCTGAATCAGGAGTATCCACACCTCTCGGATACCTTCGGGTTTATCTATTCACATATATATTTATAATTTTTTTGTAGTATTGTGTGAATATATTATCATTATAATATGTGATAATATTTTATAAAACAATGTCACTGGGCATATGCTAGAATTTTTTATATTCTTGAATAGTTCTTTACTATACCTGTGACAATTTATTTAAAAAGTCAAAGGAGTGGTTCACAAAAAATAAACTGATATTAAATAAATTAAAAACACAACACATTGATGAAACTTCGAGGAATCTGAGCAGTATTACTTACAGGTTACGAGTTGTTACCATATATTAAAATAAAGAAACATCAAAGATCCTTTATTTTTCCAATATTGGTCCACCTGATTATATGGCATTATATTCTGGGGTAGTTGTCTTTGACAAAATATTTGTAGTACAGAAAAGGGCAATTCACATAAGAAATTGCATAAATTCTAAAGATTATTGCATATAAATATTTAAAGCAAATGGAATAGTAAGTAACCTTGTATGGCTTATACATATAAGAATGTTTAATGTATCTTTTTAAATATAAACAAAGATTTAAAGCGTGATTTGAAACACTATACCAATTAACCGTCACTGAAAAATCTCCAGATACGGAAATACCTTTTTACAATAAATTACCGCTACTATTAAAAACCCTAATATCCTGCAATATATTCAAAAAATAAATTGAAAAGTTTTTGTGGACATTGGCCATATAGCGTTATTGATTAGTTACATGCCAATATGAACTACCTTCCCGTTAAATAACCTATTATCTATTATTCTTCAGATAAATAATATTTTAAATGTTTTTGTTGTCATTTCTGAAAGGAAACTGCAAGTCGTTGTAGCAAATTTCGGAATATCCCGAAAACATCGAAACCACGTAAATTTTATAATTAAATATCGAAACAAACCCAATAAATAACATGAATAAAAACACAACAATCAAAATTTAGAAATTAAAAAATCTCCATCTGCAAATTCTCATCTATGAATTGAAGTACTTCATAAACATTTTCAAAAATCGAATGTTATATATTCAACAATCACTTACCTTTGGCCATACCGCTTTATCAAACCACCTGTTGAGCGCTGGAACAAAAATATAAATTCAAGTATTAATTTTTTAACATTGTTCCGAATTATTTTCAGAAAAAGAGAAACAATATTTCGTAAAAATTTAAGAGTAATATATTCTTGCATCTTCAGAGATGAAATTATCCTGTCTGGAGAATATGATGTGGAATAGAAAATTTTCCTTTCCCTTTCTCATCTTATACATGATTTCTACTTTGAGTTTCTATTCTGGAAAATTTTATTTGAAATAAACCTAGCAATTAAGGAATATATTAAAATGGCAGTGTTTATTCTCCCCTTTTTTCAAAAATGTGTCATATTTTAATTTATCACTATGTTTACAAAAAATAAACTTCTAGAAATTAGATTATCAGATGAGACTGCTATTTTAATAAACTAAGTCTAATAAAATATCCAAAATTCAAGAATACCACACCAGGTTCAATCCATAACGGCATTTTCATACATAGCCAAGGAGGAAAACAACAAGCCCAAAAACGGCAACGAAAAATCTGGTACCTTAAAGAAAATTATTATTGCTATAATAAATACTAAGAAAGCTAGACCATTCAGAACCTATGGAGATTAGACACAGAAAGTCCAAGGATCGCCAGTCCATGGGCATTGTATTTATTTTTTGTACACAGTGATTCTCAAAACGATCGGGTCCACCAAATATTGGTATTGATAAACAAATTGATATAGCGTCTACCTGTGGAGTCAGTCATAATACTGTACACAGGGTGTTGACCAAAAATCCACGAAAATTCTCCAACAGCCACACTATGTAAGGGCAATTTGTTTTAGTGACGAAAGTACTTTCTTCCTTAACGGATATGTTAATACTCGAAATGTGAGGTATTGGAGTGACATAAATCCTCTCATGTTTCGTGAAAAACATACAGTTCCCATTAAAAGTGAATGTCTGGGCACGTATTTTGGGAAAGCACATAGTCAGGCAATTTTATTAACTTTAATTTAACCGGGATGTTAGAAAACGCAATTGAACCGTCAATTCTTCAAATTCTGGAAGACACTCTAGATGAATTTGGTAACTTGGAAATAACGTTCCAAGAAGATGGTGCTCCTGCACACTATTACTTTGCAGTAAGTCGTTGATAAAATGAGGAATAGATGGATTGGATGACGCGGTTCAATAGAATGGCCAGATCGGTCACCGGATCTAATTTTTTGTGGGAATAGTTAAAATCTAAAGTTTACGCTACAGTTCATGACAGTATTGACGTATGAAAGCAACGAATTTTTGAAGAATGTAGGGCACTTTCCCCTGACACATTATATCAAGTCCGACAAGAGTTTAATAATAGGATGTTTTACTGCCAGGAAGTAGATAGAGCATATTTTGAAAAATTATTACAAGAACTTGTTCTTAAATATTTATTAATTAAAAGAGCAAAACCCAAATTTTAGAGTTTATTTATTTTAACCATCAAACATATCTTAAATCCAAAAAAAATAGAATGATTGAATAGGTATGCTAAATACCTTTCAAACGAGTTGTCACATGACATAAGGTCCCATTTTATATTATTGGTTTCAACTGCCTGGTGACGTCACCGATGCCTATTACGTCATCTGTTACCACTAGTAAAGGAGCTTACAATAGACCATTTTCACTCTCCAAATTTCATCAGTATCACCGTTCAAAATAAAAGAGCGGCGAAGGGACATTTATTAAGCATTCTTAGACCTACTGTAAACAAGGAACTATAAGCTATTGTAATTGAAGACATTTTAAACCACTCAGAAACAGAAATTCAGTAAAGTCAAATTCATTATGTGTGCAAAATAAATACTGTAGAACTATTGTGTTAGCTAAATATTTTTAAATTATTCCTTTGAAGAAGAACTAGTAAAGATAACTACAGGAGTTCACCAAAAAGTGAAACTGCTCAAAAATGGAAAATTACCATGCCCGGTAGGAATAAACAATAAAGTCGGTAAATTATACCAATTGATAGCACAACTATTCACAATGTATATAAAATGATCCTTCTGTTTCTGAAGAATGGAAATAAGCTTTAGTAACACCTTTATATAAGAAATTAGACGTAAACAATTGTGACAATTACAGGGAACTGTCAGTTACCAGCATTTAGTATTTATTAGTATCAAACCAATATATGAAATAATTTGTACTCACATATGGCATCCACAGTGTAGAATCTCCATAACCATATTCCATGTTCCATAATCTCCATCACTCTTAAAACCGATCCGCGAAACACACCGCAATCGATACCGAAATTTACGAATCACTTTGAAGATCACGGCGGTTGCCTACTACATTCATGATCAGTTTCCAAATGCAAACATTACATAATTATCCCCATGTACATTCTTATCAATAATTCACGACGCTAGATTAATTTCTAGCTATGAAGTACAAATTTTGTATACCAAATAGTTTATTATAAGAAAAAATTAGTTACACCCAAGAATCTTGGCCTTGTAATTCAAGAAAGTTCAACATATTATTCATAAAGTCATTTGAGTGATAATGACGTCTAAAAGTTTCAACAAAATTAGAGATATAAAGCATTGATAAAAATCACGATAATATATTGGATCAATTAACGATATTTTTAATTAATTAAAATGCATCATGCGCTAACTCCCCGAGTCAAAGTCAATTTGAGGTGTCAGAGTCTCAATCTGCCTACTCCCTGATCTCAAAAGACGGTGTCATGGAATGACGGCTTGACGAGATATTAGAGTGCTTTCTACTCTATCTCAACAAAACTTTTTGAAAGAGAGAGCAGCTGCAATGAAGCATTTTTGCGAATTAATTGGGAAGGAGATTTTGTGAAAATTGACAAATTTGTATAAAATATCGATATTCTAGAAAATAATTTCAAAAAGCAAAACTGTCAAGATTTTATTGGATTATTTTCTCTAGTATGTATGCATGTAATTTTTAATTCGTTATTGTACTTAGGAATAATTATGTCACGTCATTTTATCTCATCAACCAAACATAGATTGAAAAGCTTGTTAAAACACAAAAAACTAGTAAATTTATAAATGAAATATATAAAATATTATCCACAAAATGATGAAGCTCCTATTGAATTCCACTTCTCCATGGTACCTAGGAAAAAATATACAATTCGTCCTATCATTTCATATTTAGATATGTTCGTTTGAAAGCTTGTGTGACCACAAGAAATGTAAGAAGATAAATAATTTCAACATTTTTGTATTTTATTGACTTTTTCCAAATTTACTAGTAATACGATTTTTTTATTTTTGGAATAAAAATTAATAGATAAATTGAATTATATCGAAAAATTGTTTGAATGTCTTCTTTACAATATTTATAGATATTTTTGAATAATTTATACAAAGAATTGATTTTTAAGCGACCTTAAAAATTCACCTCTTTTAACATGTTCCCCCTGTGCGTTTTAGTTATACAATATTGTCCAAAATTGCAGGATAAAATAATTATCTGTTCAACCAGTAACTTAAATTGTAGCTTCCGTTGAAAATCTTGTGTGACCACAAGTGAATATGTACAATAATAACTTGACTGTAAAAAATATTTTTTCTTTAATTTAACTCTTAGTCAATTGTCCTGAAATCCTAATTTGTTATTAATAATAATCTATAATCTATTGTTTTCTCATATAACTAATATTTTAAATGTTTTTGCCGTCATCCCTGAAAGAAAAATGCATATCGTTGTAACACATTCCTGAGTCTCCTGGAAACAATTAAAAATCAAAATTTTATCATAAAGAATCAAAGCATACCCAGTAAATAACAAAAATAAAAACGCATCAATCAAAATTTGGAAAATAAAAAATCTCCATTTTCATTTACGATTTCTCATCAATAAATACTTATACTTACTTTGAATTTTTCATAAAAAAACGAGAAAGGAATTAGTAATGACAAGCTCCGAAATCGAAGAAGCAATACATATTTTTGATAATTAATATAAAACATTTTTATTTTTGTTATATATTCAACAATCACCTACCTTTTTTGGCATACCGCATTATCGGATCGCGCGCGTTACATAATTTTCGTTTCGTTACGGTTTAAATTCGCGAGTCGGATCACTCGTTAAACGCTGAAACAAAAACATGAATTCAAGCTGCTATTTTTTCATATTTTTTCGAATTATTTAAAGAAAAGAAGGAAATAGAAACTTTTGGAAACATTCAAGAGCAATATAACAAACGAAAGTCTAACGTCTTAAAAACATTATGTTGAATACAAAATTTTCCTCTCCTTCGTTCTTCAATTTCTTATTAGGGGACAAGTAAATATACTTCTAGAAATTATAAAATAAGAGGCTTTTTAGGGACTGCTATTTTTCTATTATACTTATTGTGATAAAATATTGAAAATCCAACAGTACTACAGCAACTTCAACCCTTAGCAGCCATTCCATACATAACCAAGCAACACAAAATCAATCCCAAAAACGACAACGAAAATCCTGGTAACTTCAAGAAAATTATTACTCCTATAATTAATTCTAAAAAAGGTGGACCACTCAGAAACAGAAATCGACTAAAGTCAACTTCATAATGTGTGCACAATAAATACTTACGTACAATTCTGTTAGTTAAAACCAGTTTAAAATGATTTTTTATATTTCAAATTATTCATTTGGAGGAAAACTGATAACGGTGACCACGAAAGAAGTTAACAAAAAAGTAAAATTGCTCAAAAAGGGAGAATCGCCGTGCCCGGTAGGCATATGCAATAATTGAACAAAATGACACAATAAAATTATTATAATTGAGAGCACAACTGTGTACAAAATGGGGATCCAGTTCCACAAGAATGGAAACCCGCTTTATTATAATTTATGCATTTTTTGTATTTATTTTCAGGTTTAATATATGTTTGTTGGTTTTCCGATTGGAATGTTACGGCAATAGGAAAATGATCTGTTATACAACTTTGTATAATAAACGACTTAAATTTGAGTTGGTGTTCACATTTTATAAAGAAATGGTATATACAAGATCCACTACTTGGTCGTGTAACATCGTTTATATAAGATATGAACCCGTGTGCATTCATTAGATTCTTGTATTCTTCTGCAGAATCGTATTCTGACAATGTATCAATATTTATATCACCAGTTATTATCTGAATATCATTGTTTCCTATTTCTTCTAGATACGTTTCCAACCCGATATTGAATTGAATAGGGCAAGTATTAGGAGATCTATAGAGAGCTGTGATTGATATGTTATAATTCCGATCTTCAATGATCATCTGTAAAGCTTTCATTTCTGAAATATCTTTTATACTGTATGAAAAGTCAAGTGTTTCCCTAATAAACACTATAACTCCATCGTTTTAATTTAATTTCCCCTCATTATACAATGTTTGGCAACCTTTCAAACGAATAACTTCAAGATCATTCACTATGTATGTTTCCGTTTCCGGAATGGATGATGCATTGCGGATATCGGCAAGATTATCAAGGTTGGAACGGAGAACAAAATGAATACGTGAGAGACATTATGAAGAAAAAAAATACAATAATAGAAGAAATTGAACAGAAACAATTTATATGCTATGGGAATGTTTGCAGAATAAATGAACATAGACTACTACGACAGATACTGGATTGTTCAACCCATGGACTAAGACACACAGAAAGACCAAAAAAGAACTGGTCGCAAGACATCAATAAGGCCGTGAATGAAAGGAACCTATTCGAAAATGACTTTCGTGATAAAAATTAATGGAAGTAGGGTCCTTGTTTGGTAATAAAATATTTATCATAAATTATTAAGATAAATTCCACTTACCACTATTTATCTCCAATTAGAGCATCGATCTATTCAAACCCCTTGCAGTATCACATAACGGACGACATTTCAGCATCAAACCTGTAACAAATGTAAAATATGTAGGTATTATCATATAGAAAGAGATTGTCATATTAAATGTATTATATTTTCCAGTGTGTATTTCCTGCCGTTATTATTTAAATTTTCGTTTTAGTTTATTCCTTGTTATCGGCCAATATAGTTAATAGTTAAAAATGACGAGATTTTTGTATTGTTTACATTCTTTTCTCATTTATAAAATTTTCTCAACTACGGTTCGGCGTATTGCCATTTTCAAGTATTTCATTTTCATTGTAGATAAAATGGAATACTTGAAAATAGCAATACGCCGAAACGTAGTTGAGAAAATTAAATAAATGAGAAGAGAATGTAAACAATACAAAAAATCTCGTCATTTTTAACTATTAATTATATTGGTCGATAACCAGGAATAAACTAAAACGTAAATTTAAATGTATTATAAAAAGCTACAACTCATCCTTTATTAATTTAAATACCTCAAAAAATGCATACCTGTTAGATATCTTTGAAGGCTTTATTTCGCAGTAGTGGAAAGTCGTCTCCGTTATGGTATACCGGCTTGTATAAGTAAGTGCCTGAACAATTTTCTGTAGATCATGATGTGTAGATACCTATTTGTCAAATCGATTATATAGAGAAAGAAACATCATATATTTGACCTGAAACAATTATACTTTCAATTAGCATTCACAAAATACCATCCAATGAAAGATTTGAGATACTTACTTGCACATAGATATGTGATTGGAATTAAGCACCATTATAATTCTCCAAGGATGATAAAGTTCTCCTGTCAATGATATTTTTCATCCTTTACGCCAAATATAAGGGCTAGAGCCTTTCCCTCGATTTAAGAATATCTTATTTCATTGGATTTTAACATAGTGGACGCAAAAGCATTTGGTCCTCCCGTTTTACCTTTGTCAATATGAGCTTTAGTTTTATTTTTTAGATTAAAATCTACTAATACCGAGGGGATGTCAACATGACCTTCGTCTTTTCGAATCTTTTTGTACACTCAGACGTCTAGCCCCATTTCGTATCTTTTTTTAACAAATAATGAAGATCTTGAAAAGTGTGGCTCATTCTCAATAAACCATAACTGTTTCTAGATCCTTGGCTTTTTCAATAGCCGTAACTCGTTTTTTCAGAGTGTGGAACTAATCAAATTTTTCCTATAAAATGACCTTATTCAACCGAATTTTGAAAAATGTACATTCGTTTTTTTTTACTTTTCCATGACCATCAAGACGCTTAAAAACTTTTTCTAAACGCTCCAAATGCTCTTGGTCATCTTTATCTGTTACTCAGATATTGTAAAGGAAACTGACAACACCAGGAAAGAAAACATTTGTACCATTATATTTTGAAATTTCGCTGAGGCATTAGATATCCAGTGAGGTGAACGGGTATTAGAATGTAGTCCCTGGAATCTTCTGTAAATTCCACCTGTCAATAGGCTTCCAAGAGATCGAATTAGACAACGTGAATTTAATAGAACAAACCTTGGCGATGGATATATTTCTTGATTTATCAAAGACATATGATTGATTAAATCAAATTATACCAATACAGCGTAAGGAGTAATCCGTTGGAATTGATAAAATCCTACTTGCGCAATAGACAACAAAAAGTGTGTATTCGCAACGGACCTCAAAGTAGTAAATCCACCGTAATTACTAGAAATATTGGAATACCGCAAAGGAGCATTACCTATTGGTCCTTTGCTCTTAGTTATTCACATAAATTACTTATGTCTAATGAATTTCAATAAAATCAATTTATGACGGTTAATACTGATGTTACTTATCTTCTGGTAAAGTGAGAAGCATATCCGGGAGTAATGAAAAACTGATACGATTTACCTAGAAAGACAAAGGAGGGGTTGACAAACAACAAACTGATAAATTAATTAACAACACAGAACACTGACGAGACTTGGAGGAAACTGAGCAGTATTACTTATGGGTTACGATTGGTATCATATATTTAATTAAAGTAGCATCAAAGATCCATTTTGATCAATATTATACGGCATTATGGTCTAGAGTAGTTCTGGTACAGAAAAGCGCAATTCGCATAGTAAATTGCAAGAAATTCAAGGATTCTTGCAGATCTATATTTAAAACAAATGGAATATTTTCCTTATATGGCTGATACAAATTAGAATGTTTAATGTACACTCACTGCTTAACCGTCACTGAAATATCCCCTCTATATATACGACAATCAAATTTTACAAATAATTGCCCCCACGAATTAAAATCCTAGCATCCATCAATAAATTTAAAAAAGGAATTGAATAATTTCTTAAGGGCAATGTCTATAGAGCATTATTGATTATTTACATGCCAATACGAACTATCTTCCCGTTCAATTTTATGACGCAATTCCATTTTATGTTAACAACTATAATTTTTTGTAAATGCATTTTTATAAAATTGATATTATTATAAGATAGAATTCTACATTTCTCAGCAGAGTGCTGGAAATTCACCTATCCTAGATATGAGGTATCAGGGGATGAGGCTCGGTCGTAATTTGTTTAAGAACATACGTACACTATGACACGTGTTAAGGATTACCACTCAATGAAGTTACACTTAGGTGTTTCCGTGAATTCCTATTTTGACGAGGCTCTTTGCTTGACTTCCAGGAATTAAGGCCGTGGTTGCTAGAATTACAGGCACGACTTCAACCTTATCAACATGCCATATCTGTTTAATTTCCAGTACCATGTCTGCATTTTTAACCATCTCTTTTCGTATTATTCTAAAACTTTGTTGTAATTTGGTTCTGATATGCCCAGAAAAAGAAGTGAGTTGACTTCCTCATCGACCACCACAATATATCAACGATGAATCCTCCTTTCCCAAACCTTGTATATGGAAAATGTTTCTCTTATCAATTCTCAGATATCGCGGCATGCGCAAAACCAGAAGTGGTCTCAAAATATATTGGTATATTATCAACTATCATCTGTACCAAAAAACGATTTCATATTTCAATTCATATCTATATTGTCGCTTAAATTACCAAAATTTAATGAATATATTCCATATTTATCAGCAACCTGCCCAGCACGATTAGTAGGCTTTGTGGACGCGTAATGAAGAATCGAATAGAAGAAGAATATCAAAGTTGTGAAGTCGAAGAACAAAATGGCTTCAGAGCGGGGCGCTCATGTACAGATAACACCTTCACAATCAAACCATTATATTCTGGGGTAGTTGTAGTTACTATGACAAAATATTTGTAGTACAGAAGAGGGCAATTCACATAAGAAATTGCATGAGATTCAAAGATTATTGCATATAAATATTTAAAGCAAATGGAATAGTAACCTTGTATGGCTTATACGTATAAGAATGATCAATGTATCTTTTTAAATATAAACAAAGATTTAAAGCGTGATTTGAAACACTATACCAATTAACAGTCACTGAAAAATCTCCTTCAGATACGGAAATACCTTTTTACAATAAATTACCGCTACGAATAAAAACCCTAATATCCTGCAATATATTCAAAAAATAAATTGAAAAGTTTTTGTGGACATTGGCCATATAGCGTTATTGATTAGTTACTTGCCAATATGAACTACCTTCCCTTTAAATAACCAATTATCTATTATTTTTCAGATAAATAATATTTTAAATGTTTATGTCGTCATTTCTGAAAGGAAAATGCATGTCGTTAAAGCTAATTTCGGAATATCCCGAAAACATCGAAACCACAAATATTTTATAATGAAATATCAAAGCAAACCCAATAAATAACATGAATAAAAACAAACCAATGAAAATTTAGAAACTAAAAAATCCCCATCTTCAATTTCTTATCTACAAATTGAAGTACTTATACTTAGTTTGAAATTTTCATTAACATTTACAAAAATCGAAAGCGTATTCAATAATGGTTTTTGTGTTTAAATATTTGAATAGAGAAAGAAATTACCAACGACAAGCTACGACATCAACGTAGAAATAAATATACTTTAATAATTCATACACTTTTCTTTATATTATTGTTATATATTCAACAATCACTTACCTTTGGCCATACCGCTTTATCAAAGCACCCGTTGAGCGCTGGAACAAAAATATAAATTCAAGTATTCATTTTTTAACATTGTTCCGAATTATTTTCAGGAAAGGAGAAACAAAATTTCGGAAAAATTCAAGAGTAATGTATTCTTGCATCTTCAGAAACAAAATTATCCTGTCTGAAAAATATGATGTGGAATAGAAAATTTTCCTCTCCCTTTCTCATCTTATACATCATTTCTACTTTGAGTTCTTATCCTCGAAAATTTTATTTGTAATAAACTTAGCAAATACGGAAAAGATTAAAATGGCAGTGTTTATTCTCCCCTTTCTTGAAAAATGTGTCATATTTTAATTTATCATTATGTTTCCAAGAAATATACTTCTAGAAATTAGAATATTAGATGTTCCATTGGGACTGCTATTTTTATATACTAAGTATGATGAAATATCCAAAATTCAAGAATACCATAGCAGGTTGAATCCATAGCGGCCATTTCATACATAGCCAAGGAGGACAACAACAAGCCCAAAAACGGCAACGAAAATCTGATACCTTCAAGAAAATAATTATTCCTATAATAAATACTAAAGAAGCTAGACCATTCAGAAACTATGGATAATGCGGTCGACGCTAGGAGCCATCCACACTCGGAAATTGGACACAGGAAGTCCAAGGATCGCTAGTCCATCGGCATTGTATTTATTTTTTGTATACAAAGATTTTCAAAAGTCCCCTCCACCCACTTTTTTTTTGAACGGTGATACTTGAACTGATGAAATTTGGAGCGTGAGGATGAAGTATTGTAAGCGTCTCTACTAGTGGTAACAAATGACGTAATAGGCATTGGTGACGTCACCAGGCAACTGAAACCATTAATATTAGATGGGACCTTATGGCAAATGACACCTCGCTTGAAAGGTATTTAGAATATCTATTCAATCATAAGAATTTTTTTGATTTACGATATTTTGTTGGCTAAAATGAATAAAAACTATAGTTTGAGTTTCGCTTTTAATTAATAAAGATTCAATAGTCCGCTTATGGTTAATAGTCGAAAAAGTTAAAGATTTTTAGTTTAGAATTCAACATGCAATAATATCTTGAATTCTTAGCTTAATTATTGTTTAACGAAACGTTTAAGTATAAACAAAATGGTAGCTGATAAGGTAACAGCTATCTTTATTATTGGGGAAAACGGAAATAATTTTCATGCAGCGGAACGCATTTTTAATAGGAGATGCCCCGATCGCACTATATCGAGGACTTATTTGAGGGAGCTTTTCCATCAGTTTCAATAAACAGGTAGTGTTCATGATGTCAAACGATCGGGTCGACCAAATATTGGTATTGATAAACAAATTGATAAAGTTGCAGAAATCGTACTAAACCCTTCTTCTTCTACAGCTCAAGTAGCGTTTACATAAGGAGTCCGTCATAATACTGTACACAGGGTGTTGACCAAAAACAAATTTTATCCATAGAAATTAGAAATGGTACATCAACTTTCAGATGACGACCCCGACCGAAGGCTGCAATTTTATGAAAATATGTCCACCAAAATTCTCCAACAGCCAGACTATGTAAGGGCAATTTGTTTTAGTGACGAATGTATTTTCTTCCTTAATGGACATGTTAATACTGGAAATGTGAGGTATTGGAGTGACATAAATCCTCTCATGTTTCGTGAAAAACATACATAGTTCTCATTAAAATTGAATGTATGATCACGTATATTAGGAAACCACATAGTCAGGCAATTTTTTTAACTCTGTATTAGAGTTAAATTAACTGGAATGTTAGAAAACGCATTGAACCGTTAATTCTTCATATTCTGGAAGACAATCCAGATGAATTTGGTAACTTTGAAATAACGTTCCAAGAAAATGGTGCTCCTGCACATTATTACTTTGCAATAAGACGTTATTCAAATGGGGAATAGATGGATTGGATGACGCGGTTCAATAGAATGGCCAGATCGGTCACCGGATCTAACACCTTTAGAATTTTCTGTGGGAATATCTTAAACCTAAAGTTTACGCTACATCTCATGACAGTAAAGAAGATTCACAACAACCAATTGTTACACATTTTATCGAGTCGACAAGAGTTTAAATAATAGAATGTTTCACTGCCAGGAAGTAGATAGAGCACATTTTGAACAATTATTACAAGAATTTGTTCTTAAATATTTATTAATTAAAAGCAAAGCCCAAATTTTAGTGTTTATTTATTTTAACCATCAAAAATATATTAATTCCAAAAAAATTAGAATGATTGAATAGGTATGCTAAATACCTTTCAAACGAGGTGTCACATGACATAAGGTCCCATTTAATATTATTGGTTTCAACTGCCTGGTGACGTCATCGATGCCTATTACGTCATCTGTTACCACTAGTAAAGAAGCTTACAATAGGCCATTTTCAAGCTCCAAATTTCATCAGTATAAGTAGCACCGTTCAAAATAAAGGAGGGAGGAAGGGACTTTTAATAAGCATTCTTAGACCTACTGTAGACAAGGAACTATAAGCTATTGTAAATGAAGACATTTTAAACCACTCAGAAACAGAAATTCAGTAAAGTCAGATTCATTATGTGTGCAAAATAAATACTGTAGTACTATTGTGTTAGCTAAATATTTTTAAATTATTCCTTTGAAGAAGAACTAGTAAAGATAACTACATGAGTTCACCAAAAAATGAAACTCCTCAAAAATGGAAAATTACTATGCCCGGTAGGAATAAACAATAAAGTCTGTAAATTATACCAATTGATAGCACAACTATTCACAATGTATATAAAATGATCCGTCTGTTCCGGAAGAATGGAAGTAAGCTTTCGTAACACCTTTATATAAGAAAGGAGACGTAAACAATTGTGACAATTACAGGAAACTTTCAGTTACCAATACGTTTAGTGTTTATTAGTATCACACCAATATATGAAATAATTTGTACTCACATATGGCATCCACAGTGTAGAATCTCCATAACCATATTCCATGTTCCATAATCTCCATCACTTTTAAAACCGATCCGCGATACACACCGCAATCGATACCGAAATTTACGAATCACTTTGCAGATCGCGGCGGTTGCCTACCACATTCATGATCAGTTTCCAAATGCATACATTACATAATTATCCCCATGTACAAACTTATTAATTCACGACACTAGATCAATTTCTAGCTATAAAGTACAAATTTTGTATACCAAATCGTTTATTATAAGAAAAAATTAGTTACACCCAAGAATCTTGGCCTTGTAATTTAAGAAAGTTCAACATATTATTCATAAAGTCATTTGAGTGATAATGACGTCTAAAAGTTTCAACAAAATTAGAGATATAAACCCTTGATAATAATCACGATAATATATTGGATCAATTAACAATATTTTTTATTAATTAAAATGCCTCATGCGCCAACTCTCCCTATCAAAGTCAATTTGAGGTGTCAGGGTCTCAATCTGCCTACTCCCTGATCTCAAAAGACGGTGTCATGGAATGACGGCTTGACGAGATATTAGAGTGCCTTCTACTCTATCTCAACAAAACTTTTTGAAAGAGAGAGCAGCTGCAATGAAGCATTTTTTGCGAATTAATTGGGAAGGAGATTTTGAGAAAATTGACAAATTTGTATAAAATATCGATATTCTAGAAAATAATTTCAAAAAGCAAAACTGTCAAGATTTTAATTGATTATTTTCTCTAGTATGTATGCATGTAATTTTCAATTCGTTATTGTACTTAGGGATAATTATGTTACGTCATTTTATCTCATTAACCAAACATAGATTAAGAAGCTTGTTAAAACACAAAACACTAGTAAATTTTTAAATAAAATATTATCCACAAAATGATGAAGCTCCTATTGAATTCCACTTATCCATGGTACCTAGGAAAAAATATACAATTCGTCCTATCATTTCATATTTAGATATGTTCGTTTGAAAGCTTGTGTGACCACAAGAAATGCAAGAAGATAAATATTTTCAACATTTTTGTATTTTATTGACTTTTTCCAAATTGACTAGTCATACGATTTCTTTATTTTTGGAATAAAAATTAATAGATAAATTGAATTATATCGAAAAATTATTTGAATACCTTCTCCACAATATTTATAGATATTTTTGAATAATTTAAACAAAGAATTGATTTTTAAGCGACCTTAAAAATTCATCTCTTCGAACATGTTCCCCCTGTGCGTTTTAGTTATACAATATTGTCCGAAAATGCAGGATTAAATAATTATCTGTTCAACCAGTAACTTAAATTGTAGCTTCCGTTGATAATCTTGTGTGACCACAAGTGAATATGTACAATAATAACTTGACTGTAAAAAATATTTTTTCTTTAATTCAACTCTCAGTCAATTATCCTGAAGTCCTAATTTGTTATTAATAATAACCTATAATCTATTGTTTTCTCATATAACTAATATTTTAAATGTTTTTGCCGTCATCCCTGAAAGAAAAATGCATATCGTTGTAACAAATTCCTGAGTCTCCTGGAAACAATTAAAAAATCAAAATTTTATCATAAAAAATCAAAGCATACCCAGTAAATAACGAAAATAAAAACGCATCAATCAAAATTTGGAAAATAAAAAATCTCCATTTTCATTTACAATTTCTCATCAATAAATTGAAATACTTATACTTAGTTCGAATTTTTCATAAAGAAAACGAGAAAGGAATTACTAATACCAGGCTCCGAAATCGAAGAAGCAATACATATTTTTGATAATTAATATAAAACATTTTTATTTTTGTTATATGTTCAACAATCACCTACCTTTTTGGCATACCGCATTATCGAATCGCGCGCGTTATATAATTTTCGTTTCGTTACGGTTTAAATTCGCGAGTCGAATCACTCGTTAAACGCTGAAACAAAAACATGAATTCAA
This sequence comes from Galeruca laticollis, assembly GCA_963921935.1. Taxonomy (NCBI): domain Eukaryota; kingdom Metazoa; phylum Arthropoda; class Insecta; order Coleoptera; family Chrysomelidae; genus Galeruca; species Galeruca laticollis. The sequence goes on from OY998185.1 coordinate 33,846,813, forward strand.
GTTGCTATTTTTTCATATTTTTTCGAATTAATTAAAGAAAAGAAGGAGCCAGAAAATTTTGGAAACATTCAAGAGCAATATAAGAAACGAAGGTCAAACGTCTTAAAAACATTATGTTGAATACAAAATTTCCCTCTCCTTCGTCGCTCTCATCTTATACATGATTTATACTTTGAGTTTTACACTTTGAAAACTTAACTTACAAATCAAAAAGTTTAGGGAAACATAAACAGTTACGGTGTTTTCTCTTCCCTTTTTTGTGAAATATCGCATATTTTAATTTCTTATTAGGTTACAGAAAAATATACTTCTAGAAAATATAAAACAAGAGGTTTTTTAGGGACTACTTTTTTTCTATTATACTTATTGTGATAAAATATCGAAAATCCAACAGTACTACAGCAAGTTCAACCCTTAACAGCCATTCCATACATAACCAAGAAACAGTAAATCAATCTCAAAAACGACAACGAAAATCCTGGTAACTTCATGAAAATTATTACTTCTATAATTAATTCTAAAAAAGGGTGGACCACTCAGAAACAGAAATTGACTAAAGTCAACTTCATAATGTGTGCAAAACAAATACTTAAGAACAATTCTGTTAGTTGAAACCAGTTTAAAATTATTTTTTATATTTTAAATTATTCCTTTGGAGGGAAACTGATGACCACATAAGAAGTTAAGAAAACAGTGAAATTGCGCAAAAACGGAAAATCGCCATGCCCGGTATGCATATGCAATAATTAAAAAAAATGGCACAATAAAATTATTATAATTGAGAGCACAACTGTGTATAAAATGGGGATTCAGTTCCACAAGAATGGAAACCCGCTTTATGGGCACATAACATAGGATCGAATAGAAGGAGAATATTAATGTTGTGAAAAGGAAGAACAAAATAGCTTCAAAGCGCGACGCTCATGTACAGATAACATCACAATCCAACGATTACTTGGAAAGCCAGAAAAAGTATGAAAATAAATTCATCTCTCATTTGTCGACCTAGCCAGAAGAAGAATATCAAAATTGTGAATTCGGAGTACAATGTGGCTTCAGAGCGGGCCGCTCATGCACATATAACACCTTCACAATCGAACGACTAATTGAAAAACAAGAAAAAGTATCCAGAGAAACGCCTCTTTTATTTGTCGACCTAGTCAAAACATATGACAATGTTCCTATCATGTAACTATTGGAACCAATGAGAAAAACTTGCTTCAACGAAAATTTGATTTCTGTTTTATAAGGCATGTATGACACATCACGTCAAGGATAAAAATAATTTATTCGTTATCACAGAATTTTGGGATTCCAAAGTGTTGCGACAAGGATGTTATGTATCGACAATACTGTTCAAAATATTCTCGTATGTTACACAAACTTTAAAACGGTGGAAGAAAGAATGTAGTAAAATGGGTTCTGAATTGGAAAACTCAATATTATACACGCTTCAATTCGCTGATGATCAGGTATTCATTGCGCAGTCAAAATAAGATTTAGAATACATGAGTCGAATGCTATTTTGGGATAATATCAACATTGGGGATTATTTGTTAATGTGGATAGAACTAAATAAAACTATCTGTAGTGAAACGGATGTCGTTGGTGAAAATGTATTGCTTGAAAGTCGAATAACAATAGAAAAATGTGATAATTGCAAATATTTAGGGTTTACGTTCTGTTCCGACGAAAAAAAATACCACAGAAAATAAAAACGGATAACTCAAAGCAGGAAAATTATAGGTGCGCTGAATTGAGTTTTATGTCTTGATATATATCGAACGGAAAAAAACATGTATTTCACAATGAACTAAAAGCATATTTACATATAACTCTGGACAATGACTAAAACAGACAAAAAGAAAATAGTGGCACTGGAATGGATGCATTGCGGAGATCGGCAAGAATATTATGATTGGAACGGAGAATAAACGAACACGTGAGAGACATTATGAAGAAAAAAATACAATAATAGAAGAAATTGAACAGAAACAATTTATATACTATGGGAATGTTTGCAGAATAAATGAACATAGAGTACTACGACAGATACTGGAATGTTCAACCCATGGACTAAGACACACAGAAAAACCAAAAAAGAACTGGTCGCAAGATATCAATAAGGCCATGAATGAAAGGAACCTATTGGAAAACGACTTTCGTGATAAAACTCAATGGAAGTAGGGTCTTTGTTTGGTAATAAAATATTGATCATAAATTAAAAAAAAGTTACTTACCACTATTTATCTCCAATTACAGCATCGATCTATTCAAACCTCTTGCAGTATCACATAACGGACGAAATTTCAGCATCAAACCTGTAACAAATGTAAAATATCTAGGTATTATCATATAGAAAGAGATTGTCATATTAAATGTATTATATTTTCCAGTGTGTATTTCCTGACCGTTATTATTAAAATTTTCGTTTTATTTTATTTCTGGTTATCGGCCAATATAGTTGATAGTTAAAAATGACGAGATTTTTTGTATTGTTTACATTCTTTTCTCATTTATTCCATTTTCTCAACTACGTTTCGGCGTATTGTCATTTTCATTGTAGATAAAATGAAAGCCTTTAAAATGGCAATACGCCGAAGCATGGTTGAAAAAATGAAATAAATGAGAAAAGAATGAAAACAATACAAAAAATCTCGTCATTTTTAACTAATAACTATATTGGCCGATAACCAGGAATAAACTAAAACGAACATTTAAATGTATTATAAGAAGTTACAACTCATCCTTTATTAGTTTAAATACCTCAAAAAATGCATACCTGTTAGATATCTTTGAAGGCTATATTTCGCAGTAGTGGAAAGTCGTCTCCGTTATGGTATACCGGCTTGTAGAAGTGCCTTGAACAATTTTCTGAAGATGATGATGTGTAGACCCAATACCTATTTGTCAAATCGATTATATAGAGAAAGAAACATCATATATTTGACCTGAAACAATTATACTTTCAATGAGCATTTACAAAATACCATCCAATAAAAGAGTTGAGAAACTTACTTGCACATAGATATGTAATTGGAATTAAGCACCATTATAATTCTCCGAGACTGATAAAGTTCTTCTGTCAACGATATTTTTCATCCTTTACGCCAAATATAAGGTCTAGAGCCTTTCCCTCGATTTAAGAATATTTTATTTCATTGGATTTTAACATAGTGGACGCAAAAGCATTTGGTCCTCCCGTTTTACCTTTGAAACATGACCTTTAGTTTTATTTTTTGGATTAAAATCCACTAATACCGAGGAGATGTCAACATGGCCTTCGTCTCCTCGAAACTTTTTGTACACTCAGGCGTCTAGTCCCATTTCGTATCTTTTTTTAAAGAAGAATGAAGATCTTGAAAAGTGTGACTCATTCTCAATAAACCATAACTGTTTCTAGATCCTTGGCTTTTTCAATAGCCGTAACTCGTTTCTTCAGAGTGTGGAACTAATCAAATTTTTTCTATAAAATGACCTTATTCAACCGAATTTTGAAAAATGTACATTCGTTTTTTTACTTTTCCACGACCATCAAGACGCTTAAAAACTTTTTCTAAACGCTCCAGATGCTCATGGTCATCATTACCTGTTACTCAGATATCATGAAGGAAACAGACAACACCAGGAAAAAAAACATTTGTTGCATTATGTTTTGAAAATTCGCTAAGGCATTAATTATCCAGTGAGGTAAACGGGTATTAGAATGAAGTCCCTAGAATCTTCTGTAAATTCCACCTGTCAATAGGCTTCCGAGAGATTGAATTAGACAAAGTGAATTTAATGGAAGAAACCTTGGCGATGGGTATATTTCTTGATTTAACAAAGACATATGATTGATTAAATCAAATTATACCAATACAGAGTAAGGAGTAAATCCTTGGAGTTGATAAAATCATACTTGCGCAATAGACAACAAAAAGTGTGTATTCGCAAAGGACCTCAAAGTAGTAAATCCACCGTAATTACTAGAAATATTGGAATACCGCAAAGAATAATTATTGGTCCTTTGCTCTTAGTTATTCACATAAATCACGTATGTCTAATGAGTTTCAATAAAATCCATTTGAGATGGTAAATGCTGATAATACTTATCTTCTGGTGAAGGGAGAAGCATATCCGGGAGTAATGAAAAACTGTTTATTTAGAAAAACAAAGGAGTGGTTGACAAAGAACAAATTGATAAATTAATCAACAACACAGCACACTGACTAGACTTCGAGGAAACTGAGCTGTATTACTTATGGGTTACGAGTTGTTATCATATCTTATACGACATTATGTTCTGGAGCAGTTCTGGTACAGAAAAGAGCAATTCGCATAATAAATTGCATGAAGTTCAATGATTCTTGCAGATCTATATGTGAAACGAATGGAATATTTACCTTGGATGTATCTTAGATATAAGAATGTTTAATTTGCCCTCATCGATTAACAGTCACTGAAAAATCTCACTTATATACGGCAATCAAATTTTACAATAAATTACCCCTACGATTGAAAATTCTGATATCCAGCAATAAAGTTAAAGAAGGAATTAAATATCTTCTTGTGGGCATTCGCCATATAACATTACTCATTGTTTACATGCCAATATGAACAAACCTTTCCGTTAAATGTTATGACGGAATTTCATTCAGTGTTGACAATTATAATTTTTTTGTTAATGCTATTTTCTAAAAAAGATATTATTATTGTTATAAAATAGAATTCTACATTTCTCAGCAAAGTGCTGGAAATTCACCTATCCCAGATATGAGGTATCAGGGGATGAGGCTCGGTCGTCATTTATTTTATAACTTACGTACACTAAGATACGTGTTAAGGATTACAGCTCATTAAAGTTCCACGTAGATGTATCCGTGCATTCCTATTTTGGCGAGCCTCTTTCCGTGACTTCCAGAAATTAGGGCCGTGGTTGCTAGAATTACAGGCACGACTTCAACCTTATCAACATGCCACATCTGTTTGTTTTACAGTGCCACGCTTGCATATTTAACCATTTTCTTGGTATTTTTCTAAAACGTTGTTGTAATTTGGCACTGATATGTCCAGAAAAAGAACTGAGTTGGCTTCCTTGTCGACCACCACAATATTTTAAGGATAAATAATCCTTTTCTGAATTTTGTATATGAAAAAGTTTCTCATATACTTTTTCAGCGGCATGAGCATTACCAGAATCAGCCTCAAAATTTCTTGGTATATTTTCAACAATCATCTGTACCAAAATATATTTCATATTTTCATTTTTATCTATATGGTCGCTTAAATGACCAAAATTTAACGAAAATATATCATATTTATCAGCAACCTGCCCAGGACGAGTAGTAGGCTTTATGGAAGCATAATGAAGGATCGAATTGTAGAAGAGTATCAAAGTTTCGAAGCCGAAGAACAAAATGGCTTCAGAGCGGGGCGCTTATGTACAGATAACACCCTTCGCAATCAAACGAATAATTGAAAAACATTAAAAAAGTATCCAGATAAACAACTCTTTTGTTTATCGCCCTAGTCAAAGCATATGACAATTTTTCTATCAAGAAGCTATGTGACAAACTTGTTTCAACGAAAATTTTTTGCTCTAGTAAAAATCCAATGAAAGCAGTTGATTTGAGGTCATTTGATTGAACACAACCAAACAGAACAACATTATACTGATAACAGATCCCATGGGCTGTTTTCACTCTATCGCGTTGCTATGGATACAATTTGATTATTAATTTCGATTTTGATGTTTAAAATATTTAAAATTTCAAAATGTCACGATTTGGTCATAATACTGACGAGAATATTAATGAAATTATAGAAGCTCTGTACTTCTTTTCTATAATTAGCAAAAAAATTTCTATCCGAATAACCCTCAAAAATTGATAAATGCTCAAAAATTTTATAACAACTTTCTCAAGCTTGTTGCTTATAGGCAACAGACCTCCGCCTGCGGCGTCGGTCTGTTTCCAAGCAACAGGCTTTCGAAATCTGTTATAAAATTTTTTCGAACAATTATCAATGTCCTTTGGTTATTACTACTGAAAATTACTTTTCTGTGTTACAAGGTTTGTATGACACATCACATCAAGGATAGACATAGGTATATCGTTATCACAGAATTTTGGGATTCCAAAGGGTTGCGACAAGGGTGTTGTATATCTCCAATACTATTCAAAATATATTCGTATGTTGAACAAACTTTAAAACGGTGGAAGAAATAATGTAATAAAAAGGGTTCAGAATTATAAAACTAAATATTATACTCGCTTCAAGAGCAATTCGCATAGTAAATTGCATGAAATTCAAGGATTCTTACAAATCTATATTTAAAACAAATGGAATATTTACCTTGTATGGCTGATACATATTAGAATGTTTAATGTACACTCACTGATTAACCGTCACTGAAATATCCCCTTTATATACGACAATTAAATTTTACAATTAATTACCGCCACGAATGAAAATTGTAACACCCATCAATAAATTTAAAAAAAGGAATTGAAATTTTTCTCATGGGCAATGGCTATAGAGCATTATTGATTATTTACATGCCAATACGAACTAGTATCTTCCCGTTAAATTTTATGACGTAATTTTATTCTATGTTAACAACTATAATATTTTTGTGAATGCATTTTTATAAAATAGAATTCTACATTTCTCAGCAGAGTGCTGGAAATTCACCTATTCCAGATATGAGGTATCAGGAGATGAGGCTCGGTCGTCATTTGTTTAAGAAATTACGTACACTATGACACGTGTTAAGGATTACCGCTCATTGAAGTTCCACGTAGGTGTTTCTGTGAATTCCTATTTTGGCGAGGCTCTTTGCTCAACTTCCAGGAATTAGGGCCGTGGTTGCTAGAATTACAGGCACGACTTCAACCTTATCAGCATGCCTTATCCGTTTGATTTCCAGTACCATGTCTGCATTTTTAACCATCTCTCTTCGTATTATTCTAAAACTTTGTTGTAATTTGGTTCTGATATGTCCAAAATAAGAAGTGAGTTGACTTCCTTATCGACCACCACAATATATTAACGATAAATCCTCCTTTTCCAAACCTTGTATATGGAAAATGTTTCTCTTATCAATTCTCAGATATCGCGGCATGCGCAAAACCAGAAGTGGTCTCAAAATATATTGGTGTATTTTCAACAATCATCTGTACCAAAAAAATTTTCATATTTTCATTCTTATCTATATTGTCACTTAAATTACCAAAATTTAATGAATATATTCCAGATTTATCAACAACCTGCCCAGCACGATTAGTAGGCTTTATGGACGCATAATGAAGAATCGAATAGAAGAAGAATATCAAAGTAGTGAAGTCGAAGAACAAAATGGCTTCAGAGCGAGGCGCTCATGTACAGATAACACCTTCACAATCAAACGACTAAATATATAGTTTTCAATTTAATTATAATTTTATTTAATTTAAAATTATTGAATAAGCTGAATTACTGTTAAATTTAGTGTATTCGTTTTAACTTGTATTTACTTGTGTTTTGCTGAAACAGGTGCATCTACACCTCTCGGATACCTTCGGGTTTATCTATTCACATATACTTACTACTTATAATTTCTTTGTAATATTATGTGAATATATTATTATTATAATATGTGATGATATTTTATAAAACAATGTTACTGAGCATATGCTAGAATTTTCTATATTCTTGAATAGTTCTTTACTATACCTGTGACAATTTATTTAAAAAAACAAAGGAGTGGTTCACAACAAATAAACTGATATTAAATTAATTAAAAACACAATACATTGATGAAACTTCGAGGAAACTGAGCAGTATTACTTACAGGTTACGAGTTTTTGCCATATATTAAAATAAAGAAACATCAAATATCCTTTATTTTTCCAATATTGGTACACCTTATTATAAGGCATTATATTCTGGGGTAGTTGTCTTTGACAAAATATTTGTAGTACAGAAAAGGGCAATTAAAATAAGAAATTGCATGAAATTTAAAAATTATTGCATAATATCCATATTTAAAGCAAATGGAATAGTAAGTAACCTTGTATGGCTTATACATATAAGAATGTTTAATGTATCTTTTTAAATATAAACAAAGATTTAAAGCGTGATTTGAAACACTATATCAATTAACCGTCACTGAAAAATCTCCTTCAGATACGGAAACGGATTTTTACAATAAATTACCGCTACGAATAGAAACCCTAATATCCTGCAATATATTCAAAAAATAAATTGAACACTTTTTGTGGACATTGGACATATAGCGTTATTGATTAGTTACATGCCAATATGAACTACCTTCCCGTTAAATAACCTATTATCTATTATTTTTTAGACAAATAATATTTTAAATGTTTTTGTCGTCATTTCTGAAAGGAAAATGAAATGAAAATCTAGAAACTAAGAAATCTCCATCTTCAATTTCTTATCTACGAATTGAAGTACTTATACTTAATTTGAAATTTTCATTAACATTTACAAAAATCGAAAGCGTATTCAATAATGATTTTTGTGTTTAAATCATTGGATAGAGAAATAAATTACCAACGATAAGCTACGACATCAACGTAGAAATAAATATACTTTAATAACTCATACACTTTTCATTATATTATTGTTATATATTCAACAATCACTTACCTTTGGCCATACCGCTTTATCAAACCACCCGTTGAGCGCTGGAACAAAAATATAAATTTAAGTATTCATTTTTTAACATTGTTCCGAATTATTTTCAGGAAAGGAGAAACAAAATTTCGGAAACATTCAAGAGTAATATATTCTTGCATCTTCAGAGACGAAATTATCCTGTCTGAAAAATATGATGTGGAATAGAAAATTTCCCTTTCCCTTTCCCATCTTATACATCATTTCTACTTTGAGTTTTTATCCTTGAAAATTATATTTGAAATAAACATAGCAAATAAGAAAAATATTAAAATGGCAGTGTTTATTCTCCCCTTTCTTCAAAAATGTGTCATATTTTAATTTATCATTATGTTTCCAAAAAATATACTTCTAGAAATTAGAATATGAGATGTTCCATAGGGACTGCTATTTTCATATACTAAGTCTGATGAAATATCCAAAATTCAAGAATACCATAGCAGGTTGAATCCATAGCGGCCATTTCATACATAGCCAAGGAGGACAACAACAAGCCCAAAAACGACAACGAAAAATCTGGTACCTTCAAGAAAATTATTATTCCTATAATAAATACTAAAGAAGCTAGACCATTCAGAAACTATGGATAACGCGGTAGACGCTAGGAGCCATCTACACTCGGAGATTAGACACAGGAAGTCCAAGGATCGCCAGTCCATCGGCATTGTATTTATTTTTTGTATACAGTGATTCTCAAAAGTTCCCTCCACCCACTTTTTTTCTGGACGGTGATACTTGGACTGAAATGAAATTTGGAGCGTGAAGATGAACTATTGTAAGCGTCTCTACTAGTGGTAACAGATGACGTAATAGGCATCGGTGACGTCACCAGGCAACTGAAACCATTAATATTAGATGGGACCTTACGACAAGTGACACCTCGCTTGGAAGGTATTTAGAGTATCTATTCAATCATAAGAATTTTTTTGATATACGATATTTCGATGGCTAAAATAAATAAAGACTATAGTTTGAGTTTCGCTTTTAATTAATAAAGATTCAATAATCCGCTTATTGTTAATAGTCGAAAAAGTTAAAGTTTTTTAGTTGACTATTCCACATGCAATAATATCTTGAATTCTTAGCTTAATTATTGTTTAACAAAACGTTTAAGTATAAACAAAATGGTAGCTGATAAGGTAACAGCTATCTTAATTATTGGTGAAAACGGAAATAATTTTCATGCGGCGGAACGTATTTTTAATAGGAGATACCTCGATCGCACTATATTGAGGACTCATTTGATGGAGCTTTTTCATCAGTTCCAATAAACAGGTAGTGTTCATGATGTCAAACGATCGGGTCGACCAATTATTGGTATTGATAAACAAATTGATATAGTTGCAGAAATTGTAGTAAACCCTTCCTCTTCCACAGCTCAAGTAGCGTTTACATATGGAGTCCGTCATAATACTGTACACAGGGTGTTGAGCAAAAACAAATTTCATCCATAGAAATTAAAAATGGTACATCAACTTTTAGATGACGACCCCGACCGAAGGCTGCAATTCTATGTAAATATGTCCACTAAAATTTTCCAATAGCCAGACTATGTAAGGGTTATTTGTTTTAGTGACGAAAGTACTTTCTTCCTTAATGGATATATGAATACTCGAAATGTGAGGTATTGGAGTGACATGAATCCTCTCATGTTTCGTGAAAAACATACACAGTTACCATTAAAAGTGAATGTCTAGGCACGTATTTTTGGAAAGCACATAGTCAGGCAATTTTTTTAACTCAAATTTAACCGGGATGTTAGAAGACGCAATTGAACCGTTAATTCTTCAAATTCTGGAAGACACTCAGATGAATTTGGTAACTTTGAAATAACGTTCCAAGAAGATGGTGCTCCTGCACACTATTACTTTGCAGTAAGACGTTATTTAAATGAGGAATACATGGATTGAATGACGCGGTTCAATAGAATGACCAGATCGGTCACCGAATCTAACATCTTTAGAATTTTTGTGGGAATACCTTAAACCTAAAGTTTACGCTACAGCTCATGACAGTATTGACGTTTGAAAGCAACGAATTGTTGAAGAATGTAGGGCACTTACCTTGACACATTTTATCGAGTCCGACAAGAGTTTAATAATAGGATGTTTTACTGCCAGGAAGTAGATAGCATATTTTGAAAAATTATTAGAAGAATTTGTTCTTAAATATTTATTAATTAAAAGCAAAACCCAAATTTTAGTGTTTATTTATTTTAACAATCAATAATGTCTTAAATCCAAAAAAATTAGAATGATTGAATAGGTATGCTAAATACCTTTCAAACGAGGTGTCACATGACATAAGGTCCCATTTAATACTATTGGTTTCAACTGCCTAGTGACGTCATCGATGCCTGTTACCCCTAGTAAAGAAGCATACAATAGGCCATTTTCACGCTCCAAATTTCATCAGTATAAGTAGCACCATTCAAAATTAAAGAGGGGGGAAGGGACTTTTAATAAGCATTCTTAGACCTACTGTAGACAAGGAATTATAAGCTATTGTAATTGAAGATATTTTAAACCACTTCCTGAGTGGTTTAATTGATAGCACAACTATTCACAATGTATATAAAATGATTCTTCTGTTCCGGAAGAATGGAAGTGAGCTTTCGTAACACCTTTATATAAGAAAGGAGACGTAAACAATTGTGACAATTACAGGAAACTGTAAGTTACCAATACGTTAAGTGTTTATTAGTATCACACCAATATATGAAATAATTTGTACTCACATATGGCATCCACAGTGTATAATCTCCATAACCATATTCCATGTTCCATAATCTCCATCACTTTTAAAGCTGATCCGCGAAACACACCGCAATCGATACCGAAATTTACGAATCACTTTGAAGATCGCGGCGGTTGCCTACCACATTCATGATCAGTTTCCAAATGCATACATTACATAATTATCCCCATGTACAAACTTATCAATTCACGACGCTAGATCAATTTCTAGGTATAAAGTACAAATTTTGTATACCAAATCGTTTATTATAAGAAAAAATTAGTTTAACCTAAGAATTTTGTTATTCAAAAAAATTTCAACATATTATTCATAAAGTCATTTGAGTGATAATCACGTCTAAAAGTTTCAACTAAATTAGAAATATAACCACTTGATAGAAATTTAGATAATATATTGGATCAATTAACAATATTTTTTATTAATTAAAATGCCTCATGCGCCAACTCTCCGAGTCAAAGTCAATTTGAGGTGTCAGGGTCTCAATCTGCCTACTCCCTGATCTCAAAAGACGGTGTCATGGAATGACGGCTTGACGAGATATTAGAGTGCCTTCTACTCTAGCTCAACAAAACTTTTTGAATGAGAGAGCAGCTGCAATGGAGCATTTTCTGCGAATTAACTGGGAAGGAGATTTTGTGAAAATTGACAAATTTGTATAAAATATCGATATTCTAGAAAATAATTTCAAAAAGCAAAACTGTCAAGATTTTATTTGATTATTTTTTCTAGTATGTATGCATGTAATTTTTAATTCGGTATTGTACTTAGGGATCATTATGTTACGTCATTTTATCTCATGAACCAGAAATAGATTAAAAAGCTTGTTAAAACACAAAAAACTAGTAAATTTATAAATAAAATATATAAAATATTATCCACAAAATGATGAAGCTCCTATTAAATTCCACTTCTCCATGGTACCTAGGAAAAATATACAATTCGTCCTATCAATTCATATTTAGATATGTTGGTTTGAAAGCTTGTGTGACCACAAGAAATGTAAGAAGATAAATAATTTCAACATTTTTGTAATTTATTGACTTTTTCCAAACTTACTAGTCATACGAATTTTTTATTTTTGGAATAAAAATTAATAGATAAATTGAATTATATCGAAAAATTATTTGAATACCTTCTCCACAATATTTATAGATATATTTGAATAATTTAAACAAAGAATTGATTTTTAAACGACTTTAAAAATTCACCTCCTCTAACATGTTCCCCCTGTGCGTTTTGGTTATACAATATTGTCCGAAAATGCAGGATAAAATAATTATCTGTTCAACCAGTAACTTAAATTGTAGCTTCCGTTGAAAATCTTGTGTGACCACAAGTGAATAGGTATAATATCAACTTGACTGTAAAAAATATTTTTTCTTATATTTAACTCTTAGTCAATTGTCCTGAAATCCTAATTTGTTATTAATAATAACCTATAATCTATTGTTTTTTCATATAACTAATATTTTAAATGTTTTTGCCGTCATCCCTGAAAGAAAAATGCATATCGTTGTTACACATTCCTGAGTCTCCTGGAAACAATTAAATAATCAAAATTTTATCATAAAAAATAAAAAACCATACCCAGTAAATGACAAAAATAAAAACGCGTCAATCAAAATTTGGAAAATAAAAAATCTCCATTTTCATTTACAATTTCTCATCAATAAATTGTAATACTTATACTTAGTTTGAATTTTTTATAAAAAAACGAGAAAGGAATTACTAATGCCAAGATCCGAAATCGAAGAAGCAATAAATATTTTTGATAATTAATATAAAACATTTTTATTTTTGTTATATATTCAACAATCGCCTACCTTTTTGGCATACCGCATTATCGAATCGCGCGCGTTATAAAATTTTCGTTTCGTTACGGTTTAAATTCGCGAGTCGAATCACTCGTTAAACGCTGAAACAAAAACATGAATTCAAGTTGCTATTTTTTCATATTTTTTCGAATTATTTAAAGAAAAGAAGGAACCAGAAAATTTTGGATACATTCAAGAGCAATATAAGAAACGTCTTAAAAACATTATGTTGAATACAAAATTTCCCTCTCCTTCGTCGCTCTCATCTTATACATGATTTATACTTTGAGTTTTACACTTTGAAAACTTAACTTACAAATCGAAAAGTTTAGAGAAACATAAACAGTTACGGTGTTTCTTCTTCCCTCTTTTGTAAAATATCGCATATTTCAATTTCTTATTAGGTTTCCAAAAAAATGAACTTCTAGAAATTATAAAACAAGAGGTTTTTTAGGGACTGCTATTTTTCTATTATACTTATTGTGATAAAATATCGAAAATCCAACAGTACTACAGCAAGTTCAACCCTCAGCAGCCATTCCATACATAACCAAGAAACAGAAAATCAATCTCAAAAACGACAACGAAAATCCTGGTAACTTCAAGAAAATTATTACTCCTATAATTAATTCTAAAAAAGGTGGACCACTCAGAAACAGAAATCGACTAAAGTCAACTACATAATGTGTGCAAAACAAATACTTAAGAACAATTCTGTTAGTTGAAACCAGTTTAAAATTATTTTTTATATTTTAAATTATTCCTTTGGAGGAAAACTGATAACGGTGACCACATAAGAATTTAACAAAAAAGTAAAATTGCGCAAAAACGGAAAATCGCCATGTCCGGTATGCATATGCAATAATTAAAAAAAATGGCACAATAAAATTATTATAATTGAGAGCACAACTGTGTATAAAATGGGGATCCAGTTCCACAAGAATGGAAACCCGCTTTATGGGCACATAACAAAGGATCGAATAGAAGGAGAATATTAATGTTTGGAAAAGGAAGAACAAAATAGCTTTAAAGCGCGACGCTCATGTACAGATAACATCACAATCCAACGATTACTTGGAAAGCCAGAAAAAGTATGAAAAGAAATTCATCTCTCATTTGTCGACCTAGCCAGAAGAAGAATATCAAAATTGTGAATCCGAAGTACAATGTGGCTTCAGAGCGGGCCGCTCATGCACATATAACACCTTCACAATCGAACGACTAATTGAAAAACAAGAAAAAATAACCTAACCTAACCTCTTTTATTTGTCGACCTAGTCAAAACATATGACAATGTTCCTATCATGTAACTATTGGAACCTATGAGAAAAACTTGTTTCAACGAAAATTTGATTTCTGTTTCATAAGGCATGTGTGAAACATCACGTCAAGGATAAAAATAGTTTATTCGTTATCACAGAATTTTGGGATTCCAAAGTGTTGCGACAAGGATGTTGTGTATCGACAAGGATGTTATGTATCGACAATACTGCTCAAAATATACTCGTATGTTAAAGAAACTTTAAAACGGTGGAAGAAAGAATGTAGTAAAATGGGTTCAGAATTGGAAAATTCAATATTATAAACGCTCAATTCGCTGATGATCAGGTATTCATTGCGCAGTCAGAAGAAGATTTAGAATACATGACTCGAATGCTATTTTGGAATAATATCAACATTAGGGATTATTTGTTGATGTGGATAAAACTAAATAAAACTATCTGTAGTGAAACGGATGTCGTTGGTGAAAATGTATTGCTTGAAAGTCGAATAACAATAGAAAAATGTGATAATTGCAAATATTTAGGGTTTACGTTCTGTTCCGGCGAAAAAAAATACCGCAGAAATTAAAAACGGATAACTCAAAGCAGGAAAATTATAGGTTATAGGTGCGCTGAATTGAGTTTTATGGCCTTGATATATATCGAACGGAAAAAAACATGTATATCACAATGAACTAAAAGCATATTAACATATAACTCTGAGATATGGACAATGACTAAAACAGACAAAAAGAAAATAGTGGCACTGGAATGGATGCATTGCGGAGATCGGCAAGAATATTAAGATTGGAACGGAGAACAAACACGTGAGAGACATTATGAAGAAAAAAATACAATAATAGAAGAAATTGAACAGAAACAATTTATATACTATATGAATGTTTGCAGAATAAATGAACATAGACTACTACGACAGATACTGGATTGTTCAACCCATGGACTAAGACGCACAGAAAAACCAAAAAAGAACTGGTCGCAAGATATCAATAAGGCCATGAATGAAAGGAACCTATTGGAAAACGACTTTCGTGATAAAATTCAATGGAAGTAGGGTCTTCGTTTGGTAACAAAATATTTATCATAAATTATTAAAATAAATTCCACTTACCACTTTTTATCTCCAATTAGAGCATCGATCTATTCCAACCTCTTGCAGTATCACATAACGGACGAAATTTCAGCATCAAACCTGTAACAAATGTAAAATATCTAGGTATTATCATATATACAAATTTGAACTGAAATTGTCATATTGAATGTATTATATTTTCCAGTGTGTATTTCCTGACCGTTATTATTTAAATTTTCGTTTTAGTTTATTCCTGTTTATCGACCAATATAGTTATTAGTTAAAAATGACGAGATTTTTTGTATTGTTTACATTCTTTTCTCATTTATTCCATTTTCTCAACTACGTTTCGGCGTATTGCCATTTTCAAGTATTTTATTTTCATTGTAGATAAAATGAAATACTTTAAAATGGCAATACGCCGAAATGTAGTTGAAAAAATTAAATAAATGAGAAAAGAATGTCAGCTAACTTGGTTCGGGCACGTAGAACGGATGAACTCTGACAGATGGCCTAGGAAGGTTCTGGAATGGATACCACCGGAATAAAGAAGGAGGGGTCGGCCAAGAAAGAGCTGGCGAGATGACATTGATCAAGCGATGACCATGAAGAACTTAGAGGAAGACGAGGTTTTTGATAGGAAAAAATGGAAATTGGGGACGGAGAAACGGCAACAGTTGTAAAAAAAATCCGTTATATATATATATACATACATACATATATATATATATATATATATATATATATATATATATATATATATATATATAACAAGATGTACGAATAGTGCGTGACATATGAACAATAAGCAACGAATAGATTAGTGGGTACTGCTTTGCTCCCATGTTTCACATCTTTTCTTGGTTGTACCGTACCGATGAGGCTAATGAGCCAGAAACATGTATGTCTGCGGTTACCACTCTTTTCAGTAGCCCCTTCTTCTATTTGCGTGCAGTACCCACTAATCTATTCGTTGCTTATTATATATATATATATATATATATATATAGGGTTGTCCAAAAAAACCGGAATTTCCTTTTTTATTGATATTTTTTTTATATATAGATCGATTTTACTGATGTCGGTTTTGTTTAAAAGATAATTGATCAAGACACACTACTAATCTAATATTTCGCGTTTAGTTCAAAAAACAAAATGGCGGACACATCCAAACTTTACCAAACTTTAAAACTGACTGGAAATTTTTTGATTCGCACTGTATATGTTTGCGAATTATTTTACGAAAGTTCAGACATTTGTGAATGTAACGAGAGGTCAAACATAGAAATCGGTCAAAAATTGTCTGATGTATGGCTCGAAGAAAACAAGTATGTTATTACATAGTGAATTTTAATTTCTTTCGACATTTTCCAAAATCACGTGGGCGAATGTCAAATATTGTTGCTTGTAGTTAATCAGAATTGTTGACACTTGTCAAATTTATCTTTTTTGTGATAAAACTTATTAGGCTCATCAAAATATGGTTCTTTCTAACGACGACAAATTTTTTATTAAAACTTCAATTTTGAGAGGATACAGGATGCATGAAATCTCTTAGAACAATTTCCTGAAGAGCGTTACAGAAAAAGTACAATTCAAGACTTCGTTAAAAAATTCAATTTAACGCAGTCTATTGCAAGGCGTGAAGGTAGTGGGCGCCCAAGGAGTATACGAACACAGGTGAGTAGGATACCGTACGTTTTATGTTTTATAAACCACATTAAATTAATTTAGGAAAACATTCTCAGAGTTTCGAATTTGGCAGTTAGTCCTGAAAGAGCACCTGGTACTAGTTTAAGTGCTCCGCAAATTGCGAGGAGGTGTAATATTTCCCGTAGTTCCGTAAACCGAATAATAAATATCGATCTAGGACTTAAATTTATTAAACGAGAATATTCTTCTAAACTTACTAATGATGTAAGAGCCAGAAGATTGCTGAGGTGCAGAAATCTTTACAATGAATTCAGGACTAGAAGAGAAATTGAAAAAATCAGGTTTACTGATGAGAAGATTTTTACAATAAATCCTCTGAAAAACGCGCAAAATGACAGAATATGTATACCTCATCACCAACGCAAAAGGGAAGTGCCCTTAAATCGCCTGTTTAGGGAAAGAAACAAGTTTGGTAATTACGTAATGGTATCTGCAGCGATCTCGAGGAATCAAAGAATTAATTTAATTTTTATTAATCCAGGCGTCAGGGTAAATTTTCAAACTTACTGCGATACCGTTTTACACAAATGCTTCCCGAAATAGAGGATCGAGTCCCGGACTATATTTTTAGGCTGGTATGCTTGTGTTTTATTTTTTATGCTCTTTGAATGGTTGCGAATATGTTTTTAGGACGGCGCAAGGTGTCACACCAGTGCACATACCCTCAATTATTTAAGAGAAAACGTAGCTGACTTTTTAGAGCCTCATGAATGGCCTCCAAATAGTCCAGATTTAAATCCGTGCGAGAACATATTAGAAAAGCAATCGACAGCTGGCGAAGTCGTGTTCAACTAGTAGTTGAAGCTAATGGTAGCCATAATAATGTTTAATTCTCTCTTTAACTTTAGTTATTGTTTTGTGTTTACTTCATAAAAAATTCGTATTGTTTCAATTAACTTTTAGTAGATAATATCGAAAGAAATTAAAATTCACTATGTAATAACATACTTGTTTTTTTCGAGCCATACATCAGACAATTTTTGACAGATTTCTATGTTTGACCTCTCGTTACATTCACAAATGTCTGAACTTTCGTAAAATAATTCGCAAACATATACAGTGCGAAACAAAAAATTTCCAGTCAGTTTTAAAGTTTGGTAAAGTTTGGATGTGTCCGCCATTTTGTTTTTTAAACAAAACGCGAAATATTAGATTAGTAGTGTGTCTTGATCAATTATCTTTTGAACAAAACCGACATTAATAAAATCGATCTATAAATAAAAAAAATATCAATAAAAAAGGAAATTCCGGTTTTTTTTGGACAACCCTATATATATGTAAACAATACAAAAAATCTCGTCATTTTTAACTATTAACTATATTGGCCGATAACCAGGAATAAACTAAAACGAAAATTTAAATGTATTATAAAAAGTTACAACTCATCCTTTATTAATTTAAATACCTCAAAAAATGCATACCTGTTAGATATCTTTGAAGGCTATATTTCGCAGTAGTGGAAAGTCGTCTCCGTTATGCTATACCGTACCGGCTTGTAGAAGTGCATTGAACAATTTTCTGAAGATCATGATGTGTAAACCCAATACCTATTTGTCAAATCGATTATATAGAGAAAGAAACATCATATATTTGACCTGAAACAATTATACTTCCAATGAGCATTTACAAAATACATCCAATAAAGGATGTGAGAAACTTACTTGCACATAGATATGTAATTGGAATTAAGCACCATTATAATTCTCCGATACTGATAAAGTTCTTCTGTCAACGATATTTTTCATCCTTTACGCCAAATATAAGGGCTAGAGCCTTTCCCTCGATTTAAGAATATTTTATTTCATTGGATTTTAACATAGTGGACGCAAAAGCATTTGGTCCTCCCGTTTTACCTTTGTAAACATGAGCTTTAGTTTTATTTTTTGGATTAAAATCCACTAATACCGAGGAGATGTCAACATGGCCTTCGTCTCCTCGAAACTTTTTGTACACTCAGGCGTCTAGCCCCATTTCGTATCTTTTTTTAACAAAGAATAAAGATCTTGAAAAGTTTGACTCATTCTCAATAAACCATAACTGTTTCTAGATCCTTGGCTTTTTCAATAGCCGTAACTCGTTTTTTCAGAGTGTGGAACTAATCAAATTTTTTCTATAAAATGACCTCATTCAACCGAATTTTGAAATATGTACATTCGTTTTTTTACTTTTCCACGACCATCAAGACGCTTAAAAACTTTTTCTAAACGCTCCAGATGCTCTTGGTCATCATTACCTGTTACTCAGATATCATGAAGGAAACAGACAACGCCAGGAAAAAAGAACATTTGTTGCATTATGTTTTGAAATTTCGCTAAGGCATTAGTTATCCAGTGAGGTAAACGGGTATTAGAATGAGAATGAGAGATCCAATTAGACATAGTGAATTTAATGGAACAAACCTTGGCGATGGGTATATTTCTTGATTTGTCAAAGACATATGATTGATTAAATCAAATTATACCAATACAGAGTGAGGAGTGAATCCTTGGAGTTGATAAAATGATACTTGCGCAATAGACAACAAAAAGTGTGTATTCGCAAAGGACCTCAAAGTAGTAAATCCACTGTAATTACTGGAAATATTG
The DNA here is from genome assembly GCA_963921935.1 of Galeruca laticollis. Lineage (NCBI taxonomy): Eukaryota > Metazoa > Arthropoda > Insecta > Coleoptera > Chrysomelidae > Galeruca > Galeruca laticollis. The sequence continues at coordinate 33,866,695 of OY998185.1, forward strand.
GAATACCGCAAAGAGGTATTATTGGTCCTTTGCTCTCAGTTATTTACATACATTACTTATGTCTAATGAATTTCAATAAAATCAATTTATGACGATAAATGCTGATGATACTTATCTTCTGGTAAAGGAAGAAGCATATCCGGGAGTAATGAAAAACTGATACGATTTATTTAGAAGGACAAAGGAGTGGTTGACAAACAACAAACTGATGAATTAATTAACAACACAGCACACAGACGAGAGTTCGAGGAAACTGAGCAGTATCACTTATGGGTTACGATGGGTATCATATATTTAATTAAAGTAGCATCAAAGATCCATTTTGATCAATCTTATACGGCACTATGTTCTGGAGTAGTTCAGGTATAGAAAAGAGCAATTCGCATAGTAAATTGCAAGAAATTCAAGGATTCATGCAGATCTATATTTAAAACAAATGGAATATTTACCTTCTATGGCTGATACATATTAGAATGTTTAATGTACACTCACTGATTAACCGTCACTGAAATATCCCCTTTATATACGACAATCAAATTTTACAATTAATTACCCCCACGATGAAAATCTAACATCCATCAAATAATTTAAAAAAAGGAATTGAAAAACTTCTTATGGGCAATGGCTATAGAGCATTATTGATCATTTACATGCCAATACGAACTATCTTCCCGTTAAATTTTATGACTTAATTTCATTCTATGTTAACAACTATAATATTTTTGTAAATGCATTTTTATAAAATAGAATTCTACATTTCTCAGCAAAGTGCTGGAAATTCACCTATCCCAGATATGAGGTATCAGGGGATGAGGCTCGGTCGTCATTTGTTTAAGAACTTACGTACACTATGACACGTATTAAGGATTACCGCTCATTAAAGTTCCACGTAGGTATATCCGTGAATTCCTATTTTCGCGAGGCTCTTTGCTTAACTTCCAGGAATTAGGGCCGCGGTTGCTAAAATTACAGGCACCACTTCAACCTTATCAGCATGCCACATCTGTTTGATTTCCAGTACCACGTCTGCATATTTAACCATCTCTCTTCGTATATTTCTAAAACCTTGTTGTCCTTTTGTACTGAGTTGGCTTCCTTATCGACCACCACAATATACTGATGATAAATGATCCTTTTCCAAATATTGTAATTGAAAAATGTTTCTCTCATATTTTCTCAGATATTGCGGCATGCGCAAAACCAGAATCGGTCTCAAAGTATATTGGTATTTTCAACAATCATCTATACCAAAATATATTTCATATTTTCATTTTTATATATATATTGTCGCTTAAATCCCCAAAATTTAATGAAAATATTTCATATTTATCGGCAACCTGCGGAGCACGATTAGTAGGCTTTAAGTATCGAATAGAAGAAGAATATCAGACGTCGAAGAACAAAATGGCTTCATGTACAGATAACACCTTCACAATCAAACGACTAAATGAAAAACAAGAAAAAGTCGACCTAGTCAAACTATGGGGATATATGAGACAAACATGCATCATTGATAATTTGATTCAGCGATCCATCTCTTGAATTATAAATATATAGTTTTTAATTTAACTCTAATTTTATTTCATTCAAAATTATTGAATAAGCTGAAATACTGTTGAATTGATTGTATTCGTTTTAACTTTTATTTACTTGTGTTTTGCTGAAACAGGAGTATCCTCAACTCTCGGATACCTTCGGGTTTATCTATTCACATATATATTCATAATTTTTTTGTAGTATTGTGTGAATATATTATTATTATAATATGTGATAATATTTTATAAAACAATGTTACTGGACATATGCTCGAATTTTTTATATCCTTGAATAGTTCTTTACTATACCTGTGACAATTTATTTAAAAGGTCAAAGGAGTGGTTCACAAAAAATAAACTGATATTAAATAAATTAAAAACACAACACATTGATGAAGCTTCGAGGAATCTGAGCAGTATTACTTACAGGTTACGAGTTGTTACCATATATTAAAATAAAGAAACATCAAAGATACTTTATTTTTCCAATATTGGTCCACCTTATTATACGGTATTATATTCTCGGGTAATTGTAGTTGCTATGACGAAATATTTGCAGTACAGAAAAGAGCAATTGGCAGAATAAATTGCATTAAATTTAAGGATTTTTGCAGAACCATATTTTAAGCAAATGGAATATTAACCTTGTATGGATTATACATATAAGAATGTTTAATGTATCTTCTTAAATATAAAGAAAGATTTAAAGCGTGATTAGAAACACTATACCAATTAACCGTCACTGAAAAATCTCCTTCAGATACGAAAATACCTTTTTACAATAAATTACCACTACGAATAAAAACCCTAATATCCTGCAATATATTCAAAAAATAAATCGAAAACTTTTTGTGGACATTGGCCATATACTGTTATTGATTAGTTACATGCCAATATGAACTACCTTCCCGTTAAATAACCAATTATCAATTATTCTTTAGATAAATAATATTTTAAATGTTTTTGTCTTCATTTCTGAAAGGAAACTGCAAGTCGTATTAGCAAATTTCGGAATATCCCGAAAACATCGAAACCACTAATATTTTAAAATGAAATATCAAAGCAAACCCAATAAATAACATGAATAAAAACAAACCAATGAAAATTTAGAAACTAAAAAATCCCTATCTTCAATTTCTTATCTACAAATTGAAGTACTTATACTTAGTTTGAAATTTTCATTAACATTTACAAAAATCGAAAGCGTATTCAATAATGATTTTTGTGTTTAAATCATTGAATAGAGAAAGAAATTACCAACGAGAAGCTACGACATCAACGTAGAAATAAATATACTTTAATAATTCATACACTTTTCTTTATATTATTGTTATATATTCAACAATCACTTACCTTTGGCCATACCGCTTTATCAAACCACCCGTTGAGCGCTGGAACAAAAATATAAATTCAAGTATTCATTTTTTAACATTGTTCCGAATTATTTTCAGGAAAGGAGAAACAAAATTTCGGAAAAATTCAAGAGTAATATATTCTTGCATCTTCAGAGACGAAATTATCCTGTCTGAAAAATATGATGTGGAATAGAAAATTTTCCTTTCCCTTCCTCATCTTATACATCATTTCTACTTTGAGTTTTTATCCTTGAAAATTTTATTTGAAATAAACATAGCAAATAAGGAAAATATCAAAATGGCAGTGTTTATTCTTCCCTTTCTTGAAAAATGTGTCATATTTTAATTTATCATTATTTATCATAGGGACTGCTATTTTTATATACTAAATCTGATGAAATATCCAAAATTCAAGAATACAATAGCAGGTTGAATCCATAGCGGCCATTTCATACATAGCCAAGGAGGACAACAACAAGCCCCTAAACGGCAACGAATATCTGGTACCTTCAAGAAAATTATTATTCCTATAATAAATACTAAAGAAGCTAGACCATTCAGAAACTATGGATAATGCGGTCGACGCTAGGAGCCATCCATACTCGGAAATTGGATACAGGAAGTCCAAGGATCGCTGGTCCTTCGGCATTGTATTTATTTTTTGTATACAATGGTTCTCAAAAGTATCCCCCCCCCACCCACTTTTTTTTGAACGATGATACTTGGACTGACTGATGAAATTTGGAGCGTGAAGATGAAGTATTGTAAGCGTCTCTACTAGTGGTAACAGATGACGTAATAGGCATCGGTGACGTCACCGGCCAACTGAAACCATTAATATTAGATGGAACCTTACGACAAGTAACCCCTCGCTTGAAAGGTATATAGAATATCTATTCAATCATAAGAATTTTTTTGATATACGATATTTTGATGGCTAAAATAAATAAAAACTATAGTTTGAATTTCGCTTTTAATTAATAAAGATTGAAAAGTCCGCTTATAGTTAATAGTCGAAAAAGTTAAAGTTTTTTAGTTGACGATTCCACATGCAATAATATCTTCAATTCTTAGCTTAATTATTGTTTAACGAAACGTTTAAGTATAAATAAAATGGTAGCAGATAAGGTAACAGATATCTTAATTATTGGTGAAAACGGAAATAATTTTCATGGGGCGGAACGCATTTTTAATAGGAGATACCCCGATCGCACTATATTGAGAACTTATTCGAGGGAGTTTTTTTGTCAGTTTCAACAAACAGGTAGTGTTCATGATGTCAATCGATCAGGTCCACCAAATATTGGTATTGATAAACAAATTGATATAGTTGCAGAAATTGTACTAAACCCTTCATCTTACACATTTCAAGTAGCGTTTACATGTGGAGTCCGTCATAAAACTGTACACAGGATACAGGATGTTGAGCAAAAACAAATTTCATCCATAGAAATTAAAAATGGTACATCAACTTTCAGATGAGAACCCCGACCGAAGGCTGCAATTCTATGAAAATATGTCCACTAAAATTCTCCAACAGCCAGAACTTGCTTCCTTAATGGATATATTGATACTCGAAATGTGAGGTATTGGAGTGACATGAATCCTCTCATGTTTCGTGGAAAACATACACAGTTACCATTAAAAGTGAATGTCTAGGCACGTATTTTTGGAAAGCACATAGTCAGGCAATTTTTTTAACTCTAATTTAACCGGGATGTTAGAAGACGCAATTGAACCGTTAATTCTTCAAATTCTGGAAGACACTCAGATGAATTTGGTAACTTTGAAATAACGTTCCAAGATGATGGTGCTCCTGCACACTATTACTTTGCAGAAAGACGTTATTTAAATGAGGAATAGATGGATTGGATGACGCGGTTTAATAGAATGACCAGATCGGTCACCGAATCTAACACCTTTAGAATTTTTGTGGAAATACCTTAAACCTAAAGTTTACGCTACAGCTCATGACAGTATTGAAGTTTGAAAGCAACGAATTGTTGAAGAATGTAGGGCACTTTCCTTGACACATGTTATCGAGTCCGACAAGAGTTTAATAATAGGATTTTTTACTGCCCGGAAGTAGATAGAGCATATTTTGAAAAATTATTAGAAGAATTTGTTCTTAAATATTTATTAATTAAAAGCAAAACCCAAATTTTAGTGTTTATTTATTTTAACAATCAATAATGTCTTAAATCCAAAAAAATTAGAATGATTGAATAGGTATGCTAAATACCTTTCAAACGAGGTGTCACATGACATAAGGTCCCATTTAATACTATTGGTTTCAACTGCCTGGTGACGTCATCGATGCATATTACGTCATCTGTTACCACTAGTAAAGAAGCTTACAATAGGCCATTTTCACGCTCCAAATTTCATCAGTATAAGTAGCACCGTTCAAAATAAAAGAGGGGGAAGGGACTTTTAATAAGCATTCTTAGACCTACTGTAGACAAGGAATTATAAGCTATTGTAATTGAAGACATTTTGAACCACTCAGGAACAGAAATTCAGTAAAGTCAAATTCATTATGTGTGCAAAATAAATACTGTAGCACTATTGTGTTAGCTAAATATTTTTAAATTTCTCCTTTGAAGAAGAACTAGTAAAGATAACTACAGGAGTCTACCAAAAAGTGAAACTGCTCAAAAATGGAAAATTGCCATGCCCGATAGGACAAAACAATAAAGTCGGAAAATATGGTACAACAAATTTATTTCAATTGATAGCACAACTATTCACAATGTATATAAAATGATCCTTCTGTTCCGGAAGAATGGAAGTAAGCTTTCGTAACACCTTCATATAAGAAAGGAGACGTAAACAATTGTGACAATCACAGGAAACTGTCAGTTACCAATACGTTTAGTGTTTATTAGTATCACACCAATATATGAAATAATTTGTACTCACATATGGCATCCACAGTGTAGAATCTCCATAACCATATTCCATGTTCCATAATCTCCATCACTTTTAAATCCGATCCGCGAAACACACCGCAATCGATACCGAAATTTACGAATCACTTTGAAGATCGCGGCGGTTGCCTACCACATTCATGATCAGTTTCCAAATGCATACATTACATAATTATCCCCATGTACAAACTTATCAATTCACGACGCTAGATCAATTTCTAGCTATAAAGTACAAATTTTGTATACCGAATCGTTTATTATAAGAAAAAATTAGTTTAACCTAAGAATTTTGTCATTCAAAAAAATTTCAACATATTATTCATAAAGTCATTTGAGTGATAATCACGTCTAAAAGTTTCAACTAAATTAGAAATATAAGCACTTGATAGAAATTTAGATAATATATTGGATCAATTGAAATATATTTTTAATTAATTAAAATGCGTCATGCGCTAACTCTCCGAGTCAAAGTCAATTTGAGGTGTCAGGGTCTCAATCTGCCTACTCCCTGATCTCAAAAGACGGTGTCATGGAATGACGGCTTGACGAGATATTAGAGTGCCTTCTACTCTATCTCAACAAAACTTTTTGAAAGAGAGAGCAGCTGCAATGAAGCATTTTTTGCGAATTAATTGGGAAGGAGATTTTGAGAAAAATGACAAATTTGTATAAAATATCGATATTCTAGAAAATAATTTCAAAAAGCAAAACTGTCAAGATTTCATTTAATTATTTTCTCTAGTATGTATGCATGTAATTTTTATTTCGTTATTGTACTTAGGGATAATTATGTTACGTCATTTTATCTCATCAACCAAACATAGATTAAAAAGCTTGTTAAAACACAAAACACTAGTAAATTTATAAATAAAATATTATCCACAAAATGATGAAGCTCCTATTAAATTCCACTTCTCCATGGTACCTAGGAAAAATATACAATTCGTCCTATCATTTCATATTTAGATATGTTCGTTTGAAAGCTTGTGTGACCACAAGAAATGTAAGAAGATAAATAATTTCAACATTTTTGTATTTTATTGATTTTTTCCAAACTACTAGTCATACGAATACTTTATTTTTGGAATAAAAATTAATAGATAAATTGAATTATATCCAAAAATTTTTAGAATGCCTTCTCCACAATATTTATAGATATTTTTGAATAATTTGAACAAAGAATTGATTTTTAAACGACCTTAAAAATTCACCTCCTCTAACATGTTCCTCCTGTGCGTTTTGGTTATACAATATTGTCCGAAAATGCAGGATAAAATAATAATCTGTTCAACCAGTAACTTAAATTGTAGCTTCCGTTGAAAATCTTGTGTGACCACAAGTGAATATGTACAATAATAACTTTACTGTAAAAAATATTTTTTCTTAAATTTAACTCTTAGTCAATTGTCCGGAAATCCTAATTTGTTATTAATAATAACCTATAATCTATTGTTTTCTCATATAACTCATATTTTAAATGTTTTTGCAGTCATCCCTGAAAGAAAAATGCATATCGTTGTAACACATTCTTGAGTCTCCTGGAAACAATTAAAAAATCAAAATTTCATCATAAAAAATCAAAGCATACCCAGTAAATAACAAAAATAAAAACGCATCAATCAAAATTTGGAAAATAAAAAATCTCCATTTTCATTTACAATTTCTCATCAATAAATTGTAATACTTATACTTAGTTTGAATTTTTCATAAAAAAACGAGAAAGGAATTACTAATAGCAAGGTCCAAAATCGAAGAAGCAATACATATTTTTGATAATTAATATAAAGCATTTTTATTTTTTTTATATATTCAACAATCACCTACCTTTTTTGGCATACCGCATAATCGAATCGCGCGCGTTACATAATTTTCGTTTCGTTACGGTTTAAATTCGCGAGTCGAATCACTCGTTAAACGCTGAAACAAAAAACATGAATTCTAGTAGTTATTTTTTAATATTTTTACGAATTATTCAAAGAAAAGAAGCAAACAGAAAATTTTGGAAACGTTCAAGACACAAGAGCAATATAATTTTGCATCTTCAGAAACGAAACTTTAACGTCATAAAAACATGATGTGGAATACAAAATTTTCCATTCCTTCGTCACTCTCATTTTATACATTATTTCTATTTTGAGTTTTTCACTTTGAAAACTTAACTTGAAATTCGGAAAATTGATGAAAACATGAACAGTTAGGGTGTTTTTTCTTCCCTCTCCCTCAAAAATGGAAGAATGAAAAACCGCTTTATGGATGCATAAAAAAGGATCGAATAGAAGGGCAATATTAAAGTTGAGAAAAGGAAGAACAAAATTGTTCCAAAGCGCTGATGTACAGATATTTATTGCACACTCCATAGAAGATTTAGAATACATGACTCGAAAGTTATAGGAAGAATATTAACATTGTGGATTAACTGTTAGTGTGTATAAAACTCAATAAACTTATGTGTAGTGGAAAGGATGTCGTTGGTAAAAATGTATTGCTTGAAATTCGAACAACAATAAAAAAATTGTGATAATTTCAAATATTGAGGGTTTAAGTTCAGTTTCGACGGAAAATATACACAAAGGAGGATAACTCAAAGCATGCAAATTATAGGTGCGATAAATGGAACTTTGTGGACAGTTAATATAGCAAAAGGAAGAAAAATAACACATTGAACCAAAACGTATTAATGTATATCACTGAAATATGGACAATCACTGAAAGAGACAAAATGAAAATAATGGCTATGGAAGTAATGGATACATTGCGAGGTTAATATCAATATTGGAACGGAGAACAAACGAACACCCGAGATGCATTATGAAGGAAAAAGCCACCATAATGAAAGATATAGAACCGACGCAACTTATATGGTATGGACATATTTGCGGAATGAATGTAAAACATTTCACTTACCACTATTTATGTCCAATTAGAGCATCGATCTATTCAAACCTCTTGCAGTATCACATAACGGACGAAATTTCAGCATAAACCTGTAACAAATGTAAAATGTCTAGGTATTATCATATATACAAATTTAGAGTAAGATTGTCACATTACCCCTTAACCCGAGACAACGGTATGTCGTACCGTTATACAAATTTTCTGGATTATTACATTGATGTATTGTTGACTGTCTAAGTACTTTCATGGAATTCTGTTACAAGTTAAACAGGCCAATTTGAGTGTGATTCTCATATCACTTCCTTAGTTAGCACCTGGCTTCTGAGATTGTTAGAGGTCCTGTATACCGATACTCTCGTGAAACCTAAATATTTTTTAGATAGCGTATACCGATGGGCTCTTGTACTGGGAATATTCATTATTATTTAGTATTATTATCACCAGTCGCGTTATTGTTTTGGTTAGTTAAATTTGATGATGACATAAAGATCAATTATTATTTGATAAAATTTATTGTTCTAGACAATAGCATTTCGCTCAAAAGCAGTAAGTGTGACCGATAAAAATTATGAATAAATAGTAATGAAATGGCTTTAATAAACTTCTAATGATGAATATGATTGTTCAGAAATTAAAGATTCCGATAATGGTCATATGCAGGAGGACCCTTTTATACGAGAAGAAGATAGTAGTTCTTCAGCCATGGATGATTGCTTTGCTGATCCTGATTTTGTACTAGAGGACGAAAGCAATTATCGTAAAGTTGAAAAGGATATTGCTGACGGTGGAAACAGTTCCTCAGATTGTGAAGAAGATGTAAATATAAATAAAATATATAAAGGTAAATTGAATCCAAGGATAACAGAGTATGGTTATATTTGTAATTCACTGGAACCAAACAAAGCACTTAGAACACCTCAAAGTAATAATGTAATTCAACTACCAACACGAGCTTCAGGAAATAATCCAAGCGCACTTGAAATTTGGGAACTTGTATTCATCTTGAAGTTTCAACAAGTGATATCAGGTCAACCCATAAAAACGAAAACATAGATTATATGGAGACGGATATTGTTAAAGTAAGTGCTTTTATTGGTTACTAATGCTAACGATGATATATCGATCAAATCACGAAAACATGCTGTCGTTATTTGATATCAAAATGGGTCGACCTATATTTACAGCAGTCATGTCTTCAAAAAGATTTGAAGTACTACTCAGCCGTATTAGATTTCATTATGCCCCACAATGCGAGAAGAAAGTCGTCAACAATATCCGGCTGCAGCTATTTCGTTTTTATTTGATACGTTCGTAAAAAATTCTCGCAAAACTGTTGCAATATAGGACCAACCCCATGCATTGATGAAATGTTAATTAGCTTCAGAAGTAAATGTAAGCTTAAAGTTTATATACCTGAAAAACCAGCTAAGTACGGCCTCAAACTGTGATGTCTTACTAATGCCAGGAGCGCTTATTCTTATGATGGATACATCTATACCGGAAAAGAGAAAAAACTATTAGTGCCTAATCAGTCAGTTTTGTAGTTGGTAAAGCCTATAGAAAAGTCAAGAAAAAATGATATTGCCGATAATTGGTTTTCTTCGATTGAATTACTTCATCAACTGAAAAAACTGCCTTTTTTACACAGCAACTTTGAAACGAGAAATCCCACCAGAATTTCATGCTTCACCAACAAAAAGTATAGGATCTACTTTATATGGCTTTTCTAATGACAATTTCACATTACTTTCTTACTTCCCGAAAAAAATAAGGCAGTTCTGTTGGTTTCGTCTCCACATTATGACAAAGGAAGGATCTATTTCTGAGATGTTTTCCATTTATAATCAAACAATATGTGGAGTGGACACTTTGATATTGCAACCAGTAATGCAAACGTTTTATATTTACATTTTAAGGATAGAAAATTAAAACCTAGATGTACTTTCATAATAAAACTTGCTTTGGATCTTGTCAGACCACATATGGAGAAACGATTAAAAAATTTCAAATTGAATAAAGAGCTACAAAATTTAATAAAGGGGATACTTGAGAAAGACAATAATCATCACCCATTTTCTTCAAAGGAACTTGTTCCGTCTGTCGTTACCAATGAAAAAGAAAAACGTTTTATATATGTGTTACTTGCCAAAAACCTATATGCCTAGAACATACCAGCAAAATATGCAAAAGTTGTATTACCGACGATAAGTAATATACCTATATGTACCTTATTGTAATCAATAAAATTCGTTCATTTTGGAGTTTTTTTATTTAATAAGATCGGTTTGCCGTACCGTTAGTCTCGTATAGTGCTAATTTTGTAGTTCCTCTCGGGTTAAGGGTTAAATGTTTTACAAAAAAGGAACAGTTCAACCTTTATAAACTTAAATACCTCAGAAAATGCATACCTGTTAGATACCTTTGAAGGCTGGATTTCGCTCTAGTGGAAAGTCACCTCCGTTATAGTATACTGGCTTGAAGAAATGCCCTGGAAACTCCCATTCGCCGTTAGAATTCATCCAAATCAGATTTCTGAAGATCATTATTTGTAAAACCTGTAAATATCTTTCAAATCGATTATATAGAGAAAGCAACTTATCTGACATGAAACAGTTATACTTTCAATGTTCATTTACAAAATACCACACAATAAAAGATGTGAGACACTTACTTGCACATAGATATGTAACTGGAATTACGCACCACTATATTCCTAAGAGAATGAAAAAGTTCCTTCATTTTTCACGCCAAATATAAGAGCAAAAGCCCTTTCCTCAATTTGAGAATATTTTATTTAACTGGATTTTAAAAAAATGAACGCAAAAGCATTTGACCTTCTCGTTTTATCCTTGTAGACATGAGTTTTAGTTTTATTTGTTCTTTCGGATTAAAATCTGCGAATATCGGAGGATATGTCAACATGACCTTAGTCTCTTCAAAACTTTTTGTACACTCAGGCGACCAATTCCATTTCGTGTCTTTTTTAACAAAGTAAGATTTTAAAATGTGTGACTCATTCTCAATAAATTTTACCAACCTTAAGAGGGATTTGAGTTCCATAGCTGTTTCTGGATCCTTGGATTTTTCAATAGCCGTAAATCGTTTATCTAGCGTGTGAAAGAAATCAAATTTCTTCTATGACATGACCTTATTTTACCGAATTTTGAAAAATGTACATTCATTTTTTTATTTTTCCACATCCATAAGACGCTTAAATACTTTTTCTAAACGCTTCAGATACTCTTGGCCTTGGTCATCTTTACCTGTTACTCAGATATCATGAAGGAAACAGACAACACCAGGAAAAAACCATTTGTTCATTATATTTCGAAATTTTGCTGAGGCACTAGTTATCCAGTGACGTATAACAGGTATAAGAATGAAGTCCTTTATGTGTGGTTATAGAATCTTCTGTAAATCCACATTTCAATAGGCTTCCGAGAGAAAGAATTTGACAAAGTGAATTTAAAGAACAAAACTTGGCGATGGGTATGTTTCTTTTTTTATCAAAGGTATATGATTGACTTAACAACCGACTTTTATTAATTAAATTAGATGAATACAGAGTAAGGAGATTTACTTGAATTTGATCCAATCCTACTTACGCAATAGACAACAAAGAGTGTGTATTCGCAACGGACCTCAAAGTAGTATATCCACTGTAATTACTAGAAATATTGGAATACCGCAAAGGAGCATCATTGGTCCTTTGCTCTTAGTTATTTACATGAATTACTTATGTCAAATGAATTTCAATAAAATCAATTTATGACGGTAAATGCTGATGATATCTTATGGTAAAAGGAGAAGCATATCCAGAAGTAATGAAAAACTGTAACGATTCATTTAAAAAAAAGGAGTGCTACACAAAAAATGAACTGACGATAAATTGATCAAAAACACGGCAGATTGACCAGACTTCGAGGAAACTCAGCAGTATTATTTATGGGTTACGAGTTGTTATCATATATTTTAATAAAGTAACATCAAAGATCCTTTATTTTTCCAATTTTGATCCGTCTTATACGGCATTATGTTCTGAGGTAGTTCTGGTCCAAAAAAAAGCAATTCTCATACTAATATGCATGAAATTCAAGGATTTTTTCAGATCTATATTTAAAATAGATGGAATATTTACCTTATATGGCTCATACATATTAGGATGTTTAATGTACCCTCACCAATTAACCGTCACTGAAAAATCCCCTAGGTATACGGCAATCAAATTTTACAATTAATTACCTTCCCGAATTAAAATTCTAGCATCCATCAATGAATTTAAAAAAAGGAATTAAAAAACTTCTTGTGGGCAATGGTCATAGAGCATTATCTATTATTTACATGCCAATATTAACTATCTTCCCGTTAAATGTTATGATGTAATTTCATTCTATGATGACAATTATAAATTTTGTAAATGCATTCTTATAAAATAGATATTATTATAAAATAGAATTCTACATTTCTCAGCAGAGTGCTGGAAATTCACCTATCCCAGATATGAGGTATCAGGGGATGAGGCTCGGTCGACATGTATTTAAAAACTTACATACACTATGACACGTATTAAGGGTAACCGCTCATTGAAGTTCCACGTAGGTGTTTCCGTAAATTCCTATTTTGGCGAGGCTCTTTGCTAGACTTCTAGGAATTAGACCTGTAGTTGAAAGAGTTACAAGCACAACTTCAACCTTGTCAGCATGCCACACCTGTTTGATTTCCAGTGCAAGGTCTGCATATTAAACTATATTTTCTTGGTATTTTCCTACAACATTGTTGTAATTTGGTACTGATTTTTCGAGAAAACGAACTGAGTTGGCTTCCTTGTCGACCACCATAATATTTTAATGATAAAACATCCTTTTCCAAATTTTTTAAAGGAAAAATGTTTCTCTTATACTTTTTCAGATATTGCGGCATGCGCAAAACCAGAATCGGCATCAAAAAAGTTGAAATACTGATAAATTTAGTGTTTTAACTTGTATTTTTAATTGTATTTACTTGTGTTTTGCTGAAGCAGGTGTATCCACACCTTCGGGTTTATCTATTCACGTATACTTACTATTTACAATTTCTTTGTAATATTGTGTGAATAAATTATTATTATGATATGTGATAATATTATATAAGACAATGTTACTGGGCATATGCCAGAATTTTGTATATTTTTGAATAGATCTTTACTATATTTGTGACGATTTATTTAAAAAGATAAAGGAGTGGTTCACAAAAAATAAACTGATATTAGATTAATTAAAAACACAGAACATTGATGAAACTGAGCACTATTACTTATGGATTACGAGTTGTCACCATTTATTACAATAAAGAAACATCAAAGATCCTTTATTTTTCGAATTTTGGCCCATCTAATCATACGGTATTATATTCTCGGGTAATTGTAGTTACTATGACAAAATATTTGCAGTACAGAAAAGAACAATTCGCAGAATAAATTGCATTAAATTAAAGGATTCTTGCAGATCCATATTTAAAGCAAATGGAATATTAACTTTGTATGGATTATACATATAAGAATGTTTAATGTATCTTCTTAAATATGAAGAAATATTTAAAGCGTAATTTATAACACTATACCAATTAACTGTCACTGAAAAATCTCCTTCAGATACAGAAATAAAATTTTACAATAAGTTACCGCTACGAATAAAAACCCTAATGTCGTGCAATAAATTGAAAACTTGTTGTGGACATTAGCATATAACATTATTGATTAGTTACATGCCAATATGAACTACCTTCCCGTTAAATAACCTATTACCTATCTATTATTTTTTAGATATATAATATTTTAAACGTTTTAGCTGTCATTCCTGAAAGGAAAATGCTTCGTTGTAGCAAATTTCTGAATATCCCGAAAACATCGAAACCACTAAAATTTTATAATTAAATATCAAAGCAAACCCAGTAAATAACATGAATAAAAATACACCAATCAAAATTTAGGAAATTAAAAATCTCCATCTGCAATTTCTCATCTACGAATTGAAGTACTTATACTTAGTTTGAAATTTTCATAAACATTCTCAAAAATCGAAAGCGTATTCAATAATGGTTTTTGTGTTTAAATATTTGAATAGAGAAAGAAATTACCAACGATAAGCTGCGACATCAGCGCAGAAATAAATATAATTTAATAACAATTTTCTTTATATTATTGTTATATATACAGCAATCACTTACCTTTGGCCATACCGCTTTATGAAACCACTCGTTGAGCGCTGAAACAAAAATATAAACTCAAGTATTCATTTTAACATAGTTGCGAATTATCTTCAGAAACGAGAAACAAAATTTCGGAAACATTCAAAAGAAATATATTCTTACATCTTGAGAGACGAAATTATCTTGTCTGAAAAATATGATGTGGACTAGAAAATTTTCCTTTCCCTGTCTCATTTTATACATGATTACTACTTTGAGTTTTTATCCTTGAAAATTTTATTTGAAATAAACCTAGCAATTAAGGGGAATTTTAAATGTAGTGTGTATTCTCCCCTTCCTTGAAAAATGTGTCATATTTCAATTTATCATTATGTTTCCAAAAAATAAACTTCTAGAAATTGGAATATCAGATGTTCCATAGGCACTGCCATTTCAATATACTAAGTCTGATAAAATATCCAATACCAAGGAACACAACAAGTTCAAAAACGACAACGAAAAACATGGTAAATTCAAGAAAAGTAATATTCCTATAATAAATAATAAAAAGGCTAGACCATTAAGAAGCTATGGATAATGCGGTAGACAATAGGAGACATCTAAAGTCGGAGATAAGACACAGGAAGTCCAAGGATCGCCAGTTCATTGGTATTGTATTTATTTTTTGTATACAATGATTCTAAAAAGTAACCTCCACACGGTGTTGACCAAAAAGAAATTTCATCCATACAAATTGAAAATGGCACATGTAAGGGCAATTTGTTTTAGTGACGAAAGTACTTTCTTCCTTAATGGATATGATAATACTCGAAATGTGGGGTATTGGAGTGACATAAATCCTCTCATGTTTCGTGAAAAACATGCACAGTTCCCATTAAAAGTGAATGTCTGGACACGTATTTTGGGAAATCACATAGTTAGGCAATTTTTTAACACTTATTTAACCGGGATGTTAGGGAACGCAATTGAACCGTTAATTCTTCAAATTCTGGAAGACAATCCAGATGAATTTGGTAACTTGGAAATAACGTTCCAAGAAGATGGTGCTCCTGCACACTATTACTTTGCAGTAAGACGTTATTTAAATGAGGAATAGATGGATTGGATGACGCGGTTCAATAGAATGGCCAGATCGGTCACTGGATCTAATTTTTTGTGGGAATAGTGTAAATCTAAAGTTTACGCTACAGTTCATGACAGTATTGACGTTTGAAAGCAACGAATTGTTGAAGAATGTAGGGAACTTTCCCCTGACACATTTTTTCGAGTCCGACAAGAGTTTAATAATAGGATGTTTTACTGCCAGTAAGTAGATAGAGCATATTTTGAAAAATTATTTCAAAAACTTGTTCTTAATTATTTATTAATTAAAAGCAAAACCCAAATTTTAGTGTTTATTTATTTTAACCATCAAACATATCTTAAATCCAAAGAAATTAGTATGATTGAATATGTATTCTAAATACCTTTCAAACGAGGTGTCACATGACATGAGATCCGATTTAATATTATTGGTTTCAATTGCCTGGTAAAGGAGCTTAAATAGACCATTTTCACGCTCCAAATTTCATCAGTATAAGTATCACCGTTCAAAATAAAAAAAGGGGGGAAGTGACTTTTAAGAAGCATCCTTAGACCTACTGTAAACAAACTAAAAGTTATTATAAATGAAGACATTTTAAACCACTCAGAAACAGAAATTCAGTAAAGTAAAATTCATTATGTGTGCAAAATAAATACGTTAGTACTATTGTGTTAGCTAAATATTTTCAAATTTTTCCTTTGAAGAATAACTAGTAAAAATAACTACAGGAGTTTACCAAAAAGTGAAACTGCACAAAAATGGAAAATTACCATGCCCGATAGGAATAAACAATGAAGTCTGTAAATATGGCACAACAAAATTATTTCAATTGATAGCACAACTATTCACAATGTATATAAAATGATGCTTCTGTTCCGGAAGAATGGAAATAAGCTTTCGTAACACCTTTATGTAAGAAAGGTGACGTAAACAATTGTGACAATTACAGGGAACTGTCAGTTACCAGCACGTTTAGTATTTATTAGTATCACACCAATATATGAAATAATTTGTACCCACATATGGCATCCACAGTGTAGGATCTCCATAACCATATTCCATGTTCCATAATCTCCATCACTTTCAAAACCGATCCGCGAAACACACCGCAATCGATACCGAAATTTACGAATCACTTTGAAGATCGCGGCGGTTGCCTACCACATTCATGATCAATTTCTAAATGCATACATAATTATCCCCATGTACAAACTTTTCAATTTACGTCGCTAGAACAATTTCTAGCTATATAGTACAAATTTTGTATACCAAATCGTGTATTATAAGAAAAAAATAGTTTAACCCAAGAGTTTTGTCCTTGTTATTCAAGAAAATTTCAACATATTATTCATAAAGTCATTTGAGTGATAATCACGTCTAAAAGTTTCAACTAAATTAGAAATATAACCAATTGATATAAATTTAGATAATATATTGGATCAATTAACAATATTTTTCATTAATTAAAATGCCTCATGCGCCAACTCCCCGAGTCAAAGTCAATTTGAAGTGTCAGGGTATCAATCTGCCTACTCCCTGATCTCAAAAGACGGTGTCTTGGAATGACGGCTTGACGAGATATTAGAGTGCCTTCTACTCTATCTCAACAAAACTTTTTGAAAGAGAGAGCAGCTGAAAGGAAGCGTTTTTAGTGAATCAATTGGGAAGGAGATTTAGTGAAAATTGACAAATTTGTATAAAATATCGATGTTCTAGAAAATAAATTCAAAAAGCAAAACAGTTGTTGAGATTTTATTTGATTATTCTCTCAAGTATATACGCATGTAGTTTTTAATCCTTTATTGTACTTAGGGATAATTATGTTATCTCATTTTATCGTATCAGCCATACGTATATTAAAATGTTTTTGAAAACACAAGAAAATAGTAAATTTATAAATATAATATACAAAAAATCATCCGCAAAATGATGAAACTTCCATTAACTGCCACTTCTCCATTGTACATAGGAAAAAATACACAATCCGTCCTACCATTTCATATTTAGATATATTCGTTTGAAAGCTTGCGTGACTACAAGAAATATATGAAGTATATTCAACAATTTTTGTATTTTATTGACTTTTTATCAAATTTGCAAGTTTTTTTTGTATCTAGAGTAAACAATAACTGTGCGTAATATTTAATTGGAATCTAATTAGTGTCATTCGAATTCTTTATTTTTGAAATAAAAATTAATACTTGAATTTTATCGAAAAAATTTGAATGCCCCTCCACAATATTTCTGGATGTTTTTGAATAATTTAAACAAAGAATTGATTTTTAAACGACCTTGAAAATTCACCTTCTCAAACATGTTCCCTGTGCGTTTCAGTTATACAATGTTGCCCGAAAATGGGGAATAAAATTTTTATCTGTTCAACCAGTAACTTAAATTGTACCGTAAGTTGAAAATCTTGTGTGACCACAAGTGAATATGTACAATAATAGTTTTGAAAAAATTTTCTTGACTGTAAAAAATATTTTTTCTTTAATTTAATTCTTTGTCAATTGTCCTGAAATCCTAATTTGTTATCCAAAATAACCTATAATCTATTGTTTCTCATATAATTAATATTTTATATGTTTTTGCCGTCATTGCTGAAAGAAAAATGCATATCGCTGTAACAAATGAGTCTCCTGGAAACAATGAAAAAATCAAAATTTTATCATCAAAAATCAAAGAATACCCAATAAATAACAAAAATAAAAACGCATCAATCAAAATTTGGAAAATAAAAAATCTCCATTTTCATTTACAATTTCTCATCAATAAATTGAAATACCTATACTTAGTTTGAATTTTTCATAAAAAAACGAGAAAGGAATTAGTAATAACAATCTCCGAAATCGAAGAAGCAATAAATATTTTTGATAATTAATACAAAACATTTTTATTTTTGTTATATTTTTAACAATCACCTACCTTTTTTGGCATACCGCATTATCGAATCGCGCGCGTTATATAATTTTCGTTTCGTTACGGTTTAAATTCGCGAGTCGAATCACTCGTTAAACGCTGAAACAAAAACATTAATTCAAGTTGTAATTTTTTCATATTTTTTCGAATTATTTAAAGAAAAGAAGGAACCAGAAAATTTTGGAAACATTCAAGAGCAATATAAGAAACGAAAGTCAAACGTCTTAAAAACATTATGTTGAATACAAAATTTTCCTTTCCTTCGTCGCTCTCATCTTATACATGATTTCTACTTTGAGTTTTACACTTTGAAAAACTTAACTTGACAATCGGAAAAAAAATTAGGAAAACATAAACAGTTACGGTGTTTTTCCCTTTTTTTGTAAAATATGATATATTTTAATTTCTTGTTAGGATTCCAAAAAATAGACTTCTAGTAATTATAAAACAAGAGGTTTTTTAGGGACTGCTATTTTTCTATTATACTTGTTGTGATAAAATACCCAAAATCCAACAGTATTACAGTAATTTCAAGCCATAGCAGCCATTCCATACGTAATGAAGAAACACAAAATCAAACCCAAAAACGACAACGAAATACCTGGTAACTTCAAGAAACATAATTCTCCTATAATAAATGCTAAAAAAGGTGGACCACTCAGAAACAGAAATCGAATAAAGTCAACTTCATAATGTGTACAAAATAAATACCTATGTTCAATTCTGTTGGTTAAAAAGGCATAAACAGTTTAAAATTATTTTTTATATTCCAAATTATTCCGTTGAAGGAAAACAGAAGAAGTTAGAAAAAAGTGAAATTGTTCAAAAAAGGGCAATCACCATGCCCGGTGGGCATATGTAATAATTCATCAAATATGGCACAAACAAAATTAATATAATTGATAGATCAATTATTCACGATGTGTATAAAATGGTCATCCAGTTCAGGAAGAATGGGAAACCGCTTTATGGACGCATAATAAACAATCGAATTCTAAGAGAATATCAAAGTTGAGAAAAGGAAGAACAAAATGGCTTCAAAGCGCGACGCTCATGTACAGATAACATCACAATCCAACGACTACTTGGAAAACCAGAAAAAGTATCAACCTAGCCAAAGCATATGGAAATATTTCTAGCATGAAACTATAGGAACCTATGAGACAAACTTGCTTCAACGAAAATTATATCTAAAGGAAGGAAAAAAAAACAATGAACCAAAGCGTATTAATGTTAAACACTGAAATATGGACAATCACTGAAAGAGACAAAAAGAAAATAATGGCTATGAAAGTGCGAAAATGAATATCAATATTAGAACGGAGAACAAACGAACACCCGAGATGCATTATGAACGAAAAAGCCACCATAATAGATATAGAACCGATGCAACTTATATGGTATTGACATATTTGCGGAATGAATGAAAAACATTTCACTTACCACTATTTATCTTTAATTAAAGCATCGATCTATTCAAAACTCCAGCGGTATCACATGACGGACGTAATTTCAGCATCAAACCTGTAACAAACGTAAAATATCTAGGTATTATCATAGATACAAATTTAGAGTGAGATTATCATATTAAACAACCCCTGCTTCCATAAATTGAATAGCAAGTCCATTTTCCTCCGATCTTTTCATTATTTCTTAAAAAATTAAATATAAAAGTCGATTCCTTTAAAACTGAATTTGTACTAATTTGTACCACAAAATATTTTAAACACAGATTTAGACTAAAGTACCAAAAATTAAAATTAGCCTTTTTGTGCACTGCTTAAATACTCCTAAAAATCCATGCTAAAATTTTTCCAACCACTAGAAAACTTATTAAGAATGATGAAATAAAGGTATCAGTCAGCAATAGGAGCAGTAGATTAGATGTCAGACGCGTCTCATCTGAAAAACAATAAAATCGCCACACTGTTGCTTTTAAAACAGATAGTAATGTGAGTAACAAATTGATAAATGTAAAAACAAAAATATCCTCATTAAAGACGTCTGGTATATATAAACTTAAATGTTCAGAATGTAATGCTGTCTATTTGGATCAAATCCATTGAAATTTTGAAATCCGATACAGTGAACACTTACGAGCATACAGATTAAAACAACCAGATAAATCCCTTTACGCAAAACATCTACTTGACACCAATCATTCATTGACATCTAACACAGAACTAGAAGTACTACATATTTGTGATAAGAAACAAAAACTGGATTTTCTTGGAGAATTGGAAATTAGAAGACACTTAAGAAATCCACAATATGAAGTAGTCAATGAACAGATAAACTGTCTTCTTAAGTGATAATTGTAAAGATCAGCAGATATAGTTTTCCTGGTTTTCTATATCATTATAATAATATCATCGTCAGATGATATTGATTTATCGAAACAATTGTCAATTTTCTAGAATTTTCAATAACTAACGAAACCGTGAGTTTCGTTTAAAACACTAACTAAAGAAACAAACAAAATTCTTAATGATCAAAATTTTTGAAAAAATGTTGACGATATTTTGAGCCGCAATATAAATTTTAGCAATGAACAAATTCCGTCTCGATCACGCCATTTACAGTTAAAAATCTAGTAAAAATTCCGACAACAGAAGTAACTCAAAACGATAACCCTGACCGAGACAATATATCCTTGATAGTAAATCCCGGCACTGACCTAGACAATGAAAATTTTTCGACCACAAACTTAAGTGACAACAATCCTGACTCTGTCAAAATGAACCCAACGACGATATAATCAACGTAGACGAAAACGAGTCTCTTACGATTCATTCTAATGCTGAAGAAAATCCGGTAATAGGTATATATCCCTATCGCAAAATGCGCAGTTAACGTCGGACAAAATCAAATTATAATTAGTTCCGTTTTACATTCTCCAGGGAAACCTAAAGTTAGAATATTATTTGAGAAAAAGAAGCAAATAACTGCAAATATCAAAAAATAACCTGGAACAAGACCTTATCAATTTTATCAAAGAATTTAATATTCAATATCACGTTTATTTCGAAAGCCCCGAATTGTACGAACCATTTTCGACCATATTACAAAAATATTTCAGATCAAATTCAATTCAATTGAAACGTTTTGCCACAAAATTAATAGGTGTAACAGATCAAGAAGAGAAATCAAAACTATTATACAAAAGGAAAGCAAATATGAACGAAATTCAGTGCATATGCAATTAAATAACACCACAACCGCCTCGAATCCTTTCGAAATTATCCATTTAGATTCTTTCACAATGGAACAAACAAAATTTTTAACTATTATTGATAGCTTTTCTAAATACGCTCAAGTATATCACATAAATTCTGCCACTGGTACAGAAGTGGTAGATGAACAATCTTATCAAATTATTTTGTCATCACGGCATACCAAAACAAATCATAGTTGACAATGGCACATAATTCAAAAATTTCGTAATAACAGAACTACTGGGCCTTCATAAAATTCAAGTTCATTTCACCTCTCACAATCATCCTCAATTCAACGGACAAATAGAAAGACTCCATTCAACTCTAATAGAACATATACGACTCCTAAATACTAAAGATTTCTCAAAAACCCCAGTTAGAATCAAAATGTTATATGCTATACCTACTTGCTTACAATCATTCGATTCATTCCAGTACAAAAATGAAGCCGATAGATATAGTTAACGGACATATTAATAATAATGATGTTTATGACATTGACATAAATAAAATACTCTTAAATGATTACATCAACAATCACAAGGAAAAAACAAAATTATTGTACTCAAAAATTAATTCCGACTTAATTAATCGAAAAGAAAAAATTACTTCTAAACTAAATACACATCGAGACAAACCAGTAATATTTAAACCTAATCAAAAAATATATGTAAGAAAACACATACGACAAAAACACGCTAATAAATACACTTTACCAATCAAATTAAAAACAGTCAACCTTGCACATAAAACAGCTCCAACTGAAAATCGAGTAATGTACATATGGACAATTTGAAACATCCACGGAAAACACCTGAAAAATAGAAACTTATGTACGATACTTTTACACAACTTTCACACGTAATATTAAGACAAAAATTTAGAATTTTGCTTTATTTCAGATTTTTTGGAACTATGGAACTCCTGGATAAAATAACAATTAGAAATCTAGTTAACAATCCCGGGTTGCTACCCTTTAAGTTAGGAACCGTAAAAATTGAAATGTACAGTTATGGACTTATATACTATTATGATTTGAACTCAATTATTTTAGAAATAAATACATTACAAATTCAAGTCGCCAAAATTAGGGCCTTTGCTAAACAGAACATCCAATACGCTAATGATCTCTCAAATTATTGTAAACTACTTGATTTCACAAAAACCAAGATTAACGATAAGCTAACAGAAATATTACCCCATCCTTCAAGAACAAAAACAGGCTTTGTAAACGGCATAGGATCAATTTTTAAATATATCACTGGAAATTTAGATTCTAACGATGGAGAAAGATTTGAAATTCTCATCAAAGAATTACAAAATAACCAAAATAATTTAGCTAGTACCTAGTATAGGAAATCAAAATTCATTATCAGTCTCACTCATTGGTAAATTTAATAGAACCATTGAACAAATAACCAATAACGAACAAATTTTGGAAACAAAAATTAAATGTATCCATAATTTAATCAACAGACAACCCGATTACAAATATTATTATATTAAGATGGCTATTAGCTTAAGCATAGATCTATATGAATTGTTTAATTCGGTTTTGAACGATATCGAAAATTCGATTACATTTGCCAAACTTCAAGTGATGCATCCAAGCATAATTAAAACTCCTGATTTATTTAAACAATTGAAGAATTTGGAAAAAATATTTAGAAAAAACGATAATATCTTTAGCTACAAATACAACAATTTCTTTTAAAACAGAAAGTGATGTGAGTACCAAATTGTTAAATGTAAAAACAAAAATATCCCCATTAAAGAAGCCTGGTATTTATAAACTTAAATGTCCAGAATGTTATGCTGTCAATTTGGGTCAAACCCTTAGAAATTTTGAGATCAGATACAGTGAACATTTACGAGCATAAATAATAAAACAACCAGATAAGTCTCACTACGCAAAACATCTACTTGACACCAAACATTCATTGACACCTAACACAGAACTAGAAGAACTGCATATTTGTGATAAGAAACAAGAACTGGAATTCCTTGAAGAATTTTAGTCCAGGAGAATTAAACCCTAAACCATTGAAATATGGCTGTCGCGTGACGTAGATTAGATATTGGTGTAAGAAAAGAAAATATGAAGATGCGCCAGTTGAAAAAGTTGTGCTATTTGCAGAAAAAATCATAAACTGCAAAAAAACGGAAAAATCGCTCAATTTTCCGATATTTCTTAATATAACTCTTCAGATATGCAAGATAGAAAAAAAGTATACTTACGAATTTGTTCTTTATGAAATTCTCTACAAGATAGAATTGGTCTAAAATCGATATATTCAATTTTTTCGTTGAGAAATGGCGATAAATGCAAAAAAAGTAGCTTAAAAACGAGGTTATTTTAAAGCATTTGTTTCGCTAATCGGCCTTTGGAATATTGTTTCATACTATAATAAGGCTCTTAAATCCCAATTTATAGCGTGTTTGGATGATTTCTTATTTGCGAAACAAATGCTTTAAAATAACCTCGTTTTTTAGCTACTTTTTTTGCATTTATCGCCATTTCTCAACGAAAAATTTGAATATATCGATTTCAAACCAATTCTATCATGTAGAGAATTTCATAAAGTACAAATTCGTAAGTATACTTTTTTTCTTTATCTTGCATACTTAAAGAGTTATATTAAGAAATATCGGAAAAAATGAGCGATTTTTCAGTTTTTTTGCAGTTTATGATTTTTCCTGCAAATAGCACAACTTTTTCAGCTGGCGTCACGACACAGCCATGTCAAACTGTAGTGCTCCTGGCCTATTTGAAATTAGAAGATACTTAAGAAACCCACAATATCAAGTTGTCAATGAACAGATAAACCTAGGGAGTTCTCCACTTTTAAACTGTCTTCCTAAGCGATAATTGTAAAGATCAGCAGATATAGTTTTCCTGGTTTTCTATATCATTGCACAGTTATACTGATCTTAATTAGAAAAAGATATCCAGGATATCTCCATAGGGCTAATAATATCTCAGCTTTAATATTTGTAATATCATTCTTCATCTTTTTTCTATTAACATATAAGTCAATCACTAGGTATAGGTCCTTTCTTGGTCTAACCAAAATAATTATTAAACATCAAAGAAGCATCAAATGAAATGTAACTTCTGTAATTCTGACAATGATATTTATATCGAAACAATTGTCAATTTTCTTAGAGTTATAAATTTTTTTCAATATATTGTGGAATTACCTAGAAACAGTAAGCTTCATTTAAAACAGTAAAGAGAGTATTAATTTTAGTTAAATTTATCTTTGTTGGCATGTTTACTTTTCTTCAAAGGAAAGGTGCAATATAGGTTATGTTATGTTTATGGTGTTTTGTGGTTTATATAATCTACAAGTTTATGTATGATGGAAAAATAATTTTTGGAGTAAATAAATATTTCTGTGTTGAACGTTTAGTCAAATTAATTACTAAACATCTTAATTTCTGTCCTTAATCCAATTCTTAAAAAGTTCAATATATTTAACATTGGTGATTTTAAGAAATTAAAGATTCTTCTCTCTAAACGTAATTGGTCTTGTCGTTCTTCATCTTCTACTTGTAGCAATTGAATTGGTTCCATACTTTATAATGTAGTCGCGCAATAAATATTAAAAAAACGAAAACTAAGAACAGATAATATGCTATGCTATAGTTTATAATATTTACAGCACAAACTATAATAACAGTTGTAATAATTATCATAATAATTGACACCCACAATGAAATAATTCTCGCAATCCTCCTGAGAAATAAACAAACAAATGAGCAATGCCGAATAGATATAGAAAGAATCGTACAGAATAGGTTCACGAAATATAAAATAATTTCCTCTCTCCTCTCTATACTTATAGAAAGAAATTACTTTTTCCGAGACGATACAGAATACGCGTCCTGGACATTAAGTTTAAATACTAATGTGCTCAGCCAATATGCTTGTTGAATAATATTTATCTCGCACTTTATATATAAAAGTGCTCAGTACATAATAGCTCACTTCTCAACCTAAGTGTATAATATATTATATAATGTTGATAAAATGTCAGAATAATTAATTATAAACAAAGTAGTGACGAATATTAGTTTTTATTTAATTGTAATAACCATTAAAATAATTAATCTAGGTCTGTTGAGTACATAGAAAATAAGTTTGGTTAAGTAAAATAAATTGTTTGTAGTTAAGGTATTAAATTTCTCAAAAACTCATCATCTCGTCAATTTTTTTTGCATTTTTAAGTTATTTATTATACTGTTTACATAACTATGTTTATATTATTTAACACCAGGTCGCTCTACTTTCGACAGTTCGGGCACGATCCTTATATGTACATACTTTCTAAGGCCACGCCTCCTAAGTACTGTTACATTTCTCTATTTAAAAAAATTATTATACAAATCAAGTGCACTGTGCACTATGAACAATCAGACATGATCCGGTCGAATTATCTAACCTCAAAAGGATAAACCATAAATCATATTAAAATTATTAGAATTTAAAAGACTTACCAGCTATTTCGTAAGACATCGTCGATTGAACACTACCGAATATTCCGTTTGATTACATAAGTTTTTGATACAAATATTTCCGAAAATGAATAATTCACTTGCACCCTCGAATCGATAAGTTACTAATTATTCTGTGAATATATTTGCAAACGTCATAAATTGAACTAATCATTAATATTTTTATAAAGCACTAAATAAAATCCCGTTTGATTCAAGTTTTTGATAAAAATATCTCCGACAATTAATAAATTAACTCCAATCAATCACACCCTCCACGCACTAATGACTTACTGATCTGATATGTGATGTGAATATATTTGCAAGTTGCAAGCGTCGCGTCATAAATCAAGCTACTCGATTGTCTAAGAATGGACAAAAAAAAGCTAACAAAAAATGTTTATGTATAAACAGCAAAACACTGCAACATTCTAGATAGAGTTAAAATAAAATGTATTGTATTTTATATTAGAAATAATATTTTGCCTTTCGTATTTGGGAGAAGACAATAAGATAATAAACTATTTATTAATTATGTTATGGTTGTTTTTATTAATATCTATATTTGAAAAATGTGTATTATATAAAACTAAAATGAATGAATTACTAAACATTACGAAAGGCTTTGGGTTGCCAGATTTCATTTTCTTACCCAGGACAAATGAAAAACAAAAAGGGTATCTACCAGAAGTGGCTGTTTGGGATATCTTGTGGTGAAAATAGTTGAAATAATTAATCGAAAATATGGGACAGATCTTATCCCAGCGGGAAGATTGAAATTATACTTGAAATACGGGACTTCACGGGAAATATTATTAGACGCCTGGCAACATTACTGAAGACGACCCTTGAAAATTTCGTTTTTAATTCCGCTGTTATAAGAAATAATTCTCGAACCAGTGGCGTAGTAAAGGGGGAATAAACTAAATTATTCAATGTAACTTGATAGGTTCGGAAAATTTGCTTGAAGAATATGATTAAGGAAATGGAAGTGTATAATTTTTTAAGATTAAGAAATAATAAATACACAGTTTACCAGTTCCTGAAACTAAATTAAAGATATAATTCGCTTACTTTTAAGGTGAACAATGGAAATAAATACATGTTATTAAAAGAAGTCTAGTAATTTCGCCATCACTGTACCGTTTAATTGTCTTTTCAATAAATGTTTGCAAACTTTTAGATTTTATATTATGAATTTTTACTGTTTGATGTATACCGGGTGGTCAACTAAGCGAAAACCTATCACTGTAGAGAATTGGGAAAAATATTTAGAATTAATACGGCCAAGAGAAAAATATTCACAAGTTCGTAATATGGCCTGTAGGGGGCGTAACACCACTAGTTATTTAGAAAAGGGTAGGTTCCTCTACAATTTGTCAAGATTAGCAGCACTGAAAATGATCGCAAATGAATATCGTGTTTGTTATAACTATTTTATTTGACTGGCTAGCCCGCTATAGTACCCACTAAAAATGGACGCCGGCCATATCTCTGGAACCGATACTCGTACAATTTCTGCAAAAAAAAATAATTGGTAAATCGGCCAAGGGAAGTCACTGGAAATTATTTACCTGATAAGAATATGCAATGAATTGAATAGAAGGAGAATATTAAAGTTGTGAAAATGGCTTCAGAGCGCGACGCTCATGTACAGGTAACACCTCCATAATCAAACGACTACTTGAAAAACCAGAAAAAGTATTCAAAGAAATACATCTCTTATTTGTCGACCTGGCCAAAGGATATGACAATGTTCCTAACATGAAACTATGGGAAGCTATGAGACAAATTTGATTCAACGAAAATTTGATTTCTGTGGTACAAGGCTTGTATGACACACGACATCAGGGATAAAAGTAGGTAATTCGTTATCACAGAATTTTGGGATTACCAAAAGGTAGTGCCTAGGGTATTGTATATCGCCAAAATATATTTGAAGAACCTTTAAAATGGTAGGAGAAAAAATGTAGTAAAATCGGTTTCAAATTGGAAAACTGAACATTATATATACACCTTTCAATTCGCTAATGATCAAGTAGTTATTGCGATGTCAAAAGACGATTCTGAATATATGACTAGGAAGTTATTGGAAGAATATCAACAATGGGGGTTAACTGACAGAACAAAATATACTTATGTGTAATGGAAATGATGTGGTTGGTGAAAATATAGTGATTGAAAATATAACAACAATAGAAAAATGTGATAATTTAAAATATTTAGAGTTCACGTTCAGTTTTGACGGAAAATATACCACATAAATACAAAACAGGATATTTTCAATCGAGAATTGAAGAATAATTGTTAAAACAGCTGTCATAATTGACAAATTAATTTGTTGCTGACAGCAAACATCAAATATTTGCAAGTACAACTCTATCAATGCCAGTAGTATATCTACTGAGTATTTTCATGGTTAAACAATAAAACTAGCTGTCAGAACTTACAAATTAATTTGTTGCTGCCAATAAACAGCAAATATTTGCAAATACAACTTAGTCAATGCCAGTAGCATATATACTGAACATTGTCTTGATTGTAATTATATAGGTATATAAACAACGAAACACCTGTCACAAATTTCAAATTAATTTGTTGCTGATAACAAACAGCAAATATCTACAAGTACAGCACTGTCAATGCATGTAGTATATCAAATGAGCAATATCATGATTGTAATTATATACAGTGCTATTCCCCTCCCCCCCCTCGTATCTTTTGAACGGCTACACTTACAATAATAAAATTTGGAGGGTGAAAATAAAGTGTTGTAAACTTCTCTACGAATGGTAACAGGTGACGTAATAGTAATAGATGACGTCACAGTGCCCCTCTGGCCAATAATTTTAAATAGGACCTTATGGCAAGTGATATCTTGTTTGAAAGGCATTGACATTGGCTACATAGCCATATTAATTATGTTTGGGTTTAAATTAATTTTGACGGATAAATTAAAATTATTATTTAATATTTGAATATTGAAGATTTTTCAGTCCGCCTCTGGTTAGTTGTCAAAAAAATTGACGTTTTTAATTTAATAGTATTTGTTGCTTTGCAAAGTTTTTCTAAATAGCTTAAATATTTAATTTTATTATTGTTTAACGAGACGTTTAAGAGTTTACATAGGCAAAATGGTACGTACTCAAGCCGACAAAGTAGCAGCTATCTTAATAATTGGTGGATCTGGGAAGAATCTCCATAAGTGGAACGTTTATTTAATGAGAGATACGCAGATCGCCATATCTCGAGAACTTATTTGAGGGAGCTTCTTCACAAGTTTGAAGCAACAGGTAGTGTTCAAGATGCCAAACGATCTGGTCGACCAACATTTACTGATAATAAAAAAATTGATATAGTTGCTGAAATGGTAGTAAACCCTACTTCCTCTTAAATTAAAGTTGCGTCTATCTGTGAAGTAAGTAAAAGTATAGTACAGAGAGTGTTGGCTAAAAATAAATTTCATCCATATAAGTTAAAAATGGTGCACCACCTTTCGGATGACGACCCCGACAGAAGACTCGAATTCTGTGAATGTATGACAAATAAAATTAGTCAAAACCCACATTACACAAAAACAATTTGTTTCAGTGACGAAAGTACTTTTTGCCTCAATGGAAATGTGAATACGCAAAATGTAAGGTATTGGAGTGACACAAATCCTCCCACCTTTCGTGAACAGCATACCCAATTTCCAGAGAAAGTCAATGTTTGGGCAGGTATTTTGGGAATCCACATAGTTAGTCCTGTTCTCCTAAATTCAAATTTAAGCGGTGAAGTGTATCTAGAGATGTTACAAAATGCAATTGAGCCGTTAATTCTTGAAATTCTGGAAGATAATCAAGATGAATTCGACCATCTGGAAATAAGATCTCAACAAGATGGTGCTCCTGCACATTATTATGGTGCAGTAAGACGTTACCTGGATGAAGAATATCGAGGTAGATGGATCGGCCGGCGAGGTCCTAGAGAATGGCTACCTCGGTCAGCAGATCTGACACCATTAGATTTTTTTCCATGGGGGTACTTGAAATCCAAGCCTTATACTACGGCACCAGATAGCATTGGCGTTTTGAAAGTAAGAATTA
This sequence comes from Galeruca laticollis, assembly GCA_963921935.1. Lineage (NCBI taxonomy): Eukaryota > Metazoa > Arthropoda > Insecta > Coleoptera > Chrysomelidae > Galeruca > Galeruca laticollis. The sequence goes on from OY998185.1 coordinate 33,897,399, forward strand.
CTGAAGAATGCAATGCTATTTCAGCTGACACATTCGAACGAGTACGACAAGAGTTTACTAATAGGATGTATTACTGTCAGGAAGTAGACGGAGCCCATTTCGAACACTTGCTATAAGAATCCATTGTTGATATTTGATTGATTAAATTTAAAAAAATAATTTCCATAATTTTGGTATTTATTTAATTTATCCGTCAAAATTAATTTAAACCCAAACAAAATTGATACGGCTATGTAGCCAATGTCAATGCCTTTCAAACGAGATATCACTTGCCATAAGGTCCTATTTAAAATTATTGGCCAGAGTGGCACTGTGACTATTACGTCACCTGTTACCATTCGTAGAGAAGTTTACAACACTTTATTTTCACCCTCCAAATTTTATTAATGTAAGTGTAGCCGTTCAAAAGATACGAGGGGGAGAGGAGACTTTTGAATAGCACTGTATAATCATCAAAACACCTGTCAGAAAATTCGGAATGTTTAGCATACATGCACAAATATAGTAGTACCAAAAAAAAATAATATAGGCATTCTGAAAACTATTTAAAAATATAAGTGCATGCCACTGGAATCTGGTCTATTTCATATGGCACAAAAACAACCTCGAAGTTCTGTAATAAAACCGACATCGGTGCAAAAAAGATTTGTGACTTTAAAATAAACTTAACATTGGTTATATCTCCGCAATTCAGCAATGTAATGTTTTTATTATGAATACTTTTTTTTGCATTGATATTGAAGAATAATTTCGGTATTACTATAATAAAAAAAGTAGTAGGTACAAAAACTTATTTACATTTTCGATGCTGTCGAATACAGTTTAAACCAGCTATAAATCCTTTTAATGTAACAAATTATTTCAGTTATTCATTTAAACTTCTAATGTAAATTTAATTCTTGGGTCTAAGTAATTAATATTATTTAAAAAAACATCTAATTGTTGTTCACTAAATATACCTAAAACAAGCTAATATATCATCTATATATCGATACCAAAATAAGTTATTTTTGTAAATGTTACATTCAAAGATTTTTCTTTCTAAACTGTCCACAAAAAATTGGTGATATAGGGCTTCCCATTGGTAAAGTGGAATAGCTCCGATAATAAATTACTATCACTTCTTTGAATGAAACTAACTGTTTCTAAATAATTCCATAATATAATGAAAAAATGACATGACATTCAAGTTTATATATACCAAACTTATTTAATGGGGATATTTTTGTTTTTACATTTAATAATTTTGTAATCACATTATATTATAATTGGTTTTGCATAAATTCACTCTATCTTAATGCAGAAAACACGGAAGCAATACAATTTCATCATAGACAAAAACAAATGCAGTTTGTAGATCTAAAAATTAATAATCAATCGATAAAGTGTGTCTCTTATGTGAAATTTCTGGGCTTGCTGATCGACGAATGTCTTAATTAGAGTAAGCAATGTGAGGCAATTATTTCAAAGTTAAATTCCACTAATTACGTATTTAGAAATCTAAGATCTGTTCTTACACAAAAACAAATGATTAGGCTGTATCACGCACAAGTGGAATCACGTCTGAAGTATGGGATATCTTTCTGGGGAATGTCTACCAATTCTAAAGACGTATTTTTGTCACAGAAAAGAATATTGTATTGCTGTGTCTCTCGTCTAACTGTTTGTAAAGAACACTTTAAAAAATTGAAAATATTATCGTTGCCCTGTTTGTATCTTTTAGAAGTTTGTGTTTTCATATACAGGGTGTTCATTTCAGGACTTCCCACCCTAATTTTCTCGAAATGTGTGTATTTAAATAAAATCCTGGCACACGTCAACAAATATATCGAAGGGGACAACTTTCTATCATGAAGGCAACGCGCCCCCTTTCACCCCCCGCCAGGGGGAGTTGCCAACTTCAAAATCTTGAATGGGAAGGGGTATCGAGTTATACCTCATTTTAAAGGTCTTTTTAATCTCTACACTTCGGTATTTGTTTTTTTTTAAATTGATCGATTCGTTGTCGAGATATTTAGGAAAATCTATTTGTTGCTTCGTACCATTAAAATAAAAACTGCAACTGTTTATTCTCATTCCTTTTATCAAAACTAAATTACAATATTGTACACAGATTTTCAATTTAATAATTGCTGAAAATGTTGCCCATTGTTGGCCAAACCGCTGTTCAAATTCGTGACGCACATTTTCAAACACTTCTGTTCGAATTGCTCGACATTCTGCAGTAATCCTTTGTCGAAGGTCTCCTATATTTTGTGGCGGGGGTGTGTAAACAACTGATTTTAAATGTCCCCATAGAAAAAAATCACATGGTGCTAGATCTGGGGACCTAGCTCGCCACTCTATAGGTCCTCTTCGCCCTATCCATTTACCGGGAAATACATTGTTTAACCATTGACGGACCGGAAGCACATAATGGAGGGGAGCTCCATCTTGCTGAAAATATAACTCATTTTCGTCAAGAAAGTTGTTGCCATCTCTATCCAGTTGATTTTCAATTGCTTCGGTAATTAACGGATTGATCGTATTTTCTAGCATATTCAAGTACATTTCACCATTTAGATTTCCATTCATAAACAATGGACCAATTACTTGATTTCCTAGTATACCGGCCCATACATTAATTTTTTGGGGATGCTGGGTATGCCCTTCGACAAATACATGGCCATTTACATTGCTCCAATATCTGCAATTATGTTTGTTGACAAAACCATTTAAATAAAAAGTACACTCATCAGGGAAGCAGATATTTTTTCAAAATTCGTTATTGTTATTATTAATTGTAGTCATTTGTTCACAAAACTCAATTCTTCTGTCAAAATCATCTTCACCTAACTCTTGACATACTTTCATTTTATAGGGATGGAATTTATTAATTTTTGTAATTTTGTGGACAGAGCCTAAGGAAATTCCAGTTGCAGCAGAAATGGTACGTAACGAAGTATTAGGATTCATACCAAAATAACCTATCACTACAATTTGAGTGGCTTCATTCAAAACTCTTGGTTGATCATGTTTTAAATTTGCAACAGATCCTGTTTGAGTGAATTTGGCGATTAGATTTAGGACATACCTATGAGAGGTGTTCTTATCTGTGTGCCTTTCGTTAAATATTGCAGCAGTTCGTCGAGCACATTGGTTTTCGGCGCCGTAAATTAACACTATTTCAACTTTTTCAGCTAAAGTGTAGACCATTTTTAATAAATTGCTTTTTCACGCAACTGGTAAGTATGGTAAACAATTCAATAGGTATCATGTCTTTTATTTTCTCTATCAAAAACATTTTCTCGCATTTTTTTATATAGAAAAGTTGAAAGGAATAACAAAACAAACAATTGCAGTTTTTATTTTAATGGTACGAAGCAGCAAACATATTTTCCTAAATATTTCGACAACGAATCGATCAAGTAAAAAAAAACAAAAGCCGCCGTGTAGAGATTAAAAAGACCTTCAAAATGAGGTATAACTCGATACCCCTTCCCATTTAAGATTTTGAAGTTGGCAACTCCTCCTGGCGGGGGGTGAAAGGGGGCGCGTTGCCTTTATGATAAAAAGTTGTCCCCTTCGATATATTTGTTGACGTGTCCCAGGATTTTTTTTAAATACACTCATTTCGAGAAAATTAGGGTGGGAAGTCCTGAAATGAACACCCTGTATAACAACATATGTGATTTCAAAACTAACTACCATAAGCATAATATTAATACAAGACGCTGTAATAATCTGTCTTTGACTTTTCCTAAAAGTAATATTACTTTCAAATCCCCTCCTATAATGGAACAACGACTTTTTAATAAATTGCCATTATATATTAAATCAAGTAAAACAATAAAATCATTCAAAATTTTACTCAAATCGTTTTTAGTAGATATGTGTTTTTATTCAGTCGATGAGTTTTTAAATTTGTAATTTCACTATGCGTTATTATCACTTTACTTTTAGGCTGTACTAGTTAGTTAGATTAGTTTTTAAGAAAACTGTTGACGGATTTTATATAAACTTTGTTTGTCATTCAAAAAATTAAGAATTTTATTCATTTATTTACTTTCTGTTTTAAGGGAAATTGTTGTATTTGCTACAAAACATACTATCTTTGAAATATCGTTACAAATGTTACCAGCTTATGTGATGGTTTTGTAATTCTGTATTTGTTTAGTTTGATGAGGAAATATTATTTGTAATGCCACTATTTTCTCTTTTTTATTAAGTAATTTATTTATTGTACGTGATGGATAACCGTGGGTGGCGGCTATTTGTGTAGGAAATATATTATATTTCGTGTTGATCAATTTAATGTTGTTGAGGAAAAGTGATGCCATAGTTGACAGAAATAAATCAATTACAAAAAGTCATTCAAAATTAATTTTTTTTTGTGAATATTGGATAACACTGATAAAAGTATGTTTGTTTTCCTGGTTTATTTTGGCACTCTTTATAGAAGATATCAACAAATAAAAATAGGTAAAAAAACTTTTTAAGTTAAACGGTTTTATGTTAAACATACATTGCAATGTTTAAGATAAATGTACTAAAAACCAAAAAATAATAAAATAGATACAGTCGTGGGAATTATAAACATATGCATAGACTAGACTAAAATAAAACCGTGGGGCACGTCAATTGTCTACAATCGTTGATTAAAATTTTTGTTTTGTAATGATACACTATAATTAGGCAGTTGTTCAACCGACAATTGACGTGCCCCACGGTTTTATTTTAGTCTAGTCTATGCATATGTTTATAATTCCCACGACTGTATCTATTTTATTATTTTTTGGTTTTTAGTACATTTATCTTAAACGTTGCAATGTATGTTTAACATAAAACTTAAAAAGTTTTTTTACCTATTTTTATTTTTTGGTTTTTAGTTTTCATTTCGCATTCTGTTTAATTCATTTAGTGCTTCATTATTGCAAGGTTTCTTGCCCGTTAGTTTATTGCAGTCCAACTCTTTGGTAGCGGCGGCCATCTTAGATTTCAATTTTGCATAGTAAATTGTATTCTACTTGTTGACACCTTTCATTTGATACCCATGTTGATGGGATTGATGAAACCTACGTTATCCGCCATTTTGTAGAGGCCGTTATCTTGGATTTTAATTTTATATAGTATATTGTATTCTACTGGTTGAGCACTTTCATTTGATACCCATATTGATGGGATTGATAAAACCTACGTTATCCGCCATTTTGTAGCGGCCGCCATCTTGGATTTAAATTTTTCATAGTATATTGTATTCTGCTTGTTGAGCCCTTTCATTTGATACCCATATTGATGGGATTAATAAAACATAAATTATCCGCCATTTTGTAGCGGCGGCCATATTGAATTTATAATGATAATGAATAAACATAATTGTATTGTCACCAAAATCCAAAGTGTATACAAAATTTCAGATTAATCGGTTGACAGGAAGAGGGTGAAATTTGAATTACTAAATTTGACCCAAGAATAAAACAAACGGGGTGAGCTAAATAAAACCGTTTAAAAACAACAGGTTATATGGGCCCAGGCAGTAGGTCTTTGATGTAATTTTGTTCAGAGTAGTCAGAAAGTTAGAAGAAAAACACAAGTTAGAAGATACAGAATAGAAAAAACTGAATATGAATAAATACTTATGTCATCCTCAGAAGAATTTACAATACCAAAACTGGAAGATTCCAGTTATCACCAAATGAAAGCAGCACTTATACAAAAGAATTGGGTAGCAATAGAACTAGAATTTAACAAACAATTTGATGAAATGTCTGCAGAACCGTTGAGAGTTAATTCAAAGGCTGTATCATTATTATTGTTAATTGTAAGTGAATGTTATATAGAAGACATTGGAGAATGTGATAATAATAATAAGTTTATTTGTATTAATATAGTTAACAATGAAATTAAATAAGATTTGCGTACAAATAAACATGGATAAGTCACAGAAGCGTACACCAGTTAGAAACCAATATACTCTTGTACGTGACTTGATTATTAGATAATCAAGGCAGATAAAATCATATTATTTCGACAATTGAAACTTAAGTATATATAAAAGTTTTCAATGTAATTAAAATTTTTAGTTAAAATACAAATAAACAGATATAGTAGTAATAGCACTTAACACCTAACCTATTACATCCATTATAAAGCCTCAACAAAAGTCTCAATGTATAAGATAATAATGAAAACACAGTATAAAAATAGTAAACAATGTGTTTCAATCAACAACCAAGTAATACCGGACAGAATTGTTTGAAATATTGGTGAAGATGGAAGAAATGAGTTTTTTATACTCAAGAATCAATATCATGGAAAAATAATCTTTCAGTTTTTGTAATCCACTGCTTAATTCTCCTACCGAAACTGTACTTCTTATTAATATTCCTTAAATGATCTGGTACCATATTGTACAACCGAGGTCCCAGGTAAGTTGCATTTCGTTGGCCTATAGTTTTTTTACAGCAAGGTAATACCACAGTGTTATTCCGTTTTCTTGTTTCATGATTGTGATTGGTAGGTCGTAATATGATATTTTCCTTTTTTATATTTTTAAGGATACTTAGATATTCGGTGTTAAACATTTGTACAGTACAGTTGTGCGCTCCGAAACGATTAAGTAGTTAAAAAGTAATTAGTGAATATTTTCAAAGTGTACCAAAACAAGCAAGTAAGAATATCAGGTTAACTTTTTATTAAAACATTAGTAAAACAACACATTAACTAGAAGTGAATCTGAATTAAATATCAGATATAAATAACAGAAAATACTTCGCCAGATCCGTATTAAGGAAAACCTAAATGATACTTAAAAATGGATGACAACATATCTCAAATAGGGTGTACACCCACTAATAACACAACACAACAACCCAAAACATATTCCTCAGTAGCAAACCAACAAACCAGAACAAACAATTTCCCATCCAGAAATCAAGCTATACTATTCGACGCAATCGAAAACACTAGGCTAGAAGACTACCTAAAGGCACTATGCCAAACAATCCAACCAAATAACATAATTTTTTGCTCAAAGCTATCAAACAACAGAATATGTATTTATTTGGCAAATGAAAATTTAGTGAACACATTCATCAACAATCACGGTAAAATCCAAATAAACCAACAAATACTACAGGCACGTCGACTAGTCACTCCTAGTCAAAGATTAATATTATCCAATGTTTGTCCCTCTATCCCCCACTCAGTCCTTAAATATGAACTTAAAAATCTAGGGATCAATCCTCTTTCACCCTTATCTTTCTTGCGAATAGGAATTTCAGACCCAGCATTTCAAGATATCCTAAGTTTTAGAAGACAAATATTTATATCTCCATTCAATAACCAGTCCCTTCCCGATTCATTTTTAATCACATATGAACAAACCTCATATAGGATATTTTTGTCCATTGATAATCAAGAATGCTTACAATGTAAACAAACTACTCATACAACAAAAAACTGCCCAAATAGAGCAATCACTTCAACTCACTTTAACCCATCAACAGAATCATCACCAGAAAATCCAGCCGACAATCAAACTGAAGAACAAACAAACAACATTTCACAATATCAACAGGATCAATCAAATAACCAAAACTCAGAACAAATTTCCGAACCTCAAACAATGAATACCCAAGTAGTTAAACAAACCGAAAATAGTAAAGACAACACACCGACTGTCAACAGAAATGAAATCGAAACAACCAAACCACAAAATAAGAGAACATCAACAGAACGTTCCCCATCACCAACAACAACTGAACACCTACCTACATTTGTAAAACCAACAAATAGTGAAAAGAAAATAAAACAAACCGAAAAAAAAACCAAAAAAATCAATAGGAGAAATGTTAAGTCACACTAAAGCGCTTTTCAAGAATACAGATATCAATTATCCTCTAACCTATGAAGAACTTATAGATTTTTTTGAAAATTGTGAAGGGTGTACAGATCCTCTCAGTATCGTGAAAATGTACACCGAAGAAATAACGGAAGTCACAGACCTACTTACCACAATATACCCCTATTTAAAGGATAAAAAAATGAAGATGAGATGCACTCGAATTAAAAATAAAATTCTCAAACAGATAAACCCTGAATACCAAACAGAACTGGACACAGATACCTCTATTGAAACCTATTAATCTTGTTTACCTTCACTTCCTCAATTCAGTGGAATATAAATGGGTACTATACCCACCTAGAAAACTTGCAATTAATAATTTCAAAATACAAGCCCATGCTAATATGCCTACAAGAAACCAATTTCAAAAACAATAGAATCCATAATCTAAAAAATTATAATTGTTTCTCTAAAAATCGAGAAAATGCAAGAATAGCCAGTGGAGGTGTAGCAACATATATATTAGAAATACAATAGATGCAACATCAATTCATCTAAAAACTACTATTGAAGCAGTCGCCGTTAGAGTGAAAGAGACAATGACCTTTTCATTGTGTAACATATACATTCCCCCAAATCAGGAACCTACTACAGAAGAACTCACTGAGCTGCTGAGCCAAATTCCAGCTCCTCAGATAATAGTGGGAGACTTTAATGCCCACAACTATATCTGGGGCTCTACTAAGCAGACACCTTTTGGAAAAAAAATTGAAAATCTATTAGAAAAGTACAATCTTAACCTCCTAAATGACGGCCAAAAAACCAGACATGACATAAGAACTGGTGAAGATTCAGCAATCGACCTAACAATATGTCACTCATCTCTCTCACAAATACTTAATTGGGATGTATCAACGTATTTATATGATAGTGACCACTATCCCATAATAATTAGCAGCGAACCGGAAAATACACGGGACCCAATAACAAAATGGAAAATAAAATCAGCAAATTGGAACGAATTCCAAGAATTTATACAAGAAAATCTCCACGAGTTAAAGGAAGATGCGGATATTGATCAAGAAGTACACTTTATCACAGAATTAATAACGCAATCAGCAGATAAACATATTGGACGGTACGAACACAATAACAAACACCAAACGCTTCCCTGGTGGAACTTGGAGTGCAAAGAGGCTGTGAAGAAATCGAAAGAAGCTTTTAACAGATTCAAAAGAAGCAAGACGGAACAAAATTCAATTGAATTCAAACGATTGAGAGCCAAAGCCAGATACACAATAAAAAAAGCGAAACGGGAATCATGGAAAGAGTATGTTTCAACAATAAACAGCTCAACTCCAATGTCCACTATATGGGAAAAAGTCAAAAGGATATCCAAACCAAAACAATCCAATACAATAAACTTTCTGGAGATAAATAACACTATTTATAAAAACCGAAATGAAATAACAAACATCTTATCAAGTGAATATCAAAAAAACTCAAGCAACTCAAACTACACACCAGATTTTTTGAATCATAAAAACAAAGCAGAGCAGCAAGAAATTGACTATAATAATAATAACCAGCAAACGAACAGTTTGAACTATGCAATAACCATTGACGAACTTGAAAATTCACTCCAAAACTCTAAAAACTCCAGCCCAGGTCCTGATAATATTCCACTCATTTTTCTAAGAAATCTAAGTAAACAAACCAAAGAACATTTACTAAAGATATATAACCTAATCTTAACAAAGAAAGTATATCCCAGAGCATGGACAGTTTCCATTATAATTCCCATTCCTAAGCCAAGTAAAGCGAAATCAGATCCAGAAACATATAGACCAATTTCACTCACCTGTAGCATGGGAAAAGTTCTTGAGAAGATACTTAATAACAGACTTTTATGGCACCTAGAATCAGAAAAACTAATCATACCCAAACAGTGTGGTTTCCGTAAAAATCGCTCCACGTTAGACAATCTTATCGATCTAGAATCTGAGATCCATGAAGCCTTTGCAATAAAGCAGCACTGCATCGGAGTATTTTTTGATATTCGTAAAGCCTACGATACAGTCTGGAAATACTCAATAATCAAAACTCTTTACGACTGGTCAATACGGGGTAACATATTGAAATATATATCGAACTTTCTAGATCAACGACAGTACCAAGTACGAGTAGATGGCGTATACTCACAGCTGAACACCCAAGAAAATGGCATTCCACAAAGGTCAAATCTCAGCACGACATTATTTCTCATAGCAATAAATTCAATTATAGCAAACTGTAAATCACCCGTGAAATGCAGACTATATGCAGATGACCTGGTTATCAATTGCAGAGGGAAAAATATGTCTACAATACATAAAACCATCGAACAAACAATAGCTACAATAGAGGATTGGTCAAAAACAAGTGGACTGCGTTTCAACACGACAAAAACCAAAGCTTTATGTTTCTCGAAAAGGACTCAACCACAACTTGAAAACTTGTACCTTTATGGACAGAAAATAGAATATGTGAGAGAAATAAGTTTTCTAGGAATGATACTCGACCAAAAGCTGACATGGAAATCACACATTCTGACATTGAAGAAAAAATGCCAACCGGGAATTAATTTACTCAGATCACTAGCATTCAAAAACTGGGGCGCAGACTACTCAAGTTTACTGCACATCTATAAATCATTGATCAGATCAAAACTTGACTACGGAGCGATTGCCTATAACTCTGCCAACAAAAGCCTTCTTCAGTCAGTGGAAGTTATACAAAACACAGCTCTTCGCATCTGTTTGGGTGCCCATCGTACAAGTCCTATCCAAACTTACATTGGGAGACTGGAGAGTTACCGCTTTCTTACCGAAGAGAATATCTAAGCATCTCTTATGCTGTCTCTGTAAGATCAAACAAAAGAAATCCAGTAGCCCACAACGTTTTATCTGATCGTTTTAAAGCCAAATTTTTATCCAGCTCAACTACTCCTCCTTTCTATCACAGAGTCAAAACATATTTAAACAAAATAAATTTGCATTTCCCAAATATCTATGACGTCCCATCAATAAATTATCCTCCTCCATGGACAATAACACTCCCTATCCTAGACCTAAGCCTCGCCTACCTTAATAAATCAGAGACTCCAACAGCCAGAATAAAACAAGAATTCCTAAGTGCCTTAAATAAATACGGTAGCATTTATAAGGTATACACAGATGCTTCAAAAAACCAAGATGAAATTGGGGCTGCCTTCTACTCCGAGGACTTTTCGAAATCCTACATACTCCCACCCTTCACATCTATTCATTCAGCTGAATTATTCGCCATCTTAGAAGCACTCAAGAAAATCCAGAAAATCAAGCATAAAAATGTCCTTTTAATATGTGACTCTCAAAGTTCACTAACAGCACTTCGTCAACTGTACTCTAATCACCCTATAGCCATACTGATCAAGAAAGAGCTACATAATTGCAGAAACAGCAGCATACATATCAAATTCATGTGGGTCCCATCCCATACTGGAATAGAAGGGAATGAGAGAGTAGATCAAATAGCAAAAAATGCATTCACCAATCAACAATCAGAAAGGAACGATTTTACCGTACATACTGATTTGGAAGCGTTCTACAAGAGCAAAATCTGCGATAAATGGCAGGAAGAAGCAAGACATAACCAACACAAATCATATGAAGTCACTACAAATTCTCGAGGTTGGAACTGTAAAAACATGAATAGAAGAGACCAAGTGATCCTTTCTCGTATTCGAATCGGTCATACGCGCATCACACACGACTACTTACTAGCAGGAAGAAATAAACCAATGTGCGAAATGTGTAACAGTGAGTTAACCGTGAAACACCTGATAATCGAATGTGCGAAATACGACAAGGAATGGAAAAAGAATCAACTACCCCTATCACTAAAAAAACTATTACAAGAAAAGCAAAAAACTAAAAAACTTTTAAACTACCTAAAAGACTGCAAATTAAGTAGCAAAATATAGTGACTATAACCAAGCTACAATAAGTGAACTTCCATCATTTTAACTCGCTAATAACCCTACGTGGTTGGTGCGATTGATATATATATATAAAAAAAAAGGATACTTAAGCAAAACAGTTCTCTTATATCAAGGAATTTAGATTCTCTGAATAGCAGATCGCTTGGATACATACGTACCTTACGATATATTATTTCAATTATGTATTTCTGTACAACATTCCAGATGTATATAATTCACTCCATCCCACTATTCCGTATTGTAGTTGTGATTCGATCAAAGCGTAATACAATATTCTTAAATGGTCAACATCTAGAAAATCTCTGAGGTATTTTAATCTGTATAATAACTCCCTTAGTTTTTTAACCACGTTTTGTATTTGTAGGTCCCACCTTAGATGACAGTCTATCACAATGCTAAGGTATTTTATTGACTTATCTCCCGGTATTTCATATCTTTCTCCTATTTTAAGTGGTCCTATATTCGGAAGTCCGTTTGAATATGAAGAAAATGGTAAGTATTTTGTTTTAGTAAAATTCAGTGTGAGTTTATTTCCCCTAAACCATTTTTCTATTTCAAGAAAATCTTCTTCTACAAGAATCTTTAATTCTCGCCAGGTATCTGCTTTATAGAGAATGGCAGTATCATCTGCAAAACTCAAAATATTTCCCCGGGTTTTTACTCCGAGTAACCCGTTTATATAAATTGTAAACAGTAAGGGGCCCAACACCGTTCCCTGTGGAACTCCATAGGAAACTGTTTTATATGTACTAATCACACAATCAATTATTACCCTCTGTTTTCTATCTGATAAATAGCTTTTCATAATATTGATACTGCTATAAAAGCGTTTTGCAAGCCATGAACACTAAATTTGGTATGCCATGCTTCTAAAAGAGATGGTATATACAACTAAAACTGAGGACATTACTATGCAAGAATATATTTCTAAAATTCAACACATACCTAAAATTTAGCAAGGTGTGAATATAATTTCCTGACAATTTGTTGGCGTGTTTTTATTTAAAGGCATTACCAATAAATGAATATGCAGGAATAGTTAGAAATTTGGAGAAAGAAGAAGGCAAACTATCTAACAAAAATGTTATAGCGCAGTTGTTACTGGAAGAGAAGAGATTAAAAAGAGACGAAGAAGAAGGTAGTAAGGTATTAATCATAAAACATGGAAATTATAAAGTTTGAAAGAAACCTGCCAATAAATTTGAGAGTTATAGAAGTAGTATTCAAAATAATCATTCTGAACCACATCCAAACAGAGTTAGTTATATTTTGTTTTCATGAGGTGGCAGAGGTCATATTGCTGAATTTTGTAAAAAAACTAAACAAAAGGTAGATGAACAGCAACACGAAAGTAATAAAAGAATTCGGAATATAGTATAGTTGTTAAGCTTGGAAGTTAGTTGACAAAAGTCGTTGTTAAATTCTTAGCATTATTATTCTCCTTCTTCTCACGTTAACACGGATTAAAAGTATGAGGGCTCACGCAAAACTCATACCTTGTTGACTTATTTGATAATTTTCCTTACTATCCTACACGTTTCTAATATAGTTGATTTTTGCATTTCTAGTATTGTATGTTGTGGTAAGTTGTGTTTTTTGAATTCATTAAGTAACTCTGGTGGTATGAGGCCCGTTACTGAAATGACAACTGGGGTTATCTGAACTTTCTCCATCTTCCACATTGCCTTTATTTCTTCTGCTAGTTCGGTGTATTTCCTAATTTTTTCTGTATATGTTTTCTGTATGTTTTTGATCCAGGGGATGAGCGATGTCTATTAGTGTTGTTATTCTATTTATTTTATCTATAATTATTATATCTGGTCTATTATTTGTTATTGTTTTATCTGTTACAATTGTTCGGTCCCAGTAAACTTTGAAATTTTGGTTTTCATTCACTGCATCAGGTTTGTACTTATAGTAAAGATCTTCTATTGTTTTTATTTGGTATTTTTGAAGTAGATGTTTGTGTAAGATTTTTGCTGTAAGATTGTGTCTATTTAAATACTCTGTTTGAGCTAGACCGGAGCATCCTGATGTTATGTGTTGAATTGTTTCTGACGTTGCTTTACATATTCTACATTTGTCATCCTCTATGTTCATGTTGGTTATATACTTTTGATAATTCTTTATAGCTATTACCTGATCCTGTATAGCACACATGAATCCTTCTGTGTCTGTATATAGTTCTCCTATTTCAAGCCATTTAGTCGATAGTTGGTGTTGCCTACTGAGTTCATGTTTATATCTGCTGTGTAGTTTTTCACCTTCCCATGTCTGTGTTAGATTTCTCATGAATGTTTTCTTGTCTGTATATTGTAATTGGGTATGCGTACTTAGTGGTGTGTATTTTTTGTCTGCTTGCTTGATAGCAACGTGCAGTTGTGAGTGTGCTTCCTTGTTATTGAAGTAGGTTTGTAGACTATGTACTTGAATATTGTGTGTAGCTTCTATATTCACCAAACCTCGACCTCCTTATCCTCTTGGTAGGTATAATCTCTCGATGGATGAGTTTGGATGTAATGATCTATTATTTGTAAGTATTTTCCTTGTTATCCTATCTAGTGCCTGTACGTCTGTTTTAGTCCACTGTATGACTCCGAAGGAATAGGTCAATATAGGTACTGCCCAGGTGTTTATTGCTTTGATTTTGTTCTTTGCGTTTAGTTGTGTGTGCATGATTTTCGTTAGCCTATCTTTGTACTTTTTCTCTATGAGTTCTTTCATTTCCTTGGTTTTGTGTGTTAGTGTTTCCTTTACTCCCAGGTATTTGTATGTTTCGCCCTCGGTTAATGCAAGGAACGTTATATTATTTATCGGTAGGTCTATGTTGTTTCTTTCGGTTATTTTCCCTTTTTTCACTATAAGTGATGCACATTTATCTAGTCCGAAATTCATGTTTATGTCTTTAGAGAAAGTTGCAGTGGTTTCTAATAATGATGATAGCTTGTATTCATCTGGGGCATAGAGCTTTATGTCATCGACGTAGAATAGATGTGATAGGTTATAGTCTTTGGTGACCTTGTATCCGCTGTTGGTTGCTTTCAGTAGGCTGCTTAGTGGGTTCAGTGCTAGGATGAACCACTTCGGGCTCCATGTGTCTCCTTGGAAAATTCCTCTCTTGATCTGTATGTTGTTTGTTTCTATGTATTTGTTAGATAGGTTAAGTATCAATTTTGTTTCCCAGTTCTTCATTGTATGTTCAAGGAATGTTATGACAGTTGGGTCGATTTTGTAGATTTGTAGAATGTGCAGGAGCCATGAATGAGGGATTGAATCGTATGCTTTCTGATAGTCTATCCATGTGACTGTGATATTTCTATTATTGGTTTTATTATTATTATTATTATTATTATTATTATTATTATTACAAATAAATGAGGGCAGAGGAGCTGGCTCCTATTAAGCCCAAAAAATACATTTCAAAAGAAATATCTACTAGTAGTGAACAAACAAATGAGAGGGAGAAGAAATTACGATTAAGCTCTAAAAGTTATTAAATAAGTAACACTGATCTAGTCTTGTCGGTTGATTATTAGCATTGTAGCAAGTATTGTAATTTTAATTATATTGTAAAAATAAAGTTTTTAAAAATAGTTTTCAGTGTTAAAAAGTTATAATTTGTATATATACTTCTGAAAAGAAGTACAATACAACGTCGGCTGATTCATTGGTTTTAATCACAACAAAGAAATGTTATAAAAACATTAGTTTTTGTGTAGAAATTTATATACGAAAGAGAGAACATGGAAATATTTGTAGTAACCGCTCAAAATACATTTAAAAAATCAATGTTTAAATTTGTTCAAGATATTATTGAGTAAAAATATCGGAAGATATAGAAATAGATATCATAATAATTTTCAAAGTAATAATATGAAACATTCAATAGTCCGAAATTAACTGTATCGACCCTTTCTTCGTGGAATCTACTCATATTAGTGTTTTAAATGAAACTCAATGTTTCTAGCTGATTCCACAATATAATGAAAAATGTTGAAAATTCTTAAATATTGACAATTGTTTCGATAACTGAATATCATCGTCAGAATGACAGAAGTTACATTTCATTTGATGCCTACCTGATGTTTAGTAGTTATTTTTGGCTAGACCTTGTGATTGACTTAATATATGTTAATAGAAAAAAGAAGAAGATGTGATATTACAAATATTGAAGCTTAGATATTATTAGCCCTATGGTGATATCCTGCATACCATTTTTCCAAATAAGATCAGTATAACTGTGCAATGATATAGAGAACCAGGAAAACTATATCTACTAATGAAATTGACTGTCTCGACCCTTACTTCGTGGAATATGCTCATATGTAAATTTTTTCGAATTTCCAATAACTTGTATTATATTGTGGAATTAACTAGAGACCGTGAGTTTCATTTAAAAACACTAATATCTACTAATCTTTACAATTATCACTTAAGAAGACAGTTTAAAAGTGAAGAGCTGCCTAGATTTATCTGTTCATTGACGACGTCATATTGTGGGTTTCTTAAGTGTCTTCTAATTTCCAACTCTTCATGGAAATCCCGTTCTTGTTTCCTGTCCCAAATATGTAGTACTTCTAGTTCTGTGTTAGGTGTCAATGAATGGTTGGTGTCAAGTAGATGTTTTGCGTAATGGGATTTAACTGGTTGTTTTAATCTGTATGCTCGTAAGTGTTCACTGTATCGGATTTCAAAATTTCTAAGTGTCTGACCCAAATAGACAGCATTACATTCTAGACATTTGAGTCTATATATACCTGATTTCTTTAAAAAAATACCAACATTAAAATTTTTGAAGAACGGAGAGCGATTAAGTGATTTTGAATTTCCAAATACTTCACCCGTTATGAAGGCACAAGCCAAAATAGCATCATGAACTTTACTGCCAGAAAAATGTAAAGACAGGTATGAAAACCAGTATATACAATATAAGCAGTGGGCTGGAGACAACAAGATAAATAATTATTCAGAAAATGTTTTACTGGCATATTTCTCACTCCAAACAAAATAAGTTTAACTCTGGTCTAAATATTCGATGCTACGCACTATGGCATAAATAAAAGACAACGTCGACATTGAACATCCAAAGTTGATTGCATTTTTCAAACGTCAAAATGCCAAATAAAGCTAAACCTTTCATACGAGGAGAAATAAATACATTTCTAATTGAAGCCCCCGATGATGTATTTTTATTTATGAAGGTAAGAAATGAAATCTCACGCGAATAATTTAATTTTTGACATAAAATATGAATAGGTACCTCCTTGTTATTGGAATTTCGGGAGCATGTCGATGTGATGAACTTCTTAAAATGACTGTGGATGATATTGAAGATAAAGACAATCTTTGTCTACGTCGTAAAACTGAACATAAACGATTGTTCCTATGCTTTAAAGCAGGTACATCAATAAATCAAATACCTACCACAAAAAATTGCAAATGCTAAACTTTATACACAGTTCATAGTTTTAGAAGAACTTCAGCAACTCTATTAGTAAATGATGGTGGAGATTGGAGATATTTTACCTCTAAAACAGCATGGCTGTTGGAAATAGCCAATATTGCAGAAGGTTATTTAGAAGAATCCTACACAAAAAAATGAAAAATTTCTGATCAAATAATGGGAATTAATAAAGAACCAGAACTTGCACATTATCAGCCAAGCATTTCTAGAAGTTGCCACCATTACGATGTGGTAAGCGAAAATATTTCAGAATCTGAAACTCCTGTTCAACACCTCTTCTGCCAATGTAAATGCTACTCAAAACTGCACATTCAATAACAACATACTGAACTCCAAAATTTAGATAAACATGAGTACGTGTAATTAATTATATATAGTTATATTAAAAAATTCGTTGAATAAACAATATTAGTTGTTCGCTATTTGTGCTGTAAATAAAGTTCCAATTCAGGGTAGAAGAAAAAATCATAAGCATTACATATATATTTTTAATGACCGTAAATTCTCAATTTCTTATAATTTTCATGGGTTTCGGTCAGAAATAAAATCACTTGCTTATAGTGGTAACGTTTCGGTCTATTTTATTTAACCCTTAACTACTGTAGTGCGGTCACCGTGACCAATGCCTATTTGAACATCTCTAGTATTAAGCCCCTCCCTAGTTGTATAGTCTTGGGCGTCTCTGTATCTTCAAATTAGTATATTTTAAGAAGGCAGGTGCGGTAGTCGCGTGTTACTCGCTTTTGTTTTTAAATTACGTCGAGTTGAAATTTTGTTGCGGTCATAGTGACCTCAGCACAGCATTAGTGTAATTTATTATTGCTGTGTTTGTTACCCATATTTTTTTCATAATGGACAATTGTGATGTCGGACCTTCAAAAAAACTTCGTTTTACGGATCCCGATTTTGAAGAAACTGCTTTAAAGTGGTTGGATGAGATAGAAACGGAAAATGCAATTGATAGCGACGAAGATAGTGCCAGTGAAAGTGTCTACGTACCCAGTGAACATGACACTGATACGGAGCAAGAAGGGGAAGATGAAGAGTTGGCAAGTTTAAATGAACGGGAGGATGCTGATGAGGAACTGGTAAATCAAACTACAAATCGTTCAAAAAATTTCTTTGGCAAAAACCGATTCAAGTGGTCATCTGAAAGTTTTGTATCTCGCAGTCGAACACAGAAGCATAATATTGTTTTACGTTTACCAACTTTACGAGGATCCGCTGGTCTATTGGGACAAGAAGCACAACCATCTGCTGTGTGGAGCTTGCTTATCCAAGATGATATGTTAAACATAATTTTAAATTGGACTAATCAGAAAATAAAGATACAAAGGGATAAGCTAAAAAATTCTTCTAGGGCAGAGCATCAAGATTTGGACATCGTTGAGTTACGAGCATTTATTGGACTGTTATTTTATACCGCAATATTTGTGTCAAATCACGAAAATTTATCACGAATATTTGCAACTGACGGCACTGGACGAGAAATATTTCGAAGCGTGATGAGTAAGCAGAGATTTGCATTTTTATTAGCGTGCTTACGCTTTGATAATTCTTTAGACCGAAATCTTAGAAAAAAAGAAGATCCTATAGCTCCAATATCTGAATTTTTTAAACAATTTATTAAAAATTGTCAGAATGCATATTTTTTGGGAGTTAACTGCTGCATTGATGAGATGTTGGTGTCTTTTCGGGGAAGATGCAGATTCAAGATGTACATGCCCAACAAGCCATGCAAATATGGCATTAAGATCGTATGCATGACAGATGCCCGTACCCAGTACTTTTTTAATGGATATATATATACTGGCAAAGATTCAGATGGATTTGGTTTGGAAGAAAATTTAAAAAAATTTGCAAAACCCACACAGTCCGTATTAAGACTAGTAAAGCCAATAGAAAGATCAAATCGAAACATAACCGCCGATAATTGGTTCACTTCCTCAGAGGTTGTCGAGCAGCTAGCGAATCGAGGGCTCACATATGTCGGAACAGTTAAGAAAAATAAAAAAGAAATACCCCCGGAGTTCCTGCCAAAAAGGAGCAGAAAGATTGGTGAGGAGGGAACATTATTTGGTTTTACTAAAGAAATTACTTTGGTTTCGCATGTCCCAAAACGAAATAAAGCAGTTATTCTCGTATCGTCTATGCATCATTCCAAATCATTTGACGATAATACGAAACTGCCGGAGATTATCACTTACTATAATTCCACAAAAGGCGGAGTAGATGCGGTTGACGAAAAGTGCGCCAAACATTCTACAAGCCGCCGCACAAGACGATGGCCTATGGTGGTATTTTTCAGAATCATGGACATAAGTGCAATAAATGCTCACATTATCCATCAGAGTATTAGGAATAGTAAAGCAGTTCAAAAAACTGATTTCATAAAAGAACTTGCCGATGAGCTAATTAGGCCACATTTAGAAAGAAGATTAGCTAATCCAAGGATTCCTCGAGAGCTACGATCTACAATACGGAGGATTTTAAACATTCCTGAAGAACATCTAGGACAAGTCCCCATGGAGAAACTTGAAAAAAGAAAAACTTGCTACACTTGTCCTTCAAGAATAAAAAGAAAAACATTCCACTTGTGTAACACATGTACCAAGCCAATTTGTGGTGAATGTTCAACATATATCTGTATAAACTGCAGGTCTAATTTATAATTTTTTACCTAGTGTGATTTTTGTGAAAATTCTATTTTTTTTCCAATGTTTCTTATTTTTTTGTAAGTTCATACCTCTGTCTTAAGAAAAAGAAGGCTAGTTTGATTTTAGAATTATTAGTTTTTGTTTAATGGTTAATAATAAATAGAATGTTTAATTTTGTTAAAAAAGTAGTTGTTAACCAAGAAAATAAAATTTTGTCAAAAATATGCCCGGTTTTTAATTATATATATTTTATTTCCATCAAAAAATATTCCATTCATATTATTACAATAAAATAATATGAAAATATTTCAATTATATAATTTTTTATGGCAACTATATATTCCGGTCACCATGACCGCACCACACACGTACCGTCATTAAACTTGTACCACAGTAGTTAAGGGTTAAACCATTTTCAAACCTTTCTAAAAATGTTTTGAAAACACAATACATTTATTAAAATACATATAGTTAAAAGATGTTTCTTTAAAACTTACTTTTTGATTATGCCTCCGTAGAGGCTTGTCTACTACTGTACAGTACTACTTCTTAAATTAAAAAAAGACAATTGATGTACACAACAACAAATAATACCAACAATGAACTTTGTTAAAAATGATTAGAATGTATTTACAGAGTGCCCTAATTGAATTAGAACTAGAGACATATTTTTTAATTTTTAATAACTAGGTAAGGTGTAGATATTCGTTTATAATAGTAAGTTCGTACATATACAACTTAAGTTGTCTTTGTCAGTTCTGAAATAGACTGAGTCAGGATTCTTGTTAATATTTATCATTTATTTTATTAATCTTTTACTATTATTTTTTTTGTAGATATTATTGCTACGTTGTTGAAATTAAAAGAGTGATTTTCATCAAGTGAATGTATTGATAGTGCAGTACATTCATTGTTACTTAAAACTGATTGCTGGTGTTGTTGAATTCTAATATGTAAATATTGGCTAGTTTGACCAATGTAAGTACCATTGCAATCAGAACAATTTATTTTATATATTGAGTTTATTGTGTTCTTATTTCTGGTTTGCGTCTAGAAAAAAGTTTATTTCCTGTAATGTTATTTGGTTTATCAGCAATTTTAATATTAAAAGGTGTTAGGCATTTTTGTAATAGTTTATTTATATCGGGAATGTACGGAAGTGAAATATATTTTTATGGATTACTTTGGCTATAAAATTTTAATTTGTTGTAATAGTTGTTAATTCTTTGTTTAATAATGGGCTCATAAAAATGTTTAGGATAATTATTTAAATCAAAGGTATTTTTGATTTTTTTAATATGATTAGGCCTCTGTTTTGGATGTGATAATTCTACCGCTCTATCAGTGAGGCCAGTGACAACACTCTTCTTGTATTTTATGGGAGCGTATGAATTATAGTTCAAATATCGTTGAGACCATACCTTTTCTGTGAACCAATTTGTAGATATTCGACCGTTATTGTCATATTCTATATTCATATCTAAAAAATCAATAGAATGATTTTTGTCCATTTCTATGGTGAATTGTATTTTTTTATTGAAGTTGTTAAAACGTTTCAAAATATTTTCAGTCTGGT
This sequence comes from Galeruca laticollis, assembly GCA_963921935.1. NCBI lineage: Eukaryota > Metazoa > Arthropoda > Insecta > Coleoptera > Chrysomelidae > Galeruca > Galeruca laticollis. The sequence goes on from OY998185.1 coordinate 33,918,942, forward strand.
CATTTGGTACACAAAGGATACAGTCGTCGACGTAACTTTTGAAAAAAAATTGGTTTTTCTGGGAACTCTGCTAAAACATTGGATTCTAAATATTCAAGTACTAAGTTTGCCATCTGAGCAGAAATTGGAGATCCCATTGCTGTTCCAAAAATTTGTTTATAGAAACAGTCACCAAATTGAAAATAGGTGGAATTCAAACACAAATCAACCGCCTCGCAAAACGCACCTAAGTCTAATGGTGTGAAGTTCTTGATTATATTCCATTTATTTTTAATACATTTGATTGCAAGATCCGTAGGGATGTTTGTGTATAAAGATACAACGTCTAAAGAAATTATCCGGTGATTTGGAGGAATGATTTGCTTTCTAATAAAATTACAAAATTCCCACGAATCTTTTATATGATATCCTGTTTGTCCAATTAAACACATTAATAAACTACAGATATTTATGAAAAAACATCACAAAAATGATTTCAATATTAATTATGAGGAAAGCTGGTTACATAATTTAACACAAATAAAAATTCCAACCTACATTAAATATGTTTTGAGTTTGGGACCTAAGTTTAGTATCTGTACCAATTTCTTCCCGATAGATGAAATGATTGCAAATATAGAAAACGGAATAAACTTTTTAGAAAACAACGAAAAAAATATACTTAGAAACAAAATTTGTAACATATTAACGAATTATAAACACAAATATAATAAAGTAAGAAAAACTACTAAAAACAGAATCAATTATTACATTAAACAAACTGAATATTTCCTAAAATCCAATTCAAACTTACTGATTGTGAATGTAAATGTAATAAGACAGTTTTAATGTTGGAAGAGGAATATATTATGAAAATGGCTAATCTTTCAAGCCACAATCTAACATACAAGAAAATTGGTAATGACCCAAGCAGCACCAACAAATGCTATTCACGTTAAAATCAATAATTTGGCTAATAAATGGTTAAAAAGTAACTTAATAGATTTCAGGACCAAATCGGAAATCATTTGTCATAATGGTCTTCCACCTTTCATATATGGGTTACCCAAATTACATAAACCAGGTATTCCACTGCGACCAATTGTTAGTAACATTAATGCTCCTACATATAAATTATCAAAATTTTTATCTAATACACTATCATCTGTAATTGGACTAACAGAATATCATATAAAAGATTCGAGGGAATTTTGTAATTTTATTAAAAAGCAAATCATTCCTCCAAATCACCGGATAATTTCACTAGACGTTGTAGCTTTATACACAAACATTCCTACGGATCTTGCAATCAAATGTATTAAAAATAAATGGAATATAATCAAGAACTTCACACCATTAGACTTAGATGCGTTTGATTTGTGTTTGAATTCCACCTATTTTCAACTTGGTGACTGTTTCTACGAACCAATTTTTGGAAAAGCAATGGGATCTCCAATTTCTACTCCGATTGCAAACTTAGTAGTGGAATATTTAGAATCCAATGTTTTAGCAGAGTTACTAGAAAAACCAATTTTTTTCAAAAGATACGTCGACTACTGTATCCTTTGTGTACGAATTGACCAGACTGAAAATATTCTAAAGCGTTTTAACAACTTCAATGAAAAATTACAATTCACCATAGAAATGGACAAAAATCGTTCTATTATTATTTTAGATATGAATATAGAATATAACAATAACGGTCGAATATCTACAAATTGGTTCACAAAAAAGGTATCGTCTCAACGATATTTAAACTATAATTCATACGCTCCCATAAAATACAAGAAGAGTGTTGTCACTGGCCTCACTGATAGAGCGGTACAATTATCACATCCAAAACACAGGCCTAATAATATTAAAAAAATCAAAAATACCTTAGATTTAAATAATTATCCTAAACATTTTTATGAGCCCATTATAAAACAGAGAATTTACAACTATTACAACAAATTAAAATTCAATAGCCAAAGTAATCCATCGAAATATATTTCACTTCCGTACATTCCCGATATAAATAAACCATTACAAAAATGCCTAACACCATTTAATATTAAAATTGCTGATAAACCAAATAACATTACAGGAGATAAACTTTTTTCTAGACTCAAACCAAATAATAAGAACACAATAAACTCAATATATAAAATAAATTGTTCTGATTGCAATGGTACTTACATTGGTCAAACTAGCCAATATTTACATAAGAGAATTCAACAACACCAGCAATCAGTTCGAAATAACAATGAATGTACTGCACTATCAAAACATTCACTTGATGAAAATCATTCTTTTAATTGCAACAACGTAGAAATAATAACTACAGAAAAAAATATTAGTAAAAGATTGATAAAAGAAATGATAAATATTAAGAAGAATCCTGACTCAGTCAATTTCAGAACTGACATAGACAACTTAAGTTGTATATATACGAACTTACTATTATAAACGAATATCTACACCTTACCCAGTTATTAAAAATTAAAAAATAGGTCTCTAATTCTAATTTCATTTTACTCTGTAAATACATTCCAATCATTTTTAACATAGTTCATTGTTTGTATTATTTGTTGTTGTGTACATTAATTGTCTTTTTTTAATTTAAGAAGTACTACTGTACAGTAGTAGAGAAGCCTCTACGGAGGGATAATCAATCAAATGTATTGTGTTTTCAAAATATTTTTAGGAAGGTTTGAAAATGGTTTAAATAAAATAGACCGAAACGTTACCACGATAAGCAAGTGATTTTATTTCTGACCGAAACCCATGAAAATATAAGAAACATAAGCATTACACTGCTTCGCGTCGGGCAGTAACCTACATCCAACAGTAGAAAAAGTGCTATTTCTGTAACATTCCATGGTAAACGACCCATGTAATAATTATTAAGTTTTGAGTCCGTTAATTTCGATTTCTCTATTCTTGATGGGGAACCTTTAGTAAACTGACATTATGTTTCATATAGTTTTCAATTTCACAATAAAACACTGGGTTCTCCATTAAAAATAATATATGATTGTATACCTCTTATTTGGGACACCCTGTATATATCTAACGTATTTTTAATTATAGCCACCTGCGATATACGTATTCCTCCTAAATGAATTTTTAATTTATTTGGTTGTTTTACCATTAGGTTCCGTCCCATTCAACGTGAATCACCCTGTATAGTGGAATTATTTAAATACAGTTAGTTACATTTATAACGATAACAAGAGTAGATTCTACAGAGGAAGGGTTAATGTAGTAATTTTTTGTAAATACCAATAAAATAACTTTGAAATCCCATATCACAATCAAGAAACAGGAAATTTAAATTGGAAAATCAAAAAATTTAATTTCTAATTAAATTTATATGTAAAACTATCCTTATAGGTATTAACCTGCGTATATGATAAAAAATTACATTAATCTAAACGCAATATTAGTAATTCACATATTACAATTACCAAAATGTAAATTATCAAAATGGTTGCGACTGCAATTTCCATAAAAAGTAGAAACGTTAAGACGTAATCAAAAATCAAATGAAATAAAAACTTACCAACGATTATTCACTGTTTTAAAAAATCACATTACACATTAAAATTAATTTTCATCGACAGAAATTAATATTTCATTAGTAGCAAACAAATTTGCAGACCGCCTCCTAATAACACAAAGCTACTACTGACAAACGGAAGATCAAGTGTAAGTGACAAATAGAATTACTCATTATCCACCTATAGGGATATCGACAATTAATATAAAACATTCCTATCGACATATCGTAAGTGTGTAGATTTACTATATAAAAATGTATCTCTATAAGATTCATTACAAATAACAGTAAAATTATATAAATATAAATTTGCAAAAACTTTTGTTCATCAAACGCAATAATCGAAATCTAATATGATTTCATTGAATCAAGTTAGGCACATATTTAAAAGAATGGTTCTAGATTTTTTAGAGATTACATATTATACATCCCAAATTACAAGTGGACAACAGGTCTCGACAAGTTTTTATAAATTGTTTACAATACATCTAATACAAAAGTTTTACTTACCCTCACACAGATGATATGAAGTATAACTATTGGATTTATATCTCAATTAAACAATATAATCCGTTATTAAAAGATATTTTTTGTCAATTGAACTAGGTATAAAACTTTAATTACTAGCAAACTATGAATTAAAATTACCCTTTGGCACTTTGCTCTATCGTCTATCAATTCCATAGATTAATATTTATGATCACGTAGTAAATGAATGATAAACAATGATCTTATTTGCCCTAAAATATTCGTGATCACAATAATATGCTTAAGTAAAAATTTAATAATTTCATTGGTCGTTTTCCATGCAGTGTAACAGAAAAATAAGTATATTTTTAATCCAAACGTTTTTGCTAACAATTGGAACTTATATGATGTGTCTTCTCACTTTCGTGTATTAATTTCTGCATAAAAACTTGCGTTTTTATAACATTTCGTTCGTTGCTATTGAAATCTATGAATCACCTGATGTCGTACTTCTTTTGAATCAATATACATGGTGTTTTTAATGTTGACGGTGTTACAATATAATTTAGGATTGTTTATAATATTGCCAAATGATGAAATTATTAAAAATAAGTGTAAAATTGAGATTTTAATTTATGTCATAAAGCAACACTAGTTATTAAGCTAGGAAATTTGGCACAAACATCCCCAAACTAAGGAAACTTTCACACTACGACGGATTGAGATGCAGTTTTTTGCATTCTTCGTTAGCTCATTTAATAACCGTGTGCACGATTTAGTTTGTAACGGATATAAAATGCAATTGTGCATCGAAAATCTTTGGCACTCTCTGTAAACTTAGTAAACTTTGGCGTTAGTATCACTGTAAACTTGTAGAATAACTAGTATGATTATACTGAATAATAAATATTTTTTAATATTGTATATATATATACCAAAGAGTTATAACTCTTTAATTTAAACGTTGCCATTTTCATTATATCCATATTCTCACATTTCATGCAGTTATATATGTTCAATATAATGAATAGTTGTTTTAAAATATCTGAACCACATGTGAAATACTTTGGCAAACAAACACTTACTAAACATCAAAGTAAATGCTTCTTCCAATTGATAAATAAAATTTATAAAGTGTTCACTTTCAACCCTAAAGCCTCCATAAATACTTTTGTCCCTGTCATACATTTCAAAATATGTCAATAGCTGCTTTGTATCCAGATCTCCACATTCTTTTGAGAATTCTATGCACGTTTCATACCTGTGACATTATAATGCTTTTTTCATCAAATAGCCACAAACAAAATTGAACGCATGTAAAATTGTCAGTTCTTCGTTCCTGTTATCTTAATCTGGTAATGATATTGCTACTTGGTGAGTTTCAGGAATAATGCAAACAGTTGTTGAATTCAACTTAATTAATAAATTGTGAAGGTCATCAGTACAGTACATTTCATTTGAATTGGCAAATTTTTGGCAAAACACTTTTCTAAAGGCATGTTCAAATTGGATAGAAGTGGGTTTAATACAATTGCCCCCTTGCTTCCTCACACTACCGAAGAAACTTTCAAGAGAATCTGTATAAGTTCTGTGCAGTGTAAATATTTAAAATCATTGGATTACAATTTATTACAATTTTTTTTAACTACTTATTGTGATTGTTCTGCATTTATTCATCCTTGATCTGGAAGTAACACTTGCTCCCTTTTTATTGACTCTTAAATGTTTTAAAAAAGCAACATTTCACCCAAAAATTGCATTTGATAGTCTGCTGATACAAATACATTTTTGTATTTGTTAACGTTCCTTGGTTTTGTGGAATGAAATTCTACATCAACCGATTCCATCAGGTTTGACGTCAAGACAGCAGTCCTACATAAGTTTTGATATAAATTTTGAGAGTTATGATGTTCGTTAAAATATGTTTGTACAATTATTTAAGTCTGGGTGACTGATATTAACGATAATACGTTGTTGCTTTTGTATTTAAAATATATTTGTTTAAGAAATATATGTTTCATTGTACCCCACCAACAGTTTCACTGTGCCCCATACATGGGGCACAGTGAAACAAATGAGATGATAATATAATATATTTTAAATCATATATTAGTTTCAAGCAATTCTCACCAAACCCCTGTCATTGTGGGAGCCAATGCTTACTATTTATCATGGTGAATATTTTATTAGGTAAAACAAATTTTTCCCAAAAAAAATTTAATTAGATTTAAAATTGATCTACTGTGGAACACTCCTCCTCTTTAGTTATTATAAATTGAACCCATAAAACATATAAAAGAAATGTCGGAATCACAACTGATATCACATTCTACCCAAAATAATCTCCTGCCAAAATATGTATTCCAAATCTATAAATCTGGAAATTCGCCAGTTGCAATGATATACTCTCGGCACAATTTCCCTATTCACACTACCTTTTCATTCAGAACAAAACAGAAATATGGAATATAGAAAGATCGTACGAAAAACCATTCATTTCCCCCTTCACTCTTTCTGATGATACGACGCGAGGCACAGCTGACGTTACCTTAGCGTCTCTATCGAGAAATTCGACGTAGTGACGCTGAATCGGAAGTTTTGTTTCTCGTGTACTGGCGTCGTGATAGTCTCGTTTGATTCTCTCAATTTCCCGTTTGCGGAAGTTCAAACATCGAATTAGTTTTTGTTTATTTTTTTGTCAAGGCGAATCGACATCTCAAGTAATTTAGTGAATTGGTGAGTTATTCATTTTATTATAAAGTCCTTTAATAAGATGAAATACATTAAAACTGACTTAACAACATTGATAAATAATAAAGTGTTTTTACAGTAGATAGATATATACTCTTTAGAAATGAGATTTATACAAATACCAATTGAGTACTTGGACGTTGGAAAATTTTTCAAAACATTTCAAGGAAATGACCCTGAAATTATAACTCATATTATATGAAAACTTGGATGTAAAGCACTTAATTAATTATCTGGGCATATTCACTGTTAAAAACATGAAGAGTTAATTAATTGCTTGTTAACAGCAGCGAATATGTTTGTAAAATTGTTTCAACTAACAAATTACTACACTACAGTTAGCTTGGCCATACTTGAAGTTTCTAAGGAAAGTTTAATATTTTCATTTTTTGTCAAAATTACCCTCGCTACTTTTTTCGTATTGTGTGAATAATTCAAAGACACATAAATGTTTCACAACCAGTTTCAACAAAAATCACTGGAAGAGTATTTACAGTCATATTTTGAAATATATTTATTTACAGTAGGTTCATCCAATTAATTGATATGCATTAGGAAAAGCAAATTATAAGGACATCACTTTTCGGGCACTGCTTACCTCGTATAATAATTGTGGATCTCCCGAGGTATCGTAGAAACATGTCTTTTCCTAGAAAAAACAAAGAAAATTAAACTTTTAATGAGGGAGATACACATTTGGGAATTTGTCCCATGTCGACCGACTATTTCCCCACTATTCTTTTTATGATAACTACCTGTCGTAAGGAGTTATGAAGATGAATTTCTATGCAGAAGCCTATACGTCCGATTAAAGTTGTATTCTGCGTGTTTGGTCAATTTTAATTTTTCAGTTTCTATCATGAAAGTAGAACACATATTTTGGTGTCCAGAAATTAGAGATACTGAATGTGATTTTATATCCCTCTACTCTAATTTACTTTTATCCAAAAGTCCCGTTGAAGATGACGCTGTTATGTCAGTTTTTTGATCATATCTCATAAAAACACCACCTCCAAAATTGGTATATTGAATAAGCCTTCAGTGATAAATTGTTTTTTGCACGATCGGTTCTTTGTATCAATTTACCAATATGGTTACCATAGAGAAAGATTGTGAATATGAATCTATGGCTGTGAGCAAGTTACTTACGTCCCTCGGGCATTTTATATGTAAAAATTTGGGATTTTTGCAAAAATAATATTCAAAATTTAAAAATATCGCAAAACCATATAACGAAATAAGGAAATCAAAATTTACTCTAAATTAATGAATAAATATTAAAATTAATAGATCAGTTCGACGCATATTTATTAAAAATATGAAGCATTTTACTTTAATGTTGTCAATGAACAGATAAATCTAGGGAGTTCTCCACTTTTAAACTGTCTTCTTAAGTGATAATTGTAAAGATCAGCAGATATAGTTTTCCTGGTTTTCTATCCCAAGTGGCAATTTTAGTTCTAAATAAGTCATAAATTGGTTCTAGAACATTTTTTTGGGATATGCTTTTTAGTACAAATAACTTCCTCTAACTGGCTACACAACCTCCTGATGACAAAAACGGCCCACTCCGCAAAACCTCCTACTTACCTTAAGTTTGTGAGATTTTTAGAACTCGAAGGTTAAATTTTACAGCTAATTAGAACCCAAAAGAAGCTTTTGTAGAACCTAAATATCTTTAATATAACTTAAATACAACTTACTACAGTGGCTGTGTAGTTCTGAACTAGTCACAAAAAGTTATTACTTAACTCCCAAGAAAAGCCAATATCTGCCTTTTTGTTTTATCCAGTCGTACTAAAAACCCAATTATATACTATTGGGTGTGATTTTGGCAAGGAAAATGTTCATTTTCACATCACTTTTAGTTAATATGAAAAGTCTTTGGATCTCATAAGTGGAAAACCCACAACGCCGGCCTCTTACTATTTGTAGCTTCTGACAGTATTGCCATTTTCATTGTATATTTATATTAATTGTAAAATGCATAGTTCTAACATGAGAACAAGTTATAAGGAGAGTTTAATTTTGATAATTCAAGAGGTTGTAACAGATCAAGATATAATTAATTCCATCTATTCGTTAAATATTTTATTGTAATTCTGAAAATTGTTCTAGTTTTCGAAAAAGTATAAAATTAATAAATTAGTGAATCGAGTATAGTTAGAAAAGTTTTAAAATTGCCAATAACTTTTTTATTATTGTAAAAATTATTTTCTGTCACCTTAAAATAATCTTCCATCAGATAGTGATTTCGTTTTGGCAATGCTGCTTCAATCTTCGACAATGTTATTCTTGTTAATTTCCATTGGTTAGGATCATCCGTGACCCTACAACTCACTAGGCGGTAGTCTTTCCGAAGGCGGTGCCTGACATACAGTTGATTTATCGAAACAATTGTCAATTTTTTAGAATATTCAACAACTTTTATTATATTGTGGAATTAACTAGAAACAGTGAGTTTCATTTAAAAACCTTCATGATGAATTTACAAAGAAATAATTCAGTAGTGAGAAACTAATTCACTATATCAGTTCGGGTAGTACACGCTAATATGATTTGAACAATAAATTAAAATCTACCTAATAGGTATTTGAAATAAGTACCACTAAAAAATCATTGGAAAATAGCTGAAAAAATTACATTTTTCGATATTGAGGGTACAATTATGAATGTAAGCTTAATAATTTTCATTAACATCATAAGGAATAGTTTTAAAGATCTCAATGTGAACCGCCTCTGTTTCCTACGCTCCTGATAAAACGATTTCGCTTACAGCTCAAATTCTACTTTTATATGTCCCCTCTCTTCATTTTCAATCCACGCGTTAGATTGTAGAGTGCCTTTCAAAAACTCCTTTTTATTTGTGAGAGAAATCGGTGACATTTGAGTTCAACGTAAAACGATATCCTCTCACGTCCAAAAAGAAATTATCATGGTCACATGGAGTTACCAGTGTGTTGGAGAAGGACAATCATTACACAGAGAATTAAAAGCCAGCGTAGATTATTACACCAGACGAATACAAATCACGCGTGCGCCTCTTGAAGATGTTCAACTGTACAATCTGGGTACTTCACTAAACGTTTATTTGCGAATGAGTAACGATCTTTTGCAAATCTTATTAAAATGAGTATGCGAGTACACCATAAAGTGCAAATTGTAAAATGGTACTACCAGGGTCATTCATATCGAGAAATAGCAAAAAATTTGTTCATTGTGGCATTCGAAAATGCCCAACCAATTAGCAAAAAACAAGTGAGAACGGTTGAAAAAAAATTTTAAGAGCATGGATGTGTCAATCCTACTAAACATGGACCCCGTACACAAAAACGTCAAACAAAACCCGAAAAAGTAGAAAGAGATATTTTAATTTGTGCCAGTGTGGAAAATAATCCCCTACAATCGTCCACTCATATAGCAAAGGATTTTGATGTTGATCCGAAAACGATTCGGACTGTATTAAAAAAAAATGGTTATCGTAGTTTCAAACTGAAAAAGAGCTATGAAATTTATCCAGACGATCAATTTCGTAGAATGGAATTTTGTGAAATAATTATGGAAAGAATGCAATTGGACACGAACTTTTCTAAAAATATTTTTTTCACAGATGAATCGACTTTTCCCATACACGGTGCACATAATATTCATCCGTTATTCGATATTGGTCAAAGACAAATTTACACAAACAATATAATAATAGGACTCAATATCCCCAAAAGTTAAATGTTTGGGCTGGAATATCAGGTGACCATTTAATTGGACCATTTTTTATTGACGGCAATTTAACCGGACAGAAATATTTGGACATGCTGGAAAATCAAATTACTCTGCCCTTATACAATTAGGTGTCAACTTCAATGATATCTGGTACTAACATGACGGTTGTACATCACGTAATTATCGACTAGCAATAAACTTTCTAAATACACAATTTCCCAGTCGGATAATCTCCACGAATGGTAAGATAAGATGGCCTGCAAGATCTCCAGGTCTGGCTCCCAACGATTTTTTTTTCTGGGGTTATATGAAATCGAGAATTTATGGGTTTCAAGAAAACAGAGCCTCTCCTCTAGAGGAACTAAGGAAACAAATTTTACAAATTTGTATGCAAATAACACCTGAAATTCTCATACGTGTTCGTCAAGAATTTTATAACCGTCTCGGCTACTGCTTAGCGCAAAACGGGGATTTATTCGAACATTTGATTTAAGCTCATTGAAGAATTAAGTTTTATTTTTTAACTTATTACATATCATAATATTACTTTTATTTAAAAATTGTAGGCATTAGAATTCGATTTTAGTTTAATTTTCGTTTTTTTTAATTTGCACTGTGTGTGTGTTTGCACAGAGAATTCGTTCTCATTTGCATACAAACGGTAACAAACGATAAAGATACCAATTTTTTTTTACTAACATTCGAAACACAGCAGATGTTTGGAGACCAATTTCACGTTGCCAAATCTGAAAAAAAGTAAAGGTTTTAACCGCTTTCAAACTGAAAACTAGAACAATTTCCAGCATTACAATAAAATATTTAACGAATAGATGGAATTAATTATATCTTGATCTGTTACAACCTCTTGAATTATCATAATTAAAATCTTCTTATAACTTGTTCTTGTGTTAGAACAATGCATTTTACAATTAATATTAATATACAATGAAAATTGGCAATACTGTCAGAAGCTACAAATAGTAACAGGCCGGCGTTGTTAGTTTTCCACTTATGAGATCCTGTTAGCGAAAAATGAGAATTGAGATATTTGGAAACACATATTATTATTATTACAAATTTTATTTCGCATGTTACGGTTATTTAGGTTATTTATTCCAATACTAACCGAACTAATATAGTGAATTTTATTACTACTGAATTATTTCTTTGTAAATTAATCATGAAGGGATGAACGAAAGTAATGTTTTTCTTATTGTTCATTGCATTAAGCTATCAGTATAGTACATACAATCTTATTATTTCTCAAATAATAAACTAAACTGTTCACAATACACATCTGTATTTTTAACTACTTGTATTGGACGTTTTCCTGTTAGCGAAAAAGAATGATGCACTGAATTTATATGTATTTTGTCTCTTTCTAGCACATTGAAGGTAAACCCTATGTTCCCTCGTAATGTTCCCAACGCTGTATACTGAATATCGCGTGAAGTAGTACCTGAAGGGTTCAATCTTATTGCGACCACTAGTTTATTGGTAAATTATAAGATACAAATAACGTATAATAAGCGCGCCATATCAATTGTGCAAATTGTTAAAATTTTATATCTATGAACTAGGTAAATCAAAATTTTAAAAAAAATGCACTATATTAAAATATAATCATTTGTCGTGTTGTACTGTGATAATTAGTGTTTCACACACATTTAAACTCAACAATTTCGTATAAAAATTTGAAAATAGTAATAATGAAATAAGTCAAACACATTAAAAATATGGCTGACAACAAACAAACAGATATTACTCTTCTCAGCAACTAAAAAATGTTAATTGGTCGCGAAATTTACCGACAAATAACCTTTATGCATTTTTTACCACTTAAGTAGGATCTTTTGAGCATTAGTGCGGCTTTGTAGTTACGAAATTGTCTAATTGTTTTTGAGCATATTTCACATTAACCTGTTAGTTCTTGTCAGTCCTTAGAGCATCACACAGGAACGACTACGCGCATACGCATCATCTGGAAGCAGTAAGAGAAACGGTATGCAGTGCGATTTTTACAAAATATCACAGTAAGTTTTAAGATTTTACATTCTTTATTCAAACAATTTTTAGAATTGAATTATGTATATCAGTTTAATCCGATTTTTGATAATCAGTTGTATATTACAAATAAATCGTAAATATCCCTAATGCATATTATTATTTTTCAAGGTACAATGCCTTTTAAAGTCGTACAGACAATAGCGGAAGGCAATATTAGCCTTTCGGTGGTTCTAAGCATGTGGGGAAATGATGGAATTATGTCATGGCCACCAAGATCAGAAGCGGGCAAAGTTTTAGAAAAATCTTCTGTTCCGGGTAGAGGTTTGAAACAATATCTATGTGTAATCAAAAGACTAACAGACTCTTACAACTCTGTTCGTATGGAACAAGAAAAAATGCAAGATATTTCGGACACGGAGGAAGAGTCACAATTAAGCAGCAATACTGACCGAAGCGATTGCAGCTTTGTGACACCAGATTTTAATCATCTCTTACTAGCAGAGCATTCACAGATTACACAAACGCCGATCAGTTTACCAGTCCCTATTAATATACCAACTACATCCACCCTACAAGTAACGAACAAACCACAAGCATCTTCCGCCACGAACGATAATTGTTTAGTGTTACGTTTTAGAAGTTATTACTTTTCTGTCAACCATTTTATATGCGAGAAAAGTATTGGTTTACTCCAAAAAAAGTTGGAATTTTGAATTTTTTTTGAGTTATTTTTACGTTTTCCATCAACGACAACACAAAAAACGGTTTTTAGAAAAAAATGCTGTGTGTATGTCGTCGTCGTCGTCGTCGTCGTCGTCGTTGTCGTCGTCGTCGGCTACTTTTCCTTACATGTCTTGTTATCACGATACTGCCTACGGAGTGCAATAAGTCAGCAATTTTATGATTGAATTTTGTCAAGGACATGTCACAGATGAACCCTATTGATTTTCAGCTCACCAGAGCCAGTACAGCGGGTGCTATGGTACTTGAAGTACGACATTTTGTAATTTTTTGAGTAATTTTACTTTGTTAGCACGATACAGCCTCCGTAGTTCGACAAGTCACCAATTTTATGATTGAATATTATTCCGGACATTTTTCTGATGATCTCTATTGATTTTCAGCTCACCAGATCCACTACAACAAGTGCTACAGTACTTTAAGTACGATATTTTTGTCATTTTTGGAGAAGCTTCAATTTGTTAGCACGATACAGCCTCCGGAGTATATACAAGTGACCAATTTTATAATTGGATATTATTCAGAGCATCTCTAAGATGAACCCTATTGATATTCAGCTCATTAAAGCTAGTACAACGGCTGCTATGGTACTTGAAGTACCAGTTTTGTTAGCACAATACGGCCTCCAGAGAGCATACGACTGATCAATTTTATGATTGAATATTGTTCAAGGTGTCTCACAGATGTACCGTTTTCATTTGCTGTTATAATATTATGCTTTTCGTTATTTCAGGGTCAGAATATTTCAATGAGCGATTATACCATTGATTATACATTCTTATTGTCAACAAGTCTTAGTAATTATGAAATTGTGGAAAATCAAAATGAAATTCTAAATCGATTGGAGAGCATACTTGTAAATCAAAATAAGATTTGAGACATGCTTCGACGAAATATATAAAAAGTTAAATTTTGAAACAAGAAATATAGAAAGTCATAGCCAATTATGTTCTGCGGAAAGACTCAAGCCAGTTACAACATCAGAAGAGTTTAGAAGAAAAATAAAAGAACCCGCCTTTGAAACTAAATATATAAAATCAATGTCAATGTTGTGTTCTTGTGGTGCGGGAGTTAAGGGATCCACGCTTTGTTACAAGGTAGTTGATGACTTTTTCTCTAGAAAATTATTGACGGAATGCTCGTGGAGTGGAAACTACAGAAGCAAGGATGAGAAAATTTCTTTTAAATTCTTAACAAAATACGATATGCGTTTTTCTTGGGGATACGTAGCGCTGACAATTTAATCAGCAAGATGGAGACTGATAATTTCTTAAAGAAAATAATTAAAAATTCTAAAGAACGCTATGAAGCTATTCAAAAGCCCTCATCGAATTCAGAAATCGTTCAAAAGCCGGGGCCCAAAAAACGAAAAATCGATTTTACCGTCATCGAGAAGGGAAAATCAGAGGCGAATTAAAATAATGTCGAGGAAAAAATTAATAATGAAGCAAAAGAAAGCCCTGCAGAATAATTTCTTTTAATCTGTTAAATAGTTTGTCTTCTGTACTTTTTATTATTTTTTTAATTTACCTAATTATCTTTGCTTGTACCAAAGTTAGCTTAGTTTGTTTATGTAATGTTAGTAGTTCTATAATAAATCATGTTTAAACAAATTATTTTATTTATAAAAAAAGGAATATTTAAACAAAAAAGTTTGTTATAAATAATAATGTGGGTTTTCCTTTTTTTAATTACATAATGTGTGTATCATAGGTATGAGTACATATTGCGTCTGTGATGTAAAAATACAAATTAGCTTACATTTAATGTCGGTTGCAAAAAAAGCTTCTTTAGATCCGTTACAGTTTTCGACACTTAACAGTTCAGATTCATCTAAATTGTAGATATTGAGTGCAGTGGAATCTATTGGGATTTTAACCTTTATGTGACTGAATAGGTACCCGGGTACCTATTCAGATTTTAGATATAAATACTTTTTTTGTTTAAATTCTTTGAAGTGTGTGATTTCGTGACATTTCTAATCTAGGTTTTTTCTACACCATGTTACAATGGAAATAATATTTTTACGCTATTTTAGAAATAAATAAGGTCCAAAGTTTTTTCACCCAGAAATAACGGTGTAGGTACCTGGGTACCTCTATCAGTTTTAAATGCAAATAGATATTTTTTATAGCCAGAATGAAAACGCGAAGTTTATCTGCATATATTTATTTATATAAATGGTAACAAAAAAACAAAAAAAACTTGCATATAAGGTCAATTGGTTTTTTGGCAACATTTTTTACATATAGTTTGATCTACAGAGTGTTCATTACAAACTGGCTTACAGCAGGATTTACACGCTTTACGAGTCTTCCTTTGTTTGAGCTTTAATTCTCGACAAATTTGGCAGCTACCAACAACCATAACACGCCCAGAAGCATCCCGTCTTGGTTGTTCTCCGGCTGGAGTAACAATGGGCTCGATTATTTGTCGACCAAGAACCATTTCTAGCGACTGACGTGTGAAATAATTACCAACAACTTTTGGAATAAGGGATCGCATTTGTATATCGGGCAAGCACATGTCATGAGCAAGATCTTTTAGAAATCTTCGACGTTGATCAGTTGCTCTAAAATTTGGATTGTGTTCCTTGTAAATACAATAAGAAGCCAAGCCACCAACATCTATTGTGTTGAAAAAAAATGCCAATGGCCAACGATTTGTTCTACGTTTTACTGTATACTCGCCTTGTTAGAATTTGGTTTTAATTACCAAATTCTCCCGTGATTCTATTTCAATTTCCCCTGTATAATACAAGTCGAATATTATGCTCAAAATACATAACTAAATATATCCTTATTTTCAACAGTTAATATTTCTTTACTTCACTAAAAAAGTCATTTAAATTTACTAACACCTAAGAAAAACAGATAAATATCGTTTTCTGAAATTCTACTGAACATATCAAAGTCCCCGACATCTTATCTCTTCATAAAAACTCTCTTCCAAACTCTGTTATCTGTATCTACAAAACCGTTGAAAACCCCACAAAAAACATCTTCATATCTGCAACATTCACTTGTTGTTCGAACGTTACATTTTAAAAAACTTTTATCCCATTGGCTAGTTTCTAATAGTTTACTCATTCCTCGATCCTACGTCATCAACCATATAAATACGAAAATAGCCTCATTTTTACTTCACTTCCCAGATAGCTTTCACACTTCTCAGACACCCTCTTTCATCGTATAACATGCTACAACTTCGTAAAACCAGCCGGCGTTTTTAACCCGGGAACCACCATGTGTCCGTAATCTTTATTCTTTTAATAAACCAACATAGTATGTGCACAATACTTTCAGTTATCGCGAAAAGTCAAGTGAATTCTTAATTGTCGAAGCAACAGTAAATAACTTATATTTCATGACAATATAAATCATAACGTGATAACAGTGTTTAATTTCATTCTACGGTTCATCGTTACTTCAGTGACAAACGGCCGTAGTGGTCCTTCGCAAAGCCAAAAATACATTCCCTCTAATTAACCCTAAGTAAAAGGGTTAAATTAGAACATGGTCCTTCGAGCCGGATAGAACCAGAAAATAGTGAAGCACAGTCCTAGCGAGAGCAGTGAAACAGCCCTTGGAGTCCAGAGAATATAGACCCTCAGCGTTCCCGAGAACTCCTCGAGAATTTCAGTCAGCAGAAAACAGACATTAGATAAGGTATTTATCGATAATAAAAGATTTTGTATATTTGCTTATCAACCAACGTAAAAGTTTGTAAACATAGAATATAGTGTGATACGAAATTCAGTGATCTAACAATGCAAAAACATTTATCACATTTTACAATTTAAAATTACAGTCATGTATATTAATATTATAAGATAATATAGTTAAAACTGATGAATATTTTCATATATTTGCGTATCAAACGATGGAAAAATCTCATAAATTTAACATACAGTGGTAGACGAAAGTCAGCACTCAAACACTTTAAAATAATTAACATTGCTATGGATTTATAATAAAAGTCTTTGATATATTTTTTATGCAACATAAACTTTAAATAATTTCACCTTAATATTAACTTGGATTTATAATAACATTCTTTGACATTGTTTGTGTAAAATAAAATATTATACAGTGTGGTTTAAATAATTTCACCTTAATATTAATTTGGATTTGTAATAAAAGTCTTTGATATTTTTTATGCAATATAAACATTTATATTATACAGTGTGATTTACATAAGTTCACCTTAATATTAATTTGGATTTATAATAAAAGTTTTGATATATTTTTCATGCAACATAAACATTTATATTTATATTATACAGCGTGACTTAAATAATTACACCTGAATATTGATTAATCACAATAACATCGTTGAAATTTCTTATAAAACATACATTCATTGTACAGTGTGTCCTAAATAATTACACATTGAGATTGTCATGGAACCATAATAACACTAGTCGGTATTGTTGTGTGAGAAAACCAGGTACAATCACAGTGTCATTTTAACTTGCAACTAGTCGTAGAAAACTGAACAGGCACGGCTGGTAGCAAAAATATAAAACAAATATATTACGCTGATACAAAATAAGCATTGTTCAAACATAGCCATTAATTTGCATTTCATGTTAAATATAATAATACACGGCAGATTGTTACTGCCCATGTTAACCGTTTGACAGATTGTAATAACATTTCAAAATGTACTGCCCAACAATTAAGAACATTCACGTCCGAAGCTAGATCTATCGTAAAGTCATTGTTAAATTTAAATATCAATAAGGAAGAGTATTTGATGCACTAATCGTTCACATATTAAAAACAAAGTTAGATTATAATACAAAAAGATCTCTTGAAGAAAAAGAGACTGATCAAAATTTAATTGCTAGTGATATTTTTTTTGATTTCTTGAAAAAAAATGTACAGTCTTGGAAAACTTGTTAACCCAAGATCCCAAACCCTAACCATTCACCATCAATGCAACAATCTCCAGAATATTATCGTCAGGAAACATAGTGTTCTGGACAACTCATTCACAATACCTTACGGATAACCCCTCTCTTACTCATTACATACATTCTTCCGGTGTGACCAAACCACTTTTAATAAAAACTTACCGTAACACACATTCTTAAATCACAAAACAATTATAAAATCAAAACTTACTCTCACATTAAAACATTCTTGCTCATAATTCATTATCAAACTAACACTTACACTCGAATAAACGATTCATTTGTACTCAACGCCCTTACAGTGCAGAATAGCACTCACTCATCATTGCTTAAACTCTTTCTCGTCAAGAAAACAATCCTTTAGTCCTCTGGAAGAGGACAGTGATACTTATATACTTGAAACTATGTGAAAAACTTAAACTTATACTTGAACATTGAGAAACAAATACTTTAACACTTAAAACCCTGGACGATTAACAAAAAAAAGCTTAGACACTTTGACATGAACATTACTCTTATGTGAATACCTGGATAAAGGTATTGGAATGAAGAAGAATATACTTGGTTGAAAATATGAAGATACTTGGTTGAAAAGATGAAGATACTTGGTTGAAAAGATGAAGAAACTTGGTTGAAAAGATGAAGAAACTTGGTTGAAAATGAAGATACTTGGTTGAAAAGATGAATATACTTGGTTAAAGATGAAGATACTTGGTTGAAAAAGGAGATACTTGGTTGAAAAGATGAAGATACTTGGTTGAAAAGATGAAGATACTTGGTTGAAAAGATGAAGATACTTGGTTGAGAAGATGAAGAAACTTGGTTGAAAAGATGAAGAAACTTGGTTGAAAATATGAAGATACTTGGTTGAAAAGATGAAGATACTTGGTTGAAAAGATGAAGAAACTTGGTTGAAAAGATGAAGAAACTTGGTTGAAAATGAAGATACTTGGTTGAAAAGATGAATATACTTGGTTAAAGATGAAGATACTTGGTTGAAAAAGAAGATACTTGGTTGAAAAGATGAAGAAACTTGGTTGAAAATATGAAGATACTTGGTTGAAGAAGATGCATGGTTGAAGAAGATGACACTTGGATAATATAAACACTTGGGTGACGTTTAGAAGAAAACGGCATCCCCCCTTACTCATATGTTACTTAACCAATCACATTGACGACACTTTGAATTTAAAACGACTTGACAAAAACATTGTATACATATCTTACCCTCCTTTTCTTGGCGAGAACAGAAATAACTCCTTTACATTAATTAAAACATTTTAAAAACTCATTCTTACCCGCAAAAGAGTCGGGTCCCCTCAACACAAACATTAATCATAAAAACATATACAAAAACAATCTCAAAAGAGTTAGAAAAAACTCTTTCATCATACTTAAACACTCGTGGTCACTACCTTACATTTACTTTTATGCTAACTCACACTTACATTATTACTTGCACTCGCATACAATTGCACCTTAATCAAACTCATACTCATTCTCATATTGGCACTCAAAGCTCACATTCATAATACTTTTACACTTATTCGTACATACTTGTATTTACATTTGCATTCACATTCATTCATACTTACTCTTACTCACTTGTCGTTGCACGCATTCGTACTTGCTCTAGTCTCATGAGCATACTCTCCTACATTTCTCTCATTATCTCATTAAATACTGAGAAGTCCTAGGTTCCTGGACCGTTACTCGTAAAACAAACTGGTACCACACTTGTCGAACAAGAATCGACTTAAACATTCTCTTTCGTTTCTCATTATCTCATTAAACACTGGGAAGTCCGAGGTTCCTGGACCGTTACTCGTAAAACAAACTGGTACCACACTTGTCGAAATAGAATCGACTTAAACATTCTCTTTCGTTTCTCATTATCTCATTAAACACTGGGAAGTCCGAGGTTCCTGGACCGTTACTCGTAAAACAAACTGGTACCACACTTGTCGAACTAGAATTGACGTAAACATTCTCGTTCTTTTACTTCATTTACATATACTTTCATGTGAATACCTGGACAAAGGTATTATTCTTTTATGTGAATACCTGGACAAAGGTATTATTCTTTCATGTGAATACCTGGACAAAGGTATTATTCTTTTCTGTGAATACCTGGACAAAGGTATTATTCTTTCATGTGAATACCTGGACAAAGGTATTATTCTTTCATGTGAATACCTGGACAAAGGTATTATTCTTTTATGTGAATACCTGGACAAAGGTATTATTCTTTTATGTGAATACCTGGACAAAGGTATTATTATCTTCTTATTGGTTACAACTCTAGTCCATTTCTAGAGTATATTGCTTACATTCTTATCGTTTACAACTCTAGTCCATTTCTAGAGTATATTGCTTACCTTCTTATCGTTTACAACTCTAGTCCATTTCTAGAGTATATTGCTTACCTTCTTATCGTTTACAACTCTAGTCCATTTCTAGAGTATATTGCTACATTCTTATCGTTTACAACTCTAGTCCATTTCTAGAGTATATTGCTTACTCTTATCGTTTACAACTCTAGTCCATTTCTAGAGTATATTGCTTACACTCTTATCGTTTACAACTCTAGTCCATTTCTAGAGTATATTGCTTACATTCGTTACACTCATGACGTTAGAGTCCTTACAACACTCTAACCTCAACTCTTATTCATTGTTACATTCATGACGTTAGAGTCCTTACAACACTCTAACCTCAAATCTTATTCATTCGTTACATACATGACGTTAGAGTCCTTACAACACTCTAACCTCAACTCTTATTCATTCGTTACATTCATGACGTTAGAGTCCTTACAACACTCTAACCTCAAATCTTATTCATTCATTACATTCATGACGTTAGAGTCCTTACAACACTCTAACCCCAACTCTTACATTCGTTACATTCATGACGTTAGAGTCCTTACAACACTCTAACCTCAACTCTTACATTCGTTACATTCATGATGTTAGAGTCCTTACAACACTCTAACCTCAACATTTATTCAGTCGTTACATTCATGACGTTAGAGTCCTTACAACACTCTAACCTCAAATCTTATTCATTCATTACATTCATGATGTTAGAGTCCTTACAACACTCTAACCTCAACATTTATTCATTCGCTACATTTATGACGTTAGAGTCCTTACAACACTCTAACCTCAACTCTTATTCATTCGTTACATTCATGATGTTAGAGTCCTTACAACACTCTAACCTCAACATTTATTCATTCGTTACATTCATGACGCTAGAGTCCTTACAACACTCTAACCTCAAATCTTATTCATTCATTACATTCATGACGTCAGAGTCCTTACAACACTCTGACACACATTAGATAACTTTACAACCCCTACACCTATTTACATAGTTACTCTCAAAATTATTCACTTTCATTCACAAACCTGCATCAACACTGTACACACACTCACGCTCCATACCCTTTCACTAACATCAGCATTCGATGTCTGAGAGCAGCCGTCTCTCACCTCTCTTCCATTCTTCCCGCGCCCCCAATATGTTCGAATTTGGTTTTAATTACCAAATTCTCCCGTGATTCTATTTCAATTTCCCCTGTATAATACAAGTCGAATATTATGCTCAAAATACATAACTAAATATATCCTTATTTTCAACAGTTAATATTTCTTTACTTCACTAAAAAAGTCATTTAAATTTACTAACACCTAAGAAAAACAGATAAATATCGTTTTCTGAAATTCTACTGAACATATCAAAGTCCCCGACATCTTATCTCTTCATAAAAACTCTCTTCCAAACTCTGTTATCTGTATCTACAAAACCGTTGAAAACCCCACAAAAAACATCTTCATATCTGCAACATTCACTTGTTGTTCGAACGTTACATTTTGAAATACTTTTATCCCATTGGCTAGTTTCTAATAGTTTACTCATTCCTCGATCCTACGTCATCAACCATATAAATACGAAAATAGCCTCATTTTTACTTCACTTCCCAGATAGCTTTCACACTTCTCAGACACCCTCTTTCATCATATAACATGCTACAACTTCGTAAAACCAGCCGGCGTTTTTAACCCGGGAACCACCATGTGTCCGTAATCTTTATTCTTTTAATAAACCAACATAGTATGTGCACAATACTTTCAGTTATCGCGAAAAGTCAAGTGAATTCTTAATTGTCGAAGCAACAGTAAATAACTTATATTTCATGACAATATAAATCATAACGTGATAACAGTGTTTAATTTCATTCTACGGTTCATCGTTACTTCAGTGACAAACGGCCGTAGTGGTCCTTCGCAAAGCCAAAAATACATTCCCTCTAATTAACCCTAAGTAAAAGGGTTAAATTAGAACACGCCTAGCATCTTATCCATGGTGTCAACGCCTCCTTTTGTTTGATTATAATATTTTATTATTTCAGGCTTCGCCACGGTAGTATCATCTACTTGGCCTGTAGTGTGCATCGTTGATAAAAGAATAACAGATTTGTTTTTCTTTGGAACATAGGAACATATTGTTGCATCTTTGTTGAATGCGAAAATTGTTGAGTATATAGGCCTGTCTTTAGATGCCTGCATATTTGGTGGTAAAAATGCCTTATTTTTCCTGAGAGTCCCTACCAAAGTCATTTTCCATGAATTCAAAGTACGGGCCAATTGCAGACTTGTAAAAAAATTATCCGTTGTTACATTTCTTCCCGAACCCTTATACTTTGCCACTAGATCGAAAACTGTACGCTCACCGACATTTACCTGTCGTTTACCATCTAATGGTTTACCAGTGTATAGTTGACCTTGTAAAGGATAAGCATTTGCCGCATCGCAAGCCCAAAAAATTTTTATTCCATATTTTGCGGGTTTCGATGGAATGTATTGGGTAAATTTAGTATGTCCCCTGTAAGGAAACAATTGTTCGTCTACTGTTATACATTCTTTTGGCTTGTAGTTATTTGCCAAATTTGAATTTAGCATAGTCCAAATATCTCGAATTGGGGCAGCTTTATCATTTTTGGCACGTTCGGCACGTGTGTTCTGATCATCAAAGCGAATAAATCTGAGAAACATTTTGAACCGATCTCGAGACATGGCCGCTCGAAATAGAGGTAAGGACTCTAGTTTCCACATTTCAGATACGTGTTCCCTATTAGACCTGTGTACGCCAGCAGCAATAAGAACTCCTAAAAATGCATCTAATTCTACTTCAGTAAATGGAATGAATACTTTCGGGCTTGGTGTGTTGGGAGGTGGATATTTATCTGCCAATTTTCGGTTCCATTCGTCCGTTACTTTCTACCTTTTTTGTTAGAATGCCTTAGAATTAAGGTACACATTTCTGGAGATATAATAGACTTGAAAATTTCTCGAGCCGTGTATGAACGACTAAAGGATGATGCGCCACTTTTTTCGTGCAGAATATTACGACCTATTGTTTGCCTTCGTATTGATGATGTGTCACTCCACTGAGTGCCATCCTTGCCAGCCCAAGTTGTTTTTGTAGGCGCTTCTTCTTCGTCAACGTTTTCATCGGAATCAGTATATTCTTGCTCCACTACAGGCTCCTTTTCTATATCATATTCCTCGGATTCTCCACCTGATAACAATTGTGGAATATATTCGTCTTCATCGGACGCAACAAATGGCTCTTCATCAGACAAATGTTCTACTGCTTCTCGTAATTCTGCAGAGGTCAGCCTGAAATAACATATTTCGAATTACCTTTATTAGTATAATTATTGTTCTTGTTTCTTTGTAAGATAAAAAAAACTTCCACTCCACTGCGGCTCCTACACACATAGACCACAGGTAAGCAAAATAACATGACAGTTTTCATTATTCATACACTACTAAAATCAAAGAATCGTCTTATTTCTTACCTTTTATTTCGCCATCTTGGTTTCGCAATATTGGCTTGGCTTGAACCAGCCTTACTATCAGACATTCTAAAACAAAATTTAACAAATACGCTTAATCACCCGCAGTTGTTTATTCGACAAACTCAAACATGCAACTGACCTGTAACTAGGAATAAATTCAGTTGATGTCGCTGCGCTGTTGCCATTTAAACAAAGTCTTATTTTGTCAAATACAGATAAGTTAGAAATTCATAAATCACGTCTTGTGTACCTATAAATACATATATGGAGTTTTTTGATAAAAACAGGTATTTTGCGTTTATATTCCAAATTATTATACAGTAGGTACCCAGGTACCTACGCCGTCGTAAGAAGGTGTTTTTCTTCCCAGTCACATAAAGGTTAAAAAAGCTCTCACAAGTGTTTATCTTTTTTCCAATAAAAACAATCTTAGTGTCTATAAGAGATACAGCTATAAATCGAATTATGTCATTATTTTTTGATAAAAACCAATTATTTCCAGTTTTTCCGCCCAAACAAAAGTCTTTCAAAACAAGCATTTTAAAAATGACAGCATTCTCATCCTTTACGAACTCTGTAAGAATGAGTTAGTCGACATATACTTCAAAATTGGATCGGTTTGTTTATTAGGCTCCATACTTATCTGAAATTCATTCAGTTGCTTTTCTATTAACCGCTTCGCTAACCGTGCTAACGGATTGTTTCTAGTTCTTATCATTCTTTTAATTTCGTAAAGTTCTGATTCGAAAGGATAGGCACTGATCTTTGTTAGATTTTCCAAATACTTAACATCGTCAACTAAATGCGTCTAATTATGAATATTACTGCTGACATAATGTTCACCGTATATTTTACAAAAATCGTTTACAAAATGTTTTATTAATACTTTAGCGATATGAAATTGATCTTTATAGAAATCTGTAGGGCAAATAGTAATAGCGCAAAATAAACATACAAAATGTTCGTATACCTTATGATCAAGAACATTCTTTGAAATCACTATGCCATAATAGAGAAGAAAATTTTTATATTCTGGGCCTTTCCAAAACGATAAGCAATCCAAGCCTCTAACCGCTCTGTGGAGCTCTTTATGAAGCTTAATTTTAAGCATGTAAGTCGATTTTTCTTCCGTTGTCTTTGCAGGCCATTTCAATAATTTATTTTTGGAACTGTCTGTGGGTATGGTGTACACACTAGATGTAAATTGAGTGAATGAAAATGACGAGTACTCAGTGTGTATATGTTTATTAATATGCAGCTAATCGCTTTTGGCCTTTAGGCCATTATCAAAGTTGTCGTCATAAAAAGATCCAAAAACAGGTGTCAAAAAACATCCAGCTGATAAAAACGAAACAATGTATGAAGTTACGTCATTGTTTTAGGATTATATCATTAAAAAAACCTTTAAGAGGGTGTACAATTATATGTACATGATGGAAATTAGCATTCAGAAGTGCTAATTTATTTTTGAGCTTTCCAACACGACACCCTATCCATACTCTTTTTGTTACGCCCAAATCGACCAAATGAAAAGAATCTGCTACAGAAAAACAATGAATCATGTCGATTGGAAGCTTTGAAATTATTGAATCAGTTCTATGATGAAATTCATCTTTATTTTTATGAAAGTCGTCATTTGTTCTTTCAGGGTACTCTTTGTTAGGATATTGATTTGTATGAGATATATAAGAATATTCCAAAGTAATTGTGTATTTCTGACATCCATGCTGAGAATTGAAATTTGCAACTCCTAAAAATGTACAAGAAAAATAATTGAATAACAATAAGGCATTGTATGAATTCATTACCTTTTATAAATGACCTTGCTGGAGAATCACATATGAAACATTTCAGAGAAATATTTATTTTGTGTGACACAATATGTATGCCATCATCGAGTACCATTAGCAGTTCATCAACAAAAATAGACAGAAATTCGTTTAAATGTGAAACCAAATATTAGAGCAAGGGGTGGAGTGGCAGTTTTACTAAAGGAAGAAATCCCGGCTAAAAGGGTAATTCTCAATACCAGGTTACAAGCTGTGGCTATTAAAATTGATACTCCAATAAAGCTTGCCATATGCAGCATATATCTTCCAGATTCAAACTTGAACTCATATGACATTGAAAACATATTCGTACAATTACCGACCCCATGCATAATTATGGGAGATTTCAACGCCCATTCACCCTCTTGGGGATCTTTAACAACTGATACTAGAGGAAAACGTTTGGAGAAATTTATTGACGACTCAAATATATGCCTTCTAAACAATGGAAAGCCCACACATTTCAATCAAGGCTCAAACTCCTTTTCAGCTATCGACCTAACCCTATGCTCCCCAAATATAACCCATCAGTTTCACTGGAACCCATTAGAAGATCTCCATTCCAGTGATCACTTCCCAATCTCTGTTACCACTAATATCCCAACAAAGGTTAAACTTTCTACAGAAAGATGGCTTACCGGAAAAGCCAACTGGACTGACTACTCAAATATAGTGTCTCTTCCAAACCCCGATTCGAGTAACTCCATTAACGAAATGGTAGAGGCAGTGACCAAATCTATTCTAGTGGCAGCCGATGCAACTATCCCCAAATCTAAAAGTGAAATATTATCTAAAATGGTACCGTGGTGGAATAATGAAATTAGGGAAGCAATATCAGCAAGGAAAAATGCACTCAACAGATTCCGAAAATCGCCTACAAACTATAATTTAGTACAATTCAAAAAACTAAGATCAGCCGCCCGACGTTTAATTAAAGAAAGCAAAAGAAGGACATGGGAAGAATATGTATCAACCTTAACAACTGACTCCGAGGTATCCGAGATATGAAGAAAAATCAAAACAATATCGGGCAAATATAAATCTACCACCCCCCATACAATAGAAAATAACAACATATTTTTAACCGATCCCCACGATATAGCTGAAGTTTTCGCTGACCACTTTGAATCAATTAGCAGCTCGGAAAATTATTGCCCCGACTTCCAAAGAACAAAAACTACTGAAGAATCTCTCAACCTGGATTTTAATACCGATGACGCAGACCTTCCGTACAACGTTCCTTTCATTTTCGACGAACTGGCCAACACCCTTAATACCTGCAAAGATAGTGCACCGAGACTGGACTCAGTTATGTATGGAATGATAACTCATTTACCTAGAAACGAGAAAGAGAAACTCTTAACTCTATTCAACAAAATATGGTCAGCGAATACCTACCCTAGTAACTGGAAAACGGCTATCATTATCCCGATCTTAAAAAATCGAGATTCAATGACAAATCCTACAAACTATAGACCAATTTCACTAATATCGTGTATCGGAAAAATATTTGAAAAAATGGTGAACAACAGACTAACCTTTGTGCTAGAATCACGCGGCCTTCTATCAAACCTCCAAGTGGGCTGTCGACGGAATCACTCCTCTCTAGATGCCCTAGTCGCATTAGAGACTGACATTCAAAATGCCTTTTCTAAAAGACAACACCTCGTCGCAGTCATGTTCGACTTGCAAAAAGCGTATGACATGACTTGGAGATATGCAATAATGAAACAAATACACACATGGGGCCTCCGTGGAGCGTTACCTAATATTCTAAATGATTTTCTCTCGGAAAGATTCTTTTGTGTAAGAATTGACAATGAATTTTCATCAACACGAGCCTTAGAAAACGAAATACCACAAGGCTCAGTTCTTAGCGTAACTCTTTTTGCCATTGCAATTAACTGTCTTGTTTGTAACATCGGAGAAAACACCAAAGCAGCTTTATATGTCGACGATCTAACCATTTATTCTTAAAGTCATTCAATTCTTGAAATTGAGAATTCATTACTAGGACAAATCAACAGCCTAGAAGAAACTGCTAGAGCCAGCGGTTTTAAATTTTCGACTTCGAAGTCCCACGCCATCCATTTCTGCAGATTAAGATCCGACCACGCCGAACCACAACTAAAGCTGCAAAGTCAGAATATCGAGATAAAACATAAAACAAAATTATTAGGTATGATACTTGACCAAAAATTAAACTGGAGACCGCACATTGAATATCTGATTAACAGATGCCGAAGAGTTATTAACATTATCAAATGTTTGTCGAGTATCCGATGGGGGTCCGACAGAGAAATTTTATTACGCATCTATCAAACTTTAGTGCAATCCAAAATTGACTTTGGCTGTATTGTTTATGGTTCTGCAAGACGTTCACACTTGAACCAGCTAAATAAAATCCAAAATCTCGCAGTAAGACATGCAATCGGTGCATTTAGAACAAGCCCTATAGAAGCAATCTTATGCGATGCTTCGTCCTTACCCCTAAACTTAAGGAGAGATATGCAGCTCATAACATATGGCGTGAAAATACAAACGTTACCCAACCATTTAAATAACAAGATTTTCACAAACCTTCCCAGTCCACACACACTAAGACGTAGTTCAACTAAACCATCCAGTATTCGTTTTTCAGACACATCTGAAGAGTACAGGATAAACTTACAAATAGAAAAAATGACCTATACGTATGACACTCCTCCATGGCTAAGAAAACTACCACAAATAAACATATCTCTCAGTAAATACAAAAAAGAAGATACCGCTCCATCGATCTACCGAACGCTATTTTTAGAACAAATGGATCTATACAACGAACATTTAG
This sequence comes from Galeruca laticollis, assembly GCA_963921935.1. Classification (NCBI taxonomy): domain Eukaryota; kingdom Metazoa; phylum Arthropoda; class Insecta; order Coleoptera; family Chrysomelidae; genus Galeruca; species Galeruca laticollis. Next base: position 33,947,595 of record OY998185.1, read on the forward strand.
TCATCTACACAGATGGTTCCAAATCAGATAATGGAACAGGGGCGGCAATCGTAATCGGTGTAGATTCCTTCTTTTGGACCCTAAACCAAGAGTCTAGTATACTTAATGCCGAGTTGTATGCAATATGGCAAGCGTTGTTGTACTTCAGTCAGAGCAGCTTTGAAAAATGTTTAGTTTGTACGGATTCCTTAACTGCCACTCTCTCGACAAAAAATCGTTTTTCTGCAAATGAATGGGTTGTACGCATTCAAGAATTATCAACCCATCTCTACAGTATGCAAAAAACTGTTTCAATAATGTGGATACCTGGGCATACCGATATTACCGGTAATACTGAAGCTGATCTAGTAGCAAAAAAGCCACAAGCGGAACAGTTGACAAAGGCATACCTAACACCTTCCTGGATATGAAAACGGATATAAAGAATAAAATTTACGAAGCATGGCAGAACAGATGGAATACATATGACGGACAATTAAGACACATTAAACCGAGCGTACAAGAATGGTTCTACCCCAAAACTCTTACAAGGCGTGAACAAGTCGTCCTCAGCCGATTAAGGATAGGCCACACAAACCTAACCCATTTACACCTCCTCCTTGGAAAGAACAAACCCAGGTGTGAGAAGTGCGGCATCCCACTGACAACCCAACATATATTAACTTGTGCAGCCTTCAATTTTCACAGACAATTCCTCAAAATACCCCAGATCGAAAACATTCTTAGAAACCAAAATGACGAGCTTAACCAGGTGATAACTTATCTAAAATCCACAAATTTATTTTATAAAATATAAATTACCCCAATGATATATCGACGAGCACAATGACCTAGATGTCGATGCTCAAACACAAAAAAAAAATCACTTTGCTTTCCTTTTCCCTAGTATATACCAATGATCATCGGTTAAATGGTTAGTTCATTAAAAAGAATAGGCCAAAACTCGAACTTGGATAATTAAAAATTGGTAAACCATCTATATTTACATTTATTGAAATGTTCTCACCCCTTTTTGTGTTTTGATAACATATTGTAATACATTCCACTAATCCATCATGCCAGTAATGACCGCATGCAATTTCATTTATGACTATCGTTTCACTAGGGGTTGACAATAACGTTCGCGGATCTTTAGGAAGTACAATACTGGTATTTTTGTCCATTTTGTCTATTTTAATGCCGCATGTGTTATTTGATGCTTCAATTACCACTCTTTTAGCTCTTGCTTAATTCTTAAATTATTTGATTTTATGTCAGGTACATCTTCTATATCGCTATTATCTGATTCTGTCACATCACTTTTCGAACAAAAATCAAAACTTTGTGAGCTGCTTGAAGGAAGATCGGTAACCTTGCTGCTGAGTTCCTTGATTTGAATTTGTGTTTCATTGGGCTCACCACTATCATCAGATCCATAAACATGTTTATTGATCTGCAAATTATAATGTTTAATGTTGTATGAAAACGGAAATTGGTTTGATAAACTATAACTCACTTAAATTAACTGTTTCGACCCTTACTTCGTGGAATCTGTTCATATTAGTGTTGTAAATGAAGCTCACGGTTTCTAGTTAATTCCACAATATAATAAAAATAATTGAAAATTCTTAAAAATTGACCATTGTTTCGATAAATCAATATCATCGTCAGAATGACAGAAGTTACATTTTATTTGAGGCCTACCTGATGTTTAGTAGTTATTTTTGGCTAGACCAAGAAGTGACCTAAAAAAGAGAAAGAAAAAGATGTGATATTACAAATATTGAAGCGTGGATATTATTATCCCTATGGTGATATACTGGATATCATTTTTCCAATTAAGATCAGTATAACTGTGCAATGATATAGAAAACCAGGAAAACTATATCTGCTGATCTTCACAATTATCACTTAAGAAGACAGTTTATTAGTGGAGAAATCCCTAGATTTAACTGTTCGTTGACAACTTCATATTGTGGGTTTCTCAAATGTCTTCTAATTTCCAATTCTTCAAGGAAATCCAGTTCTTGTTTCTTTTCACAAATATGCAGCACTTCTAGTTTTGTGTTAGGTGTCAATGAATGATTGTTGTCAAGTAGATGTTTTGCGTAGTGGGATTTATCTGGTTGTTTTAACCTGTATGCTCGTAAGTGTTCACTGTATCGGATTTCAAAATTCCTAAGGGTCTGACCCAAATAGACAGCATTACATTCTGGACATTTGAGTTTATTTAATAGTGGTATTTTTGTTTTAACATTTCTAAATTTTGTACTAACGTTACTTTCTGTTTTAAGAGAAATTGTTGTATTCGTTGCTGAAGATATTATCTTTGAAATATTATTAGAAATATTTCCTGCATATGTGATGGTTGTATAAGTTTTTATTTCATCAGCTTGTTTAGGAAATATTATTTATAATGCCACTTTTTCCTCTTTTTTACTAATTAGCTTATTTATCATATTTAATGGATAACCGTTGGATGTGGCTATTTGTCTAATTGTATTAATCTCTCTATCAAAATTACATTTGTTCATAGGAACTGAAAAAGCTCTATGTATCATTGAATTATATGCCGCTAGTCTGTGTGACATAGGGTGATTGGAATTGAATGGAATTGTCACGTCAGTCTGTGTTGGTTTTCGGTAAATTTAATAATCAAGTACATTATTAACTCTTTGAATTTTTAAATCAAGAAAATTGATTGAGATATTTTCTTCAATTTCTAATGTAAATTCAATTTTTGGGTTTAAATTATTGATGTGGTTGAAAAATACATCTAATTGTCGTTAACTACCCATAAAACAAGCTTATATGTCATCTACATATCTATACCAAAATAAAATATTTTTCGAAATATTACTTTCAAAGATCCTTCTTTCTAAATTGTACATAAAAATGTTTGCTAAAATAGGTGATATAGGGCTTCCCATTGGTAAACCTTCATTTTGAATATATATCTTATTGTCAAAAGTGAAATAATTCTGATTAATGCATACATCAAATAAATTGAGTATATCTGATATTATTCATGGATTAATATTTTTATCTTCTAGTAATTTTCTTACAAGTATTAGACATTCTATAGGAGGAATTTTAGTGAACATATTAGTTACATCGAACGATATGAGTATATAGTTATCTTGCAAGTGGATTGATTTCAACTTTTTGATTAGTTCTATTGAATTTCTAATTGAGTACTGAGATTCATATCCGTAACTATTGAGTATATTGTTGAGCCTCTTTGCCAATATATTATTAGGAGCATTAACATAAGAAATAAAAAAGAAGATAGACGATAATAACCTAACAGTTACAAAATCTGATAAGGGATAAGGGAATAAACATGTTTATTGATCTGCAAATTATAATGTTTAATGTTGTATGAAAACGGAAATTGGTTTGATAAACTATAACTCACTTAAATTAACTGTTCCGACCCTTACTTCGTGGAATCTGTTCATATTAGTGTTTTAAATGAAGCTCACGGTTTCTAATTAATTCCACAATATAATAAAAATAATTGAAAATCCTAAAAAATTGACCATTGTTTCGATAAATCAATATCATCGTCAGAATGACAGAAGTTACATTTTATTTGAGGCCTACCTGATGTTTAGTAGTTATTTTTGGCTAGACCAAGAAGTGACCTAACTTGTGATTGACTTAATATATGTTTATAGAAAAAAGAAAAAGGTGTGATATTACAAATATTGAAGCGTAGATATTATTATCCCTATGGTGATATAATGGATATCATTTTTCCAATTAAGATCAGTATAACTGTGCAATGATATAGAAAACCAGAAAAACTATATCTGCTGATCTTTACAATTATCACTTAAGAGGACAGTTTATTAGTGGAGAAATTCCTAGATTTAACTGTTCGTTGACAACTTCATATTGTGGGTTTCTCAAATGTCTTCTAATTTCCAATTCTTCAAGGAAATCCAGTTCCTGTTTCTTTTCACAAATATGCAGCACTTCTAGTTTTGTGTTAGGTGTCAATGAATGATTGTTGTCAAGTAGATGTTTTGCGTAGTGGGATTGATCTGGTTGTTTTAACCTGTATGCTCGTAAAAGTTCACTGTATCGGATTTCAAAATTCCTAAGGGTCTGACCCAAATAGACAGCATTACATTCTGGACATTTGAGTTTATTTAATAGTGGTATTTTTGTTTATACATTTCAAAATTTTGTACTAACGTTACTTTCTGTTTTAAGAGAAATTGTTGTATTCGTTGCTGAAGATATTATCTTTGAAATATTATTAGAAATATTTCCTGCATATGTGATGGTTTTCTAAGTTTTTATTTCCTCAGCTTGTTTAGGAAATATTATTTATAATGCCACTTTTTCCTCTTTTTTACTAATTAGCTTATTTATCATATTTAATGGATAACCGTTGGATGTGGCTATTTGTCTAATCGTATTATTCTCTCTATCAAAATTTCATTTGTTCATAGGAACTGAAAAAGCTCTATGTATCATTGAATTATATGCCGCTAGTCTGTGTGAGACAGGGTGATTAGAATTGAATGGAATAGTCACATCAGTGTGTGTTGGTTTTCGGTAAATTGAATAATCAAGTACATTATTAACTCTTTGAATTTTTAAATCAAGAAAATTGATTGAGCTATTTTCTTCAATTTCTAATGTAAATTCAATTTTTGGGTGTAAATTATTGATGTGGTTGAAAAATACATCTAATTGTCGTTCACTACCCATGAAACAAGCTAATATGTCATCTACATATCTATACCAAAATAAAATATTTTTCGAAATATTACTTTCAAAGATCCCTCTTTCTAAATTGTACATAAAAATGTTTGCTGAAATAGGTGATATAGGGCTTCCCATTGGTAAACCTTCATTTTGAATATATATCTTATTGTCAAAAGTGAAATAATTCTGATTAATGCATACATCAAATAAATTAAGTATATCTGATATTATTCCTGGATTAATATTTTTATCTTCTAGTAACTTTCTTACAAGTATTAGACATTCTTTAGGAGGAATTTTAGTAAACATATTAGTTACATCGAACGATATGAGTTTATAGTTATCTTGCAAGTGGATTGATTTCAACTTTTTGATTAGTTCTATTGAATTTCTAATTGAGTACTGAGATTCATATCCGTAACTATTGAGTATATTGTTGAGCCTCTTTGCCAATATATTATTAGGAGCATTAACATAAGAAATAAAAAAGAAGATAGACGATAATAACCTAACAGTTACAAAATCTGATAAGGGGAACACAACTGTCATTTTGACGACTGAGAATTATAATTCCAAAATATATAACTTTATAGAATCTAGCGATGTAAAAGTTCTTAAAGCAGACCCAACTAAAAAGTTTTCTAATAATGTAAGGGATATTGTTAATAATTCAAATTATCTTTTGAGTGATTACGAAAAGAGGTCTATCATACATAAAAATCCTCATTGTCCACAATTATATGGAACCGTTAAATTACATAAAATAACGAAACCAATTAGACCTGTAATTTCTTATATTAATGCTCCTAATAATATATTGGCAAAAAGGCTCAACAATATACTCAATAGTTACGGATATGAATCACAGTACTTAATTAGAAATGCAATAGAATTAATCAAAAAGTTGAAATCAATCCACTTGCAAGATAACTATGAACTCATATCGTTCGATGTAACTAATATGTTCACTAAAATTCCTCCTAAGGAATGTCTAATACTTGTAAGAAAATTAATAGAAGATGAAAATATTGATCCAGAAATAATATCATATATACTTAATTTATTTGATGTATGCATTAATCAGAATTATTTCACTTTTGACAATAAGATATATATTTAATATGAAGGTTTACCAATGGGAAGCCCTATATCACCTATTTTAGCAAACATTTTTAGGGACAATTTAGAAAGAAGGATCTTTGGAAGTAATAATTCGAAAAATATTTTATTTTGGTATAGATATGTAGTTGACATATTAGCTTGTTTTATGGGTAGTGAACGACAATTAGATGTATTTTTCAACCACATCAATAATTTACACCCAAAAATTGAATTCACATTAGAAATTGAAGAAAATAGCTCAATCAATTTTCTTGATTTAAAAATTCAAAGAGTTAATACTGTACATGATTATTCAATTTACCGAAAACCAACACAGACTGATGTGACAATTCCATTCAATTCTAACCACCCTTTGTCACACAGACTAGCAGCATATAATTCAATGATACATAGAGCTTTTTCAGTTCCTATGAACCAATGTAATTTTGATAGAGAGATTAATACAATTAGACAAATAGCCATATCCAACGGTTATCCATTAGATAAGATAAATAAGCTAATTAGTAAAAAAGACGAAAAAGTGGCATTACAACTAATATTTCCTAAACAAACTGATAATAAAAACTTATAAAATCATCACATATGCAGGAAATATTTCTAATGATATTCCAAAGATAATATGTTCAGCAACGAAGACAACAATTTCTTTTAAAACAGAAAGTATCGTTAGTACAAAATTGTTAAATGTAAAAACAAAAATACCACTATTAAAGAAGTCAGGTATATATAAACTCAAATGTCCAGAATGTAATGCTGTCTATTTGGGTCAGAACCTTAGGAATTTTGAAATCCGATACAGTGAACACTCACGAGCATACAGGTTAAAACAACCAGATAAATCCCTTTACGCAAAACATCTACTTGACACCAATCATTCATTGACACCTAACACAAAACTAGAAGTGCTGCATATTTGTGAAAAGAAACAAGAACTGGATTTCTTTGAAGAATTGGAAATTAGAAGACATTTAAGAAACCCACAATATGAAGTTGTCAACGAACAGTTAAATCTAGGGGGTTCTCCACTAATAAACTGTCTTCTTAAGTGATAATTGTGAAGATCAGCAGATATAGTTTTCCTGGTTTTCTATATCATTGCACAGTTATACTGATCTTAATTGGAAAAATGATATCCAGGATATCACCATAGGGCTAATAATATCTAAGCTTCTATATTTGTAATATCACATCTTCTTCTTTTTTTTATAAACATATATTAAGCCAATCACAAGTTAGGTTACTTCTTGGTCTAGCCAAAAATAACTACTAAACATCAGGTAGGCATAAAATGAAATGTAACTTCTGTCATTCTGACGATGATATTGATTTATCGAAACAATTGTCAATTTTTTAGAATTTTCAATAACTTGTATTATATTGCGGAATTAACTAGAGACCGTGAGTTTCATTTAAAAACACTAATATGAGCATATTCCACGAAGTAAGGGTCGAGACAGTCAATTTCATTGATTATTTTTAAAAACAATATTTCTGTAAACTTTCGGACCGTACAAAAAATAGCGTGAGTTTCCATTTCGGCTTTCGGGTTTGGAAATCGCCCGTCGCAAGCGTCGGGCGGTTAAGCCAAAGCCTCAAGCTTCACATTCGACCCTTATATCTTAATATATCATACTACAAACCCTCAATTTTCATTGCAGTCACAAGCATTTACCATGGGAGGGGCAACGGGTAATTTTTTTTATATTTTAGTTATTTGACAAAACTTACAGTACATTCAAAATACAGAGAATTTATTGTATTTTTGGCATTCAAATTACTATTTAATTACGAAGCGCTCTTAACTAGTTTCCTTTGACAAATTAACAACTAATACATCAAATTGCTTTGAAGTTAAAGAACTTTTGTTATTTTTGTTCCGTAAAAAAGATATAATATTTAAATTTGTTAATCAAATTTGCTTATTGTTTCTATGAAAAATATGGTACGGGGAGGTGCAATATAACGCTAGTGCAGCCGACGCGAAGCGATTTCCTAACAGACAACATCCCAATCTCTAAACATTTACGGCTCTTCACCAATGCATAAGAGAAACCGAGTCAGTGGTACCTAAAAGTATTGAAACTAGTAGGCACCCACATGGTACAAAGGTATACTAGAATGGTATTTTGGAGAAAATAGAACAGAATCCGGAAATGCGTACTAGAAGACTTCCGGCTGTGTATCCTGCAATGTTTAAGTCCTCCATATGGAATATTATTCATAAAGATAACGTCTATACGTTTCACTTTCAAAAAGTTCATGCATTGCTAGATGGTGATTTTCTTGCTGGAGGAGATCTTGCAATCTGATTATTTGACAAAAAAGACCAATATCGCAATTGTTTCTCAAAAGCGAGTGTAGTCTGCGTAAAAATGTTTCCATTGTTTCATCATTGGAGCAATAGTGCTGTCACCAGCCCTCAAACCGTTTGGTAGTACCTACTCAAATGAATGATTTTATCAATAATGTTGAGGTTGCTGAGAAGAAAAATTGGTCCATAATTATACACACAGTTTGCCAGTTGGCTGGTCTTGACAATCGGTACTACTAAGGCGATTTAGAGCCCATCAGGATGATGACCTAATTTGATAATAAAATCATAAAATAAACTAAAATCACACAGTCAAGCACTCAAAAAAATGATAAACGAGTCTTGATTGCCTTCTTGCAGGTACGCATTTCATTATTGAAAAATTCATTTTTTCCTGGGCTATTTATACTCTTTTGTTTGATATTGTGTGTATTTGATTCCACAAGGCAAGGTAGTTTATATATTGTAATTTTTATTGTACACCTTTTTTGGCATTTCTCTATCTAGCACATGGTCTATATGATTTTTAGTTGATCCATCTGGTGATCGCCAAGTTTTTTATGTATTTGTATTATCTGGAACCGGAATGAAGCATTAATAAAGTAACTAAGTCGTTTTTATTGAAAAGTAAAGTGAAATTCTCAAAGTTTCATTGCCATATACTACAATGTAAACAATATTATCAATTCTTTATTTATTTATGGATGCAATGTAAAGTCTGTAAATTAAATCACAGTTCATACTGAGAAAAACTACATCTGAAAACTTAACGTGCAACTCAATTCAGACAAAATGTGTTTACAAAATACACATTCCAACAAAAAATACTATTTAGGATGAGTAGAACAATTTTAAGGCCGGTCCTGGTAACAGTACTGATACCAGCTTTTGTAAGCAGCAGCTCAAAGTGGAATAAACGAAGAGTTCAAAGTGAAAACAGTATACTATTGTGCAGTTTATAGGCAGTTCTAAATATACCTGTAACTCAATAAATTCCATCTAGTAATATAAGAGATATTTGGTTTTAGAAATATCAATATATAAATAAGTCGCAGTCGGTTGTTTATAATACCAGTTTTTATTGTTCTCTTGATATCGGTTAGGTTTTGTCTGACCACATTAGGACAGGACTGTAGTTGGAAACTTTCTGCGAGTATCAATGTAAATCATTTTAATCATGACCGAAAATTTGGCGGAACCCCCTGATCACAGGGGTCATTCTTCGAACCAACCTCAACTGACAAGTTTAGGGAGTGCTTTTGACCACAAAAGTCCCTCTTTTACCCATCGTCAGATATTGATTTATCGAAACAATTCTCAATTTTTTAGAATTTTCGATAACTTTTATTATATTGTGGAATTAACTAGAAACCGTGAGTTTCATTTAAAACACTAACATAGTTGATCTAGAATCAGATATCCATGAAGCTTTTCTTAACAAACAAAAAGTTCTCAGCGTATTCTTTGACATTAATCGAGATTACGACTCAGCGTGGTGGCATAATATCCTGAGAACTTTATCTGGGATGAGAATAAATGGATATATGCTAGCTGTTATTCAAAATTTCTTCCAAAATCGTTGTTTTCGTGTACAAGCAAACAGTCAATTGTCATAATTAAAATCTCTGGAGAATGGCACACCCCAAGGATCAGTCATTAGTGTAACCCTCTTTTTAATAGCAATAGACAGCGTGTTATCAAATATAAATTATCCTTTAAAAGGTAGACTATTTGCCGATGACTTAGTAATTTCTATCAGAGGCAAAAACTTAGATTTCATGAAAACTGCTATATAGCAGCAAATTCACCAATCGGAGAATTGGTCCAGAGAAACTGGATTCACCTTCTTCATCTTGAAAACAAAATGTCTAATGTTTTATAAGACTCCTTTGCTGGTTTACCCCCACTTGAAATTATATAACGAAAACCTTCACTCTCATGAAAATCTTATATTTCTAGGAGTTACCCTGGACTCTAAAATGACTTGGGAGTCCCACATCAATAATCTTATCACTAAATCTACCAATGGAATTAATATGTTAAGAGCATTATCAAATAAAAATTGGGGAGCTGATTCTGCCTGTCTACTTCGCCTATATAGTGCCCTAATAAGGTCTCGCCTGGACTATGGCAGTGTGGCATAAAACTCAGCTAAACAAAACGTCCTAAGTCGTCCTAACTCTGTTCAAAACTCTGTAATCCGAATCTGCCTTGGGGCTTTTCACTATGTGAAGCTTCTGAACTTCCCCTCCATCTTCGACGTTATTATCTAAGCCTCGCGTACACCGCATCAGTTTCCTCAAATCTAAATCATCCGGTATATCAAAATGCACTGTCAAATCGGTTTAGCTCTGAGTACAAAGCAAGAAAACGAATTGATCTCCCTCTATATGAAAGAATAAATAGATCCCTTATCTTATTTGATACCTCCATTCCTACAACTCTCCCGCTGAACCTTAATCCCATTCCTCCCTGGCTAACGAAACTTCCGTACTGCGATACTTCCTTATCAAATTTCAACAAATACGAAACAAATCAATCCTTGATTAGAACAGCATTCCTTGAAAAAGTGTCCAGACTTAGTCAATACACACAAATCTACACAGATTCCTCGAAAATGGAAAAGGGAAAAGGGGTAGGAAATTCAATTATCGCTCCCAGTGCTGTTATTAGAATTAGGCTACCAGAAATGGCAAGTGTATACTCTGGAGAATTGTACGCAATATTTCACGCCCTTATATATGCAAAAAACCACGAACCAAGTCATTTTTTGATCATCACGGACTCTTCAAGCTCTGTTGAGAGCATTCACTGAATGTACTCCTCGAATCCATTAGTACAAATTATCATAAGAGAGCTGTTCAATCTACAAGGAGCTCATAAGGATATTCGTTTTTTATGGGTTCCGTCACACATAGGAATAATCGGAAACGAAAAGGCAGATCTCGAGGTCAAAAATGCAACTCAAGATCCAAATTGCACTTTAGTATCAAGAACTACAGTGACAGACTCTAAAAACTTTTTTTAACAGTTAGTCATCAGTCACTGGAAAAACTGCTGGTCTAGATCTCAATCAAAATTGAGGATAGTGAAAAAAAGTGTAGCTGCCTGGAAATTAAGTCCAGCCAAAAGAAGAGATCAAATAATATTAACTCGACTTAGAATTGGACACACTCGTTTCTCCCACGGCCACCTAATGTCTCATTCTGCGGCACCCATATGTGAAACCTGTCAGGTTCCAATATCGGTAGTGCATGCGTTAGTGGAGTGTACTCGTTTTGCTCATCAAAGATCGCGGTATAATTTACCAAATAATCTCACAGACATTATCGGAGAAAACTGTGACGTTGAAAAATTGTTACTTTTCCTATTATGTAAATGATAAATGTAAATTTATTGTTGGGCGCTAATAACCCTAGGGGTTGATGCGCAAAAATTTCAAAATAAAAAAAAGAACCATTTTAACATATCAGGGCTTCCATTATTTTCATATATTCAATCTATCTATTGAATAAAACTAGAGTTAATAGCGAAATATCTTTATGATATTAAGTATCAGCGTGAAGCGTATTGTTAAACATTTCCTCAAACTACATACTAGTTTAAACGTGACATTATCTCTATGAAGTGTATGCATTTTTATAGTATGGGGCAAATAGTTGGTACATTTCTGTGTGTGTTTCGTTATATATTGCAATGGTTTGTTCAATTGTAAAAACGTGGTCGATACTACTACGTCTTTTGCTCGAACTTCTCTTTGATTACATTATTAACATCACAAATATGTGCAGGTTACATTGGTTTGGGAATAAATCTGTATTTAATGGAATTTACTGTCTTGACCCTTACTTTATGGAATCTATCTATGATAATTTATGTAATATCGAAACAATTGTTAAACTTTTTAGAATTCTTAACATTTTATCCATATATTGTGGAATTATCCAGTAACAGTTAGTATCATTTAAAACAGTCATTCCGTATTTATTCACATACCAGTTAGAACTAACTGTCAATACATGAAAATAAAATGGATCTAAAATTAAGTGGTTCGAACTGCAGCTATGAATCTCATAAGTAATTATCTAATAATAGGTTTCGAATATAATATGGCATTATATAATGTCAACATACTTAATTAGGGTAGAAGTAGAAGAAGGTTGATGGGTGTATTTTCTCAAAAGATGAAAGTGTGTAAATAAATTTTATTAAAAAATTAAGCTAAGCGCTTACACCTTGTCTTCTACACCTTGTCATTTTGCATACTTCGTTGCTCCATCTTTAAAATATTAAAATGATCTGAGTGAATAATTTCACCCCATAAAAAAAGGGGGGGGTTTTTAGTTTCATTTTATTTGTTAATTTTGTGGAAAGGTACATCTAACTATTGTGCCTGTGATGCCGATCCCCTTTCAATGTTTCCCTTTTTTAGAGGTATTTTTTACCATTGACGAAAGCTCCGATGATGGCATGTTTATTTGCCGAAAGCGCTTAGCTTAATTTTTTAATAAAATTTATTTACACACTTTCATCTTTTGAGAAAATACACCCATCAACCTTTTTCTACTTCTAAAATTCAAGTGTGTACATAGTCTTCAACAGTCTTCCATTAAATACTTAATTAGGGTAGACAACCTAACGATTTCCATTTCAAACGATATTTGAAAAATACTAGCAAACACATCGTATTATTTGACAATATAACGAACAACGTGATCACGTTGCATTTATTTATGGACATCTTTTCCACCCCTTTGTTTTTTTTCATGCTAACAAAAGTGTTATAAATTCATATATTATCTATTTCATTCGTGAGAATTCTTTTCATCAAATAGGAAACGGTTTTTATGGCTTACGTGAGGTTCGTGTATTTTTTTCATTTCCACACTCACATCAAAAGCAGAATCCTTTTTAAAAGCCACAAATCAATAGCACAATATGTTCGATACAGGGTGCACTGCAGAAAAATAGTATAATTGAAGTTATGTAGGAATGCCAAAGTTTTGCAGATATTTGTAACTATTCAACCAACTGATTTTATGGCGGATGGATTCATTTATTGAACTAATCGAAATAGCTTTAGGTTAGTGAACTTTGTTTGATATTCAACTGCAGCGATGCAGCTGTGAGGCAACAAGTTATAGAGAATATTTGGATTTCTATATTTCGTCAATGCAACACCAGACCATTTCTTGATCTTTTCCAGTATTGGTTTCGTCGTTATTTTCTGTAACAATTTTTCAATAGTTAACGCCACTATGAATAGCTAAAAATGTATATGTGATAATTTGAAAATATATGTACATACCTGAAAAACTTTTTAATTATTTCCTGACGTAATTTGACGGGTGTATTCCGATAGCGCGCAGCGGTCAGTTTAATCCTTACAGATTATAAGAGGGTTCTAAAAGGGACAGGTCGATTGCGCGCAGACATGATATTAGTACCTGTCCCTAATAGCAAGGGGTCTTTCAGTCTTATGATTGTACACATTAAATTACATTTACTCACTTACATTATTCAGAAGAAGTTTACGTGTAAAGATACCGAAATGGAGACCATGTTAAGTGAGCGCGGAAAAAAATTATTAATAGTTAAAAGTTATACTTTTCGCAAAGATAGAGAAACTATATTAGGTGTTTCATATCGCTGTACAAAGCGAGGATGTCCAGCTTCGATTTCTGTGGATAAATCAGAAGAGGTGTTGTTACAGCAAAAAGACAATCACAGTCACGCATTTGATGAAAATTTACACGTTAAGGTAAGTGTTTAATAATTATATTTCTTACTACTAACCTTAGAAATCGTCATTATTAACTCCAAAGCTCGAATGAGAAATAATATTTCTCTCCCTAGGTAAATAATGAACTTTTTTTATATTTTCAATGAAATATAAACAGAAACTCTTATTTCTAATTCTAAACAAAATCAAACTCGCAAATTCAGCACTAGCAGGTACACTTAATTGGTATGATAAAATTATAAAAACTTATTTGAAATTAGCATCATTTCTGCCTTTATCAAAATCTAATTAAATAAAATTTTAAAATATTAGTACAACTCCTCGGTTAATAATGGCTCACTACTCGACCTACGTATATAATATAATATGATTAATTTTATTCGTATAAGTTAAATATTTCGGATATTCATCTAATTTCTTAAATTTGTTATTTTTCAAAAATACTCACTCTTATAAACCTCAAAAATTATAGTAGATATATATTATTTATATATTTTAATGTTGTTTCACAGAAATTACAAAACGGAATTAAAAGGAAGGCTGTAGAAGACATATCGCAAAGACCTTCTAAGATCATCAATACTGAGCTTAAAGAAGCTCCCGCAGAAGTGAATCTCACAACACGGGACCTTGATAATATAAGAAAAAGTGTATATCGATCAAGACGAAGCGTTTTGCCAGTTTTACCTCAATCATTAGAAGACCTCCAAGAAGCTCTAGAATCTATTGTTATTAAAACAAATAAGGACGAAGAATTTTTATTGGTAAATAACACGAACTTAAATGTAATAATATTTTCCTGTCAAACAAATTTACAGTATCTGTGTTCACGACCTAAAATTTATGTAGACGGAACTTTCAGTTATTGCCCGAAATTTTTAACTCAGTTATTTACGATACATACAGTAGAAAACGGACATTATATACCTTTAGTATTTATTTTACTGCCAAACAAACAATCTAATACTTACTTTGAGTCATTTAAGCTTTTAAAAAGTTATTGTGCTAGTATAAATTTAAGGTTTGAGCCCAAAGAAATCGTTAGTGATTTTGAAAAAGCGATACACGTTGGAGTTAAGAAAATTTGGCCAGACATAAATATAATAGGATGTAGGTTTCATTTGACCCAGTCCTGGTATCGTAAAATTCAAAATCTTGGGTTGGTATCTGAGTACAGGGATTCTAATTCAGCAATAGGTCTTTGGTTGCATTACACTTTTGGATTATTATTTCTAAATCCTAACGAAGTAGGGGATTGTTTTGTAGAAGACCTTTACTCAGATATACCTCAGAATGCTAAACTAATTGAATATGCTGATTATTTAGTTGATAATTATATATCTGATGATTCCGTTTTTCCTCCAAAAATGTGGGCTTCTTGTAATAGTGATCAAGAACGTACAACAAATGCTTGTGAATCATTCCACAGTCATTTTAACTCCAGTTTTTATGTAGCGCATCCAGATATTTTTAAATTTATTAATGTTTTAAAAGATGTACAAATTAATACATATATTAAAATAAATAGTGTACATTTGCCTAAAGCTTGTAATAATATTAGGTATAAAAAACGCAAAGATTATGTAACAAATTTAATTAATTTATATGTAAATAACCATATTGAAAGATTTAATTTAATTAAAAGTGTTTGTTTTAATTGTGCAAAAAAATAAAAAAAATATATCTTATAATCACTATTTTATATAGTTTTCTTTTCAGGTGTTTTCCTATGGCATGTTACGTGTTAAAAAAATTGTTTAAGACGAGCATATTTCTATAAAGGAACCGTTCGCGCAATTGACCGGTTTACCGATTGTATACCGCGCGCTATTGACCCATAGAATTTCAACTACCTGAAAACATTTCTGACCGCTGCGCGCTACTGACCGTTGCCCAATTTGACAACTGATCTCATTCAAATCATTTAAAATGATACTGGTTGTTTTCTTGTATCCAACCATTATTCTTGGGTTGATATATCCTTGGAATTATCTAGTGATTATTGTTCTAAATGATGAATGTATACTTTGCTCGCAGAAATTGCTGTAGCATCTCAGTATTTTGGGTGGCAGGCTGCATCAAAATTTCCAAGTTTTTTATTGTTAACCGTTTCATTGACATCTGAGGGCGTATACGTATTAATGAACAGCTGAAATCGATCAGTAGCAACATCACTGATTCCACCAACATTGTATACCTCTCATATAAACTGCTGTACCCAATAAACAAGAAATATAACAAGTATTCTTTGGGATGTTCTTTTCAGAGACCTTTCGTGCTATTTGTTTAAAATGCAAATAAGTTATCTCCTAGATGTCTACATTTTATAAACAACTGTGTTAACATCGAAACATATTTTTGATATACACAATAATACTTGAATTCGATACTAAAACATGCGCCTCAACATTTGCTCGCAGTAGTACTGGAATATTTTGTACAACCATTACCTTTCCTAAATGTATACTCAGCATAAAATTTTTGTAATAAAACTGGAGATGGTACCTTTCGAAAAAAAGAAAAGCTTCTCACCAGCTAAGCTGTGTATCTATTGTTCTTTTTTTTGTTTTGTTACAAGGTGAATAATACTTCCAAAAAGTTTTAATAAAAGCCGAAGATGGTAAAAATTCGAAACGTTTCTTTAGCTACGTATCTAATATTTCTTGTTTTTGTAACAAGCTGAATAGTATTAAATATTTCCAAAAGTTTTTAATTGAACCCGAAGATAATAGATTCGAAACGTTTCCTAAGATACGTACCTAATATTTCTTATTGTTTTGTAATAAACTAAATAGTATTAAATAGTTGAAAAAACTTGAATTAATTGAAGACGATAGTTTCGAAACATTTCCTAACCCACGTATCTAATATTTATTATTGTTTTGGAACAAACTAAATAGTATATCTTTTAAGCTACGTAAAGAACAATACTTGAAAAATATACAAAAACTAATTTTCCTTGAAATATTATTTTACAAAATTAATATGATAGCGCTGTAATAGTATATTACGTAACGTGTGTTGTAAGAAGCATTTACGCACGAACGGAAAAGTTACGTGCGTAATTCCGTGATTGCGTAAAATGCGTTACAACACGTGTTACGTACTATACTTTACCTACGACCTACTTGTACTTGTATTGATAAACTTATTAATGATACTTCAAGAACATCTACAAAGAGATAGTTTCAGTAATTTTATCGTATAACATTTGATTACATAATATTAGTTGTTATAATAATTGTTTATGGTGACATTACAGCTGTTAAATATAAACGGTAAATCGGTTCTTCTACTTGTTGAAACGTTAGAAAGATTTAAGTTATTAGATGTGTTTGGTAAACTTTCATTTTCACTACTATTACTTGTACCTGCTATTGCAGATGCTATTTTAGAAGAATTGTTTGTTTGATTATTTAAGGAATTATCCACATAGCATTCAGCTACGGCAGTAGACTGCCATCCGCTGTGTCTTTTCAAATCCAATAGATCGCCACCCGCGTCGACAAGAACAGTCGCTGACGAGCGCCGGAAGCAGTGTCCAGTAAAAGTTGCTGCGGCTGGTAGTCCCAGGTGTATAGCAATTTGTTTTGGTACGTTTTATTGATACCAACACACTGCCTGGTACATTTACCGTTTACATAATTAAGAAAAAAAGGTCATTCTGTAGCCGCATTTACTACAGAGCGAAGATTAATATATTTTTTCACTTTGGGGTAAAAATATTCTGAAACCACAAAAGAACGTTGTCGCTTAGTTTTTGAATCAGGAATTTTAATAACAAAATTTTTTCCTGTATCTTGAATATGCGATGGTTTTATATTACGTAATTCTTGTTTTCTGCAGGCACAGCTTATACCAGTTATAAGAACAACCTGAAAGAAAATTTACATAAGTATCTATTAGTATATTGAGCACAATATATCTTACCTTCATAAACAAATATTTATCATCTGGTGCATTTTCTAGGAAATTATTAATGTTCTCGTTTGTTAAAATTTGGGATTTTTTGGGTTTAAATCCGTCAGATTTTCTTTTAAGTAGAGCTTGTAATTTGGAATAGCTTGCAATGTTTAGATTTTGATTTTTATATATTGTTGTCCTCAACATAAAGTAAAAACACCAAAGTGAAAAAGGCTTCATATTTTTTGACAAATCTTGGATATTAGCCATCATAACATTCTCGAAAAATGATTTTACGCCGTTTTTTAACCTCCATTTCATGAATTTTTGGTATATATGTTTGTAACGACTCTCAGATTTCGCCGGTAATAAGTCGTTTTTGGCCAATTCAGCGATTTCAGTTATATTGGGTGGAGTTAAATCCATTTCACTGTCACTAGACATTTTTTAATTGAACAAAAACTACACCAACAGAACCTAGCTATGAGGTTATAAAATTGTAAATTTATTGACTGTTCTTGATTTTTGTTCTCAAATCCCTATCGCAGTCTACTCAATTTTGATGGTTTGACAGCTTATATCATTATATATGTTTTTCTACGCCCATGTCTGTAAACGTCAAAAATCGCACTGTCAACATTCCTTGTAAATGACATTTAACAATAACATGCACGTAATGAGATCTCATAACATACACGTGCGTTTTGAGAAGAAAACTTAAAATTCGTGGTTTAATTAAATTACTATCAAATTTTTATTTACGTAAGACTTTATTTGGTCTATTTACACAAATTTAGTCAATTAAAAAACATAGAAACTTTTAGCATTAGCGAGGGATATTTAGGATTGAAAAAGTGATGCCCCTAAATGTGGGCAGCACATTCTGCAATTTCTTCAAAAATAGGATACGTTTTCTTAAGTAGCATGCTATGAAAATAAATGTAATATCATTTATATTGTCGATTTTTTGAACAAAATATAATACAGTTATAAATAACCGTTCATCACCATTAAATAATAAGGCACAATCGATTTACAATAATTGTTCAATTGTTATTAACAACTATTATAATAAAGTTTAAATGATTGCGATGTTTTTTATTTAATGGAACAAAATGAATG
Source organism: Galeruca laticollis (assembly GCA_963921935.1). Classification (NCBI taxonomy): domain Eukaryota; kingdom Metazoa; phylum Arthropoda; class Insecta; order Coleoptera; family Chrysomelidae; genus Galeruca; species Galeruca laticollis. The sequence goes on from OY998185.1 coordinate 33,966,497, forward strand.
GGCGTAGAAAAAGTATAGTACGTTACACGAGTTGTAAGCCCATTACGCTGCGCGGCTTCGTGCATAAACTTTTTCATTTCGTGCGTAAAGGGTTACTTACAACTCTTGTTACGTAATATACTATTGTTTACAAATGTTATGATACATTTAGTCAACTAAAAGATGCGGAGTGAATTGAACGGAGCAATTATCATATAATTGCAAATAACTCTTAGTATTAAATGCAATCTCATATCTAATAAATGTTATCTACCATTTATATATAGAATAACATTCATCGTCTAATATGTAAATAATAAATTTTGAATTAAATCGCGACGTCAATTGACAGTTGCTAAGTGGTTGTTAGGGATGCCGTGCATTTTACTTTACAGCCGTGCGTTTTGGTCTACCGTGCGTAATAGACGTCTTACATTGATTGCTGACTGTGTGTATTTGACTAGTTACAGGGGTGGTCGTAGGTAAAAATTATTTTTTGAAAAAAAGTGCCCTTATGACATTTTATTTTGTACATCCTGTATATTGATCGAACGTCTTAGTATATAAAATCGTCACACTCTATATTTTACAAAATTATGATAGGTTCTGTAACATTATTTATCTACAACTGTCATGTGACAGGTACGATTCAACACTAATTTCAGTGTCATAATGACGTATATTACCGCAGTAGTGCGATAATAAGAATCAAGAAAATAATAATACCAGAATTAAATTTATTGTATATATTTACAGTACACTCCTTACAATTGTATACATTAATTCCAGATGCTGACACACCCAACGCTTCACTAGAATAATTGCTTATATTTTGATTTTGAATATTTCCTGATATCGAAAGAATGTTTTCTATTTGTTCCAAAGTTTTCATTGCTGTTCGTTTTTTATTTCCAGCAGACATGTCGATATAGCCTTCAGCGACAGAATTACTCTTCCAGCCACCATGTCTTTTTATATTCAAAAGATCTGCCCCAAAATCAGCCAAAAGTGTGGTTGAAGATCTTCGAAAGCAGTGTCCAGTATATTCTCTTGGATTAGGCAATTCAAGAAATTGGGGAATTGATTTCGGCACATTACCAATACTATTTATACTAATTTGTAGTTTTGTGCATTTTCCAGCCCGGTATCCAACAAAAAACCCCTTATGTTCGCAATTTTTAGGTATCAATGCAACGTAATTTCTGACGTTTTCAACTAGATTGACGCCGTCAATATTTCCAGATGTTATAGAAAATTATCGAGACACCTTTGTTTTGGTATTTGGCATAGTAATTTGATAGCAAATTGCTTGATCTTTCTTATTTTCAACAACATATTTGTTAGCTCTTCCCGCCGACATGCACCAGCCAAACCAAAGATCAATATAACCTTAAAGTGAATATTATATGAATACACCTTTTTATAATCTACACAAGAGTCTTACCTACCTTCATGCACAAATATCACTCATCGTTCGCATTTGTTAAAAATCTGGTTATTTTCTCCTTTGTAAATACCTCCGACTTTTTAGGTTTGTACCCTTCTGATTTTCGTTTTAGGAATGCTGTCAAATGTAATTATTTCTTGATGTCGATATTCTGTTCAACTGAAAATTCTGTTTGTAACATGGAATAGTAACACCATAGGGATGAAGGCTTCTGTATCTTGCTTAACTCGTTAAAATATACTAATAATGCTTTTTCACTACTCATGTTGCCCACCTTGTTTTCTCGATACCATTTCTCGTAACGATCACAAGATTTGAAATAACACTGGAAGCTGTATTTTCAATATCTGAAGGGAGATTGTCTTCGTTTTAACTCATTTTTAAAGATTTTTGTTCATTCAACTTTGACAAGTTAATGACATAACTAATTTATTTTATTTCTACAGCTTTGTTTGACTTTGTTGCTATGGTTACAAAATATGATCCACAGTACCTTATGTTTTTAGTCAATATTATTAACAATACGTTGGATTGAAGTGTTTTTTTAAATAAAATTTTATGGTATAAGTACTTTTCATAATACCTACTAATAAACAGTTGTAGATAATATTTTGTACGTAACACGTGGGATCGGAATTATAAACGAACATATGTGAATACACGACTCGGCCTACGGCCTCGTCGTGCAAACTTCACATGCGTGCGTTAATAATGTCCATACCCCACTAATTAGGTAAATAACTATTTTTTGAAAAAATAAAATGATGTTTTAGATTTGTAGAATTATGAAAACCACAAACTGATAACGACCCCTTATCTGGTGTCGGACATCTTGAATTACTGATAGCGACTAAGAGACGGTGACTGTGACTCAAGGTCATTGGCTGCCTGGAGTGCGACTAGATCTACAGCGTTGTCTGTGAGTACTGTCTTGGGTAGAAATCTTAGCAATAGTTTATTTCTTTTCAAAGTTTTTTCTAGTGTAAATTTCAGTAGAGGGTTTGTATGAGACAGTGATTTGTCTCGTTTTATTTCTGTTTTCTATAATAGTCTTTTTAATTTCGGAAAGGTGTGCGTTGATCTCAGTATAAATTTCTTTCGTTTTCTTATGATGTTGTTCTGTGTAATCGTTTAGTGAGATTCATTTTATGTCAAAAGTATCTTTTGGATTTCGTTGAGGGATGGACAGAGTTGTTGTAGCCTAGCAAAACATGACATTTGTTCTTTGATGGATAACGTTGTTTTTGTGTTTCGGAGTATTCTTAGGTGTTCGATCGAAGTTCAGTGGAATCTTTCGATGATACCGTTGAACTGAGCACTGTCTCGGGCTAAGTACTGGATGAGTATTTTATGGGAATCGACAAATTTTTGCATGATTCCGTTTTTGAATTATGTTCTGCTATCAGCAACTATCATAGTAGGTAATCCATGGTGAGTTACAAATGTACGGAAAGCGTTAATTACGTTTACTGCGTTTCCTACTTCTATTGGATAGGCCTGTCCATATTTGGAAAACACATCTATCATGGTTAGGAACTTCTGTCCATTGGATTGAAATAGATCGATATTAACGATTTCCAATGGTTTCAATTTGGAAAATACATGTACTAGAAATTGATAGATAACGTGAAAATGAACAAAGTAAGTTTCTCCGAACATATTATGAGGAAAAATTGAGAGAGGAGAAGATCGTTCTGGATAAATAATCTGCTACGAAATGACGACAACCATATTGTTCAGAGTCGCCGTCAATAAAGTGATCAATAATCGGATATGACAATCGAACAATAAATTTGTCCCATCATTGTCGGAGGATTTTAGGACAATATTTAATTCAGGTAGAAGAGGTTTGGAAATGGTTGAGCAATAAGTGTATATAACAGTGTGGCTTATTTTCACTTTCTCCATATTTTTTCTCGTTGTAGTTTTACAAGCATTAGAGACATAATTTGAATATTCCCCTATCTTAACAAAAATTGATAATTGGCGTACTCTGTACAATCAATGTTTGTTCCACAGAAAACTCCATTGAATATATGACAACATGTGAAAATTAATTAATCGGAATGAGGAAAAAGAATTTTTGTTCAATATTAAACGTAAGGTCTGTTAAAAAGGAACCATTGAACAATTTTATACTCAAACATAAAAATAATGCATCACACGAATGACTCCATCAAAATTAATATTAGAACAAATTAATTTTGACTAGTCTCACAATTAAGTGCGTATTCACTCAAGTTCACACGGCATTCACTGATTTAATTAAAGACCATTCTCTGACAAATATCTTGAGACCGAAAATGGACAACTCCGTGGATACGATCCCGGAACTCTGTTTGGATATCTAATCGAATATTTAACTTGAGAAAAGCAGAAAATGAATATAAACAATTGATAACATTAAACAAATCAAATCAAACGACGAGATGAATATCAAAGATTGTATACATGCTGCGTGCTTTTAAGATACTTCAGCTACGCCAGTGTCATTATGACATATTTATCAAGCTCATATGAGTGTCATTATGGCCTTCATAATAGCACTTAGTGCCATTATGAACTCATAATTACTTACTAATATCCAACTTTCTTTCACTGATATACGTACGTAGCATAAATTGATATACCCAAAGAGACGAAGACTTGCTATGTTTTGAAAGATGTTCGAAATATGCGAGGAGAATCTTTTATTTTCTGCTAGTCTTGATACCTTTCCCTTTACACCAATATTCATGTTTTGCATAGGTTTGCTCGTACGTAATCTTTATTTTTCGGAAAGTAGGGAATTGACGACGTCTATCGCAATACCTTCGATATCCGAAGAGACACCCTTAGAAACTCATATTAATACTTTTCCTATTAAATTGAATATCAAGCTGACTATTTCACTCACCTACGAAATGAACCAATCAGAAGCTCTAGTCAAGTTACCGATAATACCAAACTTGACTCTTGACTCTGATTGGCCTATCAAGTTCGGTGTTTTCAGATTTGTTTACAGTGCATGTGACAGTTAAACGTCAAATATAAGTGATTACGCTGTGCACGCATTCAAAAATGAGTAGATTTGGGATGAATTCTATCGAATCAATCAACGAAAAAATCGATGAAAATGTACCGAAAAATACGAGGAAATCGAAGGAGTACATTTGGAAGCAATTTACCAAATTTTGCGATGAACGAAAATACCTATTAGATGAAGCAACGCCTGTCGAGAGACTAGCTATTATTTTGAAGGACTGGGGCTTCAACATGAGGAAAATCGATGGTTCTGATTACAAGGAATGTGTTGTGAAGACGATTTGCTGAATTTCAGATTTTTTATCTTTCACTCTGTTAGTAGGTAATACACGTATGTTCTGTGACACTTTATCGGATGAACAGGCGGATGGCCTATGGGTGGTTACCGATAGGAAGAAGTTTCCAGAGGGTTTACAAGAAGTAAAAGAAGTCTCTAGATGGTTAGCAAGTAATGACGGTAGCGTCTACGGGGGTTATGCAAAAAGTGTGTATGTTGTTACGTGTATAAGGTAGAGGGTGGTTTAGAAGAAGCGAAGGGGTTTTTAAGGGTAGCGTCTACGGGGATTACGCAAGTAAGGGTGTACGGGGGTTATGCAAAAAGTAAATAAGTGTGTATGTTGTTACGTGTATAAGGTAGAGGGTGGTTTAGAAGGAGCGAAGGGGTTTTTAAGGGTAGCGTCTACGGGGGTTATGCAAAAAGTTTTTTGGGGGTTTGGCCTGGGCCAATTGCCAAAATTTTTGGGATAATGACGGTAGCGGCTACGGGGGTTATGCAGAAAGTAAATAAGTGTGTATGTTGTTACGTGTATAAGGTAGAGGGTGGTTTAGAAGGAGCGAAGGGTTTTTTAAGGGTAGCGTCTACGGGGATTACGCAAGGGTGTATACAAGAACGGGGGTTATGCAAAAAGTGTGTTTGTTTTTACGTGTATAAGGTAGAGGGTGATTTAGAAGAAGCGAAGAGGGTTTTAAGGGTAGCGTCTACGGGGGAGGGGAGCGTCTACGGGGATTACGTAAATAAGGGTGTATACAAGAACGGGGGTTATGCAAAAAGTAAATAAGTGTGTATGTTTTTACGTGTATAAGGTAGAGGGTGATTTAGAAGAAGCGAAGAGGCTTTTAAGGGTAGCGTCTACGGGGGGGTTGCGTAAAAAGTAAATAAGGATGTATACAAGAAGTAATTAGAAAAAAGAAAATATATGGAGGATTGTGTGTGTGTGTAAGAGATGAGGGGTAGTGCTTACGAGGGGGAGGGGCTATGCAGTTAAGGGTTCTATATTTTGAAATTCTCAAAGGAATGTTATTAGATTGATAACCAACATTTTTTTTTAAAACGGATATGTGTGTGAATTCATATCATTTTATAGAAGGTTTTTTATATTGTAATAAATGAAATCTCGCATTATTATGAATACATCTAAGACAAACAAACAGATTACAGCAACCACATTAGACGTTGCAACTTAGCAATAAGTGATGGGGATCTAACCATTGGTACAATATTTTGAAATTCTCAAAGGAATGTTATTAGATCGATAACCAACTTTTTTTAAAACGGATATGTGTGTGAATTCATATCATTTTATAGAAGGTTTTTTATATTGTAATAAATGAAATCTCGCATTATATTAAATTCGCTTAGTGGGTAATATTTTGCAATAGCTAGCAAACACGTGCAAACCAAATCATTTATTCAGACAATAGCGGACTTGTTTCAAAATATGATAAGATTGGAATGTCATGATAAGGGAATATTACTTCATATTACGGAATATTACTTTAGTATCTGTTAAAAAATATATGATATCAACTTGATATTGTATTAGTCATTAACGATAAAATCTAAACTGAGTTTATTCATGAACAGCAGAATCTAGTTTTCTATCGAATTAATAAAAATAGATTTTATGTTGCAGTTTTTTTAAAATCATATTTAACTGATGTCTTTTTCTTATACGGGGTATTTTGAAAGTCTTGAAAGCATGCGCATGATTTCTTTTATAATAAATGAATGAGAGAATTGAGTGTTTGTATCACAATGTCATCGGAAGAGTATAGACGCAAATTGGAGGAATTTTCTAAAAGCGTTCGAGAATTGAGTAAAGATATTTCAATTTATGAAAATAAGATTAAACTGATAAAGCAGTTGGAGCGAATGTGCTTGGAGGATAACGTCTTCAAAAATCAGCGCCTACAAAAAAATATCCACAGAATTGAACCGGCTACAATATGATGAATAATACAATTCGGGAACAACAAGATGCCATCAAGGATGAAATTAATAATGTTTTTGCAATGACATGTATAATTTTAACATCAGTATTTATTTTAATATTGAAAATTTTATTGAATATTGTAAAACGAAAGTTTAAGTCTTCATGTAATATAGACATAAATGAGTATACAATGTGTTTCAATAAAACAACTCATCAATTTTTTCTTAAGAAATTCAACAAGAACTTTTACGTTTTGGATACAGAAGGTTCGGGAACAACAGGATGCCATCAAGGATGAAATTAATAATGTTTTTGCAATGACATGTATAATTTTAACATCAGTATTTATTTTAATATTGAAAATTATATTGAATATTGTAAAACGAAAGTTTAAGTCTTCATGTAATATAGACATAAATGAGTATACAATGTGTTTCAATAAAACAACTCATCAATTTTTTCTTAAGAAATTCAACAAGAACTTTTACGTTTTGGATACAGAAGGTTCGGGAACGGTGGACTTTACCAGGATCTAGTATCTTTGGAGAAAATCCTAGTATTTTACTCAAACTATCAGAGTATTGAAAATCGATGGCGTGCTGTCGACTGTAAATTTCACACTGAAGAGTGTTGTTGTTGGGCTTCAAAGATATATCGGCCACAGTTGTATCCGTCTTCAATTTGAATTGATCGATGAGATAAGCTTCAATATCTGTGATTTCGTAACATCCTGACGGGAAGTTAATGGTGATGAGTCCTTTCTTACGATCATTTTTATTGTAGAAATAAAATTTCTCACCATCGATATTCGGTATAGAATGATACGAATGAAACCCCAACACACCAATAAAGTATTCTTTTTCAGGTTTCAATATTATCGGTGTGGGAGGAGTGAAGGAGAATTCATTCGATGTGGACGTTAAGTTCAACAGTTGAGACATGACTGTGATGTTTATGGGAGTGGTGTATTTAAATAATATTACTAGATTAGAAAAAACAATTTTATTTTTTCAAATAATAATTACATGCATGACAGTTGCGTTGTGAGCTAACCGGACCATCGACATGAGTACGTTGATCCGGTCGATTGTAATGCACAAAACAAGGCAAGCAAATTTGCAAGTTGAAATTCGATTGATATTCTTTTGGTAATTTATGCCAATTGTCTAATAAATCCCAAGGTTTAACTCGCTCTACCAAATACTTTAGAGGAATAGTTCTCAATTCGGCACTTGTAAAAGACGACAACAATTGTGTTTCGCCAACCAACCATGCTTCAAACATTATAAAGGAATTGCAAACACAAATGTCCACAGTTGATCTGATTGTAATTTTGGTATTGCTCGTAATTGTAAAATATTTTACTGCCAGCAAGATAAGTGACAAGTTCTCTCGGAGGCTTCAGATTACCAAATGAATCGAAATATTCGACGCAGTCATTCATCTTCCTATATGCTACCCAATGCGTGCCTGAGTTTTTAGACACATCCAAATTTAGTATTGCTGATTCACATCGTCGAGGTCCGTTTTTCGGTAGAGAATCGCGCATGTACACATCTCGAAAATATTTTATTTTCAATAATTTGGCAAACTTGATTAATTCATAGTCGAATAATGCTCTATTGGGTAGCTTCAATGGTAGTTTTTTTTCAAGAATAATCCATATCCACCTTTAGCGTTCTTTCGCAAATACAATCCTTTACCTATAGGCTCCATAGCTTTATTATAACGATGATCTTCTTCCAATTCCTTTTGAGCATTTTTTGCATCGATCACAGTTTTCGTAATTCCCGCAGCACCGCCTGATAATGCTCCCAAAGCTGAAAGTCCAGCGAAAAGAGGTATTAGAGGTAAAAATCCTCCAGATTTAGCTACAGGTATTATTCTAGGTATTGGAACATGTTTTCGGCCTCCGAATTTTCCAATAAGAGATTTTGCTGCTCGCAATGCAAACATCGCTGTATCTGACAGCGAAGATCCCTTTTTCATGGATTTCTTCACCTTCATAACAACATCACGATGAAAAGATCTACGACGCTTCGGCTTCATACCCATTCCCAACTTGCGTTTGACCTTCATTCCAGTGGTAACGAGCCAGGCGGCTGCCTTTTCACCTAATTTAGCGTCTTTTGACTTTACTCGCTCCCAAGCGGCGTTTTCTAGTACCAAATCAGCTTTATGACGATCTGTGAGTGACTTGTTAGATGCGTATGCGATATCGTGATTTTTGCAAGCTGCGTCGAGAGCGTTGACACCTGTATCTCCTCGTAGTAGCCGTTTTTTCAGACGCGTTCCAGCTATATAAATAGAGGATTTAATATTGTGAAAAAATAAAAATAGTAAAACTTACGTCCACAGTATTGGTAGCCAGGAAAATGAAGCTCAAAAGGCAAATTGTTTATGAGTGAATTTAGCACACCTTCACCTTCGTGAATCAACATGAAGACTGACTATTTGTTCACGATGGAACCTATAATTATAGCTGCACTGTTTGAAAAGTATCATAAGATGGAGATTGTTAAACAAGAGCAGTCATTACCGATTGAAAATTTCGATAGCGTTTTGGAAGATAGACGTAGCCGAAAACATGGACTTTTATTACCTGATTCGTTTCGTGCTATTATTTGTGGCCCCAGCGGATGTGGGAAAACAAATATTGTGCTATAATTGCTGTTCAATCCAAATGGTGTAAAATTTAAAAATGTCTACGTTTATTCTAAATCTCTATATCAACCAAAATACCAACTGCTCGAAGAAGTATTGACTGGTGTAAAAGGTGTGGGATATTATCCGTTTAAAGAAAACGATGAAATTGTAAGTCCTACACAATCCAAACCGAATTCGATTTTCATTTTTGACGATGTGTCATGCGACAAATAACAAACAATTCAACAATATTTTTCCATGTGTAGGCACAGAAGTATTGATGTCTTCTACCTATGTCAGACTTATTCGAAAATACCAAAGCAGCTAATACGTGATAACTGCAATATGATTGTAATGTTTAAACAGGATGAAATTAACCTTAAACATGCCTTCAACGAACACGTTTCCCCCGACATGTCATTTGAACAATTCAAGAAAATGTGCTCTGAATGCTGGAATGATAAATATGGCGCTTTGGTTATTGTTAAAGACTTTGATTTACAAGATGGTAGATATCGTAAAGGATTCGATATGTATATAAAAATATAATAATTATTTAACCATTCATTTTTCATTATGATGTCATCTGATGCAGACGCTGTGCGAAAACGAAAAATTGCAGATCTGAAACGAATGATTAGAAAAAAGTATTTATCTTTTAAACTGAACAAAACTGAGCATGATGAGACACTAAATAGAATTTTCAAACCTATATCTAATCCACTCAAAGATATCGTAAATATTATGAATACATCTAAGACAAACAAGCAGATTACAGCAACCCTACCTCCACCACCACCACAGCCCACATCATCTGAAGAGAAAAAAGAACATGTCCCCAATTTTATCAGTGATGAAGAATTATACAGTTGTGATCCGAAAAATGAATCAGTATTTACGGATGATGATGATGATGGTGAACCTCAAGTGAATACTAGTGAACATTTCTCACCACGAACAGTCAACGAGTACATCGAACAATATCCTACAATGGGTCGACCATGTGTCATCGATTTCTTTAACGAAGACTCACAAATCGATGATTTGTACGGTCCAAAGTATAATGCTGAAAACGATCAGTGGACTCTGGGGAATAAACGCATAAACTTTGACGCAAAAAACGGAGATATATTCGTAGAAGGAGATAAAGGATGGGATAGAATACCTGCTACTCCAGGTCTTTACCAATTACTTTTCTACCAACATCCCAAATATATCGAAGATGATTTACCTACATACAAAATATTATTGGAACGAACGGGGGTTCATTTGAAAAAAGATAGAACACTAAAAGGTTCTCAGCGGTGGAAATATATTAATATTATTAAAAAGCAATTTATTATAAGACGAAACACTACCACTAACATCGTAGGTAAAGGATTACCTGATCACATCATGACCTATAATGATAAAGATATAGAGTACGTTTACTGGGACGATGTAAACGAGATTGTTGAAAGACTTAGAGAGTTAATAGCTTCCAAGGATGCAGGTAACACTTCCAATGATAATGAGATTGTTGCCATTATACATGAACTTCGTGAAGCCGATTATATACATTAACCATCGATTGATTTATGTTCATTTTCAAAATGAGTCTCGACAAGTTTGGTCGACATTCTGACGCATATAAAAAGAAGTATGATACAAATCTCGAAGCACGATTTAAAAAAATCGAAATAGCTCAATTGTCGTTGAACACAAGTATTCAGCAAATACATGATAAAATAAAATCCTTGATAAATAATGGATCAACTCAAAAGTATGTGGATAATGCAATAGAATCAAATAGAAAATTTATAGTAAACATACTTGACAAAAAAATGAAAGATACATTGGATGAAATACATAGAAACTATGATTCAAGGATTGCTACTCTCAATACAAACATTCCCATAAAAAAATATGTCGATAATCTCGTTTCATCGACAAATATCAGCAGACAGATACACCAATTCGCAGAAAAGTATCACACAAAGTGTCTAATCAGCTTTAGGAGCACGAAGAAATTCAACAAGAACTTTTACGTTTTGGATACGGAAGGTACGGCTTTTGTATTCCCTTTTGATTGTAAAATTGAAAATTGTAAACATTATGCTTCTGATGGCAGCGTTTTATTAAAGAATAATATGGAATATCAGTATCAACAGTTAAACGGCCTTAGCATAAAGAAGAACGATAAAATAGAATTCAAATTGGGTAGTAGAGATTATTTTTGTATGGATCTTCTCGTACAGTGTAATTTAGAAGAAGAACAATAATTGACCTTTAGAAAATATATATATATATATATATATATATATATATATATATATATATATATATATAACAAAATAACCTTCTTTGTTCACTATACATCATGTCTGCAGACAGGATTCAACTTGTTAAAGAATTGCATAAACCGATTCGACGAAATTATCCACGTCGACGAACAATAATCAAAGGTCTTGATGACTTATGGCAAATGGATTTAGCCGAAATGAGACCTTATGCAAAGCATAATAAAGGATTTAAAATGATTTTGGTGGTTATCGATTGTTTCTCGAAATTCATGTGGACTCGTCCACTCAAGACGAAAACAGCCGAAGAAATAACACGAGCATTTTCGAGTATTATCAGGAGTCGAACACCAAAAAATCTACAATCAGATCAGGGAACGGAATTTTACAATAGTAAATTCAAATCGCTAATGAAAAAACATAATATCAATCATTATAGTACATTTAGTACGAAGAAAGCTGCAATTGCAGAAAGAGTTATTAGAACGCTCAAAACGAAACTCTATAAACATTTCAGCTTAATTGGGAAATACCAATGGATCGATATTTTACCTCAAATCACAAAGGAATACAACGACACAAAACATAGTAAAACTGGATACAAACCATCAGAGGTGAATCGAAGTAACGAAAAATTGATTTTAAATAAGAAATTCAGTTATTTGAAAATCGCCGGACCCAGAAAATTAAATGTGGGAGATATTGTGCGAATAAGTAAAGCGAAACATGCTTTTGAAAAAGGTTACACTCCCAATTTTACAACTGAACTATTCAAAATTACGAAAGTCAAAATAACGAATCCTGTAACGTATTTGATAGAAGATATGACTGGATCGCCTATTAGAGGTTGTTTCTATGAAGAAGAATTACAAAAAACCAAAAATCCCCACATTTATCTCGTTGAAAAGGTGTTGAAGAGGAAACGTAACAAAATGTACGTTAAATGGTTAGGATTAGATGAAAAACATAACAGTTGGATTAACACTGATGACGTAGTAGTATAGATCACCAGCAACCAATCAACTTTAATTGAGTAGAGGACAGAGATAAACATATAAATTGATCGACATTAGTTTAGAAGTCATCGTAATGAGTAGTCACGATTCTGGGTATTATAGTGTTACAATGTCATGTAGTGATAATAGTAGTTATGATGAAGAACCAAATTATGATCGTGATTTAGATCAAATTGTACTTAATTATGAAATTGCAATAAGGAAAGAAAGACATTATTTATTGCATACAGTTTTCAATGTTGGTCGTCGATTTGAAGTTGGATGTTGCCTGAGTCCTGTCAGAACTTTTGCACCTGCCATCATTTTATCATCGTTTATCGTGGAACCTTCAAAAATGTCATTCAATACTTTAGAATGGGATGAGATCATAGAAGTGCTGCATAAAAGTAACGAGTTATTCTTCAATTCTCCAGATGATGATGTTGTAGATTCTAATCCCATCATGTTGTACCAAGATTTTTGTCAAATAACTAAAGTTATTTATGATAATCAAAAATTTTTGAAAATTCAGAAAGATGATGTAACAGTTTTCCTCGATGAAGAAGAAGTTGTAGAAATTCAACGTGTTCATGAGAATTTGCTTCAACATCACATTTCAATTTTAAATAAGGTGAACTTTTGCGATTTTTATTATAATATCATTAATTTATTAAAAACATTTATATCGAATCCAATATGTGGCTTTTCCAATTGTTTAGATTTAATGTATGCTGTTTGTGATATTTATTCTTATGACAACAGCAGTTTAATAGGAAGAGCACTTAGAGAATATCTGTACTATTACAAAGTCCATGTAATCAATGATTTAACATTATAAAATTATGAAAATATTCTTTGTTTCATTTCACCTCTAACACAAGTAATGCTGATGATGAAAACTTTTATGTTGATTTGGAATCAGTATTGAACATCGAAAGTGAAGGATGTTTCTTTTACTATTAATAATAATTCTACCTTTAGTGGCATCTGAGAAAATTGATGTAAATTATCGAAAGATTTGGATATGTTAACAAGTCGGAACATGATATCACAAATATGTCATCGATTTTAAAAGCTTTCCAAGAGAAATTAAATTTTCCTGTAGATGGCACTCTAAATCCTGCAACTATTCAACTATTAGAGCGACCTCGATGTAGTGTAAATGAAAAGGATCATGATGGTGAACATTCGTATCGCGTTAGAACAAAATGGGAAAAAGACTAACCTAAATCGGTATTTTCCTCAAGCATCACCGTCATATGTTGCTGAAAAGGCATATTTGGCAACAAAATTCCAAATTTACAATTTAAACACCAGTCTAAAGGAACAGCACTTCTTACTCATGTACTACTTATGAAACTTCAAATCGACGTAATAACGTGAAAAATTCTTGAAAACCTGTGGGAAGGAGCTAGGATAAAAAATCAAGTTTCAAGGTTATATGAATATTGTTTTATTAATTGTATTTATATACATATTACATCAAATAAAAAACAGTACATATAACATTAAAGGCAAAATGAAAATTATACATTTGACAGTACATATTAAATATAGTTATACAGATAAAAGCAAAAACTGAGGAATTTGAGCTTGTACAAGAAAACTTGAAATTCTAGTAATACGATTACAATTTATCTTAGTACATAGATCTACCAAACTCTTCATCTGAAAATAAATTCCAATCAATTTATTATAACTCCATAATACTATAATGTCCCCACGGAAGAATGTCATGTGAACCAGGTATCAAATATCTTTTATCATCTGATGGGTTTAAAGCAATTTTTGTCTGTTCAATGGTGTATACATCATGTAACTTTGATAGTATACAACGTTGAGTTGCATGCATGAAACACTCTTCTTGAGGATTTTCTATAAATTTCTGCAAACAGAGAATATAATCATCAAAAGTTATTTTTTTCTTTACCACATTAGACTTAATACCTTTAGCTTTTTTTACATCGTTTTCCTCACCTAACACTCTGAAGGCATACTGTTTAGAACGTAAACCTACAAAATGTGTCATAATTTTTGAGTTATTTTCATCCTTCATAATTCCGGGTACTTTCTTATTAGCTAGAGGAATATCCCACACATTATTTACAGGATAATCACTAGTATCAAAACGGTGAATATCCGCCTTTATTACTTCTTCATATATGTTATTACATTGAATTTCGTATACTAAACTATCAGTATCGGTATAAAGTAATTTACATTGTTCAGGTGAAAATTTGGTCAGCATATAATCATAATGAAATTCATAAACACATATTTTTGAAATATGTAAAATTGCTAATCCTATATAAAGAGGTTTGTCAAATACAATTTTAGTTTTCTTAAGCTCTATAGCCAATCGTTAAATATAACACGACTATGAAATGTGGGACTTGCAATTAAATTTCTAGCTCCTCGTTTGCCATACCACGTTCGAACTAATTTCACTAACCGATGTTTACGCAAATTTTGCATCGTTTTCCCGAATACTGCATTATTCATAAGTTTATACAAATTTTTTTCAAAATTATTTTTTGCGTGGGATCTCATCAAAGTATTCAATTCTATATAAGGCTTCAACCAACAACTTTGCTGAAATTTTAATACCCTATGAACTTTCTTAAGCAATAATCCATGAGCTATAGCTTGCTTTAAATTTTTGTAATGTATAATATAATTTTTTTATTATACAGAGTAGTCATTAATTTCTTTTGTTTAGAATTTGGTGGTGAAATATGTTCTGCACAGAATGGCAGATCTTTGTGTAGATCGTGTTTATTTTTTGGATACTCTAAATCAACCTCGAGCAGGTACCCTTCAGGGGAATCATCTGGAATTTGAGTTATATCAATATTATGATCTACCCATTTAAATCCTCCGTAGGGAAGCTCCTGACTCATAGCCCAACCATAAAGATTATTAATATCTGTATATAAAAGATACTTCACAGGTTTGTTTTCATTATACGTAGGCATATACTTGTTGTTGGCTTCGCCGTATCGATTACAACACTGAGATATTCCACCCCTTATACCTCTTTCAAAAAATAGCAGCATATCAATATCTTGCACTGTCTCTAATTTACAATGAGTATACTTGAGCATACAATCCCAAGTGTAACCAGGAACTATATAATAATGACCAGGATCCAAACCATATGTTTTCCAGCAAGTATCACGAAATGTTTCAAAAACAGACGCTAGAAGTAAAATATCTGTTTTCATATACAAGTCACTGTAATCAGCAAGGGTTTTCATATTAAATGCTGACCAAACTAATTTTGCATGCCTATAGTCAATATCTTTTATATGTTCATCGTTAAGTTTGTTGTAAAAATATTCTTTACTAGGTAATGCAGTTTCATCTAATCGCTTTATATCATCTAAATAATCATAAAAGAAAACACCTTTTCTAGTTAATAAACTAAATTGTTCAGTATTTAGATTAGAAAATTCTTTTCTAAGTGGAATGAAATTTTCTGGTTCTAATGTTGATACCAATGAATCTAATGAACATCCCATAAATCTAAAAGAGTCTATAAATCTAAACCTAATATTTGTATTATTATCCCAGATTGTAAAACTTATGTATTTTTCTTTATTAACAGGTAAAAGTTGAACATAATTTCGGTTAGCTAAATCTCTAATTATGAAATGTGAATCATAACCACTTAGGTTGTGAAAAACTACTGGAATGACAAATGATTTTTTATAATTAAGATTACAGTGGTTGTGAGCAAAACCTCGAAAATTACCTGTTAGGTGACAATGTTCCCTAACAATCTTATCACCTTCCTTAAATATCTCCTCACAAATATGACATTTATCTGAAGCATCTTTTAAATTCACTTCAACATTCATTGGTTTAACATTTTTTAATTTTGACATTACAAATTTTGCAATATTTTCAATTTTATCTACAAACCATAACATACAATCAGAACTTCGATTACTATCATAAAATGACCAGTTATCGTTAAAATTACATTTAAAATATAGTCCAGCACTATAAGCTTTATGTTTTTGATACCTAGCACTTCTCGTTACCGACTGCGAACCATATCCCTTTTGAGATTTTATTCTAGCATCTACATCAATATAAGGAATAAGTAGTGATTCAAAATCTGCATAAATAATAAAAGGTACTTTTTCTTTGTATACACAATTTTTAAACTTGACATATGGATCTTTAGAAAACTCAATTTTACAATTATTATCAATTTTTTCACAATATTTGAAATGGTCATCCAATTTTTCTTGAGAAACAAAATAATTCAAACATCTATCACATATATATTTTTTCCTAGTATTTTTAGAGAGTTGCTTGGATAAAAGTCTTGACAAATCTTTTATCCAAATATAGTGATACTGTATATCATCATTAAAATCATAATCATCATTATCTGACTCTGGTTCGCAATCATTCTTTTTAGGAAAATATTTATTTTGAATAATCAGTAAATTGACATGCTTTTCTCTTTTTTGTTTTGTTAAACGTACTGGCACAACACTAAAATTTGATGGTCTGAAAATTTCCAATTCAAAAACATTAACCGAAATATTAACATTATTTCTTTCGAAAGTTGTAATCTGATTTGGGTGTACAGGAAATGTAAGACCGTTTATGTTCAAAACTTTGCTATAATGAGGATATGAACAAGTACGTGTAGGATTTTTATTAATAACGCAAGGGAACAAAGCTGAAACAATTGCCCAAGCAAAGCATGCATTATCGTCATTCTGAACGTTGATACACGCCTTTCTTTTAGCTATTATGTCTGGTAATTTAATATATGATGATATTCCACTAGCCACCTCGTATTTATTTATATTGATTTCCAGAGATATAATTTTACTTAAGGCCCACCCCGATCCTTCCTCAGAATATTCTGAAAGTTTTCTTAAAATGACATCTCTTACATTAACTGCAAACCATTTTTTAAAGTCAGTTGTCTTATCAATTATTTCATTTTTTGTAGAAAAATATTTATTTTCTGTAATTTCAGTATCACCTGATTTTCTAATAAATTCTGCACAAAAACAAGTATTTACTTTCAACATATTGCATTTTTTTAATGCGTTTTTCATTCTAGTGCTGAAAAGAAACAACGAATCATCAAAAAACTGTAAGATATCTTTATGAGATTTATTTATAATAATCCCGGTTCGAACTCTCCTTTCAAAAATTGAATTAATATCTTCCCATTTTACTCTATTACTTCTTTTTTTATTATTAATAGTAAGCCCCTTTCCAGATTTACTTAGATTCTGAATTATTGTTCTAAACCGCTTTAAGTGACCCAAGATGGTTTGTAGTTTACGTAATGTACCAATGGTTAGATCCCCATCACGTATTGCTAAGTAGCAAAGTCTAATGTGGCATTTAGCTTGTTTTGACCATTTTTCTATATCATAAATAGTACAATTTTTTTTTGAAATAAAATATTTTCAATTGCTCGAAACTTTTTAACAATATTATCAGTCAGGAGAGCTATTTCCTCAGAATTCATTTTCAAAAAATTATAAAAACTTACGATTTTGAAAACTGAAGCTGTTCACCTGTGTCCAGATTATTTTTCAAGGTGTTGAAATTCAATATGTACTGTTTTGTTATGTTTTTATACATTCTCCTCTATTTTGAAGAGGGTCCTAGGGGAAACCCTTTGGAAAGTTTGAAGTCCTAGGAATGTAATGCTGAACTTCCCCGGCGTAAATTGATTTACATGCGACGCAAATGCATCCGTCACTCTTTTGGGGAGAAATACTATATTTTCGTCCAGCTCCAGAAGTATTTGGACTCCAAATTGCCCCTGGTGCACCTTTGCGCTGTTTATTCTATGTGGTGTATCCCTTGGTAAATCTTTCAGTTTTATAACGGGTTTTATTTCTGCAAAAGCAGTGCTTATTGTATTAATCTCATTTAAAAAATTCATCTGTAATAAAGAAAGAATTATTTGAAAAGATAACAGAATAATAATAATAATAATTTAACAATTAAGTTTTTTGAAATAGTTAAAGATGAATGAAAAAAAAATAGTAAACTTACTATGAATTGTGGAACCTTAAACGACAACTTTTCACTGGAACCCTAAGTACAGTCTATTGTCTAGTATTTACTGTGAGCACTATTTAAAAGAATATTTAATTATAGAGGGGATGCACAAGTCCAATGAGTTATTTTTGATATCATCATCCTATTTCCAGAAAACTATATTTTTCTACGATTTCGTACAATCTAATCTGTTACTAACAATTATAAACTAGAAATCATGACATTCCAATCTTATCATATTTTGAAACAAGTCCGCTATTGTCTGAATAAATGATTTGGTTTGCACGTGTTTGCTAGCTATTGTAAAATATTACCCACTAAGCGAATTTAATATAATGCGAGATTTCATTTATTACAATATAAAAAACCTTCTATAAAATGATATGAATTCACACACATATCCGTTTTAAAAAAAGTTGGTTATCGATCTAATAACATTCCTTTGAGAATTTCAAAATATTGTACCAATGGTTAGATCCCCATCACTTATTGCTAAGTTGCAACGTCTAATGTGGTTGCTGTAATCTGTTTGTTTGTCTTAGATGTATTCATAATAATGCGAGATTTCATTTATTACAATATAAAAAACCTTCTATAAAATGATATGAATTCACACACATATCCGTTTTAAAAAAAATGTTGGTTATCAATCTAATAACATTCCTTTGAGAATTTCAAAATATAGAACCCTTAACTGCATAGCCCCTCCCCCTCGTAAGCACTACCCCTCATCTCTTACACACACACACAATCCTCCATATATTTTCTTTCTTCTAATTACTTCTTGTATACATCCTTATTTACTTTTTACGCAACCCCCCCGTAGACGCTACCCTTAAAAGCCTCTTCGCTTCTTCTAAATCACCCTCTACCTTATACACGTAAAAACATACACACTTATTTACTTTTTGCATAACCCCCGTTCTTGTATACACCCTTATTTACGTAATCCCCGTAGACGCTCCCCTCCCCCGTAGACGCTACCCTTAAAACCCTCTTCGCTTCTTCTAAATCACCCTCTACCTTATACACGTAAAAACAAACACACTTTTTGCATAACCCCCGTTCTTGTATACACCCTTGCGTAATCCCCGTAGACGCTACCCTTAAAAACCCCTTCGCTTCTTCTAAACCACCCTCTACCTTATACACGTAACAACATACACACTTATTTACTTTCTGCATAACCCCCGTAGCCGCTACCGTCATTATCCCAAAAATTTTGGCAATTGGCCCAGGCCAAACCCCCAAAAAACTTTTTGCATAACCCCCGTAGACGCTACCCTTAAAAACCCCTTCGCTCCTTCTAAACCACCCTCTACCTTATACACGTAACAACATACACACTTATTCACTTTTTGCATAACCCCCGTACACCCTTACTTGCGTAATCCCCGTAGACGCTACCCTTAAAAACCCCTTCGCTTCTTCTAAACCACCCTCTACCTTATACACGTAACAACATACACACTTTTTGCATAACCCCCGTAGACGCTACCGTCATTACTTGCTAACCATCTAGAGACTTCTTTTACTTCTTGTAAACCCTCTGGAAACTTCTTCCTATCGGTAACCACCCATAGGCCATCCGCCTGTTCATCCGATAAAGTGTCACAGAACATACGTGTATTACCTACTTCTGTTTGTGAAATAGTCTAATAAAATTCCACTCGTGATTGAATTTATCTCATAAGTCTGTCTCTCATTTATGATCTCAACTGAATTGATTCGAGAAAACACCACTCGTCCTGCGGACTCGAGGTGTTTTCTCGAAACAATTCAGTTTCGTTCAACAATGAATCGACAGACTTATCGCGAAAATTCAATCACTTGTGGTATTACCACTGAAAATTGAACGCAAATAATGACGATGCAATAAAAATTGCAACAATCAACAAGCGACTGATATGGGTACTCAATAATTTGAACTTTTATTTATTAAAACGTTTCTATTACTTTGAATCAATCGAATCTTTGCGAAGAAAATCTATTTGGACCGTCGTGAATCGAATTTTGAATGATACACTTTCCATATAACCTCTATTAATGAAACTTATTGTTAAAGAGATTCCAGAAAACAATTTGTTAAAAACAAATTGTAGACAAGTAGACAATTTAATTAATAATAACATTGCTCTCTTTCACAATATTGATAAAGTTAATAGTTTTAAGATAAACGGTAAATAATGATTCAGAATACATGGATCAAAAGTACCCAAATTTAAGATTTTTCGAACCATTGAAAAATCATATCTCTAAAAATATTAACTTTATCGTGAAAAGTCATAGAGCATTTTTACTTTTCCGCCCAACCTATCTAATATGCGAGAAAAGTATTGGTTTACCCCAAAAAAAGTTGGAATTTTGAAATTTTTTTTAGTCATTCTTACGTTTTCCATCAACAACCATACGAAAAAACGGATTCTAGAAACAAAATCATGTGTGTATGTCGTCGTCGTCGTTGTTGTCGTTGTCGTCGGCCACTTTTCCGTACATGTATTGTTAGCACGATACAGCCTCCGGAGTGCAATAAGTCACCAATTTTATGATGGAATTTTGTTAAGGACATATCACATATGAACCCTATTGATTTTCAGCTCACAGGAACATATAGAAGTGATCAACTTCATGATTGGATATTATTCAGAGCGTCTCAATGACGAACCCTATTGATATTCAGCTCACTTAAGCCAGTCCAACGGGTGCTATGGTAACTGAAGTACCAAATTTTTGGAGAATGTTCAGTTTGTTAGCACGATACAGCCTCCAGAGAGTATACGATTGATCAATTTTATGATTGAATATTGTTCAAAGTGTCTCAAACATGTACTCTATCGATTTTCAGTTGACTAGAGCGAGTACAGCGGGTACTATAAATCCAGATATACTGAATTTTTGGTTATTTTTGAAAAATTTCGGTTTGTTAGCACGATACATCCCTCGAAGTGAATACAAGTAACAATTTTATGATAGAAAATTGTGCAGGGCTACAGATGCGGAAAAGTTAGTTTTAATCTTTAAAACCGTTTATTTATATGTGTATCAATAAAAAAATTGATAAAATAGTCCGGTTGAAAAATAACATTTAGGGGAGCCTGTGGCTGGTTAACGCACCTCTATTTTTTTTAAAATAGTAGACTTGGCAACGTCGTCGACCGGTTTGTCTTGAAGCCGCCATTAGAAACCACTCTCGAACGTTCGTTTCAGTTTGATTGCATCAGTGGTGTTGTGTACAGTGCGGTTCGTTGTTTTTTGGCAGTGGTAAGTAATTTTTTACAGTTTTTGTTCTAGAAACTTTATTTTCAAAGATAATTGAGATCCGTTTGATGCTACATAAAGCTTCAACCGTCCCAAACAAGAACTGTTAAATAGATTTTCTAAGAATAAAATATTATAGGTGCAGTTGCATCACACATACAAAAACGTGGTCAGGGACTGGTTGACGTATGCGTCAACCAAACCCGAGTTTAAAATAAAATATTTTAATTTTTGTTTCATATTGTAGCGAGTAGCGTTCTCGTAAACGAACATCAGAAAGGGGTATCACTCCACCAGATATCATGCTGAGGGTTAGAGAGGTTAAAATGAACAACAAATCCATCAGGGCAACTGCAAAAGACTTTGAGATACCGGAGGCAACTTTGAGATGTTTTTGCAAAAAATTTACTGAGGAAGAAATTGATGGTGATGCCGCAATAACGACAAAAGTTGGATATTACAGGAATCGCCAGGTATATTATATTTTAAATTATTTTTGAAAATATTAAAGCTTCAAAAAATGCCTTACGTCTTTTATAATTTTTAGGTGTTCACAGTTCAACAAGAAAATCATTTGGAGGAATACCTTAAAACGGTGAGAGGTATATATTTTGGATTGTCTGTCAGAGAAATAAGAAAATTCGCGTATGATTATGCCACTCCTTTGCGCATTAAATACCCTAAATTCTGGAACGTGACAAAAATGGCTGGAGAGGATTGGTTTACATACTACATGAAACGACATCGTACTCTTTCGGTAAGAACTCCAGGAGCAACCTGCTTAGCTCGCGCTTCTAGTTTCAATGTTCTTTGACAACTTGAAAACGGTCCTCAATTGCCTAAAATTAGAAGCAGCACAAATATGGAACATGGATTAAACTGGGATTATGACCGTACAAAAGCCTAACCGAATTGTTGGCAGGCGTGGATATAAGCAGGTGGGACGCGTAACCTCCCAGGAACGCGGCACCTTAGTTACTATGGCTTTGGCGGTATCTGCAATGGGAAATTCTGTCCTGCCGTTCTTTGTTTTTCCAAGGGTTAACTTAAAAGAACATTTTCTCACTAATGGCCCTCCTGGAGCAGTTGGAAGCGCAAATCCTTTAGGTTGGAAGAAAAAAGAGCACTTTTTGGAGTTTGCTAAGCATTTTGTCAAGCACGTTGGTTGTTCTAAAGAGAGACCGGTACTACTTTTGCTAGACAATCATGATTCGCATTTGTCTGTAGCTGCCCTTGATTGTCTAGAAAGTAAAGGTGTAACGGCTTTGTCATTTCCAGCCCATTGCTCACGTAAGCTCCAGCCTCTCGATCGGTCTGTCTATGGACCATTAAAACATTACGTTAATTCAGCCAGTGACTCCTGGATCACTAGCAATCCCGGATGCACGATGTCAATATACGATGTCCCTCTAATAGTTCGAGACTCACTGCCACTGGCCACTAGCAGCAATACCGAAAAATATTATGGCGGGATTCAAGGTGTCTGGAATTAGCTCTTTCAATAGAGACGTTTTTGACGATCAAGAGTTTTTACCAGGATATGCAACTGACCGTCCCGATCCCGCAGAAACTGATGCTGACAAGGACGTGGTTCCAGTTCAGCTAAACTCGATTTTAAAATCACGACCGGGGTGTTCATAGGAACCTGATGATCTCAACCAGCCAGATGCTCCAAAGATATAGTGTTAGCAAAAAGTCCACTGCCTGGGAAAGAAAACAACATTTCAACTAACAGTTCTATTCAAGACAAAAATGAGATCTCGCCTCCTACTGTAAGTCCATTTTAATTGAAACCGCTACCAAAAGCCGGACCTAGAAAACAGGAGGCTAAACCTAATAGAAGAAAGCGTGTGACAGCAATTCTAACTGAAACGCCAATAAAAGATGCTCTTGAAGAACAAGAGAAAAATGTAAAGTCTGTTAAAAGAAATATTTGCTCAAATAAGAAGTCCGATGCAAAAGAGAAAAAACAAAAAAAAGGAAAATAGTCAAAGACGATGATGAGACCGTTGAAGAGGAATGCTTTTGCCTTTATTGCACATATAAAAAATAGTGCCTCATCCGAAAAATGGATCCGGTGCACTAGTTGCGAAATGTGGGCACATGAAGCTTGTGCTGGGGAACCTGGCGTCTCCTTTGTTTGTGTAAACTGTGAAAGCGAATAATGACTTATATTTTTCTTTAAACTATGATATTAAATTTGTTGATTAAGTTACCTTTTTTAGAATTAATGCATGTTTTGTTCCTTGGTAAGTTACATTTTTTATGTTTGTTCTTTGGGGAGTTACCATTTTTAGAATTTAATATAATTTTTTTTTATTTGGATTATAACAGATGTTTTACTTTACTTTTTTGTCTGCGTCAACCAACCCCATGGTATGCGTCAACCAACCCCGGCCCGGGGCTGGTGGACGCACCCTGACATCCATCTTTACAAAAAAATTTATACCTAAACTATTGCTAAAATTTTTTTTTCTTGTCTAATATGAAAGATAAAACATTAAACTTTCCTATTTGGTACCAAAAGCACACCAAAACTTAATAATGTGTAAGCTAAAAATAAAAATACAAAAAAAGCGTCAACCAGCCCCGGGCTCCCCTACTTCCAATTATTGTTTAAACAATTTCGGTTTAAACAATATGGCACGGGGTTTCCCCATGGCAATATGCATTTATATCATCAGTAAGGCATTTCAATGAGGATCGCATAAAAAATTGGGGTGGAATAGTTTTCGGGTCTCATGCGCCGATTCCTCCTGGAATAAATGACCTAAACTTATACGCGTTTCATTATGATATTCAAATCGAACTAGTATCATTAATAACTGATTTCAGAATAATGCAACTTAATTACACATATAATTTGGTGGAATTCAAAATATTCAACACAGTTCCATGAGCTGGGAGAAGGAAAAGGCAATATTGATATCA
Source organism: Galeruca laticollis (assembly GCA_963921935.1). NCBI lineage: Eukaryota > Metazoa > Arthropoda > Insecta > Coleoptera > Chrysomelidae > Galeruca > Galeruca laticollis. The sequence continues at coordinate 33,991,320 of OY998185.1, forward strand.
TGCAAGCAAAATGCCGTTCGTATAATTATTTATATGGTTTAAAAATAGATGTAATTTGACGACGTTGTTTCATCCCTAATTTAATATTTTCCGCAAAATTGCCCTTTCGTTATAAATTTATAAATCGCATGACGTCAAAAAGAATCAGACTTGATTAATATAATATCAATCAATACGTTGCTAACAAGTTTCTTCCCAATTTATTCAGGACAACGTTGAGCGACATAAAAAGGTAAAATAGGAACGTTGGAAAGATTTTCCCTATCTGTCAGGTTTTTAAATTGAGTAAGAATATAAAAATATAATTACTTGAAAGGTTTTTAAACATTAAAAGGAAAATATTAAACTACACTGTATTATTTTATAAAAATTATTGAGAGATGGATTGAAACACGTCTCGTATCTTTGATTAAGGGATTCAGTATATAATCTCTTGACTATTTCCATTTCCGTGTTAATATTGGCAACCAAAATGCAATTTTCAGTCCGCCATTGACGGAAACCTTCCAATCAATAGGAAATTCCATACTCTAAAATTTTATATGAACTTTTGACTGTGAAACCATTAAACAAGCTTTTGGTCGTTACCCTGGGTGGGTACAAATCTCATATTAACAACCGGAAACGAAATGTTCAAATTGAAGGAACTGGTCCAGCCTGTTAACCAATAGCAAGGATCAGACCTAGGTATATTATTATTTATAAATTAAAATAGGAAGCTGAAGGTGTGTAGAAAAACCATTTTCTTCACGAACGATACTCTAATCACCTGAAGCTATCGTAATGGTAAAACTCTACATTGGTCTGTCATTGTTTTGTTGGAAAATAATGGTCAGTGTATTAGAATAAATTGTATAATTCCTAATATCTAACTAATAGTACGGTTTCTGTAATCTATTCGATTACACGCTGTTCAATGATCAGCTGTTTTGGTTAAAAATTAATTGAATTGTACATGTTTGGGAAAATATAGGATCGGATAATAGCGAATAGCGAATAAATCTATAGTGTTAAAACAAAATGACGCTTATCAAGTAATGTTCAAATAGAAAAAGGTAATAACCCAATTTGCCTTTGGTTTTTTGTTTCTAGTTACTATAAATGTGTTAATAACATTTTAAAACAAATAAATATCTTATTTATTATATCAAATTTGAACAGAGCGTACAAAATTACCTAGGAATGTTAACTTTTAGGTTTAGATATTTTTTCTTATGAGTTTTAGTATTTAAACTATTTTAAACCTCAGTTCTGAAAACTTGTAAATTTCGAGTAACTAGGTTTTACTATTGCACGCGAGATCTTTCCGTTAAGGTTATTGCGATCCAAGATTAGGATCGCAGCGCTACCTAACTGTCAAGTCGAAACTACTGTAGACGTGATAAAATTCTTTGTTTATGTAGTGTTAATAGTGTGGTTTATTATTTTACACCCTTCTAAGAATTATATTTTCTTTTATAAATAATCAACAGACTTTTCTTAGACAATATTGAAGAACATATTCATAATAAACAGGCAGTTTAAGCAATATAACTGCTGTTTTCTTCAATTTCCGCCGTTATACCTGAACAATTTCACCTGGGGGAATGTTTCCATTATGGACCTCCGCCTATGATGGACCACAAGTTGTATTTTCAAATTTACCGCGCATCACGGACTACCGACATCTTGGTTAGGACGATTGACGATTAAAACCAGTTGTTTACAAGCGTTCATGCGAATATAAGTCGTTTAGGTAACAACAAAAAATTAAGTCAAAACTGGTAAATATTGATATAACAATGTGGCTTGGCATGAGGTGAAATAATTTTTTTATGGTCAGTTAGAATCTGCTTTTGTTACTACAACTTACAGAAACTGTTTCATGTTGACTGTAAATGTATTTTGCTTTGCGGGAAAGGCAGTGACTCAATTTAAAATAGCAAGTCTTCTCAATCAAGCCTATTTGAAAAGTGCCGTACCATCAAATGCAATAAACTCGTTTGAAAAGACTAGCATATATCCTTTCCATCGCTTTTTTTTTGAGGACTGGCAGTTTGCACCAGCTTTAGCAACTAATAAGCAGATTTCCGAGAAACCGCCTGTCAGCAACGAGAACCAAATGGAATTAGAGATTCAAGATGAACACATCTGGTCACAACTTGTCTTCATCGTCAGTTCTTGACAACTCTGCGAGAGAAATTTCACTTCCTCTCGAAGCATCAGCTATTAGTACTCATAGAAGAAAAACCAGAAAACGTGGAAAAACTGGTCATTTGAATTTAACACCAAAAATGCATGAACTTAAAGTAAAAGTGATTGTAAAGGAAATTAAACTAAGGAAACAACAAAGCAGAGCAGCTAAAAGCCAACTTGTCATTTCAAATGACGACAATTCTAATGATGGATACATCTTAGAAGAATATTTAGTGCAAGAAGAAGACGTTTTCCATCAACGACAACACGAAAAAACGGTTTTTAGAAAAAAAATCCTGTGTGTATGTCGTCGTCGTCGTTGTCGTCGGCCACTTTTCCTAACATGTCTTGTTTGCACGATACTGCCTACGGAGTGCAATAAGTCAGTAATTTTATGATTGAATATTGTCAAGGACATGTCACAGATGAACAGGTGCTACAGTACTCTAAGTACGATATTTTTGTCATTTTTGGAGAAGCTTCAATTTGTTAGCACGATACAGCCTCCGGAGTATATAAAACTGACCAATTTTATAATTGGATAATATTCAGAGCATCTCCAAGATGAACCCTATCGATATTCAGCTCATTACAGCTAGTACAACAGCTGCTATGGTACTTGAAGTACCAAATTTTTGTCATTTTGGGAGAATTTTCAGTTTGTTAGCACGATACAGCCTCCAGAGAGTATACGATTGATCAATTTTATGATTGAATATTGTCCAAGGTGTCTCACAGATGTACCCTACTGATTTTCAGTTAACTAGAGCGTGTACAGCGGGTCCTATAAATCCACATATACTAAATTTTTGGTTATTTTTGAAGAAATTCGGTTTGTTAGCACGATACATCCCCCGAAGTGTATACAAGTAACAATTTTATCATAGAATATTGTTCGGGGCCACAAATGTGGAAAAGTTAGTTTTAATCTTTAAAACCGTTTATTTCTGTTTTATTGAAGCAAAAAAAATTATTTTCGTTCATTCAATGTTACTTTTTTCTTGCTACAACTATAATTCCGTTTAATAAACCTTTCAAAATAATTTTATTTGTTTTATTTTTTAGGGGGCCGACATAGGCACATATGCGCCAATGATGGACCCCTTGGCTTCATAAAAAAATCTGGCACTATTAAGAAGACAATTAATTGTTAACAAATTCACCCTACACTATGATCATATTTGTATTGAGTAAAGATTTACATAAAAAGAAAATTAATAACTACAAAAGCAAAAAAAATATAATGAAATTTCCTTAAGGTGTTCATCAAAGGCACACATAAATAGTATATTGCAAATGAAAATATGGAGTTCGATGACAACATACTTCTTGGAATGTAATCTTGTTCTTTAAAATGTAATGGACACCCAACATATATTTCAATATGGGTTTTCCACATCTCAATTTACTTTGTCAAGTTTTTCTTTCGTCTACCATTTTGAATTCTCCATTTTAATTTTTTATTTGTATTGAAAACCTTCCATTCTCAGGGATTTGAAGGAAGCCCAATAGTACGTCTTCATTTTTTATCGATTTGCACTGAGGTACTGAGCAATATTCAAGACTTTTGTCGCTAATTTTCAATAAAAAATATAAAAATCGTTTCTTAAATTTAACCTAACACATGAAAATACAATATAAAATAAGAAAAACAATGTCCAAAACGCACGAATCAAATGAAACAAGTGGTAAACAAGTATCGAATCCAATCTAATCACACATATAATCATAAAACTGTACCTCTTAGTGAAGTTCCCATTAACCACGTTGTGGCGTATCGCTTAGCAACAGATCCCAATACTGCTACTGATACATGACTCACTACACATACCCTCGAAGTGTTAATTGTTTTTTTATAATGTTAGCATACAATAACTCCAGACTCGACACTGAAAACGTTTTTTGAAATTGTAAGAAGTTGATTCAAAGATATTTTAGTTGATTGTTATTGTTCTGTCTTAGTAAACAAGAGTTTTTTTAATATATATTTTTTACCAATTTCAGAATAAAGTCAGTGATACTCTGAATGGAATCCACAGTTAATGATGTTTGAAGAATGTTTCGGAAACGGGCCATTCATATTCAGAATCAACGAAAATGGCGGCGGACCAATGCTTTTAATGCAGGTAACTTTTCAGCATATGATAATTGTTTATTACAAGAAAAAAATGAATTTTCGTTTGACTAGATATTTTAGATGAGGTCTGTGTCAAATTTCGAAAAACCTTCACCAGATGGAGATGTTTCACTTGTGTGCCGCATAAAACAGTTGGAATTGACATAGAATAAAGCTGTTAATAGCAAAAACCAATTTTTTCAACCTAACATAGAACTCCTTTTGGACTTACAATGAACCTGTACCCAAATATGTTGTCTTCATCAACCTAACCACTATGCAAATAAATATTACAGTTATGTTAATTCAACATCACATTGTGATATTGTTCTTCCTTTTTTTCCTCTTGTTTTCATCACATGCACATCTATACAACCGCTTATGCCCAGCTTGTGGCTGTTAACTTTTGTGATGTTTCAACTTAACTTCTCAGTGATGTTAAAGCGCTGCCTTTTTATATTACTGTGATGTTACTAGAACTTCCTCAAAAGGAAGTCTTTATAACGAAAAAAAAACAACATTTCTGTTACATGCCTTTTAACTTCTTGTCAATGTTAATGCAATGTCTAAAAAATAACATCTTATCAATGATCTAAATGCAACATATCAAAAACAATACAGTGTATTCGCTTAGATGTTGTATGGACATTACTAAAACCTCTAAATAAACATACCTTGAACATTCTAGATGGCATCTTATAGATGTTTCTGTGCCTAATCAGCAAATACAGGGTGAACAACTAAGAACGCCGGCTGTCGGCCATATTTCAAAAAATAATCATGGTACAACTTTAAAAAATACCTTCAGGAAAATGACCCTGAAAAATCGCTGGAAACTGTTTTTGAGTTCCTAAAATATCTGCTATGGGGTGGAATGAACACTTAAAAACATAATACTGTGATTATCTACAAAAAAGGCATACTTAAGGTATCCTACAAATACAATTATTGATATATTGATGAGATTATGAAAAAAAGTAATAAGGGACTTTTTGTACTTATTCTTCAAATAAGGGGGGGGAAGGTTCAACCTAAAAAACGAATGTAACACTTTTTTGTTTTTTAATCGATTTCAATGTTTTTGGCGTCATTTAAAAGAGTTTTTCCTCTTTAATAAGATATGCTTAACAAAAATAACAAAATTGAACAATTTGGTCAACGCTATGTGAAAAAGTCGACAATTTTTCCATTTTCTCGGAAATTTCAAATGTAATGAGATATTTTTTAAATTCTGATGAAAAGGGATTTACGTTATCAGATATAAAAATTGAGAAAATGCTTCAATTTACATTTGAAATTTCCGAGTGAATACAAAATTTTGTTATCCATCTTATTATCAGAAAAACTCTGTTTAATGCAGCTAAAATCATTAATATCGGTTAAAAAACGAGAAAGTTATACATTTGTTCATAAGTTTGAACCTGCCCACCCATTATTTGAAGGATAATGGCGAAAAATCTTCTTAATTAAATTTTTTCATAATCTCTTCAAGATTTCAAAAATTGTATTTTTAGGACACCTTCAATATGTTTTTTTGGAGTATTATGTTTTCGAGTGTGCATTCCACCCCTAGCGGATATTTTAGAGACAGCAAAATATTTTCCAGCAATTTTTCAGTATCACTTACCTAAAGGTAATTTTTTTGAAAGTTGTACCATGATTCTTTTCTGAGATGTGGCTCACAGTCGTTCCTTATTGTTCACCCTGTACATTTAAAATAAAATAGCAAAAAAGCAATAAAGGATTTAAAACGTTTATTCACTTTTAATGAACAGTACAGTACAAAATTAGAAAAAAAAATATCTTGTCCAGGAATCCAACCTAAAAAAAAATAAAATTGTGTAAGCATATTACATAACAAGCATGGAAAGTGGAAACTATTGAAAGCATTCAGTGAAAGCAAGGAATAAAAAAGGGTATATTAATCTGTAGTTGCCATAATGTAACATACTTTGAATCTGAATTAATAAATATTAACGGATACACATACATTACAGCTAGATTACAGAAAATTTATTAGAATAGTTTTTTAATAATATTAAAACTAATAAAAATTTTTAACCATAAAGATTTTATGAAACATTACGTTAAATCAACAAATCCAATCTGATTAGAGAAAATTCTATCGTTTACTTACGATTACTTTTTCTTACGCAAGAGTAGCTGTTTCAAGTGCCTCAACCATTCCATAACGTACACTTCAAAATCCTTATCTGTGAAACATTTAAAGGTGTTCTGAACAGCAGCTAATAAAACAATTACTTTAGATCAAATTGTGCCCATAGAGACCTTTGATCGATCATCATAAACTACATCAAACTGGATTTTCAACCAATTCACTGGGACCCATTTTCCACAAGATACATGCGGGGCTCTTCAAAGGAATAACAACATATTTTATTTCGAGAAGTGACTTTTCATGATTTACCTTCTATTACATGCCTCACTCTGTTTCGCAGGTAAATTCAGGTGTGCCATGGAAATTCATAATTCTTTTCTGTATAAAATGATACACTATTCTCATCTTGTTATTTTCATTCTGAAATATATTGTATATTAACATCGTGGAATTGTAACTTAATGAAAACGAAGCATTATTAATACACTGTATACAAAAAAACTACTTATGAAGAAGATATATGAACACATTATCAAGATAAATGAGTTTATAATTAATTGTATCCAATAGCCGTGTTTCTACAATAATAAATAATTGTTGACTGGAGCATTCAGTGCCATAAGTTACATATTCTTCAACTAGATTAATATAGGTACCATTGTAAGGGACAGCTTTTTAACAGTAATATCTGTTTAAGTCTTAAATAGTCTATAATTGTTCACAAGAATTGTTAGTATTAATGTTAAAATTTTCTAAACCTGCAATACTATATTGATGGCTATGACTGTTACTACAAAAACTAGAACTAGAGATACTCGTTTCGATAATATTTGTACTGTTTAATACAATGTCTATATCAGACTATCTGAAATAGTCATTCCCCTTTCTTTAAATAATTACCAACTATTTGTTTTTTATTTTATTTATGTAAGTAGCTTATGAAACATCTTAACATTGAAAATATTTTCGTCTAGATTCAAATCCCTGCCAACATATGAGCATGTATTAATAATAATATCTATCCTATTTCAATATTAAGTTTTTTGTAGGGTATAATACATCTCTAGGATTTGAAATATTGTGAATCGTTTTCAAAATATACTTACTAACTAAAATATCTTAAAAGTTGAAAAAACCCTTATTTTGTAAACTTTATTATATAATGTTAGTGTATAATTCCGCCACCTGGAATTTCAATGTACAATAACCGATTAAAGTTTTGAATGAGTATTAAATTTTAATAATTATGATTTTGGAATAGGTACTTACCGATAACAGCTGTTGTTCGTCCATTATAACGATAATTATAACTAAGCATAGAAACTGAAGCTAAGTAGGAACTAACGAAAACGAAGACCACTTTATTCAAGTACTACTTGCAAAATATGTGGCGCCTGCAAATAAAATATAACACAAGACTGAAAACCATCAGTCATTTCATGCTTGTCTAGTGTTTCCACAGATAATGTTCGTTCGTCAATTCCTCTTCGGTTTTCTTCTTTTTTTTTATGTTACTGTGATGTTTAATATGTGATATTACTGAGAGTTTTATGAACTAACATCATAAAGACGTAATCACACGAACCTACTAAAAATTATTTCGAATGATGTGATATTAACTGCAATATGTGATCATCTTAGAAACATGTTGATTTGTAATATTACAGTAACGTTCTGTATGTGATATTAGTGAGAAGTATACAAATTAACATCGTATTAATGTTTCCTATAGGAAGTTGCTAAAAAGATGTTCATAGGATGTGTATGTAACTGCGAATTCAATTATTATTGTGTACATCAAAAATATGTTTTATTTACATGACACGGATGTTAATATAGTTGGTAATAAAATGAAGACATCTAGGAGATATCTTATTAACGTTTTAAATAAACATCACAAAAAGTCTCTTAGAAGAACATCACAAAAAAGACTTGTTATATTTCTTGTTTAGTGGGTATAATTAACCTATAATCTTTTGGCTTACCATCGCAAAATTCTTTCTCAGTTTTCTGATTATGTCGTAGTGTCATTTATTACATGTGAATTATATCTCAAATAATAAGAATGGGTCAGTTCATTGGATCATTAAGGATAATTGGAACTTTGCCAGTAAATGCTACATTGTGATGTTTATTTCATGAAAACTAGCTCATTAAATACTGAGTTTAAGGTGATGAGGTTTCGGAACCGCTAATAGAGAGATTTGCCAATTGCAATACCGCATACGGTGCGGTATTTATGTTGCGGTATTTTAATAACGCATTATTTAAAATTGATTTGGAAATAAGAGCTATTGCCATCACTGTTATTTAATAACGTAGCGGTGCGTTATGTAGGAAGTAACATAACCTGTCTTTTTTTGTACTTATAATTTTTTTAAAGTTAAAACTAAAAACCAAATACAGTTATTATATGCATACTTGATGAGATTAAATGTAATTAAGAATGCATGGAATTCTTAGCTGGAGCTAATGAAAATGCTATTGAATATGTGATTTTGTATAATATAATAGGAGTGGAGCAAAATTTTAAATGGATATCACCAAGGCCCTATGATTGAATTTGATTTGGATAATATGCAAGAAGATAATGTGAAACACAATTTTATGTTTAGAAGGGAAGATATTTCTAAATTGACAGAGGCTCTTGAAATCATTGAAACAATCTATAGTTGCACTCGTAGTTCTGTTATAGTTGAGTGTTAGTATTATAAGGTACAAAGGCAAACCTAGGTATGTATATTGCTTTATCTCCTTCACATATTTTATTGGCACTTTTAGGAGTTACTAGACATACTTTTGAAAAGAGTTGCATAACGCAAGCAACAACACATGTCACATACTAAACATCATCTAAACACGATGATAAACAAAATCGTAACGATAGAAAACCGATGCGTTTTATTTTGAGAACTGCGCAGGACAAAGATGTGTGGTATTTACAATAATGCTCTTCGGTACGTAACAGTAAATTACACGAAGCCCTAACGTTATTAGCATTTGAGACGTAAATAAGTGAATCGCGCATTTGAAATACCGCAAGCGTAATTACCGAAAAACATTTTTACCCAGCAATATCTCTCTTATATAACTAATTTCCTGCGTTACTTCTATTCTACGTGACGTCTCGAACAAAACACATGTAGGTACATTCGTTTACTCGTAAAAGTCGAATTTGTATATTACATTGTAGTTATTTAATATAACTTAACAGACTCATGTATTAAAAATTACGTTTTGGGGCAGCATCTTTTGATTTAAGCTTATTTTATGCAAGTTGTTCACAAAATACTTCTTTGGCATCTGTGATCGAATTTTGTACATGTTCAAGCTGTCAATAACTCAATACTACATTGGTTGTGAATAGCGTGATTCAGAGAATATATTTGTCAAGTATGGACCTGTGTCGTCAATCAATTAGGGAAGGCTCGGTAATGATTGCACCCTTTTCTTCAATTACTGTTTTCAATCTCTAAATTAGCTAGTATATTTATAAAATCAATGGAGCAGGTCAAATATATCTTAATCCAGATAAATTTTACTTTGAAATATAAAAATATTGTTTTTATTGAACTTCTCTCATTTAGTGTGACATCGAATTAACTCATTTGATAATATAGCATACACTATTGAGACATGATGGCACCCGATTATAAAAATATCTAGTATGGTTAAACTTCTAATCTAATTGTGTACGAAAACAAGTAACAATAATTAATCAAATAGAGAAAAGTAACAAAAATATAATTCTGCATGGATTCAGAAAAGAGTTAATAAAAAGTAACAATTCTCAAAATTAGGAAAAAAAAACTTATTCACAATCTTCACAGATAAAATTTTTGGACTTCTTTTCCCGCACAAAGTAGATGGACCCACATTCCACATGACATTTGAGCCACACCTCTCTAGACTTAGACCAAGAATACAGTACGTTACAGTTCAAGCAGAGAGCGTTTTCGTCCTGAACATCTTCAAAATTCGTTTGTATATTTTTTGTGTTGTCATCTCATTTCGTTCATCAATAATTTCCAAATTCCTCTTCGCCGCCATGCCAATTTTGCTCTTGCCTTCTGCTACTTCTCATATCTGGGCATGAATTATTATTCACACCTGACTCAACTTTTCTCTTTGGATACCGTGTTGTCTTCGGGGATGCTGGTGCTTTTTGCAGCGGAGAAATATCGTCTACACTGACGGAAAATTTCGAAGTACTTAGTCTTTAATGAAATTAGCTGTCTCGACCCTAACTTCGTGAAATCTACTCATATTAGTATTCTAAATGAAACTTATAGTTTCCAGATAGTTCCACAATATATTTAAAAAATGTTAAATTTCTAAGAAATTGACAATTGTTTCGATATTAAATATGATCGTCAGAATCACAGAAGTTACATTTCATTTAATGCCTACCGGATGTTTGATAATTATTTTTGGCTAGACCAAGAAGAGAAAGAGAGAGAGAGAAGGAGGAAGAGACTTTATTCTCTACAGTGATGCAAGCAATGTAGGAATTGGATGAGTACTCTCACAGATGCAAGGACAAGAAATAGTGCTGGGATATTTCAGTAAAGTCCTCTCCAAACTAGAACCAAACTACTGCGCCACGTCAATAGAGCTTTGGGCGGTAGAGAAGTTCGTGGAGCACGTTTATCAGTACCTCTATGACTGAGGACTGATCAGGGAGCACTTAAGTGGTTGATGCACTTCAGGAATCCAAAGGGCCAGATCGCTAGATGGATTGAACGACTTCAAGAATACGATTTCAATATCAAACATCGAGAGAAAAGCTGGAGACTCATTTGTCCTGTAAGAAGGCCTGTTGAAATGAATCCTTGAAAACGATGACGGTAACGAGTAGAGAAGACAGCTATCCCCAGAGTGGGAGTATCTGAGGTACTGAGGAAGATACATGGCAGTCCTTCAGGAGGTCATATAGGAGTGAAGAAACCCCTTCAGCGAGTCTGTTAAAGGTTTTATTGGATGAACTGCACCGACGTTGTGAAGGACTGGTGTAAGAAATGTACGACTTGTGCTACGACTAATGGACCACATTACAAACCAAAGGCACCCTTGGGAAAATACAATGTCGGAAGCCTTTTCGAAAGGGTTGCTTTGACATCGCTGGACAATTTCGACGATAGAAAATGGTGGTAAATACGTTCTGGTTGTAATGGATTATTTCACAAAGTGGGTGGAAATTTATGCGGCCTCGAATCAAGAGGCCACAACTATCGCAGATATACTGTTGAACGAATTTATCCGCCGGGAAATTTGTGACAAACTGGGATCTAAGTAGACCAGGATAACAGCGTTGCATCCACAGTCAAATGGAATGGTCGGAAGAATGAACGGTACAATTAGAAAATACCTGTCCAAAGTAGTCTCCAGCCACCAAAAGACTGGGAGCAGTATCTCTCCCCATTTCCATTGGCCTATTGATCTGCCTTCTATGAGTCCACTAGTGAAACACCTGCAAACATCCTGTTTGGACGCGAAATGAGGCTACCTTGTGATCTAGAATTTGGTTGTCGGCCGGAAGAAGATCTAGCGGTAGATTATTACGAGATCCAAATGAGGAGCAAGATGGACTATTTGCAGGAATTGGTTCGAACAAATCTTCAACTTGCCAGCGACAGAATGAAATAACGTTACGACGCGCAAGACACAAAAGGCATTTTTAAAGAAAGGAACAAAGTATGGTTTACAATAACAGAAATAGTGGGAAGGTTCGTACCTAATCAACAAAAATATTAATGACGTCACCTATCGCATTCCCAAGATCCCCAGTGGAAAGCCTAAAGTAGTTCTCTACATCCGACTATATAGCGCCATTCAAAGGAGAGCATGACAAAGAAAAAGAAGTGAACCATACCCGAAAAGAACCTGACCTCGCCTACGAAGAATTCATAGGCGCATATGGAGGTATCGGGAAAGCTGTATGTTGGAATTTACTCTAATTCCAACTGTTCTAATCATATATTTCGAGACACCCTGTACATATGTATTGGCGTAGATGTCGCTGGGTGTCTAGCAGTAACAAATCTCTGCGCGCGCGATTTCATTTTAAACGAGAACAGTAGTAACTTTCGTCGGTAGCACACCGAATGTATGTGTATCTACACGCTGTGACCACCCGATGCTCAAATTTAGTGTTTAGTTCAGTTTTCAGTCGCTCTACATCCAATCACAATTGCATCACTCGCACGTTGTTAATTCTCCCTGCTCTGTATTAAAACGTTCATCAGGTTTTTGATATATTTTTTATTTTAGTGTGATAATTATTTCATGTTAATCGCCAAAATGACAGTGTTGCCAAATATTGGCAGGAACAATTTTTGTGGATAATTTTTCACATATTTATTTATTTTGTCTTATATGGTCTTTCTACTTTCTAAGTGGTATCATTAAAGATCAGTTGAAATTAAACTGACTTTTTATTGGTATTGTTCAACCTTTCGTGGTCAGCGGAGACAGGATAGTGCACTTAAACGTCAACAACCACCTAACCAAAAAATAATACAGTCCACTTAGCTTACTATCCGTCTTCGCTCCCCGACACTGTATATGAAGTCACTTCAGAACAACGACAAGATTTGTTCACGCTCCCAGAAGAGTATTCACTAGCAAGCAACATCTCCGCCAATAACAAGCACGCACGAGGTTTGGCAATCATCTTTCTAAAGAAGTTTTGACAATTTGAAGATCAGATTACAGCCCCTGGCAAGACAATGAGACTCTAGAGCAAAATTCGCGGTACGTCTTCTACCTGGTAACTAAAAACGAATTTCAAGATCGATTCACCTATCGCGATGTGTGGAGAGTACTAAAAAGCGTTCGAGGTCATGTGCTGGAATCCAACGTGAAGAAACTAGCAGTGCCTAGGATAGAGAGCAACCAGTTATATTGGCGAGTCATTAGAAATGTTGTAAAGGCTGTATAAGTACCCGATGAAGACGGTGCCCTGTTATTTCCATACGACCGGAGAGTGTTGAAATGGGTACAGTTGCCGATCTGAGCATCCAGTCAGTGCTACACAGAAGTCCCAGGAGGAACTTCCTTCTAAGTAGGGGGTAATGTTACGAAATCGCTCACTGGTGTAGTCAACGAGACCGACCTTGTTGTAGTTCGGTATCTAAAGCTAAACATTTGACGGGAGTGCATCAATTTTTGGGAAGGCCTATTTTTTGTAATTGTTTATAGAAACATTTCTAAGAAGGTAAATTGTTTGTTGGGAATCATAGTGTAGGAGTTTCAGGAATCCAAATGTTCCAGAAAACGTTTTAAAATATAATATAAGACACACATCGAAGTTATTGAAATTTCGTTCTAGATTTTTTTCAGTTTTGTCTACATTGATTAATAATAACGTATCCTCTCTATCATTAGAGCTGAAATTGTATCTTCCATATTTATTTTGCTTTATGTCTTTGTAGGTTTACTATTTTCAGATAACCCATCAGTTGCGTTTTCAATTCATACTCACTCTCTTCTAATGATTTCCTGATGCAGCTAAAATCCACAAACTTATTTTTTACCTTTCAAGGAAAATGTATTTCAATATAATTTTCCAATTGAACGAGCTCTATTAGTAGATATTTCAGGACATTTAATACCAATCATTAAAATAACGAAACACATTTATTCGAGGAATGAATTGAATAAACATCTTATTCACTTGTCTCAACTTAAAAAATGTTTTTATTACTACTACCTTCCTAACATCAAAACCATCACGCAAACTTCTAAAAGATACTCTGATTAAATAAATATCTCGTATACATACGATTTACTGAATTTGAGAGTTACACGCAACATACAATTGTAACCTTGGCGTTTTCGTATCAGGATTCCCGTTGCAGGAGTTGTCAACTGTTTTATGACGGTTTGTTTCCGTTTTGTGAACTTTTCCGTTCATAATACATACCTTAAGTAGACCTTTGGTGCATCGCAATGTGATATTTTCAGAGCAGTGTAATTAGAAAGCGTATATACTTAGCAGTTTGCAAGTTTTATAGATGAGTATCTCCAAAGAAATGTTTAAATATAAAATGTAATTTGTGTGAGCATTGTTGTGAGCCATGCGATGGCGGAATTTTATATCAAAAGCTGTATTATTACTGTTACAAACACCAACTAATTTATCACTTAAAAAATAAGTCAGAGTACAAACAATAACAAAAACGAAATTTAGGATCTAAATTCTCCACGGTACATAATAAATTTATAAACAACTTATATGATTTCTATTACTAGATACTCAGCTTCGATTAAGTCGATAGCTTGGAATATCAGAAAAAGTGAACTGATAGCAGGGCTTACGTGCTTTGAAAATCATTAGATGATACCGCACGAAATGGTTAACCGATAATTGTCTTCAAATACATCCGCAAAAGTCACTAAATTAGGCCAAATTTGAGACTTTTTTGGATTGGTTACATGAACGATGTGACATTGTGGGAATTTTGTAACAAAACGGGAAAAAAACCTCAATATTTTCAAAGCGAATAATCAATATGGGCGCAGATCACAGGATTAATTTATTGTAGTATAGGGCTTAAACAAGGTCAAAATTGTATTATGGTCTTCTCTATAGCTCTACATCTAAGACTAGAGGGGCAATTAAATCGGAAAAATAATATGAAGCCTTCAGAGTAGCAGCCTTGCATCCGCTGATACACAATAGTTATTTGTAAAACAAGCATCACTATGACCCATTTTGTAGTACGAGTTAAGTTTGCACAACGTACCGCGAAGCCGTGAGTTGCGCAAATTACGAGTCATTGTGACTCAAGTTTCACACAATATTTTTTATAATTCGCATATATTTAATTTTTTTAATAAAATAGAATTACATAATGCCTATCTTTAAATTAGGTGAAGTGGTTTGAATTTAAGTCGGCAAATCTGTAGATTCCTGAATGGTCAGATCATAGATGGTTTTATTCAGCACTTTTGACATATGTTCGAATAATTGTGTAGATTGTAAACAAAATTTCATTTAAGGAAACAAAGAATGATTATTTGTTTAGAAAAGAGCCCAGAATTATTTCTATAATACATATTCACATAGATACCTGGTAATTTATACCCAGAAATCGAACATTATGTATACGTATATATTGATCCTATACAATATAAAAATGAACATTTGACAAATAATTGATGAATAAACGTTAGCGTACTCCATTTATTGATATTTTCAATATATAATTTATTAAAATTTACCTTTAAGACCATTTAATATAATAATTTGCCAGCTAGAACAATGCTAGATCATTTTATAATTTGTTTCAAGTTTTATGTCAAACGTCAAATGAAAATATACACTACATACAATAACCAACTGTATGACACTAAATATTACTAAAAAACTGTTCAAAGAAACTCCATTGCGACACTGTAAACAATGTTATGATGAGATCGAACGTTATGTATACCTTCTGAACGATAATTTATTGGAAAGTAAAAATATTGAAATTATGGTTAGATACAATCTAATTCTTGAGATATTAGATGATCCTAATATAATTGATATAAAAAGAAATGTTATATCTCATGCAATAGAAGATTTGCAGGAACCATTGCCACATGATTATAACGTGAGAAGAAGGAAGTGGTATTCGTGAAAACACAGGAATTATTATGAAGAAATAATTTTAGCGTATAATGTTATGTTATATTACCAGTGTATATATTGTACTAATATAAAAAGATGACAATCTGCAACGTGTTGTGCTCAGAACATGAAAATCGCTTGGAAAAATTATGTCCGCTCACCAAACATGTTGTGTTTCGCTTACTGATCAAAGTGCGTTTACAGAACATTCACCCAACGATAGTGCAACAGTTGTGTTTTCTGACTACAAAATTATGCTGCACAAATGTGTGTCGAGATTCTATTTCTTGATTCTAAAAGCATTTGAATTTGTCCATTATTGACCTAGGTTAACAATAGAAAGAAATATTGACCACTAATAGAGAAATTCAACTTCTCAGTTGGCGAGAAGACGCAATAATTGTCAACTTTATAGTTAGTAAACGAAATAGCTATTTGTATAACAAAGGATGAAAGTGCTATTGCCCGACGCGTAGCGTAGCATCGAGGAGGGACTTTCATGAGACTTGTCTGGGCATCGAGGACGGACATCTAAAATGCTTGGCTAGGCATCGGGGATGTACGTTTTTATTTGTACTTTGAATCACTTGGGATTTGAACTGTCCCTATATATTCCTTGGGTCTAACATAACATTACATGTGAGACTAAGCGACCACTTTAGTCTCGGAATTGCAATAATTATTCCATTGATAACGTGCTATGATGTCACTTTTACTTTTCCTCCCTAGGGAGGGAAAGTACGACTTTGCTCCCTACAATGAGGCCAGGAAATACATACTTTGGATAGAGGTAGGCGGAAAAATTTGTACGACCATGCTATATTCAAGAAAAAACACGTTGGTAAATAATTGTTTATACAGGGATGTGAGTATGGAACGCCTCAATTATCTCGCAAACGCCTTGCACAATTTTTACAAATTTTGGTTTTGTAATATGATCAATATTATATGGGGATATTAGTGTTTCAATTCAACTCACGGTTTCTAATTAATTCTACAATATATTAAAAGTTATTGAGAATACTAAAAAATTGACAATTGTTTCGATAAATCAATATCATCGTCAGAATGACATAAGTTACATTCCATTTGATGCCCACCTGATGTTTAGTAGTTATATTTGGCTAGACCAAGAAGTGACCTAACTTGTGATTGACTTAATATATGTTTATAGGAAAAAGAAGAAGATGTGATATTACAAATATTGAAGCTTAGATATTATTAGCCATATGGTTAATTTTATATGAGGATATTTACACTATTGTCGGAAATTTCGTTTTTATGGAAATGTAATCAACTTTGTTGTTCCAAATGGATCACCCGTAATCTTTGGTTTATGAGTTTCTTAAGAAATGCTGGATATTTTTCATGTAATTTTTCCTATACCTAATTGGCAAACTTTCGATGTTATATCTACATTTGCAATATTTCCGCTTAATTTAAAATAATACATTAAGAGGGCTATGACTGCAACAATAACAACTTTGACGTTTGAATAAACTAATAATGGTGGTGTTTATTGAAGGTTACAATGGATCGATCATCTGAGAGAGAACGATTTGAGATTTTATTGATAATAGAATATTATTGGTGATGTGCAAAGATGTCAACAAGGAACGTGTATCTTTAATATTTATATCCTAACCGAAATCCCATAATAAGGTATATTATGAGAAGGTATCAACCTGATACCGTAAAATATTTTTTCCGCCTACCTCTATTCAAAGTATACATTCCCTGGCCTCGTTGTAGGGAGCAAAGTCGTACTTCTCATCCCTAGAGAAGAAAAGTTGTAACACGACAATTCACCGAGCCATCGGAGGTTTATTATTGGCAAATATGTCGACGGGGGGAATTCAGACCGCTCACTGCGCGAAGATAGGATTTAGCTCTCCTTGTGCCGTCAACGTACTTGAAGTAATAAATTTTGAGAGCCATAACATTGTAGCCACGAAAATCCTAACAATTCTATGCTGGGGAAGAAAATATTGCTCGATATAGCAGCTGGAAGTTCTGACCCGATAATCTACTGAACCGGCGGGTGACGATGACCAAAGGATACAGGTAGAATTGGTAGAATTGAGGAAACCACGTGGAAAATTACTGTAGACGGCTTCGTTAGTAGGACTCGTTATCAAAGGTTTTTTTTTAATTGGATTTTATTCGCTGATTGAATCTTGCAGAGTCAGTGAGACCAGTTCCCAGGAGAGCTGGAATATTCTGCAGCGACTTCAGTTGCTGTTCTGGGGTCCGGAAGAAGGATAAGTGAACAGTTTTCCTCCTTATTTTTCGCACACTTACACATTTACCTCATCCGTCGAATTTCACAATTTCTTTTGTGTAAGGTTTTTTATTTTTCTCTCTTTTTGCGGCAATTGGTATAAATTAACTTTTCACTTGTATTTGTTATTGTAATAATTTACCTCATAATTTAAAATATTGGCCTGTGGGGCGGTCGATTTGAAATTTGGGTGATTTATATGGTAACATGGCATGAACATTTCAGGTTTTTAAACATCTTACTGTCATTTCCGGTTCAATCGGAAACTTAACGAACTTCATTGTTACGAAAGGAGGTCCCTAAATGCCGGAGCCGGAGATTGTCAAAATTCAATATCGCGGTTCCACGATGGCAAACCAGTAAATCATAATAATAGCACAGAACTCGCGGAAAAACTACCTTATAATAATGAAACTGTATCAGAGTGCATAGATTAACGAGTAGACTAAAAAGCATAAAATAAATCCATAAAATAGTTATTTATGCAACAAGTGCAAAAAGTGAATGTTTTTTTCACGCGACGTGAAATTGTCCAACGAGGTCTTTAGGCAGAGTTGGACAACATGTCGAGTGCAAAAAACACGTTTTGCATGAGTTGCATACAATATTTTTTCTACATTCATGCAAAAACTGGAAAATTAGAATATAATATGTTAGGCTCTCACCATTGAGTACTCAGACCAAAGTGTTGAAGGTTCAATATCTTTTGATCTTTTTGAAAAACATGCAAGAAGCACATTTTCTGTGTAATATCTTACATTTTTATCAAAGCACCATTCCTTAAAACGTTTCTAACATATCTCATATTGCTTTCTGGATTTATTTGGTAATAAGTTTAATGATGCTTCATTTGCAATTTCACTTATTACTGACGGGGTTCCAATAAATTCTTCTTCATCGCTATTACTCATTTTCTTAGTAATTATTAATATAATATTTTATTATTTTCTTAATAATATTCAATACAACTTAAAAGATGTTACTTTATAATATTACTCTGATAATTAATAAATATCATTTACCATGTCAGAACTCAGAATGTATTTTAACCGTTCTTCTTTTTTTGTATCATTATGGCCTCCACCTTGTCAGTACTTAATCATAGCTTGTTTTCGCTTTGACCATTTAAATTTTAAATAATCAAAGATTTTTGCAATAATTGTATTTAGTTGAGATTGAGTAGTAATATATACATATATTATTGTTGTATTAGAGCAGGATCAGACACTTGCTCTGGATTTCTATTTTATTTAAATGTTTATGTTTGTCATAAATCATCACAAAACTGACAAGAATGACAGATGAGTGCAACAAAAATCAGCAATACAGGCCTATCTGGCCCTCGGCTTCGAGATCTTTCACTCTCTCTCTCCATTTTTTTCTATTCCTCGCCTCGTTCTGCCAGTCCCTTACTCCCACTGATCTCAGGTCTCTCCTAACCTCCTCCAACCATTTCTACTTTGGTCTTCCTCTTCTCTTTTTACCACCTTCTCCCCTTTTCAGCACTCGTTTTACCCATCTATCTTCTGCCATTCTACCTATATGTCCTAACCATCTCGCTCTCTGTGCTTTAATTATATGGGTTATACTTGGGTGATTATACAAATCTGATAATTCTCTGTTTGTTCTTCTTCTGTATATTCCATTTTCTTTTATTCCACCATAAATCTTTCTGAGCATTTTACGTTCCCATATCTCTAGTTTATTCTGCTCTTTCTTGTTCATTGTCCAGGTTTCACAAGCGTAGGTAACTGACGGTCTTATAATTGTTTGGTACATTCTTATTTCAGCTGTTCGTGATATGTCTTTTGAGTTATACATCTGTGATACCATTCCTGCTGCTTTACTGCCTTTTGTTAACCTTTTTTCTATTTCCCTTTCACGTCTCCTTTATTTGTGATAGTGACTCCTAAATATTCGATTTGTTCCACTTTTTCTATTTTGTAGCTTTTGTTTCCATAACAATTTATAATAATATCGGTTTTTTCATTATCCTTCATTACCATGTATTTTGTTTTTTTCTCGTTGATCACTAGACCATAATATCTTGCCTTCTCTTCTAGTAGCTTAAAAAAGCTTAGCAGTTCTTTCCTGGATCTTGCCATGAGTACTATGTCGTCCGCATATGCTAGACATTGATGTTTATTCCCATAAATTAAACCTCGGGTTTTTATACCACTTTCTCTTAGTATAATTTCCTGAACTAGGTTAAAGAGGGTTGTGGATAATGGGTCTCCTCGTCTCAGATCTTTCTCTATCTTAAATACACTAGAAGTACTGCCCTCCATTATTACTTTGCTCTCGGTTTTTCGTATGGTCATTTCCACTAGTCTTCTCAATATACCTGGTATTTTTTAACTTTCTCATTGCCTCATACATTTCTTTTATTTTAATAGTATCATAGGCCTGTCTGTAATCGATGAATAGCATATGCAGACTTAGATTTTAATCGTAAGCATTCTCCTGAAGTTGTTTCATAATGAAAATTTGATCTATTGTCGATCTACCTGCTTTAAAACCTCCTTGGTATTCTCCTACATTTTCATTGTGGTATTTGTCTAATCGATTTTTCAGTATTTTTGCCAGAACTTTGTATGTTACATCTAAATGTGCTATTCCGCGGTAGTTATCGCATTCTTCCTTGGGACCTTTTTTGTGGATTGGAATTATTAATGCCTCGTTCCAATTTTTAGGGATTTTTTCTTCTCGCCATACTTGTTTCAACAACTGCCATATTCTCTCCGTTAATTGTTCTCCTCCATATTTTAAAATTTCTATTGGAATGTTTTTTTCTCCTGCACTCTTATTATTCTTCATATGTTCTAAGCATTCTGTCACCTCCAGTTTTTTTGGGGCTGTTATGGCTGGATCTTCCTCATCACAATTTTCTTCCTCCATTTCATCATCATTTTCGCCTAGTTCTTCCTCACCATCATTTAGTAATTCCTCAAAATACTGTGCAAATCTATTTATTTTTTCTTCCCTATCCCCTATTAGATATCCCTCTTTGCTTTTCAAAAAATAAGGTGCTTTCCGGTTGTGGCCTTTCCCTTCTCTTATTTCATGATAAAAATTTCTCACTTCTTTATTTTTATAAGCTTCTTCAATTTTTATTAATTCCCTTTCAAAGTAATTTCTTTTGTTCTTTCTGCATATTTGTTTAACTTCTTTCCTTGCTTTTTTATACTCTAGTCTATTTCCTTCACTGTTTTCTTTTAATAGTCTTTGTCTGATTTTATTCCTTTTTTCCAACGCCTGTTTACATTGTTCATCAAACCACTTATCTTTTTTTCTTCCCTTGGGGCTCCCTAGTATCCTATTTGTTACATCTCTCATTACAGTTTCTATCTGTGACCATTCTTCTTCTAGTTGCTTGACGCAAGGTCTTAAATTTAATTCTCTATTAATTTCTTGGCTGCTTGTTCCAGTTCTTCATAGAATTTTGCTTTCGTGTCTTCATATTTGTCCTCAGAAGGGGCATGCGCATTAACTGATGTCGTTTTCCTGTGTTTTCCTTTCATTCTTATTCTACATAGTCTATCTGATACTCCCTCAAAATCTATAATATTTGCTTCAAGTTGACTGCTTACTATAAACCCTGTACCCAGCATTCTATTATCTACTCCACTATTAAAGAACATATAATCGTCTATCTCTGTAATTACTTCCCCTTTTTGTTCAGTTTCTTGTATTGCTAAAACATCCAATTTGTATTTTCGCATATCATTGATCAAGTGTTTTATGGCCCCCTCCTCAAATGTACCTCTCACGTTCCATGTTCCTATTCTCATTCCATATTGTTTCTCTTTTTGTTTTCGTTCAACGCCGGAGTTTACCTTAAATTGTTGCTTTTCTGTAATAATTTTATTTATACTATTCTTTATCTTTTGCATTTCCTTGTCCGTTTCCATTGCCTGGTCTACTTCATTTTCCTCTGCCTCTGAGTTTATGCTTGTCGCCACTGGTTTTTTGTCGATAAGATCTGTTTTGTTTTTTCCAACTTCTCTTCCCCCGTGTTCCATCTCCATTCCTCTGTTTCTATGTACATTTTTCTGAACCCAATTTTCACTCGTTTTCCTTTATCTCTTTCTTCTACAGCTTTCATTCTGATCTTTTTTTGAATTTCTCTATCCTTCTTCGACAAGTCATCCTGTATGAACAATCTCTCTTCACTTTTAAATCTCAATTTTTGTTTATTGAGCATCACCTTCCTTTTCTCTTCTTGGTTTGCCAGTCTTACTAACCATGTTTTTTCTCCTAACTTTACTGAGCTTTCTACCGCTGTCTTTATTTGTATTTCTTTTTCTAGGAATTTCTCCATTTTATTTCGTAGTTCTTCTGGATTATTTGTCTCTATTCCTACTCCCTGAATCACTATATTGTTTTTTCTTTTTTTGCTTTCCAGTCGTTCCAATCTGTGGTCCATATTGGTTATTGTTTTCTTCATTTTTTCATTTTCTTTCATCAGTTTTTCATTTTCTTCCCTCAGTTGTTTCATTTCTTCTCTGTACTCCTTTTGCTCCTCTCGTGTTTTTTTAATCTCCATGCTCATTTCCTCCATTTTGTCTCCAATTTTTTTCCATCATATTCATAATTTTTTCTATATCACTTCCTATTTTTGTCGGCGATCTCCCTATTTCCTTAGTTTTTTTGGAAATATCTTCATTCTGTAGGTTACAGATTGAAAAGCATTTGAATTGGAACTAAAAATTTTTGCGGCAAGCTCTATGCGAAAAAAATTATATACAAACTATGGTAAAAATTGTGCCACCCTCAAGTTTTCATTTTCAAATACGAATCTATATTTTTAATTGCATTGATCAAATGCTAAGAGTCATAATTCATATCTGCGTAGTATTTACATCTGTACTACAGAGTTTTTTGGAAATATTGAACTATTACCGGTAAAATTTCAAATCTTAAATATTTAATCAAAAACTTGATGTATGATCAACTTGACATTGATCCACTTCTTACTCACTGATATTTTTGAAGCTGTTATGGAATATTAAAAAAAGTTAAAATTGTTCTGGTAATAGTTCAAAATACAAGAAATTGTTATGGCAAAGTTTTGGAAAATCCTCGCAAAATAAACAAATGTAGGCAAAATAAGAATTTCAAAATTTTCAATTTTTTCTGTATAACTCTGAAATACACTTCTTTGCCCCCATTTAACTATCCCCATATCTCTTACCGTTACCATGATCCCGACGCATAAACTCGAAGAATTTGAATAGCATTGTATAAGAAGTGTGTAAAGTGACATATTCCGTAAGAGTGCAGGAAATACAATTTCCAACGAGTTACGTACTCTATTTTTCCTTAGACCATGAATATTCAAATTGTGTGAGTTATGAGTGTTAAAATATGAATTCTGAATATATAATTATTATCATGCGGATTAACAGAGCGCAAAAGTCGTTAGTCCGCATTCGGTCCTCTCTATTGCTCTTTTTCCTATTACGACTATTCAATTACTGGACTTCTTGCTTCAGACGGATTCTGCCTAAGACGAAGTCCATATTTTATTTCTTTTTCTTTTAATTATACATTAATTTAATTTTAATGACTTCTCTTAACGTTGTCTAATTTTAATTTTGTTTAACGTTTGCATAATTATGTAAATTTTCCTACAGTATATTTCCCATATTACCTACTGACTAATGGTGGATTCTACTGGATGCCACGGGCATGTGACAGCTTTCCTTTTATAATACATTTTATGTGAATGATATATACATTTCAGGCCTGATGATAGCTCAGTGTGCCGAAACTAGTTGCCCCTGTAACTTGTAATAATATATGCTGTAGTACGTATTATGCGTTTTACATACTGCTACGTGCCTACATAATACATTTGAGATGGATAGTCTTTTTCATTAACTTTAATGTAAGTTATAATCTCTGATAAACTACAAATATAAAATGAATATCATTATAGATATTTCTGGTTGTGGTAAATATAAAGAGTCAATTATTCATTAGTAGTTTGTTTGTTTACAGAGCTGATTTCAAGTTTTATTTCGTTTATATAGATGTAAAGTAGCTCTAAATATGATAAAAGAGTATATAAAATGATTAAGGTGTCTCTCTCATTTGTAATAAAGTATGTCAATGTACAATTATAGGTACTTACAAAGATATTTTCACGTCCTTCTCCACTCCACAAAAACTATGTTCCTAGCAAAGAAATTCGCACTATTATATAATCAATCTTCGGTAAGTTACAACTATTTCTTTTGGTGGATCCAGTCTCCATTGTGATAAAAATCGTAAAATATTATCGTTGCTCTTACAAATTATCAAGAAAAATAGTTCATATTTATAACCATGTTATGAGAAATAAGTTTAGAACGAATAATGAGGTTTTTAGAATGTTATTTTAGGTTTCTAAAAACTGTCTTCTATGTATAAAATGTAGCTTCACATGAATTTGTATCAACCGTCCCTATTAATAGAATATATGTTTCATTCTCCTCTCTCAAAAGAAAAATAACTACATATTTTAAATTACTGGAAGTCACTTTGAACGCGATCTATACACAATATACAGGACGCACCTATTCTTAAAGAGATTCAAATCTACCTACTAATAATCTATCAAGGTCCCAGTATTGCCAAATAATAGGAAGCCACTCTGTGCGTGATCTCGATGCATTGGAGCTGTTCTATATATATATTGTGTATATCTCGGAGGATGCCACAGAGCTACAAATCTATACGGACGCCACTTCAACCGCTATGCCGATATATATATATATATATATATATATATATATATATATATATATATATATATATATATATGTTATATTCACAAATTCACATTAAACTTTTTAAAAACAATTTTTATTGAGTTACACAGTTTTATGTTATATAAAAAAGAAGTAATAGGTTGAAATTATAATTGTAACTAACTATTTTACATAAAGTCAAAGAATTTATAGAATTTGTTAAATCAACGTCAGCGTTTATTTTCATGGAGAATTCGATGTAGCGTCGCTCCCATGAAAGTGCAGAAATCATTATTTTTCTGTAACATAATATTTGTGTTACTTAATGTGTTTATTTTATAAAAACGCAACGTAGCATCGTTCTCATGAAAATACGGAAATCGTAATCTGATGTTTGACATTGCGTAACATTACTTAAACATAAGCGTTTTTTCGTATATAACAACTCCCCCCTTAATTAAAATTGTTGTTTAATAAACAACAATTTTGAGAATAAAAACCAAAATACATAAAATATAAAAAAGACAATACAATATATACAGAGATTTAAAGATTAAAAGGAAAATACGCAAAATACAAAAAATAAAAATATAAAGGTATACATTAAACCATGAAATTGTCAATTTTCGATTTCCACTTCCTCAGAGGCTTCAGTGTCAAGTTTGGGTCTTCTTTTTGGCAGAATGTTATGAATTTTGATAAAAACATCATTCGGTTGGTCCGGAACAGGCTTTCCTGGCGATTTGTTGAATTTAATATTTCTACACTTATAACAGGTGTAGAGGACGATCAAGGCAACGATGAGTGAGATCGTAGTATATGTGAACCACGAAATATTTTTCTCAACAAACGGTTTGTTTATGAGTTCATCCAAACTTTTTGAGTATTGGTCCAGTTTGTGTTTTGTCACTTGCAGATCATTCAAGTTAATGTTATTAAGATCTAGTGGTTCTATTTTGGGTACTTCTACTTTGTTTGGAATGTCTAGGCAACAGTTGTAATCAACCATTACGGGATGAAGTACATGAGGAATGTTTATAGTTTTTCTGGTACTAGCTTGTATTTTAGTAATGCCAACAAAAGCGGAGCATCCTGAGTATAGCTGTAAAATAGAATTTTCATTTACGGTTAATGTTTTCGTTTTTGTGTCTGGAAGACTTATGGTCACGTGTACCGGTTCGGCAATCGACACTAGCCACACGTTTTCTTCGAGTTTTTGCACATTATAACCTTGTCCGTTGACTACCGCACTTTTACAATTCGCAGGAAATGTCTTATATTGTCTTAACAAACGGGCTTCACATATCGCGTTATCGTCTATAGGGTACGCGTAAACATCGCGACACAACTTTTGATGCGTAGATAACTGTTTACACTTTTGTAAATCGTGGATTGGAATGTAGGATAAAGAATCATCATCTCGCGCTAAATATTTTTGTGAAAATGATAAAATGTGGTGAAATCCAGTTCTATTATCATAAATTGGTATTGGGTATAGGTGGAATAAAGTAAATACTTGTGGTTCAATCAAAGGTATTTTAAGAACGAAAACAAGATCTGAATTTGTTTGATATGCTTCGAGATCGATTATTTCCAAATACTGTGAAATTTCAGAATATTTTATTGGTAGCGGTAAACCTTTTCTTACTGTATTTTCTGATATTTTTTTAAGAGCAGTGATCAAATTTTCTGGTTCAATAATAGAAGTATGAATTATTTGAAGCTGTGCAAAAGTGATAGAGTTTAGAATATCATTAATAGTATTTTCAAGATACGAATAACTCTCCATTAGTTGTTCGCAAATTTCAAAGAAATTTAATTTGGCTTCGATAAGCGCAATTTCGTTTGTTGATTGTCGAATGGTGGTTTCAATTTTTTCTATATCTGAGTTAAATATTTTCTCATTTAATTTTAATTGTCCTATAGTACTGTTGAGATTTCTTATGACTGAGCTTGTGATTGACATTTGATTTTTGAATAAGTTTTCTATCTGGTTTTGATCAGTTTTTAATTTATTAATGCAGTCCATATAGTATTCACCGTCAGACGCGTCGAGATTTCCGGTTATTGATTTAAATATGGTGCCAATACCATTAATTAACCCTCGTTTTTGTCTTTTAACATCGAAAGATATTTCACTAAATTTATCGCCAATAGATTTTGTAATTTGTTGCAATAATGCCAAATGTGATTTTACTTCGGATCGGAAGGACTTCATACTGGAGTAGTTTGAAGTAAAGGTATTTTGAATTGTGTCAAGAATTCTATTATTTCTTTCAAAAGTTTGTTTAAAAGCTGATATATTTTTATGCACTAATAAAGTCCATTCGTCGTTCGAAACCATTATTTTGGTTTCGTCGTGGTAGTAGATTCCAACTGTATTGTTTATGGGTTCGATTTTATATTGACATGTTGCTGTTCCGATCAGCAGCAGAAACCTGAAAATAAGTTAATTTTCAACATAGGGTTTCATAAGATCGAAATTTATTTTTGATTTGTTATTTGTTTCTAAATTTAATACTGTTGCGGAATTTCTGTGTATCTCTAGTATTTCAAAAGGGCCATTAAACTTATTTTCTAACTTTTTTTTTATTTGAGTTTCTTTTACGTAAACTTTGTCACCTACTTCATAATTTGGTTTGTTTTCGGAGACATGTTTGTCAAATCGATCTTTAGCTTTTTCTTTTTGCTTTATGGTTTTTTCTCTCGCTATTTTATAATAATAGGATATGCGGTTATTTAGATCTCTAATATATTTAGTAATTAATTCTTGTTCATTGTATAATTTTTCGGGAGGTCTACTGGACGTGTGTCCAAATACAAGTTCGTATGGTGTGAATCCGTGTGTTTTGTTTATAGAGTTATTATAAGCGATAATAGCAAATGGTAAAATACTGAAGGGGTGTTCATTGGGGTGGTCTGCTAAATGTAATCGAATCATTTCTAACAGAGTAGCATGTAATCTTTCTAGAGATCCGTTACTTTGCGGATGACCGACACTTGAATATGTTAACTTAATATCGAACATATTACAAAGGTCTTTCATTAACGCATTATTGAATTCGCGACCGGCATCGCAATGAATGCGAAGTGGTGCACCAAAATGCTGAAAATAAGCTAATAATGAAGTGACAACGGATTTGGCACTTTTATCTTCAAGCGGATATGCTTGAGAAAATTTTGTTAGTTCGTCTCTTATTGTAAGAGCGTAATTCTTTTGAGGTACCTCTAAAATATCAATATTAATACGTTCAAAAGGTGTTTGAGGCGTTTCAGTTATAACGAGGGGACTGTCCAAATTTTTGCGACATATTTTTGTCTCTTGGCATGCTCGGCATGACTTAATATAATTTTCGACATCTCGATTGAGGCCGGCCCAATTATATTTTTGTCGTATTCGCCTAATAGTTTCATTAATTCCGCGGTGAAGGTGGCTTTTGCCATTATGGAATTGATCTAAGATGATAGGTATTTGATTTTGTTCTGGCTCTTTAGTAATATTTTGACAAATAGTGAATTTTACGTCAACTTCCGAAAGTAGAAATGATAGTGTTTCTAGTATTGGTAGGTCAGGATTATTTTCGATAAAATATTTTTCTGAAGGTTTAAATAAATCTCGATTTCTGTAAATTGCAGCAAATAAGTATTCACTAATACTGTCTGGATCCCATGGCAATAATAAGGTATTTTCTATTTTTGACAGTTTTACTGCTAAGTACATTAATTTTTGCATAAGAAAAGTCGGGGTTTTCCTCAAATATATCCTCAATTATTTTTTCATGAAAATCTTGTAAATTGTTTTGTTGAAAAAAGGTTAAAATGTTTTTATTTTGTTTGTCTAGTAGATGATTATTGGAATATTCTATTTTAGAATAGTCAATCAGTGATTTTGTTTTATAAAGTTCCTCAAAAGACAAAAATTCTTCTGCAGCGGCATCCCAGTCAATTTCAGGTTTATTTTCAGTTTGTTGGGATGGCCCTGCATCTTCAAGAGCGGGATAAATTGGGTAAGGTAAATATTTAAAGTTTCCTAATTTTGAGCGAAATGAATCAAAGTCATTTATGTGGTTAATTTTTATTCGAGAAAGGGCATCGGCATTTTTATTGGATTTGCCAGATTTGAATTCAATTTGATAGTCGTATTCCTCTAATTTGAGGCGCCATCGTGCTAGACGACTACCGGGGTCTTTTATAGAGAATAACCAAGTAAGTGGACGGTGGTCAGTTATAAGGGTAAATTTTCGGCCATATAGATAGGGTCTAAAGTGTTTAACTGCCCACACAATTGCCAAAAGTTCTCTCTCTATCGTAGAGTATTTGGTTTCTGCTTTGCACAATGTCCTGGACGCATAGGCTATCGGTAAATCCTTACCTATTGGGCCTTGTGACAAAACCGCACCGATTGCAAATGCGCTAGCATCGGTAGTTAAAAGAAATCGTTCTTTTTTAATTCTTGGAATGACTTTTGACATTCGGAGTCAAAATTAAATGGGACATCTTTTTGTAAAAGTTTTGTCATTGGTTTGGAAATTTTAGCGAAGTTCGGTATAAATCTTCTGTAGTAACCAGCGAGTCCCAAAAAGGATTTTATTTTCTTTTGGTTCGTAGGTTGAGGAAATTTTTGGACGCATTCAATTTTTGCCGGAAAAGGCTTAACTCCATCTTTTTGATTAAATGTCCAAGGTAGGCGACTCCTTTTCTCAAGAATTCGCACTTGTCTGGCTGAAGTTTTAAGTTAGCTTTTTGAAGTCTCTTGAATACTTCTGTTAAGCGGGTAATATGTTCTTGAATTGTCGGTGAATAGACGATGATGTCGTCCATATAGACAAGACATCGCTCGTTTTGAATTCCAGCAAGGACATTGTCCATGACCCTCTGGAATGTTGAAGGTGCATTTTTTAGACCGTACGGCATTCTGAGGAATTCGAAATGTTCGTTTTCAACTGTGAAGGCGGTCTTTGGTATATCTTCAGGCATTATTTCAATTTGATGAAAGCCTGATGCAAGATCTAGTGTCGTGAAATATTGACACTTACCAAGCTGGTCCAATAAATCTCCAATGTTTGGTAACGGGTATTTGTCGTCTACAGTAACCTCATTCAGTTTTCTGTAGTCTACGACAACACGCCATTTTTGTTTACCTGATGCGTCGAGCTTCTTGGACACAAACCATACGGGCGATGACCATGGAGAAATGCTGGGTTGT
The DNA here is from genome assembly GCA_963921935.1 of Galeruca laticollis. Lineage (NCBI taxonomy): Eukaryota > Metazoa > Arthropoda > Insecta > Coleoptera > Chrysomelidae > Galeruca > Galeruca laticollis. Next base: position 34,021,567 of record OY998185.1, read on the forward strand.
ATAATGTTTTGTGAAAGCATTTTATTGATCTGATCTTTCACCTCTTGTTTATGAATTTGGGGATAGCGATATGATTTTACATAAGTGGGCTTAGAATTTTGCGTATCTATGGAATGTTTTATTTCGTTGGTGAAAGTAAGTATGTCTCCTTCTAAATAGAAAATGTCAGAAAAATCATGACAAAGTTGGGAAATTAAGTCTCGTTCTTCTTCATTAAGATGATCAAGTCTTAGTTGATTTTTTAATTCCGATGTCCTATCGGTGCACATTTCTTGGGTGGTTAGTTGAATATTATTTACATTATTTATTTCATATGGTTCTAAGTTAAGTTTTGAAAATGTTACAGTTTTAGGTATACAATTAACATTTAATACTGAAACAAAAAATTCTCCCTTTTCATTTATTTTAACTAATGCGTTTGGTAGTTTAACTTTCTCTACTTCTTGGCCTATCAGTATAGCATCAGTATTAACTAAATCGCATTTTAGTTTAAATATTTGTTCAGTCCTAGGTTCAATGGAAATTGTATTTTTGTAAATTTGTGGAAATTGGTTTTCGATTGAAATATTGGTAGTTTCATTATCTGTTACTTTAAATAATGGTACAATTTTGAAATCAGTAATAAGTTGTTTATTTTTTAGATCAACTATACAATTATAATGTTCTAAAAAATCCATTCCTAATAATCCATCAAAATCAATATCTAAATTACAAATGAATACTCTGTGTGGATCGTTAGGTTTAAATGGAATAAGGGTTGATTCGTTAACTCTTATTTTTTGGTTCGTTATACCTTGAATAATTACATTTTCAGGGGATCGATTTCTATAATTTTCGCAAGTTTTGGGTTTGAAAATTGATAATCCAGCACCTGTATCAATTAGAATTTTATAAGTGTTTGTTCTGTCTTTAATATAATATAAGTTTTTAGAATTTACCGGTAAGGTATTTTTTACATGAACATCTGTTCGAGGCAATCCGATTCTAGACTGTTCAAACTCATCGTTTGAATTTGTGTACTGAGGTCTGGGATCGACAAATTTGAAGTTTGGTCGTTTAGCGGATCTGGGGGTTTCGTTTGTAAAGGGCCTTGTCGAAAATCCTGATAATAATCATGATTTGGATTTAGGAGGTTATCAGAATCAAAGTTATAAACATTTTCATTATTATAATTAAAATTGTCTTGTTCGATATGGCTATAATCGAAAGTTTCGTCTTCATTCGTATTGCAAACTGGTACACCATTATCAGAGTTAGGATCACTATCAGCAGTATAATAGTTTTCCTCTTTTCACTATTAACAGTATAATAGTCAGGAGCACTGGGGTTAATTTCTTGGTAATATTCTTGATAATCAAGTGAATTATCGGAGTATTGTTCTTGATTTTCATAATAATTTTGACTATCATCTGTATAATAGTCATAACTGTTATGAGAGTGTTTGTTAAAATCGCGATTTCGATTGAAATGAAAAGTTCTTTGTTGATTAAAATTTGTGTTGGGTCGATTTCCCGGTGGTGCTTGAGGTCTAAAACTTGGATTTGGTCTAATTACAGATGGGCGATTTTGATTTTGTTGGTTATTTTGAAATTGTGGCCTTTGTGGAAAATTTTGGCCTATTTGGTTATGTGAATTAAGAGTTTGATTTGGTCTAAAGGAACCCTGAGCTAAATTTTGAGATTGTCTTTGACGTGTGAGACACTCATTTATAGTATGTCCTATTCTGTGACAAAAATTACATTGTTTTGGTGAATTTTGGCTAAATCTACGAGTAGGTATATTATTTGTATTACGATTAGTCTGAGGTTTGTGGTTTTCATAGTAAGTTAATTGAAGTTCTCTTCTGATTCGTGAAATAGCTGATAAAACACTTATTGGATTACTAGCTCTAACAATTTGACCGATTTTTGGATCTAGACCGGTTAGTAAAGTATTTAAAGTTAATGATTCTATAAGACGTGTTTGTGCTACTTTTTGATCTATTGTTAAATGCTATTGTTTACTTATAGCTGAATACATTTTTGCTTCCAGAGTTTGTAATCTCGAAACAAAAATTAAAGGCGATTCGTTTGGTAGTTGTTTCATTCTTTGAAGATCTTGAATCAATGAATTTAAGTCGCGAGTATCTCCAAAGTGAGTATTTAATAATGTTTTAATTTCTTCCCAATTTGAAAGGTCGCGTGAATTAACTAATTCAGCGGCTCTTCCTTTAAGTTTGTTTTTAATATGAAGAGTTAAAAGTACTTTTTGGTCGTTGTCGGCCATTCTGTAAGCTGTTTTACAAGCATTTATAAAAGTATTTAAGAAAATTTGATTACCGTCATATTCCGGAATTATTGAAAATATTTCAGATAATCTGTAAGGTTCAAGATTTGACGCTTGATCGGTTTGAGCAACTGGAGTATTAGCATTGGCATTAGCGTTTGTTGCACTACGTGTTTCAGGCATTTTGTTTTATATTGAAATGAATGTATTCAAAATAAAAGTAATTATGACAATAGAACTTGGTAAAAATAAAAAATAAATTGCAAAATATTAAATAAAATAAAACGAGATGATTCTTACGTAAATATTTTCATTCCTTCCTTGGCAGCTGAAATCCTTATCCGTGAGCTTTGCTACACCTGGTTAGCAGTTTGCGTGTTCCTGGTGCCGGAGAGACCGTCTGCTTCTTGAAGATCTGGAGCTGGTACTTGAAAATTCCTTAAAGGTTTAGGAACCACCACACTTAGTTAGGCAATCCTTGTTCTAAATGTGTTTAGGAATCCTACTGACTGCGCCACTGTTATATTCACAAATTCACATTAAACTTTTTAAAAACAATTTTTATTGAGTTACACAGTTTTATGTTATATAAAAAAGAAGTAATAGGTTGAAATTATAATTGTAACTAACTATTTTACATAAAGTCAAAGAATTTATAGAATTTGTTCGTCAGCGTTTATTTTCATGGAGAATTCGATGTAGCGTCGCTCCCATGAAAGTGCAGAAATCATTATTGTTCTGTAACATAATATTTGTGTTACTTAATGTGTTTATTTTATAAAAACGCAACGTAGCATCGTTCTCATGAAAATCGTAATCTGATGTTTGACATTGCGTAACATTACTTAAACATAAGCGTTTTTTCGTATATAACATATATATATATATATATGTAATTTTCTTGGGATAGGTTCATTAATATACTACTAATTTTCTGTCATTCTTGACGTTTCGCCTTAATTACAAGGCTTTATCAAAAGATTTTAATTTCAGTCTACAATAGAAATTCACATTGGATAACACTGACAAACAATTCACATTGAAAATAGCACACAAAAGTAAGGGTACATATGAATATGAAATATAAAAGAGTACGTACCTTGAAAACCATCTTCTTTGATCGATCATCAATGTTTGGTTCAAATATTTAGACTTTTTTTGTTTTTTTTATTATTTTCACTGATAACAGCTAATTAGAGTTTAATTTAATGTTATACACTGTGTCTTGGCATTGTTTGAGTATTGTCAATATACAGGGTGTCCGATAATATAAAACGGAGGCATATTTTTTTTTGGTTGGTTTATTATGCACAAATTATGAGGCTGCATGTAATAGGTTATGGTAAATTTTACTCAAGTTCTCTATGTCTTTCTTGTCATTTGGTGCTTCAGGTTCATTCTTAATGGCAACCATTTCTTTGATTTTGAGTTTGGTAATGTTTTGGTCTTTATATATAATTTTTGTGCTTGGGAAATCGAATTCATGTTTTTTGTTTATTTCATGCTTATGGAGTGCAGCCACCTAATTCACAGTTAATAATTTCCGCAGACGTTGTTTGGAATGCAGCTGTTGTCAAACGCTGGGCTCAATTATGGAAAGTGTAGAGGTTTCTAGAAATGATTGGTCTAACTGATTTAATATTTCATGTTTTTATTCAAATTTATTTTGATTTTCTTCTTATGATTATTTGTTTAAATAATTACTGACTGGATTTCCTTGAATAACTGGAAATTAGAAGAAACTTAAGATACCTACAACATGAAGTCATCAATGAACATCTAGGGAGTTCTCCACCCTTAAACTGTCTTGTTAAGTGATAACTGTAAAGATCAGCAGATATAGTTTTCCTGGTTTTCTATATCATTGCACAGTTATACTGATCTTAAATGTGAAAAAGATATCCAGCATATCCCCATAGGGGTAACAATATCTAAGATTTGATATTTCTAATATCATATCTTCATTTTTTTATTAATATAAGTTAAGTCAATCACAAATCACAAGGTCTAGGCAAAAATAATTATTACATCAGGTAGGCATCAAATGAAATGTAGCTTCTGTCATTCTGACGATGATATTTAGTATCGAAACGATTGTCAAATTCCTTAGAACCTTAAATATTTTATCAATATATTGTGGAATTATGTAGTAACTGTTAATTTCATTTTAAACGGTAATATGAGTAGATATCACAAAGTAGGGGTGGAGACAGTAAATTTCAATAACATTAGCATTGATGCTATTGCTTTTGGTTTCAGTAAATAGGTAAATAGGTAGCATCAATTATTAATCCGTTATTTTCAAATTGAAATATTCCGAAAATAGTATACAGTATCGAGGTTCGCCATGAGTACCTTTTAGGTATGTACTATGTATACAATTTTAATTCATATCTCTTCATAATGTCAAATGGAAGAAAATGTATTAAAAATAGGTCATATCCCGCCTATGGTACAATATTTCATGTCTAGAGGCGATTATATGTATAGAGAAATTAGTTACGTTAGTCATTTTCATTAAAATGACGTTTTGTGGTATGTATAGTGAATTTATAGTAAAGTATTATCCTCACGTTAATCGCTCAGTCCCGAAATTAATTCTAAATATAAACCGTTTATCTTGACATTTATAGTAATTTGAAATTTCATCAGTCATATTTACCTTTCTTAAAATCTTGAAAAAAAATGTATTGGATTTATTAAATATAAAGAAACTGCTGACAAAAATAATTGATAATTTCATACTAAAATTGAGTGGAAAATTATTTTATCAACAATAATAAGAAAAAAAGAAAACAATATTGAAATGATCTGTTGCAAGCAAAACGCATACAAAACAATATGGTAATAGAAGATTTTCAACAAATTAATTAGATTCATTTTTCAATAGCCGATCACGTACATAATATCTTAATTACCAAGATAGGATTGAAAAACACGTCGCAGAGGTTGGAAAGAGGTTGAAAACATTGAGATAAAATTCTTTTTTTTTTAATTAAATTGAAAGTTTTCTGCAGTATCTTGTTTCTTTTTCCAAAAGCATGTATTTTAACGAACTTTATCTCTATTTTCACCGTTTTCAACGTGTGAACTAGATTAGAACGTAAAACATACATAGTTGTTTGTACAAAAACTAGTTAACCATAAGTTCAACTGAACACTCGGTCAACACAGAACGTCGTTCAAAGAAAATTCTGTTGCGTCACACCAAGTTCAGTTGAACTCATAATCGGGGTTAGGCTGGGAAACAAGTGGCTGAGTTTATTCCCTTCTGTTCAATGTTTTATGATGTTAAATCTTAATAATTTGTCAACACGTGTTTCGTACTCATCTGGTCTTTCACTTAAGTTATAAATATTTGTGTTCTTGTTTATCACTTTAATCGGCAAGATAAACCTAGGGGGTTGATTGCTTTGAAATTTTTTTCTAGGTAAATTTTGTACGTAAACCATGAATGTAGTCCATTTGTCGATATTTCTATTAATGTCGCCGTGAGATATGAAAAAAAGAATGCCGCTTGTATGGCCAGTATGTCAGTCTACGGGTAAAATAATGTAAACGGTGCTTTTTGGTGTTGAAACGTTAACTTAGCAGTCAACATTTCGAATACTCATCCAAATAAATAATTTTGCTACGAATGTTAAATTTATTGGTGGAATAGACCACACGTCTTCCTAGTCTATATTTTAAATTCCACTAATTGGGTGTTGGTGGAAGTTACGTCAAGGTTAACTCGTTCCAAAAAAAATCCCTAATAGGAATTCGGAATGCGCCACTATACGATACATCTTTCGAGAGGTTAGTTGACGTAGAAATTCTGATAAAAGTTTGATCCAATATAAAACTTGTTCTCTAAGAACAAATTCGTGGGATTACTGCGGAAACTCCAGGACTAATCTACTTTTGTGAGTAAATTCTACCAAAGTACCTGACATAAGAAGTGTGCTATTGTATTAACTCCTAATAGCATGACATTGCAGTAATGGTTGTACTGTAAGAGCTTATCGAGGACGCAGCTGTTCACCTGTATAGAGTACAGACAATTATACAATTAAAGAAGATTTTCCGGAATACAACCTTCGAACAGCCGATAGTGCCGGATTCTTACCGGCTAAAAAATCTTCCACTCTGGTAACCATGCAGCCTTGCCTGAGACTGACGAAAGACATTACTTCAGGCAGGGTGGTTGTATTGATGTTCGTACTCATTGTTTCTTCTCTCTTTCCCATATTCCCAGTCGCCTCCTTTTATCAGTTTCTTTCTTCTCGATTATTTTCTTTACCATGTCTGAGATTGCCATCCAGTATGATTAGTGGCTCATCATGAGGTTAATCATGCTATCTACAGTCAGTTCAGATTTTATTACTGTTTCTACTTCCCGTCTTAACTCTATCCGCTCATCGCATTCAATCAGTGTGTGCTCTACAGTATCTTGCGACGGGCAATATATACATACCGCACCGTCTTTGAGTCCAAGTCTATGTAGGTATATCGTAAAACATCCATGTCCGGTAAGTATTTGTGTCAGATGGTAGCTTGTATCGCCGTGCGTACGTTCCTGCCATGTTTTCACATCTGGAATGAGTGTATGAGTCCACCTTCCCTTATTTCAATTCGACCACTCGTTTTGCCATATCGCAAGTGTTCTATCTCTAGCTTCATTTTTTTCCGCTCGGCTTTTGCCCTGCGTCTTTTCTGTTCTTCTATTAGTAGTCGGATAGGAATAATACCGGAGATAACTAGGCCCCCTTCTGTAGGTATTGTTTTATATCCTCTACATATTCTTATGACGAGGGTTCGATGCAACTTTACTAAAGGACTCAGATTTCTCTTGATTTTTATGCTTTTACTCTTAATAGTTGATGCATACAGGATTATAGAGTGCACTACTCCAGCTAACAGTATTCTCTTCACATCTGTAGCGCCACCTTTTCTTGGTATCAGCCGTATCAATGCCGTCATGATATTTTTTGCCTTCATCGTTTTTTTTAATGTGCTCTCGATATGTTAAGCTCGTATCCAGAGTCACTCCCAGGTAGTCAACGCTGCTACTCGGAGCTATTATTTTCTCCTCAATTCTAAGCGTTACGTTTGTTCTAAGTTGTTTCTTTCCAATTAATAGGATTGCCTCTATTTTTTCCGGCGCTAATTTCAATTCATGGCTTAGTATCCAGTTACTTACCATTTCTAGGGACGAATTTACCGTACACATTAGCCGTTCTTCTGTTCTTTCGGTAACAACTTCTGTTAGGTCATCAGCATAGGCTATAATTTCAACATAAACTGATATTTTCTAGGCGTAATATTCCGTCGTACAGTATAATCCATAAAAGGGGGCCAAGTACGGACCCCTACGGGACACCTGCGGAAACCCTATATTCCTCTTCATTTTCATCTACTATCCTACGATCCGTAAAGTAGCTGGTTATCAGTGTTAGGAGGTATTTTGGAAATTTCCGTCTTCTGAGTTCTCTAACTATATGTTTCCATGATGCTGAGTTGAAAGCATTTTTAATATCAATTGTTATCAGGGCACAATAGCCTCTGGATCTTTGATTCTTTTTCATCTCCGTTACCACTTGTTCAATTGCGTCTATCGTGGACTTACCCTTTCTAAATCCAAATTGCATTTCAGATATATCTTCACCTTCCTCCAATTTGGTAGCTATTCTAGCGGCTATTATATGCTCTAGGATTTTCCCCATAGTATCCAAAAGGCATAAAGGACGGTTAGATGAAGAGTTATCGTCCTGCTTACCAGGTTTTTAATTAATACTAGTTTTCCAACTTCCCATACTGCTGGAAATACTCCTGACCTAATGATGCTGTCCATAAGTTCTTTAATTTTGTTGGGGCATTCAGCTATAGCAAGTTTTGTTATTTCTGGAGGTATTCCATCTGGGCCCGGAGCTTTGCGAATTTTCAGTTTTTGAGTTGCATTCCTTAATTCTTCCAGTGTAACCTCTTGTGCTGCTTCCTCTAGTCCTCCTTCAGGTATCCAGTTAACTAATCCTTGCTGCGGAAATAAAGTATCTATAATCTGTTTTCTGAGATCAGCGGGTATGTCCAGAGGTTTGGATTTCAGTTTTCCCATCACTATTTTGTAGGCTTTCCCCCACGGATCATGTTCGACAGTACTACACATGTTTTCCCAGGCTGCTACTTTGCTTTTCTTCTAAGTTCCTTTAAGTTCTCGGTTATTTCAGTTATACCAGCTGGGTTTTGTATGTTGATTCTCGTTCTTTTCCTCCTTAGTCTGTTGTATTCTGTTCTTTGTCTATTGATTTCTTCATTCCACCAATAATCTTCTTTCTTTCTGTAAGTTCCCTTTTTTCTTGGCATCGATGTATCACAGGCTCTTCTTATAGACTCCATAAGACTGGTTGAGTTTGGTTGCGTTTTCCGTTCGATTTCCAGTCTAAACATATCAAATTCCACCCAGGTTTTTGATATTTCATTATACTGGTTTCTGAGGTCACCTCTATCACATAATATATGAACTGTTGCAAGATTGCTGATTCATCATTTATCACTTTCCGTCCATGAATTTGGTCGTTACAATTCCCTGAGCTGAAAGTGACATCTATTAAGGACTCTTGAATGCCTCTGATGCATGTAGGTTTACTTCCTTTATTTTGTACTATCAGGTCATTTTTTGCCAGCCATTGAACCAGTCTGCCACCTCGACCATCTTCTGTTTTCGATCCACACTCTGGTGATTTAGCATTCAAGTCTCCCGCTACTAATATTTTCCTTTTGGTTCTGGAAATATCAGTCTCTATGGCCTGCAAATACCTTCCAAATTCCTCTATGGTATGCCTTGGTGAGAAATAACATGACACTATTTTGTATTCCCCTATATTATGCCAGCAATAGCCCTTTTTCCGTTTCCTTCTACCGATTTTTTCTTTTCTGTTGAGTACTCTTATTGCCGTGTCGTAATTCTTGTCCGTTATCCATGGTCCCATGTTCTTAATAATGTTGATGTTAGGCTCAGTCATTATTATCATGTCACATTTTAATTTTTTTGCCATGACTTCAGTCAGGTCATACGAGGTTTTACTCCTACCAAGGTTGATTTGTAGAACTTTTATTGTTTTTGGTAGCGTTATAAGTTATCATCCGAGGGTAACTCACAGTATTCATTATCTAATTATTTAGAGGATGGAAAAGTAGGTAGGGGGAGAAAATTCCATCTCTTCTATTGTTTTTAGTGTTTTTTAGCATCGTCTACTATATTGCAGAATGACTCTATGTCTTCATTCATTTTCTGTTCTCGCATGTGTTCTTCGTTAGTCATTTGGATCTCCTCTCCTGTTTCAGTCTCGTTTTCCTTACTTCTCATCTGCGTTGATATGCTTCTCTGTTTGTCTAATATTCTTACCACTTTCAGAGTCTTTTTGAAAGCTGCACATCTATGTGTGCCCACTTTGTGTCCACAAGTATTGCATAATGGGCAGAATTCGTCGTTTTGCAGTCCTTGGCCTGGTGATATTTCCTTCCACATTTGTAGCAGTCGTTTGTCCTGTCAGGTCCTTCGCATTCATTTGTATAATGGTTGTATGACCAGCATTTGTGGCACCCCGGTACCGTAAGTCTCTTTTCTACTTTGTATAACACCATTCTTTTACGAGCGTGTCCAGCTTTATCAAGTTTTTCAGCGCTTTCTTTGTCTATGGTAATAGTTGCACTCAAGGTGTCATCTCTTGCAGATCTGAGCTCGCTAATCATATTTTCCTCCTTCCAGTTTCCAGTGTTAATCCTAATTGCCTGCTTTATGTCTTCTTGAGTGGTTTTTAGCTCTAGTCCTCTCATATATGAAGTTTCCCGGGACTCCGATTATTCGCCTGCATTTTTACATGTGAGCAATTCTTCACTAGCATTCAAGTCCTCCTTGATATTATCTACGGCTTGCTCATCCTTATCCATCGTTATCAGTAGTTTTCCATCCCGTTTGCTCCATATGGTGCTAATGATTTTGTTATTTGGATTGTCTCCTATTATTGTTTCTACCTGTCCAAGCACTTCTTTGTATGTTCTTTCTTTATTGCTTAGTACTATTCCTAGTATGTTCATCGCTTTTTTCGGCCTGTTTATTGATTCTTATTTGTACGGGATATATACGACTACATGGTTTTGCCTTTCCCAGAATATGGTCGCCACCATTTTTCTGATGCTGTCTTGGCTTATGTTTCTTATTGCGTGGACAGCGATCGTTTCTCCTTCCTTTGTTTCTTCTCTTACTTTCTCTAAACTAGCCCATACATCGTCCTCTCTCCAAGTGAGTAGTATTTTTATTACCATTTAATTTTTCGGCGAGTTATCTGAAGATCTTATCTTCATAACTTGTTCTAGTACCTAAAATTCTTCATTCATATGTAAAAGATCTGGATATCTGTTTCTGAATAGTCGCTGAATACTTCTCTCCATATCTTGATCATCTTGTTCAACAAAAACAACTTTCATCATTTTCTCCTCTGTATGTATTGGATTGCACATTTGAAAATCCGTGTTTTGCAGTGTTTTGTCATCCCACTCCATCTTTTCTATTGTTCTCCACGCCTCAAAATCATCAATTCCATATGAATTATACAGTTTCCGTGAGTTGTAGTGTACTTCCGTTTCTGTGGCTATCTCTGCAGTGTTTTTAACTTGCTCTCTCATTTCTTGTGTATAAGTATCGGTTTGAATTTCCACGTCCTGGGTTTGTCTTTGGTTACTTTGTTGATGCTTGCCCATAGTTTGTATAACCTCTGGCAGTTCGTTTTTCATCAGCAAGGAGCAGGCATCTCTAATTTTACTAGCCGTATCTTTTATATCTTTCTTGGTGTTTGCTATTTCACTTATTACTTCACACAGATTCTTAGAGTATGCTACTTATCATATTCTTTATTTTTATTGCTAATAATTATTGGCTGTTCGCTTCGGGATTATCCTCGTTTTTATTTTCCTTTTCCACTAGAATGTCTGTTATCATTCTTTTTTTGGTTGACCCACCTTGTGTTTCGTCCCATTTGGAATCCAGAATTATTGTATTCCCCTTCGGTGTTGTGGCAGGTGATTCTATGGATTTGGATAGTGACGTTACTTTTGATTGCGACAGCTTCTTCTTTTCCGTTTGCTGTTTTTCGCTTCCGGTGCATTTTTATGCGGCTATAAGCGTTCCTATGTTATTTGTTTCTCCTTAATCTATGTGTCTTACATTCTTTACTGTAGCATTTTGTCGTCAGGTATCCCGAAGGATCCGTTCGCGGCATTCTATATAGTGGGACTGTCAACCAATCCATCAGCACGGGTCGCTTGACACCTTGGATTTCACTTGGACTCTTCTGTCGGGGTAACCATTCCGTAGCTGATGGGTCCCAGTTTTGTGGCGCCGGGATCTCGCCATTCGCCCTCCCAACCCGGGTCGGACTTGTCGGTGTGTTCGAATGTAACGAGGGCGGATGATCTTCTACTGGTTTTTTTTGTTGTCACCTAATCGGCATTTGCGACCCCACCAGTGCTCCACCAACCGTTTCGAGTTGCTCCTTAGCTTGACTCCTTCGCTCCGTTCCAACAGGCTCGAAGCAAAGGAGCTACTAAGCTCCCGGACCACGGCAAGGTCTCACAGCTCCTACGGGGAGTGTTGAACTCGCTTCGATGAGTATTGGACAGATTTCGTTATTAAGTGTTGAACTCGCTTCGGTGAGTAGTGAACTGATTTCTTCATTTTGTAAGACGAAATAAATAGAAATCTGCAAGGGGCATGTTTACACGTGGATTGGGTTGACTAAAAGGAAATATACATTTCCTATTGGCCAGTATCATTTGACTCACCGGGATCAACTACAAGAATCAACAATGGACGCATTCAAGAGATATTTCAATTTATATTGAATACTCCATTAGCAAGACCTATTTTTTTACTCAGAAAGGTTATTCAAATGTTCATTACAGTATTTCCGACCAACTACCATAAAAATGCACGCATAAAATAACAATAAGTTAGATTATATCTTACTTTAGGTTTTTTACTACACAATAGAAAATAGTGTGAAACGTGACATTCTCCTAAATTTTTAACTATAGGATTTCAAACACAATGCGACAATATGTCTTTCACGAATTTCAAAATGTGTTATTTCAATGCTCCAACAGAACTATTCACAATTATTATTGCGAAACGTGATATTTAAAAGTATTTAACAAAGCTGCGAATAGTGCAACAAATCTTTGAATTTACAACAATACAAAAGATCTATCAATTCTTTAACACATTTTTACAGCGCTAGTAACTGAAATGAATTTACGCCTTAAATATATACAATGACGAAAAGAAGTAACATACAAATATCTCACATATTTTTAAAAGCATCGTAAATAATATAATTCAAGATTTTCTAATCTTGAACATGATCTATTCCGTCGGATTGTTGAATCTCGTCAACAGGATGCGCCGTCTCTCTTCCAACAGCATTACTACTAGTAGGGCACGACGAGTTTGAAGGTTTATACGAAACTGATATAGTGTCATGTTTTTTTCTAGTTGAGCTACTTGTTCTGTTGCATAATTTTTGGCAGCATCTTCGGTATTTGATGTGCGATACAAAATAAAAGCATTTGTTACAACTATATCCAAAAGGTGATAAAAGATACGTGTCGTTGTGACCATTGTTTTTATAGGCAGTCAACTTCAAATAATTTCATGGTTAGGATAGATTACTGCATTTGGACATTAGTACTAATAATTTCCACATGAGTACATTCTAGTGCACTTATGCATGTGGAGAATTTTTTGCTATATACAAAAAGCCTTCTCGTACACTTTGTTTTTCAAACTCAGTCAGGGTTATTTTATTGTTGTTCCAAATTTACTATTATACTTAGTTCTTTACTTACTATCCGGCTTGCCTATTTGAATGGAAAAACTGATGCTAAGAAGCATAATATCAGTAAAATCATAACTATAGACGCGACTGCTTGATTCCTAAAAAATTTCAAGTAAACCTATTGTACCAAGAACTGTTTTGTACATTATTGAGTAATCAATACAAATTTGATAAAATAATAGTATATCGCCAAATTACTTGTAATATCTGAACTTTAATCACAACTGATATACTTATTTGTATTTGCAGCAATTACAACCTGTAATGCATCAATTCAAAACTGAACAGTTCATATTCGTAATCTTAGGTTATCGACTCCAAAAAGTCTTCATCGTCTGTTAACTCAAGTAATAGATCCATTTCTTTTAAATTATAGATGCTCTTTAGTTGAATTCTTGTTTACTTTTCACTGCTACCCAAAAAGTTAGGTTATATTTCCATCTTCAATTATTTGATGGGCTAAATACGATGGTTCATGTGAAACGACTTTTGATCTATAGTTCAGGACTGATTCAGATTGGTACAACGAGTCTAAACCCATGGACGTTAAATCTTGAACTGCTGTTGAACTTCGTTGGTAAAACCGGCCCTTATAAAGCTCTCTAGCACGAGTTGTCGGAATAATTCGGCACAACTGCCGCGTAGTTGGAGCATCATCTGTAATTTAATGTGTTCCATATCGTGAGTTGATATCCAGTCTTTTGTGATTGACGAAATTATCGAGTACAGAATATGTTTTAATTCACGGATTTTGTGTACAGAAACAGTCAAAATGTTTCCACAAAGTTAATCAAATTATATAATGTAAAAAACGCTATAATATTTTGCGCTATATAGCAAAAAACTACGGAAACATTCTTTGAGCCGATTTAGTTATTATAGTTTTGTCTCTCTAATCCTATAAGAAATATAGTTTACGATTCACGGTTCTATATGAATGATTTTCAGTACATATTCAGATGCCTTTCTATATTAACCTATTGAGTTTAGAACCTCATAAATTTCTTTCAACTTCTTCATCGAACAACTTTTCTTAATTTCACCATCTACCAAAATACTCAATGATTTTTCTAGGACGGCAAAATAAATGGAGGACTTGAGGAGTAGATAATAAATTTGTTATCCCGTCCAGATGCTATTATTTGGCTGGCTGTCCTGTAGCCAGATTGAGCAGTCTTGCGTCAGAAGCAAGTTCTGCAGTCAGCTTTAAATGATATGTTACTAGTATGAAAACATTTTGAAGCAGTTTCATATAGGAAATTGGGACCGAATCTTAATATCTTACCAATAAATATAGGAAAAAATTAGAGATTAATCTGATGAACTACAAAAAACATCAACTTTCTTGAAATCGTTGTTTTTCATAATTTTGTATAAATAAACCAAATAAATCTTATTTTCAAACCGTGTTTCACATCAACAACCAAATTACAAGTCCAGTTGAAACAATATCAAATATAATGACAACCTTGTATTTGACACGCCGCTGTTTTCTGATCAGAGATAGAAAACTTCCAAGAAAACGTTGATTATGTTCCGCAACTTTCAACGAAAATTACTCCTGAAACGTTATGGGATGGCACCGCTTGTGTTCATTATCTTCTTTTTTGTTTTATTTTTAAGCGTTCATTCAATTTTCTCCATAACACGTAATGTTCCAACAACATATTTTAAACGTGTATAATACACATTTTTTATACCTGTATAACTGTATTTAATTCCAAAATAATATATTCAATTCCATATCAACTGTTTTAAGGAAAAACAATACTCATCAATAACTCCTAGAATAATGTATATGTAACCCTTATTGTACATTATGTTATGTTAACTATTATTTTTTCTGAGCGACTGTTTCTAAGCATCCAACCATCCAGTATAGTTCCTTCCTCCTGTATGTAAGTAGAGAAATGTCCTCATAACCTTCTCTTCTAATTGGTCATTTGTGTCCTAACACAAATTCAACAAACGAAATCGTATTACAGGTTTGCAAATTAATTTTGGCAGTTGACGATATACGAGAAAGCCATACAACTTGACAACGTTGTAAACGCAGTTACCGGGAAGAGCAGGTGACGTACACTCCGCATGCAAAGTTTCAAAGGTTGTGAGACTCTTAATACGTACGAGGGTAACACAATATTTTGAATTTGGATTTGAAAATTATAAACTGTTGCACATGTATAATGCTATATAAAATCGAGTTTACAAAACAAAATAACATCAATGTGTTCTTTGTTATCAATTTAATGAATAAGGAAATGAAAACCATTAGAATTTTCCACGAAAATTGGCTTTTTTGAACAGAATTATTTATTGCTTCAAAAACCATACGGGGAAGTGTATAATTCCCCTCTAATATTTTAAATGACATAAACTTTCACCCTTACTTCAAATTAATGTCTTCCAAGTGGTCCCTTCATAATATTCGTCATTGAGGATTATTTGTATATAAATTGGAAGTCAGGTAGATTTTGTAGATAAAGCGTACAATATGATGAAGATTGTTAAACGACTTTCTAAATTTAACAATGGCCAACAATTTTTCCTATCTGTTCGTAGTGGCGTCAATTATTGTTTATTTAGAACTATGTACAGATGTGCTACAAATATTATATTACTCTAGTAAAATTAGTCTCTAATAGCTACAATTTTATAACACCTATTTACATTTTTACATTTGTTGCGTTCAATGTATTCAGTCATACTACCTACCAACAAACTCTATAATGAAAAATATCTGTTTTAGATGTACAGGGATCATCAACAGTAAAATAATGATGTGCATCTACAAATGATTTTTCAAAATCACTTTCTATATCAACTTCATTATCCTCACTATCTCCGTAATCGGCCAAATTAGTAATAGTAGTACCTAAAAGGTATCTAAAAGCGGTTCGTTGTTCATAAATTCATCTTCAATCTTTTTAACATGGTCACATATAACTTTCCAATCATTTGCAGAAAATGTGTCAAAAAATTCAAAACAGAATTCTTTAACCTTTCTAAAATTGAAGGTAACATTTAGTTTGGCCACATATTCTTTAAGTGCCGTCCAAACGATCGGATTCAAGTCCGGGTGATAAGGGGGTAGCCTTAAAACTTGCAATCCATGTCAAATAAGCAATTCAACAATTTTATAACTTTTATATTGCGGTGTGTACATTTTTGCAAGATTATAAAGATCCGTTTTTAACATTTGTTCACTGTAATATATGTTTCTTTCAGAAGGCCATTTTTTCAATTGTTGTTTAGTCCAAGCAGTCGTAGGTAATTTTTCATTATGAACATTGTGATATGGGGCCGTATAAATTACAACAGCGATTTTGGTAGGTTTGGAATAGGTTTTTTTTGTACCGACTTCTCATAATTTTCGTACGCCATTTCATTATGATAATCTCCTGTTCTTGACTGGGAGTTCCACATAATACCAGCATTAAGTACAAAATCATTTCCACTTCCTGCATGCACAATGATGAGCCTATTACCTTTTGAAACGGGTTGTCTTAATCCTTTCTTTCTTTCTGCTTTCGTGACGTACGATTAACAAACTTATGTGGTTTTTCATACTGGTCCAACGAAAACCCAAAGAATATATTTGTTTCCGCATAGATTCGCGACTTTCTGCGAAGCCATAACTATCTGCAAAGGTTTGGTCTACATTTCTTAACGTGAGAACTTTTTTCCCGGATATGTGATAATTTATTATGCACCTTCTAAGCACAGTTTTGTCGAATTGATCTATACGGGTACTGGACGTTCTTAGTTTTTTGATAGGCACATCAGTGTCAGCATTACTTCCTGCCAGAGCTTACTTTTTTAATACGGGAAAGCGTTCTTTGGCTAACTTTCGTAGCAGCCGAAACTTGTTCAATGACCTGACAATAAAATATATCGATATAAATGTTGTACTAAAAGTTATACTCTAGTGTTTTTTTATACAAATAAGATGAAGAAGTAGTTTAATTTGTTTTCAGTGACCGTCCTTTGAAATAAAAATTTTTGCCGTGGTTTTCGGCCATTTAAAAGAAGTAATAAATTCAAAAATACTGTAGTACGTTTCAGTTCATTAGTTGTTTTAAACGATCGTCAGATTTGAGCTCAAACATATTTTAATATGACCAAACCGCAATTGTAACTGAAATCGGAAGATGGTTCAAAACAAATAATAATACCGAGATGTAATAGAGATAGGTATGAAATGAGTATAATAATTATAATTATATGCTAAAAAACCTATTACATTTAAAAAGGTATAACAAAAAATAAATAAGTGTCCTTTTATATAATTCTGTAAAAAGGAACAGAATAGTTCCGTATGTAACAAGTGCATAAAGTGGTGCTTTTTTTCACGAATGAAAAAATTGTCTCATTTAGGTTGCTCTAAATGGACTAAAAATGGCGTCGATTTGTTTGTAATGATGACATAACGGTGCATAAAATTGACACATGAGTGCATAAAATACTTTGTCTCGCCATAATGTCACTTTTTTTTAAATGGTTTAACAAATAAATAATTTATGTACGAAAATCGATAAAAAAAATTACTATCGAGTGTAAATTATCGAGTGTAAATTTGTTAAGTAACTACTTTGGTTCAAAATTTTTGTTGCAATATCCAAAACTTACCTTTGTTAATGGAATTGTCGACTTGCCATTGTTTGCCTCTTCGGTCATGAAATTTAAAAGGTTTATAATTATTTCACGACACTGCTCACTCAACTTTTGATTAACAACTTTATTTTCTGGAGTCGCTATAACAAGTTAGTATTGTAGAACCTCGGCAATCACACTTTACTCTGAACTGTACTGTCAGAACGAAGCTTACGAATTCTGCCAGCGAACTGAGCTCTTCCAATCCGCATACGACTTTGCTACGGCGCATCGGAAGTTGTCAAACTTCCGACTGCCAAAATTAATTTGCCAATCTGTACATAAAATGAACTGAAGTGTGTCTCATTCGTGTTTAGAATTCTCCGCTCATTTATAGGGCTTGACCTGAATCACGGTGGTAAAATAGGTGACTCTTGAACCTGTCATGTCACAGCAGTATTCTTGAAGATTTTAAACAATATCGCCACTTCCTGTATATAGTTTATAGTATTTATAATGGAATCAATATGAAATTTTAATTTTTTTTGTGAAACACACTTAAAAGGGATATTTTTTTAGTTGATTTTTTCAATAAAACAGAGTCTCACCTGTTTCGACATAAAAAAATATGATGTAGATGCCAAATAGTTTAAGGAATGCCAAATGTATTTCAACCAATTGTTGATTTTACATCGATGATTCCAATGACATTTCAAAACAGCGCGTCTGAATTCAATCCATCTCGAAGTAAGACAAAACTTTCAGATATTGAAAAAGATGATTCATTATAAGAGATTATAGACACTCAATCTGATGTAGAAAACTCCAAACAACCAACATAAACAATTGAATTATTGGATCTTTACCCGTGCGTCATTAATATCTGATAACATAACCGGCATAATTATTAAGTGGCATCTCGTTCTATTAATAGTGAAGAACAGATCAAACTAATTTGACATTTGTCGGTTATGTTATCAGATAATAATAACGCACTGGTAAATATCCAATAATCAAACTGTATTTGAGTATACATAATAGTCACACTCGTTCAATGGCAGTGAATTGAAAAAATACTGAGGTCATCATAGCACTCCGAAACAAACTAGATGTTGTAATATTTGAGAGAGTGTATGAAGGTAGATTTATGTAAAGTATAGACACCTAGTGTAAAACTTGTGAATCATCATTGAAACTTCATTCACAATATAGTTTTCGTACCTGTCGGAAATACCACCTTTTCTTCACATCCTTATCTTGAGATAATTTTACGTTTAGATACTTTGTGTTAGAAATTTTAGATGAAGAGGTTGGTTTTCTCACATTTTTTTTATTACTTTGATTTTAATATGTATATGTAACCGAAAAAATGATCGTAGTCGGTATTAGTATTGAAAAAATTAAAGTAGTGTTCAGAATATTGATTATGAAAAAATTAAGAGTTTTTTCGATATTGCTCCGATATACTTTTGATTAAAAGGTCAAGAAAAGTGCCGTAGGTGTATTATTTGAACCGTCTAGGCAGGGAATAACGGGTAGTTTGTTCATCGGCGAGACATATTTTGGCGACCGTGACAGGACCTACGGCACATTTTGAGTCAGAGTAATAGTATTTCCTTACGATATCTGTTGAAGTAGAAATATTAAACAGCACGAAGAAGTCAGGTAAAGTGCTAAGATGTAGTTTTTCCAAAGCAGCTAATGAATTTGAAGCTTTTCTACGTGCTCAAGAACCATGTTTGCTGGATTTAGAGGTTTCTTGGGATATTTTGAAAACAAAATATGAAGACCTGCAAGTATGTGAAAACGTGTATATGGAGCTCTTGTAGAGACGGCATCAGAGGAAGAGATGATATGAGATATGGAACAAGGTGATGCTTATCATAGAAGGTATACCGAACTGAAAGTAAGATACACCCATTTTTCTAATAATAATATATCTGCTACAATTGCAATGCCTTCGGCAATTGTTGACGAGAAATCAACGTAAAGAATGTTCAAGTTGCCGCGCATCGAATTTAAATGTTATGATGGCAGTATCAAAGGTTGGTTGAGTTTCTGGTCATAATTTGAAAAAGTACATGAATGATATTGAAAATTGTGATAAAATAGAATATTTGCTACTGGCCACGGTTCCAGGTACTAGAGTGCGTCAATGCTATTAGTAAACAAAAACTTGAAATTTCTAAACTCTAGGATCAAATTAATATCCAGTTACGCGCTTTAGGCATTACAGCGGACAAATGTGCTGCAATTTTATTTTCGTTAATACAATCTTGTTTGCTACATGATCTGCTTAGAATTTGGCAGCGTTCACCATTTAATACAGGGGAGCTTAGCATTAGTTATGATAGCAAAATTTCCGAAAATATTAATATTGATTGTACGCTAGAGAAGTTAGAAAATCTTTTATGGTTTCTCTGTTCTAAAGTGGAAAATGAACAAACAATAGTATCAGTGAGTGAGGGCTTCGGACTGACATCTGACAGCAATAAAAGGTTGATATCTGGGCAGACGCGGAAAGAAAAAATCGTACCAAGGGTCTGCTCCACCTACCGCCGCTGGTTTGCTGAACAGAAACAATAACATAGATTTTCCTTATACTTGTATTTTTTGTAGCGGGTCTCATAATGGAGATTTTTGTTTTAAAGCGCAAGAAATGACTGTGGAAGAGAGAAAGAATATTATATCGGGTAAAAAGGGATGCTATAGGTGTCTTAAGATTGGCCATCATGCAAGAAATTGCTGAGGCCGTTTAAAGTGCATAATTTGTGAAAAATCCCATTACTCTATTATGTGTTATAATTTGACTTCTGGTAATTCTCTGAATATATTTGAATCAAGTGCAAGTAAACCTTTATCTACTTTGGTAGATAACGACGAACTTTCAAATCATACAAATTCGAATACAGATCATACCAGTGGTCATGTATTTCTTCAGTCGTTGCTCATCTGATTAGTAGGTCTCAGTAGTTATAAATTTCTTCGGACTTTGATTGACACAAGATCACAACTTTCATATATTTTGGTTTGCGGGTGAAAAGTTCAGAGAATCTGGTGCATGGTTTATTTGGAGGAAAAGAGATTACAGTTCCACATAACTGTTATGATGTTAGTATTTCTGTTGATAACGTGTCATACACTTTTGAAGTATTATATAAAGATAATATTTGTAACAACGTTGAGCCTCTTTTTAATGGGCCTTGGATATGCGAATTGAACAAATATAATATCGCTATTTCTGATTTAAATAATGAAAATCCCATTGAACTTTTGTTAGGTGCAGGGGTTGCAGGAATTTCATATACTAGAAACAAGAATACTTTAGAGTGTGGGTTGGTAGCAATTGGAACACACATTGGATGGGATGTTATGGGAAAAGTACCTTGTCAAATTTCACATTCGAATATATCAATTTCTTCTTTGTCTTTATTTGCGAGTGCACTATCACAGACTTATGGGGATTGGACATTTTGGGCATTCAGGATCCTGGTGAACAAAAATCTAAGGAAGAAAGAGCTTCTGCAGCAAACGAGCTATTCTTAGATACTATTACTGTAGATAAGGAAGGACGTTATAAAGTAAGGTTGCCATGTATAGATGGGCATAATCCACTTCCGACCAATTAAAAAGTTGCACAAAAAAGATTACAAAACACTGTGCGGAAACTGGAAGAAGATAATTTGCGAATTAGGTATAACGACGTTTTCAAAGAATGGGAAAGTTTGAATATTATTGAAAAGATAGAGCCAAATACACAGTGCGGACATTTTTTACCACACCATCCTGTTTTAAAAGAAGGCTCTACCACGGCTGTAAGACCAGTTTGTGATGCATCTTGTCGAGAAAAGGACAATCCTTCATGGAACCATTGTCTTAAAAAAGTGCCAAACTTGATTGAATTAATTATTTCCTTGTTTGCTCGGTTCAGACAATTAAAGTACGGTGTGATATCTGGCACAAAAAAGGCATTTCTACAAATAAACATTAATTCAAATTATTATTTTAAATGAAACCTACTGTTTCTAGTTAACTCCAGAGTATATTGAAAAATGTTAAAAATTCTAAGAAATTGACAATTGTATCGATATTATCTAAATATTATGGTAAGAATGATAGAAGCTACATTTCATTTAATGCCTATCTGTTGTTTAATTATTTTTGGCTATTCCAAGAAGTGACCTATCTCGTGATTGACTTAATATATGTTAATAGAAAAAAGAAGATATGATATTACAAATACTAAAGCTTAGATCTTATTGCCCTATGGGGATATCTTGAATATATTTTTTCCTTACTAAGATCAGTATAACTGTGCAATGATGTAGAAAACCAGGAACACTATAACTGCTGATCTTTACAATTATCACTTGAGAAGACAGTTTAAAAGTGGAGAACTCCTGTTCATTGACGACTTCATATTGTGGGTTTCTTGAGTGTCTTCTAATTTCCAATTCTTCAAGGAAATCCAGTGTTCCTTATCACAAATATGTAGTACTTTTAGTTCTGTGTTAGGGAGTTCTCCACTTTTGAACTGTTTCCTTAAGTGATAATTGTAAAGATCAGCAGATATAGTTTTCCTGGTTTTCTATATCATTGCACAGTTATACTGATTTTAATTGGGAAATATGATATTCAGGATATCCCCATAGGGCTAATAATATCTAAGCTTTATTATTTGTAATATAATATCTTCTTTTTCTATCAACATATATTAAGTCAATCACAAGATAGGTCACTTCTTGGACTAGCCAAAAATAATTAAACATCGGGTAGGCATCAAATGAAATGTAAACCGCATGTTGATAGCTTTTGTCGAACTCGAGATATAAATAAAAACGTATAAACATGTATAAGTAAGCATAGAATCGACTCACCCTGTATTATAATTTAAAACTAAATATGTGAAAAAAAGATCATACAAATATCTCGATCATTGAAACTTGAAGTCCAATTAAATGTTCAAATGGTTTTAAATCGTTGTCCACACAAAGATGCAATCTATCGCGGTTAGACATAACAGCTGCTTCAATCTCAGATGACAGATAAAAGTCCAGCCGTGCTAAGTTTGGATATCTAGCTGGCCATGAAAATATAATTCCCTTTCAATCCATTTATTTGGATAACTCACATTCAAATAATCTCTAACTCGTCTGGAAAAGTGCGCAGGACATCCGTCATGTTGTAATATCATATCCCTTCTTGTTTGTAAGGAAATATCTTCCAATAAAACAGGCAACTGATTTTCCATAAAATTTAAATATGTATCGCCATTTAAAGTTCCATCAAAGAAATATGGACCTACGATATTTCCATCAACTATACCACACCAAACATTAAGACACGATCTACCTTGAAGCTGCACTTCTCTATCCATTGCGGATTTTCTTCAGCCCAATAATGCATATTATGCAGATTAACACCACCTGCACTATTAAACGTAGCCTCGTCTGTCAACAAAATCTTTGACATGATATGCGGTTGTTCTTCTAGCAGAAGTACCATCCAATTACAGTAATCGACGCATGTATCAAAATCTCTCTCATGTAAAGCTTGGTGGCGAACTACATGATAAGGATGCAGTCTAATAAACAAAACAATATGTATTGGTGAAAAAGAAATAACTATATTTATCAAAACTCAAAAAATCTGGAAAAATCTACAATTGTTTCACAAGATAAATCTTGCATAAGAATTTTAAAAAACGGATAAATGGATAAAAGCGTGAAAGAGCCGTGTCTCCGTTTTTATCGGAATATTAAAATAACAGTTGAATCTAAAGCTCAAAGGTAATTAGAAGTTTCTGACCTAAACGTTCATTTTAAAATATGAAAAACCAACCTGTGATGTTTTAAAACAGTAGTTTTGTGTATGTTTAATTCTATAGAAATTTGCCGAATACTTATATCTGGATTCTGTTGAATGAAAGCAAGACCATTGATTGAATTTTCTTCGGTCATACCTCTACTACGTCGTTTAAAACAAGAACGATGAAAACTACCAGTTTCTCTCAATCTTTTTGCCTTTCTATTGAATACTTATTTGCCATAATGTCTGCTGTCAGGATACCTCACAGAATATATTCGAACTAAACTCCAATCATATCATATAATTCTGCATTTGATATACTCATCACGGTCTCTTGTCCACTTTATGACCCCCGGAATTAAACAATTGTCTATAGTAAAATAGAAACTTCATTTTAAGACATTTAAGATACAAAAAAGTGTGGATGAACCATAATTTTTAACGAAAATTGGCAAAAATGAAAACAAAATTAATCGAATACGTTTGACTTATTCGGATATTTTTCACATTTAATACTCATCTTTTTTTAGTCTTACAAGAAAGTTGTTCATGTATACAGGTTAAGTTTCAACGAAAAAATTATTTTTTCCGATAAAACATTCATGAAAATTCAAATTATTAAGATTATAAATTTTAGGATAGATTGCTACATAAAATATAGTGTTGTTATGCTTCATTATTACAACCAAGAAATATACCCAGACAGCACAAGTACGTACCTAAAACGTTCGTAGGATGTCCGTTATCAGACATCCGAAGTCCCAGGTACGTCCGTTTCAGAAACTTAGCCATCCTCAGGACGTCCTGAGGATATCTTTTGTTACTAAACGATACGTCCCTTGGAAGTCCTAATTAGGACATCCCAAGTACGACCCTTTAATTTTGATAATGTACGTCCCAAGTACGTCTTCTAATATGTTTTAATAGACCTTCTCAGAATCTTTTTAATGGACACAGGAAAAATAAATACCATAATATCTTCATAAACATTTATTCAAATATTTATATTGTACATTCATATATAAGGACTAAGGACCACGACATGATAATTTCCAAAATTTTCGATGCCTTCCGCCTTTTTTAAGTGAAAAAAAATTTTGGATCTAAAATCTTGATCAGTGCGTAAATTTAAATTGTTGATTTCTATAAAACATACTCTATCAAAAATATAGTCTCCTTCTACTTTTAATTTTGTACAAGATGCATAGCCAGAATGCCCTTTTGTATATGTTATAAATGCCTTAGCTGGGGCATTGCATATGAAGGAATTTATTTTAACAGTAAATTCTCGGCCACTTATCGTAATACCATTACTAATTGTATCACTGAAATCCAAAACAAAATATTACAGAAAACCGTTAGCATTATTTGGTTTTTCATAACCATGATAAATACCAATCATATCAACATGACAAGTACCTCTAAGTTTACACATGGATATACTTGACTACTACTACTCTTGGATAATGGTAAACCATCAATGTTAATGTCGAGTTCCAACACAGTTCTATCCTGAAAACTACTTAAACTTTTCAAGAACAAATTTGGAAGACAGTATTTTACTCCAAAGTGATAATACTGCCCAGGAGATACTATTTTTGTGTTAATATTCCTACAAGTCTTTAAAAGTGTTCGTGCATCTCCTGGTAGATTTGGATATAATTATTTCAAATATTTTAAGTAAGTCATTAAGAGCAGTATGTGAAATATTATGTTTTAGTAACCAATGAATGAATGAATAGCATGTGTTTCTGTTGAGTTATTAGTGGTTATTGTTCTGAGCTTAGTTCAATTTATGTTAGACAATAAGGATTGAGGTTATGCACCGTTTCATCATCTATAGGTCCATCTAAAATAATTTCTCTATTAGATACATCATCACTACTATTAAAATCATGATCTTCAACACCGATGTTTTCAGCAGAGAATGCCGAATCCGCCGATATATTATAATCGGAAACTTGAAATCTCTTAGCACGCATATAATATTTTTTCATGAATGTCATAATAATGAATGAGATAGGATGAAAGTCTTATTTTATTTACACTTACGTATGTATCAGGAGGTTCAACAAACACATAAAATATATTTATGCACAATATCACAAAACTTTTTAATCACAACACAAAACTATACCAAAGATTATATTATACACAGAAACTATACATACAGGGTGGTCCTTAAGTAATTGTACATAGAAATATGGTAGATTCCTGACTTTAAAATATTACGATTTAAACCAACTTGCTTTAATAAAATCTTGCTAATAAGAAATATACAGGATGTTTAAGGTAAAATTTTAAAATTTCTTTTTTGCAATAACTTCAACGTTTTTGGATATGTATACATGAAAATTTGGAAATAGAGGTTTTTGGGCACGAAAAATTATAATCTGGTACCTACTTCGATGTAATTTGCAGAGGGCGCCACATAGGCTACATTTGTGGTATCAATGTGCCCTGAATTTTTTTGCTGTTTAAGTTAGCGGTATTTTTGTAAAAGAATATTGAAGCCACGTTATTTTAATAGAAAAAAGGTATACTTGTGATTAACCTTAAAACTTAACGGTTTATGATATAATCGCATTTTAGGGATCAGCTGCATGATTATTATTGAAAACATTTAGAAAACAAATTTAAGAAAAACTAAGCTAAACAACATTATAACTTCAATTGTGTCACATTGAATGTTCGATATGTCCTCCATTCTCGTCGATGCATTCATCTACACGTTCCATAAAAGATCGTCTCATATTAAACAACATCATTGGATCAAAAACACCCGCTGCTCTATTTATTTCTTCCCATTGATGCCACAAATGTAGCCTATGTGGCGCCCTCTGCAAATTACATCGAAGTAGGTACCAGATTATAATTTTTCGTGCCCAAAAACCTCTATTTCCAAATTTTCATGTATACATATCCAAAATCGTTGAAGTTATTGCAAAAAAGAAATTTTAAAATTTTACCTTAAACATCCTGTATATTTCTTATTAGCAAGATTTTATTGAAGCAAGTTGGTTTAAATCGTAATATTTTAAAGTCAGGAATCTACCATATTTCTATGTACAATTACTTAAGGACCACCCTGTATAAACAACCAAAATGGCGACTGACGGATAAACATGGGATGGTGGCGAAGTAGCGAATGTGCTGCCACGCATGCGCGTTTGATGAATAGAAATAGTGCTAAATTTGAAGAAAATTAGAATAGATAGATAGATATGACGAATTTCCTGATTTTTGGTTATTATATAGATATCTGAATCTGAAAATTGTAGAAAATTGTGGTTTCTAATAATGTTTATTATTTTCTAATTTTTGACTCTAATTTGTGCGTCCCCAGGACGTACAAATTAGAACGTCCCTAATACTTACAAATTAGAACGTCCCTAGTACGTACAAATTAGGTTTGGGTCATTGGGACCAACTTAGGACTCAATATGGACGTCCTACGGATGTCCTGTGCTGTCTGGGTAACGATAGAGATATAGAGCAGATAAGAATTGATATTATTCATGTGACAGAGGTCGAGAACAGGATCATTTGAAAATGTACTTATTGATAATTTTTATTTACAGGTGTACTGGGACATTTGGTTCGAAATTGATGAATTAGTAATTACGGAAAAAATAATGTAGGACGGATAGTAACACAAAAGTGGATACTTGGGATTTATGTTGTGACGGATAAAAGAGGATTTGTTGTTTTTATACAAGATGGGTCTGCTAATACGTTACTACCTCTTATTGAGCGATATGTTTTACCGGGAACTGAGATCTGGACGAATTGCTGGCGGGGATATTTAGGGTTGGATACTCTACATGGGGTTTCTCCATATATACATGAAACAGTAAACCATACTAGGAACTTGGTAGATCCTCAAACTACAGTTTTCTTAAATTTGGCCTATCTCATTGCGCTAATTATAAAGTAACTATATTTGGGCTGACTGTGGTCCGTGTTTTAATTTGTATGGTTCAATAATACTTCTGTTATTTACTTTTTATATAGTTTTTATTAATATTTTTGTTTGATACAAAATCTAGCTACAAGCGCCCATTTTTTATATCTCGCTACTGCCAACGTCGTATAACTCAAAACCAGAATGACAAACAGACTAAATACACAACACGCTCTCATTTTTTATGGATTCTGGCATATTCAGTTAAACGAACAAAGTTCAGACCTATATACTTTTAACAACCCATTTGGTAGGTATAAATTTAATATTTGTGCGTTGTGCAATATACCGGAAACTTTTCCGATTCAAAATAAACGGTTTCAAAGATTAAAACTAACTTTTCCGCATCTGTGGCCCTGAACAATATTCTATCATAAAATTGTTACTTGTATACACTTCGGGGGATGTATCGTGCTAACAAACCGAAATTTCTCCAAAAATAACTAAAAATTTAGTATATCTAGTTTTATAGGACCCGCTGTACTCGCTCTAGTCAACTGAAAATCAATAGGGTACATCTGTGAGACACCTTGAATAATACTTATTCATAAAATTGATCAATCGTATACTCTCTGGAGGCTGTATCGTGCTAACAAACTGAAAATTCTCCAAAAATGACAAACATTTGGTACTCCAAGTACCACAGCACCCGTTGTACTGGCTTTAGTGAGCTCAATATCAATAGGGTTCATCTTCAAGACGCTCTGAATAATATCCAATCATAAAATTCATCACTTGTATATACTCCTGAGGCTGTATCGTGCTAACAAACTGAAACTTTCCCAAACATGACAAAAATATCGTACTTAAAGTACTGTAGCACCGGTTGTATTGGCTCTGGTGAGCTGAAAATCAATAGGGTTCATCAGTGAGATACCCTGAATAATATCGTGCTAACAAAATGAAATTTCTCGAAAAACGACAAAATGTCGTACTTCTAGTACCATAGCCCCCGTTGTACTGACTCTGGTGAGCTGAAAATCAATAGGGTTCATCTGTGAAATGTCCTTAACAATATTCCATCATAAAATTGGTGACTTATTGCACTCTGGAGGCTGTATCCTGCTAACACGACTTGCGAGGAAAAGTGGCCGACGACAACGACGACGACGACGACATACAGACAGGATTTTTTTTCTAAAAACCGTTTTTTCGTATTGTTGTTGATGGATAACGTAAAAATAACTCAAAAAAAAATTTCAAATTCCCAACTCTTTTGTGGGTAAACCAATACTTTTCTCGCATATTAGATAGGTTGGCGGAAAAGTAATATGGAAATATATGGTGATATTCCTAATGTTCACATATATTTTGATGATTTGATTATAAGCGGATCTAATGTAAAATCACATGATAATGCTCTTAAAATAGTAGTAGAACGTGCTTTGAAATATAATATAAAATTCAATTTTTCCTAATGGAATATAAAAATTAAATGAAGTTATTTTCTTGGGTCAAAATATATCTCAGTCTGGAATACAACCTTCTAATAAAAATATTGAGGCAGTTTTAGCTATTGAAACATCCTTACACAAGAAAGACCTACTTAGAGTTTTGGGAATGTTCAAATTTTTTCAAAATTCATACCAAACCTTTCCCAGTTAACATACGAGTACAATATGAGAAATTTAACAAAAATTAGCACAAAATCAAAATTTGACTGGACAGAGGTACATCAACAGGATCATTGAAAACATTAATAACAAATAAAACCAATTTTAAGAATTTTCGATGAGAGTAAGCCAGTCGTTATTCAAACTGATGCTTCAAGCAAAGGCATGGGTAGCGTAATGATGCAAGATTCTCATCCAATTTCCTTTTCATCAAGGTCACTGAATAAAGCCGAAATTGAATATGCGCAAATTGAGAAGGAATTATTAAGCATTGTGTTTGCATGTGAGAAATTCCATTTTTGGATTTATGGTCGTGAAGTACTGGTACAAACTGATCATAAGCCTCTTGTTCCTATTTTTTCAAAAAACCTAGATAATGTGAGTGCTCGCTTACAACGCATGCTTTTAAGACTCTTAAAACATAAAATCAAAATTGGATAATTTCCTGGTTCAAAAATGTATGTAGCGGATACTCTTAGCAGATCGTTTACAAAAAATGAAAGTCCAATTGATGAAGAGCTAGAATATACCATACATTCTCTCTCCTTATATGTTCCTATGTCCAAGAATAAAAACAGAATTTAAACTCATCTTAGGTTAAAAATGTTTGTTCAACAGGATGGCCAAAAAATTACCGAAAATTAAATAACGTTTTAAAATACTATTTTAAATTAAAAGATCATATTTTTCTATCTGATGACTTATTGTTTTATAACATTAAATTAACTGTACCACCTGAAATTAGATAGACAGGACATGCTTAAGCCAAAAACATTGTGCAATAATGAAACTCTTGATGAAACTGTAAGTAGTGACACAGTGATAATATATTTATTTATGAACAAAAGAGGCAAAATATTTATTCTGGATAGCATGAACTAATTTATGTTAACCAAAATAAACTTCGATTTGAGTTAGATACAGAAGCAGAATCAAGTATCTTGCTTTTGAAATATTTTGAGAAACTCCAATTGGATCATTCTAAAATCATTCCATCTAACAGCGTTATTATCTCATATGGAAATTTCAAAGGAAAGCCTGAAGGGCATGTTAAATTAAAATGTGTTTATAAGAATTAAACTTGTAACATTAATTTTTTAGTCGTAAACCGAGCCGTTATTAGGTTTTAATGAGTGTTTAAAATTTGGTATGATTTCTAGAATAAACACATTTCAATATAGTCACTAACTAGAAAATGAGGTTATGCTGCTTAAATGTAAAAATGATTTGAGGAGTATTTTTTCTGAAATATTTGGGGTTTAGGTTGTATGCCAGGGTATGAAGATATAAAATTAAAACCAGAATGACAAACTAAGACTAATTAGGCAATGTTGCCAACTTAAGTTACACAACAGTCCGACTGTGGGAGTTTTCGCATTGTTTTTTTTATAACTAGAAATTTAGTGTTTTTTGAGCTTTTCATTGCAAAAATACTGGTTTATCCACGGAGTTTTTGCTTTTAATCTATACTATTCGGCATGCCCTGTTGATTAAAATTTGCAAAATATCAAATTCCAAGAGTAGTAAAGTGCACAAGACCCCTCATCACGAATTATTAGTACTGATAACTAATTAATAATATTAGCAATATGAATATCTATTGAAAGAAGTGCAATCTTCAATTCGAATTATATATAACACTTTTTAAAGAGAACGCAATGTTTTGACTGCTGTCAATAAATAAACAATATGAAGTTTCCGTCAAATTTATTGTCGCAACTCTTTTTGATTGTATGAAATAACAATGGTCAAAATGAGTATCGACACTAAGGTTTTTCTGCCATGAAAAAATTGAAAGTAGTACTGTACTGACTCTGTTTTTAATTTAAGTTATAATACAGAGTGAGTCAATACTATACTTACTTATGATTATGCATTTTTATTTATCTCTCGACTTTGACAAAAGCTATCAACATGCGGTTTTGCGCCATTTTGTTACAAATTTAATCCTGTTCCATTATAATTTACAATAATTAGATATTTCCATCAAACATTTTTGAAAAAAACAAGTTTTTATTTTTCCAAGTCGTACCCTCTGCCTATGACAATTGAAACTAAATGCAACTATTTTATAGTATTTTTTTTTAAGTTTTAAATATTATGGTTATATTTAAACGGATACAATGTATATATAAATATATAAATAAATTTTGCAGAAAAAAAAACAAATAAGACATTGGTTCACAATGAAAATATACAATTTAAAAACTAATTAAAAAAATATTAAACTTAAAGGTGGGATTTTGTGTCATCTTGTTCATATAAGAGAACATATGCTTCTCCACTGACTAAAGATTTCCACGATAATAGTAGCACCCTTGAATCGTTATATTCGTGCCACTGTCCCGTCCAGGGATGTCGGCAAAATGCTGTGTAGTGACCATTATAAGTGGTTCCACAGTGATTTGATATAGCGTAGAGGTTGTACATACAAGGTGCAACAGTATCAGCCGCGTAATGGTTCATATCAAGCCCTTCTATTGGAAAGTCTATTGAATCATTAGGTTTTCCACTAAAACTTTCTGTTTGCGAGAAGCGCTTCAGGTGAATAACCAGTATTTCGGAAATTTATGAACTGAGAATGATTTAATGTATCGTCTTCGTTCCTTACATTTCGAACAAGTTGGTTTCTCATCACCGTCGAGTCTTTCTTCTCTTGTAAACGAATCTAAACATTGTGAAAGTTGTTATTGACCTGTTCTTTGTGGTATCGGAAGGGATAAATCCCAAATAGGATCGTAGGTAACTGAACAGTGACCACAGTGTGTACACTTGATTGTTGATTTTAATTGACCGACAAAGTTATCCATAATCTTGGAGTTGTCCATTCTCGCATATCTTAACCAAAATTCTTGTGCTTTCTCGATATCACTAAATTTGTCATCAATTTCTGTTAATTTGGGCTTTGGTTTTTCATATACCTTGTTGACATCTTCGTGAAGTCCTGCTAACAGGTAACGAAGAAACTCATGTGCATCATGTTGACTGTATCCCATGAACCTTGAAGTAAATCGCGGAATCTTACTTTTCAATGATACTGTATTAACCACTCTGTCTAAACCGTCTTCAGACCAAAGCTCTTGAATGATTTCAGCAAAAGCTATAATTAGTGTTCCTTTCATGCTAGGTATGTTTATGTTAATATCTCTTATGTATGCATCTTTCTTTAGATATTCTAATAGCCACCTTGTGTTTGATATAGTCATTGGATAATACTAAAGAATCTTAGGGAATACTCTTTATGGATCTGAATGTGGAAATATTGTTAAAAGCTCTTTCGCAACTACTATCATTGTACGAATAATCTCGGATTCTATTATTGTCTTTCTCACTTGATCGGCGTGATAAGGAATTTGAATTGATGATATTTGCTACTGAATTGGATGTAGATATTACGGATTTGAAAACTGTTTTGGTTAGAGATAATCTATTGCGTATAGGAATCGCATCATTCTCTAGCATAGTCATCTTCTTCAGTATTCCTATGAATGGGACATCATCTAGCTGGTGGTTATCTGTATTTTTTAGTACACTGAGGCCCAAAAGCTTGTTGGGGGCATAATTTAATAAATTGTCAACGCATGTAATATCAGAAGGCACATATTCTGAAGAAGAGAATGAAGATGTTAAATAAGAATTTCGGAAAAAGGTAGGATCACATGTTTTAGGGTCTGTAATGTGAGAAAGTTTGAAAGTGGTAGAAGAATTACGTTTCTTATGATAAGGTTTCATAAAAAGTTCTTCTAGAGGCTTAGAACGGGGAAACGTACCGAGAAAAGATGAAGCGTTTCCTCTTTGAATTGCAATACTTACTTGTTGTATAAAGAACAAAGTTGCTCTTGAATCATTGGTTTCTACTGATATTTTTTCACCAATTTATTTGATGAATTTTAAAGCTTCATGATCTAAAACACCAGAGGTTTCAATTGCTGAAGGAATACAAATGTAAATGTTCTCCAAATTTTTGTATTTATTGACTTTAAAAGTGTCGCCTTGTAAAGCTGCACCGCCTGCGGAAGTAGATGTGGATCGGACATGAGACAGAGCCCAAGGGTCAGTGCAAGTGAAATCCCATATAACTGGTCTGCCACGTTGCCATGGAATAAGGGTCATACCATCTGGACGTTTACCATCGTCGCGGCAAGTACCTAACGGTACCAACGAACAGATGCCATGCCTCGTTTGATTAGGTCAGTTACTGCAGAATGACGTGAAAAACGACCGGCACTTAATTTGCAGCTTAGGCCGTGTCTACCATATTAATCAACATCAGCTCCGCAACGACAGCGATGTTTTACACAAATTTGAGAAATAGAAATATGGAAACTTTCGTCATCTAAAAGCGTACCTAATGGGGCCGACGGTGAAGCGTTCAACCATGCTCCTGATTCCTTTGAAAATGCTGCATTCAAACGAGCCTTGTCTGGTAAATTGATAGCTTTCTGAAGCAGATTTTCTTTTTCAATGTTTAATAAAGGAATATCCCAGGATTTTTGAAAGAATTTATAATCATCGGGTACAACTTTGTTAGACTTTAATGACCCAATATTTTCTGTCTCTATTAATAAAGGGTCTTGTGTGTGGAAAAATATAGGCAGAATGTAATTAATGAAATTTTTTGAACTATTTAATGATGACAAAAAAGAAGGAAGAGCTACTGAAACGATTGAGCGAATTCCTAGACCACCATATGTAACAGGTAGTGAAGCTTGTTTCCAAGAAAGGTCCTCTAATTTAATGTTAATTAATGACTCTAATGAATGACAAATGGCATTGGCAAAATTGTTTAGGATATCATTATGTAACCAGGTCGGACTACATCTTAAGATATATGTTAATTTTGGAATTAATAGGCAATTCTTGAGAAGGTAATAAGCAATATGTGTCGGTAACCAGGATAAACGAGATGACATTTTTTTGAAAAAGGTTAGTTTTTCATTGAAAGCTGATAGAAAAGATTCGTTTAATAAAGGAGCACCTCATAGAAATAAATTTTGTCTGTTGGTAATTGTTATGCCTGGTGCTACAGAATTAAATTTATTAATGGTTAGATTATTTGGTGATTCTAAGAAAAATAACTCGCATTTGCTGAAATTGAGTTCATGACCAATATCCTTGGAATTGTTTATTATATAGACAAGAGACTTGAACACGGAATTAGTATTACCACCTAAAGAACCATCATCAAGGTACCAAGCATTGAATTCTGTGTCAATGTTGCTAATAAATTTGTGTATCGATATGCAAAAAAGGAGAGGTGCCAAAGGGCCCCCTTGTTGGACGCCTCTTTTCGAATAAATGATGTTTTCGCCAAATGAAAATGAAGGGAATCGATAACATTGATTGATGAAAGGAAAAATTTCAGGTAGAATATCTGCTACAAGTTTTAATAAATGATCGCGATGAATTGTATTGAAAGCATTTTTAAAATCAATTTTCAGAAAAACTTTATTATTAACGTCTGGATGATTAGAGACGTAACGTCTTGCTGCATGTGCAACTGCTTCACAACCACCTTTCGACCCGAAACCAAATTGTAATGCACGAAGTAAATATACGAATTTGTCTCTGATGTTTGAACAAATTATTTTCGCTACTAAACGACGATAAACTGTACCAATAGCAATTGGCCTGATACCTCCTGCTTTTTTAGTTAAAGCTAATAGTGACGCGCCGAATAAAATAGGACGAATATTGATGTTTACTGTGTCATTTAAAATAAAATTACATCATTTACACAAAGATGATAAGAGATTTTTTCCTGAAGGGCCAGCACTGTAACTTATTAAATCTTGTAGATGTGAAGGTCTTAAAGAGTCTAAACCACCAGCAGAACTTGTTTTAAAAGAGTTTATTGCGCTACTCACAAATTCTTCTGTTATAAAAAAAGGAATATGTTCCGAAATCAGAGTAGGGAACTTACTATTAGGTTTCTCTACAGGATGTTTCGATTTTAAATCTGTTAAAGTGGCTGCACTGACATCAGCAAAACTGTCATCTGAAGCTAAGATTTTGATTGCAGATGTCAAGTCGCCGTCAGAAACTTTATTACTGATATTTTTAATTTTACTATTATTTGATAAATTTATGTTTTTCCGAACTGACAAATTTCTATTTTGTTGATCAGAGAAATTTAAATAATGATCTAAATTTTCAAAAGTTTTTAAATTATTCTTGATTATAGTACCGAGAGATACTTTTTTATTAGAATTTTTAGGAGGAAAACTCAAAACATTATACGGAAAAAGCAATAGATTTTCCCAGGTAGTAATAGAATTTTGTCTTACGCATTCTTCAATCAGATTAGATAGCGTTGAGGCTTGAAGCTTTTCGAACTCTTCTTATTACTGATCTTTGGCTCTTCAATTTTGCCAACTTTATATGAAAATTCGTATGTTTTATATCCTTATTTTCAAAACTTTCTACTGTAATCGAACTTAAATTTTGTCTACCATGCGTCTTGCTTTGATGTAATTTTAGGCCTCGCTTCTTAAAAAAATTACCACAGATTTCGCACTTCACTGTGACTGGCGCTGACATAAAATTTATGTCATATAGAATTTGGAGTTTTGCAGTACAAAAAATTCTACCGTCCGCTTCACGTTGATAAATGTACATCCATTTTCTATTTCTGCTTATCTGTCACTCAAATTTATTGAATAAAATATAAAAAACTATTCTTTTTTCATACACTCCATTGTTATACAAAAAGCTTATTATACTAAGTGAAAACGCGACTGAACCCACGAACTTTATAATTAAAAAATAATGAAATGTTCAAAAATAAACTTGGAATTAAAACTTTTTGTAAATGACATGAAACTACAAATGTCATTTTTTTAGTTCTAATTAATTCATCTACACTCTTTCTAATGACACCAATTTCGTTAAAATCGGTTGATCCAAACCAAAGTTATAGGTATTCATCAACAAACACTTCCCCACTCTCCCCCTCCCTTTATTCAAAAAAATAAAAGGAGGACTTAAACAAATTTAGGCCTCTATCTAATTCATTTAACAATTGATACAATTGGGCATATTTCACAAATACTGGTTTTTAAATTTTTCTTCACAGGTTACGCCCACTAGCGGTTAACCTAGAAACTCGAAAGTTCTTTTCAGCGATTTCTCTTGGCCACTTTTATATATAGCCGAGAGATCGGCTTATTAGACCACCCGTTACATATTACTTTTGGATAAATGTATTTCTTCCTCTACAGTAGTTTCCACATTACTTTCTTCTCCCGAGACTCTGCTGATTTTTGCGAATTGATCTGCTACTTCGTTGTACATAATTCCCGTGTGTCCTTTGATGCATACAAATGAGTGTTTAATTTGTCAATTGTGTGACGAAAGGATTACTAAAATTCGATGTTGTTTCTAATGGAGACTTTAGGCAGTTTCATGCTGACAATGAAATAATAAAAATAATAATGTTTCTTTATTCGTTTCTAATAGCTTTCAAAATTGCAAAAGCTTCAGCAGGAAAAATGGAAATTTGCGTTGATGTTGTGGAGGTTTTATAAAAGACGTGCCGGTACTATGAATATTTTTAGACACATCTGCTTAAGTTTAAAAAGGTTCTCAGTATTCCACGGAACATATTCTGTAGCAAAAAACGACCTGCTTTTATAATAACTACTGCAACAAATATGTCTCAAATATTAAATAATTTAAAAAAAAACAAGCAAAGACGCAAATGTAAATATTCAATAACAAAGAAAGTTAACGGGATAGGGTTTATTGGACATTTGCATGCAGCTATATATTATTCACTTTAACCTTGAGGGGTTGTGGAATGATGGACTGAAGTAATTTCATATATAGAATAGAACTAATATTACATTGTATGCATTTTTCTTTTTTTGTGCATCAAATATTTGAGCGCAGTTTCGAACGATTTTCATCTTTTAATATTGAGAGCATTGTTCAACTCACGTACCTCTTAAGCAAATGTAACAATCTTGCTGAGTTTAGTTTTGTCCGATCATCAATTGAAATGCTACTTACAAGTATATTACTGATAGAAGAATGATTAGTAGCATGGAGTGAAAAAGAAAGAATATCTATTGTGTTATTAAATAGGAAAAATATTACTGTTCCATATCATTAGTCTTCGCTGTTATAGAAAGAGAAGAATCACTAAAAACTCTCAAATGAGTTTAAAAGAAGCTGGTGCATAAAACTATGCTACAACCATAAAATATTACTCTCTAACCAGGGCGATATTTGAGAAAAAGGAGATACATGGTTGCCAAACAGAAGTTTACAATATAAATTACATAAACGTTTAATTGAAAGAACTTAAACAACCAAATTAGACAGGATAACATGTAAAGCAAAAGAATTGATAATATATGTAATGATATATGATTATTCTATCATGTAACTATTCGCTGATGTTCTAATGTAATGATCCTAGACGCTGGATTTCAGGGTGCGTTGTAATATCTATTACCTCCGAAAACTCCCTGTTCGCTTCGTCGTACTTCTGCTAACAAAATCCCGCTTACGTGTAAACAAACCTGGGCTAAATATCCCTAAAGGAATGAGAAGGCAGCGATTTCGTGGAAAACAGGAGTCGTCGGCTGATGTAAGGAATGTTCGAAAGGGTTGGCTTCGGCCTCCGCTGCTACCAGCTCGTTGGTAATGAGAGGTCTTGTACTATAGGGTTGCGTCAGTTAGGGAGGCGGGTTGAGGAAAAATCATTCGTGTAACTCTTATGGATATATGTTATGTATTCATATATTCATGCTCTCCTGGTTGAGAAAATAAACTAATGGATAATGATTTCTTTAGCGAATTTATTATAAAAAATGAAAAAAATCAACAAAAATGACATCAATGAACAAAAGCGTCAAGAGTAATTGTAAGTAAAGTCTTGTGACTGTAAATAATTAAAACCAATGATAGGACCGAGGGAAAACTTGAGATACCATGTTACATTAACCCATCTCCGGAAAAAAAATGACCATTTTAATATTTTCTCTAATGGAATACGCTAGAAGGGAGGATAGTTAACATACCAATATAATTTGTTATTCAAAAATCAATTTATTTCACAGAAAAAAATGCCGGTACCTTATGGAACCACAAGGCGGATCTAACATAATTTTTTAATTTTCGTGGAAATGCTTGAAACAGTCAACGCATAATCCAACATCACATTTGGAACACTCAGTTCTTACTCTGGATGTACAAGTACTGACTGCACATCTTCTTCTTTGACCTTCAGTTGTTGTAATGATATAATACCGTAATTCGCCAAAGCGGACATCGCTACTAACCCTGAAATCACTGGCAGCTGCGCATTAACTCCGACCTGAACCTTTAGCAGCTAATTTGAAATCTGTTAAGTATGTCTGAAATTGAAATATTATAGGTTTTATATTATTAGTATTAACATATCGTATTTTTACCTGAACAATATTTCTTCTGAATTCTAGCTGACTCATTTGACGACCCCTTAATCTGCATAAAGTCGCGACATCAATAAAAAAAGTGAATAAAGGCAAGATATGACACCAACCCGATAGCTGAGAAAAATTATAGGTAAAACATAATTATACGTATGGAACAATCACTCACCATCATACGTTGTTGTCCATCTGATCCGTTCCGCCCATATATTTGTTGTATTGCATAATAACATCTGGACGAGGGACAGGATTTTTTTTCTGTGTACGAGAGTACTTCACAGAAGACTTCATAGGTTTTGCTCCAAACCATGTACTGGCCATTGTAACGACTCTATTGTCCATCCAACGGATATACATAATACCTGTAGTTGTTTCTAGTGATGAGGATATATCTCCTCTACTTTGTTTTTACATGACCTTTTTATCAGTCAAGGGGCACCTGCGTAATATTCGATCAACTCTTATTGTACCAGTACATCCGTAGCCGTTTTCTTTTAGTGTACGCAACGTAGTGTAATTGGTGAATGAATTATCCATGAAGAAACTATAGCGAAAATGTATTTTCCCTCACATCTCATTAATAAACCGAATTAGAGTAGCCGCCGGTTAACCAAACAGTGTATCATCAAATAGATCATGTTTAACATTTTTACCCTGGTACACTTCGAAGTTAATTGAATATCCACTTGGTGTATTCAAGCACCAGACTTTATATCCGAATCTCACTATTTTTCCCCTAATAAATTATTTACAGCCCTGTTGGCCAAAATATCGTATCATGGTGTAACGACACAGTCGTCTGAACATGAAATAACCCCGATAAATAATCAGAAAACATAACACTACAGAGCCAAACTAGACAGAGTTGGGCACCCAGCACCGAGAGGGCAGCACCTTCGCCGTTCCGCTAATAACTTGACCGATACTACTAAAGCAAACATTCTGCGATATACTAGGCAAGCTCTGCCTTACGTAGAATATCGATAGGAAGATTCAACGGAAAATAACCGAAGTGTTGCACTATATTCCGGAGCGTGTTGAGCCTGGAATTGTGAACACATAAACATTCCGCTTGTCGTTGACCCCTCGGTGTGCGTTGAACCCGAGGCTAGACTCTAAGCAAACCCTGTATATCGGACGAAGTCCTAAAGCGTGTTGAGCTTAGGCCGGACGCCAACTACCCTAGGTCCCGCCCTGCAGCGTGTTGAGCGCAGGACCGAGGCCTTCCCGATTAGCCGAAATTCCGGAGCGCGTTGAGCCCGGGACGGAAGCAAACTCCCGACCACCGAGATTACGATGTGCGTTTAACGCGGGTTCTCGACCCCAACACACCCCTTTGATTATAGGAACCTAGCGTCCCAGTGAGGAATCCGGACAACCGAGTACAACAACGCCCGAGCAGGGTAAACCGGAGCCGTGAGGGGTAGACAGTAACCGTGACAATCCGGACAACCGAGAAGAATCATCCGCGACCCAATCCGACGACCACCCTAGAGAGACTGCCCGCCTCCAGGACCAATAAATCGTGTATATAATTATTGTACATATTTGAATAAAGAAGTATATCTAACCATCCAACCCCTCTTTATGCTCCACCACACTGACCAACCCTTACAATGGATTCGTCGTACGATGAATTCTGTTCTAGCATAAAATGTTTTAGGAAGCCTTTTTCAAAATCATTGTGAGAGGATTTAATTTATATATTTTATCAGTAAGATCAATAGAGGTGTTATCGGCAAAATTTGAAACAAGAAATTTGCAAAAATCTGTCTCTTCGCATAGCGTTCGAGACTAATGTGTTTTTCATATCAGCACCATTATCCCAATAGTTCCTCTTAGAAGGAAGGCAATTATAGCCAGTCAGTATTAGAATGCCAATAATACTTTGAATTCCTGTACAGATATTGCTGGATCGGTATTATTTGTAAAAAGTGCATATTTTTTAGTTTATTTAGCAATATGTTCGAAAAGTTTGTCATAAAAAAATAATTCAAATAAATAGACACAGCTCATGTATCCATATTTTGAATAATCTACATTAGGAAATCTGTGTTGTGGGGGCGACAAATCAGCTTCTTTAAAAAATACGAAATTCTCCTCCTTTTTTGTATTTTTCGCAATTTTTAAACTTTTTTTAACAGATCTTTGGCTTCAGTACTTGTTTGAATATCTGTTTCTTGTACCATTGTACCTACCTCCTCGTCAATCTCTTGTGAATCATTTGTTCTCCGTCCATCTGCAAAAACGATTTCAGTTGCAGCGCAAAGTTGCCTTACGCTAAGATTGTCAGCAAAACCTGCTTCATCCTCTAATCCTGAGTCCTCATCTGTGAGGACCTGACTCTCAGGACGTTCTAAATGAATGTCCTCTATATTCTCCTCATACGCAATGTCAAGAGCCACTTGAAGGGTAATACCACTATAATTGAAAATATATACGCTAGAATATAGTATCCGCCTAGCGTTTAGTACCACTAAAATTTACAATAAAGTATCAAATAATTGAAAAGGTATATCATAATTTAATACAAACATAGGTGAAGTACAATCATAATAATTGCAAAATCTTGAATTTTGACCAAAAATACGAACATCAACAACATATTTTCAACTTACTTGAATCGGATGTCCATGATTTTTGTCACCATATAAAACACTTATTATTAAGCAAAAATAGCTGGAAGTGTGAGATCCCCACTTCGCTGCGCGAACGATAAAGTGAGAACGCATTCGGAGGAAAAAAGATACGCAAGGCGCTTAACAA
This sequence comes from Galeruca laticollis, assembly GCA_963921935.1. Taxonomy (NCBI): domain Eukaryota; kingdom Metazoa; phylum Arthropoda; class Insecta; order Coleoptera; family Chrysomelidae; genus Galeruca; species Galeruca laticollis. Next base: position 34,062,866 of record OY998185.1, read on the forward strand.
TTTCTGCCGATATAGGTACAATCCAGTGCACAATTAATATAGAAATTGTTTACCTATAAAATTAAGGCGATAAAAACTAGGAAATTTATTTGCATTGTGTATCTATTTACATTATTTCGAAAAAAATATGTAACCAAACGTAATAAGAGTATAGAAATATATTGAAAAAGGAAATAAACAGATATACCTGTCGGTACAGATAAATTTTACTATTCCACAATGATATTTAATCGTGGAATAATAAAATTTATCTATACCAAGATAGGTATTTTATTTGCCGCAATACCTACTTTTTCGCAGACTATACCTAGTTCTGTATTCGTTAAAGTTTAATTGTAAACTGTGTTATTTCCTACTTTCCGTATTGTGACCACTGCGCATCGTGGGCATGTCCATTTTCAAACTTTTAGCTATTTTTGCTAACCTGTACTGTAAACATCAAACTACAACTGCTAACTAAAACAAAATAACTGCAGCCACCTGTTTCGGCGATGTCCTATATGTATAGCTAGAGATGGGAACGTACAGATTGCTTAAAATGCAGTGGTATTTTCTATATGGTGTTTTCAAGAGTACACCTCTGGTGGTCCCATGCGGTACCGCTAGGCGCTAATGGGTTAACGAGAATGAAATGCAGAATAAAATGAAACTTGTTAGTTTGAAAAATAATCGCCGCAACCTAAATATCTCGCACACCTTATAAATGAAACTTTGAAATTAATAATTTAGTTCTCAACCTGAAATATGCTCCCTATCCCTGATTCATACGGAGAAGTATTACCATTGAATACTCGTATGCGATATGAAAAAACATAAATTAAATTATACAGCTAGTATCATTGATGCGGGCTGGCAATGCTAATAATCTGACCAAAAACGCCGACATCTACGACTTGCTTTTCGAACAAAAAAAACCCTTCAGTGCGCGTATAGTAGACGCTCCCTTGTAACTTCTTGTCCCCCTTTAGAAAAAAATTACACATGATAAGTCTTAATTATATGTTACTTAAACTCTGAGGAATCCTCAAAAACCGCGAACCACAAAAAAAAACTAGACCGCTTCCGATCGCAAATTTTTACCAACTGCCACTTTCTCTGTTACATTTTCGTAGCTTCGGTATTTTCGCTATCTCAGCTTCGTTTTATTTTTTTGTACATGTTACTTCCTCATTGGTTGTCCCCTATCGTTCGACGGAGTTGCTTAATAGTTTTTTACCTTGATTAAAAATGAGTTTTTTACACGATTCCTCAAAATTTCGTTATTTTGACGTATTATTTCCTGTTAAAACATTCTTTTTTGCAACAAATTCAGACTGCTTAGCTGACTGTCTTTTCTTTGGTCGTATGTCAATGTCCGCTTTCTTTAATTTATACGTTACAATATAAAATGCAATTTGTTATACAGGGTAATGCTCCCTATGTTTCGTTCTTTGGTATTTATTACACATAGAAGTAATGACTCAATCCAAAACAGGACATAATCACGAACCTTCAAGTAAATCAATTGTAACGTAGTAAGACTGAAAACTATGCAGATAGTGAAAATAATCCCTGTGACATTTAAAACAAGAAATGTAGGTAAACTGAGAAGAGGTCCACAAGGCAAAGATTGGATGAAGAAAATAAAAAGCTAGAGAATGGATGGGAGAATGTAGAGAAAAAGAAGTAATGAGCAAGAGATCAGAAAAAAATGCAAGGAATGGATACAGGCACGATGGATCATAACCTACATGTGTGTAGGTTATGAAGGATAGGAGAGAAAACACCTATACGATAAAAGTGTTTTTGTCATAGGCAATAACAAGCGATGTTATTTAGCATCGAGTGGTCTCTATAGACTCTGTTACCGTTCTCTAAGCGCCACTAAACAGCAAGGTATTTGAAACTAAGAAATAGAATAGAAAAGCTATTTTCACTGTAATCAGGTGCGATCGAGTCAGTGTCTACCATGTAATATTGGGTTCAATTGGATCATTCCATGACTTATCATCTCGTTACAGCCTGTTCATATAGTAGGAGGGTAGGTCTATGGAGCTCTAAATTTAGATTAGATTGATCCCGGATCATATCCCCATCTAGAGCAGATTATTATTTATTTCAAAATTACTTTCAGAAACCTAACAAAGTGAATAGCCATTTTAACAATTTAGAGTGACACTTCGTTTAATTGATAGTGCTATTTTTCAGTGGTGCTGGAAAAGTAACACTGTCTATAAAGCATCAACGAGACTAAATAACCTTAACAGATTATGCCGATGATCCAAATCTTCCTTCTTGTATCAATAGGTATTCCATTTTTTTCTCTACTATTGATTGTTGTTTTCTCCATTTTTTACAGGTATGTCTAGAAAGAGGTTGGCGAGAGTACAACGGTGATACTGAAGGCTGGAATCTTTGGTGGAGAACTTCTGGGTTTCCTGTCAGCCACCATAGAAGCCTTTATGCTTGGCAGGTAAAAATATATAATACACAATAGGGATATATATATTTGGTAAAGACTTTTGTACAATTATTATCTAGTAACTAGATGAAGGTTTTTTATGATCAACGTATTCAGGATGGTGATTTTCATTTTTTCAAGAGTTATGAGTGAAAAATACAATTTCTACATAACATATACTCTGATGAATTGTAATGAACAGTGTGTCTTCCATCTGATCAGTAAGAATTCAGGATAATTTGACTAAGTAATTGAACTTGTTTTAAAAGGTACTGAAATTGTCTGTTGGACAAAAATATTAAGTACTGAACATAAGAATTAAATGAACATCACATAAATTTCCATTTGAATGAATATATGCAGAAAGAATGATCGCAGATAACAAATCCACATAATGTATGTATTTGTTTTGTAGAACTATACTGGAACAGAAGAGCAGAGAAAAGAAAAGATATTTTGATAACATAACAATTATCATGCAAGTGAGGCCTACCTGAAAACTAAACTACTGATCGGTGAATATAGACGAAAATGTGGTAAAATATTGGTGGCTATAACATAGTTTTCAAGTGTATGAGGATCTCCAATAACAAAACAGAAGACTACTAATAGGAAATCAAGAAAAGAATAAGCGAATTGGCACAGACGCACAGTGATGATAATAATTCCAGGGAAAAATATTTTCTTCTTCCAAATTGGTAATGACCTATCATCGAAATATATTTGTCAAAATCTAATAGCAACATAACAGAAAAAATTTTCATTCTGTATTATACTCAGTAATCATCTGACAAACATATCTACTTCTATCGTCTGCCAAAAATAAGTAGCGTTCATCGTCGCGAACTCTACAAGCAATGAAAATCGTAAGCTCATAAGATGAAATAGTGAGGTTATATACAAACTACCTTATTTCTATTGACTCCGGGAATGTTATAAATACACTCAATAGTACAGCCAGATCTACACCCATCATTAATTATATAACCATGGCACCAGAGTTACAGCCCACATAGGTCAAGCAACAATGGAAATATATATCTGCTTCAATAGTGAAAGGAAAATTCATTAGGAAAACAGAATACTAGATTGCAGCGTATCAAAAAACCGGTCGGAAATTCAAATCTACCAATACACAGAAGAGACAGTCTTCTTCACTGTCAATCAGTGATGGCTCCAGTGTATTTTTTTCCGTGACTTGCTACCGCATCGGATGTAAATAATTCTAGTAAATTTAACCATAGCTAGAGTTGGCTTATTACAATATTTACATCTGAGTAGTGTCAAAGATATGGTTTTCTAAACTTGAAGTCCACTTTCGAGTTGAGGCTAGAACTCGATAAAGTCGCATGCAACTTGGCACTATTTTTCGTTGGCGGAGGCGGTGGCATTAATTAGGATTTGTTCTATTTTCGCGCGAGAAGTCGCTGCGACTTGGTAACATTTCAGGTAGATTTTGACGCACCAACTTAAAATTTATATTGGCAACGCTCTGACGTTACTGTCAGTAATTAAGGTTGAATGGAATTGTTTTTCAACATGTAATGCGTTTGGTTTTGGTATAAATTTTTCAGTTTTCATCGTTCTGACACGCAAAACTTTTGGCATCTGCAACTTAGGAGGCTGATTAGTAATTAAAGGGGCACTGTCATTGCGTTGTCTTTTATTATCTGCATGTCGTCTTCTCTCCACCTCATCACCCATAATAATTTTGTAGGATTATTTATTGGGGCGTTGAGTAATCTTTGCAGGTGACCATTCCTTATCTAGATTTTTACGCACATAGACGCCTTCCCCATCACTGAACGTGCGCTTATTGAAGTATCGTTTTTCTTCTTCCATCTGTTGCTCAAGATTTCGAAGCACTATGAAACCTCTGACATTTGGTTTAATGTTGTCCAATGATGTGCGGATGACGGATACAATAATTCGTGAAAGTCCAAGATTACAAAATATCGTGTCCAACGCTTCATCTGCCTTGTGATCACTTTAAATGGTTTTATATCAGCCCATTTGGATAAGGCATCCACCACTTACAACCAGTGAACTCCCTCGAACGGACCAGTGAAGTCAATATGGATTCTTTCTCAAACGGCATCGAGTATTGACCACGAGTACAGGGTGTCCCAAATTGGTGTGTTTTGAAGGGTATCTCGTAAACTAAAAGAGATAGAAGAAAAGCAGTTAAGATGTTATGACTTCTTTTTTTGTTAAAGTAACGATAGCCTAATTGAATCTTTAGTAACTCCCTGCAGTTGGAAGATACAGGGCGATTATTGAAAACTGTCGAAAACTACAAAGTACTATAACTTCTTAATTAAGAAAAATATAAAAAAAACGTTATGAAAACTTTCGATAGATATAATTTTAAAGAGTTTAGTAGCGCACAGAATTTTTTGTTAGGGGGCTCACTAAGGAAATATAATGCAAACTTATGTTATTTTAAATAGGACACCCTGTATATTTTGACGTTTTTCGTTTCCTTTTTTAATTCTCATTCACCTGATATGACATATTACATATCCATTTTCAATGGTTGGAGCTACAGTGCAAATAAACCATTTATGGATGTTATCAGGTGAAACACACTTAAAAAATTGAACACTCAGTAATGAAATTTAACATTTGATTATAAGGATACTGATGGGTGACAATTTTATTTATCAAAATTATAATTAATAAAAAATAAAACCAGATTAAAAAAATAAAAACAATAAACTTATGAAACAACAAGAAATATTGTAACAACTAATCTACCTATAACTAATTTTATTAGAATGTAAAAATTAAATTAAATGTTCAAAATGTCCTCCGTTTTCATTGATTAAAAAGTTTTTCGTTTAAATAATCTCCAACCAATTCAGCATTACCAAAAATAAAATCAGTGAACAGTGAAACAAAGTAGGTAAATATAGCTGATTATTGATTTTAAATACCTATATTATTATTTTGAAATTATTGAATCCGTTTTTTGGTAAATAACATCACGAAATAAGATGTCTGTATTTTTTTACCGATTTTACTTTTATTTCTAATTATGTTTAACCCGATATAATGTTATATTTTAGTTTGTTTACCTCAATTGACATGATTGTTATATCTCATAAGAATGTTCACTTCATCAAGTAGGCTTTCGTCCTCTTACCATTGAAAATAAAACAAAACCTGTGTTAGAATTAATTTTACGACGTGCAGTCTTGTCAACAACATGAATTTTGAAAATTATGAAAAATATGATATGCATGTGGCATATATTGAATGTCAAAAGAATGTTATTGATGCGTCTGAATTATATTTTCAACGATATCCAGAAAGAAGGCAACCTGACAAGAGAATTTTTAAAAAGCTCGATTCAAATTTAATCGAGTATGGATGTTTTGTGAAACCACGGCGTAACTACGAGAAGAATCATGAAGAAAGAGAGGTAAATACGTTGGGATATATCCAAGCACATCACGAATCTTCTCTGTGTAAAATTGAACATGAAATAGGTGTTCCAAAAACAACTGCAGGAAGGATTTTGAAGAAATATAAATTTAGGCCTTATCGGACATCAGTCCGTCAAAAATTATACACAAACGATTTCTTGAGAAGAACACAATTTGCACAGTGGTATATAGGAAAATGTGATGAACATCCAAATTTTTATTCAAAGGTAATATTTAGCGATGAAGCTCGCATAAGCAGTGCAGAAATATTTAACAGACATAATGAACTATATTGGAACGACTCAAATCCACACTTAGTTCAGGGGATCAGGAGACAAGGCAGATTCGGCTTTAACATTAGTTGTTTTGTCAAACATAACAAATTAGTTTATCATATATTTGATGATAAACTAACTGCTGCTGGATATATAGATATCTTGGAAATATACTTACACCAACTTTTGGAAGAGGAAGTGTTGGCTGATAGGGACACATTTTGGTTCCAACAAGATGGAGCACCAGCCCAGAATGCTCTATTCATTGGAGATTATTTAAACGAAAAATTTCCTAATCGGTGGATGAACCGGTTAGGTGGCCCCCTCATTCTCCGGAAGTAAATCCTCCTGATTTTTTTTATTTGGGGATTTTTAAAAAATAATATTTACAAGACTAACTTCGAATAACTTACAAAATATTCATGCCGCATTTAGAAAAATAAAGCCAGTGCACATTCTCAATTGTGTGAGATCAGTAAGAAAAAGGTGTCAATTATTATTACAACAAAACGGAGGACATTTTGGACATTTAATGTAATTTTTACATTCTAATAAAATTAGTTATAGGTAGATTAGTTGTTACAATATTTCTTGTTTTTTCATAAGTTTATCGTTTTTATTCTTTTAAACTGGTTTTATTCTTTATTAATTATAATTTAGATAAATAAAATTGTCATCCATCAGTATTCTTATAATAAAATGTTAAATTTCGTTACTGAGTGTTCAATTTTTTAAGGGAGTTTCACCTGATAACATCCATAAATGATTTATTTGCACTGTAGCTCCAACAATTGAAAATGAATATATAATATGTCATATCAGGTGGATGAGAATTGAAAAAGGAAACGAAAAACGTCAAAATATACAGGGTGTCTCATTAAAAAAAACATAAGTTTGCATTATATTTCCTTAGTGAGCCCCCTAACAAAAAAATTCTGTGCGCCACTGAACTCTTTAATATTATATTTATCGAAAGTTTTTATAACGTTTTTTTATATTTTTCTTAATTAAGAAGTTATAGTACTTTGTAGTTTTCGACAGTTTTCAATAATCGCCCTGTATCTTCCAACTGCAGGGAGTTACTAAAGATTTAATTAGGCTATCGTGACTTTAACACAAAAAGAAGTCATAACATCTTAACTGCTTTTCTTCTATCTCTTTTAGTTTACGAGATACCCTGCAAAACACACCAATTTGGGACACCCTGTACAATGGCATATCTAGTGGTGTTGTCTATTTTGTTTCTGCACTTTTTATATAGTTTTCAATGTATTTATCAATTTTTTTTTCAGCACGCGTAATAACGTGACACAGCCCGCATCGCTACCATGCCAGGGTGACCACTATTCACTACTTTCGGCACATGCTGCTGGAGTACCTGCGGTGCAACAATTTTTCCTTGCCACATTGAAACTCTCTACAGATAGTGCGTGACTTTTCAAATCGAATTGATTAAAATCGATCAACTAATGTTTCCTCCACATTTGTGTTCGCAGGCATTATATAACAGAGTGTAGCAGTTTATCTTCTTTTGTATATTTTCTTGTGACATAAGGATTTCCTGATACTGTGACCATTTTCAACCATTTTCGAATATTTAAAAAATTCTTCTTTCATGACGTGACGCCTTCTCCTTTTTATTGGGCATTCTTGATAAAAAATCAGCTAAAATGCCAGGTAGACATCGATAATCATCGACCCGTGTGCAAAATAATTACACACAGCTGTCGGCCAATTAGATTTTATGAAATGTACCATATTTCATAGTGGTCGTCGGAAAATAACTATTATAACTATATTGGGCATATTTTTTTAATTGAATGCTACTTATTATTTTTTTAAAGTTGAATTTACATTTTTTATTGATGGTATATACATTATTGAGAACCATCTTGGTTCCTATTTACTCCCATTTCCCACAAACTTTGTGATAATTAATTGTATTTTTCAGTACATCAATCACATTCCAAAAGGATCTTCAATATGCAGGAAAGACAATCTAGTGAGATATTTGAGGTGTATGAGGAAAGTATATGGATCGATATATGATTTTAGGTGAGTTAGAAAAAACTAGTATTGATTTAACTCTAAAAATCCAAAATTTGGATTTGTGTTCATCAATATTATGAAAAAATTCCTAACTGTTAAGTATTTTAGACCTCCAATAAAACTCACAACTAGAAAGATTAACACGTTCATTTTATACACTGAGTTACCGCCCACTAACTGATATGACAGTTAGTGTTTTTAAATGAAACTCAAGGTCTCTAGTTAATTCCACAATATAATAAAAGTTATTGAAAATTCTAAAAAATTGACAATTGTTTCGATAAATCAATATCATCGTCAGAATGACAGAAGTTACATTTCATTTTATGCCTACCTGATGTTTAGTAGTTAATTTTGGCTAGACCAAGAAGTAACCTAACTTGTGATTGGCTTAATATATGTTTATAGAAAAAAGAAGAAGATGTGATATTACAAATATTGAAGCTTAGATATTATTAGCCCTATGGTGATATCCTGGATATCATTTTTCCAATTAAGATCAGTATAACTGTGCAATGATATAGAAAACCAGGAAAACTATATCTGCTGATCTTTACAATTATCACTTAAGAAGACAGTTTATTAGTGGAGAATTCCCTAGATTTAACTGTTCATTGACAACTTCATATTGTGGGTTTCTTAAATGTCTTCTAATTTCCAGTTCTTCAAGGAAATCCAGTTCTTGTTTCTTTTCACAAATATGCAGTACTTCTAGTTCTGTGTTAGGTGTCAATGTCCATTAGATATGATAAATAGGCTAATTAGTAAAAAAGAGAAAAAAGTGGCATTACAACTAATATATCCTAAACAAGCTGATGAAATTAAAACTTATAAAACCATCACATATGCAGGAAATATTTATAATAATATTTCAAAGATAATATCTTCAGCAGCGAATACAACAATTTCTTTTAAAACAGAAAGTAACGTTAGTACAAAATTGTTCAATGTAAAAACAAAAATACCACTATTAAAGAAGTCAGGTATATATAAACTCAAATGTCCAGAATGTAATGCTGTCTATTTGGGTCAGACCCTTAGGAATTTTGAAGTACGATACAGTGAGCACTTACGAGCATACAGATTAAAACAACCAGATAAATCCCACTACGCAAAACATCTACTTGACACCAATCATTCATTGACACCTAACACAGAACTAGAAGTACTGCATATTTGTGAAAAGAAACAAGAACTGGATTTCCTTGAAGAACTGGAAATTAGAAGACATTTAAGAAACCCACAATATGAAGTTGTCAATGAACAGGTAAATCTAGGGAATTCTCCACTAATAAACTGTCTTCTTAAGTGATAATTGTAAAGATCAGCAGATATAGTTTTCCTGGTTTTCTATATCATTGCACAGTTATACTGATCTTAATTGGAAAAATGATATCCAGGATATCACCATAGGGCTAATAATATCTAAGCTTCAATATTTGTAATATCACATCTTATTCTTTTTTCTATAGACATATATTAAGCCAATCACAAGTTAGGTTACTTCTTGGTCTAGCCAAAATTAACTACTAAACATCAGGTAGGCATAAAATGAAATGTAACTTCTGTCATTCTGACGATGATATTGATTTATCGAAACAATTGTCAATTTTTTAGAATTTTCAATAACTTGTATTATATTGTGGAATTAACTAGAGACCTTGAGTTTCATTTAAAAACACTAATATGAGCATATTCCACGAAGTAAGGGTCGAAACAGTCAATTTCATTAAAAAATCTTCGAGAGAAGATTTAACCCGACTGTACCAGAAGTTACTACAAAAACGTTACAAAGCATCACAAAACATTTGGTTTAACCAAGAATGCCTTAGAAAAAAGGTAATACCAAATTATGTGAATATAAAATGTCACACTAAAACACCACAAGCACAAAAAGCTATAAAATGTGCTCAACGAGTTTGGATAAAATCTGAATGTAAAAAATGGTTCAAAGTTAGAGACTCCTTAGACAACTACATAAAAGTTGTACATTCAGAACTCACATTCCAATTACATCCAGTAGAATTTGACTGTTTGGATGACAAAATTAGAGAAAATGTCAGCACGATGAAGCATATGAAATTTAAGAAACAAGAAAAGAAGCTACAGAACCTTGAACACACACAACATAAAATTCAATACTCAAAACATCATGAAACTGTAAGTACCTACATACCAACACACTTTGCACCACGATTTGAAAACCTTTCAGACACTAATTTTACAAATAGTGAAATAGAATTTTTAAATAAAGGTTTAAAGTACAGCATACCACCTAAATTTACGAATAATATTAAACAAATTATAGCTACAGAGTCAGAAATAGCTTTAAAATCTAATTCAAATAATTTTCTTTATGAGAAATTAAAAATTGCCAATTTAATCAAAAATATTAAACCTTCAAAAGTTAAACGTCAAACAAAAAATGACATTTCAGTTTTAAACGCAATAAAAAAGAAGGTAGAGAATAATAACCTAACAGTCACAAAATCTGATAAGGGGAATGCTACTGTCATTTTGACGACTGAAAATTACAATTCCAAAGTATATAACTTTATAAAATCCAGCGATGTAAAAGTTCTTAAAGCAGACCCAACAAAGAAGTTTTCTAATAATGTAAGGGATATTATTAATAATTCAAATTATCTTTTAAATGATTATGGAAAGAGGTCTATCATACATAAGAATCCTCATTGTCCACAATTATATGGAACAGTTAAATTACATAAAATAACGAAACCAATTAGATTTGTAGTCTCTTATGTTAATGCTCCTAATAATATATTGGCAAAGAAGCTCAACAATATACTCAATACTTACGGATATGAATCTCAGTACTCAATTAGAAATTCAATAGAACTAATCAAAAAGTTGAAATCAATCCACTTGCAAGATAACTATAAACTCATATCGTTCGATGTAACTAATATGTTTACTAAAATTCCTCCTAAAGAATGTCTAATACTTGTAAGAAAATTACTAGAAGATAAAAATATTAATCCAAGAATAATATCAGATATACTTAATTTATTTGATGTATGCATTAATCAGAATTATTTCACTTTTGACAATAAGATATACATTCAAAATGAAGGTTTACCAATGGGAAGCCCTATATCACCTATTTTAGCAAACATTTTTATGGACAATATAGAAAGAAAGATCTTTGAAAGTAATATTTCGAAAAATATTTTATTTTGGTATAGATATGTAGATGACATATCAGCTTGTTTTATGGGTAGTGAACGACAATTAGATGTATTTTTCAACCACATCAATAATTCAAACCCAAAAATTGAATTCACATTAGAAATTGAAGAAAATAGCTCAATTTTCTTGATTTAAAAATTCAAAGAGTTAATAATGTACTTGATTATTCAATTTACCGAAAACCAACACAGACTGATGTGACAATTCCATTCAATTCTAATCACCCTGTCTCACACAGACTAGCGGCATATAATTCAATGATACATAGAGCTTTTTCAGTTCCTATGAACAAATGTAATTTTGATAGAGAGATTGATACAATTAGACAAATAGCAACATCTAACAGTTATCCATTAGATATGATAAATAGGCTAATTAGTAGAAAAGAGAAAAAAGTGGCATTACAACTAATATATCCTAAACAAGCTGATGAAATTAAAACTTATAAAACCATCACATATGCAGGAAATATTTCTAATAATATTTCAAAGATAATATCTTCAGCAACGAATACAACAATTTCTTTTAAAACAGAAAGTAACGTTAGTACAAAATTGTTAAATGTAAAAACAAAAATACCACTATTAAAGAAGTCAGGTATATATAAACTCAAATGTCCAGAATGTAATGTTGTCTATTTGGGTCAGACCCTTAGGAATTTTGAAGTACGATACAGTGAGCACTTACGAGCATACAGATTAAAACAACCAGATAAATCCCACTATGCAAAACATCTACTTGACACCAATCATTCATTGACACCTAACACAGAACTAGAAGTACTGCATATTTGTGAAAAGGAACAATAACTGGATTTCCTTGAAGAACTGGAAATTAGAAGACATTTAAGAAACCCACAATATGAAGTTGTCAATGAACAGTTAAATCTAGGGAATTATCCACTAATAAACTGTCTTCTTAAGTGATAATTGTAAAGATCAGCAGATACAGTTTTCCTGGTTTTCTATATCATTGCACAGTTATACTGATCTTAATTGGAAAAATGATATCCAGGATATCACCATAGGGCTAATAATATATAAGCTTCAATATTTGTAATATCACATCTTCTTCTTTTTTCTATAAACATATATTAAGCCAATCACAAGTTAGGTTACTTCTTGGTCTAGCCAAATATAACTACTAAACATCAGGTAGGCATAAAATGAAATGTAACTTCTGTCATTCTGACGATGATATTGATTTATCGAAACAATTGTCAATTTTTTAGAATTTTCAATAACTTGTATTATATTGTGGAATTAACTAGAGACCTTGAGTTTCATTTAAAAACACTAATATGAGCATATTCCACGAAGTAAGGGTCGAAACAGTCAATTTGATATGACAATGTTAAGACATTGACATTATTCTTAGTTCTGTCTACAATCGCGTTCACGGTAACTTGCACAACATATAATATTTTTCCCCCTTGAACAGAACATAAAATTACAAATGAACCAATTTAAAATTAATCTAAGAATCTAATCGGCTTTTTAATGATCCGTTCCGACCTACGTAACATGGGTGGTGATTTAATGGCATTACTGATTGTGTTTTCACTTCCATTTGTTTAACTCCTTCTACTAGTTGGTGGTCCCGTATCACCAGCTCAAGAGTGGTTTCACATGGGCTGGTTTATTATCTCTCTGGGTTGTCATCAAATCACCTATGTCGGAAGTAATGAAAGAGGTAGAGGTAATGCCATTCCTGTTCTCATTTAATTTCCCCATTTTTCTCATATGATCTATGTGTACAAAACGAACATGATCGTCTACTGTTAAAATATGAGTAACAGGACGTACTCTTACCTTAACAATACCTTTAGACCATTTATTTTGTTCCCCTCTCATATTTTTCACAAAAACCTCCTCTCCCACTTGAAATTCTTTAAATTTCAAATAGTCACAACCATTTCTTTTGTTTAATCGTATAGTTCAACTTTTTTATTCAAATTTGGTTTTAACAGTGAAAATTCAGTTTTAGGTTTTTGTCGCAACATTATATCTGCTGTAGACATTTGTGTGATGCTATGTAGAACATAACTATAATAAAACAAAGAATTATCTCATTTCTCCTGATGTAAGAGAACGTTACATTTATCATCATAAATTTATTTTAGGAAATTATTTTTAAAAGTTTGGAAACAGCGTTCCGCTGTGCCATTTGAGGCAGCATGTATAGGTGGAGACTTTAGTACTTTGATCGCATTATTCACGTTACAAATTCTTCTAAATTGAAAGGTGGACCATTGTCTGAATGTATCTCATCTAATAATCCAAAAACTGCGAATGATTTTCTAAGACATGATATTATATTAGTTACATTAGTAGACTTAAGGATCCAAGCATCAATCCACTTGCTATGAGAATCTATTAACATAAGAAAATTTATATTATTTTTCTTTGCTAGGTCTATGTGGAGCCGCTGCCATTTTTTCCAACACCAAGACCATGATGCTAATGGTCCACTTATTTATATTATCCCAATAGACATACTGACGTGCCAAAACTTTCATTTTGACAATTTCGGGATGTTGGTCATGGTAGTCTTAAAACATTAGATTGCAACTGTTTGAGTACAACAACCCTATTATTATACATAATACAATTTTGGTCTTTTATATATCTGTACCCCAGAGCCGAACTATGTTGTCACAAAACTACGTTTTGAGAAAATCGCGTTTGAAAGTATTTTTCACACAGTTTTTGCAGTAACTTGAACAAATTGGGTCGCATATATGTGAATTTCAAAATCTTGAGTTGTCTATATGTCCTTCTTGAAAAATGTTTCAATTTTTTTAAGGTGACTTAACATTGTTCACCTCATGGAAAAAAATTCAAAGCCGGACTTGAAATATATTAAGTCAAGTGGAGTTGAAAATAAATGAAAAGCAAACAACCTTAAGAACCAAAATGAAATATATTTTCAATACAAACATGGTAAGAAATTATTGAAATTAAGGAAAATGCTTATTCTGATTCTTCTCCACCGTGTGGCAAATTACTATAATAATCGTGGAAAACCTTCGGTATCCATCGTGATAGGTTTTGGAGGTGTTTATGTTTTTTAGTAGGGATATTTTTCAGTTCCTTCCGAATTTTGGGAAGAATCTCGGGTACGGCAGATGCGTTCCTGGTGTTCCTCGTCATTGTGAATGTGGATAATTCATCAGTGAATTTATATTTGTGAAAGAGTACTCCTGGATTTTCCTGTCTTAGTTGAAGATGAACACATTGAGATATCAAGAAGCTCTCTGCTGAATCCGTTTTGTTTCTTGAGTTGAAAGGGAGAACTGTTGCCTTCACAAAGACTTTTGGAATTCAAAAAGTCATCTATCTCCATTGCAGTCACATTGAAGGCTTTTTTTGTGCCACATAACCTGACGACCTGTTGCCAGTCCCATGGTGTGATGATACTGAGTTGAGAGACCTTTTTTCTTTCTCGATCGATGATTGAGTGATCAGCATCAGCCTCTAGGTGCGTGTTGCCTCTGGCCAGAAACTTGTGACTTATTTTCCTAAGATTTTGGTTATGTTTCAGAATGAAGAAGTATGACATCAACATTCGAACATTCCTGTTCTGCGACGGGCAATTGTTGGACCAAAAAATTAGTTCGGTAACAGTATCAGGTTTCAAATTTTTGACCATTTGAATAAACAAGATGCGACTTCGTTACCTCCACGACCGGAAATGCTTTCATTCCACATCATACAATAGGCTTTCTCATCAGTTGCATCATGTACAACTAAGTTGTACGTCCAAAGTTTCAAGCTATAAAAACTTTGAGAGTTATGAAGATCGAGAGTTGGAAGGCATTTTTGTAAATCCATCATTACAACTTTTTCCGTAACGTTCTCTTTCGAATGTTGTGTTTGTCTGCTTCCTTCATTTTATATCGATTACTTGCGTCGTCAAGATGACTGTCATATTGTTCTTGGATTGTTGATCTTTCATCTTGGTCAGTAGCTTCTTGCATTTTTATCTTGAATTTATCGCATTCATCGCACGTGTCATTATCTGGATTTTTGAAATAAAAATTGAATTCATGGTTAAATATATCAGAATTTAACCATTCCTTAGCAATATTCTTCTCGGGGAGGTTATGTTCATGGCAATACTCTATGTAAAGTTTCCACATTCTAGAAATATTTAGGTGATTTCCCAAATATTTTTTTCTTGATCTCTCACGCGAATAATGGCTTTCATAGGCTGGAAAACTGGATATGTGCGGACGAACATTATCGCGAATTCCATTTGAAATTTCATTAGCTGACTCATGTCTACACCTTTTGTCTGGTGATAAAAGATCGCCTTCTCTCTTCTTCAATATTGCTGTATCAACTGTTTGTTGCGATATAGTTGATGTATTCAGGAAAAACTTTTTGCAATCTATAACTTGATTTCCATTATGTTCGAAGAAGTATCGATTAGTATGTTGTCTTTTTCCTTCACGTTTGTTGTTCTTTTCTCTCCTTCTTACCACAGGAATTTGTTGAACATGCGAGGCTATAAATTGCCTTTTCATATCAATTGACTTCTCTTGTGTCCAATATTGCCTGTGTATTTTCACTTTTGCCTCTTCTGGGATTTTTTCAATACACTTAAGTTTACAGGTTTCCAGACATGGCGATTTGAGAGTTTTTAGTTTTATGACTTTTTTAGATTTCTCAGTAGTATGCTCCAGTCCTGAATGTCTTTTTCTTTTCTTTATATTTTTCATCCACGTTTCTGGGTTGGATTTTCTTCTTCTAGCCTTGATTTTCGATATGTATTGTTCACTGTCTTCATCGTGTTTATCTGCATTTTCCTGGAAATTGGGATCTGCCATACTATCGTCGCTATCAAAGTCACTTAAACTATTATCTGTCAAGTCATTTGATGCATCTTCCAAACTTGTTTCGGCTAAAACATGTTCCGGAGGACTTCTGTTTTCTCTTGCATTCGTTAACATGATTAGTACATTTTCTTGATGATTGTTAGTTCGATCAGTTGGTATTAATGGATTTTTTATTTTTCCAAAAGCAGAGTCAGTTTGTAGTTCACGTTCACCACAGTCAAACTCAGTATTTTTTGTAACACCAGATATACCAGCCTTTGTAGAAAGTATACCTAAGTCTGGCAGTATAACCGAATCGGTGGAATCTCCTGAAATGAATTATTCATTCGTTATTAACAATTCTACAATATTCATTTTTTAAATATCTAGTAGTTTTCTCTTGGCATGCAATATTCTTTCATGTTGCACTTTCTGGAAAGAATAATTAACCATATCTTCTGATATGTATTCGCTGCCTTCAGCTTCTGAATCATCCACTGGTTGACCTTCAAATTAAAAAACAAACAGTTAGTATTGTTATGTAATGTGATGAATCGTGTTTCAAGGTTTCATGGTTTATTTAGAAAAAAAATGTCAAGTCCTGAGTAAGCTAGGTCCAGAATATGTTAAGTCCATAACTTAAAAAAATTATAATTAGGTAATTGATCGAGTTAAAATTTTGAAGATGAGGTGTTGCCTAATAATATATAATTTCTTTTCATTAAACTTACCAGAATTCTGAGCACCATATCCTTCATTATTTCCATCCTGATCAGGAATTTCTTTGGGAAGCATATCCATTATTTTTGCAGCTCTAGACGACATTTCAAAACGTTTCGATGAATATAAAATAATCTTAGAGGAGAACATTTGCAACACGCCGGAGGACATATACCGCTATACTGATCGGAATAAACTCTGAAAATTAGGTTATGTGGACTTAACCTAGTTCAGCGGCGTATACTCTCTGGAAGGTAAACTATATCAAAATCACTCAACATAATTTCACTCCGAGAAGACTTTGGACTTAACATTATTCAAAAAGGTCCAATTTCGTCATCAAAGCCTGTAAATGAATGTTGGAAATTGCAAACGAGAGATACAATACATCTTAGGGACTTACCATATTCAACTCATTTTTAGCAAAAATGGACTTAACATAGTTCGGCTCTGGGGTACAGATATATAAGCTGAAAATATTTTTGAAACAACTTTGGGCCAACCCTGCCCAAT
This sequence comes from Galeruca laticollis, assembly GCA_963921935.1. Lineage (NCBI taxonomy): Eukaryota > Metazoa > Arthropoda > Insecta > Coleoptera > Chrysomelidae > Galeruca > Galeruca laticollis. The sequence continues at coordinate 34,080,320 of OY998185.1, forward strand.
AAATTCATGAATTTTACTCAAAATTTTGTCTCTACCGGTTTCTCTGGCTATGTCTTTGTAAGACGAATGCAGATCTTGTACTATTGAGAAATACTTAACAGTTTCATCACTTTTTTTATCTGGTAGTGGTAAACGTGACAAGGCGTCAGCATGCCCTAACTTTTTACCTTCTCTAAAATGTAATTTATAATCATACATAGATAACTGTACCGACCAACGTTGTACTCTTGCTGATGCTAAAGGTGGTAGGGATTTTGTAGGGAATAAAATAGATTGTAATGGTTGATGATCATTATATAAGATAAACTGAGTCCCATATAAGTAGTTACGCAATTTTTTAATGCAAAAACAATGCTTTAAGCTTCTTTCTCTAACTGACTATAATTAATTTCCGCTTTAGACAATCATCATCATCATCATCAGTGGCTTCACAACCCTGGGTGGGTTTTTGCCGACTCAACCACACGTCTCGATCTTTTTCTATCTAGCATCCGATCGGGTCCATCTTCGATATTCATGGCTTTTAGGTCCTTTGTAATATTATCTCTCCACCTGAGGCGGGGTCGACCTAATGGGCGTTTTCCCCCCGGGACCTCCTCCCACGCCAGTTTTACTACTCTATTATCTGGCATTCTTTTAACGTGTCCTGCCCACTGTAGTCTCCTGGCCTATATTTCGTTTATTATGTTGGTATCAGTGTTGAGTTCTTTGAGTTCTTGGTTGGTTTTTATTCTATATTGTCCTATATTTTCGTCTCTATTTGGGCCGAATATTTTTCTTAGCAATTTCTTTTCAAAGACCTTAAGTCGTTCTTCGTTTGCAACCGTTAGAGTCCAGGTCTCACATCCATACATTACGACAGGCCTTTTAATGGTTTTGTATATGTTTAGCTTAGTTTTCCTGGTAAGTATTCTAGATTTAATTAGGTCTCGAAGAGCAAAAAGGCATCTGTTTGCAGCCTAAATCCTGTTATTTATCTCTTCTGTGATGTCGTTGTTTTCGCTAATACTTGTACCCAGATATTTAAATTGTCTTGTCCGCTCAAAGTTGTAGTCTTCGATAGAGAAGTTTTGTCCTACTCTATTTCGGTTCCGATTTTTTCTGCTGAGGTACATATACTTGGTCTTGTCTCCGTTTATCTTGAGACCTATCTTCTCTGCTTCCTTTTCGAACTTTATGAAGGTGTCTTTGAGGTCAATCCTGCTATTGCCAATCACATCAACATCGTCTGCGAAAGCCAGGTGCAGGTTGGGTCCTCCTTTATAAAAGATAGCAGCTGGCTTCTCAATTTTGGAGTTCCTAATTACATATTCCAATGCTATGTTGAAGAGTTGAGGTGAGAGGGCGTCCCCTTGCTTGAGACCATTATTGATATTGAAGGAGTCGGAGAGACTCTGCCCCACTCTTACTTTTCATCGCGTACCCTCCATGCATACTTTCATCATCGATATAAGTTTTTTTTGGAATCCAAGTTCTTGCATTGCTTGCCACAGCTTTGATCTGCATACTCTGTCGAATGCCTGTTTAAGGTCAATAAACAAAAACAATTGGTGGAGTTCTCTGTCGAATTCCCAGCATTTCTCCATTATTTGTCTGATGGTAAAAATCTGATCTACGGTGGACCTATTTGGTCTCAAACCACATTGGTATTCCCCCACAATCTCTTCGGTATATGGTTTCATTCTCTCCAGTAGGATATTGGAGAGTACCTTATAACATGTATTCAGAAGAGTTATTCCACGATGGTTTGTGAATTTCTTTCTGTCTCCTTTTTTATGAATAGGGACGATTATCCCTTCCTTCCATTCGTCGGGTAGGGCCTCTGTCTTCCAGATGGTTTGTATGAGCTTGTGTATGGCCTTGTGGAGTGTTTCTCCGCCAGATTTTATGCATTCGGCAGGTATGCCGTCGCTGCCTGGAGCTTTGTTATTTTCCAGTTTTTTTATTGCATTCAGTGTTTCTTCGTACGACGGTGGCTGTGTTTCTATTTTGGCCGTTGGTATATTTGTTGGTGGCGTATTTGTATTTTCCTCCTCATTTAGCAGTTCAGAGAAGTATTTCTTCCAGGTTTTTAGAATCTCTTTTTCGGTGGTTATGAGTTCTCCATTATTTTTTGTGAGAAAGTTTTCCTCTCTGGGTTGGTATCCGGCTTTCTGTTTCGAGATTTCGCTAAAATATTCTTTTGTTCTGTTATTCTGTCTATTCTCTTTTATTTCCCTTATTATTGACAGTTGGTATTCTCTCTTTTTCCGCTTTTGACAATGTTGCGGATTAAATTTAGAATAATAATGCAATAATCCTAGATATGACTGTAATTGCTGTTTATTTTCTGGTTTAGGTGCATTCATTAAGGCTTCAACTTTTAGAGTTACAAAGCTCAATTCCATTTTCTGATATTAGATGACCCAAAGATGCTACATTTTTGACAAAACACTTACTTTTATCTAAATTAACTCTAACTTTAAACTGGTCTAAGATTACTTTTAGCTTTTCATACATCTCTTCTTTGGATTTTGCCGATACTAGGCAATCATCTAGGTAGCATGCTACTCCTGATATACCTTTTAGTATATGATCAATTACAGACTGAAATATGTGAGGTGCAGTCTTTACTCCAAATGCCAACCTCTTATATCTAAACAGACCTATTGGTGTGTTAACGGTTAAATAACGTTTACTTCCTTCGTGTACCTCTAGCTGGAAATACGCGTTTTTTAAATAAATTACCGATAATATTCAACCTTCTGAAATAGAAGCAAATATTTCCTCAACAATGTGCAATGAATAATATTTATTTTTAATGAAATTGACTGTCTCGACCCTTACTTCGTGGAATATGCTCATATTAGTGTTTTCAAATGAAACTCAAGGTCTCTAGTTAATTCCACAATATAATACAAGTTATTGAAAATTCTAAAAAATTGACAATTGTCAATGACGATGATATTGATTTATCGGAACAATTGTCAATTTTTTAGAATTTTCAATAACTTGTATTATATTGTGGAATTAACTAGAGACCTTGAGTTTCATTTAAAAACACTAATATTTATTTTTAATAACCGGATTTATAGTATTTTTAAAATCTCCACATATACGTATCATACCATTTTTTTAGGTACTATTACAATAGGACTAGGCCACTCAGATGTCTCCACCGGTTCTAAGATATTACTTTTGACTAAACCACTAATTTCATTTTCAACCTTATCTGTTAATGCAAAAGGTATTCTATAGGGTTCACTAAACTTGGGTACTGACCCCTTTTTTATTTTAATATTTGCTACAAACTTTTTTATACCCTGGTTTCTATTAAACACATCATGATAATTTTTTAATAATTCAGTTAAAAGGAAATTATGATCACTAGTTATATTATGTATTTCAATTGTTTTATCCGGATTAACAAATGACTTCCACTCTGGTATTCATACATTTAACCATGCCCTACCTAGTAAACAAACTTGAGATTTGAACTTTACAATTTTCAAATGTAACTTTGTTTTAATTGTACCAAATTTGACGTTAACATTTGCCTGCAACACATCATCTTGTACTTGTCCAAACAATGTTTTCAATTTGATATTTGCTTTAACTACTTTTATATTTGGAAATAATTTTTTAAACATCTCAAAAGGTACTATCGTAGGACACGCCTTTGATTTTGAACACACTAGAGAAACATAAACACGAGAATCACTTGTAATTTGTCTCAAATAGACAACCGCACCATAACTAGTCTGCAAGGCGTCACAAAATCCATGCCATTCCAAACTGACTATCTCATCACACACAATTTTATGAGGAATTTTAAGAGACGACAAAACACTCGATTCACTTTTAAATCTTTCCCACAACTCAAGTCACTCACTAGGAAGACTTTCATCCCACCCTAGACCTAGCTGCCATGTGCATTGTATAATATACTAAGCCAATAGAGTGAGGGGGGAAAGGAGTCCGATTGGATCATATATCCTTGCCACTTCTGAGAGTACACCTCTCTTTGTATTCATTTGAGTAAGATCTGTGAATGCATGTGAAACACAATCGACACCAGGATTCTACTGAAGCCCTAACACTTTCAGACTATTTGAATCTCTATCACATAAGCTATGACATTGCTGATGAAGCCTTGGAACAGTACGAAGCACTTCTTCACCATTACTTGCCCACTTTCTCAATTCAAAACACCCTTCTGATAATGATTGAGTCAATTCACTTCGCAAGTACAACGCTTCATTCACAGAATCTGTGCCACTAACTACATCATCCACATAAATGTCTGTTTCCACGATTTTCGCTGCCTCTCTTTCATCACTCGCTAGCTGTAACAAAGTTCTTATTACCAAATGAGGACTCGAAGACACTCCATATGTCACGGTGTTTAACTCGTATTCTGAAATCTCTTCCGACACGGAAAATCTCCACAATATTTCCTGAAACTTCCTATCAGACTCACGAATTCCTATTTGCCTGTACATTTGACGTATATTTGCTGCGAATGCCACTTTATGAACTCGAAACGCCAACATAATTGATAAAATATTTCTTCAACTTCAAAACTCATTACTTTATTTCCTATTCCTAACTTTAATATGATTGGTCCACTTATGGAGCTACTAACATTTGATTGACTTCTTCTTCTACTTGAGTTGTCCAATTAATTTCGAATTCATCTTCTAATTCTGACTCGCTACTTTCCCGATTATCTAACCTTTCTATAAAAAGTTAACTTTTCCTCTGCATAGGGGTGATTTTGCAATGTGACCAGTAACGTTACAATCAAAACATTTCCATTACTTCACTGGGCATTGTTTTTGATATTTATCAAATTTAAGACATCTCTGACATTGATTTTTATTCATTTGGTCTGGATTGGCCTTCCTCTGACTTGTCGTTGGACTTTGATTTTCAGACTGGTTAACGCTATATCTGTTGCGTCTTGATACTTATTATTTCTACCGTTTTGATTTGACAATTTATTTATTAATTCGAGTCCCATGATCCTTGACTAGCCTTCAGCCAGCTCCATGCTTGAGGCTGTCTTGACTGCTTGGTCATATGTTAAATCGTCTTCGGACAACAGCTTCCTTTTTATTGACTCAGACTTTAGCCCACAGACAAATTTGTCTCTAAGAGCTTCACTTAAAAATGCCCCAAATTGACAACATATTGATAATTTCTTCAACTTCTCAGTAAAGGGGATTAGATCATCTAGACTATCCTGCGAACAATTATAAAATTGGTATCTCTCCGCAATTACTAGTCTTTTTGGGCTATAAAGAGTAACAAGTATATTCTTCAGTTGTGTATAACTTCTCGTGCTTGGTACTTCTGGTTAAATCAAGTCTTTAATTACCCCATACGCTTCTACGCCAACTAACGTTAGAAATAGGCGCTTTTTTATCGTCGCTAATTCCATTGCACAAGAACAACTATTGATGTCCGATTCTTTGGGTTTGAAAGCTTCGATGGTACCAATTAGCGCCGTTTTGTCTATCTAAGTGGATTGACACGATCAATTATTTCAGTAATACGTCCACGAATAAAGACTACTAGCACAGAATAAACTAACTAGACAGTCTCTTCTTCAGTATCCCATCCTCGTCGCCAATATGTTATGTATTTTAGAGCTGCAATAAAACTCACAACTAGAAAGATTAGCACGTTTATTTTATACACTGAGTAACCGCCCACTAACTGATATGACAGTGTTAAGACATTGACATTATTCTTAGTTCTGTCTACAATCGCGTTCACGGTAAATTGCCCAATATACAATACTATCAACAGCTTTCAATTTATTATCCATATTAATGAGATCTAATGAATTCCATTGGTTCATTCGAACATCAGAACAGAATTTATGTATCGAGCATGTTCGGAACAAAATAAGAATATGAAAAAAATATATAAATCAAAAAAAGAAGCTAAATAAACTGCTTTGTCACCGGAAAGGACGAAGAATCACATGCCAAATTGAGAAGAATATGTTGATAAGCTACCACAACAAGGGATAAGCTAAAAATTCAATTATAGAAAATATAAAGGAAAGCGTAAAACGTTGCGAGCACTTGGAAATAGTGGATAGGCTTTGTTGGGATAAAGCCCCCAGAAGCACTCATTGCGCATATAGCAGTGACGTTCTTTCCACGTCCCCAAGAAATTTTTTAACCAAACTGTTTAACACATTTTGGTCCCAGCTACTTAGTAGGCTTCTGAATAGTTGAGATCCCTGTCTCGTCAACATTGAACATTCTGCTTTGTCCAAATTTATATTATTCCATTAGGATTGCTAGGTTTGAGAAAAAATGTGTAACAGATTCTTCATTAAAAACCGTCACTCTATTCATACTAGTTCCTTCAGGTTTTCTTAAGGTGATTTGGGGGTTTCTCTTGAGAAATAGCTGCAACCAATCCTTTCCAGCTTCCTGACGAATTTTATTAAAATCATGTCGTATTTCATTGGCCCAGTCAATCCATGAAACAATTTAGCCAACTTAAGAACATTGATTTGAGTTTCAGTCTCAGATGAGAATGTAGCAGGTCTTCCCAATCTTGGAGCAGATCTGTCGTTATTTTGTCTACGAGCTCTTATTGTTACCTCGTGAATGTTGAATGACCTGGAAACTTCACGTATTTGTCTGCCTGAAGCTATTGCATCCAGAGCTTTCTGTAGAGACTCCTCGGTCCAACCAGCGATACTCGTTTTTCTCTTGTACTTGTTGGGCATCTGAAAAACATTTTAATTATAAAGAATCCAAACACAAATTTTAAATCACTTTCGGACACTACGCGGGTAATGGTACGCATCCGCGTATCATTACCCGATTTGACGCCATTATTCTTTTAAGTTATTTCAAGAAATATAGTCAATATTGCCACGATTCACATTATTTACTTTTGAAAAAGCTTGTCTTTCCACACACAAAAATTGGAATGACTTATAAATAGGTATAAATATATCACCTTTATTTTAGTCACACACAAATATTATAATAAAAGTTCTGAAAAGTGAATAATGTCTGTGTCTAACAAACACAAGTTTGGAACTGAACAGAACCGCAACGGAGATGGAAATACTTAATGCCATGGGTCTATCCGATTAGCAGCGATATTCAACGATCGCCTGGACGTATAGATAGATGCGTATTATTGCCCGCTGCGTATGATGTCCTGCTTCTCCCCTACTCCCTTATCACCTTTGCGAGTATATGAATAAGGTTTATAAGCAAAAATAGAAAATCAATATAGAGATATTTGGTAGGCTGAGAATATTTAGAAGCCCACATTCAAGGAAATGGAAGATATAGTCACTATTCGGAACACGTCCGAAATATTATTCCTTTAATTTAGATAGGCAAGGTCTGTCAGTCAAAAAATTGATTGATATTAAAAAAAGAGAAATGTCAGAGTAGTGTCAATTAATTATTCCACATACGCAGAGCGTTACTTCCCTTAAAAAAAGAAATTTGTAATTTCATTCCTAGCGCGGATAATTACAGTAGATAATTATTAATAAAATTAAGTGTTTTGAAGTGAAAAAAGCCAATTGTAAGTACTTAATCATTTTAGTTACATTTAGTATTCGAGCTGATCTACCAATTTTCTGATTAAAGCGGCGTAGTAACTTTGTAAATAATTATATTTTTGTCAACTTTAAATAAATAAATCAGTCATCCTTGTCAGATGTTAATCTTGCTCGAACTAGCGTTTTATTTGGAGATTTTCAATCCACTGTCAAAAGGATTATCGAAGAGAAAGTTTGAGAAATTACCGAAAGTGCCAAAGTCAAAACCATCAAAAGGCTGGCTTTATCTGTCACAATTTCAAAATTCGAAAATTTTGTCACATCAAAGTTAACGAGTCACTCATGGGAAGGGATGGGAATAAAACAAAATGTCCTTGGCAATAAAATATCTGGGAACAATCACAATTGATAAGTAAGCACGACCCAACGCTTAGCTTGTGAAAACACTCAGAAATGTAAACAAATCGCACAGAGAATTCTAGTCAAAGATAACCAGAAAAGGAGCACGACTGACTAGGCTGGAATGGAATTGTAGAAGACTAACGTGCCAAGACTCTATTTCAGAATGGAAGATAATGGAGAGAATTTATACAGTTAGCGCAAGCCACTATTAGGTTCTGTGGAATTTTTTTAAATTGTTTAATTTTCTCCAATCTATTAATCTCATTAGCAATTTGCCATTATTGAACTTAAGTGGGAATTAAGAAAATAGAAGAGTATGTATAAATAATTTCGTTATAACAAAACAAAATTAACACATCAAATGATGTATTAAATTTGATTGAAAAACGCTGAAGAGAAACAAAAAGTAGGAAGAAGTCTCGATCTAAGTATACAGACAATGATTAGTGTCGGATGTAGACAATATGCTAGGAATCTAAGAGGTCTTATTTTCATTTTATCACTAAACTATCCTTTATTATTGATATAACCTAGTTTGACGTTGCGTGTATTGAAAATCTAAGAGCCTGTTCCCAAGCATTCCCAATAACTATCTATATTTGGTCAAGGCTAGTGAGTTTTTCCGATACATGTTTTTGTCTACATAACATTTTAATGAAGTCCAAGTCAGGATATTTTGGTATGACATTGATGATACTTTTCTTTTGTTTTAGAAAAATAGTAAGTGAAAAAAATTTCCATTTTTTAATATCATGTTGTCTGAAATATTCATCTAGTTGCTGTCTTTCGATCTTATCTTGAATGCTTAGAACGTCTTCCTATCAGATGATACCACGAGATTTTAAAAAACCGGCCCATGAATAAAAAATTCATTTGTGAGATCGTCACTTCTGTTCAATAAACTTCGAGCATAACAACGTATTTTCAAACCTTCGCGCTTTAAGCATATTTGAACTATTTTGCTAAGCACTGCAAATTGTGTCTTGTCTTATGCTTCCACAGACGTTGTAAACGAATTTCAATGAATTTGAATCTTCTATGAATAAGTCTCTGATATCTGTATTAATTGTTGCAAACGCTATCATTGAAAAACATGCGACTTCTATCGATACACCACTCAAACTTTCATTTCATACCAATTGGGCTCCTCATGACCTTTGAGTTTAAGTCAAATGTTTGAAAATGTACTCCATAATCATTATCAAGAATTGTGGAATAACAGCACCAAATGTTTTTTGTTTTTTGTTAACGGTACATGTGAGCTGCAAAAACAATTCACTCATATTCCAATACTTGAGGCGCTCATATTCATAGATATTTAGAGGGTTATCATCAAATTAATATTTGGGGCAGCACGAACTATTTCATTATCTTAACAATTTCCGAATAAACGTTACCAATAAACTGGTATAATAAATATCAATATTTTAATGATTTCATGATAATAAACTAACGTTTCGTGTTCTGAATATCAAGGAAATATTATATTTTATCTGAATAATTAATCTTAGTTGTTTGATGTAGATCAAAGAAGTATTTAAACTTCAATATTTCTCTATAAAAACTAGAAGCAATAATTTTATTCAATCGTATTTTGTGGTTGACTGCAACGTGTTGAATACCCACTATTTCCTATAATGAAGCGTCTGGTATATTCAATGTCTGAGTCAAATTGAAATCCGGTTATCGTTTGTCACGAAAAACTATACTTGCTTCAGAAATCATATAAAGTATGGAAACCACTTTTGGGATAAAACTGGTTGTGTCGTTGTTTTAGAAAATTATAAAATTCAAATATGCGCGTTTTATACATAATATTAAATGTTGAAGTTTAGTGAAAGCGGATGAAAAATGATAACTAGTTCGACTCATTTATTTCATTCGTCAACGTTTCGGTGCAATTCGTCACCTTCTTCAGGGCTACAAAAACAATACCGAACAATAAAAATATAGTTTTACAATAAATTGGAACATACAGATGACATAATTAAATAAAAAGGCTACACTGAACAAAAGCTTGACAATAGTAGAGGAATAACTCACCTAAAAATATGAATCAAACCAGGTCACAAGGTTGTAACAATATATAAAATACATTGGTAAAATGCCGGAGTAAAACAGTAAAAACAGTAAACAATTAAAAATTTAAAACAAATAAAAAAATTACACACAGCTAATGGGTTTGACAGCAATTACAAAACTAAAGATAGAATTGATACTTCCGAAAACTGAATACTCGATTATGAGGTGTTGCCAAATTGTGTTGGGAATCAACGAATAAAATTATTAATTAAATGGTTATATATTCGACTTAAATTATCCGTATTTGTTTTTCCGTTAATAGAATTCTTGTCTTTTTGGATCATAACCATCTCACTAATTAGTTTCTTTTTGTAAATCATCTCAAAATCGAAGTTATGGATTTTTTCAAAATGGTGGAACTGCGAAGCTGTTTTATTAGGGTCAGTGAAATGTTTATTCATACAAGAATTTTTGTGTTCTCGAACTCTATCGCGGAGAAGCCGTTTAGTTTGGCCAATATATGAAGCAGAACAATTCTAACAGGGAATTCTGTAAACTAGATTCGAATTGTATAGTTTATCCAACTCATCTTTCATCAAACTATAAAAATCGGTGAACTTTTTTGTATGATAAAAGACTATCTGATCTGTATCATTAGATAAAATATGTTTGATTCTCTGAGACAATCCAGTAACAAACTGAATTTTATAATAATATTTTTGATTGCTTTGAGAAGAATTTCGAATTCGACTGTTATCAATGCTCTGTATAATTTTATTAATATTAGAACTAGAATAATTATAAAAGCGGAATCTATTTTTAAACATTTCTAGGTTCTCAGTTATATATTGTGGATGTAATAATCTTAATATCCTACTCTTTAATTCTCTCCTAATAGCCATCTTTTGTTGGAATGGACGACATGAATGGAAACTGAAAAGTCCGCATGAGGATAACGATTTTTCATAAAAATTAGTAATTAGAGTTTGGTGTTCTGTTCTGATAACCATGACATCTAATAAAGGTAAACTGCGGGATGGATTTTCACTTTCTTAAGTAAATTAAACATTTGCGTTGAAACAATTGAGATAGATAGGTCAGCACATTATCAACTTCTCTTTTTGGTACGGACATGAGGGTATCATCAACATACAACTTCAATATAGGCACTGGAAAAGGCAAGCCAGACACTATTCCACTCAAAACATCCTCCATCACTTTATTAGCTAAGATAGGGTTCGCTGGATTACCCATTGCAGTTCCACTAGTTTGTTTATAATGATTACAATGAAATTGAAAATAACTGCTGTCAAACAAAAATATTAAGTTCAGCGATTTTTATAGTTTGATGAAAGATGAGTTGGATAAACGATACAATTCGAATCTAGTTTACAGAATTCCCTATCAGGATTGTTCTGCTTCATATGTTGGCCAAACTAAACGGCTTCTCCACGATACAGTTCAAGAACACAAAAATTCTTGTATGAATAAACATTTTACTGACCCTAATAAAACAGCTTTGCAGTTTCACCATTTGTAAAAAAACCATAACTTCGATTTTGAAAACTAGAGCATTATTGATTTTGAGATGAATTACTAAAAGAGACTAATTAGTGAGATGGTTATGATACAAAAAGATAAAAATCATATTAACGAAAAAACAGATACGCATAATTTAAGTCGAATATCTAACCATCTAATTAATAATTTTATTCGTTGATTCTCAACACAATTTGGCAACACCTCATAATCGAGTATTCAGTTTTCGGAAGTATCAATTCTATCTTTAGTTTTGTGATTGCTGTCAATTTTTAATTGTTTACTGTTTTACATCGGCATTTTATCAATGTATTTTATATATTGTTACAAACTTGTGACATGGTTTGATTCATATTTCTAGGTGAGGTTTTCCTCTACTATTGTTAAGTTTTTGTTCAGTGTAGCTTTTTTTTGAATTCTGTCATCTGTACGTTCCAATTTATTGTAAAACTATATTTTTGTTGTTCGGTATTTTTTTGTAACCCTGAAGAAGGTGATGAATTGCACCGAAACGATGGCGAATGAAATAATAGAGTCAAACTAATTATTATTTTTCATCCGCTTCCACTAAACTTAGGCAAACAAACATTTTCATTCGGATAAGATGCATCATTACATAATCTTAAATGTATAGGATGATTCACGCAAGTCTAGTTCATACTCTTCATTTTTAATGGAACAACCTGCATATTTTTGAAAGCTCCGCAACAATTGATTTCATCGAACTAAATCATGTATCATCATCTATTATGAATAATCATGATTTATCACGTTTTTATCAAAAAAAAAATTTAATTCAACTATATACAGATTGGGAATTTCAAAAGTAAGTATCAGTGAATTGGGGAAAACTTCTAAGATAAATAATACTTCATACGCCCACAGAAATTGGTTTTGTTACAATGTTTTGTCATGAGTAGACAAAATCTGTCTACATATCGTTACCCCAATTCGTAAACCACGTAACTCCAGAATTTATCGAGATCGTGTTTTTTGCGTCATCTACTAGCATGGCACTGAGCGAACGTTACTCGAAAACGTCATAACTTTAATTATATTTTTAAAGCGTTAATTCCAAGAATAGACAAGCTCCTAACTCCGACCATGGTAACGGTACTTAGAAAAACTTGTAACTACGAAAATCGAAATGAGTCGGGTGTAGCAAAGATCCAGACTTCACTCCTTACAAATCAGACGAGTCAGCAGCAAATGAAACGGGAACTCTGACCAATGAAATGTCACCTATTGCCGGGTGTAGTAAAGATCTAGGCTTCATTCCTTACGAATCAGACGAGTCCGAGACCAGTGAAATTGAAACTTTAACCAATAATATGCCACCTATTTCAACCACGTCTGTCGGAAAAACGAATCAGCGACGACACGTAGATCAGAAAACATGGTGCAAGAATGAAAACCAACTGAAGAAATCTAAAGGTGAAGACTATTTTGGGAAAAAAAAGAAAGTAATAAATGGAATTACATCATACCCAGGCCAAAAGGAGAATTAAAAACACGATGCAACTGTCAGATGTCAAAAAATAATTCCAAGAAAAAACACAAAAATGCAGTGAGCTTTCTAAAGAAGACAGGATGCAGATATTTCCAAAATTTGGGAATTAAATGATGCTGAAAACAAAATATATATAGATATGCTTACTACAGCTGATATAATCAAACGACCAAGAAATAGGAAAGAAGAAGAAAGTTCAAGAGGACCGTCAAGCTTTATATATTGCTTGAAGAAAAAAGAAGAGAAGCTACGAGTCTGTAAAAAAATGTTTTTGATTACCCTATGTGTGGGTTAATGGCCCGTGGCTTCTTCGAAAAAAAATCTATCACAAATGAAGAAAACAAAGATGTAGATTTGGCTTTCGAATTACAAAACGAGACCTCATCATCTACCACAAAATCAGGAACTAATATTCTACAGCGACGGATGTTGCAACTAAAATCGTAACGCCACTCTAGCAAACGCTTTCTTACATACCTCCATTGCTAACAATATCACTGTTGTCCAGAAATATTTGGAACGTGGGCATACGCAAATGGAAGCAGACTAATTGCATTCCCTTATAAAACGTTCACTAAACCATCGAAAAATAAACATCCCTGCGAATTCTGTCGATGTCTTCAAGCTAGATCAAATCCGGAGCAATTCAATGTCAAATACCTAGATCATTCTTTTTTTGAAGACTTTGGTAAACTAAATTATTTAACCTCTATCAGACCAGTAAAAAAGGTCGGAGATACATTAGTTCAGGATATTCGTGCCTTAGGATACAACCGTACAGGTTTTATTGAGTTCAGGATAAGGCATCCTGAAGATTGGCAAACTTTTCCTGTTAGAATAAACAAAACTCCAAAACTCTCATACCCACACTATACAACGAACGTTTAAAAATATCAAAAGATAAGTATGAACAGTAACAGCAACTAAAAAGTTGCTTGGGAAACGCCTATCATTTATTCTACGATTCCCTACCGTATGAATAATAATATAAAATACAGGTTTTTATATTTATCGAACAAATATTAGTTACGTACTCTTTACTCTTCACTTTGCAGTTATTCAAAGCATGTAAAATTCAGTTATTTGAAATGAAGTTTGTTTGCCTCGAAGCTCATATTTATTAAATAAACGTAATAGAAACCACGTATCTCTGTTTAAATATCAGCAAAAATATTACTAGCTACGAACATTATCATTATGGTGTGGTTGGCTTTACAGAGTAGAGTGTTTGTGAATTAGCTCCTGAAACTTAATAAAATTCTACTGGTACGTACTTAACAAAGAATTTTGAATTTTGTACAAAAATTACTTTATACCATAGTGATGTAAATACAAAAGGAGATATTTTGAGAAGTGCAGTAAAAATTAAGATATTTGGGCCGTTTAGAATCATCAACGCTATCGTTGAAAGGCAAAAAAACCTTATCTTATCAGTCAGTCATTAATAAAATACCTAAATATTAAAGCAGACCATACACGTCTTCTGATTAAAATCCATTGAATTATAAAATGAGCGAAGAAGAGGTTACAGCAAAACAATTACTAGAAGAAATTATAAAAAACCGAAATGAAGTGAAAAGCTATATAGATGCCTTAGAAGTTAGGCAACAAGTCAAAACTGAAGAATTAAAGAGAAGGGTAGAGCTACTAGAGAAGGAAAATCAAGAACTAAAAACAGAAATAGAAAACTCAAAAAGAGCCGTAAAGAAAAATAATATTATAATCTTCGGAATTGGAAAACGAAGCCCACTATTAACCTGCAAAGAAATTTGCGAAGAGCTCAAAAATCTTCTAAATATTAACATTCCTGAGGAAGAAATAAACAATTTTTACTTTCTGGGTAATAACACAAACAGCCCTCTAAAAATTGAATTTAAACGATTTATTTCAAAACAGCTTGTCATTAAGAATAGAAATCTATTGAAAGGACAGAAAATCAGCATTGCGGACGACCTAACACCACAACAAAGAAAAGAACACCAGTTATTATGGAAACATAGAATATTGGCAAAAAACGATGGGAAAAATAACTGCTTCATAAAAAACGGTAAATTGTTCGTCGATGGGGATTCATACGATTACGAAGAACTATTGGAAATTGAAAAAACTAACGAACAACCAAAGTCAAATAGTACTCCTTCCACTCCTACAGTTCAAACAAACCAGCCAAGCAGCGCCCAAGAACTTGTGTTGAAACAGAACCTAAATAGTAACACCAAGATTCAAGCGAATCCGTCAAACATCTCCCAGGAACTTGCTTTTAATAAAAATAATTCAGATGCGCCACAAAAAAAAGGAACTGTAACATCAATAACTGTTAACACTAGGTCTCAAATACAGAAACAAAGAAATAACTCTACTGGTAAAAAATAAATACAATAAGTAATTCTCTAACTTCATTTTTTCTTTAAGGTATAATATAATCAGCGTTAGTTGTTTGTTTTTGTTGTCGTTTATTTTGTGTTTTGGTAAGATTATGGATCCTTATATACGAGATAATGAATATGTGCCACATAAGGCAATCGAAATTGGTAATATTAGAGATTACAATAAAACTACCACCCTAGCAGATAAAAAAAATTATAATTTCAATGTTTTACACCAAAATATAAGAAGTATTGCAAAAAATTTTGATGCCTTTTTAACTTACTTTTGTCAACTACAAGATACTTTTGATTGCATCATTTTGACAGAAACTAGAAATCTCACAGATCTGGATGCTTTTCATTTGGATGGTTATAATACTCTCTACAACGAGGGAAATATAAACATCTGTGACGGAGTAGTAGTTTTCATAAAACAGGAGCTAGATTATACCTTTGAGATAGGGAATATTGGACTGTTTAAAATCATCGACATATTTATTAATGTAAATAATAAAGTAATTAATTTAACAAGCATTTATCGATCCCCGTCGACAAGCGTTGACGTTTTCAATAGTGAGCTACAAGTTTTTATTTCTAACGTAACCAAGAATCACTCAGATTATCATTTAATTGTTGGTGATATTAATATCAATATATTGGAGGAAAACAATGAATCCGTAGATGAGTACCTTAACAATTTATACGAGTTAAATTATAAATCTTTGGTTAATAACATAACAAGACCTCAAAGCAAAACATGCGTAGATCATATTTTTATGAAAAATAGAACAAAAAATACTGAATTCATGTCTATTGTTTTGCAGAGCGATATAACTGATCACTACATGACAATTGCTAAACTACCGATATACACAGTATGTGGCGATTTCAGCACAAAAAACAGATTCAAACAACATATTAATTTTACTTCATTAAAAAACTGTTTACAAAAATATAACTGGGCACATTTTATGGCTATAGATGATATAGAAGAAAGTTCTACTTTCTTCACTAACCTGTTAAAGTCAGTCATTGACAAAAATAGTAAAATGGTGAAAATTTCTCACAATAAAATAAAACGTAAAGAATGGATTACAGATGGACTTGTTCAGTCGATAAACCACAGAAATAAACTATTCCATCAATTAAGAGCAAATCCAATGAATTTTCTTCTAAAACAGGAATATACTAAATACAGAAATACACTAAATAACTTAATAAAACAAGTGAAAACAAATTTCTATAAGGACAAAATTAATAATTTAGGTAATGACTCAAAAGCTCTTTGGCAGGTGGTAAATGAAATATTTCCGAGCAAACAAGAAACAATGATCAAACAAATTAGAAATGAAAACGGACAACTTATAAAAGAAGACGAAGAAATCGCGAACTGTTTTAATAATCACTATGCTTCAATAGGTAAAAATATGGCAAGTAATATCCCAACACCATCTGTTTATCATCTACAAAGAAAGCCGTATCAGTCGTCCCTGTTCCTTGCACCTACAACCAAATATGAAGTACTAGAAATTATAGACTCATTAAAATCCAAAAAAGCGCCAGGTATTGACGGAATAAAAGCTGAAACTTTGAAAGAAATAAGAAACGAAATAGCTCAACCACTTTCTCACTTAATAAATAAAATAATAGAGTCCGGATACTGTCCCACTAATTTCAAAATTGGTTTAATAAAGCCTCTATTTAAAAAGGGTTCTAAATCTGAGGTAATTAACTACAGACCCATATCGTTAATCTCAAATATAGCCAAAATTTTTGAAAAAATCCTTAAAAAAAGAATTATTCAGTACATAAATAAAAATACACTAATTTCTTGCAATCAATATGGCTTTAGAGAAGGTACATCTACGCAGGATGCAATTTGTGCTCTAACCTCTAAATTATATAAATATATAGACCAAACCAAACCAGCTTTATGTGTATTTCTTGATCTAGCTAAAGCTTTTGATTCTGTGGATCACACAAATCTTTTGGAAACTTTGGAAGATCTAGGATTCAGAGGAAATACCTACAACTTAATAAAAAGCTATCTGACTGACCGTTATCAATATGTTAAAATCAACAACTCTATTAGTAAAAAGAAATTGGTAGAATGTGGAGTTCCGCAAGGGACAGTGTTGGGACCAATTTTGTTTATAATATATTTAAACAATTTACTGACATTTCAATCTAGTGGTGAAATGATCTCCTTTGCTGATGATACTGCAATAGTGTATAGTGCAGATGCTTGGATGCAACTAAAAGAAAAAGCAGAAAGTGATCTTGTAAAAATTTTTGATTGCTTTAAACAAAAAAAGTTATCCATAAACTACGATAAAACTTGTTACTTACCTTTTACATGCCTAGCTTCTTTTTTACCTCCGTATAACTTTTTAACTATACAAGGTCACAATGAAAATATTGTATTGCATTCATCAAATAACATTAAATATTTGGGAGTAACAATTGACAGTCATTTACGATGGAATTTTCATAGTAATCAAATACAAAAAACACTACGCAGTATGTTGTTTAAATTTAAAAACTTAGCGAATATTTTAGACACTCATCAGTTAAGAAAACTATACTTTGCGCTTATAGAATCTCGTCTGAGATATGGGATATTGGCTTGGGGAGGTATTGCAAATACTCACCTTAAGAAAGTAGAAGTCCTACAAAAACAGTTTTTAAAAATAGTTTTTAAAAAACCAAGATTATTTCCATCTGATGTATTATATAAAGATAATAAAGTAATGGATATGCGGCAGCTATATTTTTTTAACATTGCAGTACAGCAGTTCAAGAGAAGGGGATTTCTGGTTTATGTAGATCATGCACATAATACCAGATACAAAAAAGAGACACCCCTAGAAACAGTATTTACTCTAAAAACTGCTACAATGAGATCTCTTGAATACTTGGCCAATAGAGTCTACAACTACCTCCCAAAAGAAATAAAGGATGTAAAAAGTGTTTTTTCTTTTAAAAAGAGAGTTAAAAATTACCTTTGGTTAAAAGAAAGATCTGCAATTAAAGATTTAATTGAACCTAATATGAGTTGAAAATATTGTAATGTAAAATTATTAAATGTATTTATTTTCGTCATATTTTAGTTTTAGTCCTTTTGTTCAATGTTTTCAAATCATAATCTCTGGGATTTTTACATTTTCAAATTGTATCTGTCACTTTTCTTGTCTGTTTTGTTTTTTATTTGACACTGTTTGTTTTACTCATTGTATGTACTTACTGTTACGAACACCGAGCTAACCATGCCTTAGTTTCCCCACACTCAGGCATTGCCTTAGTGGGTAAATCGGTTTGTTTGTCAGCCAGATATATTTTCATAAAATTATTTTATTTTGTCTTTGTAATCCTGTTTCTATAATTATTTTGTAATTGTTTATGATGATGAATAAACTTATTATTATTATATATTATTACAATATCAACAGACATACAGAATATATGTATCAAAGAATATTCCTAAGATTTCAAATAAAAAACAAAAGAAACAGTTTTATTATCTCCTGTAAAATGTTAGATTTTGGAGATACGAGGTTTGCGAATTAGGTTAACGATATGCCAAAATCGGTAAATAATGTTAATTGATATCTATCCAAATTGAAACCTAAATTATTCCAGAAGTAATAATGAAATATTTAATTGATACTCACCGACTTCAGATTCAAATGATGATCGGTTACGGGTATAATGGAAGAAGTAAAGATGAAGTGGCAAATCAGAGAGATCCTCAGTAGCCTAATATATCACAAGGTACTGGGTCTAAAAATCATGCACAATGCAGAGAACTTGGACAAGTCAAACCATTAAAAACCGCTATCCGTTGAATATGATGTGAAAGTGGATATTTTTAAGTGTCGCAGAGACTCCAACCTCAAGTTCAGTCAAATTGCCCGTCAAGATAATGTGAGTCACACAACTGTCGTAAGGTGTCGACATAAAGTAAAATTACATTCATACAGCTCAACTTATGTGCAGGAACTAACCGAAGACGATCCAGATCGTAGAATAGATTTCTGCGATAGAATAACGAATAAACTGAACATATATGAAATACATGTTGATACAATTATTTTTTCTGATGACTCAACATTCACATTGAACGGAGAGGTAAACCTACAAAACTGCAGATATTAGTTAGCAGAGAATCCTCATTGGATGCGTGAAATACATACTCAGTATCCTCAAATCCTCAAAAGGGGAACATTTGTGCAGGTATCATAGGTGATCATACTATTGGTCCTACTAGTGTTTTTAAATGAAACTCACGGTCTCTAGTTAATTCCACAATATAATAAAAGTTATTGAAAATTCTAAAAAGTTGACTATTGTTTCGATAAATCAATATCATATATATATATATATATATATATATATATATATATATATTAATACATATCCTCTATCTAAATTCTATAGAAAACATTGAAATAAAGAAAATATGCATATTTAGATGTAATACTAGTAATACACACTGTATTATCAATAATTTGAAAGGTTCAATATACTAATAAAATTTGACATTTCAATTTCATATGACATTACTGCAGAATAGACTTAATGACAGATAGATTTTAAAACGATTTGAAAAACCAGAATACAGATGTCCCTATTAGCAAATGGCACTTATAAATAAAATAATGAAAATCTCTCTTGGTATATAAAAACGTAAATTTGTATTTTTAAAAAAAAAAAGAATTCTAGGTAACCAAAGGAGAAGAGAATTATTTATTTAAACATTTTAGTTAGTTCAACATATCTTGCCTTTTGTAAAGCCAGTGCGTGTACTATTCACAAAGAATAACCGCTAAAGTGCAAGTGGTTTTCGCGTTTTCTAAATTATTGATTTGGAAACGTTTGTTCCGGTAATTCTAAAAATACGTTTTTAGAATACGTACGAGATCTTCTAGTATTCAGTTTGGTGAGTCCAGTCCATATTATATATTATTCTCGATAATTAATAGGCCTTTGATCAAAATTATTTCGAAAATAGATGCATCTTATGATTAAATTATAGTAACGTTACTTATATAAAATTCTACGTCAAGTGCAGACAATTTTGGGAACAGACAATTTACAAGAAAATTTACGTATTTTACATTGACAGATATCAAGTATAAATTTAGACATTTTGAACTTTCGGTTAAATTATTTAGATCGGATATTTCTAGTATAGATTGTTTTTAATATTAAGGTTTGATAGAAAATTCTATCTTTGTTTATGCGTTTATGATATTTTTTGAAGAGTTTTAATTTTTGTAAGTATTATTTTGATAATATATTATATAAATTTGAATTCCAAATCTCTTTGGCTCTCTTTTCATATTAATTTTCATTATATTTGATAATTTTTATACTATAGAAAATTTAGTATAATAAGTGACATTTAGTTAACTCCTGACAGTAAATCCATATATGTCTTCTTCTTCTTATTCGTATTTAAGATCTTGCGATCTGTTAGTTTTGAAGGTTCCTCTTTATCGTTTCCTGGGAGGTGGACTGCCAACTGTCCTTCCATCTCTTAGGTGGTCTACCGGGTGCTTTTTTCCCTGTTGGTTTCCCTTCAAGTGCGATGCGTGGCAGTCTGCTCTCCTCCATTCTTCTCACATGAGCGTACCAATGTCTTCTTCTTTGTCTCCCCCATCTTACGATGTCTTGTACTCCACATTGTTCCCTGATGTCATTGTTTCTAATTCGGTCCCTTCTTGTTTTTCCCACTATAGTCCTGAGCGTTTTCATTTCGGCTACTCTAAGCATGCTTTTCGTTTTGTTGGTTTCTTCTCTGGTTTCTATTCCGTATGTCATGATTGGCCTGATACAAGTCTTATAGATCCTAACCTTACTATCCTTTCGCATGTATTCGTTTGCCCATATTGTTTGCTTTAAGCAGCCCGATATGGCAGTCGCTTTGTTAATCTGTCTTCCTAGGTCCTTCACTGGGTCGTGATAACTCGACAGATCCATACCCAGATATTTGAATTGTGAGACTTACTCGATGATTTTTCCCTGGACTTCCAGCTTACATCTTACAGGTTCTTTAGCAAAGGTTATGCTTTTCGATTTTTCTATGGATATGGTCATGTTCATCGCTTGGCTGACCTGGTAGAATTTGTGCAGTTGTCTCTGTAGATCGTCCTGCGTTTCCGCAATAATAGCTGCATCGTCGGCGTAGCATACCATGCTGATTCTTTTATTCTGTCCCATTCGGTATCCCATATTTAGTGATGATATTTCTCTCCATATATGTCATAAGATAATTTAAATTGTCTCATAGTGTATTGGATAAACAGTTACTGTAGATTTGAATAGTGTGATACGTAATTTAGAAAATTATTTGGAAATTTACAAATTTGAATTATTAGTTGAAATCTTTGATCCCTCCCTGAGAAAAAAGTGAGTTGATTGGTGTTGTATTGATTTATATTTTATAATATAAAATTTAATATTTATTTAGCCGGGCATATTAATTTGACAACTGCTGTCATTAAAAATGTTATAGGCTATATTTAGTATATTTCTTAAACCCAAATTGCGAAGTGGCAAAAAATAGGAGATATTAGATATATACTATAATTTGGTACCCAAAACGTGGGGCTCTTATAGAAATAAAATAATATTGAAATTTGGCGCCGCAAAGTAGGGCAAAAATAGATTTGTCACTATTAGCATAAATATAAAGAAATTAAGTATTGACCATGGAAAGAAGAATGACATTAAGGGATGGTAAACAGGTAGGAGTTGAAAGTAGACCTGAGGAACAAAGAGAAGAAATAAGACATAGTATGGGTGATTGTCAGGTGCAATATTTGGAGCAGGGAGGACAGCAACCAGAAGAAATAAAATAATATTGAAATTTGGCGCCGCAAAGTGGGGCAAAAATAGATTTGTCACTATTAGCATAAATATAAAGAAATTAAGTATTGACCATGGAAAGAAGAATGACATCAATGGGATGGTAAACAGGTAGGAGTTGAAAGTGGACCTGAGGAACAAAGAGAAGAAATAAGACATAGTATGGGTGATTGTCAGGTGCAATATTTGGAGCAGGGAGGACATCAGAAGAAGATGCACCATTATCAGAAGGAGATATGACAAGAGAAGATAAGGAAGAACAAGATAATAGGAGACAAGAGAGTAGGGAAACCACAAATAACCAGGATCAATTCATGCAGTTTTTGATTAGTATGAGGGGAGAAATCAATGAGAAAATGAAAAATATGAATGGAAAGATGGATAAACAAGAGGAGAAAATGAATAATATGAATGGAAAGATGGATAAACAAGAGAAGAATATGAACAACATGAATGGAAATATGATTAGTATGCGTGAAGATATGAACAATATGAGTGGATATTTAAATGA
Source organism: Galeruca laticollis (assembly GCA_963921935.1). Taxonomy (NCBI): domain Eukaryota; kingdom Metazoa; phylum Arthropoda; class Insecta; order Coleoptera; family Chrysomelidae; genus Galeruca; species Galeruca laticollis. The sequence goes on from OY998185.1 coordinate 34,103,071, forward strand.
CAAGATTGATACGATGAAGGAGGAGATTAAGGGGGACATTAACCATATCACTGGAAACATGGACAGACTGGAAAAGAAAATAGAAGAAGTAAACATGGAAACCTTGAATGAAATAAAGAAAATTAGAGATGAAAACGAGCAATTGAGTGAACAAATGGCCGATATGAGAGAAGATATGGTAGAACAAAATAAGAATTTGAAAACAGACCAAGAAAATGGAGTTAGAGAAAAACAGGTAGTAGGAGAAATACAAGAATTAGATAGATGCCTAGAAGAACAAACAAAATAAGAATATAATTGAAGGGATACAGTCTATAAAAATACAAAATTAATACAGATTAAAGAAGTTGAGAAGGGAATTGAAGAGATACAGGCTATTAAAGTACAAAAACAAACAAAAGATGATATGTTAGATATTGATTTACAAAACCTAGGAAGTGAAGAAGTTATGCAAATTTATGAGAAAAATATGAATTGGAAAATAAAAGACTTAGATGGTAACACAGAAAAACAAATCGTGATATATGATAGAAGAAATAATAATTATAATAGGGGGATAAAACTTAATTGGGAGTTAGAGGAAATGAATAAGATACTACAAGAAACTAAGGAAGAAATAGATGAAACCATAAGACAAAATATAGAAAGAAGAATTTATGCAGAAAATTTCAAAATCAGAGTGAAACTTAAGAGAAATATGAAAATAATTGATCCAAGAATATTTATTAAGAGAATTGGAAATGAAAGAAATCGAATTGAGATTATGGTGGATATGAAAATAATAAAAAGCAACTCCAATGAGATGGGAGAATTTGAGATGCAAATTTCAATGCATTCATGGTAAGAAATTGATGAGATATGGGACAACAAAATTAAAAAGGACATAGTGGAAAATTTAATTGAATTTAGGAAACCGATAGAGAATCAAACAATAAGAGAAAAGAATAAGACGAAGTTTAGGGAAAGAAAATAAAATTGAATTATATGACAGGATTATAGGAATGAAATCTAGAAAACGAAAAGGAATTGTACATGGTAAAGAATGGATATAAAAACAATATGTAAATAAAATATTTATGATTAACAAGTAATATTTAAAAACATATTTAAATAGAAATTATATAAACATGGATTGATAATAGAAGAAATGATAGACATGTTGATATGAATTATGGAAATGAAAATAGAAGTTACAGAAATAAAAAAACGAATATATGGAAATGGAGATAAAATTTATGACAACAAGTATTGTGAGAATAGAAGAGATTTTAGAAACTTTGATAGAAGATATGATAATGAAAATATAAATGAAATTAAGCAACAAAATAGATTGACAGGATGAAATAATTACATTTATAGGAACAAACGGACGGAAGTTATATGAACTAGGCAAATATATGATACAAAAGATTGAATTAAAGGATGAAAAAGAAGTTGATATGTAAGCATAGTCGATGAAGAAGTTAGAAACAGACATAGTTATTGATGAATTGATGAAATATAAGGAAATAATTGATTTTGAATAGATAGATAGAATTAAATGGTAAAATAATTGAATTTGAGGAGGTAAATATGGAAGTATTGGCGATTGAAGAGGATAATAGTAAGTTATGGTATATAAAGAGGAATGGAATTATGGTAGAATTGGAGTTAATGGGTGGAAATAAGGAATATGAAGAAAAAGTGAAGAATTTGATAATGAAATATGAAGGATTGTGTGAGAAATAAATGGGAATGGCTAATAATTATGTTCGTGAGATAGAATAAATAGAAGATGTGAAAAGTAATGGTAATTGGACAGACCGTAATGAAGAATATTATAAATTTATAAAAGAATTATTAAAGATGTATGAGACAAGAATTCCGAAAGAACTAAAGGTTGCTTAATGAAAATATGGATTATCAAAATAAAGAATACTGAGAAATGCTGAAACAAAACCATATCCTGTAACATATAAATGTTTAGACAGAGTAGAACAGAGTTGGAAACATTTGATACCATAAAAAAAATTATCAACGTGTGTATATAGGAAATTTTAGAATAACTATTATGTTACTTGAAATTTTAATAGATATAGTAGATTTAAGAAGTTTTATGGGAATTAGGAATAATAGTTTAATTTGATTCAAGATAATTTTGAGATATGTTGATAATTATTTGAAAGATATGTCTATGTTACTAAGAACTAGTATTATATTTGGCAATTTTGAGAGATAAATTATAATTATATACAGGAATCGATTTATCATTTTTTTATTAGGGGGATTTAATACATATCCTCTATCTAAATTTTATAGAAAACATTGAAATAAAGGAAATATGCATATTTAGATGTAATACTAGTAATATACACTGTATTATCAATAATTTGAGAGGTTCAATATACTAATAAAATTTGACATTTCAATTTCATATGACATTACTGCAGAATAGACTTAATGACAGATAGATTTTAAAACGTTTTGAAGAACCAGAATACAGATGCCTCTATTAGCAAATGGCACTTATAAATGAAATAATGAAAATCTCTCTTGGTATATAAAAACGTAAATTTGTATTTTTAAAAAAAAAAAGAATTCTAGGTAACCAAAGGAGAAGAGAATTATTTATTTAAACATTTTAGTTAGTTGAATTTGAAATCCCCATGAGACAACATCATAATAAGAGTTGTCTCAAATTTAATTTTGAATATTAGGGAATTTATATTATCGTTATCAGTTGAACATATCTTGCCTTATGTAAAGCCAGTGCGTGTACTATTCACAAAGAATTACCGCTAAAGTGCAAGTGGTTTTCGCGTTTTCTAAATTATTGATTTGGAAACGTTTGTTCCGGAAATTCTATAAATACGTTTTTAGAATACGTACGAGATCTTCTAGTATCCAGTTTGGTGAGTCCAGTCCATATTATATATTATTCTCGAGAATTAATAGGCCTTTGATCAAAATTATTTCGAGAATAGATGCATCTTATGATTAAATTATACTTATATAAAATTCTACGTCAAGTGCAGACAATTTTGGGAACAGACAATTTACAAGAAAATTTACGTATTTTACATTGACAAATATCAAGAATAAATTTAGACATTTTGAACTTTCGGTTAAATTATTTAGATCGGAAATTTCTAATATAGATTGTTTTTAATATTAAGGTTTGATAGAAAATTATATCTTTGTTTATGCGTTTATGTTATTTTTTGAAGAGTTTTAATTTTTGTAAGTGTTATTTTGATAATATATTATATAAATTTGAATTCCAAATCTCTTTGGCTCTCTTTTCATATTCATTTTCATTATATTTGATAATTTTTATACTATAGAAAATTTAGTATAATAAGTGACATTTAGTTAATCTCCTGACAGTAAATTCATATATGTCATAAGATAATTTAAATTGTCTTATAGTGTATTGGATAAACAGTTACTGTAGATCTGAATAGTGTGATACGTAATTCAGAAAATTATTTGGAAATTTACAAATTTGAATTATTAGTTGAAATCTTTGATCCCTCCCTGAGAAAAGAGTGAGTTGATTGGTGTTGTATTGATTTATCTTTCGTAATTTATAACTTAATATTTATTTAGCCGGGCATATTAATTTGACAACTGCTGTCATTAAAAATTTCATAGGTTATATTTAGAGGTAAAGGTATTTTCACAATAGTGTAGTTATTATCACAAATTGTGATGACAGCTACAAATTAAATTCAGCATCATATAAATTCATATTCATATATAAAATATCATAAAATTAGTAAAACACATTAGAGATATACTATAATTTGTCACCCAAACGTGGGGCAAATATTATTAAATCATAGAATATATAATATATATATATATATATATATATATATATATATATATATATATATATATATATATATAATTTATCGAAACAATTTTTTAGAATTTCCAATAACTTTTATTATATTGTGGAATTACCTAAAGACCGTGAGTTTTATTCAAAAACACTAATATGAGCCTATTCCACGAAGTAAGGGTCGAGACAGTTAATTTCATTATTGGTCCTACAATTATAGATGTAAAATTGACAGTAGAAAAAAATTAAATCATAATTAGAGATGAAGTTGGTCAACTAAATATCCCAATGCAATAGATTCGAGCCTACAGAATAAAAATATCTTGTACCAACAGGAAGAGGCAACGCCCCGTTATGCATTAGTGGCAAGAATTCTGTTAAACGTAATCTGCCTCAATGATTGAATTGAGTGGCTAGCTAGATCGCTAGACCTTACACCTTTGGTTTTTTTCTGTGGGTTTAACTCAAGAAGAGAGTATATGCAGCACAACCTACTAGCATTGCAGACCTCAAATAAGGGATAACTACAGAAATACGGAATATTTCACCTCAAACTTCAACTTCGGGATGAGTTTTATAGCCGGTTGCGTTATTGCCAACAAAAAGGTGGAGAACATACTGAGCATTTATATTAATGTACCAAAGTCAATTATATCAGGTATTTTATTCTAAATTCTTGAAGGAAACTAAAATTTTACCCGGTATTCTTCATAATAGATCATAAAAATGTACAAAGTGTTTCATTAAAAATAAAGAGTATGGGCTATACTAGGCTGCGTGAATAATCCTGTCTATATTTTGAAAGTGCACATTTGAATTTAAAAGTTTTCGTGTCCCAGCATTTTTTTATAATTTCCTGAAATAGAGAGACCAACAGTTTAATTCCATAAGTGGTTTCCACACTGTATAAGCTCAATCCAATCGTTTGTAGCATTCAAATTTGACAGCTTCTAGAAATATATTGGAAAATGTCAAGTTCAACAATCAAGGCTTGAAACCGTTCAAAAAGAGTGGGAGTACGGTGAGAACATAAAATTGGTGATCCCTGGCTTTTAATAAACATCTATCGTCCGAAAGACTGGAAGCAGCTAGGTAAAATGAAATGGAGAAAATAATCTCGATGTATTTATATCGATAGTAGATTGAACAGAAGATAACTTTAGCAGAATAGAAGTCCAACATTCAATATTAAAATTGAATTGAACTGTAGACTTTCGGAAGTGTCTTTAATTTTTTTTCATATCTTAGACATATTTTTATATCTTGGAATAATCTCAATTCGCTCTTCAATGTTTGCTTCAAATGTTCCAAAACGAAGATGTCTGAGAGGACCTTTACTTGGCTTTGAAATATTCACATCTTTTTCCCAGTTAAACAAGTTCTGGCACAGTTCGGACGAATGTAGATCAAATTTTCTTGACCATATGGTACACCGTGTGTAATTTTGTCAAATAGGTAATTACGGGCAGAAGCAATCCAATGATTTTTTTGATCATATGGGACATTAATTCATCGACTTATAAATATAAATGATAATTGATTTGCTCCACTCGAAGAGCAAGGGGTGGCGAAGGATTATGAAGACAGCCATAGCTATAGTATAAAATATGGAACATTAAATCAATCAACCACTTCAGATAAGACCAGTCTTTGCTTGCTGTTGCAATTGAAGTTATACTGCTTATGAGAATATATTTTGTCGATTCACAAGAAGAGATAGTTCAATTTTGGATTCTGTCATATTTGCCACGAAACAAGAAAAATTACATAAACCGTTTTTCTGACGACAAGACACACCTCAAATTCATAAAACGGTTTTTAGTACAATATAATATTTTAATACTACTTATTGATAATAATTTCCATCTAAGTATTGGTAACATAACTCGTAGGTACTAGCAATATTCAGTTCACCTTCATTCTCAGTACTATCATTCTCCCCATTAGACAATTAAAGCCCGAAATAATTTTTGTTCGAAAATTATCAATTTTTTGGTAAATATGATCTCCATAGAGTGAAATTAAACCAAATTATTCATTATTTTCAAAGAAAGTTTTGCAGTTTTTTTAAAAATGGACGTTGCCATATGGCAGCGCTAGGTCTTTATGAGATCACACAGACTATTTTAGAAAATTACTACACATGCATTGATAAAAACATTTATTCAGGTTTGTCAATCATTTTTGATGAAATATAAAATTACATTCCAAACATAACCCGACATTACATTTCTTACACATTGTACGAATGACTGAGGAGCATCCTTCACCTGCACATCTCTTCTTTTTTTTTCTCTGGGGTGGGTATTAAAAGATGATCTCTTCCACCATATCTCAAATCATCACTAATTCTGTACAAGGAAATGCTATGTCTTAATGTAGCTGGCCTTCCTTCCCCTTGAGGCGCAATTCCATATCTAGATATATATATATATATATATATATATATATATATATATATATATATATATATATATATATATATGTATATATATATATATATATATATATATATATATATATATATATATACAGGGTGTCCCGGGACTAATGGGAAAAAAGGCAGGAGCGTATAATCTGAGCCAAAATAATGTTAGTACTTCATATAAACTTTTTCTATGGAGGCCCTCGTTTTCGAGTTATAGGCCTCCAAAGTATCAATTTTGAATTTGGTTTTTATTTTTATTTTTTGTACTAGTTATTTGATCTTTATCAAATTTACGGCAAAGCTATAATGTACGTGTATGTTTATTTTGGAAAGGTAAACAGATTTACAGTACTGCCTTGAAGCCAGGGACGGACTACTCGCAATGGTTAGTGATCCAAAAAATTTGCAGGGATGGCACACCCTGTATGAAATCATCGAAATTGACTTCCCCACACATTAATCTAACGAAAAGGTACTTTTGTTAGAATTGGATAAAATAAGCCGTTTAGATAATATTTACAGTTTTATTAATGCACTGCGTACAAATCTACCTGACTAACTTATTAATACGATGTCCAGGATTTACTTCCTTTTAATCAAAATTACGAACATAACATCATTAAACCATTAAGAAAACCTCAAAAAACACAAGTTATAAAACATTAGACTAATACTAATTCCTAAACAACAACAAAAACTAACGTTATTCTAATAAATGTTCAATATGAGCTCCTCCCACTACCACGCACATTCTAAGTCTACGAAGGTTGTTTCTTTGCACTTGAATGAGCAATCCCACAATATTTCTAATAACATTGCAGTGTAACACAATTCTGTTTATTAAATCTTGTCTTGTTTGCACAGGTGTTGCGTATACCTTACTTTTGAGATAACCCTAGAGAAAGAAATCCATAGGATTAACGTCTCCTGATCGCGGTGGCCATTGAAAAGGGCCTCCACGACCAATCCATATATTAGGAAACCTTGTGTGTAAATGCTGTCGTACATCTAAACTGAAATGAGGAGGGGCCCCATCATGCATGAACCATAAATTCCTACGAGTTTGTAGTAGCACATCATCAAACAGGTTCCATAACTAATTTTGCAATAACTCCAAATATCTCTGACCAGTCAAAGTACTGTCAATAAAGTATATGGCTCTATCAAATGATTGCCAACTATTCCTGCCCAAATATTAACCATGAATCTATGCTGGTTCCTAGTTTGGATAATGCCATGTGGATTCACATCATCCCATAAATGCATATTATGAGAATTTATGATTCCATCTCTGGTGACACTGGATTAGTTCGTAAAGAGAACGTTACTAATAAATGTATTGTCTGCTTGTTGTTGTCGCAGAAACCACTGGCTATACTCAAGCCGTGCAGGATAATCAGCCACTGTCATACTGTGTACTTTTTTCATGTGAAAAGGATATAACAGCTGTTCTTTTAGGATGCGATGAACAACTAATTTCGAGACGTTATGTTCTCTTGATACTTTTAGAAAACTCGTTGATGGTTCATTATCAACTGCATTTAACAAGTCTTGTTCAACTGCCACAGTACGTATGCTTCGTACTGGACCTTCTCCACTTTTTTTTGGCAAAAATATTCCTAAAATTAAAAATTTTGTTTTGTATACATAGAAAATTACATTTACCTATTCATACCTGTTTCTCGTAACCTGAGATCAATACACTCAAACATTCGTCTGTCTGGCAATGCTCTAGTTGCAAAATGTTCTTCATAAAGCCTTCTGGCCTCTAAACAGTTTCGAGAAGCCAGTCCATATATTAGATGCATATCTGCGTACTCGATAAAAGCGAATTTTGCCATTGTAACTGTTGAATTAAGGACTTATGAATTATTGAGAAGTACTGACTACGAACTATTCTACACAACGTTTGACAACTAATCCTATGGTAACTTGATAAACGGTAAAAACACTTATAAAAAGTTTTTACCAACTTTCGAATTAATGAGTCGTTAATGTTTTTCATCTTCTGCTATTATTTTGTTGTAGTACTGTAGGTAAATCTTGGACATCTATTGATAAGTTACGTTTTACCTCGTTGTGTACTTATAAAAATGGTGAATGCGTAATTTGGTACGTAGTGCATGAATAAAACTGTAAATATTAGCCAAACGGCTTATTTTATCGAATTCCAACAAGAGTATCTTTTCGTTAGCCTTATGTGTGGGGAAGTGAAATTCGATAATTTCATACAGGGTGTGCCATCCCTGCAAAATTTTTGGATCACTAACCATTGCAAGTAGTTCGTCCCTGGCTTCAATGCACTACTGTAAATCTGTTTACCTCACCAAAATGAACATACACATACATTATATCTTTGCCGTGAATTTTATAAAGATCAAATAACTAGTACAAAAATTAAAAATAAAAACCAAATTCAAAATTAAAATTTTGGAGGCCTATAACTCGAAAACGAGGGCCTGCATAGAAAAAGTTTATATGAAGTACTAACATTATTTTAGCTCATATTATACGCTTCCGACTTTTTTCCCATTAGTCCCGGGACACCCTGTATATATATATATATATATATATATATATATATATATTTCCAATTTCACGTCTGACGTCCAGTTGTGGCATTTTTGTTTCCACAGATTTTCGATAAATAACTCAAGCATTTACAATTGATACATCAATCAACCATGTAAATATCACACACCACCATTTTTTTGAACGTATTGCAATCCTATATCGACTGACATCTCCGTCCATTAGGTCAGTTCCACCCATTCCACTATTATACTGACTAATGGCAAAAGGTCTTGGTATGTTTGTGTTCGGCTTTCGAATAACTTTTTGCTTGAGACAAAGGATTCACACCATAAGCATTCGAATCCATTGTTATTACATTATTGTCCAACCACCTTATCAATATAATACCATTACTTTTTTCAATCACAAAACAATAATCTCCTTTGCATCCCGTTTAGATTAAAACTTTCGAAGATATAAGAGGGCAGAACTTGGGTACCCTATTCTGTCTGATAGTTCCGGCAGCATTGTATCTTTTTAATCTCAAATATTTTGGTAAACTCATGCTGGTAAATAGATTGTTAAAAATAGAAATTAAATTGAAAGTGTTGGTCTTTTTCAATTTCATCCAGCATATAGATAAAAGGCGCAGTGCACTTTCCAAAAATTTGTTTGTCTACATCTGTAGACTTAGAGTCTTTGCCTTGATACATATCAAAATTCAATAAGTACCCTGAAGCAGCATTTATGCACTACATTTTGAATCCGAATCTACTCGGTTTACCCCGAATAAACTGTTTACATCCATAGCGAACGTAATACTTCACCATGGACTCGTCGTAATTTAGATTCTCTTCTGTAATAAAGTGTTTCAAAAATTTTCCTTTCAGTAGATTCATTAGAGGTCTTAGTTTATAAACTTTATCCGTTACATCTATGTTATTATTATCTGCCTAATGGATGTATTTCATGATTTCAAAAAATCTATTTCTTCTTATCGATTGACTAATAGCCTGATTATTCATGTCGGGGCGTAAATCCCAATAAAATGGCTTGCCTGGGTGTGGATTGTAGCCAGACACCAGTAAGATACCCAAGAAACATTTTATTTCATCCTTGGTTACAACAAACTCAGGTGCATTTTTAGAAGTAGCATACCTCATTGATTCCTCTACCAGCAAATTTATCACATTATCATTAAAAAAAAAGTTCAAATAGTTCAGTTGGATTCATATTTTTGTACAGTCCATTTTTATTATCAGGAATCATCATTTTATTATGTTTTGGTGGAACCTCTAAATCTCCAGATATCCAAGAAAAGTTTTTGTCTAACACAATTCGTGGCGTAGTACATGACTCATCTTCTTTGTTAGCCCCAACATCCATGTCAACATCACCACCTATTCTTTGGTTATTGTGTAATACAATTTCAGCCCTTGCAGACAGTTGGCTTCCTGAAAATCGATTTATATCGAAATCATCTTCTTCGTCCCCCGATTCTTCATCTGTAAGGCTCAGGAGAATCAATGAATATCTGATCCACTGCTAAATCATCTTCATATACCATTTGGAGAGCTTCCTCTAGAGTAAAACCCCGCCTAAAAGAAATCAAGATAGAAATAATTAAATAGTTCCGTATTGACCTAGCGTTGCCATATGGCAACACTGAGATAACGGTCCCTCTGAATGTACCTCAAAAAATAATTTTATTTATTTTACATTATTACTAAAGTTTCATGTGTTTATTTTATACTTATTACGAAATTACGCAAAAAAATAATACTATAACCATAAAATATTACTCACTCGAATCGAATCTCCATTTTGAATATAAACACAGAAATTCGCTGTTTACAAACGTCTCCTAACAAAGTGCAAACACACAATAAACAAATAGATTAGAAAACACGTGTTCCTAAAAGCTTACTGAAGCGCCATCTCTGTTATAAAAGAAAAAATTTATACCTTAGGAATATTTTTGCAGGCACCTGTTTCGCGTTATCATATGGCAACGCTGAGCTAAAATGGGTTGATGTTACCTGTCATAGTTCGTATTAATTTCGTCTAGACTCATCCATATTCGCAATGTGATTAATTTCAAAATTATATTCCTTGTCGCTGATATAATTTTCGGTTCGTTTTCTGCAGACATTTTTTTGTTAATGTGTTTTTTGGAGGCATAGACAACCAATTTCTATTCATAAATCTACAGCACAAAAACGGTGATCCCGTAAAATGTAATATTCGATTGTTGACTCAGTTTTTGTACTTCTAATTCTGGACATTTTTCTAAGTAAGAACGAGATGTCTTCTTGTCCTTGCTTAGAATTTTTAATTGTTCCTCATATTTTATCGATTCGCGATCCATTTTCTCTTTTGGTGATGAACCAAAATATATATACAGGGTGTTTCTATATTCGACCGACAACGCTCTACCACACAGAGATCTCAATAACCGATTCATTTTGATATGGGGATATGAACCCTTACGGGGACTAGTTGCTGAGATATAGGGTGTTCAAAATTTTAAATCAAAATAAAAAAATTTCCATAAATCAAGAACGCCTTCCAATTTTCTTTCCAAATTTGGTGATCAATATGCTCCTTAATAAAGTAATATTTTCACATGAACAAACTTTGGAAAAATTTAACCAGTAGCGCGCTGTCAGGGTTAGTTGTCACTTTTATCCCCCCATTTTTTACGCCACTGGAGCAAATTTTTTTTTAAATTTTGTTTCAAGTTGCCTGCTGATTATTTTCAGTTAAAAAACTCATAACCTTTTATGGAGCTAAAATGAACGGTGTTGTAAAAATTTGCCTCTAAACAAAAGTCTGCAAACACGTAAGTAATTTACAAATTAATTAATTATTAATTTCGAATAATTAATAAGCGTAAGTAGTTCAGAACAAATACAAGTTATTCATAGTCCCAATTTCAAACAAAAATGTATTACAATAATAACAAAATTGACAAAGTTACAGTAGTTGTTCAAACTGTTGGCTGCTCACTTCAATATACTTCTTACACCGTTTTGTCATTGAAAAAAGTGTCTGAGGTTAAATCTGGATGAGATTGAATGATTTCTGCCACAGCTTGAATTCTAGCTATTAGATCTTGTTCAGATTCGATGATTATTTCGTACACTAAGGACTTCATAAAGCCCCATAATAAAAAATCAATAGGATTTAAGTCAGGTGATCTTGGAGGCCAACAATTGGTCCACCCCGACCAATCCATTCCTCTCTAAAACGTCTGTTCATGTAATTTCTTGCCGCTGCAGCAAAATGAACAGATGCCCCATCGTGTTGAAACCCTATATGTTGTCTATATTTGACGGTACATTCTCCAACATTTTTTTCCAGAAAGCGCGTATAAATTGCCCCACTTAATTTATTTGGTAAAATGTAACGCCCGATCTAGCAATCCTCAATCATACCCACAAATTAACCGAATATTTATGCTAAAATCCCCTTGGACGAACGAAGTGCGGATTTTCTTCATTCCAAGCGTGCCTATTTCTAGAGTTGATAATTCCTTCCCTAGTAAATTTAGCCTCGTCGGTATACAACACATATTTTGAAAAATTTCGATTTTCTCGACACTTTTGTAACCATAACCATATGTTTTTTAGAGAATTTGTATTAATGTTCATGTACTATTCTTTGTAAGTGGACGACACATGTCCTTGTTATGGTTCTTTACTGGTTTCTAATTAATTTAATATTTTAATTAAATTTCGATGTTTGCCGTTAACCACTTCCAAGCAGAAAATTTATTTTCTTCTAATTCTATTATACTTCAATTCTTTCTCTTGTCATTTCAAAGTATGACATTTCTCCCATAGATAGTTTCCTCTATGATATACTTCCATATTGTTCTTCACTATTAAAAGTCACATGTTGTGAGTGAAGTGCCTTCTTTTTAGTTTGTCGTGATTGTAATGGACTATTTATCCAAGCATTATGGATCTCATGTTCTTCAGTTTCTTGTTCATAACATTGTGCTTATTACTTATCTTCTTTTATAAGATTTTCTTACACATAGAACAAACTTTTTTCCAGATGTTATCACCTTCATTTTCTACATCAGTTGAACATAGATATAGTTAATAATGAGATTAGAACAATTTTGAGTGGTTATGCCTGGTCTATATCACAGCTACTCAATATGTTTTCCAGTCCATTATACGAATGTGAATAGATAATTTTCGTTAAAATTTTGAGTTTTTTAGAATTCTCTCAATCGAATGCACTCCATCATATACCTTTTTCTCATTATACCTCTCATCCGATCCAACTAAGACCTAATTTATTATTGCATTCTATTTTTCAACATATCATTCAATTTTTTCAGCCCACATGGGTATAACCTACCCTTAGAATATACAAAATTAGCTGCCGAATGTAGTAGAGGAAGATCGCATGGCAAAGATGATGTGAAATACTTTGAAGACAAACCAATTTGGATATGCAAACCAGTGGCTCAAAGCCAAGGACGAGGAATATTTTTATTCAGGGTAAGTATATTACATGCAATACACTGAGAGGGATTGGAGCTGAATACTTCCCAATTGTTTTGATTTTGATAATCAAGCAAAAACCTGACTATCTTCAAGCACACATAATTACAAAAATTACGTTGTCAGGACAACAACTTAATTCGTATATTTGAGATTAGTTATTAAAAATATAGGCGCAAACAACAAAAAAACACAGTTGATGTGTCCAAAAAGCAAATATTTTTTAAAAACAACAGAGAAGCGAATGCTTTCACGGCCATAGCCACATTAATTAATGAGTTTTGAATAGAAAATAAGACGGGTCTGCATTCCAGAATCTTCTTTTTTAGATTCGAAAAAACCTTGAAACTACAGTCACATATTATACTGACATGACGTTAGTAGTGACAAAACCATAAGATGAGAGCATGAGAGAATTGTAAACAAAAATGTCACGATTTATTTATTGAAGAACAAGAATGGAGAAAAAGAATGAACCGGAATTGGGAAATGTTTTATATAACTAAAAATGTCATAGCGTTTGTCAATGAATGAAAAGAAGAAAACGGCTGGTCCATATGAAGGGACTATACACTATTAGGAATTTTCTGTGAGCACATATAACCATCAATATGTTAGAAAGAAAAAAATACAATTAAATTCAGTGCATTACTCCTTTTCGCTAACAGGATATCATAAAGTGGGAAACAAACAATACATGTCCTTCCGTTCCGAGACACCGAACGGTTCAATCAAGTTTTTCTCAAAAAAATATGAAAATGTCGTGTTTAAACAAGAGTACCAATGTTACGTAGAAATTATGTTTATGTCATATTTTCGTTACCAGTCGATTTCATCATCAGAAATCATTTACATGGAGCCCCCTGTAAAAAATGTAGAATTATACGTAAAAGAATTTTACCTGTATAAAATGTATGCCTCTGTGCCGATTTTGAAAATAACTGATAAATTATACTGTGAAATTATCAGAAAAAAAACGAAAAGGAATTCAATTTTAACGCCCTGTACCTTTTTCCACGCTCTTAGCCTCATCTGATCTGATTGTCATGTCATTGTGTTTTCTGTATTCCTATAAATTTGTCTGAACATGTGCCTTGCTAGTTATATTTATAAAAACTGTTATTTTCAAAAGCGACATAGTGTGAATAAGGTGTTCATTGGCAACTTAAATTAAATCTAGGAAATTCTCCACTAATAAACTGTCTTCTTAAGTGATAATTGTAAAGATCAGCAGATATAGTAATTTCTTGCTGACGAAAAATTTGTAGCAAGTTACGAGTGAGTTAAAGATCCATTTCTAACTGCTTCCGAAGGTCTCTCAACTGTAGAAGAAGAAATTTTCATAGACTTTAATTCAATTGGCGAAATATAGTAATAAATCTCTCTTTGAATTTTGGGTGGTAGTGGATAATGCGTTTTCTCCACTGAAAACAAGAGCATTTCGTATATTATTGCCATTTTCAACAACCTATCTTTTCGAAAACGGATTTTCTGCGGTGGCTGCTTTAAAAACAAAATATAGGTCTCGACTGAATATGGACAAAGATCTGAGCTTGGTTATTTCTAATATAAAACCATCTTTTGAAAAACTTTGCTCTGCGAGACAGGCCAAGGGAGACATTATTAAAATTATTAAAGTTACTTTTAATTTATTACTAATGAGTTTATTATTAGTTTCATTCGGCATTTGACAGTAAGTACTCACTGATACAATCATATTTTTAATATAGTTACAAATAGTATATTATTTCAAAAATGTATTGTACTTACCAAATTTTTTATAATATAAGACTAAATATCATTTTGTTTTTATTTCGGTGAATAAAATTATTTTATTATTAATTGAAGACATGAGTTGATAAAGGTGCTATGTCCACTTTTTAAAGTTTTGAGTAAATGAGGAAAACGCGTTTCAACTCGGAACTTTTTTACAAAATTTTCAATCAATACAAACAGTATCTCATAAGGTCGGTATTTGTTTGTACTACTTAGCTTGTTATTTTATATTCAAATAAACTTTAATGATTTATAGTTGTTTTGATGGACATAGCACTTTTATCAACTAACATCTAAAGCGAGTTATACTATTTATTTTAGTGGATAGAGGAGCTATGTTACTTTTGAAATAACTTGGAAAATCACTCAGGTATATTGAAATAAATTTTTATTTCTTATGAAATTAAACAAAACACAAGTTGACACAAAGAAACTTAAAGCCTAATAGGTCTTCCGATTTTTCTTAGGGTTTTTTTTAGTTTCATCCAAAACAATATCAAAGTACCATCTGTAATCTGTTGGGATGAATTTCAGTTGATCTTGCAGATTCGATATCTTTTCACTAGTGAGACCACCGCATTTAGGTAACTTCTGTAAAACCACTTTTTCAGCTTGTACTACGGTTTCTCTTTTTTTCTGCAAATCGACTTCCATAAAGGGACCGAATGGGTCTAAATTAGTTTTGTAAGAGTATTTGCCAAATTCATTCACTCTAATCCATTTGACCTTATCGCGGAAGTATATTTTTTGATTAAGCGTATTGGTCACTTTTTTGTATAAATGGAGTTTGGCTGAAAGTGTTTCAAAATCATAGAAAAAATGTTCCATATTGAAACACAAACTCTGTCTGGTACTGGCAGATTTTATTATTTCCCGATATTGGTCTGGTATATAAATATTTTGGTGTTTCCGAAGAACTTTCTCAATTCGTCCAAAGTCTCTATCTGAATCTAGGTAGCTGTGGCCAACCTCAGGAAATTTGTGATCGATAATTTTGAAGACATTATTCAATATCAAGTATTCGTAGAGGCTTAGAACAGAAAAGTTTTTGTTTTGTCCCCCACATTGATCTGACCAAATTATCAAATGCTCTATCTTCTTTAAGTAACTTGCAAAATCGAAGTAAACAACTTGCAATTTCATTGCTGCCTCTATTGGCGATGTCTTCAGTCCATGTGATAAAATAGGATTTGTGTCCTGAACTAGTTATACAGTGGATGCCAAAGTTGTACAGCCACATTTGCCTCAAATAAAATGATTTAGACGTTGATAACTTTGGTAGTGGCATTGTTTGATGGAGGTCCATTGTAATGTAACATTTTTCTTTATCAACAACTGTAACTTCTCGGTCAACTTTCTGCAAGGCGAAGGCAAATTTTCGGTGTGCTCTGAGGTATTTTCCCCAGCATCGCATATACTGCAAGTATCGCTTTTCGGGGCACCAAAAGACAAATTAAACATTGTTTCGAAAATATGCCGATAGAAGGAGGCCTTAACCATATATTTATTTTCGAGTTTTCTCTCTTCGCATTGCTCTATATAAAGTTGGTGGAGTTTATTAATATTAAGTAAAGGAGAAATGTATTTTTTATATTGATTTTTGTTCCTAGAATAATGTGATTCTTCAGAAGGAAACTGCTTGATGTGGTTTTCAATACAGGTAATTACATCTTCAGGAATCTTTTTAGGATTTGTGTGATGACCCTGCTTATGCGGCGAGGGGGCTACCTGACCAGCTTTTAGCTCTTGTTGAGCCCGAAACACTTTTTTCCTTCCAATTCTGTACAGAGAGCAGAAGGCATTTTTGCACACCAGTGCGGTTTCTTTGTCACATGTTACTGCATATTTAAAAGAGTAAGATTTGGTTTTCAAATTTTTACGAGACCGATGACGATTAACTTCGTACATTTTGATACTTTTGAAAATCAAGACATTTTTGGAATTAATATACAGTTTATAAAAATTTTCCAAAATTTTTTCCCTGCTTTGAATGCTAAATCTCTCACTACACTTCAGGCGACAACTTTCTTTACATAATATTCCGTCTTTTATTACTTTTTTTTCCACGACTTTACCAGTTTTTTGAGATACATATGCTTCACCTTGTTGTCTTAACTTTGCAGCTTTGTTTCTTTTCCATTTCTCGGGATTCCGTGCTCTCTTTTTAGCTACTTTGAAATCTGGTTTAACCGTCGCACTGTTTCTTATCCCATCAGCAGTAACATGAAATTTTTGTCTATTGTTATGCATTTCGTCTTGTGGTCCTCCATCACCTTCAACTTCCAGAATATCTTCGTCAAGCAATCCTAAGCTTGCAACGTTTTTTGAATTTCCAATGGTTTTTTTGTCTAGGTTTTCGGCCTCTTTGTCATTTTCCTTGTCATCAAAAAACACTTTACGTATAATTCTATGAACATTTTCATGTTTGTGCCTATTGGGGAAAATAAATGAGTCAGAATATTCTCCATCACTGGAAGGTAAATATTCGCTGCCTGATGTGACGCTCTCTTCATCACAATTTTCTATAGACTCTGGAAAAAAATGCATATATTTAGTAGGGAGCTTCCAATAGCTATTTATGTATTCAGTTACGAAATGCCTAATTTTGTGTAACGCGTGAGATTTTTGTGGAACGAACGCAGTGAGTTCCGCAAACATCTCACAAGTTACACAAAATTGCATTTCCTAACGTATTACATACAAGATTTTTTCTAATTTTGAATAAGTAATAGTAAATATAGAATACTATTGATAAAAATTGTGAAAACAGAAATCAAGTCTGTTGACAGTTGTCACTTCATGTCAGTTTGACGTTACATAATATTCCATTTTTCGTAACCAGTTACATAATATTTTACTTTGTGTAACTAGTTACCTTTCATAACGTCAATCAGTTTTGGAAAGTGTCACATTATATGTCAAAATTAGAAAAATGTTATTTTATGCTTACCTGTTTCAGAGCTGCACTGCTTTTGAAGTCCGCTAGTGCTTGGTTGCTCAACACTATTCACATTTTGCAGAGACTTTTGTTGGGCGATGTCTTGCATTATATTGTTTTCATCAACAATTTTCTCTGTACTTGGACAGGAGTTCGAATAACTTTTATCCTCTGAAAAGTATCGAAAAACGAATAATATTAAAAATATTCCAAGTTTACCTTTTTAGAATAAATTTAATGGTAAATGGGGAGAGCAAAAATAATAATAGTAAACTAAAACAACTTACCTTCACTAGGAAGACATAAATTCTTATCTGTTATCAATGCCAACATTCTCTTAGTTCTGGAACTCATGATGAACTATTATTATGTAGTTTTAAAACCGTATTCCTCGAAAAACCTTCTTTAAAAATCCCGGATTTGGTCACAGAAACAGTATAAATATTATAAACATAACCTTAAAATATCACATAGCACCCTAACATGAGAACAGAACTTTCCAATAGTTCAGTGGATGAAGGTGCTATGTCACCAAATTGGACATAGCACCTTTATCTACTAATATATGGCGAATGCGTGACTGACATAGCACCTTTATCAATAAAAATATCCCATAGTATTGATAATCTGACAATCTAGGTTTAGTCAGGGGTTGCATTGGGTTATTAGAGAACCAAATAAACCAAAACCTAATTATTTGAAAAAAGTGGACATAGCACCTTTATCAACTCATGTCTTCAATTATCGTTTTTTTTTCATTTTGATGGGCTGGCGCGCCTCCCACGTAGAGTTGTGGGCCCCTAAAGAGGACGCGCCCCACAGGATGAGAAACGCTGTATTAAACTATTCAACATGCTTTGTAAACAACATATACAAAAATTAATCAATATCGTCGGAGCAGTTTCCAATTAATTATCATCTGTGATCTCGTCTATCACAAGCTCTATATTTAATGTAATTAATCATTCTAATTTCAGAAGCTTAGTGAATTAAACTACGATACCAATACAATAGTTCAACGATACATCGAAAAGCCTCTATTAATCGGTGGTTACAAATTTGATTTGAGACTGTACGTATGCATTCCTTCATACCATCCAGTTACCATCTACATGTACAGAGAAGGCCTAGCAAGATTTGGTACCGACAAATTCAGTCTTAATGATCTTAGGAACCCGTTTAGACATTTGACGAATTCTTCTATTAATAAATTGGGGCCTGGGTACACCGAAATGAAAGATCGAGTTGGTTCAGGTAATATATTTTATTCATATTTTTTAGTGTTATATCGCTACTATTTCATTATTGAGTCGAAAAACTAAACGTTTTGCTATGTCCTATAAGCGGCGAGGTCTTTACATTTCTCAAAAATCAATTGGTGAAATGCTCAATTATCCCGACATCGGGTAGTTCGTTCTTCACGAAATTGGGGATTATTCAAAGTTAGTATAGAAGACACGAGATTTAACAGTAGCAATGTCGCCAGATTCACCGATTTTATGATGTTATTACTCAGTTCGGATAATAAGTCGTGAATGTTAAAATAGATATTGAAAAAATACAGTATATTTGTTATTTCCACCTTATATCAGTAATACTACATTATGTTACTACAAGTAGAAGCACTGCCGACGTGTTAGCAGAGGCTGTGCAAACTGGGCGAAGGTAAATGTCCCAGTATTCGTCACGCTAAGACAATGTTTGCAATATGAAACTTAGTATACATTCATATATTAATTTATTCGTGTTAAAATATTTCTAATGATACGTGAGGTGAGTTATATTTTATGTGTTTTAGACAAATTCACTTCATTTTAACTTCAGATGTTATTTTATTCAAATTCAAAATTAACGTTTCCATGTACCATTATTCATCATGCAAAAAGCTGTCCCAGTTATCGTCAGTTAACGTCCTAGTATTCGTCACATAGTTCAATGCAAGGAGACTCAAATACTTGAATTATTATTTTTTTTAGTTCAATATTTAGGGAAGTTAGATACATCACAAATTTGACAAACAAATCTAACAAATAAATTTTGAGCCTTTTTTGAAGCAGACGCACACCTCTCATGCATCCATTGCAAACATTTTTGACACTTAATCATATCTTCTTCACGGTATTCTTCACAGATATTACAAAACCAACTTCCTTTCTGTGTTTTCTCAGTTTCACATATTCCATTCTTTAGCTTTTGTGATGTTGGTTTATGTCCTTTATTCTCTTTCACAATCTTTTTTCCTGCAATTTTTATATTTTCCTTTCCTTCAAGTCATTTTCATTTCCTTTCTTGAATTTCTTGTTCTTTTTCCAACTTCTTTTTCTCTTTCTTTCTGAAATATTCTTGCCAATCTTTAGGCGTTGCTACTGAAGGTATTTTTTCGTTTAGTTTTTTAGTCACCTTTGGTCTATCTGGCTAAAACAAATTGGTTTTGAAAGGAGACGCTATGTCCGCCCAGATATCTTTCTCTCTATCAATTTCTGCTACTTTTGCTGTGGCTGTTCAAGGAAGATTCACTGGAATATTCATCTCTGTTGTTTGTGCCGCAGATGGCGAAACTTGGTCTACTTCATTAACTGTGTCAAGAACCTCTATTTCCGTTGTAGGTAAACTGGGTTCATCTGTTCCAGTAATCGATATATTGTCTGATGAGTTATCTGAAAATCATATATAACTACCGATATAATATTTATTGTTATTTGAATTAAACATTTCATGAATACCTATTACCTACCTTTTTGGGTAATATTACTTGGAGCCTGCTGAATGGTAATACTATTTACTAGTAGTTCACTTGAAGTTTCGCAAGGAACTGGTCATAATATTCGCTGAGTATTTGGAAAAATGTTTGGTTTATCTGGTTTTGAATTTATTGGAGCACTAAGATCACCTGCAAATAACGAATACGTAATTCGGTATACTTTAGTACTCGCAATATCTGATATTATGCTACTCACCTTTTTTCGAGAGATTCTGCTTCGTTGACTTCTGATGAGTTTAATTCAGGAGACAGATCCAGAAGCAAAAAAAATGATCAGTTAACGAGTATAGAAGTAAACTTGATCTTATCCGTACCGTACCCATATTAGTGACTTTCTGCAGTGTACCTTCTTCTCCCACAACAAAGTCAGTTGTTTCATTTTCAGGCAATAGGTCTATTAAAATATCGATAACTCGGTCAGTGACGATCATTGGGACATTTACCTTAAATAAAAATTACATTACAGTTCCTGCCTACTTGGTTACAACGCTCATAATAAGACGTTGCTATAGTTTCTCATTATTTTGTTACTAGTACAATAATGAGCGTTTATTATGTTACTAGTAAAAGAATAGGTTATTTCTACCATCTGTGTTACCGAAAATAATATAGATATTATTATACGCTTGAAGAAAATAGTGCATAAAGTGGTACTCTTTTCACGAATGGAAAAAGTTGACCGCAAGAGCCGTCAGGCGAGTGCGGCAATTCCATGAATGAAAAAAAACACTTTATGCACATGTTGCATACATTATTTTTTCTACAGCCCTATATAAAAAATAAAATGCAAATAGAAATTTGGGATATTTTAATTAAGCTTCATTGGTAAATTACAATTATATGTATTCCAAGTTTCATGAAAGTTCATCCTCGATGCTCACCCAAGTATCTCACAAGTCCATCCTCGATGCCCAGCCAAGTATCTTAGAAGTCCATGCTCGATGTCCAGCCAAGTTTCATTGTGTTATCTTATGGAAAGCGTGAAATAAAGTTAACGTTATGGCACTTTTTTAACGCTTTTTCACATTTTTTCACTCTAACCATAAACAACCACTTTAAGCACTACCAACCGATGAAATACAAGGTATTTTGAAGATAGGGCGTAGAAAAATACTATTTTTCAGTCCTCATAATAATTAATGGCAAATTTTTTGGATATTCTATTCCACCCCAATCTAATTTCTCTTTCACTCAGCAAGGCTTCCGCTTTTTCCCATTCCGTCCTTACCACCACCATTTTTATCCCGTTTCTCTCCCTTACCATCTTTATCACCTTTGTCCCTTTCCTAATCAACTTCTTTATTCCCTTCATCTTCCATCCACGGGTCTATGCCTATCACCTCATCATCTCAATGGTTTTTGTTCCCTTCCCCGCTTCCACCGTCTTAGCTCCTGTTACCCTTTCCACCTCCTCCAAAATTTCACTCACCTCCACCCTCCTTTTTGTCTCTATCACCAGCAAACTGTTTCTTGAAACCCCGAGTCTGTCTATCCACCATCGTTCCTGTCGTCCGCATCTTCCCCTCTCCTCAACCTCTTTAATTCCTTGATCCGCCCCTCTGCCGCCCCCTTCTGCTCCTCAAGTCTTTTCACCCTCTTATCCAGCTGCCTTATCGTTTCCTTTAATCTCTCCCCCATTTCGTCTTTTTCATTCTCTACTTCCGCCCTTCCTCTCTCCTTCTGCCTGCTCTTCTGCTCCTTAACCTCCAGAGGCGATACCTCCTTCCTCTCCCTCCCAGGGTCACTGCTTGGATCTTCCCCACTCGATGATCTCATCTTATCTGGCGTACGTTTGATTATTCTTGACCTACCAAAAATTCCCTTCCTTTCCTTTTCTTCATCCATATATTCCTGTCCTATTTTTTCTCTCATAATCCATATTTCGTCCCACGAGTAGCTAGGGAAAGTAAGTCCGCCACCACAGTGCGGTCGTAAGGCTAGCATACTCTAGGAGGTAGCCAGGTATCCTAGAGGCACCGTTTTTGACTGCTTTTCGTGTAGCCATTCAACCATGGCCACGGTGGGTCACAGCGAGGATTACGGATTTTATGTTGAGGTTCACTCCTTTAAATTCTTGTTGGGTGAATTACAAGCCCCAACGAATTTGATTTTTTTTTTAGAAAGGATTGCGATATGCTCTATTGATGCATTTTTTTGTTGCAGTGGTTTGAAGTTTATGACTTTTCTGATTAATAATAAATACCGCCACCCTTCATTGATTTGTTTGATTTGAGGAACGTCTGGATTAAGAACAAAATATCAGATTTTTGTACGTCGAGAAAATGTCTGATTAAGTGGAGTACATTAGAGAATATTATTGTGAGATTGTATCGTTTTTGAAATCCTGATTGACCTAGATGTCATAGTTGCCTATACTAGCAACAAAGTTATTGTCGATAGTGAACTTTCCTATTTTGTTTGTAGCTTTCCTCATCTCTTGAAATAAACCGGATATGGTTCTTAGTAATACATCCAGATTAACCAGAGAATGTAGCTCCTTAAACATATTGTTGAGTTCAGTGAATTTTTTTAGTCGCTGTTTCTATTTGAGGGATGGTTAGTTTTAAGGCTTATTTCAGAATGAAATAGGGCTATTGTAGAGAGTAGCAAGGCAGTGTTTCGTTTTGGTGTTCCTAGATGCCAAAATCACCCTCCGTTCCAAAGGTTATATATATGTATATATACAGTGCTATTCAAAAGTCCCCTCCCCCCTCGTATCTTTTGAACGGCTACACTTACATTAATAAAATTTGGAGGTTGAAAATAAAGTGTTGTGAACTTCTCTACGAATGGTAATAGGTGACGTAATAGTAATAGATGACGTCACAGTGCCACTCTGGCCAATAATTTTAAATAGGACCTTATGGCAAGTGATATCTCGTTTGAAAGGCGTTGACATTGGCTACATAGCCATATTAATTTTTTTTGGGTTTAAATTAATTTTGACGTATAAATTAAATGAATACCAAAATTACTACTTCACATTTAAATATTGAAGATTTATCAGTCCGCCTCTGGTTACTTGTCAAAAAAATTGACGTTATTAATTTGATAGTATTTATTGCTTTGCAAAGTTTTTCTAAATAGCTAAAATATTCAATTTTATTATTGTTTAACGAGACGTTTAAGAGTTTACATAGGCAAAATGGTACGTACTCAAGCCGACAAAGTAGCAGCTATCTTAATAATTGGTGAATCTAGAAAGAATATCCATGAAGCGGAACGTTTATTTAATGAGAGATATTCAGATCGCCATATCTCGAGAACTTATTTGAGGGATCTTCTTCACAAGTTTGAAGCAACAGGTAGTGTTCAATATGTCAAACGATCTGGTCAACCAACATTTAGTGATGATAAAAAAATTGATATAGTTGCTGAAATGGTAGTAAACCCTACTTCCTCTTCAACTAAAGTTGCGTCTATCTGTGAAGTAAGTAAAAGTACAGTACAGAGAGTGTTGGCTGAAAATAAATTTCATCCATACAAGTTAAAAATGGTGCACCACCTTTCGGATGACGATCCCGACAGAAGACTCGAATTCTGTGAATGTATGACAAATAGAATCAGTCAAAACCCACATCACACAAAAACAATTTGTTTTAGTGCGAAAGTACTTTTTACCTCAATGGAAATGTGAATACACAAAATGTAAGGTATTGGAGTGACACAAATCCTCACTCCTTTCGTGAACAACATACCCAATTTCCAGAAAAAGTGAATGTTTGGCCAGGTATTTTGGGAAACCACATAGTTGGGCCTGTTTTCCTAAATTCAAATTTAAGCGGTGAAGTGTATCTGGAAATGTTACAAAATGCAATTGAGCCGTTAATTCTTGAAATTCTGGAAGATAATCAAGATGAATTCGGCCATCTGGAAATAACATTTCAACAAGATGGTGCTCCTGCACATTATTATGGTGCAGTAAGACGTTACTTGAATGAAGAATATTGAGGTAGATGGATCGGCTGGCGAGGTCCTATAGAATGGCCACCTTGGTCACCAGATCTGACACTATTAGATTTTTTTCTATGGGTGTACTTGAAATCCAAGGTTTATACTACGGCACCAGATAGCATTGGCGTTTTGAAAGAAAGAATTACTGAAGTATGCAATGCTATTTCAGCTGACACATTCGAACAAGTACGACAAGAGTTTACTAATAGGATGTATTACTGTCAGGAAGTAGACGGAACACATTTCGAACACTTGCTATGAAAATCCATTGTTGATATTTGATTAATTGAATTTAAAAAAATAATTTCAATAATTTTGGTATTTATTTAATTTATCCGTCAAAATTAATTTAAACGCAAACAAAATTAATATGGCTATGTAGCCAATGTCAATGCCTTTCAAACGAGATATCACTAGCCATAAGGTCCTATTTAACTTTATTGGCCAGAGTGGCACTGTGACGTCATCTATCACTATTACGTCACCTATTACCATTCGTAGAGAAGTTTACAACACTTTATTTTCACCCTCCAAATTTTATTAATGTGAGTGTAGCCGTTCAAAAGATACGAGGGGGGAGTGGACAGTTTTCCAGAGAAAATCAACATCTAATAAAAGTAAGGCAGAAACGTAAGCTCCAGAAATGGAAGAGTACTACTCTCTTCAACTTATAATGTGCAATAGGCGTTGATATACAGCCCCTCAACCTTAAAAACTTTGAAATCACAAAATATTTATATAAATAGGTCCATTCATTTGACGAATCAAAATTAAGGAACTAATTCAAAAATCGGCTATCACTCTTCACCAAGTTTCAACTTCGAATAATAAGCATAAAATAGGTTTTTCTTTTCTAGGATGTAGATATTCAGGAACACACAATTTATTGTTTCCCAACTGCAAATCCTTCGTTTGGTATATGTTTATTTATTTTCCAAAAATCGCGCTTTGTGGATAATATAGTTAATATTCTAAACAGGTGATGATATGGTTGTAATTAAGACTTAATTACCGCCAAATTAGATTTGATTTCTTCGTAATATGGATTCATATATCACCTTCATTGTCGACAGTCAACGTTTCTGTAGAAATATAACGTGAATACCTCGTCTAAGCTTGGAGGTTGCAAAGTTTCAGAAACAGATTGTAGTTAGTTTGCTTGGGATTTGGTAGCTTCAAGTTGAAGCTGGCCCGCTGAAATTTCAGAAAAAATGAGAAAAATGGTTATACCATGTTTTCAGCTACCCTTATTAACAGTAACTTGGAACTTATTATTATTATTACCGTTTACTAATGGTTTTAACACAAAGTACTATTTCTATATACATAAACTGACAAACAGTAGTACAAAAAAAACCAAAAAATGAGCAATTGCTAATTTCTCCGGAAGCAAATAATTAAAACCGACTGAAATACACGTATAAAACAAGAGTAAATATTTCATGTAGATCTAAAAGATAGTCCATAGTTTTCATTTTGAAAATAGTTGAACAAGGAACAGAATATCTACTGAAGTTACAAGGTATAAATTAGTAGTTAAATATTCCTTCCAATATTTCCCATCCATGTTAATACCCCGATAAATTTCAGCAAAATACTACCCTAGAATTTTATCGTTGAGCATTTCATCTCCGCGTTTTCATCCATTTCTGTTATCTGTATATCAGTTATGCGCTTCAGTTACTGCTCTTTGCATTAGTTACCGCTAGCAAATCGAACTGCCCTAAGGCTCTCTACATCGCCGCCTGCACGTTTGAGTAGTAGGTACTTTTTGATTTATCTTCTGTTGTCACTCTGTGAATAGAATTCAAATTCCATCATTAAGAGCTAGAAATTATGTTTTAGGTTGTAAATGGACGTTACGCCAGCTTAGGAGATACTTCCAACAAGCTGGAATTATGGATTGGCTATTATGGCAACGAATCACTTCGTTAGTTATCCTAACAGTTTTAAGTCATGTTAGTCAGATTCCACCCACGGTAAACTGTTTCGAATTTTTTGGATTTGATGTACTCATCGATAGTTCTCTCAGACCTTGGTTGCTGGAGGTAAGTTGTCGAAAAGTACTTTGAATTATTTATTTTTAAACCCTACAATAACCTGAATGGTTCGCCTTCCTCTGGAAATAATAAACAGTCATTTTCTCGATATGAATAATTTTGTTTCAGATATCAAAAAATTATTTTCTTTATCAAATATTTACATCTGTAATAACTGAAAGTCGCTTTATTTCACTATCAAGATACACTGCCTACCATAGAATCAGGGTGGCTGTTCACAAACACGACACGCAAATATTTTAACATATAATATCTATAATGAAAGACCTTTCACGAAACAAGCAAGAACTCTTACCTAGATTACTTTTGTCTACTCTAATTCTCGGACTGCCATTTACTTAAAAATGAAAAACCATTCACACAGGTTGCTATTACTTGACTTGAAGTTTTCGATACGATATTTCTCACACAATTTTTAATTAACTTTACTTATTGCCACGTGGCACGCTGTATATATTATTACCTACATGCGCTCTGTGATTCTTCTTTGAAAAAAGATAGAGAACTGCTTGTACTCCATTGGCGTTCAATCGCCGAGAAATTTAGAATGTAAACACGTAAATCCTGAAGTGTGAACAGTCACTTTATAATTTGCAGTTGGTTGGTTTGATGATTTAAGTGATGGGCATTGGGCACGCTGATATAATGCTACAATTAGCGTGTTAGAGCCATTTTGGTACCATTTACTCACGGACCACTTATTTAACGCTCAAGTATCCTTAGATAGCTGGCGAGGAAGCGTACTAGCTCCTTGAAGCGCCTTATAGCTAGATCGCTGAAATCGTTCAAGAAGAAGCTTTCAAGTGTACTGTACCTCTTCGCCGCGATTGCTGGACATTTGCACAAGAAGTGTGATACCGTTTATTTTCACTCGGTTACTTTTAACTACAGTATGTATGGTTAAATGGTATGACGAGTCTCGTAGCGTTTTCACCAATAGGCCACTGTCCCGTATATAGAGTAACCGGTCTGGCTGTGTTTTAACGAGACAGCTTCAAGAGGTTGTCAGTTTTACCATTGTTGTAAAATAGCCCGGTTTTCGTGGAAGTTCTGCATGTGGCTAAAACTGCCCACCTATAGTTCTCTGGGATAGACAGAAGAGGAACTAATCCCTTCTCTGGAAGGGAGTTTATCCCTCTACCTCCAAAGTATCAAGCTCGGAGCCATTTTTTGCTAAAAAATCGGGTTTCTAATTACCTGGGATATTCCTATGACCTGGTACCCAAAGTAGATTCACGTTGTATTGATCGCTCAAAGTTTGCTGACTTTTTGGAGGATATGAAGGCACAGGAAAGCCTCTTGGCTGTCTAACACTATAACTGGGTGTAACATAGTTTACTTACTAATTGCTCAGATGAACTATTTTTATGAACGTTTAACACAAAAGGGGCTCAAATTTTCAAAAACAAATACCATAATATTTTGTTATGGTGATTTAATCCGTCTATTGCAAATTATTTCGATAATTTTTCTCATTGTTGATAAATTGCAACGCGCATAAATCCTTTTGTACCGGCACGAACTGTTGCAGATAAGGAACGTGAGTCTGGTTAGCGCCAAACTAGAAGACAAGTTGGTATTAGTTTCTCGAGAGTGTAACAAGTATGAATTGATTTCATCACACGGAAAAATGGTTCAGGACTAAATAGAACATGAACAGCTATATATTATCACTCTCCTGTTTCTAGTGTTCTGGAAAACGTAACGGTCATGGTGGTTACCCTTTTATACCTTCTGCCAAACGTGAATAGGTAGTTGGGAGGCAACTTCATTCCGATATAATACAAACTAGAGATACTTGAACGCTGGTTTTTACTGGATATTTAGGCTGAATTTTGCAAGAGAACACTTGGCTTGAGGAACAGAGAACCGATTTCATGTAATTTCATCCAGAGAATGAGAAGAAAGCGCAACAGCGCCTTATCAAGTAGATGTTTGCGGTGTTCTTACTATTCATGAAAGTCCAAGTTTCTTATTTTTTGTAGCATCAGTTTTCTTGAAATCGTTCATCTATAGAATAGACTGTCGACCTTAAACAGGGCTACGAGGGCAATAGTAGAATTGACACGGATTAAATGTTGCGTGACGACTACAGCTAAAATATGGCTCGACAGTGAATGCGCGTTGCACCTTTGTCCACTCCATTATGCTAACTGAAACTAGCGGCATATACTTACGTGATCCACTGCTTCTAATGTGTCCACTCTCCTCTCCTCCGGGAAAACGTTGCTCCAGTGCGACAAATTGGAAGAAGAAGCTGCTCTGCATCACTCGATAGTACTGAATGTTAGAGTCCGCATTTGTTTATGCCGGCCCTACACTTTGATGACTTCATCAACTAAGTTAGCTTGTTGAAGATACAAGGATGCTTTGGATCACTAATAAGAGGCTCGAATCTCTGATCAAAATTTATAGTTGACCAGAAAACAAAATATGAACTAGCAATATCTAAAATTTAATTAACAAATAGTTCATCCAGAATCATTTGCCACGGAAAATTAGGGATACTTTAACTTTGTATTAAACATATTGATTATAAGTAGCCAGTAGTGGTATTATTCAAAATACAAATTAGTAACAAAGAGCTTATTATAATATATAAACATTTTCTTATTAAACTTATGTTTTAACTAGTTCGTTCAGTGCATTGGGAAAAATATGAAATGACTGCTATTTGTAGTAATCTTCCAAATTTGCCTACAAAAGTCGATGTTTAGAATTTCTCCTGATAGAACATATATATTTTCAATGACCGTAAATACTCAATTTCTAATATTTTCATGGGTTTAGGTCAGAAATAAAATCACTTGCTTATAGTGGTTACGTTTCGGTCTATTTTATTTAAACCATTTTCAAACCTTTTTTTTAATTATGCCTCCGTAGAGGCTCGTCTACTACTGCTGTCAAGTAGTAGACGAGCCTCTACGGAGGCATAATAAAAAAAAGGTTTGAAAATGGTTTGAATAAAATAGATCGAAATGTAACCACTATAAGCAAGTGATTTTATTTCTGACCGAAACCCATGAAAATATAAGAAATCTGATAGAATTTGATTCTCATAATCATGGAAGAACTGGAAGGATTTTCCATATTCAACCCACTTTGGAGTGTCTCTTCATAGCAATAGCCTCAATTGTTATTAACATTTCATTGATTTTCCTGAAGATGAAAATCAAATATTTAATTATATACTATGTTTTAAGGTGAACTTAAGTCCTGCCCTTAGTAATGATTGTGATGCAGATAGATTAGTAAAAAAACCAATGCTGCACGACATGTTTGATCTACTGGGATTACCATTATACAATACAGGATTAGCGGTTTTTGATATATTTTCAGAAGACACGCTTGATGAAAGGTATGTAAATTACAAGGACAAACCGCATTTCGCAATCTAATCATTAAGTATTTTAGGGGGAGGTGGGGTAGATTGATGCATAAAAATTTAAAGTTAAATAATATGTTGATAAATGTCACATTTATGATTAATGTTCCAGTCAGCATTCAGCTAAATGTATAAATACTATAAGTCAAGGATAAAAACAGTTTAAAATGTGGAAGAAAAGAATTAGTACGTGTTTTGTGAAAAATGAATTTTGTGTCATTCTGCCTCATCAACAGGGTACTTAGATACATCACATGGGGTACTTTAATACAATGTGGAGATTGTACGTAATTGGTTAAATTATAACACTTTCATGAAAATAATACTTTATTATCGTGAAAATATTGTAATCAGTCTTACAAAATACTTGTAACTTAACCAAATTAACAATTACTAGTATATTTATTATTTTGAACAGGATAGCCAAGACTATTATCTTATTAAACAAATAAAACTCAGTACCTAATCAAAACAAAAACAATCATAAACTAGCTCTAATAAGTAAACAAAATTGTAAACTTAAATAATATTATTGAGAACGCTTCTATTGCACATTGTATGCACTTAAATTAACTGAAAAAGTATACATAGAAGATGTTCGAGTTGTGCCTTTCGTAAAATTTGGTCTTGGCAAGCGTAAAACAATATCTCTAAAATCAACGATTCCCTGGTCTTCTATATTAGGAAAAACAAGAATATAATAAGTTGGATTTTTTCTTAGATATAACAGTAGGTATTCGACTTTGTAGTTTTTTTGCTTGGATCGAGGTGAATCATACGTTGATTGAGTGAATTTAACTGTGAATACGGATTTATCGTTGAATATAAGTGTGATTTAATCGTTTATAGTAGATAGGGTGAGTTACTAACCACTTTTTGTGTCAAATCCTTCTCCTTTGACCTAAGTAAGTAAATTCCAACGTATTTCCTCTACATATACACTAAACCTATACTAATAAAAAAGGGAAAAAAAGTAAGTCAAATGGCGGGAGATAAACCTCCCGAACCTCCTGATAAACACCAAAATATATCACAAATTAATAGAACAAAAATCTTATACACTCCACATAGCTCTCCCCCGTTTGAAGTATATATTCAGGGAAAGTCAGATAATGTGGGTAATTTACATATTATGAGTATAGCCAAAACTATCTCTAACTTGAAACTATAAGATGTTATAAAGTTCCCCAGAAAGGGTAAAAACCGAATGAGAGTCACTTTCAAGAATGCAGAAGCTGCTCAGAACTCAATGAATGAGCAAGACTGAGAAAATTTGGGTTATGAAGTATATATACCAAGTCACAATGTATTGTAAGATTTGTAGATATGACCCTTACGGAACAAGAAATAATTCAGTTTACAACAACAAACATCAATAATTGTAAGGTGCTACATGCCAAGAGAATGAATAGAAGAGCGATCGTTGATGGAAATATAAAGTACATCCCCACAGACACAGTGTGTTTAACTTTTGTAGGAAAAATCATCCCACGAGGAGTGCCTTTCAACAATGGTAACTCCATATATAAGCCCTGTAATTCAATGCTATCAATGCTTACTTTATGGACATAGCACAAATCAATGCAGAGGCAAAGCGAAATGTAAAACTTGCAGTAAAGACAAACAGACATTAAACAACTAATGGCAATCTCAAACATCTCATATCACGAAGCTAGCCAACGAATACCATCCAATTCTCCCGCCACCCCACCAAAAAATGACCTAGAAAACTTTCCAGCTCTAAGAAAACAAAACTCAAAAGAACAGGCCAACGCAATTCAAGTACATGAGAGAAGATGAGCAACAATATCCACAACTCCCGAAGTGGCATCTTATGTACAAGTAGCCACAACACCCTCAAACAGCAAAAGAAAAAGACAAACAGGCTACGACAAAGCCGCACATACCAAATTCCTGAATAATCCAAATGGCAGATCAGAGATAGGAAACAAAACGACAACACATAGTGAACAGTCCCAATAATTAGCAAGAGAAGAGGAAGAAGAAAAACTACAACTTGATGTAGTACAACCAATATTATTCTTATCAGAATCCCACAGAGAGCTTGTGTTAACGTTTATAGGAAATTTTATTTCAAATAATTATCTTACACCCCAGCAAGAAGTTGGTCAGCTAACAGAAATACACACAGCACAAACATGTACACCGCCATCACCACGCACCAAAAAACAAAATATCTCAGGGGACTATATGTACCTGTCCGACACGGACATGCTCTGATCTCCTAGGTAATATTTGAATTTCATTCGCATTCACTCCACTAACTGTAATCCATTCGAATATACGTTCAAACAACTCCAACACAGATAATCTGAAAGTAATCATTAGAAACCATAATCCTGATATAAAACTACTAAATGAAACATGGTTAAAACAAAACTATAATATTTCATGCAGAAACTTCCAAATTCTTAGAAACGACAAGAGCCGATGGCTACGGCGGAACAGCTATTCTAATAAATAATACCATCGAATTCATCCCAATAACCTATCAAAGTAACTTTGACAATATAAATATTCAAACACAGGCAATACACTTACCACAACATAACATTAATATTCTAAATATATACTGACCATCAAGCTAAACACTCGGAGTAAATAATTGGATCCATTTTATTCAGCAATTCAAGAAACCCCTACTTATTATGGGAGATCTAAATTGCAACCACCCCGCATGGGGGAGCAAGAAATTAAGTATTATTGGTCGAAACATTATTGACTCCTTAGAGTCACTCTAATTATATCTAAATAATAGACAGGCTACCAGATTGTCTTCACCAAGTGATGATAAATCTATGGTGGATGTTACCCTAATATCTTCTGAGTTAACTCCATATGCTACCTGAGAAGTCCTCCTAGACCCTGGATGTAGTGATCACTACCCAAACATTTGCAAACTTTATTCCAATAATAAAGACAACCCCAATCAGAAAGTAACCACAAAAAGAAACTATAAAAAAGCTAACTGGAACACCTTTTATGAACACCTCTGTACAACCTCACAACCCCTAACCCACTTTCAATATGAAACATTCCAAGATAATATTATAAAAGCAGCAAATGCGGCAATACCATTTTATAAAATCAAACACAACCAAAAATACAATATCCCTTGGTGGGATAACTCCTGTCAAGTATCCATCAACTGCAGAATATCTGGAATTAAAACATTTACCAACTCCCCTACGATGGACAACTTTATAGCAGTTAAAAGGAACATTGCTTCTACTAGGAATCTCCTCAAGTCCATAAGAAAGAACAGTTTTCGCAACTTCTGTGCCAAAATAAACCGTAACTCTCCATTAAGAATTATTTAGAATAAAATCAATAATTAAATGCTATTTTTAGTTTATTTTTAAAAGGACCAAAAACGCTGGCATCCAGCGGTTGTAATTTGTGTGACAAATAAGGTAGCAAAGGAAGATCGATAATCCCATTGTCACGGCATTAGTTGATAGCTTCAATAGGAATATGTAACTCGTGGTTGTCACAAATGATTAAAATTGGGTTATCTTTAGTAGATGATGTGTGTCGTTGAATGTGTTGAAGAACTTGTATATACCATTCAGCTGTCATCCAGCCGCTCCTGTTTGCTAAACCAAGACTGCCTTGGGGAGCTCCATTTAAAAACGGGTCTTTGGAATGTACTCGAGGAAAAATATAGACAGGAGGAAGAGCAGAACCTGTTGCTGTGACTGTTCCACAAAACGTTACTAGTTATCCTCGTTCAGCTGACACAATTTTGTTCTATTTGCCTCTGTTTTTTCTCAGCCAAAACTTTGAGCGTTGGTAAGACTGTGTTAATGCCTGTTTCATCCAAATTCACTATACGGTCAGGAGTAAAATTATAGCGTAACATTACACGCTCATAATTGTCAAAAAATTCAGCCACTGCAGTCTTATTAAATGCAAAACTTCTTGCGGCGCTTGTATTTTTAGGCTTTCTTAGGCTGAGCTCCGTATTCCTGTTTCTACATCCTGCTGCCCAACCTTTCCTGGCGCGTTTATTCTTTCCACATGATTCTGGATATTTGCGTCCGAAATTTTCTACATACTCATAAGCTAATGTCAAAATTTCCTGCAAGGATAACCCATAATGCATCTTGCTGCAAGTCAATAAATATTCTGAAATCATTTTCTCTAGCTGGACAATAAATACTTGAGCAACAATATACTTTGACCCATACAAATTAGAAGGTGACGATTGTTTTTCCTCAGAAGGTGACGATTGGTTTTCCTCAGAAACTTTTCCAAAGTTTTCAACACGATGCTGCAGAGTTCCAGGTTTAATACCATATTTTTCGACTGCTTTTCTGAGAGATGAGATGATAATGAGTATCTGGTGCCAGGCCTAAATACTCCAGCGCCTGCTCCAATGGTGGTTTTTGAAACATCCGTATACCATCTAATGGAGTTTTTTCTTCGAGAGTTTGGATGGTGTATTCCCTTTTCCAGTCTCTCCTCCTATTTAGCATCGTGGTGAAATTCTTTTTGATGCTTACTTTCCTGATCATCTCGTCACTGGGAAGATTCGCTCATGAGGTGCATCTTGTCAGAGAGGACCAAGCTCCCTGGTTTTTAATACTCTCATTGCCTGAACCTTCCTTAGATATTCTAAGAATTGCCTCTTGTGCAGATCTTTTTATCACCAGATGTAGAGGTGTGAGATCTGTAATGATCTCAAGTGCCCTAGTTGGACACGTTCTCATAGCTCCAGTGATGCACGCACAGGCAAACCTTTGAACTTTATCGAGGGTTTTTCTCGTGCTGTACTGACTTGCTTTCGTGTGCCAAACTATTGCCCCATACGTAATTGCTGGTCTCACAATCATGGCGTACATCCATCTCAGTATTTTTGGTTTACAGCCCCACCTCTTACCAGCTGGATTTGTGCACGCCATCAAAGCTCTTATTGCTTTACTAGCAGTTATTTCAACATGCTTATTCCACAGAAGCTTACTGTCTAGGGTTATCCCTAGATATTTAACCTCTGATTTCCATTCTATGGTTTCCTCGTTTAAGGATATGGGTTTCATGGCTGGAAGTGCTCTTTTCCGGGTAAATGGAATCACTATGTTCTTGCTTGGGTTAATGTCAAGCCCCACTGACAAGCACCATTGCTCAATAATTCTGAGGCCATTTCGTAATAAATCATACAAGGTGCTTCCGAACTTGCCTCTGACTATTAAAACAATGTCATCAGTATAGCCCATACATTCGAAGCCAAGCTCCGTTAGCCGGTAGAGCAAATCATCTAGTTCGAGGCTCAATAGAAGGGGAGATATCACTTCCCCTTGAGGTGTCCCCCGAGTGGCTTTAACTGAGGTGGTTTGATTCCCCACCTGTGTCTCAGCTATCCTCGTTATCAACAACTCATACATCCATTTTACAATGGTTTCATTCACTCCTCGCCTTTTTAGTGCTTCTTTGACAGACACATGAGTTGTGTTGTCAAAGGCCCCTGATATATTCAGGAATGCGCACATTGCGATTTCTTTGTTGTTCAGAGTTCTCTGGATGACTTCTGTCAGCTGATACAGAGCCGTCTCAGTTGATCGATCCGCTCTGTAGGCATGCTGACATTTATGAAGTGGTATATTCTCCAGATTCTCTGTTCTTATGTAGTTATCAACTACTTTCTCCATCGATTCGAGTAGAAACTATGTTAGAAAGATGGGTCTAAAAGATCGGAAATCAGTCCCATCTTTTTTCCCTATTTTTGGTATGAAGGTTACCTTTTCCCTTCACAATTTTCTAGGTATTAGACCCACTGCTATACTGCTTCTTGTAATCTTCAGCAGGTGAGAAAGAATCTCCTCTATCCCTTGCTGTAGGAGTGCTGGAAATATTCCATCCACTCCTGGTGATTTATATGATTGAAGGGTACTTATTGCCCATTCCAACCGTTATCTGGTAAATATTTTCTTAGCAATGTCCCAATCTTCCTTGCGGAATTTTTTTTATAGTTCATCGCTATTTCGGTGCTTGTTGCTGGTTCACTACCTGGGAAGTGGGTTTTAAGAAGAAGAATCGATCGTTCCTCTTCACCTTCCGTGTATGATCCGTCTGGCTTTTTCAGCGACATTGTGGGGTTACTTCCCCCATTTGCCATGACCTTTTGTAGTCTGGCCGCAGTGTGAGTGAAAGTGATATTTTCGCAAAAGGCTTGGAAATTAAGCCTTTTGGCCTTCCTAATCTCTTTATTGTACTGAGTAAGCTTCTCAGTGTACCTCTGCCAATTGCTGTCACCTTTGGCTCTATTAAAGAGCCGACGGACCTCTTTTCGGAGGTTTGACAGGTTCTCATTTCACCAAGGAGCATCCTTTTCTGAACGAGCTTTTGAGAGTGGACAACTGAAATGAAAAGCTTCCATCATTGCCTCACTGATCTGTTCAAGTCTTTGTTCCAGGTCGTAGTGCGGGTGATTTACCCCATTCACTTCGACGTGTTCCAAATTGTTCTTCAGATTGGTCTTGTAAAGAGACCAATCAGTATTTCTAGGATTTCGGATTGTAGGAATCGAGGTGGTATTTCCGTCTATCCTAAATTCAATGATCCTATGGTCGGAAAGTGATGGCTCGCTCATCACCCTCCAATCTTTTACATTTTTCCTAGCAGCAATATTAACAATTGTCACGTCCAGGACCTCTTCTCTTGCTCTCGTGACAAACGTGAGGGTTGTCCCCACGTTTAAGGTCTCAAGGTTATTTGCTAAGAGATATTCTAATAAACACTCACCTTTTGCGTTGTTATTGGTGCTTCCCCACACGGTATTGTGTGCGTTGGTATCACAACCAATTATAATTGGCAGCCGTCTGCCATCGCAGTGTCTCACTAGCTCTTGTACCTCTACTGGCGGTGTCATCGGCCCATCTCCAGCGAAGTAGGCAGAGGCAATGACGATGTCTCGGTCGATACCCTCAATGTTAAGGTGAACCATGATTGGAACAAGGTCCCGTGACACGTATTCTGAAACACAAATATATTTTATGTTATTCTTATGATTACACAGACACGCGGAGATACTTGCCTTTGATCATAAATCAATTTAGAATCCTTACATGCCAAACCTTTGATTTGGCCATCTTTGTTGATCCATGGTTCTTGGATCAGTACAATATTAAGTTGTAGTCTAGCGAACAACCTTGCAATCACGGCTGAAGCACCCTTCGCGTGATGCAGGTTAATCTGAGCTACATTCGTGAACGTGAAGGTGAATAATTATGGATGAAAGAGACCGAGTAACTCAGCCTCTATTCATCACCCTCCTTTCTCTCTCCCTGACCCTCCTCGACCACCATGGCAGTATCTTCCTCGGTAATCGAGCAGGTTGCTTGATCTTGAGTCAGACTCTCGACCCCCAGGCTGCTCCGCCCAGCTTCCCGGGATGCAGAGGCAGTCTCCGCATTTCCAGTCATCCCAGCAGAGCCCGAGGAGATCTCGGGCTGACCCAAGGTCAAGCTTTCGCCTTGTTTTCCCTTTCCAGAGGTTTCGGATGTGGAGGGTATCTCCATGTCCTTTGGATCCTCCGCGGGATTCTTCTCTTTTCCCAGCCCCGAGACAGGGATACCTTCAAAACGGAAGTGTAGCGCGTAACCTCCTGCCTTCAGAGCCTCCCCATATTGGTGATCGATCCCAATCGTGAGGATAGTTCCCTGTCCCACTTTTCTAGAGTTTACGATCTGCCAAGCCTTAGTACTGAGGTTGGAGTTCTGAACCTCGACAAGTTGGAGGATCTTCTCCAGTTTCATGTCTTGGCTTCTTGGGAAGAACACTGTTATGGTTACCGGCTTTGGGATGTCGTCTCCACTCCGAGCCACCAATTCGGGTCCTTCCCAAGAGTTCAATTTCAGCGCTGACCTTATAAGCCAGTCTGCCGATTCTTGTGACCCACAGTCCACCAGTATCATTCCACAACGGAAATGTATACCTGAGAATTGGATTCCCTTCTCTTTGCTCTGGCACAGCTCTTTCACCAGAGTGTCTTCAAGTGTGGAGAGCTGCTCCGCTTTCAGAATGACCCCAGGATAATCATTGGGCATTATTCCCACCCTAAAAGCTTTCTCTGTTTTGACAGCTGCTGCGTAACCAGTGGTTTGCCCCGTTACCGTTGCAGCTGTTTCTGATTTCTTGCTTTGAGGCCTAAGCGGAGGAGTAATATGCTCCGGGCCTCTTTTAAGCTTTGTTTTCCCCGTTCGTGATTTCTTCGGGGGGTTTGGGCGCTGAGTTACCTGCTTCCTGGCCTCTTCAGGGGATATTCCCTGATTGAGGATTCGCAGGTATTTCCGCACCCCTGCTCCACTGAGGCCTTTTCTCAGTGGGTTGTCTATGCCGCACGGTTCCCCCGGTTTTGGGAGGTCGAAGGGCATACGACATTTGTGCCGTTTGGCCTTTTTTCCCTCTGTGAGGTGCCCGGATGACGAGGTGGAGGTTTTCTCCACTACTTTTCGGTTGAAAGTTTTACTTTTTCTTTCCATGAGTGATCCCACGAGAAGCTAGGGTCATTCCGGTCCACCGCTGCAGATCCCCGCATGCAGAGGTAAAGGGTTCAATATAATGCAGTTCCCCCCGGTGCTCCAAGGTCGAAACCAGTAAGGAATATTCTTCTATATAGCCACGCATTCTTCGGTTCGGTTTCCTACCTTGAATTTAGGTTTTTAATGAGGTTGTCTCCTCTTGGTCCGGGCAGTAAAGCCAAGACCCCCCTCCCCACATCCCACTGGCCCGCAAGACTTGACCACAGACAGCCAGGAGACATTGGTATAACAGGTGATTTCGAGGTAAGCTCGAAATTTCACCCGGCATCGTAACCCTGTGTGCAATCCCTTAGCCACGATACTACAGCTGGGACAGGTAAAGTGGGTCCACGGCAGGGTATTCGAGGGCTGCCAGTTGAGTTTTTAGACACAACGAGCCCCAGATATTTCCCCGCAGACCTCCTCCTAATATAAAATCATCTCACAGGCCCTCCTCCTATCCGCCACCTGGAGACGCGCCGGGTTGGTAATTTACCCACTCCACATCAATAAATACCCCGAATACAGCGACGAACTACGTACATATCTACTGATGTGGACCCGGATTTTGCTGTGTCTAAGTGCCCCAACAGATATTTTTTTAAATGCAAATTGTACTGAAGAAACTAAATGATTTATTTGGGAAAACATATTAAATCCATAATATTCGACACGATAACTCACCTTTGGTATATATAGATCTTCACAAGATGGTATAGAAGACCGGAAAAATACTTTTACATATCACGTTTATTTTTAGTTGGCCGCACTCGAAACACATTACGACTTCTAGAGCGCCAACGGCTGACTGGCTGTTGGCGCGAACAAGTAGGATTCGTTCAAACATTTCTATGAGCGTTTTAGAGATGTCACCACTCGATTATATCCAATCGATTATTGTATAAGTCTTGTGTATCTGTGTGCCTCTTCCATCATTGTGCACCCCCCCCTCCCCCCACATCCTTCCACTGGATGTACTTTTTTCCCAATAAAACTTAGAATAATTCATTTTCTATAATGCTCACTCTTCATTATGCATCACATTAGTGTGGTCTCAAATAAGTAGTACATTTGCGTCATAACATCTGAACTGTGTTATTGCTCAAAACACATGTTTCGGAAGATATATCGTTGGTTTTAGTGACAAATTCGACGACTATCTATACCTGAAAAATGGAGAGGAGACGTGTTCAATGTGTTATAATCATTGTAGTCTTCGTGATGCAGAATGGTAATACAACGAGTTGTTCGCAAAACAGCGAAAAGATTGTGAGATTATGCCAATTCACCTATAGCTGAAAATTGCTACAGGTCCTGAGTACACCATTAACCTGTACATTTCTGGTGAAATGATTGGCGCTCCATCATCTTATGGAGCTCTAGGATTCCTTTATTGCGGTGCCTTGTTATCTGATGTCTCTTTTTCTTCATAGTTTCTCGTTTTTTTTGCCTTGGCTACAATTTATCTCCACTTTTTCCTGTCCTGGCACAGTTTATTCCAGTTTCTAATTTCAAGGGTTTTAATGTCCTCAATTAATTGATTCCTCCATTTTTCTTTCGGCGTTCTCCTTGGTCTTGTTGTTTGTGGGGTCCATGTAATGATTTTTCTTAGTGGCTCCTCTTGTTTTCGGCGATGTATGTGTCCCCACCACCGTAGTCTCTGGGCTTTAACTACGTTAACGATATTTTCTCTTTCTAGAATATCTGCAATCTCATTACTGTTTAGGCTCCTGTACTGATTGTTATTAATTCTTTTGGGACCCTTGATTTTCCTTACGAATATTTTTAGTTTTTCTGTGTCGTTGGCTGTGAGGCACATTGCGTCGGCTGCATATGTTGCAATTTGACGTATTGCTACTTTATATACTTTCAGCCTTGTTTGTTTGGTCAAATTTTCATCTTTCAGTATTTTTAGTTCTTCCAAAATATTATATTGCCAATTAATATTCGCTGAGTCATTTCCTCGCTTCGATTGTTATTGCTGGTAATAATTACCCCTCGGTATTTAAAGAGTGACACTTTTTCCAATCAATTTTCCCCTCTTTTTAACTCTTTCA
Source organism: Galeruca laticollis (assembly GCA_963921935.1). NCBI lineage: Eukaryota > Metazoa > Arthropoda > Insecta > Coleoptera > Chrysomelidae > Galeruca > Galeruca laticollis. Next base: position 34,143,830 of record OY998185.1, read on the forward strand.
TGTTCGGTTTCTTTCTTCTTGAGTATATGAGTTGTTTTGTCTTCTCTTAATTAATTTGTAGTCTCTCTTTTCTGCTTCTCTTATGAGAGTTAACAATGTGTTTTCTATGTTTCTCTTGTCTGTCACTATTAACGCTATATCGTCGGCATATACTACTACCTGCGTTGAAGCTTGCGCAATTTTCGACTTATTTCAGTCTGCCTTACTGCTCCGTCCAAGGCAATGTTGAATAGTGTGATGGATAGGGCGTCTCCTTGTCTTACTCCTGTTTCAATCGAGATTTCTTCAGCGACTCCTTCTTTTGTTATTACTCTGCCTTTGATTGTTCCATATACATTTTTGTTAATCTGATCAACTTTGATGGTATTGCCAATTCTTTCATATCCTGTAAGAGATTACTTCGGGAGACACTGTAAAATGCCTTTTTGAAATCTATAAATATTACATGTTTATCTATATTATGTTCGTAGCATTTTTCTATTATCTGTGTTACAATGTGTATTGCATCTGTTTTCCCGAAATCCATGTTGGTATTGTACAATTGATCTCCCAGCATATATTGTTAACTTTCGTCGTATAAGTATTGTAAATATTTTTAAATTGTATTAGGAAGTGTTAAACATCTATAGCTTAGGCATTGCGTTAAATCCCCTTTCTTTAGTATTGGTCTTATCAAGCAATCTCTCCGTTCCATAGGCATATCTTATTCCTCCCATATTACGGTTATTAACTTGTAGATTGTATTAGTAATTTTCCTCCTCCAGACTTTATTAATTCGTTCGCGATCTGATCAGTAGTTGAGGCTCTTTTCTGTTTCAGTTGATTAATTATTTCCCTAAATTCTTCATTTGTTGGAGGTTATTCTACTTCTCCCTCGCGGCTCTCGTTTGTGTCTTCTATATTTTCTTCCCTGTTTTTAAACATCTCTTTGAAGTAGTGTGTCCAATCTTCTTTGTACATTTTTGCTGGTAGTTTATTTCTTTTTATTCGTGATTCCATGTATCCGAATACTCTTCCACTGTACCTGTAATGCATCTCCAGATCTTTCATTTGCATGTTTATCCATTGACTTTTTCTGTTATACAGCATTTATTTGCTTCCTTCCTTAATTCCTCATATGTTTGTAGATCTTTTTCTCTTTTGGTTTTTACCCAGTTCAATCTTGCATGATCCTTTGTGCTAGCTTTATTATTGCATTCCTCATCATACCATATGGTCTGAATCTGCATTGGATCCCCTGTGTGAGCTGACATCTTGAATTATTCTATTCCATTTCATGTATATCAACAGCTGGGCTATTTGGTTTTCTTCTGTCGTCCCTGGTCTCATCAAGGTTATTTTATGTTCTTTCTTTTGTTTATATCTCGTGCTTACAATGAAAGTATTACTTGTAACTGCCAATTCACAGAGTCGACCTCCGGTATTATTAGTGTACTCATGAATAGTTTCTTTTCCAGCTACTTCATTTATATATTCCTCCTCCCCGTTCTTTCCGTTGAAGTCTCCAATTAGCATCAGTATATCATATGCTGGTACTTCAAGAGCAATTGCTTCTAACAGTTCGTAGAATTGGTTTTTTCTTCAATTTCCGTGGGTACGGTTGCATTGATAATAGTTATGTTAGCTTGTTCATGTTTAATTCTTATGAGTGAAAATCTTCCATTGATGCTTCATACTCTATTATTTTAGCTTTGAGCTTCTACATATACTTTTCCATTTCGTCCTTTTTGCTTTTCTCCTGAATAGTGAAATGTATAGTTTCTCGTCTTTATTGCACCCTCCTCTATCCATCTTATTTTTTATAGAGCCAGCATATATATTATATCTTTTCATTTCTCTCAAAATTTCTTCCAGCTTGCCTGGCATTAATAATGTCCTGAGATTCCAAGAACCTAGTGTAATTGATGGCTCTCGCCTTTTGGTTCTTTTTGTGTTTTTAATTTTAGTTTGGGTATTATTTCTATTCACCTTTTGCTTTGCCTGGTCATCTTCATTTCTACCTGCCGTGCTCCCGGTTTTAATCAGCTTTTTTCATTTGTTTTTATCATTTTTGTGGATTGTTCTCCCAAGTGTCCTTCTGGGGATCGCATGTTAGCGGACTTCTTTCTCTCATCCCGGATTTTGTTATCTCTTCCCCTACCCTACTGTAAGTCTGTTAATTTATACTCTTTTCCATTTATACACAATCTGTTGTAAACCAGTTTCACTCTTTATCCGTTGTCTCGTACGTGTACCTGATTAGATTCTTTATCAGCCGTAATATTTCTTTGGGATAATCTTCGTTGATGTATATTGTTGTCCCTTTCAACTTATTTGCTCCTTTTAGGATATCGATTTTATTATTCCAATCTTTCGTTTACACCAAACGGGCCTTTTTTCGTTATTTCCACCAATTCTCCTGAATTTATTCACATCAGTTTTTATATCAATCGTGCTGTTTACATTACTAATAATGTTCTTCAATCTACTGTCCAACTCTATCTCTTCATTTAAATATTCCGTTTCTCCTCGCAAGTCAACATTTCCTCTTTTTAACTGCATATTCTCTTTCTTTAGTTGTTCGATTTGTTTATACATCCCGTTTATTTTACTATCAATTCTAGCATTCCTTGCATCCATTTCTTCCAGTTTGTTCATTAATTCTTCCATTTCAGACAAGTTTCGCGTCTCCAGTGCAATGTAATGCTTACTTAGTTCTACCTACAATTCACACACGAGCTAACTTAACTTGCAGAAATTCTCCTCGCGCCGGGCCTGTTTTCATGCTAGTTGGAATTAAATTCCTTATCTTTATGTTAATTACTCGACTCATAAGTTTATTTACAGGTGATAGATTTTAACATTTATGAAATTTTCATAGGAAAGTAGTAGTTCCTTGCTTTACTCACTCTGCGATGTTTAGGTTATTTTTCTTATAGATATTTCACGTTCACAATTTTTTTGCGTAATTTTCCATAGTAAAGCTTACTATAATTCCTGCTTGTTCCGTGAAGCCGTTAGGACCGGAATGAGTACACCATTACAAATGAAAATAAAAAACGCCACCGTTCCTTCTTCGACAAAAAAATTCTTTAACGTCAAATGTCAAAAATACCGAATTTCTACATTTCTTTTGTGAACAGCCTTTTATAGAGAAACAGATAGAAGTTGTTGACTATGTAGTTTATTCTGAAAGAATATGTGAGCTATCCAATAACTCCCAGACGTTCAATAACTACTCGATTTTCCCTATAGTTCCGCAGTATAATAATTATGATGAAATGTCGAGCACTTACATTACTCACATTGCATTTTTTGATTATCCTAAAATCAGTCTACTGTAGTGAAACAAATGGTACACTATTTCAAGATATTTTCTCACGAATGTCACAAATAAAGGATTTGAGCTGAATATTGATCGCATATTCACAAAAGACATCCACCTATTTGATAATTACATTTGAAAACGGAAAAGTCACGATCAAAAAATTAGGGTATTAACGGGAATATAAAAAATATTGAAATAATTAAGTGATTAGCGGTTGTGAATTTTTCTGAAAAAAATACATCAAAATTTCAAATCCATCCATCTTATTGAAATGGGTGTGAGCGATTTGTCATTGCATATAGGATTTAGGTTTAAAAAGTGAACACTTCAAAGGTAATTACCCAATACAGCAAGTCATGATAAAGATTATCATAAAACAGTACTTACAAGGAAACTCATTTCAAAATTATGAATATCATTAAAGTCGATGGAAATGAGGTTTTTGTTAGATCAGCCGTAGATTCTTTTAAGAATATGTCCAAAATTTTTCATCAATTTTTTGTGAAATTTATTCACAGAATAGTTCCTGTTCAAAATATGTGATGCTATTTTCAGGAATACAGATCAAGAACATTGCAATATATCTTTGATAAAAACAATATCAGTGGTGAACGCAGCGGGAAGGTGGAGAAGAAAACAAAAGAAAATGTCTGCAGCCAATTCTAGATCTAGTTCTACTATACGAGTGAAAAGTAGAGCAACATCTGCCAATAATTCTCAAAGTAAGTTCTTATATTTAAATAGTTTTTGCGTCTGAAGATTCAACAAATCCTTAATGAAAATGTAAGAACACACTACCAATAGTAGAAGTTTTTATATAAGACACTTAGACGATATTTATAATGCAGATAAAGTTTTAGATATGGTAAAAATTCCCTTTGAAGCTTGTACTCAACATTTCCTCTGTTAGTGAGCGTGCTTTTTAAAGAAGTTTCTTTCTAAGTGAACCTTCCACAATCGTTCAAATTACTCGAACATTTTCAGTAGGAAGCTACTAGCATTACTTTCTTGCTTTCTCTTGATCATTAAATGACATTTTGTAGCTTTTTGTTTATAATTTGTAACTCATTTATAAATTGATATATCTCCGTGGAAACGACAAATTTTCCAATATTATTTGGCTTTCTATTTGCACATAACTGAACTGCTGTCTGAAGTATAATAGGTAACAAATTCTTGGTCTCCTAAAGGTACCTATAATTCTGAAGATGTATGTGTGATGGAATTTTGAGCTATGATTGTTCTATCTACCATATAAAGAACAACTGATGTGTGTTTTGAATAGTTCAATTTTTTTTGTTATAAAATTTTTTACTATAGTTTCCACCTTTGCTGGGTGAATCTTAAAAAATATCTTCATATATCAGTATTACTCAATTTATTGTCTTAGTGACATTTTCATTTGAATAGGACGATAGATGATTTTCAGCTTTATCGGTTATGTATTTTTCAGAGACTTACATAACATTGCCAAAAGTTCACGTAGACGTTCGTCCAATAGCTTCACCCGTGCATAATGGAAATACCAAACAGGTGAGTAATATTCAAATTACCTGAGAATTTACCCAAGATATGACAAACCTAATATGGGTGAATGTATTATTAACATCTGTAAGTCCTTCTCACCCTCGAAATGTGCTTTCTCCGTAGGTAACCCAGAGACTTCTCTGTAATTTTAACATTGAAAGAATGATTTAGCACTCAAACTTACTCACTGATCACTCAATCCGCATTTTGATACTATTTTAAATAATTTCTCAAAGCTTTCCGTTCATGTAGTCCTGGTTCCAAGAAAATACTGATGGGGATGTGAAGTTATGAAATTTCAGAGTGTTTATAAGCAATACGTTGAATGTGGCCGCTACATTCTCAGAAATAAGACAGTTGAGATAGAAGATTTTATAAAAAACTACTTTCCAACTGAATCCCTTGTTTCAGTTTAGTTTCTGATAAATGAGGAGATGTTCCACAAAAATATTGGAAAGAATTACCATCTCTAGGCAAAGTTAATACAAATTGTTTCATTGTGCACACATTTATGTGTAGTGGTGGTAGAAAAATCTTATTGGAGACAACTAAAGTTTTATATAAAATTGATGTCAAAGTTTCTCTTATGAGCCACTATTTTTTTAAATAATGTTGATCCCTTGCTCTACTGTTCCAATCACATAAAAAACATAGAATCTTTGGAAATACGTTTTTATAACGAATTGTTAATTTTCTCTAAAATTATATTGATATTTTTTTCCGCTATACGCTGAATAAGCAATAGACATAACTACATCAATTATATAATAATATACTTTTCAAAGTTGATTATTGATGAGTCTATGAATGGTCTCCCATCTTCCTTTTATAATAAATGCCATATTAATTCATTAGACTGTCGATATCATGGCAGTTAACTAAACCCTAGTCATTCCTAAAAAAGTGAGTAAACTATTCATATCTTGTTCTTAACTGATGAATATATGTTCCAGATTCTAATGAATGTTTTTCTTTCAGCCTAAAACCAATCAGTTCTGCGTTTTTCTTAGGCAAACCCAAATCAGTTACTAAATCAACGCAGCTTCTGTAAATAACCATGGTTTTAATATGTAAAACGTCTATATTATGAAAATTACATTGGTTTAAATAATTTTTCACTCCGTCAATACCATGGGTACTGCTAATTTTAAAGCTATACTATTTCCTAAGATCCTCGACAAAAATTCAACATATTTTGTGAGAAACCCAATACTTACCTTGATAACCGGTTGCTACACCAAAATTCGCTAATCAAACTTATTTTACAAAGTCAGTTATGTTCGTTTAACGTTTTTCAATCACTAAATCACCACCATTGTTATCTTTGAATAAAAAGCATATAGGCACATGTGAGGTTATTTCAACTGCAAGGAAACCAACAGCTATGTATTTTAACAGAACTATCTACCTGAAAACATTTGATTTTATTGTCAACCTTATAACATTAGAATATATTGCCAATTTTAAAATATTTTAACAATTAAAAGCATTTTATACACATATTGCTTATTAAAATTTATTTTCACTATGGAAATACGAGAAATTGAGAGATGATACGACTATTATTTTTTTCAAAATCTGTTCAACAAATTTCACAGGAATTAGCTAAAATTATTGAAGAAGTTTTTTCATCGTTGGCCTGTTAAATTGAATGAAATTTGTGTAATCATGAAATCATCGTCTTTTAGATCTGCGCAGTCTACGTAATTTTCACAAAAGAAGAAGTTAATGATTCAAAAAGGCCGTGGCTCCTGGATAACTGAACTAATTCAGTGACAAACAGTGTTACGACAATCCCTTCATGCAAGTCTGTTTAGATGATCAATTTCCAATACTTTCATGACTCTATGTACATTACCACCTACTGTTACTCACTCAAAGATTGATCAACCTAAAACTCCGTGCATACTGCACGCTTTTAGCCGTTGCTTCTAACTCTTGCGGAGACGGGGGGATCCATTGTTTGTAGACTAATTAAAGTGTAAAAGGGCGCCAGGTAATCTTGCCTCCCGACAACTACCTAAACAAGTTTTCCCACCCTAGGACTACCATATAAGTGGAGAAATAAAAGTCAGATGTCACTTACCCATGTCTAAGTTCAATAAAATACCTTAGTTTTGTCGAGACAATCTTACAAAATACCCGTTAGTACAACTACTACGTACAAGTATTTCACAAAATCACAAGAAATCCCCAAATTTCCTGGAAAACCCATAAATCCTAACCAAAATTGGTCATAGGTAAGTGAAATCCCCCCTTGATTGAATTATAAAAAAATATATACAAATATCCCAAGCAAAAATATAACCCGTTCCTTTAAAAGCCAATGTAACCCTCCTTCGTAGTAACTCAATCCCTGAGTACCACACTTTGTACTGAGGAGTTATTGACGGGTTGTGCTCTCAAGTACCCAATGGTACTGTTACGAAGTACGGTCCTGTAAGCTTATGTTCACGGAGTTAAAAAATGGCGGGCGCACCGAATTCTGAGAAGGTTTATTGGGATTTTGTGTGACCCTTTTTTATAGACATGTTTTCCGAAGGTATTTTAAAGATTGAGCCGGCATTCGAGAAATATCCCGAAATACGTTCGTTTCTGTGTAAGCCGCAAACTAGAATTATCTATAAAAAAAGACACTAGTATATAAAGGACCGAGCAGCGGAAGTTTTTAGTTTATAAAGTGATCTCGACAAATAAACAAGAATACACCGAAATAGCGAACAGTAAAATGTTGATATAAATTAATAGTTAATGTTGTGTGTATATAAATTAAATTTAAGTGAATAGTTGAGTGTATATAAATTAAGTGTTAGTGAGTAGTTTAGTGTTTGAATAAATTCGTAAGTAGCCATACCGTCTGTTTGAAGTTCATCCGAACCATTTACTGTTTAAATAAATAAGAAAAAACATTACATTGGCGTCAGAAGTGGGATAATATGAATCAATAGCTACATCAAAATGGCCAAGAGACTAAGTGACAGAGTTAAAGGCAGAATTGGAACATCGTGAGTTGGAAACATCCGGTAAGAAAAATGAATTAGTAGAAAGACTTGAAGTGGCACTGGAAAATGACGGCTTTGATGCAGAAACATTTTTATTCAATGACGAGGCTTCCACCTTAATCTCGTCAATATCTTCCATGGAAGAGAAGATTTTAATAATGAAGAATGATATTTCTACTAAAATGGACAAGGTTTCTACTAATATGGACGAGAAGATTTGTGCTATGAAGAACGATATTTCTGCAGATATCTTATCATTGAAAAATGACATTGCTGCTGAGGTCGAGAATAAAATTTCGTCTCCAAAATCGGATATTGAGAATAAGGTGACAACGATGAACGAGAAAATAAGATCAGACATAGAGAATAAGATGACAACGATGGAAAAACAGATGAACGAGAATATCAAGGAGTTAGAGACAAAGATTGCATTCAAGAAGGCGAGGCACGCCAGGGGAAGAAAAGAAGACCACGCAAACGAAACTTTGCAGCTAGAAATACTACCTAAGTTGGAAGACATTGGCAGTTTTACCCGAGTGAAGGCCCCATCGTTCGATGGAAAAATGTCGTGGACCAATTACATAAAACAGTTTAAAGCAGCTGCCAGGGTGAATAATGGGTCCGATAGGGAGAAAGCGGTGAACCTAACTATCACGCTTCGGGTAGCCTTAGGCGTACATTAGACGATACCTCTGGAAGAACCGCATGACATTGAGCAGCTGAAGAAGAGGTTGGATATGCGATACGGTCTCGAACATTTGGAACATTTGTACAGATTCCACATGAAGAACCGAAGGCGGAAACGTGACGAAAGAGTATAAACTGGATATTGCACGACTAGTTCGATGTGCTTATCCATCAGCACCAAATAACATGATGGAATGTCTGATCATCCAGGCCTTTAATAATGATGGCTTACTTGACCTCGTTATGCAGAGGATGCTTCGTTCAGCCCTTCTCACAACATAAGTTGACGCATTGACAGCTGCACTTGAATATGAAGCAGCAACGAAGGATTCGGGTTATAACAAAGTTAGGACCATTTGAGAGGAAGGTGACGATGACAGACTTGACCAGATCGTCAACTTGTTGAAAGGTATGGTACACAAGAAGCCGAAGAAGATCAGGTGCTGTAATTGTGGCGAGCTAGGGCATGCACGCAGTTCCTGTAAGCGTCTCACCACTCCTTCAAACCAAGAAACTCTTAAAGTCAAAACAGCCATAAAGCATTCGCGGTACAACAAAGGTAGGACCATGCAGGAAGAAGGTGACGATGACGGACTTGACCAGATCGTCAACTTGTTGAAAGGTATGGCAAACAAGAAGCCGAAGAAGATCAAATGCCAAAAGTGTGGTGAGATAGAGCACGTACGCAGCCCATCGAAGGGCCCCAGGACTCCTGCAACTTGAGGACTCCAGTCACATGAGAAATTAGACAGGGGCGAACATCAATCTGATGTTAATTGCCGAAATACCGACTCCCTATCCAGACGGCCATGCACAACAGACCGCTCCCACTGCAAAAAGGCGGAATCTAGGGAAACTGCAGTTTCAAGAATTACTGTAGTCAACGAAGAATGGTCACATACCAAGATCAGAGAAGATCAGGAGAATGATCCTCACCTAAAGAAGATTCGACAATGGAAGGAAGAAAATTGGCGACCTACATGGCAAGAAGTGTCAAGATTTTCACCGACACTCAAGACATATTGGGCTCAGTGGGACTCCCTTGTCCTGAAAGAAGGCCACTTGGAAAGAATTCTTGAGAACGATGATGGTTCCGAGAAGAGAAGACCGATAGTTATCCCTAGAACGCGAGTAGCTGAGGTACTGAGAAAGTTACACGACAGTCCATCGGGAGGTCATCTGGGAGTGAAAAAAATCCTTCAGCGAGTCCGTGAAATGTTTTATTGGATGAACAGCTCTGATGATGTGAAGGACTGGTGTAAGAAATGTTCGACTTGTGCTACGAGTAATGGACCGCATCGCAAGAGAAAGGCACCCATGAAACAGTACAATGTTGGAAGCCCTTTCGAAAGGATTTCTTTAGATATCGCTGGACCATTTCCGACGAGCGAAAATGGTGGCAAATACATACTGGTTGTAATGGATTATTTCACAAAGTAGGTGGAAATTTACGCTATTCCTAACCAAGAGGCCACAACTGTCGCGAATATATTGGTGAAAGAATTTATCAGCCGATATGGAGTCCCCAGGGAAGTCCATAGCGACCAGGGAAGACATTTCGAAAGTCATCTGTTCCAGGAGATTTGCAACAAGCTGGGAATAAAGAAGACTAGGACAACAGAATTACATCCACAGTCAGACGGAATGGTCGAGAGAATGAACAGGACTACTGGAAAATACGTGTCCAAAGTAGTTTCCAGCCATCAGAGAGATTGATACCAATATCTTTCCTTATTTGCATTGGCTTCATGATCTGCCGTGAATGTGTCCACAGGTGAAACACCTGCGAAAATCCTGTTTGGATGTGAAATGAGGCTTCCTAGGAACCTGGAATTTGGCTGTCGGCCCGGAGAAGATCTAGCAGGAGAAGACTACGTGATTCAATTGAGAAGAAGGCTGGACGATATTCATGAATTAGTTCGAACAAATCATCAAGTTGCCAGCGACAGAATGAAAAGTCGGTACGTCACGCAGGCCACAGTAGGCGGTTTCAAAGGAGGGTACAAAGTATGGTTACACAACCCGACGAGGAGAAAACGATTTTCTGCAAAATTACAAAAATCCTGGGAAGGTCCATACTAAATCAAGAAAAGGATCAATGATGTTATATATCGCATCAGCAAGATCCCCAATGAAAAAACAAAAGTAGTTCTTCAAAATCGACTAGCGCCATTCGAAGGAGGCCATGACCTACAGGAGGGAGTGAACCATATTCGAGATGTGTCGGACCCTACCTGAATTTATAGGCGCGTATGGAGGTACCGGGAAAGCTAGATATGGAGTCAATTCTGAACAACGACAAGATTTTTTCACTCTCCAGGAAGATTATTCACTGGCATACAACATCCCCGCTCGTATCAAGAACGCACGAGGGTGGGCAACCGTCTTTCGAAAGAAGTTCGAGCAATTAGATAAACTTGAATACCTGATTCCAGCTCCTGGCAAGACACTGAAACTGAAACACAATTCGCGGTACGTCTTCTACGTGGTAACTAAAAATGAATTTCAAGACCGATCTACCTACCGCGATGTGTGGGAAGCACTTCGAAACCTCCGAGGCCATGTGTTGGAATCCAGCGTGAAGAAACTGGCTATGCCTAAGATAGCGAGTAACCAGTTGGATTGGCGAGTCATCAGGAACATGGTAGAGGTGATCTTCCAAGATACCGGTGTCCAGATATTAATTTGCAGTTACAACCCCCGTTATCAGTATCCGATGAAGACGGTGCCCTGCTATTTCCATAAGATCGGAAAGTATAGAAATGGGGCCAGTTGCCGATTTGAACATCCAGTCTCGGCTACACAAAAGTTCCAAGAGGAACTTCCATTTAAGGAGGGGGTAATGTTACGAACTCGCACACCGAAGTAGATACTAAGTACGGTCCTGTAACCTTATGTTAACGGAGTTAAAAAAATGGCAAGCGAGCCGAATTCTGAGAAGGTCTTTTGCGATTTTTTGTGACCCTTTTTTATTGACATGTTCTCCGAAGGTCTTTTAAGGATTGAGCCGGCATTCAAGAAATATCGCGAAAGGCGTTCGTTTTTGTGTAAGCCGCAAACTAGAATTATCTAGAAAAGAAGGCACTAATATATAAATGACCGACCAGCGGAAGTTTTTAGTTTTTGAAGTGATCTCGACAAATAAACTAGAATACACGGAAATAGGGAACAGTAAAATGTTGATATAAATTAATAACTAAGGTTGTGTATTTATAAATTAAATTTAAGTGAATAGTTAAGTGTATATAAATTAAGTGTTAGTGAGTAATTTAGTGTTTAAATCAATTCGTAAGTAGCCATACCGTATGTTTAAAGTTTATCCCACCCGTTTACTGTTTAAATAAATAAGAGAAACAATACAGAGTACTTTAAAATCCTATAAATGCCCCCAATTGAAATACTACGTTACAGCCTGGATTGTTCGTTGAGATTAAATATGCACGAGCCAGTAACTACATACAAATAAAACTTTCCTAAACGTGTATCCAGTTACCCGATAAAAATGAGATAACTTAATACTTGAGTCTCGAATACACTATAGGGTTAAATCAATACAGTATAACATACGTATCTATGGCACATAATAATGTTTAATAAAATATACACATATGTCCAAAAGTTTGGAATACGTACAAATAATATATCTACGCCTATGGTGGTTTGAAAACTGTTGTTGATATTTATTCTAGAGCGTTTATAAATGAAAATTATCAAAAATTTGATTCGTTTTTGTAGCAATTTGGTCACAATAAACTGATTTTGGTATTCACACATTATTTCAGTTCTTGTTTAAATTTCATTCGAGCCGTTTAAAAATGCCTAGAAACATGATATCTCATTTCGACAGATCTAGAGTAATTGCATTGTTACAACAGGGCTTTATTTAAAGTGATATCGCCAAAATGATTGGCGTCACTCAGAGTGCCGTATCGAAAATTAAAAAAAAATCCAAGACACAAATGACGTTAAGGATCGCCCCAGAAGTGGCAGAAATCGATGTACAACAGCAGCACAAGATCGGCAGATAACATGGATAACTGGAAGAAATCGTCTGGAATCTACAAGTAGTATATCCAACGAAATTGTTAGGCTTGAAGGACTGAATACTTCACGGCAAACAATAACATGCCGACTAAATGCAGTACATTAGTATCGCAGAAGACCCTTTCGTTTTCCCAAACTAACCTATCAACACAAAATTGTAAGGTTGCAATGGGCTCGAGAAATAGTACATCATGGTTCTAACTGGAATAACGTGATGTTCTCTGATGAATCAAAAATTGGCTTGGTTTCTGATTCGCGAAGAACACTAGTTTGGAGGGCCTCAGGCCAACAAGCCCGACTAGAAACAGCCCAACCGCGTGTCCCATTTGAAGGTGGGAGTATTATGGTTTGGGGTGGTATTATGAGTGGAACACAGACGCCTCTACTGGTTCTGGAGAGAAGAGTCACTGGTGCTGTATACATCGAGGAGGTTTTAAATTCTGCCATGCGTCTATTCCGAGGGGCAGTAGGTGATAGATTTGTGTTTTTGCATGACAACGCACCTCCGCATCGAACAGCAGCAGTACAAAATTTTCTGGAAGAAGAAGGAATATCCACAATATGGTGGCCCTCGAATTCCCCTGATATGAACGTCATTGAACATGCCTGGGACATTCTCAAAACACGCAACAAGAAGCGAAACAATCCCCCTATTACACTACGAGAACTAAAATATGCTGCTCGTGAAGAGTGGGAGAGAATTCCGCAAGCCCAGCTCGACCATTTAATCGACAGCATGCCAAATCGCCTACAGTCATGCATACAGGCCAGTGGAGTAAATACTATTTATGAATTTTATAAAAAAATATTTTTTTCTATACTTATTTAATTTTAAATGTAAGTGGTACATTATAAATTTTTCACTCCAAAAGAATAAATCATTTTTTTGCATATTGTTTGTCTGGCTTAGAGATCTATTTAGTATTGATGGGAGTTGTAACAAAATGATGTTCAATTATTCAGAAAATATTTTATATAAAAATCAACAAAAAGATAAAATATTGCAATATTCCAAACTTTTGGACATATGTGTAATATGGCGCAATAATATCATATGAGCTCATACGCTTACTACCACCAGCTCGAGTAACTCAAAATATTAAAATTGAATAGTCACAGTTCACACAATCTTACAATAGGTGAAGTCATCACCAATCTTCAATCGCAAAGTATGAATGGTAAGACAGTATGGTCATTAATTGACTACTACAACTTGCTTACGGTAACGAACAAATCAATCAGCTACAACATACACCGTCTGATGTTATAAAACAAATTTTATAGGCAGAATTCAATTCCAATTCTCAATGTATTATACTTAAACAAGTGAAAGTTTCAAACTTGCGTGATGTCCACAATGTCTTCTTTGACTGGTAGCGATGGCTACCAACTCCCACTTCCATAGAATGTTGTTCAAACGCACATCGTACTCTTCGAGTCCATAGTAATATCCAAATTTACCCCCATATAAGCTAATACGACTCAAAGTTGACCCATACAATATTACAAGTTGACGATTAGTAGAATAGAAACCAAAAACCAAAAGCTGAAAAAAAAGAACCCCTAAAACTAGAAATATGCTAATAGTCTATACATTTTCTGTCGGTCTAAGCATCCCTTGAGATGCTCAATATTAAATCACTCTATCTAAACTTTACTCCCTTCTCGATTAACTTTCTCTGACAGTCACATACCTTATACGATTAATTTCCATTACTTATCTCTAAACTGGAATATCTAATAAAATCATACCAGTAAGATTTTCATTAAGCGTAAAGCTTAATCGACTAATCATATTTCCTGCTAAAGTTAACAGATGAACTACTTATTTCATATTTGACCAGATAATTATAATGCTGTTTGATCTTAATATATTAACTATCATTTTTATATTTAACAAAAAAATACCAATTTATATGAAGCCGATACATGCGAGAGTTGACCTTCAGTCAACAAAAAAGGACATTAGTAAAAGATATGGCGCATTAACATTTTTTACCAATTGGCCAGACTGAGTTCTAGTATAGGGCTGAAGGCGTTATTACCGTAGATATGGTGATCAAGGCCTACTCAAATGATATTTTTCCCCTCCAAGATGAGGTTTTCATGTACGGCTATAATGAAAAAAATCAATTCATCAGACAATGGACAAATTCTCCAGATATAGTTTGGAACAATCTGGTTAATGAAACTATAAAAACATTCTGGTACTTACATTGAACATTCGAACCTGAATTTCTCCATGAAAAATTTATCTATAGCTTTAAACTATATTATCCCAAAAAATTTGTATTTTCACGGGTCTATAATTACCAAACAACTCCCAAGATTTCCAATGATACCCGGGGAAATATGTGTCACCAATCGGTCATCCCTTACTATAAGGTGAAATACTTAATTACTTCCTCCAAAAATGTGACATAAAATTCAACGGCTTACTGTCCTTAAACTCAACGAACAATGAATCCAAAGGGAACGAATTCCTCTCCGTGTTCAATCCAATCCAATCAGAGATGTCAAAATGTTCATTAACCAATAGCTTCGCGACACCTAATAATTATACACCACAGATCAACGTATGCATAGACACTTCACTGAGAGTTGCGTTACAAATATATGTACAAGGGGTAGTGCGTTCGAAGTAACACCTCGGGGACATACTCCAAAATAACAAAATAAATACTTCCGACGTACAGTTAATCACGAAAGGTAATAAACATAGCTTGGCATAATCTCAGTATTAACTAATTGAAAGAATAAACTTAACTCTACGGTCTGAATCACAAATCATTAACTACAGCGTGTTTAATGTCGACAGACAATACGCTCTAACTCTACCCTTATGCAGTTTCGTGTTAGTGACTATATGGGAGAATCACAACCACCTTTGCCAAATAATTTCGGTGCGCGTAAAACCGTCCATCAATTGTCGACAACGATTCCTTAACCCATTCATGCCCAAAGTTGCGTTTTCGCAACAAGTGGTAGTTGCGAACCTAATCCCATCTATTGAGCCAATAGCTAACTGAAATATATTTAAATTGCAAATTTTCTTTTCTTTGCAGTTAACTTTAACTAAACCTATCAGTATATGAACTAATAAATGACATTTGTATGCAGAATTTAGGAAATAAGTTGAGGGTTTCATTTGGTGACAAGTCGCACTGTATTTTTTCAACATAAAGGTGAATAGTTTTAAAGTTTTAGAAGAAACATTGATTTTTTTTGTGCTATTATGATCCAAAGGAATTATTTGTTAGCCATATATCAAGTAAGTACTATATGCTTTTTGTTTACGATTTTTGTGTGTGCGTTCTCGCAACACGAAGCTATTACAGTGTCTAGTCAGTCAGTACCTATAATTGTAGGTGTTGCGTTTTCACAACGCCGGGAACTAAAGTATAGAGTATTTTTAAATATAATAAGTTTGTTGTAACTAAAAAAAAACAAACAAAAATTATATGTTTTGACAAAAGGTTTATATTTCTTTTAGTATTCAAAATGTCCAACAATATTCCATCTTCTTCAAAATTTAGTAGAGGGACTAATCAAGTTGGGTCTCAGCCAAAAATGATATATAAACCCAGAACGCACAAAATAATGACAATTGAAGAGTGGAAGTACCAAAGGCACTAAGTACCAAAATCTAAATATTCTGAATATTTTCTTAAAATGGTTCTAAATGGCGTCGCCAATACCTCCTCAAAGGTTCTAAGTGCTATCTAATTTCTTAGCTTATATAAACGAAAATAAGATGGCGCTGGGTACTACAGTCTAGGAGGTTTTATGGAGGAAGGTTATAAGTGCCAATGTTTACTCACAGTAAAAGTACGTCTTAGTTTGTGTGTGTATTGGGCTGAATTTACGGTGTAATCATGGAAATTGATCCAGAAAAGAATAAAGGAAGGTCTATAGAAGAGCAAAGGAAGAAAAGGCATGCTGGAAAGACATATCTTAAGAGAAATAAGACTGAAGTTGGTTACAAAAATCCGCCTAATGAACAGGTAAGAAAGTTTAGGTTATGGCGGGAGAGTGTAGTGATGGCGGGAATGTGTGTAGTAGTTTAGGGAGCTTACACAAATGTTTTTGTTTGAAATGCTAGGGGGACATAATGTTTCGTACCAATGAAAATAAAATTAGTTTGTTCGTGGGATTCCACTTAACTGTTTGCATTCCTTTTTCAGGTGCAGTGCAAATACTATTATGACTGCAAAAAAATAACGTATGAACGAAAGCTTCAACTTTTTGAAATATTTTATGCCGAAAACTATAAAACTCAAGGCACATATTTAATGGGGTTGATAAATTTAGTGAAAA
The DNA here is from genome assembly GCA_963921935.1 of Galeruca laticollis. Classification (NCBI taxonomy): domain Eukaryota; kingdom Metazoa; phylum Arthropoda; class Insecta; order Coleoptera; family Chrysomelidae; genus Galeruca; species Galeruca laticollis. Next base: position 34,160,714 of record OY998185.1, read on the forward strand.
TAAAAAGACGTCGGCATGGAAAGTATGAAACTGCATTGGACAGTAAAAGACAAACAACTATATCGTATACAGTTCCAGATCAAGATGGAAATTTCGTTCAAATATGCAGAAAGACATTTATGGATATTTTTGACGTTACTCAAAAACGTTTAGTTGGTCTAATAAATAAGAAGAAAATGGGAGATACCACATTTACAGACAGACGTTCAAATAATAAGCCAAGCAAATTTACAGATAATGACCGTCAGCTGATCCATCAACATATAAATTCCTTCCCTAGAGATGTCTCGCACTACTCGCGTGCCAAATCAGAGAAGCAGTTTTTGAGTCCAGATTTAAATATCCACAGACTTCTTAAATCATTTTTAGAAAAAAACAAAGGGTCTTCCGTGAGCTATAAGTTTTATAGGGGAGTATTCAAAAGCGATTTTCCGAAATTAAGCTTTCATCGCCCTAGAGTTAATACATGCCATACGTGTGATAGGCTAAACTATGAGTCAAAGCAGAATAATAGTGACGGCACCAAGGCAAAAGCTCAATTGGAACTTCACCATTGGAAAGTGGAGAAAGCTATGGCATATATGAAAAAGGAAAACGCTGATTCACAACTTCCTGGTAGCGATAAATGATCTATTTCGTTTGATTTACAACAGGTCCTATTTGTCCCCACTTTGACCCATTCGGATATGTTTTACCTGTCCCAATTATCTTGTTACAATCTGGGGATTCATTTATCTGACAACAACCATGCTTTTATGTGCACGTGGCATGAAGGCGTCAGTGGTCGAGGAGGTAACGAGGTTGCATCTACCCTTCTTAAAGTCTTAAATTCTGGTGTTACGGAAAAAAAGCATTTGCTACTATAGAGTGACAAATGTACAGGGCAAAATAAGAACAGAATGGTAATATTTGTTTTGGTGTTCCTTGTTCTCCATCAAGTTTTTGACACAATAGACTATAATTTCCTTATTAGTGGCCACAGCTTTATGTGTTGTGATAGGGACTTCGCTTTGATTGAGAAAAGGAAACGCGTTATGAAGGCAATAATACCCAATGATTTACACGAAGTGATAACTTCCGCTAAATATGATCCTCCTTTTCAAGTTATTGACATGTCCGTAAATGGATTTTGGAATATACAAGAAGCTGCTGATACGTATCTCAACACAAAAAAATTGAATAAAAGTAAAGCGATAAGAATAAAAGTTGATTGTAATAATCCAACGATTCTTGAAATGAAAGAAACCTTCTCCGATATCGAGGCATGGAAACCAGTCAATATACTGAAAAACGGAAAAACTCTTGAAGACCTAAAATCTGCAAAATTATCACTTTTACCCCCTGAAAATAAGATTTCTGTGAATAAAAAAAAATCAATAACGTCTATGATTCCTTACCTGGAAAATCCTGAACATAAAGCATTTTACAGAGAACTTCTCAACATACAAGAGGAAAGCTTGGGACCTAGTAGCAGTTCCACTCACCTCTAGTTGGTACTTATAACCTATAAATTAAGTGGCACTTAGGACTCATCTTTTGTTATTACTTATAACCTTTGCTAAATTCATAACTTGGCACTTATGCCTTTTCAGTTTTAGTTAAACAAAATAATATTAATTTGAATGTTATAATAAAATTTATAGCCTAATATTTTATGAGTTACTTCTTCCACTTGTTAGGAAATGTTGTGAATTTTTTCAGGTAAAAAGTACAAAAAATACATTTGATACACTTGTTTTCTTGATTATCTCATATTTATGAATTTGGTACTTAGTGCGTTTGGTACTTCCACTCTTCAATTCTTGAAGAATCAACCATTATGCAGTCAGCCAGCAGTGCAAATGTATATTTAGCCCCTTCCGATCCGCACGAATTGACCGATGAAGATAGCGGTGATGAAGATTTTGGTGGAACATTTGACAATTTGATTAGATCCCAATTACAGTCAGAAGCAGAAGCAGTTGTTAACACTTTTCATGAAGATGATGCTATAAGAATTGACGACGATAACATAAACTCTGTCGAAGAAATTATTGGGGAAATACTGCAAACCACAACAACTGAAGAACAACTTGATATAAACGACGATGAGTCATTTATCGAAGACGAAACAGAAACAGTTCCTCAGAGATTATCTACACGAAGAAAATCGGCTAAAATTTCACGGAATTGGATTCAAGGCGATTTACCTGTCGATAATTTACTATGTTCCCGTCTATCTAAAAAAAATCGGAGTGGAATAATTTTCTGCCATCATTTTATTCGCGCCCGCTTACTCCGCTTCAAATATTCCAATTTTTTTTTAGTGATGAACTTTTTGCCCATATTGTAAAAGAAACAGTTCGTTATGCTTTCCAAAAAGGACATACACTTGAATTGGGCGTTGATGAATTGAAAGTCTCTATAGGTATTTTATTAGTTAGTGGATATAACGTGAATTCCAGGAGACGTATGTACTGGGAGGAATCTGAAGATGTAGGAAATATTATGATTTCAAATTGTATGTGACGTAACAGATTTGAAACCATTATCAGATTCCTTCATTTGAATGATAACCAAAAGTTAGACCCAACAGACAAAACAAACAAAATTCTACCTTAGATAGAAATGTTATAAAAATATTTTTTTGGATATACAATTTGGGAAACAGAATCTAGTATAGACGAGGCCATGATATCATACTATGGACAGCATGGAATGAAGCAGCACATAAAAGGGAAACCAATACGTTTCGGCTATAAAAGCTGGTGCTGGAATCTAAAAGCTGGATATCTAATTGACTTCCAAATTTATCAAGGTGACAAGGGTAAAGAAAATGAATATAAAGCAGAATTTGGTCTAGGTGGAAGTATAATTTTGCAGTTTGCCGATCATATTCCTAAACTTATAGGCGATGAATGTATACCTCATGTTATATATGCAGACAATTATTTTACGGGTTTAAAACTATTAGATAAGTTGACTGTCGACGAAATAGGATATGTGAGAACACTACGATCCAAGAGGGTTCAAAAGTGCCCTCTATCTGAGGTTACAAAAAAATCGGTCAGGGCACAGTATGAAATATATTACGACAGAGAAAATGAACTCTTAGTATGTAAATGGAATGACAATAGCTTAGTAATTCTTGCTTCTAATTGCCAAGGTGAAAACCCAACTTATCAAGCTACTACATATTCATTTGCTGAGAATAAAAAAATTAAAGTCGTGCAACTAAACCTGGTTAAAAATTATAACGAAAATATGGGCGGAACGGATCGAATGGATCAAAACGTTGCATATTACAGAACAAGCCTGAGATCAAAGAAGTGGTATTGGCCACTTTTTATTTGGGGAATTGACGTTGCCGTACAGAATGCCTGGCTTATATATCGTAAAATGAGAAGGGAAGTCTCAGATCAGCCGGATATGGATTTATTAGAATTTCGAAGAAATATTGCAAAGGGACTGCTTACATGTTTTGGCACGCCACCATCTAGACCAGGACCGGTGCAGTCAATTCGCAAACGTACTCGTTATGACAATATATTATTATGCTTTATTTATCATAAATAATGTTAACAATAAACAATAAAAACAACGAAGTACATACTTAATAAGCCAGATGATCAAAAAACAGCTAGACAAAAAGAAAAAAACGAAAAATAAATCTGCAAGCTACAAGATACAAGCATAAAAATATCCAGGATGTAAGCACAAAACATAAATAGAAATAGAAATGTACAATTAGTTATATCAATAAAATAGTATAAGCAAATAAACAAACAAACTGTACCAAAATTAAACAGAAAATTAAACAGAAACATGTATAAAGCAACCATGAAATGAAGTAATATATAATATGAATAAAATATAAAATAAAACATGCACAAAATAAAATATAAAATTAAGGTTAAAAATATAAAATATTACAAAAAATGTATATTATATACATGCCAATAAATAAATGTGAATATGAACCACTAGATTTCAGTGGGATTACTTTTAATGTATATGATCAATAATTTTTTAAACATTTTTACGCTTTCACTAACTTTTATGTACTGCGGTAGATCATTAAATTGTACAACACCTTTGTGGAATAAATTCTTCATCGAACTTCCTTTAATGGTTGTTTTCACATAAAAATTAATTGAATTTGCTGATCTTGTGTTTTTATCATGTATTTGCGAGATTGGAACTAGCTTACCATGTAAATATTGCGGTAAGAGATTATTGATAATTTTGAAGATGAAAATCATTGTTTGTACATACAGAAACTTCTCAACTTTTAACCAATTTAAACAGTTAGTCATCAATTCCACACTAGTATACCTATTGCATCCCATAATTACTCTCATCGCCTTGTTTTGAATAATTTGTAATCGTTCATAACTAGCTCTAGAACAACCTGTATAAATTAGTGAACAACAGTAATAAAAATGTGGTAGAATTAATGTATTGTAAACCATAAGCTTAGTATGCATTGACAGAAATGGTGAAATTCTTCTCAAAAAACCAATTTTTTTCCCAATATTTCTACATATGTAATCTATGTGACTATTAAATTTTAGTTCATGATCCATCATAAAACCTAAATATTTTATTTCATGTACACTCTCTAGGTCCTGATCATTTATCTTAACACTCAAATCAAGGTTGAAAAATTTAGCTCGCAAAACAGGACCACCAATGAACATAAATTTAGATTTGGAATCATTTACTTTTAGTTTATTGATCTTGAATATGTCAGAAATTTTTTTCAATTCAGAATTGACTGTTTGTACTACTTCAACAAAATTATCCCCGTAATAGTAAATGAGGGTGTCATCCGCAAAAAGATGGATTTTACATTTCTCTAGTACATTTCCCAAGTCATTTATATATAATATGAAAAGTAGGGGCCCAAGAACACTACCTTGCGGAACACCAATATTGTTTAATTCCGGATCCGATGCTGAATTGTTAAATGTGGTTATTTGATATCTGTTCCTCAAATAATGCTGAATCCAGGAATAAACTACCCCACTGAAGCCATATTTCCTCAATTTCAACAATAATATATCACGATCTATTGTTTCAAAAGCTCTTCTGAGATCAATAAAAACTGAACAAATTCCTACTCCCGGCCTATCTAGAATATTTTTCATGTCAGATATAACCAGTTGGAGTGCCGTCTCACAAGAATGCGAATTACGAAAACCAGATTGATAATTGTGTAATATCTTATTTACAGAAATGAATTTACTTACTTGATCATACACTACTAGTTCTAGTAATTTCTCACAAAAAGGCAGCATATTGATTGGCCTTAACTGATCAGCTTTGTTTGTATTTAATACTTTGGGAATAGGAACTATAGTTGAAGTTTTAAATCTTTGAGGAACTATGCCCTTTTCCAAACTCAAATTTATCATATTAAGCAAAGGATAGCCTATCACGTGAAATAAATTCTTAATAACATCAAGACCTAATTCATCAGTACTGTTTTTCTTTTTTTGGGATTTTATTATTTCAAGTAGCTGTACAATGGTAATTAATTCGAAATATTCCATTTTTGAACGATTTAAAGGGACCGTTTGCAAAACAACATCGGTACCGGAATCAGGAACTATTATGTTACCCACAATATCGCAAATACTATTTATATAATATTGATTTAAAACATTAGCCAAGTTGTCAGTGTGAACGATTCCATTACAGTCTATACTGTCAATCTTAGTCCTACTAGCTTTCGTTCCGACAATTGTTTTTAGGTGCTTCCACATTAGTTTTGAATTGCCTTTATTCATATCCACATTTCTCTCGTAATACCGTATTTTAGAACTTTTCAATACCTTGACACATGAATTTCTCTTTTCTTTATAACAATTCCAATCGTCTACCGCATTAGTCAATGAAAATCTTTTATACGCTATGTTTTTATCTTTAATAGCATTATAACAATCAGTATTAAACCATGCATTACCCTTATTTTCAATATTAACGGTTCTACTAGGAGCTACCGAGTCCATTGCCGATAATATATTATTTGAGAAAATATCAGCCACAACATCAACATCAACCAATGAATAACCCCAATCCTTTTCAATTAACATGTTTACCATTTCATCATACTTGATATCCGAACGAATTCGCTTAGTGTCATTTAAATTAGATGCAGTTGAACAATGCGTTTCAATTTGTATTATAGAATGGTCAGATATTACATAGTCTTTTTCCACATAGGTCGATATTGAGTAGTCATTGCTTATAACCAAGTCTATTATAGATTTAGAATTCCTGAATACCCTGGTATATTCGGTAATCAACTGCCTCATCCCATTGTTTTCAATATATTCTTGAAGTTTACGTTTATTATAATTATTATTTTCATAATGAATATTAAAATCACCTGTAATTATTACCGAGCAACTACTATGCTTATCGTTATAATCATCAAACCATTTAAAGAAATTTTCAAAGAAAATATTGAGATTACCATTTGGTGATCTATAAACACCTGTTATACCATAAGAAATATTATTTATTTTTATATCTAGAGATAGAAGCCAAAAATTCATATCCTCAACAACTGTTTTAATATTAGAGATTCGATAACCCGTTCTTACAAAGATTAGCACTCCCCCTGTATGCCGACTGCTTGAGTCACATCTTAAGATTTCATACCCGTTAATACATAATTCAGACATTTTAAAATCTTATACATGTTTCTGTTAGGCAGAGAATTAGTGGTTCATATTCATTCACATACGCAATTATTTCATCACGATGTTTATAGAAACTTTGAGCGTTGGTACATGACAATAAGAGCTTATTATTTACAACTTTGCTGACATGTTTGGAACTATTCGTGCTTGATATTAATTGCTATTGATAATTGATTTTACCTCTATTAATTTCAATTTGCTTTCTATAACTTGTACATTCTTCATCAAATACATTATGTTCAAAATTAATATCTTTTAACTTTAACACATTCACGGCGTACTTACAGTTAGTGCATTCCTGTTTTACAGCCTTACAATTTTCTTTCTTATGATTTTGACTACACAGAGGACACACTACACTTGACTTACACTGATCAGCACGGTGGCCGTATTTCCAACAATTGAAACACCTAAGGACACTCACAAATTCAAAATATTTATAACTCGACCATCCTATATATATATCCTGTCTTTATTCTTAGTTAAGTAATTGAAATGTTCACCAGACATTTCAATTAAAACATTACACCGCCTCTCATTCATCTTCGCAGCATACACACGGAGGCATCGAATTTCATACCTCATTGTATCTGGGAAATTCTGGTTCACTATCTGAGATATCAGACTCTGATGGTCAGTTGTATCCTCTCTCAAGACATTAACTATTTTTATACGTGGTTTGAATAAGTTACCAATTTTAACGTCATAACCATTACCTAATTCTCGTTCCGCTGTTGATTTCAATTTTTGTAGTGAATCCTTGTTATCACAATGTATCACTAAACCATTAGTTGTTTGTTTTATTTTCGATACAGGTACCGAAATATCTGCAGGGTTAACTTTTTTTAGTAACTCGTTTTTAATATTTCTACTATCTTCTTTTCCATTTTTTGATTTGATAACAAGGGGTTCTACTACTTTTTTTTTGTTTCGAACAACTTCGGACCACACAGGTTTCGTTTCCACATTTTTGTTTTCAAATAATTCGATTAGTTTATCGGCCTTCTCAAGAATTTCGTTTGCTTTGTTTATATCGATTGTGCTGACTTTTTTTAGTTTGTCATTAACAACCGATAAGCAATTATCACAAAACCATTTTAAATTAGGTGTATCTTGTAAAAACTTTGATAACTGGTCTTTCACTCTGATACACTGTAAATGAAAATATTTCTCACATAAATCGCATTGGATATTTTTTGTATTTACTATAAAGTTGTCAGAGCACTGAGCACACACGTGTGTACCCGACGGCATCGTACTTACTACTGTCATCTTATTGATTCACAAAATAAGAGGACACGATGTGCTATGTGCCATTCCACAACAATAAAAAAATGCATCAAATGTAATGTGGCCCTCCATGAGAAATGTTTCTTCAAATAAAAAATAAATTACATTATATTTTATAAGTATTTAAAATAAACTACTCCAAACTATTTTGTTTTGTTAAATTATTTCTATGTAACCATTTTGCCCGGTGTTGCATTTATGCAACAGTCGTTATTGAAAAAAAGATACACAAAATACTCAAAATAACCATAAATTTGTTTAATTTATGTTGTTAACTCCTATAATTTTACTAGATTTATAAACAGTTACAAAAAATAGTTCTGGGCATTAATGGGTTAATTCGAGCTCGGAATCGTCCCAACGAACGCAGGTCTGTAGTGAATGATCCTCAAATAGACATCAGATCTGTCCCAAATGTAAACATAATAATACACGGTGATAGCAATTTATGCATTTAGTACACAACAAAAGGATGTTATAACTCTTTTATTACCCATCAGCTTATTGTGTATATTTGTACGATGTTTTAAATGATTTCCGAAAATAAATGACACTGGATTTCCTATTATAATGAATTCGCACAACCACAAGATTTAGACGTATCAACATTATGACCATATATTCAATACTCCTATATTGCTGGTAGTAGTCTGGGACGGTGCACACATACAAACGTCTGTCTCTATCATTTAGACCTAAAATGGTATGGGCAAATCCTAGAATGGACTGCACGTGGGTTATCTGTGAACTGCACTGGGCCACTTCCCCACAACAGTCGCTTGCGCACAAGGAATCGAGTATGAATAAGTGAGATAGGCGAATGCAGTTGCCGCCTCTCTTGATGGGCAACACTAGCAGTTACGGGCACTACTAATATAGGATTAATAGGTTAATTCAGTTCTCTGGAACTGCTGCGAAATCTAAATGGAAAATCGGATGGAAATACACGGTAAAAACCAAAAATTATATTTGAAGGATACAGCCAAAAGTCTTAAATTAAGTGATTTCATCTGTTTCATAGGTATATTATTATCCTGAATCGCCATGACTCATAAAAACAGTGGGAAAAAAACTATAAACCAAGCAATTGTTCAATTTTAATCTGCACTCAACTATTCACATCATAATGTTCAATGAAAATACTTCAATTTGATCATAATTTTCAATAGTAATAACCCAAGGACATTGGTAATAGTTAGAAAAAATTGGATAACAGATTTTGGAAGCTTGTTGCTTCTGTTATTTGTTTAATTATGATATTCTTGGTCAATATTTAAGTAGGGTTTTATTGGGTTGGCATTATTAGGACCCGTAATTTTTATAAGCTCTTGCTTTTGTACACCCCTATTGGCCAATCGACTGATCGCAGTGGATCTATTGGAGTGATTAGTATTTTTTTCTTTGGTGGTCAAGCCAATCTCCTCGGCAGACAATTTCGATCAATTTAGAATCGTATTTCTTCCAATAGGCATAACAGCATACCAGTGATCATTCGCGGCTCTCCAGTGACGATTTGTTTTTAAGAATAATCTGTCGGTTTTGGTATTTGGGCCTCTTTCTGACATCAATTTTTCAAATGATCTGACAGAACAAACATTGCAGCCATTGTTTCCGACAAAAAAATTGCTTTCAGTACGCATTCTTAAACCATCTTGGCAAGATTTGCTGATTTCAGGGTTATATACAAAAAAAGTCAGTCAAACAAGCAGCAGCTTCTCCACCTCGCCAAGCTAATTCTACCGCGGCTATGTATAAGATTTCCGTTGCAGACCTTCAAGTGTGTTTTCATTGCATATATTGCATCATATTCTGACGTGAAAAATCGCCCGATCGTTGAAAATTAAATTTGGCAAGACTGTCGCTGGTTTTGACCAGAGACCAGTGTAATGAGAACGAAGCTAGTTCTCCATCAGACGTCGAATAAGACCACGTTGTGTGAGTTTTAAAAAATTCGTGCACTTAGGCAGCCATTTTACGTGGAAAGTATATTACCTGATTAGGGAAGGAAAATACGGTGTGAGTTAGCATCTAGGGGGTCCGACCCGGCATTTTCCTGTGGAAAATCGTTCCGATGAGCAGCGAGTTCCAGGATTTTCGCAGGATTACAACCACGTGAATATTTTGTTGAACTTTCTGCTTGAGGAACTCAATATTCAGGTTTTTTTTATTTATCTTGGATTTTATGTATTTATCAGCCGATTGAGGAGTATAGTCAACCAGACCACTCGCCTGGATCAGTAGCCAGGAGAGCTGGAATATTTTTTTTGATGCGTCGACATCGAGGGATTCGATTGCTGTTCTAAAGCAGGAAAATCGTAGTAACCGTTATTTTATTTAATATTGTTATATACTTTCAACGTTTATCCATTTTTTTACCGTCGAAGTTTTACTAAATTTTTTTTATATGGTTTTTCCTATGTCATATGTATGCCCTAATTAAGCGCGGTCAACGTTTAAAACGTTAAACATTTTATTTGAATATTAAATTGTTGGCTTTAAACGCTAGGTACACCAAGGTGCATACCAGTGTGGTGCGATATTAAGGTATATTTTTCTGTCTTTCACGATTTTCAGTTATAATATCATAAGAGCATATTCGATTATTCACGGAGTCACGAGACGTTTCTCATTTTTTCAACTATTTTTCTATGGAGTTCTGCGGTAAGTTTCAAATATGGTTTCAGAGATTCAGATGATGAGTGGCCTGTTATTTTGGTAATTTCTTGCAAGTTTGCTCCTGAGTGTGACAAGATACTCACAGCAGAGGAACGATTTGCATGATTCCTAACTCTCCTTCTTTTCGTATCTATTGCGATACTTTCGGCTGTTATACGTGTCCATTTACTCAATTGATTCAAACCAACAGGGCAATTTTTGAACCATATCCCTGTTTTCTGCCAATCAATATTAGGTGTTCAGAAAAGACGATGGGTTGTGATATTTGGCGTTCTTTTGCTCAACAGTTTTTCCAAGAGACGTACTGGCCACTTATTCGCAAACTCTTTATTCGGAGCCAACCATTTAAAATCACTGGTGCGTTGTTCTACACCTTGTGATGATTGTGAGAACATTGGATTGTATTCGATACGTACCGTAGTTTGATCATAATTGTCCAATTCCTTTTTGAAATAGTCTGTTAAGCAATAGGATGCTTCATTACCACGCCATGCTAATTCCACAGCACATATTTGAAAAAAATTTTTTGCAAACCATCTGGTGTATTTTCATCAAAACTTAATATAATTTTGGTTATTTCTTTCTCGTTAAGAGGCTGCACCAGCCTTTCTTGCGTTCTCGAAAATTACATCTTTAAATGGATTTATCTCTCTTTCGATCTCTTCATGAAACTCTTTCTGTAACAGTTTAGCAGAAATATTCCAAATGGTTTTCACTGTACTTTCTTTATCTGCACGTTTCATATTGAATGCCTATTCCTTCATAATATCTGCTACTATTTCATTCGAAATATCAGCAGAAAGTTTGCCATTTCGATGTTCACAAAACACCGTAAACTGCTTCCAAACATAATTATGCGTTTTTGTAGTATTTTCTGGTGTTAAATTTTCAACTTCTTGATCAATTTCACCACTTGAAATGAAACCAAAGCACTGCATTTTGAAGAATTAACTAACATTTCATTGAGCTTGCCCGTTATTATGGAAATGATCACAATATGGCAGGAGGCGAAACACCAAAACGATTATATCACGTCGTCAAGGGGTATATTCACTTATCAATACGTCGTAACTAAGGGAAAATCAAGGATTGTATTGGTTCATTAGAACATGAGTTATATAAGAAGGATAAATGAATTTATAAAGTCGTGTGTAATATTTTTTTTATTAAATTCAGCCAAGTGCTTTCGACATTACGTCATCATCAGGGCTTTCGTCAGTCGGTCCAGAGACGTATTAAAATATTGTAAACAAATTACAAACATTTACACATATATCAAACTAAAAACAACCAACTAGTTGGTCGACATGGTTTGTGTAGTGTCGTTTTTAATTTGATATATGTGTAAATGTTTGTAATTTGTTGTTTGTTTACAATTTTAATACGTCTCTGGACCGATTGACGAAAGCTCTGATGATGACGTGATGTCGAAAGCGCTTGGCTGAATTTAATAAAAAATATTACACACGTCTTTGCAAATTCATTTATCCTTGTTAAAACAAGAGTGTGTACACTCCATATTTTGATTTTTAGATTTTATTTTTATTTTTATGAGTTATATAATCATTTATATATGTAATGGCATTTATAAATGTCTAAACTCCTATAGTTTGCGGTAGTGTGAACCCAATTTATTGAATCAAATGTAGTTTTGGTGTAAGAGTTTCACCGAATTTGAAAAATTGTGCATGAACCATTTGTTCGTTTCCTGTAATTGAACTGTAATTTTAGACATCTGTGTAGATTGGGGCCTTCAGCTCTACTCAGGTATCGTAGAACCTGCTGGTTGGATTTACAAATTGTATTTTGGAGTTTTTAGTCTTATTTCAGAATGAAATAGGGCTATTGTAGAGAGTAGCATGACGCGACTTCGGAAAAATTTCAATGCAAATTTCATTTTGGTGTTCCTAGATGCCAAAATCACCCTCTGTTCCAAAGGTTATATATATATATATATATATATATATATATATATATATATATATATATATATATATATGGAAACAAATATTAGTGGGGGATTTGGCATCTGAGACAAAGAATACTCTGTTTAATTAGTCCGAGCTTTAGAAAATGTTTATTTCCATCCTCAGGGACACTACAATTGATAAAAATAGTCAAAATTTAAAATCAAACAATAAAATTAACACTTACATTAAGTGAGGTTATTTGTCATTGAGTTGGTGTAAATGTGAAAACAACATCAATGTGCTTTTTCTTTCCTTGAAAAATGGTTCTTACTAATTACACTGTACAAAATTGCATGTTAAAATTATCATAGTATCTAGAATTTCTCTAATATATACAATTTTTTGTGATTAAAACAGATCAGCTACCACGTGAAACTTAATAAAATTTTAAGGTTAGGAAACTGTCACTAAAGAATTCTTCTCTTCCATTGACGCCTTGATTGAGACTTATACATTTGGTTATCTAGTTATATAAATCAATGAAAGGAGGCCGCTTGAGTGAAGTTCTCTCAAAACAATACTGTTTATAAATTTATGTTATTAAAGTATGTGACAGTTGTGTATTGAAATTGATTGTTAACAGGTATGAATAAATAGAACTAAGGTTATCAATATCTGTACGTTTGTTCATAATGTTAGGTGTCTGCGAAATATATGTCATTTCCAAGAACGTTCTCTTGGTATTATTAGTTTCGGTGGCTAAACGAGAATTGTCATAATCCATTACATGACCCTCACTGCGCACATGTTCGCCAAAGCACATCTGTCAGGGTGCAGTCTACTATCACTCTTATGAGATGTTATACGGTCTTTTACTGGTCTCGAGGTCTGGCCAATGTATACCTTATCACAATTTGTACAAGGGATGGAGTAAACTACATCTGACATCTGCGCCCTAGGGACTCTATCTTTAAGTACTGAGAAAATAGAATACACCGTCAGGACACTTCTGTTCGCAATGACAATGCCAGGTACTATTTCAAAAATCTTCTTCAACTTGGGTGTTATTTCCTCTATATATGGCAAAGAAACATATTTTTTTAATGACTGATGGTTTGCTGAGCCCGTCACCTCCGTGGGAGAAATATGAGTTTCTAACGCTGAGTTATTATGATAAATTAATTGGTTCAGTAATGCATACGGGTAGGAATTGCTCAGAAACATACCAAACAGAATTTTATAGTTTTTTTGGTGAAAGGAGGGGTCAGGGGGGTAAAATTCTGTTTGGTATGTTTCTGAGCAATTCCTACCCGTATGCATTACTGAACCAATTAATTTATCATAATAACTCAGCGTTCGAAACTCATATTTCTCCCACGGAGGTGACGGGCTCAGCAAACCATCGGTCATTAAAAAAATATGTTTCTTTGCCATATATAGAGGAAATAACACCCAAGTTGAAGAAGATTTTTGAAATAGTACCTGGCATTGTCATTGCGAACAGAAGTGTCCTGACGGTGTATTCTATTTTCTCAGTACTTAAAGATAGAGTCCCTAGGGCGCAGATGTCAGATGTAGTTTACTCCATCCCTTGTACAAATTGTGATAAGGTATACATTGGCCAGACCTCGAGACCAGTAAAAGACCGTATAACATCTCATAAGAGTGATAGTAGACTGCACCCTGACAGATGTGCTTTGACGAACATGTGCGCAGTGAGGGTCATGTAATGGATTATGACAATTCTCGTATTTTAGCCACCGAAACTAATAATACCAAGAGAACGTTCTTGGAAATGACATATATTTCGCAGACACCTAACATTATGAACAAACGTACAGATATTGGTAACCTTAGTTCTATTTATTCATACCTGTTAACAATCAATTTCAATACACAACTGTCACATACTTTAATAACATAAATTTATAAACAGTATTGTTTTGAGAGAACTTCACTCAAGCGGCCTCCTTTCATTGATTTATATAACTAGATAACCAAATGTATAAGTCTCAATCAAGGCGTCAATGGAAGAGAAGAATTCTTTAGTGACAGTTTCCTAACCTTAAAATTTTATTAAGTTTCACGTGGTAGCTGATCTGTTTTAATCACAAAAAATTGTATATATTAGAGAAATTCTAGATACTATGATAATTTTAACATGCAATTTTGTACAGTGTAATTAGTAAGAACCATTTTTCAAGGAAAGAAAAAGCACATTGATGTTGTTTTCACATTTACACCAACTCAATGACAAATAACCTCACTTAATGTAAGTGTTAATGTTATTGTTTGATTTTAAATTTTGACTATTTTTATCAATTGTAGTGTCCCTGAGGATGGAAATAAACATTTTCGAAAGCTCGGACTAATTAAATAGAGTATTCTTTGTCTCAGATGCCAAATCCCCCACTAATATTTGTTTCTAACTAGTTATTGGCAAAATAACTACTAACTACTTTCTATATATATATATATATATATATATATATATATATATATATATATATATATATGTATGTGTTATAACGGAATTTGTAAGAACGATAGAGGGCGTATTTTTTGACGGATCCAAACCAAACTCGCTACTAAAATCGGTTAGGACAAAATCTTGGACAAGTTCGTTAATGAGCCAAATCGGCCCAGTGAAAACAAAATCGCGGCCTGTCAAAATTGAAAAAAATCGTATTTCCTTTGTTTTTCATTTGACGCAAAAAAGTTACTAAGCTTTTTCATAGACCTTATCACGTTCTACAACTTTTGTATTCAACATTTTTCTCTAAATCGTACATTAAAACATTTATTTAAGAAAATTCACAAATTATAGTGAAATTTGTAAGCACGATAGAGGGCGTATTTTTTGACGGATCGAAACCAAACTCGCTACAAAATCGGTTAGGCGAAAATCTTCGACGAGTTCGTTAATGAGCCAAATCAGCCCAGTAAAAACAAAATGGCGGCCTGTCAAAGTTGAAAAAAAATCGTATTTCCTTTGTTTTTCATTTGACGCAAAAAAGTTACTGAGCTTTTTCGTAGACCTTAACACGTTCTACAACTTTTGTATTCAACATTTTTCTCTAAATCGTACATTATAACATTTATTTAAGAAAATTCACAAATTATAACGGAATTTGTAAGCACGATAGAGGGCGTATTTTTTGACGGATCGAAACCAAACCCGCTACAAAAATCGGTCAGGCCAAAATCTTGAACGAGTTCGTTAATGAGCCAAATCGGCCCAGTAAAAACAAAATGGCGGCCATTCAAATTTGAAAAAAAATCGTATTTCTTTGATTTTTCATTTGACGCAAAAAAGTTACTGAGCTTTTTCATAGACCTTAACACGTTATACAACTTTTGTATTTAACATTTTTCTCTAAATCGTACATTAAAACATTTATTTGAGAAAATTCACAAATTTACCATAAATTTTTTTTATTTTTTTGTTTTTGATTTGATGACAGAATGTTTCTTTGGTTTTTTGTACATCTCAAAACATTCTATTACTTTTGTATGTATTTTTTTATTTTGGGTTTTATGCAAACATGTTACTGAATTAAGCCTGTCCAATTGTTCCTGTGTCATTGGGATTTTTTTACTTGTAGCTGCTAATTTAGCGTACGAAGTTTTTATGTAGATTTCGGCCTTCAGCCTAACTACATACTGAAGCTACAGCCTTCAGCCTAGCTCAGGTATTAATTTCATTATATTTTTGTTGTTGTAAACTTGTATCTCATATTTTGAAAATAGACATAAGGTCCAAGAAAATATTAAACATCAATCAGGGGTTATTTGCTGACTTTCATTTTTAATATTATCTTTCCTAAAACCTCTTCAGAGTGTACGATTATGGCTGTTAACACACTGAGGAGTTGTAGGCTAACTTGAGAAGTCTTGGGTGCTTGCCAAAACTTCTCTGACGCCCTTTTAGTAAACATTTAAGTTTTGAAGAATTCACCCCTTCTTCGACTCAAAGCTAGTCGACTGGCGAGCACGGGTTGTACTACAGGAGACAACCCGCATATCTATAAGCAGCACTGAGAGGTTGAGTTTTCCTCATTATAATATTGGTTATTTCTGTTGAACTTGATGCTGCCGAACTTTATTTTCTTTTACAGGGATCCGATTGCAGTTTCCGTCGTATATAATCGCGGAAAGTTGCTCCTGTTAAAATACAGCTCTCTTGAATGGGTCAATAATAACTGTAATTTCTTTGGGTTCGACATAGTTTCGACCGTAGCTTCCTTATACTCTGTACCATCTTTTCTTCTCATGTTCACAGCTCAATATTTTAAAATCGACGCCAATTCTTCTACTATTGGAATTCCATCTAATTGATTCTTTCTATGATTACAAAAGTCCATAAAGGCTTTCAACACAAACTTTTTACTGTAAACAGTATTTCTTGGTATATTTGCTTCTATAATTTCATCAATATTCTCATCAGTATTATGACATATATTGAAATATCAAATAATTGAGGCGTGAAAATTGACATAGATCAAAATGTATCCGTAGCAACGTAATAGAGTGTTCGGATGGGTTGTGTTAAATCAAACGACTTCATATTAACTGATTTCATTGGATTTCCACTAGAGTAAAAAATTTTCATTCAAATTTTGTTTATAGAGCTGTGATGATTACAAAAGACCAGAATCAAAATCTTGGGGAAATGGAAGAGACTGGAATTTTCCCAAGCCACGTGAAGGTGGATGGATACGAATTTGGCCATTTTCATCGGAAACTCCCTATAAAAATAGTACTGGTAGCAATAACGGACAAATAAAAAATATGGTCAATAAAGTGAGTATTTCAATAAAAACTAAGTAATTTTGACGTAAATCGAATAATGTTTCAACAAAATGATTTTATGATAGCAAATTTCCTTTTCCTCTTATACTGAGGCTGGGGTTAGATTGTCTGAACTAACAATATTGAAAGGTACATCCGTTAAAACCGTTGTTAAAAATATTGTTATTTAGAAAGCGTTTAAGTTTTTTACTGGTAATGTTTGAATTATAGGTATTTAGAATATTTCTAGAAATATTAATAGATGAGGCTTTTACTTGATGAAAATCCATACTGAACGATTAAATAAAACAATATAATTTGTTTTAAACTTCATTTATTGGAACAAATGTTGAATTTAAACTGGTTGACGCCTTTGACTAACACAGTAGCTTTCTCAAAACGAATGAAGGTGAAATTTACAATTGTTTTAATATATTCAGTGCATAAATACAGGATTCTATTTACTAATGGTAACAAAGGTATTGAAAGAAATTACCTAGAAATTCATTCATTACAAAAATTCCTAAGCTATCTTCTAGGTAAAAAGCTTTAATAAAGGAGAGTGATTGATATCTATGTGGTCGTTAAGAAGATTACCTGAATATTTATTTTTGTTAATCTCAATGGCCTCTAATGAATTTAACCTGAAGGATTTACTGACTACATGGAGAATTTCAAAATTTGGGTCGAAAATGTGTTGGTTCTATAATAAATGATTTGAATAGTTAGAATCTAATTTTTTGTTGTCATAACTACTACGTTTGTGTTCCAAAATTCTAGTTTTAAAAGTTATACCGATATAAATTTTGTCACAGTTGTCATTACCACATTTTAATTTATAAACTCCTGATTTGTTTAATTTTGGAGATTTAGATTTATTATTTTTCAAGAGTTTGGATGAATTTTAATCAGTTTTAAATGAAATATTCATGTCTAAAGTTTCTAAAAATGATTCAATTTTTGAGGATGGTGTTCCAAAGTATGTTAAGCTTTTAAATGGTTTATTATTATTTTTTATCAGAAAGAAATACTTGTCTGTTTTTATATATTTTTATTTATGATATTGTCAATTAAATTTGGATCGTAATTATTATTAACTGCTATTTGCTTTATGATATTTAATTCTTTGTTATAATTATTAATATTTATTAGGACTGTTAGTAGTCTGTGTATCATACTATTGAAAGCTGCTAGTTTATGACTGAATGGGTGGACCGAACTATTATGAATTGTAATATCTGTATGTGATGGTTTATGAAATATAGAAAAAACATGTTTATTATTCATATTTGAAATTGTAAGGTCTAAAAAGTTCATATACTTAGTTTGTTCAAGCTCTACGGTAAATTTGATATTATTGTGAATTGAGTAATGAGTAATGATGCTCTCTAATTGTCTATTTGTACCGATGAATGATTTTTTCTATATTATCAATGAAAATTTCTACTAGGTGGGGGGCTGAGGGAGTTACCCATAATCACACCGTCTTTACTGCTATAAACCTCTCCATTGAAATGAAAATAATTTTGATTCAAACTCACTTTTAATAAAGCAATGATATCAGAGTGAATTAAAGGATTAACATGTATGTGAGCAAGTTATCAACAAGAGTTATAGTTTCTTTAGAAGGTGATTTGTTACATCGAACGATATGAACTTAGAAGTATGGGCTAGTATTATACCTTGAATATTATTAATTAATTCCGTTGAGTTTTTAACTGAAAATCGAGGTTTGAATGAACAATATTTAGAAATAACATCTATGAGAATCTTTGAAATTTTGATTGAAGGTTCTGTGAAATAAGAAACAACTGGTCTGATTGGGTACCCCTCTCTATGGACTTTAATTAATGAATAAAGTTCAGGGTGTTGCGGATTGGGTAAAAATAAATTATATTTCTCTTTATCGCTAATTATTGATTTAGCGTTATCTACTGCTAATTTTATTTCTTTCTGAAATTCATTAGTTGGGTCTTTTTTGAGGGGCTCAACCCACATGTTCATTTGATAACTTTAACAAACTAGGTATAGAAACAGAAATTAGTTTGTATAATTTTCCAAATAATTCTAATCTAAAACATAAAGCTTCAGAAATTATTAAAAAATAATTTGCCGAGTTTAACAAACCCAACTTTGAATTACCAGTCGCCAAATCAATTCAACAAAAATCAAAGTCATTTTCACCAAAGCTGGAATACGGTAATAGCATTGCCTAAAGAAGATTATATATTAAAACCCAACAATTTTATTCAGGTAAGCAATTTTGAGACCCTTAAAAAAGACCCAACTAATGAATTTCAGAAAGAAATAAAATTAGCAGTAGATAACGCTGAATCAATCATTACCGAAATATATAAATTATTTTTCCCCAATCCGCAACACCCTGAACTTTATTCATTAATTAAACTCCATAGAGAGGGGCACCCAATCAGACCAGTTGTTTCTTGTTTCACAGCACCTTCATTCAAAATTTCAAAGATTCTCATAGATGTCATTTCTAAATATTGTTCATTCAAACCTCGATTTTCAGTTAAAAACTCAACGGAATTAATTAATAATATTCAAGGTAAAATTCTACTACATAATTCTAAATTCATATCGTTCGATGTGACAAATATATTTCCCAGTATACCTCCTAAAGAAACTATAACTCTTGTTGATAACTTGCTCACATACAATAATGTTAATCCCATAATTCACTCTGATATCATTACTTTATTAAAAGTGTGTTTTAATCGAAATTATTTTCATTTCAATGGAGATATTTATAGCAGTAAAGACGGTTTGATTATGGGTAGCCCCCTTAGCCCCCTACTAGCAGAAATTTTCATGGATAACATAGAAAAAATAATTCATGAACACCCCCTTAGTAAAAAATTTATGTACTGGCACCGATATGTGGACGACATTTTAGCTAGCTTCATCGGTACAAATAGACAATTAGAGAGCTTTCTTACATAAACTCGATTCACAATAATATCAAATTTACCGTAGAGCTTGAACAAAATAAGTCTATAAACTTTTTAGACCTTACAATTTCAAATATAAATAATAAACATGATTTTTCTATATTTCATGAACCATCACATACAGATATTACAATTCATAATAGTTCGGTCCAACCATTCAGTCATAAACTAGCAGCTTTCAATAGTATGATACACAGACTCTTAACAGTCCCTTTTAATATTAATAATTATAACAAAGAATTGAATATCATAAAACAAATAGCAGTTAATAATAATTACGATCCAAATTTAATTGACAATATCATAAATAAAAAGATAAAAAAACTGACTTTAGAACAAGTATTCTCTTCTGATAAAAATAATAATAAACAATTTGAAGCTTAACATACTTTGGAACGCCATCCTTAAAAATTAAATCATTTTTAGAAACTTTAGACATGAATATTTCCTTTAAAATTGATAACAATTTATAAATTTCATTGAAAATAATAAATCTAAATCTTGAAAATTAAACAAATCAGGACTTTATAAATTAAAATATGGTAATGACAACTGTGATAGAACCTTTAGAAATATTAAAACTAGAATTTCGGAACACAGACGTAGTAGCTATGACAACAAAAAATTAGATTCTAACTATTCATATCATTTATTAGAAAACCAACACATTTTCGACCCAAATTTTGAAATTCTCCATGTAGTCGGTAAATCCTTTAGTTTAAATTTATTAGAGGCCATTGAGATTAACAAAAATAAATATTCAAGTAATCTTCTTAACGACCAACTAGATATCAATCACTCTCCTTTATTAAACCTTTTTACCTAGAAGATAACTTAGGTCGCAATAAAGACATGCTGCATCACCTTCCATGTTTCCTTCGTCTTCCTCAGATGAGTCACTCTCTATAGTTTTGTTTTTCTTCTGTTGATTATTATTAAGGCGAATCTGACGTTTAACAATTTGGCGAGGAGTTTCAGATTTCCGTTTCTTTACCAAATGTTTTACTTTTTCGGAACTTTTTCTTTCAACTACCGGCTTTTCCTTGCTCAAATTATTTTCTTTCATTTTTCTTATATCTCGTTTTTGTTGCTTCTCTTCTTTATGCTTCAATTCTTCCTCTAATTCCTTCTTGTATGGTGACTCTGTCATAACAGTACATTTTCCTTTCTTCCAATCTCTTCGTTTTATCGTCTGTTTTTCATTTTCAATGTGCGGAATGGCAACAAGATCCTTTGGCGAGGATACCTAAAATAAAGTGGATGATGATGCACCAAAATTTAATAAGTTTTCCAAAACTGACGGTGTTAGTGGTAGTCGCTTTTCTGTTGATGCTTCTGTTGTATGGATGACATTGGGAGTTAAAGGTGGTGTTTTTACGGATTGATCTGACAAATTATCATGTGCTTCAGGGTGCAAATTTTCATCAATATTTTTTGTTGCTGCAGATAATTCTATTGTTGGTTGTCTAGGTATTTCAGACTCTAAAACATTCATATTTTCAGCTGTTTGATGGGGTCTGTTCGTAGTTTTGGATGGTGCAAAATCAATATCTGTGGAATTTATTAGAGTTGAATGGGAAAATTCCCGATTTTTCAAAGGAAGTTACAGCCGTTAACATAGACGCTGCTCGTATAAACGCCGTTCCAAATAACTTAGATATTTTATACTGGGTCACAACTCTCCCTGGATGATTCTCAAGCCAATTACTCACCTCCTGATCATAATAGACACTTAATGGTTTCATGAAACATATGTCAAGGGGATGAAGTCGGTGTGTGCAATGGGAAGGAAAACACAATATAACCACCCCATTATTTCTTGCATAGTCAATTACTTCAATATTTTTCTATATGAGTAGAATGTCCATTTAATAAGAGTAGCACAGGACGATCCTTTGTTGCACCAGAAATTTCTGTGAAGCGTGTAAACCAATTGAAAAAAATTTCAGTTGCATACAGCCACTAGGATGACATTCTGCTGTCGCAGCAGGAGGAGCATCATTTAAAAACTCTGGATCTCTCCTTACTCTGGGAAAAATGAATAACGGTGGTATATAAGCTCCTGCTGCATTGCAACAAATTTCCACAGTGACGGTTTCACCTTTATCTGCCGATGTGAGGGATCCAATTTGTTTCCTACCTTTTGTTGCCAATATCTTAGATTTGGTTTTAGGCACAACTATAACACTTGTCTCGTCATAGTTGTATATTCTATCATCGGAAAGTTATAGTTATCAAAAAGTTCTTCAAGTAAATCGTAAAATCCATCCACAGCCACTTTATTGAAACATATCGCTCTTGCAGCGGAAATAGCTTCAGGTTTCCTAATTGACAAGTCGTCTTAAAAAAGCTGCCATCCAATCTTTACCAGCTTTATTTTTACTTTTATCAAAATTGTGTTGTTTTTTATTTTTTTCCGCAAGCTGGAAAGCTAACCGTCTTAGCTCAACACAGGTTAATCCGAATAATCTCCATTCCATTAATTTCATGTAGTCAACAAGTTCTCGCTCTTCTTGATGTGTGAAAACGCATTTATCTGGACCTAGATTCGGTCTCATAATTTGAGTAGTATTTAATCTCGCTTGTTTTGTTTTACGGTCTAATGTTGATTTTGGTACATTAAAATGTGTAGATGCTGTCCTGTATCCCATTTGACCAGAGATTACAGCCTCTTCTGCTTGTACCATGCTCTCTTCACTCCATTTTACCCGTTCTGATACACATTTATAAGTACGCACCATTTTCTGGAATAAAAACAATTCGTCTGCTTTAATATTACTATTATTTTTTTGCGGGGCAAGATGGGATCCTGTCCCTTCTTGCCCCTTCCAAAATACCTCATCTTGCCCCACAGGAAATGACGAGGTTAAACAAGATTCCCATATTTTAATTATTATTGAAATTTAAATGTATGATGTCCTCAACAACAGTAATTAAACTACCATCAAACCCAGTAAAATACTTTTGCATAAATACTTACATAAAACTCTCAGCAGATACACAAACATAACACATTTATTTAACACACATGCGAATTTGTTAAACTCTAACTTTCAACTAAAATCTGTGAACTTCGTTTACAGTTATAGAAATTTTCGTTACAGAGAGGTTCCCATCTCACCCCGCGTCTTCATCTTGCCCCGCTCTCCCCTATTTGCAACTAATAACGCCACTCCACGATTTCAAAAAAAAAAAATTAAAAAAATATTGAAATTTGAACTCTTGTAGTAGATTGTGGTAGGCTACAGCCAATGGCAAACAAAGAAATTTTGCGCTGTTGTCACGAGGGAAAACTATAAGTAGACTAGTTATCTTTTTTCTTTAACATCCGTTAAAGAGAAACGCAAAGTACTCCCAGAACGTACTCTTTCAAATAATGTTCTTCTGATCGTGTGCTTCTTATTACAAAAGGTAACTGTCGCGTATCCAAAGAAATTTGGAAATATATATTTTAAACTGCAGTGATGATGTTTTCAAAATAGAAAATATAATGTGAAAAGTATGTTTAATGAAAATCACATATTCTCCATCTAGGTTGAGTTGTTTGGAAAACATGTGATGTAACACACATACACAAATTGCGTTACCACAGAATTCCGAACTCGATTAGTACCGGATCGCTTATTCTTCTTCTGTTTAGGGGAGTTCGAGTGTACTGAGACACAATGTCCACATCCACATGAGGAGGATTTGTCTAATTAGCTTTGGTGAAACCTGGATCCATTTTAAAGATGTCTTTTAGAAGACAATCAAACTGAAGCACGTTTTCTACTATAAAATAATATAACTCAAACAACTAAAAATTCGGCGAGGATGATATCTGTTTGAGGTTGGTTCTGGATATTGATGTCAATTGTCAAACTCTTCTAGTCGACTTTCGCTTTGTCCTATTCGTTATCATAGAAAAATATGTTATTCTCAATCCTTCTGATATGATTTCACTTGTTAATTCATACTAATGAAACTAGCCCATTGCAATAGATACAAAAATCAATCTGAGAAATTGATACAAAAGTTTCTAAATTTAAAAGTTGAAATACCTTACGATATTTTGTATCTATTATCTACAAATAAAAAAATATATTCGACTGCCTTATGAGCTTTGTTACTGAGACAAACATTAAATTGTAGTCATTAGATAATCTTTTATTTCTAAATGTCTATCCTACAATATTATTTACCTTACTTACCGTGGTCTACCTTGTATTTGTTGTTTTAAAAAATGCCCTGGGAAAATTTTTTTGTGATATTCTTGTTAGGTATAATAGGCGTCAAAACATTGTCACACTTAATTTTAAAATTGTCTGCTAGTTTACATATTCGGATCAATTTTACATGATCATTCAAACATTTTACCTACTTATTCTCTGGCTGCATGCGCTATGCCTTAAAGCCAAGGAAAAACAAATGTCGTTTCAGTCCGAGAGAGATTTTGTCGCTGAAATTTTAGCGTCTCTCAGAATTGAGTAAATGGAAACAATAATGTATTCTGCATTCGCCGTAATAAAATTCAAAACTGAAAAAATTATATCTCATAAATATACATATTCTCTGTTTCAGGTTATAAAGTTCACGAAAAAAGCCAAAGAATTAGCCAAAAAGCATTCTGTGGCTTCTGAATGTCAGCTTAGTGAATATCTACAAGCAGATATGGAAATGACCGGAGATATATGGATTCCTCCTGTTTAGAAATTCTATTTATTATTAAGTTCCTTCTGATACGTGTACCAAAATCAACTAACCTTACGCAATAAAATGCTTAATCATGAGCAAAAGCTGATATACCATGGATTTTCTGAAAATTTTTCGAACTCTTTAGTGAAATGATAATTTTGTATAAATATTCATAGTCGGCGTAGCGCAATTGTGTCAAGGCATTTTTCGAGGAAATGCATTACTATATCTCGCTTTTGCCAGTGGTGGTACAAAAAATATGTTTCTCTTATTAGAATTATGTCAAGTGGATCTAATCTGCATCAAATAATGTGCAATAACAAATTTAGAAGAATATAAAAGTACGAAAACGGTTACATATTTCTACTTAAAAAACACTGATAGTTACAAAACCTTCCGTATAAGGTGGAAGATGTTTTCGATGAAAACTAAAGTGATGCTCCTCCAATTTTTCTTGGTAGTAGTCAATAATTTTCCATTATAGAGACGCCATGGGCTGCCATAACTCATCATGGTCAAAATTGGTTGTTATACCTTTTGCCGGTAATGGCAAATCATTTGTTGCTAATCTCTACTCTATATGAATGTGAAAATCACAGTGTAAGAAATAATATCCATATAAATGAGTTTACTGAACTAGTTCCTTGAATTTAGTAAGATCAATTCGTCAGGAAAATCTTCCATGATATATTGCTTGACTAATGATTGCATAAATTCTTTTTATCATATTTCAAGACCCGTGAGTCTTACACGTGCTCAGCTAATGGAAACTGCCCAGTGGTAACCAACGTATATTTCTCCTCAAATTTCGAGTTAATTGGAGAATAACTCGCCTTTTATTATTAAGAGTTTGGAAACTCATTCGCAAATTCTCCTCGCTTGAGCATATTTCTTGAAATTTAATACAAGCTGTTCTCTGGGCCATTGAAAATGATCTGGGGTTTTCATGGAAGTTTAAAAGGATTTTGTATGTATATATTTCACAACAGTATTTTCTTGGTTCCTAATAGAGACTTCTCTCCTATATCAGCACGTCAGTATTTTTCACGTGAAAAATGCAACTCTCCCTCACTTTCCAATCAATGGTCATATCACTTGAAGTCAAATGATGTCCGAATTATTTTTAATATTCAATTTGTGAGGCTTGGCTGGAGACTGGGGCATTTTTATAATACATTGTTTCTACTCCCATGCTTTGATTATGCTATTATATGTGCAGTGCTTGTACTCACGTATAAAGGAAAACAAAATGGATTCATAGCAGTTATGGACAATAGTAATTAAATGACTGCAGCATGATAGTCGCTATCGCGTGACAGTTTACGTTGGCTGCATTGAATTTACCAAAAAATTACTAAGTTGGTGACACTTAATAAGTCAAAATCATTGACACTATTGTCAGGTTTGAAGAAGATCAGCTTATAATATACACTTTAAACAGTACATTTCTTTCTAAAGAACATTGTCTAGGAATAATATATTAAAATAATGATCTGACCTACGATCGAACTGGAATTTTATGCTATCAAAAATTCTATAAACTCTTCATATTAACATGTACTAAGAAATTTACCTCCATTTTCTCTTATTATTACTGTACTGTATAAAAAATATAGTTGAAACATAAGTGTTCATTGTTACATGGTGGCAGCGGTGACAAATTAAATAAAGATAACGTTTCGGAAAGTGCACATATAGTTCTACCAGGTAAATTCAATATCTCAACTCCGGTTGAATGGCCCATGTGGAAGAGAAGATTTATGAGGTATATGGCCGTATCGAAGCAAAATTATAGACATGAGGAAGAGAAAATTATTATTCTTCTTTATATCATGGAAACAGAAGTGAACACGTTATTAAGTAGTGGCCGATAGTGTCTAGCAAGTTCGAATACATTCTCATGGAATTTTATAAGTATTTCCATGGTGGTAACTTTTGACTCAATTTGACCTGCGCATACGTCAATCATGAGGCGGCCGTCAGCAACCTTGTACTGCGTGCGCATCCACCTTGCTGATGACGTCACTCCTTCTCAGTCAGTTGATAATGTGTATAATGGTGTAAAGTAAGTCAAAATAAAAAACAATTGAATAAACAAACATTTTATTACAAAATACAAATTGGAAAAGAATAATAAATCAAAATAATGACTAATATATCAATAATTTTTATTCTAATAATGTATACATTTTTAAGGAGAGAATATTCAAATGGCAGGCATCGACATCCATATAAGCATCAATAGAATAGTGGCCCCATGGTAAGGTTCCATCGGAACCAGGAACAATGAATCGTTTGTCATCCTCAGGGCATAACGCTACTTTATCCTGAACAATTGAATGGACTAGATGTTTATCCGCGGGAATTAGATTTTGGGAAACCGTTTTCCGTGTGAAAGTGTCAAGGCATTCTTTATAACC
Organism: Galeruca laticollis; assembly: GCA_963921935.1. NCBI lineage: Eukaryota > Metazoa > Arthropoda > Insecta > Coleoptera > Chrysomelidae > Galeruca > Galeruca laticollis. The sequence continues at coordinate 34,188,133 of OY998185.1, forward strand.
TTCAAATGTGATTATGGTCTTCACAACTGACGATTCTACTCCTTTTTCTTTCTTAGTTATTCCAACGTTTCGAATAAGGCAGTCCATTTCTTCTTTGTCATAACCATCATTCGCAAGACGTTTTCGTTTTTCTGCTAGACGATCTTCAGAGGTTAGTAACCGCGTTGCATAAAATTTAGACCGTAACCCAATATAATCGATCATTATGATACCATCCTTCATCATACCAAGAACATCCTCAATAACTTGAGGAATTCCATAAACGTTATCAAGAGGATAGTCTGAGGTGTCGAAATATTTATAACAATCATTCTTTATTACTTCACAAGGATCTTGATCTCGAATCTCATATATATAACACTATCGGTATCAGTATACAGCACAGTACTTTTTTCACTAAAACGGTTAGCCATGTACTCATACTGAAAATCATAGATCGTAGTTTTAGCCAGATCTAAAGTTGCTATTCCTACATATATTGGTTCATTCAACCATATTTACAGCCTCCGTAATTCGATGGCAATTAGGTTTTCACTGAAAATCGTACTATTTTAAAACTATGTACGATTCATATAGGTAAGAAAGGAGGGTTGAGTCGCTTTCTGCTACCATGTTTCGGCTACCATTCCAAGGTCCACATCAAATAGCTTCATCTCCACTAAAAAATAGTTTTGGTGTAGGAGAAGTAACAATATTTAAAAAAATTATTTTTAATTACATGCACAGAAAACAGCTCTATATTTGTGCTTTCTTTCCGTGATTTTTATCTTTTCTAATTTAACATTAAATTCGTAGTTGAAATCTATATTTGACTTTTTTATTTCCATTTCTAATCGATAATTCTAAACATACAAGCCATCTAGATTACGGAACTGCAAAACATAATGAATCTTATCTATGTAATCATTTTGTTTGATACCACACACGACTAATTCTGGCCCTTCTTCCAGCTCTTCTAGCCGACGACACTTTCTTGGAAAAACTTTGCCTTTTATTCCTTTCATGCCACGAGTGTATTCTTGCTCTACTTCATATTGGTTGTAAGGGAAATTTTATGGGTTATTCCAAGAATCTGTTAGTAGTTTAAGATGTTCTATGTTCGCAAATGAATAATTATAACTGGTAATTGACAATTGTTTAGAACTTTCAATAATTTTTATAATATTGTGGAATTAGCTAGAAACAGTGAGTTTAATTTAAAAAACTAATATAAATTTTATGTTAAATTAGACAAGATAAAAAGCATGGCAAGTAAGCACAAAGAAATAGTTGTTTCTGTGCATGTAATTAAAAATAAAAGATTTAAAACAATGTTTTTTTTAATTTGTTACTTCCCCTCCACCAAAACTAGTTTTTAGTGGAGATGAAGCTATTTGATGTGACCTTGAAATGGTAGCAGAAAAGCGATCCAACCCTCTTTTCTTATCTATATGAATCGTACATAGCTAAGCCTGAGTTTAAAAATAGTACGATTTTCAGTGATAACATAATTGCCATCGAATTGCGGAAGCTGCAAATATGGTTAAATAAACCAATATATGTAAGAATGGCAATTTTAGATCTGGCTGAAACTAAGATCTATTATTTTCACTATGAGCATATGGCTAACCATTTTCGTGAATAATGTACTGTACTGTATACTGATACCGATAGCCTTATATATGAGATTCGAGATCAAGATCCCTTTGAAGTAATGAAGATTGATTGTTATAAATATTTCGACACCTCAGACTATCCTCTTGATAACGTTTACGGAATTCCTCAAGTTAATAAGAAGGTTCTTGGTATGATTAAGGATAAGAACAATGGTATGATAATGACCGATTATATTGGGTTACGGTCTAAATTGTATGCAACGCGGTTACTAACCTCTGAAGATGGTCTAGCGGAAAAACGAAAACGTCTTGACTCCTTCACACAGAAAACAGTTTCTCAAAATCTAATTGGCGCGGATAAACATCTATTTCATTCAATTGTTCAGGATAAAGTAGTGTTAAGTCCTGAGGATGACAAAAGATTTATTGTTCCAGGTTCCGATGAAACCTTACCATGTGGCTACTATTCTATTAATGCTTATATGGATGTCGATGCCTGCCATTTAAATATTCTATCTCCTTACAAATTTATATATTATAAGAATAAAAATTATTGATATGTTAGTTATTATTCTGATTCATTATACTTTTCCATTTTATATTGTATAATAAAATGTTCGTATATTCAATTGGTTTTTATTTTGACTTACTCTACCCCATTATACTTACACATTATCAACTGACTGAGAAGGGGTAACGTCATCAGCAAGGTGTATGCGTACGCGATATGAGATTGCTGACGGCCGCCTCATGATTGACGCATACGCAGATTGAAATTTGTCAAAAATTACCACGATGGACCTTGGCGATTACCCATGTTATTTATTTTACATAAGAAATGGTACAGAATCAGTGCTGTTCCTTTACTGTCAAGAAGCTCTTTTAAGAGCCGAACCTCACAATCAAAGTGATATCATGGCAGTCAAGAAACTATAATTACTACTTTTAGATCTTGAACAAAACATCAGAGAATCATAATAACGAAGGCAAATACTATTTTTGTGGAAAAGTGAAACATCCTAGGGAACAATGCCCAGCAAAAAATTCAAGATGTTCAAACTGCAAAAAGATGAAATACTGGAATATGGTACGAAAAGCAGCAAAATCAGTGAAAATATTGCAGGGTAGAGAAGATTATGGAGAGACTAATAATTTTTGTAGGTAGAGTTAGATTATTTGACTATAGGATCTACAACAATAAATCGAGATATATGTAAGATAAATAATTAGCTACGAGCCAATAACAAAGAGAGGAAAGAAAATATATTAGTAAATGGTCTTTGAGTCTCTTTTATGTTAGGTATTGGTAGTGAAGCAAATATTTTGCTTAAATACCTGATCTAATAAATTAAATAACCGACCTGACCTGACAATAGTCCACATGATCTAGCTTTTAATAAGTTAAAAGATTTAATAACAAAGACTCCTAACATACTTTGATCCAAATTTACATATTTCCCAAATTTAATCCAGCTTGTGGTGCTGTAATTATATGCGTTAATAATGGGGTTTTGTCTACTGTGGGGAAATTTTAAGTTAATAAGGACGGTATCATGGTCGGAATTTAAATCAGGTTTTTTTGATTTTAGTGATATTATTAATGAAATTTACTTTTACGACACTTACTCTGTGGAATTTACACATACTACTTTTTTAAATGAAACTAACTGTTTCTGGATAATTCCACAATGTATTGATAAATATTAAAAATTGACAATTTTTTCGATACCGATTTCAATATCGAAACAATTGTCAATTTCATGAAACTTTTAACATGTTTTCAAAATATTGTGGAATCATCCAGAAAAAGTTTCATTTAAAAAAGTGTCATTATTAATGCTATATCAATTGTACTTGGGGTATGATTTGAGAATGGGAAGTGTGTCGGGTCATCAGTACTACTTTACGTTGCAGTCTGAATTATCGCAGAATCTAAGGAGAGTACTTCGATTTTGGTTTTAGTATTCTGCATATTTGTCCCGCTATAGGTGTTTACAATTGAAATCACCCACAATTTATTAATACTTTATTATTGGTTTTGGTTATGTTGAGAAAGTCGGCTGATTTTAATTTGTTGTTAGGGGTGTTGTATGCCCCGACTACTTTTATTTTGTTATTTAATAGTATGGCGATATGCTCAATTGTGTATTGTTTTGTTGCAGTAATTTGAAATTGATACCTTTTTATTAATAGAGCGATACAGCCTCCTCTGGCATAATTCGTGCGGTCTTGTCTAATGAGACAATATTCTGGGTTTTTGAAAGTTATTGATTTATTTGGTTTGAGGAGCTTTTCAAATAGAAAAAAAGATATCTGTTTTGTGACTGTCGATAAAATGTCTGATTAAATGGAGTTTAGAAAATATTCCTTGTGTTTTATAGAAAATAATATCGTTTTTGTAAGCCTGTTTTAGCACTTTCCTGCCTAGCCATGTCATAGCTGTCTACAGTGTCTATATCGGCAACAAAATTGTAGATTGTGAACTTCTCAATCTTGCTTCCGGCTTTTTCAATTTCTTCCAAAAGGTAAGAAACGGCTCTGGCTAGTTCATCTAAATTTACCATTGAACATACTATTTAGTTCAGTTCAGTGTGATTATGTTGTTGTTTAGTGAACGATTGATTTTGTTTTGCTTAGAAGAACTAGGAATATTTTGAGGGGTTGTTTGTTGGATAGTTTTGGAGGGAATTCTGAGAAATTCTGTCTATTTTTTTTGTGTCTATGGGTTCGTCATGGGAATTGAGGCTGGGATGTATTTGACTAGGGTGAGTTTTGATTTTTGGTTTAAGGATCGTTTTTCTTCTAGCCAGACTGTTCTTTTTACATATTCTGGGCATATTTCTACTTTGACGTGGCCGCACAGTTGGCAGATGTGACACTGTATTATGGGTTTACTCCGCCGGCAATGTTCCTATTGTACTTCTGTGTGCTCAATAACTCTGGCATTTTCATTCCAAAAATCCAGAGTTATTTTTAAGTCAGTACTAATGAGGTACAAAAGGTCTTCCCTTAGAGTAAATATGAAATTGCACATTTTATTTTCTTTTCATAGAGTTTGTTTTAATTTTTCAAAGTCATTGACATCTTTAGTGAAAACTATTGAAGAATTGTTGGTGTATTTTCAAATGGTTTTTGAACATAGTTTTTCAATTTGTATATAATTCCCCTGTTTCCGATATATTTCTGTCAATTACGATCGGAGGACATGAGTCATCACAACGTGAACCAAACCGGGAGAAGTAATAAACCGCACGCGGACGGTAAATTAGACCAGCAGATTCAAAGGCTTTACGAACTATCAAAAAAAGAGACAAAAAGGGGACATGTAACGTGAACGTGCATGGAACCCGAGCCAGAGCTGATTTAATATCAACTGACATATTCAACATATTCTTAACAATTCATCTCAATTTTGTATTATTATTAGTGTACTGAATAAAAGCAATAATTAAAGCATGAGTGTTTAGTGTTAGAGAGAAAGAGAGAGAGAAGTTCGTGAGTGAATTCTGTTGAATGGAGTATTCTTGGGAGAAGTTGAACTTTTCTTATGATGCCCTGTTGTAGGATTGGTTTCCTCTTCAGGGCTGGGTTGGGGGTGTGTTGGGTGGTTTTGTGCGCGTTGACTGAGAAACTGAGTTGGGGGTAGAAAAGGTGTCTAGTAAGAATTTATTTAGAAGTGTCTAGGAAAAATTTGTTTAAAAGGTGTATATTATTTTGAGAGAGTTGGATTGGCTTTTCGCTAGAAAATAGCTGGGTGGTTGTTTGTGTTGGGGTGTATAGGGGGATGATGTTTGGAAGCAGCGAAGCTCAAAAGTGTGCAGAGATGGTGTGACAAAAAGTGTCTAGGATGGGAGCTTAAATGTTGAAGACAAACCATGTATCGTTGCCGATACATAGATATATGAGTTGAGCTGGCTAGGTGTCAGGAATTTCAATGTAAAATGGTGTTGTTAACTGGATTTCAAAGAACTTGAAATGTCTCCGATATTAAGAAAAAATATAATAAAATATTAGAGATTCAAGATTTTTATTGGTTTTGGGAATTTACGAAAGAAAAGTGTATAGGAAACATTTTTCAAAAGTGTATGGAATATGATGAGTTGTGTAGATTTGATGAAAAGTTGCGGTGACGTGCCTTCGGTGGTTCGAGACTATTTACGGTGGTCGGCGGTAAAATAATAATATCAAATCTAAAAATGCGGGTGCGTCGATCGTCGGTCCATTTGGCTAGTGAATAAATTCACAGAGTGTACAGGAAAACCGTAAAAACCTGCAACACCGACGTGGGTGGTGTGGGGGCGGCAAAAACTATAGGGTTAGTCCAAAGTGTTGAACAAATAATAGTTGGGAATGAGAGATTTTGGAATTTGTTAGAGATGTTTATTATAATGGTTTTGGACTTTGTTGCGGAAGTTGTTGAGTAGAGATTTATTGACCTAAAATACTGTGAGAAATAGTGAATTTTTGACGATTATCGGATGGAAATAGGGGAGATGTCGAGGTAGTCAATGTATTCGTCGGGGAGGTCGTCGTAGGCTGTGGCTAGCAAGCGTAGTGGAGGAAATGGGAGCTTCCTCTGGGTGAACCTACCGAGGGGTCGTATGTTGACGACCCACTGTGTGAGTAGGTTGTTTTTGGAAATTTCGCTGCCCGACTCGATAGTACGATTAACGTATGGAGCTTGTAGATTGTTTAGGCGAAATGGGATGGGTTCGATGTCGATGTTGAGATATACTGTATTAGTGGGAGAGTATGGAGCCTTGTATTGGCAGTATCGCAGGATGGACTGCTCGCAAGTTCGGAGTCTTTTGACGAGATGGTTGGGGAGGGTGCAATAGACGTTTGCTCTATAGTCGATTATTGGACGGATATATGTTTTATACGTATGAAGTAAGGTGGTAGGGTGTGTTTGTCCGAAGGTGCCGCCGAGCGCCTTGAGAAGAATAACTCTCCGTTGGACTTTGTTTAAAGTGTCCATTAGGTCGGGCATCCAGTTGAGAGTGTAAGTGAATTTCACTCCCAAATAGACGACCTCCCTACGGATTTCGAGTTGATCACCCCAGAGCACGAGACGGAAGTTTGTAGGTAGTAGAAGTCGTTCGCTCCTGGTATCAGGGTGTTGGAAAACGATGGCTTGGGTTTTTTGAGGGTTGAGAGTCACCCGCCGTCTCCTGCACCAATTCGAAAATTGAGTCAGTAGATTTTGGGATCGAATGTTGAGAGAGCGAATCTCGGTGGCAGAAATGATTAGTGCGGTGTCGTCCGCGTATAGTTGGATGTTATCCCGGGGATGTCTTGGGATTAGTGTGTCATACGTATAAATGATATTATATAATAGAGGAGCGAGTATCGAGCCCTGCGGGACGCCAGTTTGGGGTGTAAATGGGTCGAATATGCTATAACCAACTTTGACGCTGATCGATCGGTCGGTGAGGTAAGAATATAATAATTTGACGATTTGGTTTGGCAATCGGATGCTCAGTAGCTTTCTCACTACTCCGGCGTGCCAGACTTGATCGAAAGCCTTCTGAACATCCATGATGATGGCAGCAGAACAGCGTCGTTGATTTAAAGCTCGGGTGACGATTGTTTGAAGGTTGGTGGTGGCGTTCTGACAAAAGTGGCCCGGCCTGAATCCGAATTGAAATGCCGGAATTATATTATTTTCAGTACAGAAGTCCCAGATTGGTTCTTTCAACAAGCGTTCAAAGACTTTACCTAGGACGCTGATTAATGAGATGGGGCGGTAAGATTCAGGCTTTGTAAGGTCTTTGCCGGGTTTGGGGATGAGAACTACGTTGGCTGATTTCCAACAACGAGGGAAGTATGAGAATGCAAAGCAGGCGTTCAGCAGGGCGCAGAGCGGAGGTAAGACCTCTTCTGGCAGGTTTTTAAGTGCTTGCCTCGAGATTCCTTCGTGTGCTGGGGCACTGTTTCTCCCCGCTCGGCACGCTAGCTGAACTCCTTCGATTGTGAAAGGTGTAAGAAGCGAAGAGTTCTCATTTAGTGGGATGTGAACGTGTGGGCTTCGGGTAATATTTCGAGTCATGAGGTCGGTTTCGACGGAAAAGTCCCTGAGAAATCGGGGGTTATCGAGTGGTGAAAAGACAGTTTGTAGGTTATTTTTGAAGGCGGTGGCTTTGTCTTCGGATGTGTAGATCTTCTGTCCTTTCACTTCGAGATGTGATTCTACCTTTCTCTTGAGGCCGACGAGGCGGTAGAATTTTTGCCAAAATACGCGCCCTTGTCTGAAGTCCAGTCCGGCTGTTTCGGCCTTCCATCTTCTCTGCTTTTCAGCATTGATTTCGTACCGAACCTGAGCGTTGAGACGGTTCCATTGTGTTTTGACGGCGGGGTCTCGAGTGCGGATGTATAACCTGTATAACTGTCTTTTCTGGCAAACTTTTTGCAGAATTCTTTGCGAAAGGGCATGAAAATTGGTGTATACGGTGGTGAGGGGGACGGCGATGTCTTGTGCATGGATTAAGAGGGATTGGAATTCTTCCGCAAAATTATTTGTCATCAGTAGTCTGATGAATGACGGGTTGTGGTAAATTAGTAGAGACGTGGTTTGCAAAGGAATTCCAATCGGCTTTTTTCAAATCGCGAAAAGTGAAATTTGTTGAAGGTGGTGGTATCGGATTGGGTAACGCGGTTTTGACCAGAAGTGGAACGTGGTCTGATGTAATCGGGTCGCCTATAACGCATTCGTCGTCGATGAGGGTGATTATTCTGTCTGTGCAGATTATATGATCGACTATGGAGGAGCGGAGGTGACTTACTAGGGTTGGATTATTATTTCTAATCCGTGAGATGGGAAGTGAGACGAGTTGGTCGGCGAGTAGTCTTCCGTTGAGGTTGGTGTGTGTATCACCGAAAAGAATGTTGCGTGAGTTTAAGTCACCCATTATTATGGCTCGTGGTAGAGAGGATGCATATTCGAGGAGGCCGATTGATAGTGGGTGATTGGGATGTTTGTAGTAGGAAAAGAGTGTCGTCGTGGTATTATTCCACGATATGTCGATGGCTATGCAATCCAAGTTCTGTTGAGACAGAGGTGCAGGGAGTGGGTGTGGTGACGCGGGGAGTCCGTTTCGGACGAAAAGTCCGTTGCCGTGACAGTAGAAGTTCCTGTCTAGGTGGAAGGTGGTGTAGCCAGTGAAGCGAGGAGGGTTCTTTAAAAGAGTGTCTGTGATAGATAGTATTTGTATGTTTTGGGAGTGCAGAAGGTGTTTGAGAAGATGTCACTTCCTGGCTAGACCTTGGCAATTCACGGTCCCGGTAAGAAAGTCCATAACTTAATTTTTTCTTTTGGGGGTGAAGGCGAAGCGGACGCGGTTGCCAGCGCCACTTGTTACGGAACAATTGTATCCGTAGAAGAAGGGGACGGGATGCGTTAATGTGTCGGTCACTAGGCCACGGGCAGTCGGGACGGCGTTCATTATGGTAGTTGACAAGATATCGATTAAGATCTTGGAGTCTGTGGTCAGGTCGTATGGGGTCGGGTTCGGTACCTCCAGTCGCTTGGGGCACCGAGGGTGGAAAGCGGGGTGTGGACCGCCGCAGTTTTTGCTGCCTTTGGGCAATTTGCGGGCTTGTGGTCGGTGGATCCACAGGAGGGACAGACCGGTTTGGCCCTGCAGAATTCGGCAAGGTGGCCTGTGCTGGAGCACCGGTTGCAGAATTTCGGTACTGCGGGGAACGGGTTTGCACGGTTGGAAGCCTCACATTAATGTATGAGGCCGTGGAAGTCCATGCCGTAGGTGAGGGCCCGGTGGTAGTCTCTTTCTGATTCAGTCAGAATCCGAAACATTGATGTTATTTTGCCATGACGGCGAGACATTATGCGCCAGGACCTGGTGGCGGGGAAGTTAAGGTCGTTGAGGATGGCCTCAAATTCTTGGTCGGTAATGGTGGTATCTACATTTTTGCAGACGAGAGAAAAATGGGGTTTGCGAGATCGAGAGCGTTGACGGTCTTGGCAAGTGGGGCTGATGGGGATAATGGTGACTTGGTCGTCACCGATGGTGTTCCGTAGCCATTTTGATAGAGACTCGTAGGGGATGTGAGAGGGTATTTTGAGAAGGGCGGTTCAGCTGGAGTTCGCCTTCAGGTGTACGATATCTCCTCTCAACAGCTCGTTGGTGTTGAGAAGGTTGAAGAGTTATCTCTGGGAGGTGTATTTCTGTGGAAGGTTTCGAATGTTGAGAGTCTGAAGTCTGATGTTTTGTTGAGGTTGTCGGGGTTGTCTGGTTTGTTGGTGTTGGGTTGGCTGTTGTTGTTGTGGTGGCTGTTGTAGTGGTTGTGGTTGGGTAGTTGGTGGTGGTGGGGTAGGGATTTTGCGTTCGCGGTTAGGCAAAGTGCCTAATCGAGTGAAGTTTTCCTGCTCGGTACGAGTGCTGGGAGCCGTGGATATATGTGATTGGGCTGAATAGGTTGGCGATGGACTGCGAGAAGATTGGGGTGATGTTTTTGGCGATTATTTTGGTGTTGGTTTTGGAGATTGATTTTGAATTTTGAGTACGGTAATGTGAGCCATAGCTTTCTCGAGTTGGTGAGTTAGGATGTATATACGTTTGTGAAGTTCATCTACGGTTGTTTCGTTGGTGGTGGTTGGATTGGTCGGGGTTCTGACCAATTCGGGGAAGTCTTCTTTAGAAGAGATGGATGGTGGAGGAGTTTTTTGGCTCCTGGTGCGGATTGAGGAGCGTGTTGAAGACAGGGCGGTGGACGAAAGGAACGAAACGAATTCTTGTTTCGTTCTTGCGCGAAAATGTTAGTGGATGAGGTGGCTGACAAAAGCCGGCAGCGGACTCACTGCCGGAGGGAGTTTCCTTCCCGGTTAAAGGTTTCCTGATCCATTTTGTCTGCCGGTTAGTATTTTATATTCACCTGAATCCGGATCCTTTCGTCTTGTGTGGGTTGGATGTCTGTTGACTTCTTGTTGGTTCTTCGCTATCGCTTAGTTGGTTAAGCGATTTTCATAAATATAATCCGCTCTAGGAAGAGCGGGATTTCATAAATAGGAGGGCTCTATGAAGAGGCGATTTTCATAAATGCAATTGTCCTATGAAGGATAAGTTGAGATAAAAATCTCAGTTATTGTGTCGATTCCAGTGGCAAGGGCTTCTGGAAATACTTGATTTGAGTCAGTGACCAAGTTTTCCGTTGGGCTACTTCTTGCAGGTGACTTTCTTCGACTGATGTGTTCACTACACTCTGAGGTTTAGTGTTACATATTCAGGAATTTAAATAAAGACAGTAGACAAAATTATAACCGACTGCTCTCTAATGTGATTTGACTATAAAATTATTTCATTCAATAATATTTGAATTTAGCTTGGCAACTGAAGCAAGACCCCTGAAATGCGCAGAGGATAAACAGAGAAACTCACTGTGTACAGGATAACAATAACTCACTATTTCGGGAAAGTACAGTCGGTGAAACAAGTTAGGAACTATTGCTCAGGAAATCAGGCAGTTTTCGATGCTATTCTAAATTTTATTACCAATTTCATAATTTTTAAAATATGTTTATGATTTTTGCTGTTGATATAATGGTGAGGGAAGCTATTGCTCTGTAATATAAAATCGACAAAAAAGTATCAGTAGGGAACAGAACCAAAACAATCGTAGAAATAATAACTGATCTCAATATTCTCTTTTTATCAGACATTTAATTTAAGTGTTAATTCTCTTTTGAACATTTTGTGAAAATGAAGTTATTTTCGTTTCTATTAAACAAATTTGTCGAATTTTTAAACGAAAAGTTTTCATTGATCATCTATTTTTCTTGGCGATATATAAAGTTTTATACTTACAAAAAACAAAAATTTTAATATTTTTTTTGAGTCAAATTAAAGTGTAGTTTCCAACCTATTAAAAAAAATGTAAAATATCGAAATTATAATAAACCATTTTTTCTCAAACTATATTATATAAAGTGGATAAAATTACGAAAAATTTGAGGGGGAATGGGGAGAGGGATAAGGGAAAAATTCAAAAATTAAGGAGAATTATTAAACAAAATAGGGAAATTGAATGGAATTAAAAATAGAATTAAATAAAATTGTTTACAATAATTATTAATGGCTTACTAATAGTGAGCATTTTCTAATTTTAAAAAAGCCGCTTTTTTCTGGGAAAACTTCCAATAGCATTGTGACCACAAGACTGATTTGTAATCTTGCCATTCCTTATTTGTAAAAAAAAGATCGGAACCAGTTGTCTTGTGAAGTTCATAGTATTACTTAATTATTTGAATCCTCTCCGATTTTGTAATTGTATATGTTTGGGAAGTGTAGGTTTCTTTACATGTATCACTAGCATATTGTCTTTTCAAAAATGCTCGCAATTTGGCATACTGGTAAATGTCGATATTTTGATTGACATCAAGTATAGCTCGCAACATGGAATATCGAGACCATGATGTTGAAGCTTTATTTTGTTTACTCATTTCAACAGAATATGCAGACATTATCGTTTCTGAAATATATTGCACACCTTTAATTGCGCACCATTTAATGTAAGACAAAACATTTTTCTTGTACCTTTCTTTGCTTTCCTCCGGAATTATTCCGGAAACCGTAGTATCCGCAGCTTCTCGGACATCCGGAGTAGTAGAGGTTAATTCAAAATTGGAAATTATGTACTTGTTGAAGCATAAAACTCAAAATTTTGTAACGGAAAAAATATTTTATGACTTAATTATCAAAACCAATAAACTAGTAATATTGTCTAGCAACAGTTTCATGAATTTCTCGGTCGAAAAAAATATTAAATCATGATAAGAAATCATCTTAAAATGAAAGTTTTTAAAAGTTCGTAACTAAGCGATTGTAAATAAAATAGTATACATACCACGCGGGAAGAATCTTTCCAGCCACGGTTTTTAGCGGTCCTCGGCCCTACGTGCCTCGGCCTATAACAAAGCCGGGACCGTAATGGTCTACTTGCCCGCTAGGCATGTAATATTCTATGACTTGATAGTTTGAAACAATGCACTTATTGTTTGTAAAATTTGCCCTCGTTTCAAATAAATTATGTTAAAAATAAAACTCCATCAGATATTTTGTAACAAGCTTCTAAAGTGAGCAACAATTTATTACTATTGAAATCAATTGATATATATGAAAAATATTGGTCCGAATTTATTAGTTAGGGAAAAGGCAATGCTATAAATAACTTTTATGAAAACGTTGCATTGCTTATTTTGATGAGATATCTAAAAAACAAGAATCATTAAGTTTATAGCAACATTATCCAATTGTAAAATTCACCTTAAGCATCTATTAAGCATAAAATTTACAAATATGTTGAAAGTTCCCCAATTGCATTTTAATATTGATGCAGAAGAAAGGACGTGAACGTATTTTCTTGATATTTTATTGTAAATAACATATTTCTTGTTAGTTGTAATAATATTTTTAAAATGAATATTTCTTATACTGGCGGGAGTAGAAAAAATTGGTAATGCAACTTTAATGTAATGTAATACATTCGCATGTTATATACGAATGACATCACTAAATTTTTGTATTCACATTTGAGTGGCGCCGACTGTATTTAGGATAAGAAGTAGTTTGGTTTTAATTTCTGTTTTTCTCATATCTTTCCGTCAAATTCTTAATTCAATCTGCACTCATTGTATCCTAATAAACGCATAGAAAATATATTCCAGTCTTTCCATCCTATACACGTTTTCTCAGTAAGAAAAAGTGAGAAAAAAAACAATTCACCATGTTATAATTTTTTGTTAAAATAATTTTTAAGAAATATTTGCCAACATCTTCAATATAAGTTATGAAACAGTACTTATATATAAAAGTTTATTGTTCAAATTTTGATGAATGTAGCCTAAATACTGCCTATGCAATGCCAAAATAATTGTTAAATGAATTTAATAAATATCGTGTTCGCCTTTGCACAATAATATTTCAGGTTCAGAATAGTCTACTAATTAGTTACAGCATTTTCTCCCGATGTAAGACCAGGAAAATTATTCCAGTGCCATCGGCAACTTTCAAAATTTTACTTCCAAATGGTATGGGAGTCACTCTATTCATTCATTCATTTTGATACATTTGGTTACTAGCATCGATCAACCTACGTTACTCCAAAAAAGTTTCTGTTTGTGATCGGTTATGGAGGGCGTCAACGCAGGACCTCGTAAGCAATAAAACGAACATTTTACAGGAGAGCAATAAAACTGTATCAAAATTGATAGGCAATACCGAATATGATAACACTGCACAGTTTGATTAAAAAATATAGACCTTAAATATTATTTAAAAAGAAAATCCTTGCAATCCTACAAATTGATAGAGACGAGGTGTGATGATAAGAGGTAAGCGTGCCACATACTAAACAATTTTATATTCCAGACCAATAATTAGGGAAACACTTACCTCCAATCTGTAGGCACGAAATAATTCCGTATATTCGAAATCTCACTGGGATAGATTATACTGAACACCAACAACAATTTACCATGACCACCGTCAACATATTGATGACCAGAGTTACACTTACGAATAAGAAATACAACTGATGTTTAGTATACAGAATCAAACTATTTATACATGCTGAATCGATATTCTTCAGTCCGTTAACAACGTTCACATTGAATTTCATTAATCTTGTCCGAGTCGATTGTTTTACAGATTCATAGAGTTCTATTCTGAATGTGTTTTATTAATCACCCAAATAAACGTATTTTCAAAAGGATCGTGATTCACTCTTACTGATTATCCTTATTAAGTTCACTAGTGACCTGGTTCAATAACCGTCACATCATCCCCTCTTGGAGGAGGAAAATCATCTCTGAAAATTTTTCGATACTAAAACTAAACTGTTCTGTTATTAATAACTCAATTGTTTGATTGTCTTAGATTGTTTGTTTGTTTTTATTCCATTGATTGTTTCTTTGGTGTAATTGTCTGTTTGTTTTTATTCCACTACACTTTGTTTACAAATATTAGGATTATTATACAAATACAGTCGGTTTTTTATTATTTTGAGTTAAAATCTCACAGTTTACACCTATTATTTTTGTTATTTTAAACGGGCCTAAGTAATGGGGGTCAAACTTTGTTCTTTCCTCTTTCTTTAATATTACTAAATCTCCTATCTTAAAATTTACGGGTGAAGATTCTTTTTTCACTTTTATCTACTCTAATTAGCTTATGTTTTTTGGAAAAAATTCTCTAGCTCGATCGTCTGCGTACTGTAATTTATATTTTGATTCTTTTTCATACCTTCCAAAATTATAACACGATTCAATTTCTGTATTCAAACATTCTGCTATATTATGATTTCTGCCATACAGTAATTCGGATAGAGTTTATCCCTGATACGTGTTAGGTGAATAGTGTTTGACGATTTTATTCCTTGCTGCTTGAAGAGCTTCTATAACGTGTTCGACGGCTGTATCACTATTTGGGTGTTTGTCTAGTTCAAAAGCCGAGGTTTCCAATTTGTCTAACAACATAATAATTCCTAAGACGACCATAATTATTGCACAGTACTTTTCTCGTTGAAATTAATCCAATAATGTTTTAAAAACTTCTAAATAATTAAAAATTCGGTTCAAATATAGAGTCCAAATAAGATAATTATTTAAGCTGCCATTATTGTCACCCAAAATATTTAGAGTCTATTTCATTCTTAGGGCTCAGTTCATCATATTCAATGTTAATTCCATCTCGTTCTAACGTTAATTACTGTCATCAACATCGGTAAATCTGCGGACTTACAACAGTTCATAAGTTTAATTTTAATTTGCTCCGATCTTTTAATTTTAAGAGCTATGCATTTTAATATTATTCACTGACGATCCTACTATTGAGTTAAAATAATTTACGTAATGTCAACGAAGAACATTTTCAATAGACGAATTTTTCGAGCAAAAAAATAAGCCTGTTGTATTATAATAATATTCAAACATTTTCACAAATTCACATCAATTATCTCTTGATTCATTTATAAAATTTCTTACATATTCCTTGAACGTTCGACCAAGTTTTTCACAGCTCCCTATCGATTCGCGGTGATACGCTGTTGAAAAGTTGTGTTTTATTTTTAAAAGTTCTACTAAATTACTCATTACTTAATTCTTATATTCTGTTTCTTGATCTGTCCTTATTTCTTCCATTAAACCATAGGCTGGTATAAAATTATCAAATATCGCTTTCCCAATTGTCGTTGCTTCTTGGTTTCTGACCGGTATCACGACCGCATATTTTGTCAGTTCACGCAGTATCGTAATACAATAACGATACCGAATAAATTAATTGCAGTATTCGTAACAACAAATTTCTCTTTATGGCTAGGCTTAGCTTCATTTACTTGACATTCATGGCAAGTCTTCATATACTTCCTCCATATTTTGCTCTTATTTCATTCAACAATCTATTATTTCCTTCGTGTCCTCCAAACATTGGGTCATTGTGATATCTTCATAAGATCTCTTGAATTTCTTCTTTCCGCTCCACCATCTTTGGTACTTCGCAGATATATGCTTGTACATTTTTTAATCTTTTATTACCTTCTTCTATAAATTCCTCTAGCGTGCACTTTTTAAATATCTAGTCTTTTACATATATTTGCATTTTCTTTATCTCAAATTTTACCGAAAGCTTATCAAGCTTTTCGAACGTTCGTCCTAAGTCGAAGTTGTATATTCCGGTAGGTAAGGCTTCGCAAAATTTCAATCCATTTGTGCTCCGTACGCTCATCCTTAGTGAGATACGGTTATTTTCAAAATGTGGAATTGACAATGTATACGTCTCTAAGTTGTTTGAAACTTTTATCACCGAAGGTTTTATTGAAAGTGTTCCGTTTAGTTTTGTCGTTTTCGTTAATTGTTGATTTATTTCATCCTGTATGTATCTCTAACTAATTTTTTCTTTGTTCTATTTCTTCTAAACTATATACGTTGTCATTTATCAGTAATGTATTATCAATTAACTTAACTTTTTCTCCTTCTTCTTTCGTCTGTTTCATACATATTATTAGCTGTTTTCTTTGTTCCTGTATGTATTTTGGGTAGTCTTCATTAATATATATCTTTGTTCCTTTCAATTTATTCGGTCCTTTTAAAGTTTCTACCTTCATGTTCAAGTCTTTCATCTGTATAAGGACTGGCCTATTTTTTTTACTGTTTTTATTTCCTATTCATCCACATTTCAAAATATCTGATTTAGCGTCTACTGTGTTGTTAACCTTCTTCATTACCTATTCTAATTTATTTTCTAGTTGTACCTCGTCTTCTTCATTGCCTTTTTCTATACCAGGTATTATCAAATTCTTCTTTCTAACATTTTTCTCGGTCTGAATCATGTTTCTTTGCAATTATTCTGTATTTCTCTTCGAGTCTATATTTTCCATCTTTAATTGGTAGTTTTGCTTCTTTTACTGTGCTATTTGTCTACTAATTTCTTCAATTTTATCTTCTATTTCGGAGTTCTCATTCATACTGCCACATATTCTTACGTTACTATTATAATTGTAATTGCTATTCCTATTAAATTTTCTATCTTTATTGTGGTAATCTACATATCCATTTCCCTGGTTGTATTGTCTAAATGTCCTTCCTTGAGGGCAACCGTATTAAATTCTGCCATTGTTCCCTCTTCACTGATTGTTCCTGTAGTTGAATTGATTTTCTAAAGAAATTTTTATTGTCCTTGAAGTGTAATATTTGTTGTTGGCTTTCATTTAATTCCTTTCATTTAAAACAATAATTTGTTCTTCAGGTAGAGTTCCATTTTCCCTAATTTCAAAATTGCGTCATTGTCAACAATAACTTCGTCTTGACGTACAGTCTCTTCTTAAGTTATATCAAAATCTTTGTCCGCCTCTTGATATCCATCTATCGCGTCATAAATAAAAGTATTATAATTCTCTTCTATTCTATTTCCAACCATTCCCTCTTGTGAAAAAATATTATGTCTCCAACAATTTTATCTAATTGAATTATATTAAATTCAATTTAATTTTCATTATCACTTGTACCTGTATCATTTTTGACTATTTGTGCATTGTTACCTATTTCTTGGCTAGGGTCAGTTATAATTAAATTGTTTTCAAACATTATTTCGGCATTAATAATTATTTCAGATAAATCTTCAGGACTCATCATTTCATCAAAAATAACATTTTTTCCAGAAAAATTATAGTAAGAAACGTTTTGTTTACCAACATCAGAATAATTTTATTTATTTTGGCCTATATCCACCTTCTTTAATATTTGCCTCCTGGAGTACATCGCAGTAGCTTGTAAGCTTCTAAATTTTGTATATTTTAGTGATTAAGAACCTCGTGACTTATAAATGTAAGTAAATAGACAATAATGTCTAATTTCAACGGAAATTTTTGACGAAAATAAACACCAACCCATAGAATAATGTGACAATTGTAAAATACAAATCCAAACATTTTTTTACTTACTTTGTGTAAAAACAGCTCTTTCTACGGATACGCTATAGAACATCAACTTTCATGTAAGCAAAATCATTTACAAGGTAATGCGTTTGAAATATATCTTTCAACGTTTACGAGATACTGTTTTCTATAAATAGCGGGAAGGCGATGTGTCAAAAATTACTGTTTGGGTGACCTACAGATGAAGGCACAATTTCTTGATCGAATGCCGCAGTAATCGCATATAGACTAAAAATGTTAGTTACGAGGTCCTGCGTTGACTCACTCGTAATATGTCTATCACAAATTATCAAGTGGTAAACTTGACAATCGGGAGAAAATGTCGAAAAACTGTTAGTCTGAAGCATTTTGTTGATCTTTTATTGTCAGACATTTTCTTATATGTTCCAACAACGTAATTAGTTTACTACGTGCCTACTGGGGATGCTTAATTTCGATTTTGTTCATAGATTTGTTTTTGGTGAGTACATTCATCTACTTTTTGCAATATAGATTCTTACTATCGTATCAACATGATTGGTTATTAGTGACTAACGTGAATATTACAAAGAATACTTTCTATTCATAATTGTTTCTATGGACCAATGCCCAAGAAAACTGAAAGAGAAATTATTTTTATTATAATTATTATTATTATTATTATTATTATTATTTTTATTATTATTATTATTTCTACAATAAAACATTAACTGCGAAGAATTACTTCTACTCACTAAAACAAATCCTTGTTAAGTTTTGTGATTTTGTTAATATTTTCAGTGAGCAACAAAAGATTAATATTATGTAACAATGAATTCGTAACCTTATTCCTTACGTTTCCAACTTTCCGTCCAATTCTTGCAAATTGTTGCAAAATATTGCTTGTTCGAAGATTTTGAAAATAAATTAACGTTAAACAGAAAAATCGTTTTAATGATTGTTGTCACCCTACCCTCTAATTTGGACATTATAAATCATGTACATTATTATGTAAACTGTAATTAATATACAGGTTGTTTTATTAATAATCGGAATTATTTCATCTGATTGATTTTCAGCTCAAAATATTAAGATTCAATCTAAATCGCTTATATAAACTGAGTCTTTCTATATTTTCGATTTAGTTATTGAAAATCGGTCTTTGAATTGGATCTAATTGTTATGTAACATCGCAATCGATAGTTAAATAAAAAGCTATCCTATCATAAGGGAAATCACGATTATTAAAGCTGCTTCTCCACTCGAAATATGTGGGGTTTGGTGTGGGGTTACCTGAAGCAGAAGATGAATATGCTCTGTAAAGCGCACTACAGAAACAAATCTATCCTCATACTTTCGAAGTTTCTGGCATTCTAGAAGGGAGCACCACGTTAAACGAGTTGATAGATATCACTTTGTTTTCAAAAGTTGTTGAAAACAAAAAAATCAAAGTGCCATACGCAATTTTACCTAAAATTACTCATCCTCTGCCTCACGCATCTCTTAATGTCCAAAGGTTGAAGATTCCTTCACATTTATTGTCAAAATTAGCTGACAATCAGTTCAACGGTCCATGTCATATAGATATGTTACTCGGTGGCGATATTTATTACGCAATCCTTTAAAATAGTATTAGACATCTAGGTTCTGGACTTCCATCGCTCATCAACACCCATTTAGGCTGGGTTGGAAGTGTCCCACAAAATTGCATTTAGGAAAATTCTCTAACACGTATACGCTCCTATTCGTTCTTGGTCAATAGTTTTTCAGCAACTGAAACCAACTCAGCCCCTCATAATGACTCGCATCTTAACCTATTGCTTGAGATGTTTTGGTCTCAAGAAGAAGTTGATTCGAGCACCTCATGTCGCTCTTGTCGGCTGATAAAGAAAAGGCCGAAGAAATGTTCTCATCCACCACCAAAATTTTTGACAACGGAAGATATCAAGTAAACAGTCGGTTCATAGAATAGAATGCTCACAAATACTTGGAGATTCTCTTTTAATAGCAAAACGTAGATTCGAATCAATCGAAAGAAAATTCGCTCACAACTCAGTTCATTTCTTAGAATACAAACAATTTATCGATGAATACATTTCTCTCGAACATGGCAAATTTGTTCCTTTAGCTCTTACCAACTCCTTCAACGAAAATAAGTATTTTGTACCCCACCTATGTGCTCTGAGAGAACACAGCGAAACCACTAAATTGCGAGTGGTTTTAGATTTCTCCTCTAAAACAACTTAATCTTTCTCTTTTAATGACATATCTCTCAAAAGTCCTCAGGTGCAGCCCGAATTATTTGACATATGATGTCGTTTTCGCTCTTCTCGATACGTGTTAACAGCTGATATACAGAAGATGTATATACAGATCTCCACAGAGCCAGATAAAAAAATTTCACAGAATATATTATGAAAAGATTCTCCTAATGATGATTTTTTATGCATATAATTAACTTGTGTGTCGTTCGGATGAAAATCTGCTCCCTATCTCGCATTTCGAGTACTTCAAGACATTTCACAACGAAATATCCATCTATCTCTCGCTTCAGACGCATTATTAAACCAGACGTACGTGGATGATATACTGTCAGGTGCTAACTCACTGTCTGACCTGAAGCTGTTGCAATCCTAATTAAACGAGTGTCTTAATGCATCATGTTTTACGCTACACAAATTTCATTGGAATTTTCTAGACTTCCATAACGAATCAGTGCAGTCTCAAGCGTTAGATCTGGATGGACTTAAATTTTTATAACATGTCTTGTACATTTGTTGGGCTTATGTAGAATCCAACTCACGATATTTTTCAAATCTCTACTCATTTATATGTTGAACTCGAATCCTACATCACTGTGGAATCTCATTATTATTTCTATTATTTTCAATTATTATTACCTATTAGGAATAATGTTTTATTTTATTCATTTACAACGGTCGCATGTGATAACCTTCTTATATATGTCAAAAACGTGCTTCTTCTTTTTTGAGATCTTGTGCTCAATTCTTCCGAACTATTTACCCAGATGAAAATACAACAAGCAACATTTGTATCTGACGTCTGTCATCATATGTCATATTGATTTTTAAGTGTCACTGCAAGAAGTTCGATAAAACTAGTTAAAACTAAACGAATAATAGTTTCAATTAAATACTATCAAATAGAACAAGCATTATTCAAGTGAATAGTTTATCAAAGGCGATAAACATCACGAGATTTGATAATTTGGTCCTTCGCATCCGAATATCTGTTTTCATACATCAAAGGAAAAAATCTACTTTAGTGGTACAACGCGGATTTTGATGTAAATTTTTTTTCTGGCTAATTCGAGGTCGCTGAACACGAAAATGGAAGAAAAAAATGGGGCTCTCTTACCAAAATCTAGTTATGAATTTTTGAAGATGTGTTCAGATGAGTACTGCACTGGATTTATTGTCACATTAGAACTGCTATAATGATCCGTAATAACTGCTCCATAATGTTAGTGATACACTATAGTTGCCTTTTACGATATTACTCTCTCATGCACATTAAAAAAACACTGATATTGATATAAATCTCTTGTAAATTATTTTTTTAATTCCACAATTATATCTTTTGACGTTTCCGTTTAATATGACTGACATATAAGTTTCGTCTGTTTCCTCTTAGCAGTAAGACTTTTACCTACTAGCATATACAGCCATCATTAGTTACATGAAAAAAAGTTGCTGAATATTTTCGATATGCACAGATCAATGCACAGAAGATATAAACAAGATGTACATCATGAACATACACCGGCTCTTGAGCACCCTTTCCCTTCTTGAATAACCTGATGTGCGTTACAAAGTATTAGATATCAAGTTATTCAAGGAGGGGAAGGGAATATAATCATTGGATTCACCCTTTCCCTTCTTGAATAACCTGATGTGCGTTACAGACTATTGCGCACATCAGGTTATTCTAGAAGGGAAATGGCGAATTCAATGATTATATTTTCCTCCCCTTCTAGAATAACTTATTCTGCGTTACAAAGTATTGGGGTATTAAGTTATTTAAGAAGGGGAAGGGAATATAATCATTGGATTCACCATTTTCCTTTTGTTTTAATTTTTGCCTATTTTCGTTAAAAATTATGGTTCGTCCACACTTTTTTTTGTGTTAAATGTCTCCAATTGAAGTAAACTTTCGATTCTACTATAGAAAATTGTTTAATTTCATGGGTCGTAAAGTGCACAAGAGCCGGTGTATGTTCATGATGTACATCTTGTTTATATCTTCTGTGCTATGATCTGTGCATATCGAAAATATTCAGCAATTTTTTTTCAAGTAACTAATGATTGCTGTATATGCTAGTAGGTAAAAGTCTTACTGCTAAGAGGAAACAGACGAAACTTATATGTCAGTCATGTTAAACGGAAACGTCAAAAGATATAATAATTGTGGAATTAATAAAATAATTTACAAGAGATTTATATCAATATCAGTGTTTTTTTTAATGTACATGAGAGAGTAATATCGTAAAAGGCAACAATAGTGTATCACTAACATTGTGGAGCAGTTATTACGGATCATCATATCAGTTATAATGTGACAATAAATCCAGTGCAGTACTCATCTGAACACATCTTCAAAAATTCATAACTCGATTTTGGTAAGAGAGCCCTATTTTTTTCTTTCATTTTCGTGTTCAGCGACCTCGAATTAGCCAGAAAAAAATGTTTCATCAAAATCCGCGTTGTACCACTAAACTAGACTTTTACCTATCCCTTAATTCATTTGCTCCAATTTGCAATTTATTACAGCCTTCTAACTGAATTTTCAATATATCAATAAAATGTTAAGATCTAACGCTAATAACCAATTCAATTTTCAATTCATAAATTTACTAAAAGCCGATAACCATAGAAGTTCGTAGAGCTCAGCAAAAAGCAGTGTTACAAGTTTTTGTCCGACTCACAATATCTTTTTCAAAACAATTTATCTACGTACTTGACGAACCTACAGACGTTTAGTACTCTAAATAACCTATTAGTCTGAAAGATTTAAATTTCTATTCACTATACATTCAAGGAATATTTTTTATCAATAATATTTTATACATTCAAGTTTAAAATAAATAACAATGTCCAACAACGGCGACGAGCAGCAAGCTATCACGAGATTGATTTCACGTCGTGGACAATTGATGGCACAATTAACACGCTTTAAAAATTTTATTAACGACCCAATTAATTTCTCGAAACTCCAAAGAAATAACAACGCGACTTCAAAAAATCGAACTCGCATTTGACGAATTCAATTCGGTACAGTCGGAACTAGAAATTTATAATGAAGAAACCTGCAGCGAACAGAGAATCTCGTTTGAAGACGAATTTTATAATAATGTTTCAGAGGCAAAACAAATTATAGGTGAAGCAAATTTACATACAATAAAATACAAATTCAGGTGCACAACCCGCGACATCAATCCAAACTTTGAATGTTCAACTTCCTCCTCTGAGTTTACCGGAATTTGACGGCTCTTACGATAAATGGGGAACATTTTATGACTCTTTCACAGCATTAATTCACAATAATCCCGGTTTGTCAAACGTTCAAAAATATTATTATTTACAGGCTTCTCTAAAAAAAAAGCGTCCAATGTTATCGAGTTATTGAAAATTACCGATACGAATTACACCGTAGCGTGGAGTTTACTTCGAGATCGTTATCAAAACAAAAAAATCATTATTAAAAATCACACAAAGCAAATTTTCCAGCTACCTAACGTGAACAAAGATTCTTTCAAGTCTTTAAGGTCATTTTTAGATAACTTTCAAAAACACTTTCGAGCTCTTTAAAAACTTTAACGAACCCGTGGAATCATGGAGTACGATTTTAATACATTTGCTGCTTACTAAATCAGACATTAATACTAAACGGAAATGGGAAATTAAAACAAAAGACATCACTCCTCCACAAATTGAAACATTTATTAGCTATTTAACGGAAAGATGTCAAGTTCTGGAATCAATAAGTAACAAACCTGACATTCAAACGCATCTACCGGCTAATCATCGCAAGTTCGTTGTAAATGCAATACAATCGAATATTGCAGTTAATAAAATTTGTATATTTTGCAAGGACAATGATCATCTTATATATTTTTGTAAAACATTTCAAAATTTATCAGTATCTTCAAGAATACAAGAAATACGGAAGCTAAAGGCTTGTACAAACTGTTTACGACTAGGACATTCCAGTCGAGATTGTAAATCAGGTACATGACGTATCTGTAAAAATAAGCACAATTCTTTATTTCATTTAGACAAACAAACTTTCGAGATGAATGATCAAGTAAATACAAATATTCCTTCATCGAGTAATGACTTCATTGAGGATCGCCAACAGGCCATTCGTTCAAACACAGTGTATACTGTAAACGAAACAACGGAAAATTCAGGCACAGCTAATTTAAATACTTCTTTAATTTTTTGCTCACAAAATATAAAAAGCGCTACGAGTACTCAAGGTTATGACAATACATTCGTGATCCTATCAACGGCTCTTGTTAAAATTTTCGATAAAGAGAACAAACCTTTTGTTTGTAGAGTTTTGTTGGATGGAGGTTCTCAATCAAATTTCATAACTAGCAATTTATTTAAACGACTAGATCTCAAATCCATTGAGGTCAATACACATGTCATAGGTATTAGTGGACAATCATTCGACATTCCCCTGCTGACAAAGGCTAAAAACAAATCTCTCACGTCAAACTATCAGGCTAGTCTCAATTTCTTGATCACTGACCAGATCACTGGCAATACATCCCAAGTCAGCTTCGTTTTTCCTCATTTAAAATTTCCTTCAGATATAAGATTGGCAGATCCCAAGTTCAACATATCAAATGGAATCGACGTCCTCTTAGGAGCAGGTGTCTTCTATTCTATTCTCAGCCGGTCAAATAGGTTACGGGGACAATCAACCGATTCTGTAAAACACCTAATTGGGTTGGATAGTCGTAGGTCCATGTAATATTTCTTCAGCACAACACAGTATGTTTTGCAATCTATCAAAAACTTCAATTATCGAAAGTCAAATTGAAAGGTTTTGGCTTCTCGAGGAATGTCATTCCAAGGATGCAATTTATTCAAGCGAAGAGATGCAAGTTGAAGAACATTTTCAAAATACGTTTCAGCGCGATGAGTCGGGCAGTTTTGTAGTACGATTACCCTTTGAAGACAATTATACGGAGTTGGGCGAATCCATGCAAATAGCATCTCGTCGATTCTCATCACTAGAAACCAAGTTCTCTAAGAATCCCGTTTTATACCAAAAATATACTCTCTTCATGGAAGAATACCTACGAATGGGACATATGTCAGAAATTTGTCACTCCGAGATATCAAAACAAACTCCAGATTACTTTCTCCCACACCATTGTGTGATCAAAGAGTCTTCTGCCACAACTAAATTACGTGTTGTATTTGACGCTAGCGCAAAAATAACCACAAGTCTATCATTAAACGACGTTCCCAAAACCGGTCCGTGTATTCAAGACTCAATATTCTCTATTCTTTTGCTTTTCCGAACTCCTGAAATAGTTTTTACAGCGGACATTGCAAAGATGTATCGCTGCGTGAAAATTCATGATAAAGATCAAATTTATCAACAGATAGTATGGCGCTCAAAACCGTCTGATCCTCTACTTTTTTTAAAACTACACACGGTCACATATGGAACTAGTCCTGCATCATTCTTAGCTACGAGATGTCTTAAACAGCTAGCTCTCGATAACATACTGCTATTCCCAGAAGCCTCTCAATCCATTAGGCAAGATTTCTATATGGACGACTGGCTGTCTGGCACGAACAATATTCAGTCAGCCACCTTGCTAATAAAAAATGTCAAGGAAATCTTGAGTTCGGCAGGGTTCCATCTAAGACAATGGTCGTCTAATGATGTGAGAATTTTAGACGGTCTTTAAGACAAGAGTAATCAGATGAACAAAAATACGAAATAAAGACAATCAGAATTCCCAAACACTGGGTACCAGATGGAATTATTTAAACGACATGTGACATTTACTAAACGTGTATTGCTATCGATCATAAGTCAAATATTCGACCCTCTTGGACTAATTAGTCCTGTAATTACTAAGGCTAAGCTGTTTATGCAACGCCTATGGCAGTTAAAAATAGGTTGGGACGATACAATTCCCAAAAACTTTATAATTCCTTGGACGCAATTCTACAATCAACTAAACGCTCTTAATGACATAGAAATTGCCAGGCATGTCTTCATACAATAGGCAGCTCAAATCGAAATTCATGTCTTCTCTAATGCGTCTCAATCCGCTTATGGAGGATGTGTCTATTTTCGATTGATAAATTCCCTAGGTCAAATCATGATCAAAATCGCTTGTTCCAAATCTCGTGTAGCACCGCTAAAGGTCATATCTCTTCCACGTCTAGAGCTATGTGGTGCTCTTTTAGCTGTTCAGCTAGCTCGAGCCACAACAGACGCTATTAAGGGTAACCACATGATATATTTTAGGTCCGACTCAACCATAACATTGGCTTGGATTCGTTCAGATCCTAGCCGCCTCAAAACGTTTGTCGCTAACTGTGTGGCCAAAATACAGAATCTATCTGACCCATCTCAGTGGCGATATGTTCCTACCAATTTGAATCCCGCAGACTTCGTTTCCCGCGGAGTTAATCCCAATGAGATGAAGCAACTTACTATGTGGTTCAATGGACCAGAATTTTCATATCATAATGAAGAAGACTGGCCTATTTTGAAATCCTTGCCATCCGAAAACGATTTACCTGAAAGCAAAGCGACGACTGTTACATTAACCAATACTACTGTTCAAAATCAAATAATATTGAAATATTCCTCATTCAACAAACTTATTCATGTAGTTGCTTATCTACTTAGGTTCAAACTGAATTGTCTGCAAATGTCAAAGGAATTGAGAATTACTGGTAATCTTTTGCCGAGTGAATTAGACGACTCGATTCACACGATCGTTAAGATTGTCCAACGCGAAGCCTTTTCAAAAGAAATCAATTCTCTGAAGAGGTCAAACTCAATACCTCGAAACAGTGTATTGATATCTCTAGATCCGTTTTTAGACGAATTTATTATTTTGCGAGTAGAAGGGCGCTTAAAAAATGCGGAATTAGATTACGAAAACAAACATCCCATGATAATACCCTCGAAACATCATTTTACAAACATTCTCGTTCATCATGAACATTTTAAAAATTTGCATGCTGGCCCTCAAACACTACTGTCTATAATCCGTCAAAGATTTTGGCCACTAAGTGGTCGACGCACAATAAGAGGTTTGTTAAGAAAGTGTATTGTATGTTTCCGCGCAACTTCATCTATTACTCATCAAAAAATGGGTGATTTACCTCCCGCTCGACTAAGACCTGCTAAACCATTTGCTACATGCGGAGTTGACTATGCCGGACCGTATCTCATAAAAAATTGTTACTTAAGAAATACAAAATCACTCAAGGTATATTTATGTATATTTGTTTGTTTGTTTGCGTAGAAGGCAGTGCACCTCGAATTGGTGAGCGATTTAACTACCTACGGATTTTCAAATACATTGAAAAGATTCGTCTTCAGACGGGGTCTCTGTAGTAATATTTACTCTGATAATGCAACTAATTTTGTAGGTGCAAAAACTGTGCTTGATCATGTCAATAACACTAAATTTCAGACATTTCTCTCAGAAAATAAAATTGTTTGGCAATTTATCCCCCCCCCCTCCTGATCGCCTCATGTCGGTGGCCTGTGGGAGTCGGCGGTTAGACTCACAAAATTTCATTTGAAAAGAATATTGAAAAATAATTTACTTACATACGAAGATTTGTACACCGTGTTAGTTCAGGTGGAGGCTGTAATAAATTCTCGACCCCTCGTTCCCCTCACCGAGAACCCAGAAGATTTTTATATTCTGACTCCTGGCCATTTTTTGATGGGTAGCTCGTTGCTATCCTTACCTGAAGTTACAGCTGATGAAGCTAAACGCACTCTTACCAAACGATACAAACAGATGCAGCGTCTGTTTCAACAGTTTTGGGCAAACTGGTCACGAGATTATTTACACACGTTACAACAAATACACAAGTGGCAACATTCGATTGATATTTTCAAGATTGGACAGTTGGTGCTTTTACAAGAGGATAACCCACCCCCACTTCAATGGAAGATTGGTAGAATCAGTGAAGTTCACCCGGGACAAGATGAAGAAATTCGGGTAGTGGCAGTAAAAGCTGGTACAAGGTATTTAAAACGATCAGTGTCCAGACTATGTGTATTACCTATTGAAAACGAACTGAAATAAGTTAATCATGTTTGAACGGTATGACCTTTCAAGGCCGGCAACTATGTGGAATCTCATTATCATTTCTATAATTTTTAATTATTATTAACTATTAGGAATAATGTTTTATTTTATTCATTTACATCGGTCGCATGTGATAACCTTCTTATATATGTCAAAAACGTGCTAAATACAAGCAACATTTGTATCTGACGTCTGTCATCATATGTCTTATTGATTTTTAAGTGTCACTGCAAGAAGTTCGGAATAAAACTAGTTAAAACTAAACGAATAATAGTTTCAATTAAATACTATTAAATAGAACGAGCATTATTCGAGTGAATAGTTCATCATAGGCGATAAACATCACGAGATTTGACAATCACTAAGCGAAAAAGTATATCTGCTGTCTCACAATCTTATGATCCTCTAGGTTTAGTCAACCCCGTCATTGTCAAAGGAAAAATATTAATGCTACGCAATGGTTGTACAAACTTTCATGGGAACAAGAAATCACTGATAAGTCCGTCATCCTCGCTTGGAAATATTTTGTGAACAGTATTTCTTCTCTCTCCAGCGTTGAGATTCCAGGCTATCTATTTATTAATGAAAAACCCATAGATTGTCAACTTCATGGATTCTCAGATGCCACTTCAGTGGCATGTGGATGCAACTTATATCTCCTCTCCTAATATATAAATGGGAACATCCAGTGTGCATTAGTGGGTGCACAATCACGAGTTGCGCCATTAAAAAACATGCTCACAATTCCCAAATTAAAAATCTTAGCAATGTTATTGTTACCCAAATTCACTCAACGAATCATGGAAATTTTCCAACCAAAAATTCAATTTAAATCGATTAATTTATGGTATGATTCTAAAACCGCTCTGTCCTGTCCCTCGCAGTGGAATGTGTTTGCGAGAAATCGTATATAACAGATACAAGAGATCTCTAGCTCTAGCACTTTTCAATGGCGCTACGTTCGGTCGGAACATAATGCTGCAGACATGCTCTCACGTGGAAAATGCGACAATTTAACTCTTTGGTTTCACGGTCCCTTGTTTCTACATGATTATAATTTCGTGTTTAGCGACTTTGGATGATTTTCCTGAATTAAAGCAAAACAGTCTTACAACCACTGTAATTGAAAATTGGAGAACAGTTTTGGCCCAAGCTCTCGTCAAATTATTCGACTTTTCCAAAGTTTCAGAGGACAGTAGCATATATGCTAGCTACGGTTTGTGCAAAACTCTAAAAACAACGGTGCGCAATTAACAGCTCCTTTATCGGTAAAGGAACTTGAGCATGCTACTTCTTTAATTATTAAAAGCACACAAACTTGTAACGTTTTAATTTTCCCTATATTTCGCCCTACGAAGTCGAATAATTCCTATCCCAGTACGGCCCTGGCGTACAATATATTCTTCGAACTGTGTAGGATATCGTTTCATATGACCAATAAAATTAATAAATTTAGGAACAATATATCTGGACGTCGAAAAGGTTTGTTACCACTCAATCTTGATTTTCAATTTAAGAAAGTAACAACTGAGTTTTCAATATCGCCTCTACAGCAGTTTGCGATGTGCAAACAATATTTTTAGTATCGCTTCTGACAAAAGGTACTTTTTACGAAATTATGGGTAGACATCGAAATTGGTGAATTTATGGCCTCGATTCCTTTTATATGGTTTGCTATATGGGTTTTTTAGAACTAGCTTTACCGTTATTTTTCGGGAAGAATTTTCAAGAAAAAGGCTGCCTATCCCCAAAAATCTCGTGACGAGAGTCAGTCTGCGACGAATACTTGACCAGGGCAGTTGAAAAGTTCCGAGAGTGTCAACTCTATTCACGTGTCGTAATTATCGTTATTAAAGATATCGTATCGTACAAAAGTACTGATATTATCTGTGCTTAGTCGACGAATTAAAATTTCCAAAGTATCTGTTTATTGTGCTGATTACCGACATAAAGTTACAGATGAATACCGAGTGTCTGTGATTTGTTCCATCACGCGAGGAGAATAGATTACTTATTGCAAATATTGTCCTAAGAAATTGAATCGACCCCATCGAGAAACCACACCCCTGGCGTTTATGCAAATGTTATCACCCGAGCTGATCACCTGAATAGTATTGTCGTGGCGGGGGTGGTTGTAAGTTGGCCATTGCTTTGTAGTTGGTTTGCTCATTTGTTTGCTTGCGCTTGTTTGTTTGCTTGTAGTTAGCTTTCTGCAGTCCAATGGAGGAATGCAACCATCGAATGTCTGCTTCCTCCTGGCACCGCCAGATACGTTAGCATTGTTGATCATCAGTGACAGAAGTGTTGACCAACGAAATGGCACTCCAACGAAACCCAAGCTAAGCTGTGAGGAACGTGCCGATGGCTGAATGGCCGCAGGGAATGCGACAGCAAACGTCCTCCTGGGGGTACCAGGCGACACCCCCTTGCATATAGCCTTTCCCTGGCATGCAGGGCTCTGCCAGGAACGATAAACCTTCACCTAGCGACTGGTGGGATCAAAATGGATCAGTAAAACAAACAAAAAAAACCGGAGGATGAGCGAGAACGCACACCTCCAACTCAAAAGCACCGTAGAGTTAAAAGAGTCTGCGATGTTAAGGCAAACAGAAAGAGGAAAGCGAGACAGCAGGCTGGAGTCACCACCAGCGCCACTCGCCCCTCCCTATCTAAACCTGGCACCAGCGGCCAAAAATGCAAGGGCAGCGATGACAGTTCCTCCTCCAAAAGAGACCCGGAACGCGTCGCCCTCCCAAACAAAAGAAGCGCATCCAGTTCAACACATCGGAGGAAATCTCTTCCAGACGAAAGAGAATACGGATGGATGCTTAAGCAAAGAGACACAGCGAAGCAGCTACCAGCCATTTATGGCTAGCTATTATAGACAAGGCCGATCCGTACGGTAAAATAATTACTGATAATGGAGACCTTGTCAAAAGACAACTAATGGAGGCTCTGGACGAAACCCTTATGTACGCCTTCTGCAGTCAGGAAAAGCCACCTACTTTTAGGTCGTGGTCGCCTGCGATAATGACGAAACGCTAGAGTGGCTAAGGAATACGGTTTCACAATGGAAACCATGGAAGGAGGCTAAGCTCGACGCGGTACAAGTCGACAACCTCCCCCAGCTGACGAAAGCCACCCTCTGGGTCACTAGCGAATCTCACGCTGACCTGGGTAACAAATAGGATGTGATGTGACGGCTGGACAAAGAAAACCCAGATCTTCGGGTGGATCCATGGTTTTCCTTACACCACGAAGCGAAGGTTAACCCCAAAGGACACCTATTCGTCATTGGCATAAGATACGAGGAAATGAGAGTCCTAAAAAAACCATGAGGATGAGCTACGCGTTCACATCATTGATTGTCAAAACAAAGAAACTTGACCCGGAACGGAGGAGATCGAGCACGGATCCCACTCTCCCATCCGAGGAACCCCAAGGAGCTGTTGCTGCTGCGGAGACTGTTGAACCATCCTCCAAGATGGCGACCGGCAGTCTCTTGGCGGAACTAATGGCTCTAAGCCAGGATACAGGTGACGTCAACCCACCTCCAAGTGAGGAAGTGGAGATGGCCTAAAAAGGAATCATAACCCATCTCACCACCATCACACAGAGATGGACAATGAAAAGGTGAGCTTTATTCAGTGTAACCTTAAACACAAAAAAGTGGCTTCGGCAACATTATGCCACCACTTGGATGTGATGCAGAATACAATAGCACTTATCCAAGAACCCTGGATAAAACAAACTAAAATCATGGGTCTAAATAATCCAAAAGATTTAATTTTCAGCTTCCCAAGCAATCAGTAACCTAGGACGGCAATATATGTCCCTAGGAATTTTAAGCCCTACCCACTGACGCATTTTTCGTCCTCCGACCGAACGGTAGTGAAGATTAAATATACAAAGAAAAGTCAAAATAAAGTGTTAATACTGGCATCTGCATACCTCCCCTCAGACGCAGCTAAACTATCACCAACTAAGGAGCTGGAGGACCTTGTGGAACACTGTCTCACCTAGAAGCTTGAATTGGTAATAAGCTGCGGTTCAAACTCTTACCATGTAAGCTGGGACAGCAAAGATATTAACACTAGAGGAAAGTATTTTTATGATTACATAACTAACAAGAATCTCTGTATTCTAAATAGAGGTACTGAACCAACTTTTATTAACTCTCGTAGTCAAACGCGAATAGATATTACCCTATCTACTATAAACACTTCGAATATAATCGCCGGCTAGCATGTATCTGACGATATTTCAATGTCGCTCCTTGAGAAGGTGGAGAGGTAAACGTTCCAAATGCTAACATACGACTGTCCACCAAAACCGCAATATGGTTTCACAAAACACAATCCTGTACAGAAAATTGGTTTCCTTAGTGATAATGTCATATTTTATCCAAAAAAACTTTAACACTTTAACTCTGTAGCGTTCAGTTTAGCAAGATTATGCACCACACCATTTTAGTTTGAAATTTGATGTAGATTTTCTTTGTATACGGCACTTTTTGCGCTAAACCGCATAGTTTTCTGAATATTTGAGAACAACTGATAAAAAACTACTAGTTCTCCAACTTGTATCCCCCTCCACTCCAAACCCGACGCTCAAAGTAGTGTAACTTTTTACCAAACAATATGTGAACTGTATACAACAATTTGGAGCTGGAGGGAAACTTTTACTTTGGATGTTGGGGTTGGTATCTAACTGCACCGTACTAATCAAGCCTAATGAGCTGGTCCTGGTAAAATATGAACTATCCCATCCACTCAGTTGGCCACTGGCTAGTGTGATTGACACGATTCCTGGTAATGATGGCCGAGTTCGTGCTGTTCGCCTTAAAACCAGCCAAAGTCAGTACACACGACCCATCACAAAAATATCGGTATTGCCAGTCTGTGAAAACGACTAACTTTTCTCTCATTCTTGTACAGTAGTTATGGGTATATGTTTACGTTTACGTATCTCTTTTGTTGTGTGTAGGGGAGACTGGGGAGGGTTGAGCCACTTTTTTTCATCAACCTGGTTTTCTGTCGTGTTTTAGTAATCGCATAAAGTTTTTTACATATTAATTAACTATTGGTTTTAATTTTTTAGCACAGTACCAAGATTATTTTAAAAATTGTTATTTAAGCAATAAATAATGGATTAAAGTACCACATGAACTTGTCTCAAACCTCCTTTATGAGGGGAGGCTTGAGACAAGTAAAGGGAGGTTTGAGGCAAGCATAGGGAGGCTTGAGACAAGATTAGTACGATAAAGTCTCGAGTTAAAATCAAATTTATTAAAGACAGTTAACAATTGTTTAACCCTTTAACCCTGCAATAATAATAATTAACAAAAAAATACACATACGTACTTGAAAAAATAAAAGAATACAGCAGTCATAAAAATATTTGCCGAAAAACCTAGAATAAATTTTCATATTTGGAAAAATCGACTGGAAAAGAAAGGGTCCTATGTGTTCTTGCTGTTCCTCCAGTAAAGGAGGGGTTTGGTAACTTAACCAGATCGTCCCTAGGTGCACAACATTCATCGGCAACATCGGGAAAAATAAATTTGTATCCCGGAGGCTTTAGTCTCATGCATAATAAGTCGTATTCGTTGCCATTAATATTTGTGACCTTAGCAACGTAATGTCGGAAAGTCTTTTTGGTGGGAAATCGTACAAGAACATAGTCATCCTTACGAACTTCTTGATTCATAAAGCTTTCTTCAGCATTTTCTTTTTCAATTTGTTCCTCAATATCGGTTAACTCATCAGAACTCGAAAAATTGAAA
This sequence comes from Galeruca laticollis, assembly GCA_963921935.1. Taxonomy (NCBI): domain Eukaryota; kingdom Metazoa; phylum Arthropoda; class Insecta; order Coleoptera; family Chrysomelidae; genus Galeruca; species Galeruca laticollis. Next base: position 34,222,250 of record OY998185.1, read on the forward strand.
GAATCGTTAGATTGTTCAGATTCCTCCATGACTATCTCAATCTTCTTTTGTTTAACGGGCACCTGTTTTTCATCTTCTATCAACAATTTTTTTTTAATCTTTCCACCCTTTCTTCCTTTTTTTATTTTGCTCTTCCTTTTTCTTTGCTCTTTCCTCAAATTCTTTTTCTATTAGGTCTTTTTCGGGAGTGTCCGTTAAAATCCGTGTTTTTCCACATTTCCTTCCAGCTTTCTTTTTACGTGGAAGAGCTTTCGGAAATGGCCTTATAACTTCAGGGCTTACAAATGCCTTTGGATTATTTTGGGAAGTACTAGGGACAGCTAAAAGTAAATTTTCTGTGGGATGTAAAGCTTCAGATGGATCTGGCCGGTCTGTAATTTCCGAACTGGTAAAATCACTATCTGAGAATACAGCTGGATTGTATGGACAAATACCAGTATGTGAAAATCCACCTACTATATTGGCCGGCGTGAAAGCGCGAACGTAAGCACTTGCCACAAGTTCAGGTATTTCTTTTAAGGATATCAGCTGTGCAGGATTGTTGACCATCCAGTTATCTGCAGCTTCATTATAAAACCTTTTAAAAGGCCCGAAAACATTGGTGTCCAAGGGCTGTAACTTATGGCTAGTATGAGGTGGAATGGTCAGTAGCATTACTCCATTTTCTTTACAAATGTTCAGCCCCTTTGGGGAAATATGGCTATCATGGTTGTCTAGTATCAGCAGACACTTGTGATCCTTGTTGACTCGGGAATAGTTGACGAAGTGCTGTAAATATTTTTCAAAATTCTCGTGGGTCATCCAACCTGATGGATTAACAGCAGCATCGGCACCAATGGGAAGTCCTCTTGTCATATAATCCTGGATCCTAGCCCTCGGAAAAATTAAAAAGGGAGGAATAGTGTTACCAGACGCACTTATAGTGCATAAAACTGTTACCAGTGATCCTCTTTCACACGATGTTGCCTTTGACACCTGCTTCTGCCCTTTCTTCGCAATTATTTTTTGCGGCTTATGTGCTGTTGTAACTCCCGTTTCATCTGCATTATATATGCAATCAGGAGTAATCTGTTCCCTTGTCATGATGGTTTTTAAATTGTCAAAAAATAGCTGCACGGTATATTTATTAAATGCAGTGGCACGTCCTACACTCGTGGCTTCTGGTGTCCTAAGTGATAAGTTACCATGTCTTGACATAAAACCTCTTAGCCAATCACGCGTTGCTGCTCTATTTTTCTCCCAAGCTGCTGAAATTTTTTTGTTATTTTCAGTTGCAAAGATGTAAGCAAACTTTCTTACTGCGATTGGAGTAAGTCCATAATGTAAGTCAGCGCATTTGAGCAGATATTGAACTAGCAAATATTCTTCTTGATTAGTAAAAATTTGCGAAGAATTAAAGTTTGCTACAAACGATACGATTTCGTTTGATTTAAATTTATGCACGTATCTAGATAGTGTCGTTCTATCAATATTATATTTTTTGGCGACTGTGCGGATTTTACCATTAGTACTACATATTTCCCGTACTGCAGTTTCCAAAATTTCAGGATCAGTAGGCACTCGGCCTTTCGATTTCCACTTAAAAGGCATCTGCAAAAAAATTATTATTGTAGATGATGCAGGGAAGATTTTAGCAGAAGAAACTAAAGACTAAACTACGTTGACCTATATTTTTTCACTTGAAAAAGAAAAAAAACTGGAAACGAAGTACAGGTATTTTCAAACCATGATGGGAGGTTTGATCCGTGTCTCAAACCTCCCACATGAAACCTGTTCATCCCTCCCCTCGTACCAGTAGCCACAACAAATTACGATTTTCAAGTTAAAACATAACCTAACAAATAATTTGATACTTTAAAGTATGTTAAATTATTATGTAATTCGTGTAATTCATTCATATATTTCCAAATATAATAATGTGAATAAAGAATCCTTATACATTTTGTTAAAAAACTTGTTTAGCCTCAAAAACAACTTTTCACTATATCTTTCGTAAACGACTTGGATTTGTTGTTAAACTTAGATAACGTGAAAGAAGCACTGTCTAAGCATCCACTAAACGGAAAAGTAAATTTATTTAAGGATACGTTACCAATGAAACATTTATGTCTCAAACCTCCCTCTGGCTCAACCCTCCCCAGTCTCCCCTACTGAGAAATTATATTTTTGCTTGGTAGCGTTTTCGTTCTCAGTTTACGCTTGATTTTTATCGTCCCTGTATGTTGATACGAGTAAAACACGTTCTTTTTGTTACATGACAATTTATGGATTATTTTGGTGTACTGATACATACCGATATTATTTTTTTTTGCGGCATACTTTTGTTTTCTCTTTCCGTTGTTGACAAAACTATTTTTTTGTACGACTTTCTATGTGGTTTGCAATACCATAGTTTATAATTTCGTACTTTCATGGCGAAAGTGTTTCCGATTTAAGTTCTACATAACTTTCTATTTTGGTTTTAGAGTATTCTATGGGTGTTATCGCTAAATTTTTAGCAATTGGTTCCGTCTAGGTGGGTTTCTTCTCTCCAAACTTTCCGACAGTAGGAAAGGGGGGAAAAGCCATGCCTTGTTTCTTTCTTGTTATTTTCCGTATAGTTACGTAATATATTTTACGTAACTAATTACCCGGCCTTGGGACTCTGCTCAGATGGTGAATTCGGCCTTAGTTACACTATTTTTTATTACCTCAATTGGGATAAGGTGAATCAACAAACAAAATTTCGGGACAAATTAATTTATTTGACACACAATAATAAATTTACAAAAACCGTATATTCTCAATACAAATACGAATAAATATCAGTTATCTAGTAAAAATGTCCAACTCAATATTTTATATATACCAAAAATAAGTTAGGGATTTATCTTGGGAAGACTCGGGACGTACAGCTCGCAGCAGTAGTCGAGGGTTCTTGAGCCGTTGTTGTATGTACGATGTGGTCCGATGAGTGGATCTTGTAGACGGTCTGAAGAGGTCTTTATAGTACAGTCTGTAGACGGTCCTTAAGTCGGTACAGTAAGGTCTGTAGACGGTCCTTAAAGTATAGTCTGTAGACGGTCCTTAAGGCTGCAGAGCAGCGAAGAAAATTAAAAATCACACACAAAATGATATTATTAAAAAGGAGAATGCTGAATAACTTTTCAGTGAAGAAATGAACCAGCCGATTCCTTTTAAATAGACATTTAACGATAGTAAAAACTATCAACGATACGTTCCTAATATTTGAAATAAAAGGATTTGGAATTAGAGGTGGAAGTAGCCGACGAATAAGTAACGCTCCAAAATAATTGATGAAAATAGTAACATGTCTCAGCGACATGTTACAATTTTCATTTAGGTTGTTGTCGCCTGCAGTATGTTCGAAAAGATGATTCGAACTGTGAAATTCTATGTTGAATAGAATGTACAAAAAATTTGATCTGAATGAAAGACTTTACTACCCTTTTTTGTATTCCGAAAACTATTGTCCGCACTGAATTCTTTTTGTTATGCATTTTTAATTCTTCTGAAGTTTCAAACTTTAACGGTTGAAGGTCGAAAAATATCCTTAGTAATAAGAATTTCAATAGGCCATTTGTAAAAATATCTATTTAATTTTATTGTTGGCATTATCTGAAAAGAGTTTTGGGTAGCAAATATCTATTGGATATTTCCTTCATAATTTGCACTCATGACCGATTTTGAGAATTCCAGTAAAAGTGGAATTCCGTATATCTAGTTTGAGGGGGGTTTACGAGTCTTCTTCTGAAAGATATCTCATCTCAAACTATAGTCTTAAATGCTTCTTCTAGTGAATCAGTTCAGCTCAGTTGTATCTCAGTACCTTTAATGAAGTAACGCAAGTATTTTATTTCCGCTCAAGTATCTGTCGACAACTAAATTAATAGACGCGTATGTCATTAAGTTATTGGTAGCAAATTTTCGCAACGGAAAGAAACGATGTAAAATTATAATAAGTGTATAAAAATTACTTTGTTTATAGTGCTGTAAATAAATTGATAGTGACCGACTCCTATTTTTATTCGATGAACAATCTAACAACTGGAAGTACAGTGCCTTAATTATCAAAGTACGTGCAATAATTAACAAGTATTGTTGAGTAGTTTGCTTCGAACTAATTTCAAATAGAACTTTAGTTATCTGAAATTGTATGAATAAAACTCGTAAATGGTCTAATATATCTATATTTATATAGGGTGCTAGACAAACAGTCCATTACATAAAATCAATGGCACAAATCACAAAAATGATACATACCAAAAAAACAAAAATCCCTTATTCTTTTTTCAAAATTTCTCAAAAATTTTCTAGTCTATGAACAGAATTTACAATTAATTCTAAATAAAATAAATATTTTTGGTTGTATATCTTTTGTACACCTATAAGTAGAAGAAAAAATAAATAATATACAGAATGCCTTATATATTGAATTGATTTGAAGTGTAGTTAAAAGTAATGAGACAAACTGTATCAGATGAGGGCTAAAAGCTAGTGTTACTTTAGAATTAAACAGTAATAAAAATAGATTTTTCAACACCAAGCTCGCGGATATTAATATATTAACGAAATACAAAGCAAAATATGGTAACAATGATTATATCAAGTTGCTTCAGCGTCTTAACGGGCATGGTTTTTGCAGAATGGGCGTCCTCCCTTGGCAACGAAGCTCTGTCCTTCGAGATTCTTCTTACACATCTGGAAAAAGTATCATGTTTTAAGAATATTATCAATAAAATACTGTATTAGCACTAGTTGTTACCTGTGAGAATGTGTGATTTATAATACTATTGGTGCTATTTTTGTGTCTCATCAACAGAGCATTGAAAAACTACATGTTGAACGTTATAATAATTATTGCAATTTGGAAGAATATATTGACATGGAATAAGATAGTTACCAAGTGTAATTCAAAATTTATGGAAAAAATAATGTGTAACTAGCTGTTCGAATCAAGTAAAAGAACAATATGAAGATAAATTGGTGATTTCTCCGAGAAGACTATTTTTGATAATCTCACCGGCCAATCATTTGGATCCCATTAAACAAACTAATAGTCTATATGACCATAATTATTTTATAGAAAGAAATCATCAGTCAGCCTGATTTTGGCCCAGCAGTGTTGTAACAATTTATCAGTTGGTATTAAATTTCAAAATAAATTAATTTTAATTCATCGAAAAATGCCTGGACATTCGATTTCAACTTTTGATAGGTCAAGATTAATCTGTTTACATTAACAACTTTAGTGAAATCATCAAATTTCCGAAACACTTAATGGGTATACCAATATCATAATTAGTACTGGAATATTCCGATTAAATGAAATTTACTGTCTCGACCCTTACTTTGTGAAATCTACTCATATTACTGTTTTAAATGAAACTAACTCTGTCTAGATAACTCCACAATATATTAAAAAATGTTAAAAATTCTAAGGAAATGACAATTGCTTCGATATTGAATATCATCGTCAGAATGTAACTTCTGTCATTGCATCAGATTTAATGATTTTTAACATATTTTCTTTTCAATAAGGAGGAATAGTTAAAAACAGTGTTAAAAAAGTTCAAGGAACATTGTATGCCAAAAAAAGCTTGGGTTATGAGCAGTTTCGATTTTCTACGCGGAGGCAAGTACCGGGTGAGACGATAGAATATTTTCTGACCGGCTTAAAAAGTAGAGATTTACATTGTGAGTTAGGAAATTTGAAAGATGACCTAATAAAAACCATAATCAAGTGCGTGCAAGACGAATCTGTACAAGAAAATCTCTTGCAAATAATGAATGACAAAACTCATGAACAAACAGTTACTAACTGTGTCAGTAGAAAAATCGCGATGGCAATCAACGCAAATAAGTCGTGAACATCGGAAAACTGATTCTCAAGTTGGTGTCTGGAAAAAAGTTTTAAAGTCAAAATAATAAATTTCCTACAATAAAAATCAAGAAAAATACAACCAACATAGTGCAAGTGATTCCCATCAGATTTTTAGTAGTGATAAACCGATCCAGCAAAAAGGTAGGAATGTTTCAATTTCTTATCGTAGTGGCCGTGATCACATTATACTCGATAGTCGAAATTGTGTAAAGTGAGTCAGAGCTATCTAATCAACACTTTGGTTAAAGCGCAGTTGCCATATGTATTCTAGAGAGAAATGCTGTATTTTATAAATACACTTCAAATCCATTGTGTCAATATTTCAGGTACAAAAGATGCAATGTAATTAAGTCAATACCAATTTAATATATTTATTTCAAATTTCAAGCAGACTAATAATAATTAGTTTACTTGAAATGTGAAATAAAGTGTTTATGTATATTTCTTGAACGCAAAGTTTGTTGTGAAAAACTCGCCGATTTGACAATGTTGGAGAGTCGCTTCAATGTTCCGGCTTTGAGAACGAGATAGATAGATCGAGCTACGCGAATGAGACAGTGATAGTAAACAGTTATGTGAGGTGTTTATTCTCTTCATGAACGTAACATCAGTATTTGTGTTGTGGTTTTGTGTGATAAATCGGTTATTATTGGTATTTATTGTAATATTTATATCGGTATATTTAGTGACAATAATGGCGGAGTGTAGCGGTGTTGGCGATAAAAAACGGCGTCGTAACAATTTAATTCGGGAAGAAAAAGTCCTCATATTAAATGTGTACGAAGGACTGCGTGCCATGGACAAACAGTTGGGTGTTAGTGACGCTGTGATTAAGTGCAGTTATTTAACTAAAGTTTCTGAGAGTACTATATACAATATTCTAAAGAAATCGCGGGACGGATCTTTGACAAGAGAACGAGGTGAAAACTGTAAACCGGAAAGTAGAGGAAGAAAGAAAATTGTTTTGGACGACCAAACACGGAATGCTATACGTAGGGAAATACATTCTTTTTATTTTAGGAATGAAATCCCCTCGGTAGCTAAATTGAGCAAGGTAATAGAAGCTGATGATACTTTACCAAACATCAGTGATAAAGTTTTGAGACGAACTTTAAAATTAATGAATTTTCGTTACCAAACAAGAAGTAGAAACAGTGCCTTAATTGAACGAAATGACATTGTGGAATGGAGGAGAAATTATTTAAAACAGATACGACAGTTTCGTAACGAAGGACGGCACATATATTATCTTGACGAAACATGGTTAAATGAAGGCCACACTGTGTCAAAAGTGTGGCAAGACATGAATATACGAAGCAATCGACAAGCCTTTATGGAGGGTTTCTCTTCCGGTTTAAAAGCTCCCTCTGGGAAAGGACGTCGACTGATTATCACTCACATTGGCAGCGAGGAAGGATTTGTAGAAGGTGGATTACTAAGTTTTCAGTCCAAAAAAACTGTCGATTACCATGAAGAGATGGATGGTAACCGGTTTGAAACATGGTTTAGATCAATTTTAACAAAGGTAACTCCTGGTTCAGTGATAGTTATGGATAATGCTTCATACCACTCTCGTCGACTGGAGCAAATACCTACTTCAGCTAGCCGCAAGAGGGTTATAATTGATTGTTTAGAGAGTAAAAGCATTCCGCACAACGAGGCAATGCTAAAAGTTGAATTATTATCTCTCGTACGGAAACATAAAAGCAGTTATATTAAGTACGTTGTCGATGAAATGGCGAAAGATTTCAACGTCTCAGTTGTTAGACTTCCTCCCTACCACTGTGAGTTAAACCCCATCGAGCTGGTTTGGGCCCAAGTGAAAAATTATGTTGCGAGAAAAAACAGTACATTCAAAATGGCTGACGTTGAGAAACTGTTTGACGAGGCGCTGCATACCGTTACTGCTGAGAGTTGGCGTAAATGTATTCAACACGTATTAAAAGAAGAAATAAAGTTTTGGGATTTAGACATACGTGTAGAAGTAATGACGGAACCACTCATTATCGATATAGGAGGAGAAAGCGATGATTCTGAGGAGTCGTCAGGGAGTGATACCGCTTCCAGTTAGTCAGACATTTTACAAGTGACCTCGCAACATACCTATACTTATTGGTAATTTATTTTGGTCTTGACAAACAACTTTTTTTTAGTTTTAGTAGTAGTAAGTTGGAATTGACTTTTAAACATTTTTTTATTTTGTTTTAACTTACTTATGAACAACTTGTGATAAGTTATTATTTCAAATGTTAAAAATTGAAATTCCAGATATTTCAGTATTCGCACCCTTAAACTATGATACGCTCATGGAGTTCACTTTAAATCGGTAGATAACCGATGACGTCACTTTACAGAATTTCGACTATCGACTTTTTTATATACATCTTATTATAGCTCATCCTTAAAAATGTGTATTATTCTTGGTAACACCCTGTATATACATAATGATACCTACCATAATAATTTCGTATCTCTGTTCTCTCAAACTTAAACGCCAGAGCGTACAAGAACATTTTCTATTTATTTTTTATTTAGGACTATTAAGAACCCTTCAAAAATGATGCGCTCATGAAGTTCGCTTCTGCAACTGATTTTATGGACAGTAAGAGCGATGAGTCACTTTACAGAATTTCGACTATCGAGTATAACAATAAAACAAATTGTCCAGCCATCGGAAAAAAATTGTCAGAAATGCGGTATTACAAATCATTTTTCGAATGTTTTCAAAAGTAAGAAAGTTAATTTGGTTAACTATGATAATAAACGGTAAATATTTTGAGTAAATATTGGTATATTGATTCATTAATTAATAATTATGGTAAAATTAAATTTAACTACACTACACTAGTACAATGACTAACTGTCAATTTATGATGTAAATGTGTTAAAAATCAATAAGAGAAAATTAACAAAAAGAAGTTACAAATTAACTTCATATACAAAAAATGAACTTCCAGTGTTAGGCAAAGTTTATTCAAACTGTTTTTATAGAGGAGAGTTGGGTGCTCTTCAATTTTATATCATTAACTCTAATTATAAATCCTTATTAGGAATAGAAGCTTGTCAAAAATTAAATTTAGTACAAAAGATTGATTCTATAGATAAATCAACAAAAAATACAGATTTTGGTCATTATGACTCACTTCTAAAGCCGTGAAAAACTACATTTTAAGGTATAGGATGTTTAAAACAAAGATATCATATAGAATTAAAACAAAATTGTGTGCCTGGTATTAACCCACCACGAAAAGTTCCTTAACTAATCATGTCAAAATTAAAATGAATATACTCTCAATATTCTAGGAAAAATTGGTATTATAAAATCAGTTGAGGAACCTATAGATTGGGTAAATTCAATAGTAATAGTTAAAAAAATTATAACAGTTTACGACTATGACTTGATGCAATCCGTTTAAACCGAGCTGTCAAACGTGAACATTTCACTTTGCCAACTTTTGAACAAATTTCATCATCCTAAACGGGCGCAAAATATTTTAGTACACCTGATGCCAACAGTGGGTTTTGGCAAATACCCATTGACTCGTTAAACGTTTTTTTATATTGAGGGGGTACAATTATATATAAATGATATAGTAATATTTGGGGCTTCAAAACAGGAGCACGATGAAAGACTCATTAACCATAGAAAGCTAACCATTCGTAAATTTCACGAAGTGGTTGACGGTTGACGAACTGTCTGCGCATTTTTAATGCACACGCGCTATGAAGCTGAGACCTGTAGTAGTTTCCACATTTGCGACGTGGATTCGGCCGATAGTGTAGTGTGGTAGTAAATACGTCTAGTTTCTATAGTGTCCGAGTAACAATTTAATTTTAATTAGTACTGAGGTTTCATTCATTTTCAAGGTATTGTAATAGACTTGTTTGCAAAATGAAAAAAGAAGAAGATAATTACTTTCATAAACATCTGAGTGTGAAAGAACTTTAGGCAATAGTAAATGCACCTGGTTTTTATGGTCCACCAAGTGATTTAAGTGATTATGAAGATGAAAATGATACAGAATACGAACCTTAAGTGGGTCTAGCAAAAGAAAAAAGGGCTGGAAAAGTTTCTGTTGAAAAATGTGTAATGAAATCAGTAAAACGAAGTAAGTGCCAAGTACTTATTAGTGGAACAAAAGGCAAATTTGACTCCTTCAGATGTAGATTTATAGATTGTAAGCAGGGTGTTAAAAGCAAACGATGTAAGCTTCTAAGGAATACATATCGATAGCGTATTAGAACAAGGCGCTGATATGTTGGAACTTGGCGTTGACTTGTCAAAACAGTATGATGGTGCCATGTTACAACAAGAAAATGTCAGTGGCTTAGTAGAAACAGAAAACAATGAAATTAAATGTCTTGACCCTTACTTCGTGGAATAAGCTCATATTAGTGTTTTTAAATGAAACTCACGGTCTCTAGTTAATTCCACAATATAATAAAAGTTATTGAAAAATTCTAAAAAATTGACAATTGTTTCGATAAATCAATATCATCGTCAGAATGGCAGAAGTTACATATTATTTTATGCCTACCTGATGTTTAGAAGTTATTTTTGGCTAGACCAAGAAGTAACCTAACTCGTGATTGGCTTAATATATGTTTATAGAAAAAAGAAGAAGATGTGATATTACAAATATTGAAGCTTAGATATTATTAGCCCTATGGTGATATCCTGGATATCATTTTTCCAATTAAGATCAGTATAACTGTGCAATGATATAGAAAACCAGGAAAACTATATCTGCTGATCTTTACAATTATCACTTAAGAAGACAGTTTATTAGTGGAGAAATCCCTAGATTTAACTGTTAATTGACAACTTCATATTGTGGGTTTCTTAAATGTCTTCTAATTTCCAGTTCTTCAAGGAAATCCAGTTCTGGTTTTTTTTCACAAATATGCAGCACTTCTAGTTTTGTGTTAGGTGTCAATGGATGATTGGTGTCAAGTAGATGTTTTGCGTAGTGGGATTTATCTGGTTGTTTTAATCTGCATGCTCGTAAGTGCTAACTGTATCGTATTTCAAAATTCCTAAGGGTCTGACCCAAATAGACAGCATTACATTCTGGACATTTGAGTTTATATATACCTGACTTCTTTAATAGTGGTATTTTTGTTTTTACATTTAACAATTTTGTACTAACGTTACTTTCTGTTTCAAAAGAAATTGTTGTATTCGTTGCTGAAGATATTATCTTTGAAATATTATTAGAAATATTTCCTGCATATGTGATGGTTTTATAAGTTTTAATTTCATAAGCTTGTTCAGGATATATTAGTTGTAATGCCACTTTTTCTTCTTTTTTACTAATTAGCTTATTTATCATATCTAATGGATAACCGTTAGATGTTGCTATTTGTCTAATTGTATTAATCTCTCTATCAAAATTACATTTGTTCATAGGAACTGAAAAAGCTCTATGTATCATTGAATTATATGCTGCTAGTCTGTGTGACAAAGGGTGGTTAGAATTGAATGGAATTGTCACATCAGTCTGTGTTGGTTTTCGGTAAATTGAATAATCAAGTACATTATTAACTCTCTGAATTTTTAAATCAAGAAAATTGATTGAGCTATTTCCTTCAATATCTAATGTAAATTTGATTTTCGGGTGTAAATTATTGATGTGGTTGAAAAATACATCTAATTGTCGTTCACCACCCATAAAACAAGCTAATATGTCATCTACATATCTATACCAAAATAAAATATTTTTCGAAATATTACTTTCAAAGATCTTTCTTCCTAAATTGTCCATAAAAATGTTTGCTAAAATAGGTGATATAGGGCTTCCCATTGGTAAACCTTCATTTTGAATATATATCTCACTGTCAAAAGTGAAATAATTCTGATTAATGCATACATCAAATAAATTAAGTATATCTGATATTATTCCTGAATTAATATTTTTATCTTCTAGTAATTTTCTTACAAGTATTAGACATTTAAAACTGTAATGTCATTTTTTGTTCGATGTTTAACTTTTGAAGGTTCAATATTTTTGATTAAATTGGCAATTTTAAATTTCTCATGAAGAAAATTATTTGAATTAGATTTTAAAGCTATTTCTGACTCTGTAGCTATAATTTGTTTAATATTATTCGTAAATTTTGGTGGTATGCTGTACTTTAAACCTTTATTTAAAAATTATATTCCACTATCTGTAAAATTAGTGTCTGAAAGGTTCTCAAATCGTGGTGCAAAGTGTGTTGGTATGTTTTAAATGCAATAAAAAAGAAGATAGAGGATAATAACGTAACAGTTACAAAATCTGATAATGGGAACACAACTGTCATTTTGACGACTGAAAATTACAATTCCAAAGTATATAACTTTATAGAATCCAGCGATGTAATAGTTCTTAAAGCAGACCCTACAAAAAAGTTTTCTAATAATGTAAGGTACATTGTTAATAATTCAAATTATCTTTTAAATGATTACGAAAAGAGGTCTATCATACATAAGAATCCTCATTGTCCACAATTATATGGAACAGTTAAATTACATAAAATAAAGAAACCAATTAGACCTGTAGTCTCTCATGTTAATGCTCCTAATAATATATTGGCAAAGAAGCTCAACAATATACTCAATACTTACGGATATGAATCTCAATACTCAATTAGAAATTCAATAGAACTAATCAAAAAGTTGAAAGCAATCCACTTGTAAGATAACTACAAACTCATTTCGTTCGATGTAACTAATATGTTTACCAAAATTCCTCCTAAAGAATGTCTAATACTAATTACTAGAAGATAAAAATATTAATCCAGGAATAATATCAGATATACTTAATTTATTTGATGTATGCATCAATCAGATTTATTTCACTTTTGACAGTAAGATATATATTCAAAATTAAGGTTTACCAATGGGAAGCCCTATATCACCTATTTTAGCATTAATTTTTATGGACAATTTAGAAAGAAAGATCAAGAAAGATCTTTGAAAGTAATATTTCGAAAAATATTTTATTTTGGTATAGATATGTAGATGACATATTAGCTTGTTTTATGGGTAGTGAACGACAATTAGATGTATTTTTCAACCACATCAATAATTTACACCCGAAAATTAAATTTACATTAGGAATTGAAGAAAATAGCTCAATCAATTTTCTTGATTTAAAAATTCAAAGAGTTAATAAAGTACTTGATTATTCAATTTACCGAAAACCAACACAGACTGATGTGATAATTCCATTCAATTCTAACCACCCTATGTCACACAGACTAGCAGCATATAATTCAATGATACATAGAGCTTTTTCAGTTCCTATGAACAAATGTAATTTTGATAGACAGATTATTACAATTAGACAAATAGCAACATCTAACGGTTATCCATTAGATATGATAAATAAGCTAATTAGTAAAAAAGAAGAAAAAGTGGCATTACAACTAATATATCCTAAACAAGCTGATGAAATTAAAACTTATGAAACCATCACATATGCAGAAAATATTTCTAATAATATTTCAAAGATAATATCTTCAGCAACGAATACAACAATTTCTTTTGAAACAGAAAGTAACGTTAGTAAAAAATTGTTAAATGTATAAACAAAAATACCACTATTAAAGAAATCAGGTATATATAAACTCAAATGTCCAGAATGTAATGCTGTCTATTTGGGTCAGACCCTCAGGAATTTTGAAATACGATACAGTGAGCACTTACGAGCATACAGATTAAAACAACCAGATAAATCCCACTACGCAAAACATCTACTTGACACCAATCATTCATTGACACCTAACACAGAACTAGAAGTGCTGCATATTTGTGAAAAGAAACAAGAACTGGATTTCCGTGAAGAACTGGAAATTAGAAGACATTTAAGAAACCCACAATATGAAGTTGTCAATGACCAGTTAAATCTAGGGAGTTCTCCACTAATAAACTGACTTTTCAAGTGATAATTGTAAAGATCAGCACATATAGTTTTCCTGGTTTTCTATATCATTGCACAGTTATACTGATCTTAATTGGAAAAATGATATCCAGGATATCACCATAGGGCTAATAATATCTAAGCTTCAATATTTGTAATATCACATCTTCTTCTTTTTTCTATAAACATATATTAAACCAATCACAAGTTAGGTTACTTCTTGGTCTAGCCAAAAATAACTACTAAACATCAGGTAGGCATAAAATGAAATGTAACTTCTGACGATGATATTGATTTATCGAAGCAATTGTCAATTTTTTAGATTTTTTCAATAACTTTTATTATATTGTGGAATTAACTAGAGACCGCGAGTTTCATTTAAAAACACTAATAAAACAATGATATAGGTACTTCAAAAATACAAGATTACGACAGAAGCGTCTGGACAGAAAACAGTTCATGGTTGAGACGAACCGACAATTAACCTAAGGATGAAAATGCACCCCGATATGTCAACTTTGCTGCCCTCGCTTCAATTTATTATTCAAAATATAACTCAGAAAACGAAATTCCTATACAGGGACCATCAAAAATATGCTCTTGTCATTTTTGTCCGTCAGGAAAGATACGTATGACAACAAATATTTGTGACTGCTGCAGATGCCCATTCTGCAGAGAATATCGTGCGTGTATTTGCTCTCAGTGTCCCTTAAATAATTAAAACGTAATAATCTCATACTAAATAGGTTTAATGAAGTTTGTTCCTAACTATCATGTTGTTTGTTTTGTTAAATAAAAAAAAATAGAAAAAACTGGGCCTAAAAGTTAAAATCGTAACATTTACGAATGGTTAGTCTTTATGCATCTTTAAACAAGGTTAGCTCTCTAGTCTTAAAATATTAAACACTGCAAAAGAAAATAACATAACTTTTAACAAATATAAATGTGAATTTGGTTTAACAGAAATAAAATTCATGGGACTCAGACTGACAGAAAATAGTATTATACCAGACGATGAGAAAATAAATGCCATAAGGAGTATGCAAATTACAAAAGATGAAGCTGAACTTCAAACATTATTAGGCATCTTATACTATGTAGATCGTTTTCTGCCTAACCTAACTAATGTAAATTCATCTCTTAGAAATATTTTAAAGAACAATATTATATTTGTTTTGGGAAGAAACTCATTCCCAATCTTTTGATGATCTAAAAGGATTATTAATTTTATAAGCTGTATTACAGTTTACTGACATTAAAAACCCACAACCATTTCAGTAGACACATCTAATAATGAATTGGGAGCTATTGTGTTACAAGAAAACTTACCTTATGCCTATCCGACTAAGTCATTGTCTAATAACCAAGAAAAATAGGCGCAAATCAGAAAAGAGCTGGCCGCTGTTTTATTTGCCTGTAAGCGTTTTTTGGAGTATGTTTGTGGAAAGGAATTTACAGTCGAAACAGACCATAAGCCGCTTATTTACATAATTACGAAACCTTTGGCATTATGTCCGCCACAACTTCAAAGAATGGTCTTAGCATTACAAAAATTCACTTTGAACCTGATTTATAAACCGGGAAGAGATTTATTTATTGCTGATACGCGTGAAAAATTTAATGATTTTGATATGGATTCTCAGATTTGCGTTGTTGATTTATCTATAGGATTTTCTGAAACTAAATAAAAAAATCTTCATCGTGATACGTTGTTAGACAATGATTCAAAATTACTTATAGGATTTATTCAAAAATGATGGCCTGATAGACCAGGGTCGATAATTTTTAAAACCAAAAAAAAATAATAGTAGGATGAAACCCATTAGAAAAGGAGGAGAATATTATAAAAATGAAAGGAAAAATAATTTACGGGCGATCTGAGGTCGGGAAGGGGATGGGGGTGTGTTTTTAAGGGTAAAAAACGGTTTTTCTCCATTTTCGGCAAAACTAAAAGACCTATCGAAAAAAGTTGAATGGCAAAGTTGTAGGTAATAAAAAGATCTAAAACTTTTGTATTCACACTTTTTTCACATTACCTCAAAATTTATGTGAAAAATTCAAAAAACCAGGTCTTTGGATTTTATTTTTTTCTTTTACAAAATTTTTTTCCTAACGAAAATTGGTGAAAACTTACCTTTTTATGTCCCAAATACGCTGTAATTTATTGGATTAAAAATATTTATTTTTTCACCTTATTTTGAATTAATATCTAATTTTCAATCGAAAACTCACCCGTCAAAATATCAGCTTTTTTTTCAAAAAGTTGGTATGTTTTCTGTTCGTTGAAATCTCTACTTTCTGATGGTGAAAAAAAAATATATGTTACTATAGTAAATCTTCTCAGAAAATGCAAAAAATCGAAATAAACTCGAATTCAAATTTTTTTTTAATTATTATAAATAATTTCATCTAAAAAATGTGATTGCTGCAATTTGTTTCAATTAAAAAGTTGATTTATTTAATACTAATTACATTTATGTCATAGAAAATCTCATTAGATATAAATATAAATGTAAATCGTACAATTAAATGTAGATACTTTATTCTGATTACGTTATTCATTACAATATTTTTAAACACATTAATCTTATCATTCATAAATACCTTATATTCAATTCTAATCACTTATCCATTAGTTTCTGTCTTTTTGATGGCATTTCTTCATCGTTAGATTCGTCAAACATCTCAGATTCTAGTAGATCTTCGAAATCTTCATGACTATCACCTTCTTCATCTCCAACATTATTTCCAGACTGCGTTGGTTCTTCATCCACAATTTCTTCTGAATCATTAACTTCCTCGTAGGTTTCTTTTTCAATATTGGAGCAATTTTCAGAACCATGACAGTTTGAACATAAATTTGTGCATTTTAAACCATGTTTTCGGCAACCACATTTTAAACTGTTACATCCAGTTTCACAGCTGCGGCAAATAGTTTTGAGCAATATTTCCGGAATTAATTTTTTTTGTGTAAATTTGGGCATAATTCCACGTTGATATTGCTTCCAGCCCCAATCTGTTGCTGTTAGTTCGTTACCCAACCAAGTTTGAAGCTGATAATATGCCCTGTAACAATATTGTTCTGCTGCTCCTTCTGTGGGTGGGAGGTTTGCCAAAACAAAAGATGATTTAATTTTTGCCAATTGATATTTTTGAAACCTTAATTGATTCAGTTTAATTTTTTCCTTTTTACATTTATAAATAGATTTGATTAGTTGTAATCCATTTTTTTTATTTCTTCTTTACTCGCATCTTTCTTATAAAAAACATTGGCCAAATATGACAAATTTTTAACGTCTAATAATGAATTGACGATACTTTTCTTTCCTTTTGCGGCAAATCCAGATGTTGTATCGCAACCAGAAAAACAATGCAGAAATGCAACAATGTTTCTTAATGATTCATGTTTGAAACTATTAGACGTGAAAAAAAGGTCTTTTACATTTCCAGAACCTGGTTTGAGAAAATAAATGTCATGATTATATGAATTTAACTGATTTAAAAGGACCAAAAGATCAATAACTTGGCCCACAACAATTACAGTTTTATTAGTACTCATTGCAACTTTTATCGCGTTTTCAATTATGTCAGCATCAGCATCTTCTTCTACTTGGTTGCAGGAAAATCCTCGTGACTGTAATCTTTTCATCAAAGTTTTTATTATTTTATCCTTATTTTTCTCGTTAGATGAAAATTTTTCTTGCAAAAAAGGTATTTTTGTATGATTTTGATAATCGAACTCTGGAATATTGTCTGAGGTTTTTCTACGACTACGTTCTCCTCTTTTAGTTGAAGTAGCTGCTGGTACTGTTGTGACACTAACTGATTTTTTAATTTCGGGATACCCATCAAAGACAATATAGCTGCTTACTGCGTAATGTTTTTCTACATAGCGCAAATATTTATTCATTATCTCTTCTACCGTTTCATTTTTTTGCCAAATTACTTTGTGCAGTGAAAATCCACCGTCAACGACATGCACTACACCGTCAGAAAGCGTTGGTCCATTCGCACTCACAAATAAATCGTAAAGTTGAGATTTAACATTTTTCCTGAGGCCATTTTCTGTAAAAAGTGACAATGGAAAAGGTGCAACTCATATTGTAAATAAGTTTCCATATCTTTTTTACTGTCAATAGTTAACGATATTCTTTGAAACAACAATAATGGATCGATAGCTATAATATCTCCGTTCACTTTAACGGAAGATTGAACTGTTTTTGAAGACAAGACTTTGTTTTTCCTTTAAAATTTAACACTGTCACTCAGGTATATAATTTATCTTAAAATAGTTATAAATAGACATCTACGCATATCATTTAAAGAAGATTCGACAACTTTCTCCAAATATTGTAGATGTCTTATTAAATATTAATTTTATTAACTTATTTGTTTGTTAATTATAGTAGTATATTTTTATTTGGAATTTTTTTTTATCAATGTAACATGTGATCTAACGTTTTTCGAGTAATTAAAGTGTTAATTTTAATAAATAGCTCAAAATTTTTTATAATAATTAAAAAAAAATTTCGAATTCGAGTTTTTTTTAGATTTTTTGCATTTTCTGAGAAGATTTACTATAGTAACATATATTTTTTTTTCATCATCGGAAAGTAGAGATTTCAACGAACAGAAAACATACCAACTTTTTGAAAAAAACTGATATTTTGACGGGTGAGTTTTCGATTGAAAACTGGGGTGTTTTTTCGATATTAATTCAAAATAGGGTGAAAAAATAAATATTTTTAATCAAATAAATCACAGCGTATTTGGGACATAAAAAGGTAAGTTTTGACCAAATTTCGTTAAAAAAATTTTTTTGTAAAAGATAAAAATAAAAAACCAAACACCTGGTTTTTTGAATTTTTCACATAAATTTTGAGGTTATGTGAAAAAGTGTGAATACAAAAGTTTCAGATCTATTTATTACCTACAACTTTGCTATTTGACTTTTTTCGATAGGACTTCTAGTTTTTCCGGAAATCGAGAAAAACCGTTTTTTACCCTTAAAAACTCACCCCCATCCCCTTCCCGACCTCAGATCGCCCGTAAATTATTTCTCCTTTCATTTTTTATAATATTCCCCTCCTTTTCTAATGGGTTTCATCCTACTATTTTTTTTCACTTTTTATTATTTTTAAAGGCTTCTACCCTGGTCTATGTTACCATTAAAAAAGTTCCAATTTCAATAAGACCTTATTTCAAATTACGTCATGAAATTGTAGAATTTAATGGTTTGTTATACAAAAGTGATATAATTATAGTACCACAAAGTAAAAGAGCTGAAATTATTAATAAAGTTCACGTTGCCCATTTATATATTGTGAAATGCTAAAATAGTGCAGCTGAATCTTTTTATTGGCCAGGAATGTCTCCACATATAGAGGATGTCATTTCCACGTGTAGAACTTGTTCAACTTATCAAAATAATAATCAAGCATAACCTCTAATTAATCATGAAGTTCCAAAAACTCCGTGGTCGAAGATTGGTTGGGATATTTTGTACATGGTTAGACAAATGTATCGTTTAGTTATAGACTATTATAGTAAGTGGGTTGAATTAATTTATTTAGATCCCAACGCTCATTCAGAAATAGTCATCCAAAAGTTTAATTCCATATTGGGTCGTTTTGGGATACCCTCAATTTTAGTGAGCGATGGAGGTCTACAGTTTAATTGTTATGTCTTTAATAAAATACAATAAGTCCAAGATATCCTAAATCTAATGAACAGATCGAGCGTGCTAAGCAAACTGTGAAACAAATATTGAGAAAATGTGATGAAAATAATGATTTAGAGTTATTGTTACTTAATTATAGAAATACGCCTAAATATGGGCAAGAATTATCACCATTAGAGCTTCTTATGTCGATAAAACTTAAAGATTTGGTTCCAATTTTGAATAAAAAGCTAATACCCAATGCAGTAAATCATTCAAAATACTACCAAAATTTATAAAACAATCAACAAAGACGAAAATTTTATTATAATAAGGGGATGAAGGAACCATTGCCTTTCAAGAACCAATTAAAAATTAGATATCAGAAAACTCTAAATTCAACATAGTCTTTTGGTACAGTAGTAGAATAAAATAGAACTAGAACATACAGAGTGGAAGATGAAAATGGTTAAAAATTAATAAGAAAACCTATGTTCACCGAAACTGTACCTGAAGATGATAAAAAATTGCCTTTAGAACCAACTACTAATATTAATTGTACTTCAGATTCCACTTTATATGCCTCACCTAAATTATTATCACCAAATAGAGATAGTATGTTTGTTAACATTGATGAGTCTCTGGACATGAATATATCTGATGTTGCAAGTATGTCTAGTAGGGGTAGAATTATAAGAAAACCGATGCGTTTGGCTTATGAATGAAAAAAAAGATGTGGAATATTCTGATTTTTAACACTCGACATATCAAAACACAGCCTCTTATTATTTATTTGTCCTTATTCTTTATCACGGTTGTATGAACTTCAAAGTATGTTGGAATAAATATATTTTTAGTTGCACCGAAATCGTCGTTTAATTTACCTACTATAAAAATATATAACAGTATCAGGGTATGGAGACAACCAAGACGTGCAGCATGACTAACTTTTGCTACAGAAGTTGTTCCTTTCCAGGGATGGATCTCGATATGGTTTCGGGAAATATTAGGTATGGTTGTCTGAGAAGACTTATCCACATACCACAGAAGTTAATAGGAGACATCTACCTCGAAAATGTCATTAGACCCATTATTCAACCCATGAGATATGAACAGAGGGAAAATTTTATTTTTATAGACGACAATACAATGCTCAACTAAACCTCGCAAAAAGGGACCACAATGTGTTGGAGGAAGCAAATGTGCAAATATTCGATTGGCCAAAAAACTCATTGGATGAGAATCCGATTAGGCAGGTGTGTGATATGATTGGCTGACCAATATTTAGAAGACATAACCCCCCTCCACAACTCAGGAACTAATTATATCGGTTGAAGAACAGTGAAACCCAACTGCACACGAACAAATCAATAATTTGATTATTTCAATGCCGCGAGTTAAGAAACGACAGTGGCTGATCCATGTAAAATATTTGCTTATGTTGTATTTTTAATAGAAACTATATAAAAGAATAATCGTGTAATAATGAGAGAGATTGTTTGCAACTTTCATGTGATAAACGTCTTAAACAATAATTTTACGTTTTTTAAAAAGTATTTTCCGGAGTGACAAAATATCATTGGCGCAGTCGTAATAGGATTTTCGGAGTTTTTAACGTATAGTACGTGAGCTTTTCGTATCAACAATGTACCGAAAATTTCGAACTTTAGTTTTCTTTCGACTGAATATCGAATTTTGAACTATTTGACTTGTTCGAGCGAATATCGTATACAATCCGATAGTTCTGAACCGATCAATCATCAGCTTCGAAGAAGAAAAGAAAAACGAAGATTACATCTCGAGTTTGGTCTAACATCGATCGAATTTATAAGAATAAGAAATAAGTTAGAAGTAAAAAGATCTTGGGTTTGGTACTACATCGACTCAACCTAGAAGAACTAGAATTAAGCCAGAAATTAGAAGATGATAAAAATTTTCCTTCTGTAAGTACTTTTCTTTTCTCATTTTCCTTTCGCTGGTAATTTTATGAGGGATATAGATATAAGTACTTTGGAAATAATAGTTTAACAATAACCGAAATAGATAGTTCCATAGAAAACAGTTTAAACAATACTCATAAATAAGAAATGTCTATTCCATCAGTAAATTACCAGTTGCTAAACATATTTAGATTCTATTTCTCATTATGAAGGAAACCCTCATACTTCAACAATATGTATTGGAAATTGTGAAAGTTTAATATCAGTATTTGCTAGTGAAACTGATATAACTTTAAATACATATCTATTAAAAGCTATCTTGGGCAAACTTGCAGGACGTGCACAAATATTAATTGGTTCTAGAATAGAGTTAAAAACATGGAAGGACGTTAAAGATGCTTTAAATTCAAGTTTTGGCGATCAACGTAATATTGATTGTCTTATTCAAGATTTCATTAATTTGAAACCTTTTAAAACTGAATCACCCTATAACTTTGGCATGCGTTGTCAAGACGCTTGTTGTTTGATTATTTTAAAATCAAATTCTCTTAGTAATATTAGTGATATTGAATGGAGACATCAACTTGAAATTTATTATAATTTAGCTTTAAAAACCTATATACGAGGTTTACCTTCACCTATTCAACAAATGTTAGATTGAGAATACCTGATAGTTTAGAAAAAGCAATGAGCTTAGTTATTGAGGAAGAAAACTTTATGTATTTAACTCAAAGAAGTAATCAATTAAATTCAAACACTTTTTTTAGACCTAGTTTAAGAATTACACCAGCTAAAAATCCTAATTATAGACAACCAACATCTAACTTTTCATCCAATTTCGGAAATAATCAATCATTCCCCACAGTTTTTCGAGAAAATTCGACACCTCTTATGAACTCATCACAGTTCAGACCAAATTTCCAGCCAAATAACAATTCTTATAATTCGCGTCCCAATAACAATTTTTCAGTCCAATGTCCTCTTACTTTTCGAAACCAAAATCATCGCCCAACTTTTCAAAACCAAAATCATTACCCCATTTTACAAAACCAAAATCGTCAAACAATATCCCAGAGTCAAAATCATCAACCAGTTTCTCAAAATAATGCAAGACAATTTAATACACCTAATAATTCCCAAAACTGTAAATCGGAACCCACGGACACATCTTCTGGTAATACAAGATTCCAGCTTAAACAACAAAAATATATTTCTAACGAACATTATAATAATACCATTAGTGATCCAAATCAAATTCAACAATTAAGTAATAATCAAACTGAAAATTTATTTGAATATTAAAATGAGTTCACAACAGAATCTCTAGAAAACATTGACCCATATTTATCTGAACTTGAAACTCAATATCCTTACGATTATAATAATTGTCCCTCTACCAACGATGTAACAGACAACCAAGATATTTTCTCACATAACAATCCTCAAAATGCAATTCAGGATATTTCACTCACATCCCATATCCACACAACCAGACCAGTAAACTCTTAAGAAGCAAATTTATCTTATATCAAAATTCAAGAAATAAATGCAAATTCTTTAGTCGGCACCGGTAGTTCTAAGGCTCTGATGAAACCAAAATTAGCTTACAAATTTTATAAACACTGCATTTTTGAAAAACCGTTCAATATACAGACAGCACACGGAATTTCTTATCACAATGAAATAGCTCATATTCCGTTATTTAAAACTTTTAATTTGAAATAATCTCATAAATTTTGTTTATTCAACAAATTGAAACACCTACAGCAATTATTCCTTTAATTTTTGATTCAAATATGAATAATGATAATAATGTAATAAAGAATTATTCAATTGTGATTCCTGGCCGTTGCCAACAAGTTGTTGAAATCCCTGTAACTGAAACAAATGGCATAGGTATACTTGAATACGAAAACTTAGGAAAAGGTTTAGGAATGCCTAAAGCATTAGTCAATATTTATAATAAATTTGCAATCACAACCATCATAAATAGTAACGAAAATCCAGTAAAATGAGATATAAAAGAACCTTTCGAAATTGAAATTCTAAACTTACTAGAATTAAATTTCCTCTAAAACATGCAATGTGAATCTAATTCAGAATTAACAACTATTTAACAAAATAAGCTTAAAAAAAACTTAAAAAATCTCAGACTTGACCACTGCAATAAAGAAGAAAAAGAAGTCATTAGAAATTTGTGTTTTAATTATAGAGACATATTTTATTGTGATGGATTACCATTAAGTATTAACAATCAAATAAAACATGACATCACTTTGACTGATGATAGCCCTATATATACAAAATCTTACAAGGTTCCCGAAATACATAGGGAAGAAGCTAATAAACAAATTACAAAAATTTTAGACGAAGGTATTATTGAGACGTCTACGTCTTCATTCTCCTTGCCAATATGGTTGTTCCCAAAAAGTTAGATGCATCAGGCAAAAAGAAATGGCGTTTAGTTATTGACTATAGAAAATTTAATGAGGAAACAGTTCAAAATCGTTACCCACTTCCTGGAATACACGAAATACTAGACAGACTAGGTAGAGCAAATTAAATCACAACACTTGGTCTCGCAAGTGGTTTTCACCAAATTAAAATAGACCCTCAAGACATTGATAAGACGGCTTTAAGTACTCCCCAGGGACATTTCCATTTCAAACGTATGAGTTTCGGACTTAAAAATGGTCCATCCACTTTCCAAAACGTAATGGATAATGTATTGCTTAATTTGACTGGCGAAACGTGCATTGTTTATTTAGACGATATCTTAATATATAGTACATCCCTCCAGGAACACGTAGAAAAAATAAAATCTGTTTTTAAAATACTTAGACAACCCAATTTAAAAGTTCAACTTGATAAATCTGAATTCTTTAAGAAAACAATTATGCATTTAGGACATATAATTACACCCAACAGCGTAAAGCATAACCCAGACAAAATTTCAATCATAAAAAATTATCCAATTCCCAAAAATCGAAGAGAAATTATAAGTTTTTTAGATCTGTTAGGTTACTACCGACGTTTCATAGCAGACTTTGCTAAAATAACAAAACCCATGACCAAATGTTAGAAAAAAGGTTCAAAAATTATTCATAACGAAGAATTTCTTAATTCATTTCAAACTTGTAGGGAAATATTAATCAATGACCCCATTTTGCAATATCCTAATTTCTCAAAAACTTTTATTCTCACAACTGATGCTAGTAAATATGCAATAGGTGCAGTTTTATCCCAAGGAAACGTACCCAATGACAAACCCATAGCATATGCTTCTAGAATTATAAATCAATCTGAAATCAATTATTCGGTTATAGAAAAAGAATTGCTTGCCATTGTGTGGGCATGTAAATATCTCTGGCTTTATTTATACGGCAGACAATTTCAGATTTACACAGTTCACAAACCCCTTTCTTGGTTATTTAGTCTTAAAGAACCAAATTCTTAATAAGTCCGATGGGGTTTAAAGTTGGAAGAATATTATTATGAAATCTTCTACAAAAAAGGAAAATTAAATTCCAATGCCGATTGTTTATCTCGAATTCCTATCAATGCATTAGAAACAGAATCAATAGTCAATAACCCCGGAGATTCCCAAGACGATATTCTAGATTTCTTACAACAGTTTGCTGAAAATATTCTCATAGATCCACAACCTTCTACAAGTAACATCAATCAATCAGAATTATGAGAATGCCCGAGAAAATATGAATTAAAATAAACAAAAAGTGATAGAGAAAACAAATATACAACGTGACACAAACATACACTTTAAAATAGGACAAACTGTATTCAAACAAAACCCCAAAAATCGGAATAAAAAAGATTAAAGATTTTTAGGACCTTATATTATATCAGAAATATTAGATAGAAATAGAGTAGAAATATCCAGAAAATCATTTAAACGAAAAAAACAAATAATAGACAAACAATTTTGATTATATTGTGGTATTAACTAGAAACCGTAAGTTTCATTTAAAACACTAATATTAGTAGATTCCAAGAAGTAAGGGTCGAGACAGTTAATTTCAATAGCCAAACAAATAATACATATTAAAGAATTAAGGAAACCTCCTATTACAGATTCTTCTTCTAGATCGCCAACGCAGAACCAGACACACCCCAATTCAATAGCATACATGATAATCCCGGTCTTATTCCTCTTCATTTAGGAACAGCACAGATTAAAATTAAATATTGGATGTTTATACATATATTTGATATTACAAACATTAACAGAGAATTTATTGCCTTAAAAGAACAATGTAATAATCTCTATAACTCTTTATCGAACTCACCTGAAATTTATAATTTTAATAAACATTTCCAAGATTCCTATCACCTGATCAAACTAATTGATCAAAAGATTACCCTTCAATTGAATCAGTTAAATCCATTTAGGAACACAAAATCAAAAAGATCCTTATTTGACGGATTAGAATATGCAATAAAATTTATAACCGGTAATTTAGATCAAAATGATGCAAAGCGCTATGACGAAGCCATAACATCTTTATCTAAGACTCAAAACAAGTTGAAATCTCTTATTGACGATCAAATGACTTTACTCCAATCATCTATCAACAACTTTGAGAATAATACCAAAATATTAGCTCATAATCAATCAATACTAAGTTCACGTATCAATGATGAGCAAAAAATTAATAACAGACTTAAATTTAGATAAAGTAGATACTTATCACTATTTTGCAATAGAACAACTTGTTTGACAATTTTCTATAAGTTTTCAAATAACATATGATATACTTGAAAAATTGAAACGGCAATCCTAACGATCGATTCTCTGAAATATTAGAAGTCAGTGAAAACATAGACAAAAATCACAAATTTCCAATCAATTTGTCTCTGCAAAACATTTTATTGTTGGGAAAATAATTGAAATCAAAAGCTATAGTAAAGGTAACAATATAATCTTCATTCAGAATATAATTACCATCATTTATATTATTTACCTACACCATTAAAACAATCCTTTAAAACGATTTCACCAGAATCCAAATTCATCCTTCTAAACGATAAACATTACACCTTCTCAGAAGAAAGCTGCAAAGAAATATCTCTAGAAGATTTCCTGTGTAGTGATCTCCAAAAGTTACCAATTACTCCACACACCCCTTGCGAAGTACAACTACTTAAATACTCTCAGTCAAGAGATTTATCATGTGAACAAATGCCTGTGGTTATCAATAATGTAAAAATTCAGAAGATAGTTAGAAGTGGATAGTAATATCTCCATTTAACACAGTGGCCATCCAAAAAGGTGGTAAAAGCATTAACAACATTCCATTAAACGGTAGTTTTATAATTGAATTGAATAACCAGTGCGTAGTCTCAATAAACAATTTTACATTAAAAACTTTTTCAAGTAATTTACCAAATTATAAAAGTGTAGAACTTCCTCAATTACAGTTTTCGGACGAAGACTCTAAAACAGATTATTTTCATTTAAATAAAGTGCAAATAGACTCAGTGGATCTAGACGAACTAAATAACATTCAAAACATGCTCTAAGAAGACAAATCGAAATTAGCAAGATTGGACTTGGCTCATGTTCCATTCGTAAAATCAGTTTTTACACAATATTATTATATATTATAGAATTTTTTAGCATAACCCTAGTAGCTTCCAAAATTTACAAAAGAAAACAGAAGAAGACTAATAAGAAGAAACAAGGAAAAAGGATTTCAAAAATTTTCCAGTCATGTCAAACTCTGGAGAAACCCCATAGTTTTCTTTTTGGCCGGAGGAGTTAAGAAACGACAATGGCTGACCCATGTTAAATACTTGCTTATGTTGAATTTTTAATAAAAACTAAATAAAAGAATAATCGAAAAGAAACCAAATTTTGTATTTTGGTACAAGAATTTATTATAAGCAGAGCGCTTTCGGTTTAATGATAAACCATCATCAGTGCCCCCTGTAAAAGTAAATAATTGATCTTACATTCTCGAAATAGAATAAAAGGTTTAGAAGGGCCTAAAGCCAAATAGATACAATTTACTCACATGGTCAGGGTGTACTCCAAATCCTCACAAATTAGAAGATGCATAAAGCGAATTAAAATATAGTGCTTGAAACACAGTCACTATTTAATTAAAATAATAATAAAAAGCACACACAACCCATTGTACAATGAATGAATCCCTAAAATAGGGGATAAAATATAACTCAAAACATTATTTGTGAGTCAGCTGTTTGACATTTGACAACAATTG
Source organism: Galeruca laticollis (assembly GCA_963921935.1). Taxonomy (NCBI): domain Eukaryota; kingdom Metazoa; phylum Arthropoda; class Insecta; order Coleoptera; family Chrysomelidae; genus Galeruca; species Galeruca laticollis. The sequence goes on from OY998185.1 coordinate 34,249,882, forward strand.
TAGAAGATTAAGTTGAAAATGAACAATTTTTGAAGGTGTTAATTAGTAAGGTAGGCTAACAACAGCCGGTGCTCTGATGACGTCATAAGAATCATAGAAGCAAAAGTTGACAAAAGCTTGAAATATTAGTAAATTTATTTAGCAATTACGTTCTTATGACATCCTCAGAGAAACAAATGTGTGATGGTGAGAATAACTAAAAACAGTTCAGGTTTTAAAGTGAAGTAAGAGCCACGATAGAAAAGGAAAAATTAAAAATAACTTTAATGAAAAAGTGACTCACAATCAGACAAGAATAATCCGGCCTGCACACCACCCCACCCCGGAATCCCAATCAGGGAAGCGACCCGAAAGTCTCCAAAGGATAAACAACTACTCCTCGAGCTATTTGCTCCGACAGGCATTGTATTGCATCCCTCCAGCAACAAATCGGCCGATCCCCTGGAAGAGGCCCCGAAGAGGAGAGGTACAGAAGCACGAAACCTCCCGCCATGGAAGTTGGAAATGTAGCTAGAATTATGGTGTTGTGGTCACGTGTTGTATTGGTCCCAACTGATCTGAACTATTGTCATCATTAAGTAGGATCTCACCATCAAAAAGTTTTCTATGTATAGGGGTAAAATCTCTGTCAAACTCTGTCTGTACATTAAGGCACTTATTGTTTTTATCGACCTCCTTCATGATTTCCATATCCTCGTACAAATCTAATTTTAAAAAATGTTTGGTTGTTATGTTATGTAAGACTGTTACCTCGCTCTCGTGATCGATATTGTGGTTGTTAAATTTCAAGTGATGTCCAAATACGGATTTCTCCGGAGTTTTTTCATGTTCAATAATTCTAGTTTTTAGGGATCCACAAGTCCTACAAATGTAGGTGGCATCACAATCAGAACAAGAGAGCTTGTAAACTCCACTCCTCTGTAATTTATGTAATTTGTCCTTGGCATTGACCAGACACGCACTCAAACTGTTTTTAACATTATAAGAAATTTGAGTGTCGGGAAAATATTTTTAGATGCAAAGACTTAATTTGTTGCACAAGTTGTGGTCAACAAAAGGAAGACTCACATACTTTCTGGTGGCATCAGCAAGCGCAGGGTAGGCAGTATGCATTAGCAACTTTCCCTCCCTCCGCCTGATGACATCGTCAACAATAGTTGGCTCATAACCATTATTAACAGCTATTTGTTTTAGTATATTGTATTCTTTATTGTAATTATCAGATCAATTTTTTACTTTTACAGGGGGCACTGATGATGGTTTATCATTAAACCGAAAGCGCTCTGCTTATAATAAATTCTTGTACCAAAATACAAAATTTGGTTTCTTTTCGATAATTATTTTTCTCTGGTACACTCAGCTGACTCATTTAAAAGAATAATCGTGTAATAATGAGAGAGATTTTTTGTAACTTTCATGCAATAAACGTCTCAAACAGTCATTTTTCGTTTTTTAAAAAGTATTTTTCGGAGTGACAAAATATCATTCGCATCTGGTCAATTGACTATTCCAGAATATAGGAAGCCTTATTGTGTATTAAGATTACCCTACTTTCTTTTGATGTGCATTAATTTTAAAAATTGAATTTTTAATTACATTTAATTTTAGTACTAATTTTTCTGGTAATTTTTTCTCTCTTTTATTGTCAGACTTAAATGTAAAATAAAATTTATCAAAACCATTGTAATAGAGTAGAGAAGTTCAGAAAATTGATTAGAATATTTTGTTTCCTTCCATTCTAGAAAATGTGGGGAGGTCCAAGATTTTTTGCTGGTGTGTATATAATAACGGAAAGTATTGAAGTTTTCTAAAATAATATTAAAAATACTTACCGTGCAGTTAAAGCACTGACTATGGTAGTTATTGTTAAGAGCCTCTACCCAACGATCACCTGCTTCAATCGGGAATGCACAAGCATAGCATTTTGTAGTGAACAGCTCGTTCCAATCTAAAATGAAAATGAACATGTTAAGAGCGTCACGTTTCTTCATATCAAATCAGAAGAAACTATACGTATTCTAATATATTTTATTTGAAAACTTAATTAAACAGTATCCAAAAAGTAATGGAAAATAGCTAATAAAATGCGAAATATGTGTTAGAATGTAGTTATTGTCCGATATAATACAAAATAATCCATTCATCTCAACGTTTGTCAGGTAGAACTGCCCGGGACAAGTTGATATACTGCTATTTAAGACGTGGAGCGCATGTGCAGGTTTGTCAGCGTGGCAGAACTCATTTCTCTTGGTCTTATCTGTACTCACACGTATCGTTGGGAAACAGCAGCAAGAAAATTGAACAAATCAATCAGTCCCACAGGAAATTTTTTAATTCTCTAGATATTCCTTTGTATGGGCATCTGGTTAGACATTCAACGGTGAGGAATTCTTGTTGTTGTTAGATATCTCTTTGCTTTGTTTCTGAGTCAATAGCGACTTGAGCGTAATGGTGTCATTTTGGGCAAGTAGATACATTATTATGATCGAGGAACGTTGATACTTCGTATCAACTTATCACAGGTACTTTTTCATACAAGTTTTCTGGTATTAGATAATGTTTTGCAATTACAGAAAATAGACCAAGCGAGGTGGATATCGTATGAACGAAGGTATCCTGTCTTTAAGGGAATCTGCCAGAACCTACGATGACCATAAGATGACCTTCTTTTGACAAAAAGGAAAATAAACCAAATCCAGAGGTTGGAATAGGTTATGCTAAACATTGACAAATACTTAATGATACACTGGAACTTCAGCTGAAGCAGTATATCATTCATAGTTCAAAAATTAACTATTTTTGGGCCTCCTAAGGATATACGAGCTTTGGCATGTGAACTAGCAGTCGCTAACAACATAAAGATTTCAGATACTTGGATTAAATCAAAACTTGCAACCGCTTGGTGGTTTACTGTATAAATTAAAAGGCACCCTACCCTTTCAATTGAATATCCGGTAGCCACAAGCTTGAGTCGGGCGACCAGTTTCAATAGACACAATGTCGGTTTATTTTTTACTAATTTAAGGAAAATTTTAAAATAATATTTTGAAAGTAATTTAAGAGCCATATTTGGATTACTGACGATATTCGTGTTCAAAGGCCTTCAAAAATTGTTACAGAAAAGTGGGCAAGGCAACATCAGCAGAAAGAGGTACCACTGCAACCTTAGTCACTGCAATTAGTGTTATTGAAAACTCAGTCCCGCCTATATTTATCTTTTCCAGGATTCACTTCAAAGTTAACTCCATTGAAAGTGAGCCTCCAGGGTCTATTGGAAACGCATATCTCACGGGTTGATGACTTGAGCTTCCTTTTTGCTATTCATTAAAATTTTTCTTAATCACGTCAAGTCTTCAAAATAGCAGCCCTTTATGTGTATTTTGGATAACCACGATTGCCATCTATTATTAGCTATGTCCAAGTTTTACAAAAATTTTGAATGATCAATGCTGCTCTTCCAAAATATTTAAGCCAATAAAATATTGTATCTAGTTTTGCAGCCACTGTGATTATGCCATTTAATTCTAACATTTTCACGGGCGCTGATTATTTATCATCCCATGTTATCTGTTGGCCGTTGCCTGAACATACAATCCCAGAAGAAGCTGTTTCTGTAAGTTCAACTAGTTTGGCAGACGTTATTGAACATTTTGATCCAGGTACTTTTACCAGCAGTGTCAGGAATAGTTGTTAGTTCTGAGCAGTTGCGCCCGTACTCTAAAGCAGGAGAACGAAAAGGAAGACAAACGGTAGAAAACAAATGAAGTCTGTAATTTATACGGACACGCCGAAGAACGAAATGTTAGAATAAGAAGCTCGGGAAAGAGATGCTAGAAAGCAAGAGAAAGAAGAGAGGGTACACAGAAAGTTGGTTAAATAATTGAGTCTTAAAAATCAAGACGTTAGAAAAAAGAATAGTGGAAAGATTAATAAAGATGAACATATTGACGAAGAATCGCGAAAAATGGAAAATAGAGCACCGAGACATGTGGGAAAGATGAAGAAGCAAGAGAAGATGAAGCAGATTGCTTTTGTTTAATGTGTCTCGAGCCATACTTAGCATCAAAAACTGGGGCAAAATGGATTAAATACATATCATGTCGTAAGTGGGACCATCTAGTGTAGACTGTGGACATGATAGTCACATATACATGTGTATTAACAGCGAATTGGAATCAGTATCAATATGCCCCAGACTGGGGCGAATTGATACATTTTGCCCTACCTAACTCAATTTGTTTTTGTAATTCTTTTGAATTTTCTTAATGCAAAATTGGATTGCAAAAAATTGTAAACTAGAAAGTGTATCAACTTGCCCCTACATTAATGTGGTAATCCTTCAAATCTATATCCAAATAAGGGAAATGCAGTATTTGTTCAAATCCGCTCCATACTCAAGCCGTTATTACCAGGGAAACTCTGAAATAGACTGTAGATGGATTTCTCGAACTAGTTTCAAGGATATTTCTTATTCGCGACCAGTTGCCATTCAATATCGGTATTTTGTAGTATTGGAGAACGATCACCTGTGAAAATGTGAGAATGTGAGCGCCTACGACACACAATAGTATTTAGCAAGAGGCTGTGGATCCGTTTTGCTACATAACTAATATTAAATTGAAGTTTCTAGATACCTAAGTAAAACAGGTAAAGTTGGCGTAAAAGATATACTACGAACTTTACACTCTCTCCTTTTCGTTTGACGGGAATACGAGTAGATCGTAATAGTCCAGTCAATATTATAATTTAAAACGCTTAGTTGACGATATATTCATTTAATATTGTTCTATGAAAATACGACCAATAATAACAGAGATACATCGTAGTGCCCTCATGACATCTTTATGTCGACACCCTGTATATTGATCGAACGCCGTAGTGACGCACCTAATACCGTTTGTTCGACTTAAATCCAACCCATAATAACGAAGATACATCGTAGTTCCCCTATGGCATTTTTGTACATCCTGTATATAACAAATAATCTATAATGCCGTTTGATCTATGAAAATCCGACCAATAATAGCAGAGTGCCCTTATGGCATATTTATGTACATACTGTATATTGATCGAACGTCGTAGTGACGTACCTATTGTTTGTTTGATGAAAATCCGACCAATAACAGCACAGTGCCTTTTTGACATCTTTATGTCGACACCCTGTATATTTATCGAACGTCGTAGTGACCTATTGTTTTTGTTGTATGAAAATTCGACTAATATTAGCAGAGTGTCTCTTTGACATCTTTATGTCGACACCCTGTATATTGATCGAACGTCGTAGTGACCTATTGTTTTTGTTCGATGAAAATCTGCTGAGTGCCTTTTTGACATCTTCATGTCGACACCCTGTACCCATTAAAAAACTGATGCGTCGTTTGCCCAAAATAATGTTATAACGACTTTGCATTAAAAAAATGACATATTTTATGACTACACCCTGTATATAAGAAATATACACTTTTTTCACAAATTTCTAACGCCCTTATTGCATATTTTAGGTTCATCCTGTATATAATAATGCTCTATCAAAATGAAGTTTTTTTGATGTTGACCAATAATAACAGAGTTAAATTTTTAATGCCCTTATGACATCATTGTATGTCATGTATATAAAAAATATACGCCTTTTCCATAATTATTAAATGTAACGACTTCGCGCGCATGTTTTCATAACTCATATACCTCCGTCTCGACTTGAAGTGTATAGTGATCTAATAGTGTAGCTGGTATACTTGCTGAATTAATAAATTCGACAAGGTAGACCGTGGGTTCGAATCTACGATGGGGCGAAACATTTTTCATTTAATTATAAAATATATTCAATGCTTACGTCATAAAAATTACGTCACACTAGCGCAGTCAAAAAATACAACATGGCCGACTTTTGCCATAGAACTCTCCTAGCCTATCTACAAATTTCAAATAACTTATTATTTTGCACATCATTGACTGCACTATATCTGATATTTTTGACAGTGCGTTTTTTATACGATCACAGGTGTCCTCTTTTTAAATGGTAGTCTGACATCAAGAAAGAATGTAGTATTTTCTGAGGAATTTGGGTAAGTATAGCAATTATATTTTAAGATAATAATGAAATATTTACAATGTGGCGTCCTTGGAAAATATCTACCAAGGATGGATTCTCCGGAACATTCGAAGAGGGTTATCACCTATTTCCATTTATACCACGAATTGAAAAATAAGCGGAAATGGACGATGTTATTTATGTCCGCGGAAGAAGGATAGGCGTTCTAGAAACTTCTGCAGTGTTTGTTACAAGTGGGTATATCAAGAACACCAAAAAATTTCAACGATGAGGTATGTAAATCGTGCTAATATATTTGTAGCATAATTATACGTTCAACTATCGTTATTTTTTCTTCCTCTTGACTCTGCAATAGGCTGTATTGTATTGAAAACATGCTCAAAATCCTGCCTCTGGCCTTTGCGAGATCTCCACTTTTGTAATCGAGTATCTTTTCTAGGCATTTGAAATTATAATGTATTTCAAATCAATTTTCTCCGTATCTTCTTATGATTTGTTTTGCGGTTATTGATACCTAGTCTCATCTTTATTGCCTGTGTTATTATTCTTCACCAGTGCTTCTCTCAAACTCTTCTTATAGCTTGTTCAAACATTTTGTATATGCAAGTGTTAAATTAGAAATCAGACACTTAGTTACCAAGAAACGACCGAAAGCCTGCCAAATGATGATGTCTATATTTTGGTTGTTGGTAAATCTGTCCCCGAAAGCTTCAGCGACAGCTGTTCTTCAGTTTGTTTATAATGTTTCATTTTTTCAGTCCCTCTCAAGTGGATAGAAATATATGAAAAGAATGTGTCTAATTTTTTGTTTGCTCTAACCAGCCATTAACATCTTCAACTTAACATTTCCAAGGTAGAAGAAAGTGTGATTGGAAACTGTCGTTTGAGTTAGCTGCTGACAATGTTGTACTTCACGAATTAATTCATACCATTTCAAACTATTGCGCTAGCATGGAATGAGTTGCATCTTGACTTGTGCCAAAACAGTTGAATCCTCTGCAAAAAATCCAACATGTAAGGGTGGTTGAAGGCATGATACAACGAGTTATTCCCCATCCCACGATCATAAAGAGAGTTGCAATTAGTAAAGAGAGATAAAAACTAGTCAACAAGCTACATAACGGTACTTTCCAACTAAATACATCATGTTGAATCAAAAATGAAGGTGAGGCTGACATCATTCTTTCATTATTGTGCGCTCAAAGTTCTTGCCAGGGATTTAAAAGTGACTAAAGTACAAGTAGTGGTCTCCGTGGTCTAGTGGAATGAGGCTCTCTGTGCTAACCGAGAAGCCCGGGATCAAACCCGGGCCTAGTTAACATCATAATTAAAAATTCGGAGAGCCACCTGTCGGAAGGCAATGGCAAACCACCGACAGTATTCTGTCTAGTACAGCCTCTCAACAGAGATGTTCGGATCCGTCGTTAAACTGTAGGTCCTTTCTATCTGTGGTAACTAGAGAGCACAACACAGGTAGAAGTGAGAGGTCGCCTACGTCCGATCATGGATATGGCACTCTGAGAAGAAGAAGTACAATATGCGACATTTGCGAGAACAAAAAAGCAGATTTGTGGATTTTGCATAACGATAACGCAGCCACCTCGCCAGGCTACAAATGTGAATGGGCACAAACTGTACAAAACTAGTGACTACTCACACACACTTTTTTGATATTGCAATATGTTTTTTTTCCAAATTTTGTGATATATTTGATTTTTCAGAACGATCTAAAATGTTACAGGATTAGACAACATTTTTATACTTCAACTCAATGGCTTACCTGCTTCGCAATATGGGCTGCCGTCTTCCAAGAAGAATGGAGAGTTTCCAAAGAGTTTACCACAATATGTACAATTGAAGCATTCCGGATGGAAGTTCTTTCCGATAGCTTTCAAACAATCCTGTGAAAAAACACATACTTAATTAGGAACAAAAGAAATCGTATTATTCAAGCTTAATTCGTCAAAACGGTATGGCATGCATTAATAATCAAACTATTTTTGAAAACCGCTGTTCTATCCGAAATGACTAGTTGATATTTCAATACAATTTAATAGCTTGAATCATTTTGTATATAAATACAAACAAATATACAGGGTGTTTTCAAATGACACTTACAACGTTTGCATGTAGATACCTCTCGTAAAATTGGACAAGATGATATAGGGATCGAGGGATCCAACCCATTTACTTTTCGAAATACAGGGTGTTAAAGTTATAAAAAATATAATGTTTTAATTTGATAACTTCAAAATGGATGAATATATTGATCTGACATTTGGCAGGTTGTTTTTAAATGTAAATGGGCATATTTTGATGTGAAAACATGTTTCAATTCTTGATCCAGTGGTGTTCATTGGGAGGAATATCTCACCTTTCCTCTCCCATTTTTGACGCCACTGGCATTTGAAGCTATTTTTATTTTATTTTGTATTCCTGAATAATTTTCACGTGAAAAACGCATAACCTTTACATAACAAAAAATCTGTAGTTTTCAAGATATTTAATCTTTTTATGAAGCCTGCAAGATCACTTTTTAATAAAAAATTGAAAAAACATTTATCTCGAATGTTTTTCAATAACTACCAAACTACTAATAGTTAGAATATGTAACAGGAACTAATTTGTGAAACAGCAATGCATATAAAACATTGAGAGAGGATTGTTGATAATACTTTTCCAAACTTGTGATTTTATTAACAAAAGAATTAATGACAATAAAAAATAAGATAATTACAAAGTTAAATAATATCCCATTCAAACATAAGTTTTAACTAAGCAGCCAAAAAATTACACAAGATGTCCAAAATTTTGTCCATTCACATTTACACATAATCTGCTACGTTTTCTCATTGAAAATCGCATACCCTGGAAAGGCTGGCGATTGCCGGAAATAATTTCTGTAACTGTATGGATTCTTGCTATTGGTGGCTCCTCCGTATAGTAGGCTATGGATGTCAATAATGAAATGGTAAATGTCATTTTGTTTAACGTCAAAACGAAAATGAATTATTTGTAATTAAATTGGTTTGTGCAACTTTCACACTTTTTGTTATGATCGAATAAACTTTTGAAAAAATGACTGATATGCAACTAATATTGGTACGGGGAAGCCAGAAAGAATGATAGACGTTCCGTATAGAGAAATATATCCAAATCGACCTACATTTCCATGACACACATTTTCTCAAATTGACAGGAGATTGTGAGAATTTGGACAACTCAATTCAAAATTGCAAGGTTGCGGTAGAAAAGGAACTGTACGAACTATACAATTAGAGGAAACTGTTCTAGACCATATTGAAAATAGACCCGATTTAAGCACTCGCACCATTGGCAAATCTTTAAATGTAAGTAATTCAACTGTGTGGAATATTTTAAATGAACAGCAGTTGTATCCCTATAAGTATACCCAAGTTAAGGCCCTAAAACCAACACATTGTCCTCAAAGAATGGAGTTTGCCTATTGGTACACCCAAAAATGTTTAGAAAATAGGAATTTAACCGAATTTCTTCTATTTACGGATGAGGCCAAATTCACACATCAAGGATTTTTTAATTCAAGGAATAGCCACTTGTGGGATGACGAAAATCCATATATTATTCGACAACGTGGATTTCTGGAAAAATTCTCGCTTAACGTGTGGGCAGGCATTCTTGGAGATTGTATAGTGGGTCCATACTTATTACCTAATGAACTCAATGGTAATATTTATTGTAATATTTTGAAAGAAACTCTGCCTGATTTATTAAACGACGTTGTACCATTAAATATTAGGGCGAATATGGATAATGTATGGTTTCAGTACGATGGGGCATCTGTACATTATTCTCTGGCGGCCAGACAACTTATAACGCAACAATACGGAAACAACTGGCTAGGCCGAGGTGGACCCAATATGTGGCCTGCGAGGTCACCAGATTTGAATCCAATCGATTTCTTTCTGTGGGATTACATGAAGTCCCTAGTCTACTATGCAATAGTAGAAACGGAGGAGGAACTGATAGCAAGAATCCATGCAGCTAGAGAAATTATTTCCGGCGATCGCTAGTATTTCCAAGGTATGCGATTTTCAATGAGAAAATGTTGCAGATTATGTGTAAATGTAAATGGACAAAATTTTGAACATCTTTTGTAATTTGTTGGCTGCTAAGTTGAAAATTATGTTTGAATGGGAAATTATTTAATTTTGTAATTATCTTATTTTTTATTGTCATTAATTCTTTTGTTAATAAAATCAGAAGTTTGGAAAAGTATTATCAACGATCATCTCTCAATGTTTTATATGCATTGCTGTTTCAGAAATTAGTTCCTGTTACATATTCTAACTATTAGTAGTTTGGTAGTTATTAAAAACATTCAAGAAAAATATTTTTTTAATTTTTTATTATAAAGTGATGTTGCAGGCTACATAAAAACATTAAATATCTTGAAAACTACAATTTTTTTAATATGTAAAGATCATGCGTTTTTCACGTGAAAACTGTTGAGGAATACAAAATCAAATAAAAATAGCTTCAAATGCCAGTGGCGTCAAAAATGGGAGGGGAAAGGTGTCATATTCTTCCAAATGTACACCACTAGATGAAGAATTGAAACATGTTTTTCTTTCAAAATATGCCTTTTTACATTTAAAAACAACCTGCCAAATGTCAGATCAATATATTCATCTATTTTAAAGTTATCAAATTAAAACTTTATATTTTACATAACTTTAACACCCTGTATTTCGAAAAGTAAATGTGTTGGACCCCCCAATCACTATATCATCTTGTCCAATTTCGTGAGAGGTATCTACATGCAAACGTTGTAAGTGTCATTTGAAAACACCCTGTATAAACACTTGATATTCATAAAAGCCATCAAGAAGAGGAATTTTATGATATACTTACTCCTTTAATTTTGCCAGCACATTTAGCACATGGTGGAGCAAGATATTGTTCGAAGCAATATTCGCAGTACAATTGACCACGTTCTTCTACGAATCCGATATCCTGGAGAGGTCTTCTACAAGATGGAGTGGCACAGATAAAGTGATTGGGACACCAAATCTTTCCCAGGGCTGTTATGAATGGTCCCCTAGATACAAAAACGAAAACAGTTGTAGAAACCAACAGACTATTATTGAAGTTAGTGAAAGCATAGCTACTGAGATTATGGATTGTTTCTAATAGTAATCATGTAGCCTAACATCTAAGTATGAATAGGATATCATGATAATTATTGTAAATAATGAATAGTCGCATTTGTAAATATAGCGTAACACATTTTTTGCAATAGAAACATCCAATCATCCCATGGTCTTTCGTACAGAGACATATACAAAATTATTTGTTTGAAATTAGATCAAAAAGCTCATAAGAAACTATCTCATATGTTCAAAACTTCCTGCATATTCTTGATTCATAGTCGTATACTACTTTTTAAGTGAAATATAATAGAATACATAGAAAACTGTGTATAAAATCTAGTGAATATAACAAATCAAATAGTTTTATCTTAATCTCTAGTTCTTCCTACTACACGACTACAAATCAATCTATTTTGAAAAATATTGCAGAAAATATTTCCAATACACCAATTTTTAACTTTAGTAATTGCTCCCACACAATAGAAAATATAAATTTTGATTAATACAATGTTATACAAATATTTCAATAAATAACTTGTTTTCTTCAAATAAGTATAACTGAGATTCATACTTTCTGACGGTTGGCAAAATATAGTCTCTTACTCGGTTTGAATATACTGTTATTATTTTTTAGTAGTAGTATTTTTGAGAGCTTCTTGAATCTATCGTAAATAATGAGAGAATTATCTAACTGTATATATCTCTGAATAATGTTAAAACCAATTACCTAACAATTTCGAGGTTACACTTCCAACAAATAGGCACACTGGGAGTATTGCTAGAATCTCGATAATCAGTAGCATCTTTGGTAATGCCACTGCTCAAATAAACTTTACTAATACCATTGCCGTCCACAGGTTGATTAGAAAAGGTTAATTGATCTGGTAGGTCTAAATCTGTGGATCTGATATGGAAATTGTGTTTGGAAGAATGATAATTATTAATTGGAATGAATAATTCGGATGTAACTTTTTTATTATTGTTTGTGATGGTTGTCTCTACGTTGGAAACCACATAACTCAATCTTGGACTTTGCGTATCAGATAAATTCACATTTTTCAGCTTAGGTGTTATTGACTTAATTTCAGACACAATTTTTTCACGGGCAGATTCAGTGGTTTGAACATTTTTTCCGCTCGAAGAGGAATATGAGGAGTAATCGGATCTTGGACTAGATCCGATTGAATCTAATTGAGGAGATGAACTTTGGTACGGTATGGTGACGTTAATTTGACTAAAAACGGGTACTGGTGGTGGAGGGGTTGGTTGATTTGGTATTTTCGAGCTAATTTCGTCCAGCTCTAACAAGTTTTCGCTTTCTCTAGCATGGCACAATGAATTCACATGCTCTAAAATAAACAAAAGAAAAAACATTGTTAAAATTCGTGCGGAAACATCAAAATAAAGAAAAATCAAAAACACATGATAACCACTCATGTTAAAATAATGTTCACATTTTATTTCATCAACAACAAAAATGATATTTTGATTTTCCTTTATAAATACACAAACAAACAGTTATAAAAATCCACAAAACATAACAAAAATTGAAAAAATAAAGATAAATCATTGCATAACGGTCACAAGCCACAAACAAAATCAATCCTCATTTATCTACCTGACTTGCATGTTACAGCTACCACATAGAGGAATTCTCGCCCCACCAATAGTAGCAGGGTTTAAGACACCTCGACCGCGTCTGGGTGCAACTTTAACTCCTGCAGCCTGTTTGCCACTTCCTGCACCTGTATCGGGTTGGGAAACAGAGGGTACATTAGGTTTTTTAGAGGTACTAGGAGGTGTAACATGCATTGAAGGCGCTATTGTGCTTGGTGCATGAACATGCTTTGTTGCGGAAGAAGCTGCATTAAAAGCAAACTTTGGAGCGGGTGCTGATACGTTATTCTGAGATGGAGCAGCGGATTGTGATTTTTGACAATATTCTTGTTTCTGTGAAGGATGTGTTCGCTGAGGATCTGTGATATGGCTTTTAGCGTTCGATGGCTCTAAAGCAGGCACGTTAACAGATGTAAAAGGATACTTCTTACTACCACTAGTACTTAAATGCTCCTCGATTTGAATATCAACTTCTTTTTGGGATCTTTCGTATTCTTCCGTAATCACCTTTTTCCGTTGAACTTGTGTCAAACCATCTGCAGATCGTTCAATAGATTCACTCTGAGACTTCCTTAGCTGTTCTAAATGAGCTTGCTGTAACTGTTCATCGACAAAAGTAGACATAACAGTATCTCCAAATTGAGAAACGCTTTTTTCTGACCTTTGTGCTTCTAATAGATTATTTTTTTCCAAAGCAAAACTTTGAACTTGTTTATAACTTGGAACTTGTTGTTGGCAAGCAGGAAAACTTTGAGTCTGGACTGAAGATGTATACATCTGAGGGTTCTGTAGTACTGACTGGTTGGTAGCATGAATTCCCTGGAGTTCTTCAATCATATTTCTCTTGAATTTATACTCTGGTAAATATTGTGTTAAACTATCTCGAGCTTGATCAACTCTTATTGAATCTGGATTTGGTAGTGGTTTTGAAGACTTCAAAGGGTTTTCTGGAGGTCCAGGAGCAGGCGAAACTGCTCTTCCTTGTGCTGGTGACGCTGCTCTATCTATTCCTCCAGGTAGTGGGCTAGGTGATCTCGAAACAGCTGGGCTTTTAGGATCAAATATATTACTATGGAGAGCGGACATGTGTTGTGGAACTAAATTAGCTTGATAATAAGGTAATAACGGAGACGTATTACCAATTCTACTCGGTGTTGTAGCACCAGGTCTTGAAAGTATTGGTGGATTAACTTCCACTAAAGGCTTCAATATTTGATTATTATTTTCTGTTTCTACTTTAATTATTGGTTTTTGAGAAGGTAATACTTTTACCGGTTCCTGAGTAGGAACCTCGGCATATTTTGTGGCATCTGCTTTCATTTTCTCCTGCAATCGTAACTCAGCTTGCCGTTTCTTCTCAATCAATATTAATTCTGATTCGGCCTCTGCAGATAACTCTACCTGGTACTGGGGTAATTGTTTGGGTTTTCTTAGTGCAACTTGTGGCGCTGCCTTAACTGGTATGGCTTCTTCCGCTTGTTTTGCAACTGAATTCTCAGTCCGTTGAATTATTTTTTGCTGTTTTTGAACCTGTTCAAACTTTTTAACAGTTTGCTGCTTTTCAGTTTTTTCTTCAGTAACCGTTTCTCTTTGTACGAAACCCGGTCTACTTTCAATAGTTTTAACCACGGGTTCAGTCGGAGGAGGTGAAAGTATTGGAGGAGTTGTTCTAACGTCAACTGAAAATTGGGAGATATCACCTTTGTTTTGGAAAGAGCATGAGAATCCGTGAAATATTGGAGGAATATTTTGAATCGATTTTTGATTTTCATCCAAAACAATTTGGATAACTTCAGGATTCTGCACTGTGTCCCGTTGAATCGTTGTTGTTTTGATGGTATTACTTTCTTCCCTATGCTCTTCCGATTCTTCTGCTTTAGTTTTCTCATACAAAACAGAAGGAGGATAATAACTTGGGGGTTTACGATCTTGTTTCTCCATTTCAAAAGATAGAGGTAGTACTTCGGGCTTTGAAGGTCTATTTAGATCAATATTTGATCTTGGTTTTTCATGTGCTTTATTTGTATTTTGAGTTGGGTTTGATTCAGTGAAAGGGGAGTACGGCCTTTCTGGAGCTGTGGTTAAGGCAGCTAACATACTCAGTTTCTGTTGTGGTTTTGGTAAGTCTTCAAGGATTTTATCATCGGGATTTTTAAACTTTTTTCTAATAGGAGGAGCTGAAGAATCACCATTCATAGATCCGTACTGTTCAGGAGGCAGTACTGGTCTTTCGGGAGGAAAATATGGTTCGGTTTCTTCGGGTAGAGGAACTGCTTCTTCGTGTGTACCACTAGGTATGAAAGGTTCTAAAGGTGCTATTGATAAAGCCGAAACAAGAGCGCTGGAAGAATGTTTGGTGGGAATAGATGCAAACGTATCTTTATCGGGTGAAGTTGTACGAATAGCTTGTCTTAGCGGTGATTCCCACTTCAGAGGAACAGCGTTCTCAATATTCGGTATTATAGGTTCCAATGTGTTTGAGCTAAATTCTGTTGAATGTTTGAGTTCGCAACTATCTTTTCTTTGGAAACATAACTCTGATTTTGAACAAGATTTGTTTTCTTCCACAAGTGGAATAGTTACTGCCACATCCTCATTAAAAGCCTGTGGTGTATTCCTTTTCACAATGTTTTCTATGAATAATTGAGTATCTAACGTGCCTGTTAAAGCCCCTCGGCACTCTTCAGTACTCAGGCGCCTACCTGAAAATTCTGAATAAAGACCTTGAGAATACTGAGCCATAGCGTTAATTTCTTCAATCTCTGAACAATATCCGTCAGCTTCTATTTCTTTTTCTTTCCTCTTCTTCAATATTTTTTGTTCCGTTTGAGATGGAGGAGGATAAAACAAAGGACACGCAGTAGGTACTTCGGGTTCTTCTTGAGGAGGGGGCCAAATAATATGTTCGGTAACTTGCACTGTTCAAGCAAACACAAACAGTACAGGATTGTGAAGTGGTGAGGGATGAAAGAGGTGATAAATAAAGTTAATAAGCTTTTCTATGTGCATATAATAACTATAGTCCAATATCTATATTTTGAATCCAATATTAATTTAGAATTCTTATGAGAATTGACATCAAGTTTGCTTATCAGGTAGTAACATTCATAATAATATACCCAGAAAATCCATATTATTCCTGAATTATCCTAAATTCAAATTTATAGGTCGGTTTCAAGTTATGTATTCTGGAATAACTCAGGCTGCTGCCAAACATTTTAATGGTTCTTATTCAAGAGAAAATAAAATTTATTTCATTTTTAAATATCTTATCTCTATCAAAATCCAATATATATATATATAACTGAAACTAAGTTTTTTTAATACTGTGGCTTCTTCATGTTTTAATATGTTGTATGTTGGGACAGAATTATGGCGAGCATACTGGGACTGTCACAATATAAACCCCACTGTTAATAATGGTAAAACAATTGAATTGAGCATAGTGGGACTGCAATGGAAAATATTTATTTTGGGCAGACAATTGTATTATATTATTTTAATAATGTTTCACGGTTTGACTAGCTATAGTGCTGAATTTTATTTACGTATGCCTAATATGGTTTAGATAAGGTTACTTTGGTCCTACATATAACATAGCATAGATAACGAATTTTTTTTGGTTGCAGAAAATGGATAACAAAAAAACGGTTAGGAAAACTAACAAATCCAATAATGACAGTAAGCAATCGTACTTACAAAATGCGGCCACGATAATGCAAGCCTAAATTTCGAGAAGCATCATGGATATTCTCAAATATTTTCGGGTGACTAAGAACAGTTGCTTAGTTAATACTGGATTACTGCCAAATGTGTCGAATATGTGTTATGGATTATTATCAGTTAAAGATCTTCCGGTATTCGCCTACAGATTTAGTAGCCAACGAAAAATCTATTCCAGAGTCTTGGAGTCGAAATAAGAGTGCCGGAGAGGAATGGATGAAGCTTTTCAGCTTAAGCCATGCTACAAGTTTCAATAAACATAATGTTGGTTTATTCTTTAACAATCTACGTCGCGTGATTGAAAAATATGGTTTAAGCCTAATCATATATACAACTGCAATGAATCCGCAGTTAAAACTGTACACAAGCCCCCAAAAATCATGGCCCCATGTGATCCAAAGCAAGTAGATAAGGTGATCAACACCGATAGAGGAGTATTCTTTACAATGTGTGCCACTATCTGTGATAATATTACTTATCTACAAAATAACAAAATATTGATAATACTAGATAACCATGAGAGTTATATGGATGTTAGAATACTACAATATGACCACCATATTGTAGTCACAAACTCCAGCCACTCGACGAGACCTGTTTTGGTCCCTTTAAGGGATACTGCAATAAAGCCATGGACAAATGGCGGCTCAATCATCCAAGTATTCCAGTCCCTTAGTACAATATACCGGATATGGTTGAGAAATGTTTTTCAACCATTTTCACACAAATCAACATAATTAAAGGATTTCAACACACGGATCTGCTCTTATAATTCCTTAATATTTCAGGAATCGGACTATATGTGTCCGTTTGTTACAAATCGTACAGATCTAATAATTCTACGAAAGATCTTGATATTGTTCAATCAGGCCGTTCCAGAGAGAATACGGAAAATAATATTATTACTCCCGAATCAAAAAGACCACATTTAAAGGCAGAATCCAGAAAGTTGAATCAGAAAAGAAAGAAAGTTACATAAATGATCCTAACCGACACGCCAGTGAATGAACAAAAAAAGAAAAAACAAGAAGAGAAAAAACCGAAGGAACCAAAAACCATAGATAGTAAAGGTGACTCTAGTGACAGTGACGTGTCAATTAAAGATTTGGGCGATGAGAGTTTCGACATATCGGACCAATTTGCAACGGAAGCAGATTATGATATAGATATGCATGATTTTGTTATTGTAAAATACGCAATAAAGAAAGGAATTAAATATTATATTGGGCAAGTTGATAGAATTATCATCATAGATTTCATTACGAGAGATGATAGTGTTATTAAACTTCTTTCTATTTCTGGAGCGACCGAAGGAGCTCCGAACTTCCAATATATGGTGTTTTAATTATGACTTTTCTCCCTATAATACAGAATAATGTTCATATTTGTTTGAATTCGTTCCTTTTTTGTTTCTTTTATTTTACCTATGTCATTTGCTCTATTTTTATATTTTAGTTACCAATAATAACCATGTTTTTGAATAAAGTATGAAATTTTATTTTTTTCTGGCTATATTCATTCAATTTCAACTTAACCGTATTATTATTAGTATACAGTGGTCCTAGTCCCACATTGTATAGCGGGACAAGCCTATTCTAATCTAGCTTTTCACTTTGTTCATTGTTTTAAATATTTTTACGTTTCCAATATAATTATTACCCGATAACCTGGTTCAAGATTAAAATGAAGAATATATGATCATTTGAAAAATATTTCCTACTATACAACAGTTTCCTTATGTTCATTAACTCTTTCTTAAAACGATTTATTCGTTTGTTAAGTATATATTTGGAAATTAAATCAATAAAAAACGGATTCAAATTGTTTTTTGCGATCAATTTCATTCTTTTTTTATTAATGGTAATTCTGAGGCGGCAGATAGAAAGAGACAATGGACAAATTGTAAGAAAACTTCGGTTGCAGTGGTTACACGTAAATAAAAATTTGAATAAAAAAATGTATCAAAATAGTCACACAAAGATTGATAACACAGGTTTGATGGACACATCGCTTCTATTTGTTTTTAGAAAAGAACATTTATCGAGTAGTTTTGTAATGCGATCTTTACTCAAAATTGCTCTGAATAATCCTAACCAAAACGTACAAAAACATGATTTTTCCTGAATAAATTGTTCTCACATATGAGTTGTGTTCTCTCAAAGGAGCGCTCTTATTATTCAAAACCATTTCTGCAAAATGATTAGAACGTACTTTCACGCATCCATTGTATTTCTTTACTTCAGAGATTCAATGTAACTTTGAAATAAAGCTAATTTTCTTGCTCAATAAACAAAGTGTGTTACCATATTTTTGGTAACTGAATCTATATGTTTTTATTGATCTTTTGCTCTGTGATTTATGCTTGTGATATGTATTCTTTTTCTATGTAGACATTGGACTTGTGAACTTGGGGTTATGGTTCGCCATAATGGGAATTTAATTTCCAATTCACCAACTTTAAAATGGTGCGCAGCGACGAAATTCAAATTTTTAATAGGAAATGTCTGCCTTAAAGGGTTCAATGCAAATGATCATGCTAATAATGAGACATATGACGTGACTTCCAATTAAAGTAACATTGGAAAAATAACTATCTACTGATGGGATCATTCTAACCGAGTATTTATGAAAAAATACGCTTCAAAACGACCAAAAGCTGAACCACATTGACATGTGTAACTGAGGTAGAATTGAGTTAAATGTTTGCTTAGTTTCAGTTATAGCTTGCATTGATAATCAATATTCAAAATTGATCTGATCTATATAAAATAATATTTTGTTTAGATTTTCATTCAAGTTGGATCATCATTAATTGAAATTTGAAAAATACTTTCATTGGAAAATGTTATTTGCTTGGAATATATAATTTTTGATGGAATTTCTTTTCATAGTCTTTGATAGATGTTCTCGATCTTATCAAAAGTTAAGGTTTTGGATATAACCCATTTGATATCTATTGCTATAGATATAGGACTTGTAAATGTTATAAAATAGTATAACTGAACCTATTTTGAATATATAGCTATTTGTTGGAATTGTTAGGTAAGTAGTAAGGAGACTTAGAAAGGGTTAAAGTATCTGTTCTCAATAATGACTGAAAATTCCTAAAAAATATCTAGGATTTATTAATTGATATACTTTTAACTTATTCTCTATTGTACATATTTAATGTCTTGAAGTTACGTAATTGAAGATCACTGAATCTCACACATGACATACATGTCTAAAATATTCCTAAACTAACTTCAATTTGGTTGTAATCTTCTCAAAGACTTTAAATTTTACCCGTGCGTCAATAGGCCAAGCAACAGAGAGCAGGTAATTAGTGATTTTTGCCATAAATTATTCCAGAAAACCGACTGTAATATCAAATTAAAGATACCCTCTCACATTATTTGGGAGACGTTCTGCATTTTCCTCATCATTTTTTATGTATAACTTTGAAAATTATCGAGCAATCTCGACGACATCAACTGAAAACATTTCTAGACAATTGAATCACAAATAAAAGGCGAATAAAATTTGTAAAATGCGAAAAGTTTTATGTTCATCTAATTAGTGAAGATCACCGTTAGTTTATCCTCTATGACACTGTTCTGGTGCAAAAGTTTCAAAACATGTATAATAAAGGGTAATAATTATTATTTGCCTGATCGCAATTTCAATAAATTAATGCAATTGTCTGTAAAATGACTGTATGCCGCATATGTGGTTCGATTTTGGATATAAAAACAAAGTTTATTAACATAAAAAACCTTTATCCTGATATATTGATTAAATGTTGCAAAATGCCATATAAAAGTGTGAACATATGACTCTAAACGACAAAGCGCTGCAAACTAGTGGTTAAGTTAGATTGAGAGAGAATTGTATCTGGATTCTCTGCAAATAATTTTAAGGACAGCCTCACACAGAATTCAGAAGTTTCGGAATTGTATACAATTAAAAATGCAGCACCCACATTCTGATTTATCAAATTATGAATTGTTCGGATATATCTGTCAGAGGAGTCGGACGAGCGGAGCGTCTTGAATTCCGGATCTAAAAATTTTAGATTATGAATTCATACCGCACTTATTTTTAAATAATTCTAATATACAAACTCACACACGCCAAGATTCAGATTGTTATTGATTGACTATTTCAGTTGCACATGGCAAAGTGGTGAGAAGACCTGTAGATAATTTTGTGAAGCGTTAAACAAAAAATGTAGGCGGGGTTGGTTGTAAGTTGGCCATTTTTTTGTAGTTGTTTTGCTTATTTGCTTGCTACTTGTTTGTATGTTTATGGGTAGCTTTCTGCAGCCCAACGGAGAAGAGCAACAATCGAGTGAATGCCTTCTACCTTGATCACTAGTAACAGCAATATTGACCAACCCAATGATACTCCAATAAAATCCAAGCTAAGGTGTAAGGTAACGTGCCGATGGCTGAATGGCCGCAGCAAATGCGGTCGCGAATGTTCCCCTGGAGGTACCAGACAAAACTCCCTGGAAATTAGCCTTTCGTTAGCATACAAGCCTCTGCCAGGAATGACACAACCCTTCCCTAACTACTCTTGGGATCAGAATGGAACAACAAAAACCAGAGGAAGGGCGAGAACACTCACCTTCAAAACAAAAGAACTGTCGAGGTAAGACAGTCTGCGGTGCTAAGGCGAAGAGACAGAAGAAGGAAAGCGAAGCAGCAGGCTGGCGTCTCCACAGACACCACCAGCGCCACTCGCCCATCTCTCTCTAAATCTGGCACCAGCGGCCAAAAAGGCATGGTGGCAGTTCCTCCTCTAAAATAGATACGGTACGCGTCGCCACTCCGAATAAGAAGCGCATCCAATCCGACACCTCGGAAGATAACTCTTCCAGGAGAAAAATGCTACGGATGAATGCCAAACCAAAAAGCGAGAGTAAAGCCGCTACCAATCATTTATTATAATTACCGATAATGGGGAGCCTGTTAAGAGACAACTAATGGAGGCTTTGGGCGAAATCCTTATGTCCGCCTCCAGCAGTCAAAAGAAGCCACCTACTTTTTAGTCATAGTGGCACTATGGCGAAATAATCAGTTACACCTGGAACAATGACGAAGCGCTAGAGTGGCTAAAGAAGACGGTTTCATAACTGAAACCGTGGGAGGAGGCTAAGCTTGACGTGGTGCATATCGACAACCTCCCACAGCTTACAAATGCCACTCTCTGGGTCCCTAGTGAAGGTCACGCACAACTGGATGACAAAGAGGATGTACCTAGACCTTATGGTGGATGCGTGGTGTTCTTCGCCACGAAGCAAAGGTAAACCCCAAAGAGCACCTCATATTCTTCGGCATAGGAGACGAAAAGAGGAGAGCCCTAGACAAATGATCCATGAGACTGAGCTACGCGTTAACCTCATAGATCGTTAAAATAAAGAAACCCGACCCGGAAAGGATGAGTGATAAGGGATTCAGCATGGATCCCCCTTCTCTATAAATGAGCCTCAAAAAGTTGTTGTTTCTGTAAATACATCTCCTAAGATGGCGACCGACAGTCTCTTGGCAGAACTAACAGCTATAAGCGAAGATATAGGTAACCACCTCCAAGTGCGGACGTGGAGATGGCCTAAGCAGATAAGATCCTATTTTACTATCATCAAGTAGTGATGGATAACGACAAGGTAACGATCATACAGTGTAGCCTTCAGCACAAAAAGGTGACTTCCGCAACACTATGCCGCCACCTTGATGTGATGCAGGAAAAATAGCACTTATCCAGGGAACCTGGATAAGACAAACTAAGATATTGGTTCTAGATAATCCAAAATATTCAATTCTCAGCTTCTCAAGCAATCAATAATCTGGAACAGCCATAAATGTTTCCTATCCACTGACGCACTTTTCGTCATCCGACCTAACGGTAATGGAGGTTGACTATGCGCAGAAAGGTCAAAATACAGTGTTAGTACTGGCATCCGCAAACCTTCCCTCAGACGCAGCCAAACCACCACCAATAAAGGAGTTGGAGGACCTTGTGGAACAGTGTCTCAGCCAGAAGCTTCAATTGGTATTAGGCTGCGATTCAAAGTCTCAACACGTAAGCTGGGACAGCAAAAGTATCGACCATAAAGGTAAGTCTCTTTATGATTACATAATTAATAAGATTCTCTGTATTCTGAACAGAGATACTAAACCAACTCTTAATAACCCTCGGAGTCAAACGCGAATAGATATGACCTTATCTACTATAAAGATTTCGAATATAATCTCCAGCTGGCCGGTATCCGACGACATTTCGATATCGGACCACCGCTGGATAAAATCTGAAATAAAACTAGTTCTCACAACCTGCATTCGAGACCCCAGGAAAGCGGACCGGACACAATATGTCCAGTGTTTCACAGGGGCTCTGCGAGTAGTCGTGAACGTGTTGCCTAACAATAGAGGATATTCGTAAAATTACTAGGAAACTATTCAAAAATACATAATTAATGCCTATATGTCATGCCACCTCAGGCGGGTCGATTTTAATGGCTCATCCACTCCATGGTGGTGCCACGAGATTGACCAGTTCAGGGGGGCGGCGAAAACATCTTTCAACAAGGTCAATAGTACCAGACTCGAAGTGGACTGGAACGCATAAAAGTCTCATCTCAAGGAGTATAAAACAGTCATTAGACAAAAACAAAGAGAGGCATGGAGAATCTACTGCGAGGAAATCGAAGCTTGACTCCAAAAAAACCCCTGCAAAGATTCCTACCGTCATGTCGGTGCACTAACCAAAGTGGATGGCACAAAAACTGCCAACCTGAATGAAAGCCTCAAACTATTATTGTCAACCCACTTCCCTGACTCCAGAATCGTAATCACGGTAATCTGGGAGGAAGAGGAGAATCACTACCCGACGGACGATGACAAGCGTATAGCGCGACAAATCGTCGACGCGGACAAAGTGAGGTGGGCCATCTCCAGGAACGGATGGCATTTATCCAGCTCTACTTCAGTGTGGACTGGATACTTCATTGCTGCACCTGGAGGAAATCATCAGATCCTCATTGGCACTGAGGTATATTCCAAAAGGTTGGAGAAATGTCAAAGTTGTATTCATCTTAAAACCAGGAAAGATGGACTATTCCAATACAGAAGCATATCGACCCATTAGCCTATCGTCTTCAATGAAGACCTGGAAGAGAGGTTGTGTGAACGATACATAAAAGATATATAAGAGATGTATTGATAACACAACATCCACTGCATCCAAGTCAACATGAATACACTCCAGAGAAATCTAGCGATTCAGCTCTTCATATCGTGGCAGGTCGCATCGAAAGATCACTGAAAAATAGAGAGTCCACCCTCGGTGTATCCATAAACATCGAAGGCGCGTTTGACAAAACCACTTTTCCGGAAATAACAAATGCACTTGCCAACAAGAATTTCTTCAAACCTCAAATGGCTGGATATATAACATTATCTCAAAAAGAGCAATAAAAATCGGCGTAGACAATATCACCATTAGAGGTCTGGTTGTAAAATGTTGCCCACAGGAAGGGGTACTTTCGCCACTACAGTGGAACATTGCCTTAGACTCCTCGGACGAGTACCACCCGGTCCCCTTATTTCTAAAAGGCCATTCGAGAATATTCGCATTCTCTATAGAAAATGAACAACTAATAACAATACTTGACTCATTCTTCCAGACTTGAAGGTGTCTACGAAATTAATGATTTAAATTCTATTACTATACTTAACAAACTACGTCATTACTTTTCCCATAATAACTACCCTTTGCAAATAACCTCCGACAATGCAAAATAATTCATTAGCAAAACCTTCAATGAATTCATGTCACTCTTTTACATAAAAATGTATTATGAATTCTCGAATAGAAAGTACACATTCAACTTTAATTTAGAATAAGACCAAAATCAAAAAAAAAATATCGACTTAGCTACAACTTCTATTTATATATATATATATATATATATATATATATATATATATATATATAATCAATTTATTCAGTTACAAACTTTACCTAATTTTCACTTTTTTATGGACCATATGAAAATATAACTAAACGTTCACGAAATCGATCCCCATAAACAAATCTATCAAGACTACAAGGAATATCGAAAAACATAAATTAACCCATCTGTTGAGGAGTTTTTGTCGAAAATAATTAACAAAAAGAACCGAACAACTAACTAAAATTAAACCAAAATATAGGAAAATATTAGTAGACACAAATAAATGAAACGTTAGTTTCTCAAAAATTTGAATAGATCAGCAAATACATTATTAAAAATACTAAATATTGCCAGGTTAACCATGAAGATAGACGCCCACGCACTTCAAGTCAAAACCATTGAACCCCCAGGTTATATTTTAGATAGTTTAGAGTTAGTAAAATATAAGGCCAATAAAAGATTTAAGCTAGTATAAGTATTGAAGAAATTGAAAACTCATATAGTAAATTAGTTTTAAATTTACCTAAGATCATTTTATTTGGATAGTAGACTTGACGATTCATCAATAATTTTACCAAACATTTATCACAGATATGTCAAATTACTCTAAGAGCAAGATGCAAATAAACTTGAATGTACGCCCGGTACACGACCTCGGTACAGTAGTAGAATATATTTCAGGCAATATTGATAAAACAGACCTAATTGATATCCAAGAAGCATTTGAAATTAATTTAAACGGAAAGAAGCTGATGACTGAAATCTCGAAGTTGTATATGTTTTCAAGACAGATTACTCAACGCTGGCAAACAGACCTACTTAAAATATAAGTTTATGCTAAAAACGTTCTAAAAGAAGTAAATACTTGAAAAAATAGATTAAATAACTTAATTATTATTCATATTCAGTTAGAATAAATTAGACACCTAAGAAACTATATTCAAATCTTACTTAGAACACTATCGCTTAGTAACCAAGAAATTCTAAATGTAGAATTAATTGAACAAACAGAATTAGAAGAATTTCCAAATTCTCACTATGAAATAGCCTCTGATATTGCTACTTTATTAGAAATAATCAAAGGAAATCTTATGTTTACTTCGAAAACTTTATATATTACTTTTAAAATACCCATATCAACAAAAGAATTACTCTATAATTCCCAAATTATCCTTATCCTTCTTTCTTTCATTCATATCCCGGTCCTACAAATCTGGGTGAGTCTTGGCCGCATCCACTATCGCCTTCCATCTTCTTCGATCTTGTGCTTCCATTTCCCACTGTTGGACTCCCATTCTAGACACATCTGCTGCGTCGGCATCTTTCCATCTTTTTCTGGGTCGGCTTATTGATTTTCTACCATCTGGTCTCTCAAGGAATACTGTTTTCAACAATCTGTGGTCCTCTGATCTCAATACATACCCTGACCATCTTATTCGATTAGCCTTTATGTGTCTGACTATGTTCTCATTGCCATACTGCGCTGACAACTCAGCATTGTGGCATCTTCTTCAGTGTCCTGTTGCCTCATCTTGTTGCGGTCAAAATATCATTATAAGAACCTTCTTTTCAAAAACAAGGAGATTATTTATTTCCCCTTGGTTAAGGGTCCATGTTTCGCTGCCATATGCAAGCACCGGGCGAATAATCGACTTGTATATTGTTAATTTGAATGGTATTCTTAACAGTTTAGATCTCAAGAGTGTTGTAACATAATATAGCGCCCTATTTCCCGCCATTATTCTTGCTGAGACATCTCTTTCTACTCGAGTATCATCTGGAATTATCGCTCCTAGGTACTTGAACTCCCTAACCACTTCAAAGTTGTACTCAATAATGGAAATATTTTGTCTGATTCTAGGTCTTGGGTTCTTGGTTACTACCATGTATCTCATTTTTTCTTCAATTACTCGTAGACCCAGGTTACTTGCTTCCTCCTCGAGTTGGGAGAACACTTCTCTCATATCTCTCGTTGAATGAGCCACAGTATCTATATCATCAGCAAAAGCCAACAATAGTTTTAAGCCCTGCTCAGCAAAACTTTCATTTAGTTCCTATGTTATTTTAACAACCGCATACTCCAAGGCCAAACTGTATAGCAACGGTGAGAGGGGATCTCCTTGTCTGGGTCCTGATGTTACCCTAAATGGAGTTGATGTTCTGCTTCCTATCCTCACCTGTGCATATGAGTATACCACTCATATTTATGTTAGCTCCACCAATCTCCTTGGGATGCCCATTTCTAGCATTGCCACCCACAACCTGCTTCTTTTACAGAGTCATATGCTTGCTGGAAATCAACGAAGATTTGGTGAACATCCCGGTTGAATTCCCAGCTCTTCTCTAATATTTGTCTGATCGTGAATATTTGATCTATCGTTGACCTTCCAGCACGAAACCCGCACTGATAGTCGCCAATAACGTCTTCCGCATAAGGGGTCAACGTTCTCAGTAGTATGTTTGCAAATACTTTGTATGTTGTGTTGATAAGTGATATTCCTCTATAAATTCTTAATTCTTCTTTGTTTCCTTTCTTATGTATAGGTATTATGATACTTCTGCTCCAATATTTAGGCATTTTCGGTTGTACCCATATATTCAGGATCATTTCATATATTTTTCGGCGTGAGACATTTCCTCCCTTTTTTAACAACTCTGCATTTATACCAGCATTGCCTGGTGCTTTATGATCTTTGAGATATGTTATCGCATTTTTCACTTCTTGGAGTGTTGGTGGTGGTATTATTGTATCCGCTGAATGGAAGGTAATGTCTTCTCTTTCCTCTATCTCCCTTTCAATATTTAGTAATGGTTTTTACTTCCATCGTTCAACCATTTCCGTTTCCATCATTATCAGTTCTCCACTTTCCAATTATCTTAATTGTCAATAAAGAAAATAATATACATTTACCATGTACACATTCACATTAAATTCCAAATGATCGACAAAATGGGCAAACGAAGAATGCAAGAAAATCTTCTCGATCTGGTACTGCGAGAAAGAACCCCACGGAGACCCTTGTAATTTAGAGGATCTCTCACATTGCAACTACGCTAAAGAAAAAAACGACTTTTCACTCAACTAACTAATGGAAATACAATAATTTGGTCAAAAAATTACAAGCAATAATGAAAACAACAAACAAAATTTTTAGTCAATAGATAACCTAGATAGGATCCAATAAAACATTTCTAATAGAATTTCTCATCCTCTAGGAACCCACATAAATTCATAACAAAATCAACATCAACAATTTACATCTGGACGACCTAACCAAGCTGCTACCCATAGATATACAGGGTGTCTCACGACGTTTTGACAGTTCGATTTCTCGAAAACTGTTCATATGACAAGTATGAAATTTGGCAGATATAAACAGTCAAAACTGATGCTTATATTTATTATAAAATTATCTCCGTTGTTCCTGTCATTTCGGGTCACGTGACCCCAACATAATTTTTTTAAATGGGACAACCGGTATATTATCACAATTTTGGATATATCATTCAAAAACAAATTCAACAATACCACACTTGTTATCATTGTATTGTGCAGTAATGATAATAAGGGCTATTCATTTTTACTAAATTTATTAAAGCAATACTTTGCACTCAAAAATGTAGGTAGCTATGAAACAAATAACTATAGTAGCAACAACATAGGTTGTCATTCATTATTGTTAGGTGAAGTTTATTCAAGAACTGTCATTAATTATTAGTTATAATCTTGTGAAGACACTGTAATAATACGTAAATAAGGACTTAAATTTTTACTTGCTAAAAATATGTTGGCATGCTACTTATTTATGGAGAATGTGGAAAAAACAAAACTCATGCTCAAAGTTTGTACAGAAATCGTTTTCCTCGTAGAATAACTCCAGCCAAAATACTTTTGTCTATGTCGAACGAAAGCTTTTCCAAGCGGTAAAAATCAAGTTCCTCGACAAAAGACCGCTCAAACAGATGACGATGTGATAAGTATTTGGCTTATCTTCAGGTAAATACACACACCTCAATACGATTTCTTGAACAAGAATTACAGATAAGTAGAAGTTCAATACAAGGAGTATTAAAAAAATTACAAATACAATCCTTATAAAATACTAGTGTTTTTAAATGAAACTCAAGGTCTCTAGTTAATTCCACAATATAATACAAGTTATTGAAAATTCTAAAAAATTGACAATTGTTTCGATAAATCAATATCATCGTCAGAATGACAGAAGTTACATTTCATTTTATGCCTACCTGATGTTTAGTAGTTAATTTTGGCTAGACCAAGAAGTAACCTAACTTGTGATTGGCTTAATATATGTTTATAGAAAAAAGAAGAAGATGTGATATTACAAATATTGAAGCTTAGATATTATTAGCCCTATGGTGATATCCTGGATATCATTTTTCCAATTAAGATCAGTATAACTGTGCAATGATATAGAAAACCAGGAAAACTATATCTGCTGATCTTTACAATTATCACTTAAGAAGACAGTTTATTAGTAAAGAATTCCCTAGATTTAACTGTTCATTGACAACTTCATATTGTGGGTTTCTTAAATGTCTTCTAATTTCCAGTTCTTCAAGGAAATCCAGTTCTTGCTTCTTTTCACAAATATGCAGCACTTCTAGTTCTGTGTTAGGTGTCAATGAATGATTGGTGTCAAGTAGATGTTTTGCGTAGTGGGATTTATCTAGTTGTTTTAATCTGTATGCTCGTAAGTGCTCACTGTATCGTACTTCAAAATTCCTAAGGGTCTGACCCAAATAGACAGCATTACATTCTGGACATTTGAGTTTATATATACCTGACTTCTTTAATAGTGGTATTTTTGTTTTTACATTTAACAATTTTGTACTAACATTACTTAATTGGAAAAATGATATCCAGGATATCACCATAGGGCTAATAATATCTAAGCTTCAATATTTGTAATATCACATCTTCTTCTTTTTTCTATAAACATATATTAAGCCAATCACAAGTTAGGTTACTTCTTGGTCTAGCCAAAATTAACTACTAAACATCAGGTAGGCATAAAATGAAATGTAACTTCTGTCATTCTGACGATGATATTGATTTATCGAAACAATTGTCAATTTTTTAGAATTTTCAATAACTTGTATTATATTGTGGAATTAACTAGAGACCTTGAGTTTCATTTAAAAACACTAATATGAGCATATTCCACGAAGTAAGGGTCGAGACAGTCAATTTCTTATAAAATACATTTAACACAAGGTTCGGTTACTGCAGATTCTGAAAGGAGAATAAATTTTATTGCTGAAATGTCAGTTGAAAGTAATGATGACCCTTCTGTTTTAGAAAAAATATTATGGAGTGGTGAAAGTAGTTTTCATAATAATTGTATTGTTAATCGTCATTATTGTCATTATTTTCGCAAGATAATCCAAAGAGGATGAGCGAAACCAATTTTCAAACAATATGGGGAATCAATGCTTGGTGTGGTTTATATAACGATCGGTTGATCGGTCCTTATTTTCATGAAGGAACATAAACGGGGCCAAGATATTTCGATTTTCTTCAAAACACTCTTGCAGATTTACTTGAAGATATTCCTTTTCCTCACTTTTTTTGGTCAGTTATAGAATATATTGATAACA
Organism: Galeruca laticollis; assembly: GCA_963921935.1. NCBI lineage: Eukaryota > Metazoa > Arthropoda > Insecta > Coleoptera > Chrysomelidae > Galeruca > Galeruca laticollis. The sequence continues at coordinate 34,279,964 of OY998185.1, forward strand.
CACTTCCTGAAAAATTGATTGGTCGAAATGGTGCAATTATGTGGCGACACCATTCTCCGGATATTACACCCTTAGATTTCTTTCTCTGGAGTTACTTAAAAGGTCGGCTTATGTCACACCCCCGATTGATTGAATGATTTAAAGGATAAAATAAAACAGGCATGCCGGACCGTATCACCCGAAATTATTACAGCAGCACTTAAAAAAATCTTTTAACAAGGTTTGAACATTGTGTCAATGTACATGGTCATCAATTTGAACATTTTCTTAATCACTTGTACTTTTTAATTTCCTATGTTACATTTTTTTATAAAATAATTTATACAGATGTTCATTTAATTGCCCCTAATTATGACTAATAATTAATGCGAGTTCTTGAATAAACTTCACCTAACAATAATGAATGACAACGTATGTTGTTGCTACTATAGTTATTTGTTTCATAGCCACCTAAATTTTTGAATGCAAAATATTGCTTTAATAAATTTATATAGCCCATATTATCATTACTGCACAATATAATTATGACAAGTGTGGTATCGTTGAATTTGTTTTTGAATGATATATCCAAAATTGTAATATTATACCGGTTGTCCCATTTAAAAAAATTATGTTGTGGTCTCGTGACCCGAAATGACACGAACAACGGAGATCATTTTATAATAAATATAAGCATCAGTGTTGACTGTTTATATCTGCCAAATTTCTTACTTGTCATATGAACAGTTTTCGAGAAATCGAACTGTCAAAACGTCGTGGGACACCCTGTATAAATAAAACAGATATGATGGTTCATGAAAATTTTAGGGGCAAAACGTAGTCACATTCTATCCGCTGTTTGAAGAAATGTATGATTCTAAATATTGCCATATGCACCAAGTTATTTTTCAATTCCATCGTAATATATTTTCAATTATTTTAAACGTGTCTTTAAGAAAATAATTAAATATCTTATGCCGAACTATTTTTATGAATTTACTACAGGTGTAATGCAATATAATTACTAGAAAAGTACCTCGGTTTAATATTAGTACTTGAAATGTTCAATTCATTCAAATCAAGATTTAATATAAACATAACAGTGCAAATCTAACCAAACTCATAAACGTGTCAGTTAGTTTCATACTGCGCATAGTAGTTCATTCATCATTCTTTGAGTTATGTTTATATGGATATTTTTTAGGCTGAGTGTTTTTTGTATAAATATAAACTAATTGTTAAAAATTGTTTTAGAATAATTGATAATTAGATTTCCCAAAATAAACTCACAAATCAGCTGATAGAAAATCGGCCATGTTATTCTAACAGGCTATTTCCGTCCCTCTTTTTTAAGAGAGATGGCATGTTTTTCATTTTGGAGTAAAAACATATATGATTTTATGAATGACTTGTTGGGTATGTGCTGCCAACACAGTTTCGAGAACCAAACTTGCTACCCACAGAGCTTCATCAAAGCTATTTAGGAATAAAAAACAATAATAATTTTCATTTTATTGATCCTATTATTTTTTCATCTGTATAGAAAATATTTTTGAAAATTCGAAAAACCAGAACGAACCCACGGTGAATGAATGGAACTACCTCAATACCTATTGAAGCCGTATGGAGACAATTACGTAGATCACTTTAATATTATTATTAAGTGCTGACAGGACGTCTCACACATTATTTGCATCATAATTTCTTAACTTTATTAGCAAACATGTGGAGACATCCTGTTTACTCAAAAATTATAATTCTTTTATCATATTTTATTCCTTTTTCTGTACTCAGCATGTTATTTCATTTTTGTTGTCCGATAATTCAAAAGAGTGAGTCATTATTCTATCACCACCTGTAGTAATCATCAAGTTCAAATAATCCGTTTTAAATTTAACTCGCAAATGGATTTCAAAAAATAATGAAATTATCTATATAAATCATCCAAAGAAATTAAAATCTGCGATGATAGGAAAAGATTTATGAATTTTTTTAATAATTAAATGTTTTAAAATTTTTTTCGGAAAAATAAAACCTCGCCTACCAAGTCTTTTCGGTTGGTATGCTTCTAAAGTAAGTATAAAAAATTTCCCAACGGCGATGACGGGGCTCTTTGGATTTACGGCTTATCGACTATTAGCGAATAATTAATTTATAAGTTAGTTTATGGACGCACTGTATAGTAATACAAGCGAGCATAGGTACACGCCTCTCCTAATATCAACATTTCACCAACTTTGCGTCATATTTCAGCGCTCGGCTGTTTAAGAGTCATGTTCGTCACTTGTTATTGGTATTTAGCAGAATTTTATTAAAAAATCAAGATAAACAGTCTATTGGCTTCTCTCACATTTTGAAAATTTGTTTTAAAATTCGAAATTGGATGACATATGCAGCAAATACAATTGAACAGTATGGAGTACACTAATTTCCCACAAAATCACAGGCTAGAAAAATAGGAATTAACTAAGATATCAATTACTGAGATAACCATTCAATCTTCCCTATTTTCCAAATTTTCTACACCCCTAAGCATACGATTCGGTCCAGCGACGGCTCATTTTGTAAAATTGCCCTCAAGTCATCAACTATTGATCAATATTCTTAATGAATAAATCCGATTTTTCGGTCACAAATAATTAATGAAGAATTGATAAATAGGATGAACTCGGCAAAATCGTTACACAAATAAAGTATGAGTTATCTTCATTTTGATGGTATGGTCGGTTTTCTGAAACGATTTATGTCATAACAAATTCCATGTTGCTAGGCCTAATATCAAAAGCTGTTAGCTAAATATTAATAACTAGTTATTCAACGACTAAGGAGAAAGGACGAGGTTTTGAATTATAGGAAGGAGCTGAAAAACAATACAGTTTTGTTCACATATTTTTTAAGACAATTTCGTTATACTATTTTATCTAATAAGCTATTTTTAGTATGTACAAGTGATACATAGAAGCAGAGAGAAATCAGTGTTGTTAAAAATACTGTTAAACCCTAAATGGTACCTTTGAAAAGACCACCAGCTGGTTTAACAGATGAAAAACGTCCTAAGGGATAATAAGACATATTTAGTACAGGAAAATACGTTTAATCTAACGGGTTGTCCTAAACGTTTTTATTGGAGCATGCTAGGTAGACAAAGAAAAATAAAAACGTCTAAACAATATGAAATACATTTGTATAAAAAGTAGCTTCAGATTTATATATATATATATATATATATATATATCTTTTTTCAATAACATGCAGTGTGTTCTTGAGTTTGAATCATATGGAAAGCTTTTTTGTTAATCATTGGAGGAAACAGTGTCTTCATAAACAGTTCTGAATGACCTAAGATCAAAAATACAATCATTGAATAGATGAGGCTTTTACTTGATGAAGATCCATACTGAACGATGAAATAAAACAATATCATTTGTTTAAATCTTCATATATTTGAACAATTGTTCAATTTAAACTTGTTGACGCGTTTCACTAACACAGTAGCTTTGTCAAAACGAATGAAGGTAAAATATAAAAATGTCTTAATATATACAGTGCTAAATCTATTTACTAAGGTTAACAATGGTATTAAAAGATATTACCTGGAAATTCATTCACTACAAACATTCCTAAGCTATCTTCTAGGTAAAGAGGTTCAATAAAGGAGACTGATTGACATCTATTTGGTCGTTAAGGAGATTACCTGAATATTCATTTTTGTTAATCTCTAGGGCTTCTAATAAATTTAAACTAAAGGATTTACCGACTACATGGAGAATTTCAAAATTTGGGTCGAAAATGTGTTGGTTTTCTAATAAATGATTTGAATAGTTAGAATCTAATTTTTTGTTGTCATAGCTACGTTTGTGTTCCGAAATTCTAGTTTTAAAATTTCTAAAAGTTCTACCGATATAAATTTTATCACAATTGTCATTACCACATTTTAATTTATAAAGTCCTGATTTGTTTAATTTTGAAGATTTAGATTTATTATTTTTAATGAATTTGGATAAATTGTGATCAGTTTTAAAGGGAATATTCATGTCTAAAGTTTCTAAAAATGATTTAATTTTTAAGGATGGTGTTCCAAAGTATGTTAAGCTTTTAAATTGTCTATTATTTTTATCTGAAGGGAATACTTGTTCTAAAGTCTGTTTTTTTATCTTTTTATTTATGATATTGTCAATTAAATTTGGATCGTAATTATTATTAACTGCTATTTGTTTTATGATATTTAATTCTTTGGTATAATTATTAATATTTAATGGGACTGTTAAGAGTCTGTGTATCATACTATTGGAAGCTGCTAGTTTATGACTGAATGGGTGGACCGAACTATTATGAATTGTAATATCACATACAGATATTACAATATTTCCTTTAAAACTGATCACAATTTATCCAAATTCATTAAAAATAATAAATCTAAATCTTCAAAATTAAACAAATCAGGAGTTTATAAATTAAAATGTGGTAATGACAATTGTGATAAAATTTATATCGGTAGAACTTTTAGAAATTTTAAAACTAGAATTTCGGAACACAAACGTAGCTCTTCTTCTTACAGTGCCATATCCCTGATCGGACGTAGGCGACCTCTCACTTCTACCTGTGTTGTGCTCTCCAGTTACCACAGATAGAAGGGACCTACAGTTTAACGACGGATCCGAACGTCTATGTTGAGAGGCTGTACTAGGCAGAATACTGTCGGTGGTTTGCCATTGCTTTCCGACAGGTGGCTCTCCGAATTTTTAATTATGATGTTAACTAGGCCCGGGTTTGATCCCGGGGCCTCTCGGTTAGCAGACAGAGCACCATTCCACTAGCCTACGGAGACCACACAAACGTAGCTATGACAACAAAAAATTAGATTCTAACTATTCAAATCATTTATTAGAAAACCAACACATTTTCGACTCAAATTTTGAAATTCTCCATGTAGTCGGTAAATCCTTTAGTTTAAATTTATTAGAAGCCCTAGAGATTAACAAAAATAAATATTCAGGTAATCTCCTTAACGACCAAATAGATATTAATCAGTCTCCTTTATTGAACCTCTTTACCTAGAAGATAGCTTAGGAATGTTTGTAGTGAATGAATTTCCAGGTAATATATTTTAATACCATTGTTAACCTTAGTAAATAGATTTAGCACTGTATATATTAAGACATTTTTATATTTTACCTTCATTCATTTTGACAAAGTTACTGTGTTAGTGAAACGCGTCAACAAGTTTAAATTGAACATTAGTTCAAATATATGAAGATTTAAACAAACTATATTGTTTTATTTCATCGTTTAAAAATACAATCATCATCAGATCAATATTTTCAACTGTAGAGGTTCCTCAAGACAGAAAATTTTTTATTTTTAAATCAGAGTGGTTCATTCATATTTTCAATTATATCCATTTGTTTATCTACTTTAAAAAACGAGGTTCCCTTCATTTATCAGAAAGTTAATCCTCAATTAATTTCACAAACTCCTAGATGCTCTACAATAAACATCTGAACGCTTTGGTGTTCCGCGTTGCTTGTCTTTAAAATAGATTAGAAATGTCAAGCGTTATCAAATGAAAAAATATGGAGACAACAGATTATGGAAGCTATAATTTTATATAGAAAAAGTCGGCAATCAAAATTAAGAACTGACGGAGGTATTCGGAATAATTTGATTCAGAAAACGCCGAAACTGGCTGAATATGACAACACCGAGTTTGATTTTATGTTCGTAGAAAATCCGATAGGCAAAACAGGATCTATAATACAGAATACAGTGAAGATACAGTGCCAAGTAATGTGATATCATACTCTGTCTCATCTCAGATGAGTAAGAGGACTTTTTTTTGATAAAACAGCACTTCGTTTTCATGTAAATGTCTCTTCACAAAATGGCCCCTGGTAGTCTGATTTTTATTATAATTTTGTAATAACAAGTCATAACTAATAAGCGCTTGGAACTTATGTGGCATTCACTTCTTCTTTCACGAAATTCCTTTTGCTCTTGCGAGCGTCGGATTTTAAATTGAATCATTTTTAGACATTTCTTATAATCCTTTCGGTTACTTGCTAGTCTTTTCATTTCTTGTAAACTCTTTCCTCTTATTGTCCCTATCTCTTCTATTTTTTGTATTCATGTCTTCCTCGGTAGGCCTCTTCTCTTTTTTATTGAGCTTTTCATCTCTAATACTTTTCATGGAATTCTCTTTGTGTCCATTTCTTATCAATTGGTTCTTGTTCTAGATTATTTCTCATTTCTTCATTCTTAATTCTATCTATTTTTGTCTTTCCTTCTATTTTCCTTTGCATTTAGTTTGCTCAGTTGGTTTGGAGTCACTGTGCATGATTCACCTCCATATAGTAGTGTCTGTATCACTATTGTATTATATACGGTTAATTTCGTTTTGTCTTCTCCCTTTTTCCAAATATGGTTTTATTCAGCGCGTGATATATCTTCGCTGTTTTTTCTACTTCATTTATTACATCCATTTCCGTCTTTCCGTCCTTCGTGACCGCACTTCCCAGATATTCGAATGTCGAAACTTCTTCCAAAATGTGCCCTTGACAAATTATATCAGTGTTTTCCTCTCGTCTTTGATTCTCATTTATCACCATTATTTTCGTTTTGTTTGTATTTATCTTCATTCTTAATTTTGAGATCTCATCCACTCAAATATCAATTAACTTCTGCATTTTAGTATGACTATCTGCAATCAGTATCACGTCATGCGCATACATCATGCTTTCCGTTTTTATTGGTTGGAGGTTTCTGTATCCGACTGCCGTTTGTAATTTTTCGGTTCTTTTCTTTACATTTTTCATTAATATATCCATCACTATTATAAATATTAGTGGGCTCAAATTATCTCCCTGCTTGATTCCTCTCTTTAAATGGAATCTTTCAGAATGTTCTCCATATATTTTTACCCGTGCTTTCGCATTTCGATAGATATTATTTACAGTAGTAGTTATCAGTTTTTCTGGAATTTCTAAAAGCTGCAATGATTTTTTCAGAGTTTTCCTCCGTATTGTATTAAAAGCTGCTTTTAATTCGATAAATATTAATAATATATGTTCTCCTGTTTGTACTCGTCTTTTCTATTATGTTTCGTATTGTAAATACATTGTCTATTGACTGCCTGTATGGTCTAAGGCCCGTTTGTTCCTCCTACAATTTGTTTTCAAATTCATTTATAATTCTTTGTTCTATAATTCGGGTATATATCTTACTTGCCACTGGCGCTAGACAGATTGCTCTATAGTTATCACATTCAGCAGCATTTCCCTTTTTTAGTATGGGCAAGATTATGTTGTTGTCCCATTCTTTTGGTATTGAGTTTGTTTTCCATACTGTCCTGAATATTTCTAGTAACCACAGTTTACCTTTTTCTCCTTGCCATTTAACCATTTCTGGGTCTATATTGTCTTCACCGCTGGCCTTTTCTATTTTTAGTTTTTCTATAGCAAATTCTAATTCTTCCGTACTTATGTCTCCACATATTTCTTCCCTTCGATTTACGTCGTCTTCTATTTCTGTTTCTTCGTCTACCTCAATTTTTTCTAGATAATGTTCCTTCTACGTTCGTAAAATATGGGTTGTTCCTACTTGTAATTCTTTATTCTTGTCCACCATTCCCTTAATTTCTTTTCTTTTCTGTCCTCGCAGTGACTTCATTTTGTTCCAGAATATTCTATTATTCGTGCTGTACTCGTTATTTATTTCTATTCCAAATTCTTCGTTTTGCCATTTTTATTTTATTTTCTACGTTGTTCCCTCTTTTTATATATTCTTCTTTATCATTAGGCACTTTTGTTTCTATATATATAATGTGTATCTTTGGAGGTATTACTGTATCAAATTACAAAATTGCGTTTCTCTGTAAACAAAGATTTTTATTAGTTATTTAATCAAATACAAATAATTTTAATATCTAACTTAATATTAATTATACAAATCTTACCTGTAAACAAAGAAACAACATTTACTGTTATTTGTCTACAGTATATTTTCTAACGTACCATAATTCTTTCTTATATGTCTTTCTCAATTGAATTCTGATTTTCAACTGACACCTCCTGTCGTTTGGAATTCAGTAACGTTTATTCACTCGGTCAATGCCCGAGGTTGCGAGATGTAAAGTCAGCAAACTAAAGTAATGCATACGCTACAATACTGTATGTGTTACTTTACATCTCCCTCCCTCAAAGAAAATTTTACTTATAAAATTTTTTTACAATCATATTCTTAAGCTAGTATTATCATCTAACATTTCATTTTAACCAAAATCTATTTCCCATCTATATATTATGTAATTTTAGGAGCTGGAATGAGTTTGGTAATGTGAAACAAATTCGATTCCGCTTTTTTATATCCTGTATCTACTTTATAAATTGAGTTTGATATTTTTTCAATTATCTTAAAAGGACCTATTCTTATCTCATCTAATTTTTTGCTATTTAGTTTATTGCCATTTTCAACATATACCATGTCTCCACTGTTAAATGTTACATATTTTCGATTCTTATCAAAGATAGCTTTGTTGTAATCATGTGATCTTTTTGTATTTTCTAAAGCTATTTTTCTATCTCTTATTAGATTATTACAATTCTTAACTTGTTTTAATTCTTTAGGTAGAGTTGTAATATCTATTCCAAATAATAGATACTTGGGTGTAAATCCAGTTACTGTGTGTTCTGTTTCATTGTATTTTTGTATGCATTCATGTGCTACTGTTGTCCATGCTATTTTATTTTTATTTTCATTAATTCTACATCTTATCTTGTTAACAATTGTTTGATTCAATCTCTCATTTAGACCATTAGAGAATGGTGTATTAACAGAAGTGAAAATCAGTTGAATCTGTTTGTCATTTAAAAACTTCTTAAATTCTTTTGAATTTATTCCTGGATATTGATCGGCTAAGATTAAACCAATTCTATCGATATCTGTAGCATTTTCTATCAATTTTATGAAATCATTTGCATTTTGAGTTTTGGAGGTTAAAATAAATGCATATCTAGTGAAATGGTCAACTAAAAGATGTAAATATGTTTTTGTGGATCTAGACCCACCAAATCCTCCAATAGTATCAATTGACATTATCTCAAAAGGTCTTTCTGCTGGTCCTAAATGTGACAATAAACCGAATTTATGTTGACCTCTAGTTTTATTCTTTATGCATATTTCACAATTTTTGCAAATGTTCTGTATATTCTCTACCAATCGATTTGCTGTATAAAATGGCGCAATTTTATTTTGTAGTTGTTTCACCCCTATATGACAGTAATCTTCATGAATTTGTTTGATAAGTTTTCTACTCATTTTCTCAGATAAGATTATTTTTTGTTTATTTTTTGATTTTTTGTAATATATTCTATCTTTATTTATCATTTTGTTCTTTCTATCTTGGATATACTCATTGTTTCGTTGATCTTCAATAATATCTTGTAGTTTTATAAAATTCACAATTTTCAATTGTTCGTCTTCATTTTCATTGGATTCTAGTACAGGATTTCTGCTTAAACAATCAGCTTCTAAGTTAATCTTTCCTGGAGAATATTTTATTTTAAAATCATATTGTGAAAGGTAATATGTAAGATCACCTAGTTCTTCATCTGTTCTAGATTTTATGTTCAAATTCTCTAAATATTCTAATTTAACCCTTTTTTCGTCGGGCTAATTAGAGGGAGTGTAGTTTCGTTGTTCTTTTCCGATGCATTCGAAGGACCATTTGGATGTTGTGAACTTTGGGGATGATGTATTTGATGTAATGAAACACTTATATCACGATATGATTTATATTATCACGAGGTTATAACTTATTTGTTTTGCGTCGACAATTAAGACTTCACTTATTTTCGCGATAACTGAAAGTATTGTGCACCTACTATGTTGGTTTATGAAAATGATTAATGATTACAGACACATGGTGGTTCCCGGGATTGTAAGACGCCGGTGCTCTTCTAAACTGAGTACCTTTTCGTACCACGTTAAATGATGAAAGAGAGCGAATGTAGGGTCTATGGAGTATTTATATGTTTGATGACGTAGGATCGAAGAATGAGGGAGCTGTTAGAAACTAGCCAATGGGATACAAGTATTTGAAAATGTAACGTTCAAACACAACTGAATTTTGCAGATATGGAGATGTTTTTTTTGGGGTTTTCAACGGTTTCGTAGTAACAGATAACAGGGTTTGGACCAGCGTTTTTATGAAGAGATAAGGTGTCGGGAGCTTTGGTGTTGTTAGTGGAATTTCAGAAGACGATTATTTCTGTTTTTCTTAGGTGTTAGTAAATTTAAATGACTTTTTGTAGTTATATAAAGAAATATTAAAGGTTGAAATTAAGGATATTTTTAGGTATCTGTTTTGAACATAATATTCGAAATATAGTATACAGGGGAAATTGAAATAAAGTCACGGGAGAATTTGGTAATTAAAACCAAATTCGAACATATTGGGGGCGGGGGAAGAATGGAAGAAAGGTGAGAGATGGCTGTTCTCAGACATCGAATGCTGATGTTAGTGACAGGGTTAGATAGCGTGAGAGTGTATAGGGCTCTGATGCAGGATTGTGAATGAAAGTGAATATTTTTGAGAGTAACTATGTAAATATGTGTAGGGGTTGTAAAGGTATCTAATGTGTGTCAGAGTGTTGTAAGGACTCTGACGTCATGAATGTAATGAATGAATAAGATTTGAGGTTAGAGTGTTGTAAGGACTCTAGCGTCATGAATGTAACGAATGAATAAATGTTGAGGTTAGAGTGTTGTACGGACTCTAACATCATGAATGTAGCGAATGAATAAATGTTGAGGTTAGAGTGTTGTAAGGACTCTAACACCATGAATGTAACGAATGTAAGAGTTGAGGTTAGAGTGTTGTAAGGACTCTAACGTCATGAATGTAACGACTGAATAAATGTTGAGGTTAGAGTGTTGTAAGGACTCTAACATCATGAATGTAACGAATGTAAGAGTTGAGGTTAGAGTGTTGTAAGGACTCTAACGTCATGAATGTAACGAATGTAAGAGTTGGGGTTAGAGTGTTGTAAGGACTCTAACGTCATGAATGCAATGAATGAATAAGATTTGAGGTTAGAGTGTTGTAAGGACTCTAACGTCATGAATGTAACGAATGAATAAGGTTTGGGGTTAGAGTGTTGTAAGGACTCTAACGTCATGAATGTAACGAATGAATAAGAGTTGAGGTTAGAGTGTTGTAAGGACTCTAACGTCATGAGTGTAACGAATGTAAGCAATATACTCTAGAAATGGACTAGAGTTGTAAACGATAAGATTGTAAGCAATATACTCTAGAAATGGACTAGAGTTGTAAACGATAAGAATGTAGCAATATACTCTAGAAATGGACTAGAGTTGTAAACGATAAGAAGATAAGCAATATACTCTAGAAATGGACTAGAGTTGTAAACGATAAGAAGTACGTAATATAGTAGGAAAGAGAGAGTGTAAGTGATTGAGTACATGATTATGTTGTAGAAGAGTAAGGTGTGGGTTAAGTTTCATGAGAAAGAAAGATGAAGGAATGAGAGAGATAGGAAAGGGCCAAGCGGCAGTTTTTTCGGGCCTACTGGATCTATGTACCAGCGCAATTCGCCACCGGCAGAGGCTTACCCGGTCCGATTGGGGCCTAGCGACTTACGTCACGCCAAGCGTCGACTCTAGGTTAAAGCAATTGTGGTACCAGTTTGTTTAAGGAGTAACGGTCCAGGAACCTCGGGCATATGTAAACAAAAAGGGGGACCAAGTTGTGAAGGGGTGTGAAATTCCATGAGAGAGCATGGAAAGCTCATGTGGGTGTTTTTTCCGGGTTTTTATTGTATCAGAATGAATGGTGCTGGGTAAGAAAGGGAACGTTTTTCTTCGGAGAACGTGAAAACTCCAATGTAGCTTGCGCTACTCCCTTTCTACGCGGAGGGATGAAGTGTATAGTGAGGGTGAGTGTAATAGAGTAATGTTTTAATGTTTGAAAGGTTAATGTGTGATTGATTAATGATGTGACATGATCGTATAAGTACAAGTAATGTGACCACCAATATAAGAGTAATTGTGAGAGAGATCCTCTTTACGTATAAGGTTGTGTATTTGTGCAGCGAGAGAACGCTTCGACACGTTAACAAGGTATAATGACATTTCTTATTTATGATTCTGAGGAATCAGGCATGGGTAACGGGATGATCTTTACAATAGGTCGAGTGTAAATTCCTGAAGCGGTTTTAACTTGGACCGAACGGATTTTACCGTCTTTGCCAACTGTGACATCTGTTATGCGTGCTAAAGGCCATCGTAAGGGAGGGGAGTCATCGTCCTTGATTAAGACCATGGTCCCTATAGTGAGATCTTTAGATGGGGTAGTCCATTTGGGACGATTTTGCAATTGATTGAGGTAGTCGACAGACCACCGTTTCCAAAAGTTTTGTTGAGCATGAGTGCATTGTTGCCAGAATTTTAATCGGTTCGTAGGGAGAGAGGATAAATCTTTGTCTGGAAGTGCCATTAGAGGTGCTCCTATGAGAAAATGGCCTGGAGTTAATGGCAGTAGGTCAGTAGGGTCAGTTGAAAGGGGGTGTAAGGGTCGTGAGTTGAGTATGGCTTCTATCTGAGTCAGTATGGTACTGAACTGTTCGAAAGTAAAAGTGGAGGTAGCAAGCAATTTTATTAGATGAGTTTTAACGCTTTTGACTCCGGCTTCCCAGAGACCACCCCAATGTGGGGATCTGGGGGGAATGAATTTCCAGTCTATTGATGATGTGAGTAGGTGATCATGTATGGGAGAAAAATTTTTTGTCAGGAAGTGAGATACGTCAGTAAGATAATGATTAGCACCAACAAAATTCGTGCCATTGTCACTGTAAATCACAGATGGAAGTCCTCTTCTAGAAGTGAAACGTTTCAATGAAGCGATAAAGGAATCTGTGGACAGATCAGAGACTAACTCAAGATGAATTGCCTTTGTCGAGAAGCATATGAATAGGGCAATGTAGGATTTGAATACCGGGGCTCGCTTCAAATGAGATGATTTTATTGAGAATGGTCCAGCGAAGTCGACTCCAATCGTCTGGAAGGGACGGGAAGGTGTTACACGACGTGCAGGTAGATCAGACATGATTTGTTGTGCCGTTATGGCCTTGAACCTATGGCACATTAGGCATTTGTTTATGATGCGCTTGATCTCACGCAGGCCATCGATGGGCCAGAATTTTAGACGGATATTGGCGAGAACATTTTGAGGACCACTGTGTCCTAAACGAATGTGTTCTCGTTGTAAGACCAGGGTCGTGAAATGACAATGAGCAGGCAGTAGAATTGGGTGTTTTTGTTCATAGGAAACGGGGGAATGAGAGAGTCTCCCTCCGACTCTAATAAGATTATCATTGTCTACAAAAAGGTTTAATGATAGAAGACGTTTATCTGAGGGTAGTTGATTCTTTTGTAGTGCGCGATAAAGGTTTGGGAAGCTATGTGTTTGCACCTGGCGTACAAGGAAAAGTAAGGCAGTGTCTAGATTGTGTCTAGAGAAGGTTCTTTGTGTAGTAGCTGGATGACGGATGATATTTACAAATTTGTATACATATGCCATTGTTCTGACTAGCTTGGTTAAAGATGATGAACGGTTTATTAAGACTATGAAGGGGTTTGGTGGTTTCGTTATCGTAACGAGTGACTTTTTATTGGCTTCAGGGGGTTCAGATAGACAGGAAAAAGTGTCGTGGCAAGACGTGTCGTCGGGGGATTCCCATAGAAAAGGAGGCCCACAGAACCACTTGGTACTGGGGAATTCCAATGGCTGGCCCCTTGATAAGATGTCAGCGGGGTTTAGGTGAGATCTAATATGTCTCCACGTAGCGGAATGGGTTGCTTGTTGAATTTGAGTGACTCTGTTGCAGACAAAAACTGTCCATCTAGTGGGTATGCTTTTTATCCAGGATAGGGCTATTTGAGAGTCGGACCATAAAATGAACGATGAGATTTTCAATTGTTGATCAAGGATGTTGCGGAGTCGTGCGTAAAGTTTTGATACAAGGGTCATGGCGCATAATTCTAGTTTGGGAACTGTAATTGGTTTGTTGAGCGGAGCGACACGTGATTTGGAGATGATAAGTTGTGAGGATGCGGAAGAATCCGAGTAAATTGTTCTCAGATAGAAACAGCCTCCATAGGCCAATGAGCTGGCATCACAGAAACCGTGGAGTTCGATGTGTGATATTTGTTTGTTTTCAAATATGTGCCTAGGGATATGTAATGATGATAACTGGGTCACGCTTTCTACAAATTCACGCCATTTCTCTATGAGTGTCAAATCGTTGATGGGTTCGTCCCATGCTATCTTGAGCAGCCAAAGATGTTGCATGATTAATTTTCCTTGAACGATCACAGGGTTGACCAGGCCTAAAGGGTCGAAACATTGGGATATAATGGATAGCATCAGTCTTTTAGTTAGTTTTTGATCGAAAGTGGCAGGGGATGATATCTGTAAGACGTCAGTTTTTGGGTTCCAGGTGATGCCTAAGACCTTACTAGGGTTATCGTCTAAATTGAGATTCTTTTCATAAGGAATGTCTATTAAGTGTTCGGTAGTGAATTTAGAGGAGTTGGAACATACTTTATGAATTTCGAAACCTGATTGGGATAGAGTGCTTTTGAGATTGTGATGAAGTTGAATGAGGTCATCGACAGAATTTGCTCCTGTCAGTATGTCATCTACATATGTTTGTGACAATAGTGCCAATTGTACTTCAGGATGTTGTGGAGTTCGTAGAGCTATTTCTTTCAATGCCCGACATGCTAGAAAGGGTGCACTGGTTTGTCCGAATGACACTGTGTTGAGTTGGATACAAATGAAAGGGTCCGATGGAGAGTCTCTCCATAACGCATTTTGTAAGAATCGGAAGCGGTCATTCAACTCTATTTGACGATACATTTTAGAAATATCAGCCGTAAGGGCATATTTAAAATTTCTGAATCTTATTAGGATGTCGAGTAGTTCTGGTTGGACTCTGGGCCCTTTGAGTGAGATGTCATTGAGTGATATCTGGGAGGATGTTTTGGCTGAATAATCAAAAACTATCCTGACTTTGGTTGTTGTACTGTTTTCTTTAAAAACACAAAGATGGGGAACAAAGTATTTGTGATCTAATAGCGGTGTTTGCAACGTAAGAGGGACAACTTCTCCGTGTTGTAATTGGATGTATTCAAACAAAAGATTTTTATATTGCTCTTTAAGTTGGGGTTTTTTAGAAAGTCGAGTTTCTAGTGACAGAAATCTGCGTTTGGCTACAAGAAAGGAGTCTCCCAAATTTTTGTGGGCCGACTCATGTATAAGGGGCAAGTCTACTTTAAATCGTCCGTTGGGAAGGGTCTGCAAAGATGAGGTGAATATGGTCTCGGCTTTCATGTCTTCCTCAGATAATTGGTCGGGTATAGTAATCTCCTCTTGGTTCCAGAATTTTTCTAACAAAGTGTCGACAGTGGGTAGTGGTTCATTTACTATGGAATGAAAAGAATGGGTCATGGCGACTATGGGGATATCGTGCTTTATACAAGCTGAGGGGACCGTACCTGATATTACCCACCCAAGATAGGTAGATATAAGGGTAGGTAGGTTTTTGCCTAATTTGTGAATGCCTGGTTTTAGCAATGTGTAATAAATGTCAGCTCCCAATAGAACGTCTATTTGAGAAGGGGTACCAAAAGAATGGTCTGCTAATGAAGATAAGAGATGAGTTGGTATTGCTAAGGACTGTATATCGATCATGACTTGAGGAAGGGACCGTGTTATTTGCTTAACAACAGCACACGTGGTTTCAAATGAGTATGATTCATTGGTGGTCGGGTAAAATGTTAGGTTAAACATTGAGTCAATATTTTGGTTATTATTACAGATACCAGATACACAGAGAGGTTGTTTAAATGTTTTTCCATTCAGCTGAGTAACTAAATGGGAGCATATGAACGAATTTTGACTTCCAGGGTCAAGGAGGGCCCTGGCTGTAATTGCAGGGCCTGATTGAGGGTAAATAAGAATGTTAGCTGTGGCGAGAAGCACATGGCTTCCATTTAAGTTGAGCATTGTCAAATTAGGGAAGGGTTGAGTGTTATTCTCTTCTGATGGAACATCACGACTATTCCTGGAGGTTGAAGGACCGTCATTGATTATTTCATTTGAATTTGCTGGATGAGAGTGAGAATAAATGCGGTGTCCTGAAGATGCAGGAGGTGAATGGTTATTATTTCTGTTAAAAGATCTTGTATCCGAGGTTTGTATGGATGGGTTGTCTGAATGAAGCAGGGTATGATGTCGTTTTTGACAGATTGAACAGGTTTTTACCGAGATGCAATTGGATATTGAGTGTTTATAACCTAGACACCTAAAGCACATCTTATTGTCTGTAATGTATTTACTTCGATCAGGAATAGAAAGCCGTCCGAATTGGGAACATCCATAAATTTTATGGCCTGTTTCCTTGCAAAATGAGCATGTTGAAGATGGATAATTGGAAGTAGGGTATACGCTAGACGAAGGTTGGTTGCGCTGCCTATTGTTATGATGTGGGTTTTGTTCGGGATACGAATGTTGGTTTGCAATTAATGCTACTCTGTTGGTTGGTGTGGTCACATTAGAAGACTGGTTACGATGATGGGATGTATCGGGTTTGGGATCTTGGGTTAACAAGTTTTCCAAGACCGTACATTTTTTTTCCAAGAAATCAAAAAAAGTATCACTAGCAATTAAATTCTGATCAGTCTCTTTTTCTTCAAGAGATCTTTTTGTATTATAATCTAGTTTTGTTTTTAATATGTGAACGATTAGTGCATCAAATAACTCTTCCTTATTGATATTTAGATTTAATAATGACTTTAATATAGAACTAGCTTCGGACGTGAATGTTCTTAATTGTTGGGCAGTACATTTTGAAATGTTATTACAGGCTGTCAAACGGTTAAAATGGGCAGTAACAATCTGCCGTGTATTATTATATTTAGAATTCAGTAACTCCAATGCTACATCAAAATTGGTTTCATTTACCGGTAATTGAGAAATTAAATTGAGCGGGTCACCTTTCAAGTATGATTTCAAATAGTAGAATTTTTCAGTCTTGGATGTAAGCCGGGTATTATTCACTATAAGTGCGTTAAAAAGGTCTATAAAGGCAGTGTATTTAGTGCTATCTCCTGAGAAAATCGGTATTTCTATGGAAGGTAATCTAATATGAGTTTCACTCTGAGACTGTACAGGTAATTGGTTAGGTTGATTGAATGTAGGGTTTAATTTTTCGAAAGCATTTTGTAGCTTGCAGTGTAATGAGTAATATTTTTCATCAATCTGACTTCTATCATCGAATTCTACTTCAGTATCTACGGCCATGGTTTCAATTTGGTCTTGAATCTCAGAGTATTTACAGTAATATTTTTCTAAGTTGACTATTCGGGATTTGAAAGCATACTTGTCTGACTCGTCCATATTGTTATGGAACCAGTTGTAAATGCGAGTAATTGCTGCTTTGCAACTAGCTCGTTGCGTCTTTAGTGAATCCATTTTGTAAATGATGTATTAATTATATAGTTAACATTAAATATGAATCAATGGCTATGTTTGAACAATGCTTATTTTGTATCAGCGTAATATATTTGTTTTATTTTTTTTTGCTACCAGCCGTGCCTTTTCAGTCTTCTACGGCTCGTTGCAAGTTAAATGACACTGTAATTGTACCTGGTTTTCTCACACAACAATACCGATTAGTGTTATTGTGGTTCCATAACAATCTTAAAATGTAATTATTTGAGACACACTGTACAATGAATGTATGTTATATACAAATATCAATCACTTTGTCAATTAGCGTTATTATAATCAAACACATCCAGGTGTAATTATTTAAATCCCAATGTATAATATAAATATCAAAAGTTCAATAAGCAAATACAGAGTATGAATGTATGTTTTATAAGAGATATCAACGATGTTATTGTACTTAATCAATATTCAGGTGTATAATATAAATATAAATGTTTATGTTGCATGAAAAATATATCGAAAACTTTTATTATGAATCCAGAACGATGTTAGTTATTTTGAAAATATTTGGGTGCAGACTTTCGTCTCCCACTGTATGTTAAATTTATGAGATTTTTACAGTTTGGTACGCAAATATATGAAAATATTTATCAGTTTTAATCAACTATCTTATCTTATAATATTAATATACATGACTGTTTCACATAAATGGTATTATAATGTTATTGGAAATCCAAGATAAATATTAAATTGTAAAACATGATTAAATGTTTTTGCCTTGTTAGATTACTAAATTTCGTATCACTATACAAAATTTTACGTTGGTTGATAAGCAAATATACAAATCGTTTATTATTGATAAATACCTTATCTAATGTTCTGTTTTCTGTTGACTGAATTTCTCGAAGAGTTCTCGGGAACGTTGAGGGTCTATATTCTCTGGATTCCAAGGGCTGTTTCACTCTTCTGTTCGCTAGGACTGCTTCACTTTTTTCTGATTCTATCCGGCTCGAAGGACCATATTCTAATTTAACCCTTTTTTCGTCGGGCTAATTAGAGGGAGTGTAGTTTCGTTGTTCTTTTCCGATGCATTCGAAGGACCATTTGGATGTTGTGAACTTTGGGGATGATGTATTTGATGTAATGAAACACTTATATCACGATATGATTTATATTATCACGAGGTTATAACTTATTTGTTTTGCGTCGACAATTAAGACTTCACTTATTTTCGCGATAACTGAAAGTATTGTGCACCTACTATGTTGGTTTATGAAAATGATTAATGATTACAGACACATGGTGGTTCCCGGGATTGTAAGACGCCGGTGCTCTTCTAAACTGAGTACCTTTTCGTACCACGTTAAATGATGAAAGAGAGCGAATGTAGGGTCTATGGAGTATTTATATGTTTGATGACGTAGGATCGAAGAATGAGGGAGCTGTTAGAAACTAGCCAATGGGATACAAGTATTTGAAAATGTAACGTTCAAACACAACTGAATTTTGCAGATATGGAGATGTTTTTTTTGGGGTTTTCAACGGTTTCGTAGTAACAGATAACAGGGTTTGGACCAGCGTTTTTATGAAGAGATAAGGTGTCGGGAGCTTTGGTGTTGTTAGTGGAATTTCAGAAGACGATTATTTCTGTTTTTCTTAGGTGTTAGTAAATTTAAATGACTTTTTGTAGTTATATAAAGAAATATTAAAGGTTGAAATTAAGGATATTTTTAGGTATCTGTTTTGAACATAATATTCGAAATATAGTATACAGGGGAAATTGAAATAAAGTCACGGGAGAATTTGGTAATTAAAACCAAATTCGAACACTAAAGGTTTGTGATCTGAAAAAACTGTGAATATTTTTCCTATAAGCCAGTATTGCCAATATTTAATAGCCTCTTTTATGGCTAAACACTCTAAGTATATCGCTTTCTTTTTCTTTTGACTATTATTTAGTTTTTTTGAAAAATAAGCTACTGGTTTTTCTTCTCCGTTTGGTTGTTTTTGTTTCAAAACAGCTCCTATACCCAATATGCTTGCATCTGTATAAATGTATATTGGCAAATTTGGATCATATATTTCTAAGATTGGTTTTGAACATAGCATATCTTTTATTTTCTCAAATGCATCTTGACATTCTTTTGTCCAAATAAATTTTTGTCCTTTTCTCAATAAGTTATGTAGTGGATCCAAAGTTATAGCAATATTTGGTATATATTTGTTGTAAAAATTTATCTTTCCTAAGAACTGTCTAATATTTTTTTGAGATTTTGGTATTGGGAAATTCCTTATCGAAATCAAATTATCTTTGAGTGGACATATCGAATTATTGCTTATTACATGACCTAGATATTTGACTGAACTTTCTGCAAACTTGCATTTTGTAAATTTTAATCTGAAACCTTCTTTTCTTATTGATTCTAATAATTGTTCTATGTATTTAATATGTTCATTGAATGATTCAGAAAATATCAATATATTATCTATATAATTTACTGTAAAATCTGATAGTTTTTGTTTTCTGATTATATTACTCAAAATTCTTTGAAAAATTGCTGGAGATGTCTTTAATCCAAATGGAAGACATGTCCATTGAAATTGTCCTTCTTGTGTAACAAAAGCTGTCTTCTTTCTGTCTTCTATTCGTAAAGGAATTGACCAAAATGCAGAATTTATATCTAATGTTGAAAAGTATTTGCAATTTCGTGTTTTTGTCATTAAGTCTTCTATCAACGGGAAAGGCTGCGATTGTGGTATTACAAGTTTATTCAAATCCCGAAAATCAATACACAATTTTGTTTTTCTACCTTCTTCTTTCTTATATACCAGTGTTACCGGTGCCGCAAATGGGCTATAAGATTCTTCAATAAGATTGTTTTCTAATAGTTTAGCAATTTGCATTTCTATCTCTTTTTTATCTTCGACATTACATCTATATGGTCTTTTACTACAATATTTATCTATTAGTAGATCAATACGTGCTTCATAATCTTTTACTGTACCTACATCATATTTATCTTTTGCAAAAATGTCACTGTATCTTTCTATTAACTTATCTATCTCAAATCTTTCTTGGTAGTTCAAATGATTTACAGAAATATAAAAATCTGATCTATTCATATTCTCATTAAAATTTATAGAATCAATATTCAAAATATTTTTCTTTGAAATATCAAGTTTTTTTTGTCTAATTTTTAAATTTTCATCTTGAATAAGTTTGAATTCCTTAATCATATCTAATCCAATAAGAAAATCATATTGAATATTATCTCCATCTATTACAAAAACGTTCATTATCTTTTCTATATCGAATATTTTTATCTTTACAGATATCATTCCTTTAGTTCTCTTTGCACCATTAATCGTTTCAAATTTTGTTTTCCATATGTTTACTAATTTCTGATTTTTTATGTTCAAAAGTTTTGAATGTATCAATGATATATTGGAACCTGAATCATATAATCCAAAAATTTCAATAGTATCTTCAACTAAGACTTTAATTTTGATTAATGGTGGAGTTACTAGTTTTTTGGAATATTTTCAAACAACTCAGCTTCTATCTCTACATTGTTAACGCATTTTATTTGATTCTTATCTCTCGCGACTTTCTCATTTATTTTATACCAACATGAAGCTTCAGGATGAAAACGATTCAGCTTACCTTTCTTTTCACATATTTTGCACGGACGTTTTTGTTGTTCTTTTTCTGCATCATCTTTCACGTTTCTGCTTATTTTCTTTTTCTTCATTAGATGTTCTAAACTTCCCAATTCGGTGAATAAATCTCTGGGTTTTTTTAAGTTCTTTCTGTTGATTCTGTCTATTATAAATTCTGGTAAACCTACTGCAATAAGGTTGATCATAGTGCAGTCATCGATATTTTCGTTCATTCCCAATAAAATTCTTTCTTTTTTCAAAGCATAGTCTAATAGTGATCCATTCACATATTTAAAGAGAATAGCATATCTGATTGAAGACCAACCTTCATTCGCATATATTTCGATAAAATTTTCTTTCCAAATTTTCCATTCTGATGTTAATGTATTCCTAATAAGCATTGAATTGTACCAATCTAAAACTGAACCTTCTAGAAATAATCTTAACACTCCAATTATCTCTTCGTCTTTGTTAATTTGTAAACGAGTGCATTCTTTTTCAAAAGTATCTATCCATTGCAATGCATTACAGTTCTTACTTGAAAATTTTTCGATGACAAAATTATCCGTTATCTTCTTCAAATTTCTGTTTGTTTCTTCATTTCTAGATCTAGTTGGTTGTTCTTCTATATTTTTGGTGATAATTTCTTCTGGATAATAATCACCTATAACTACATTATCACTGTCATCCAGAAAGCATCGTAAATCTGCCGTTACATTAATCCATATTATCCTATATTGATTTCTCAATTTCAAATTTTTGATCACATTTTTCACAATACTATTCTTCAATAATACTTTATGGTCTGCTAAAGGTTGATATTCCATTGGAACTTGATAAATTCTTCCATCTGGTGTTCCGATTTCAGTTAAACATATAATATTCGTTTTTGGATCCGTCGATGCTTTCACTTCAATTTTAAATTGTAATTTTTCCATTTTTATAACTAAAATGTTGTTTTATAATGTGTATCTTTGGAGGTATTACTGTATCAAATTACAAAATTGCGTTTCTCTGTAAACAAAGATTTTTATTAGTTATTTAATCAAATACAAATAATTTTAATATCTAACTTAATATTAATTATACAAATCTTACCTGTAAACAAAGAAACAACATTTACTGTTATTTGTCTACAGGATATTTTCTAACGTACAATAATTATTTCTTATATGTCTTTCTCAATTGAATTCTGATTTTCAACTGACACCTCCTGTCGTTTGGAATTCAGTGACGTTTAGTCACTCGGTCAATGCCCGAGGTTGCGAGATGTAAAGTCAGCAAACTAAAGTAATGCATACGCTACAATACTGTATGTGTTACTTTACATATATTTTTCCCAAGCTTGTTTCTTTCTTTTTAATTCTACTTTTATTTCTTCGGTCCACCACCTTGTTCTTTTGTTATTTTCTTTATATTTAGATACTACACATATTTCTTTCGCTTTTCTATACACTATGTCTTTAAATGTTTCTCATAGTTCTTCCAGAATTTTGTTCTCTTTTATATTTTTGCCAAATTCTAGGTCCGTTTCTACTTGATATTTTTGTTTCATCTTTCAGTTTATTTATTTTTATTCTGGTGTACTCTTCTATGGTATTTTGTTTCTTGATTGTTCTTTGGATTTCTGCAATTACTAAACGATGCTGTGTATTTAATTCCGCTTCCTTTATTGTTTCTACTAAATTGATTTCCCGTTCCATTTCCGTTGTATATACTATATAATCTATTAGGCTTCGGATATTTCTTTCCTCTGCAACGAATATTATTTTTCCTTCATTGGTCGGTTAAAAAAGGTATTTTCTATTTTTAGGTTATGGATTATGCAAAACCGAACCATATTCTTTCCATTTCTGTTTATTCCTTTTTCTCCATATTTACCAATTGATTTAATTCCTTCATTTATATCATAGTATGTTTTCTGTTTTTTACTTTATATTGTCTAAGGTATTCTGTAGTTCCTGATAAAATTCCTATACTAATTTTTCCTCAGTTCCCTCGGTTCATGCGTATATTTGTATTATATATAAAATTTTCTTTATATCTATTATTAGTTCTATTATCCTTGGTGCCTTAGCTTGCCACTCCGTTATATATTTGGCTATATCTTTGTACTATCCCTACTCCTTCTTTTGATCTATTGTCCTGGCCTACTCCTGAATAGTACATGCTGTAATTTTTATTTAACTTAATACATCCGTTTCTACGTTTTCTTTATTTCACTTAATTCTATTATTTGAATTTCTCATTTTTCCATTTCTTCGATCAGTTCCACGTTCCCAGTTTTATTTGTTGAACTTTTTCCTGGTTTCTGTTTCCTTCATTATGGTTGTTTCATAAATTTTACTGTCCTGTTTACCATATTCCTTGTAATTCTGTTCAATATTTCCCCAACTCTTCGTTTGTTCCTTTAGTAGGGATGGAGAATCGTGTAAAGAAGAAGAGAGCGATATCGTGTCTTCATTTATTTTATTCTCATCATTACTAGCCTTCCCAATTCTATTGATAATTCTACTTATTTCATATCATTTTCTTCCTTATTGCTCCTATCACCTATTTCATTATTGTTAGCTAGATACTTAAACTTAATCTTATTATTATCGTTACCGATATTTTGTAAATCCTTTTATCTATAGCTATTTTTTACATTTAGGATCATATCATTAAACTTATTAACTACCCTTATTATATTATTAAAACTATCGGTATAACTTAATTTACATAAATTATTTTTATTATCACTTCACTTCTTCACTAATTTGTTAACTCCATGGATCTTTTCTTTGCTGATATTTCTTGCTTTCCTCATTAGGTTTTTGATACTGGTTTTTCTACGATTTTATTTTCGTTTTTATCCCATCTAGTTTCGATCCCCTCTACCGTGATTTTTTTATATCCTATTTTCACAACTTTTCCTTTTCTTTCTTCTTCCTTTGCTTTATCTCTTATTTGCTTATGTTTGTAACTTTCGGCTCTAGTTTGATCTTCATTTATGAAAATCTTTTGATTCTGTACATTTGTTAGCTTCTACTTAATTTTCAACACATTTAATTTTTCTTTTTCATTTTCCAGTTCAGTTAGACAGGTCTTATCTCCTATTTTGGAAGTTTTCTTGATTATAACGCTAATGCCGGGGTGTTATTCCATAAGTTTTTTCATGGATTGACTTAGGGTATTGGTGTCATATGTGTCCAACAGGATTCTTGTTACTACTATATTATTTCTTCTTTTCTCTTTTTCCATTATTTCAATTGTTTGATTTATTGCCCTCAGTTTTTTTATTTGCATGATCTCTTCTTTTATTTCCTTATTTTCCTCCTTAAGTTCTTTATTTGCTCATTGGAATCTTAAAATTTCCTCATTGAATTGCATCTGTTCGGAGTATATTTTTTTTATCTCTTCCTTCAAATCACCTTGTTCCGTTTTCATATCTACCATCATTTTTAGTATTAGGTCTAATTTGCCATTCTCAGTTCTCCCCCTCCTTGTTTCCGTTCTCTCAGTTCTTTTGCTTTTGTTAAATGGGTCGACTAACTCTTCAAGCGCCTTTCTTTTCCTCATGTCTGTCGTAGTCATCATCCGAATTAATACTTGCTTATTAATTAATAATTATTATTCTCGGTTTTATTTAAATTTAAATTTGTTCACTCCGACCCTGACTAATTATGTACGATTTATACCAAAACCAGTTGTCTCATCTCTATAAATTTTAATTTCTTGATACTGAAATGTTCTTCTGTAATTATGTTGTTTTGAACAGTCTCTGTTTTATTTACTTCCACGATCTATGTTGATGGATTTAAAGTACTCACCAGTTAGCAGGTTTTAGTATTACTAAACTGTGGATGTTTCAATGTTTTACTTTAACTATTAACCGCACTTTTCTTCATCAGAATGGTATTCACAATAGTATATTGTGCAACAAGTGGGAAAAGTTCAACTTTTCTCACGAGTGTGGAAGTTTTTGGCACGAGTCAAGGGCGAGTGCTGCAAACACACGAGTGAGAAAAGTACTTTTCCCACATGCTGCATACAATACTTTTTCTAAAACTGCACAAATTGAAAGAATAAAAGAAATATGACTTGATATTTATTTTTGAGATTAGTAAAACAAAAATAATACTAAAGTATCTTCTTAACTGTTAAATAATATTATTTAAAATTGTAGTTGATTGTGAAATTTTTACAGTTTTGTATAGTCAAACCTGGAACGTCATTTCTTTTTATTAAATTTTCTGTTATGTTGATTGTAGACGTTGGGGGTTGATCGTTCATATACGGTGTATTTTCTGTATCCATTTCTGTGAATAGTTCGAGTGGTTTTTCAATGGAGTTGACGATTTTATTAGCAACGTTAATTTTATTTTTAATAGATTCCTCGACGTATCCTTCTGCCACCGTACTGGATTGCCATCCTCCATAGCGCTTTAAGGTTAATATATCCCCTCCTGCATTTACTAAAATTGTTGCCGAAGAACGTCTGAAGCAGTTGTCGGACTTTCTTTTCAAAAATGAACGTGGATATATCAATGTTATTTTTTATATTGATAGTACTTCGCAACATTGAATAGTGTGACCAAAGTGTAGACGCCTTCAAACTTTCCGACAACTCTTCAAAGTATACCAAAAGTACACTTTCCGAAAAAGATTTTATTTTTGTATTTCTTCTCCATTCCATAAATTTCTCGTATGCTAATTCATACTTTTTTCGTGAAATTTCCGGCAACAAATCTAAAGTCACTTTTGCTGCTTTTTCCAATATCTCTGGCGGAGTATTATCAAAATCGTCAGTATCCATATTATTTTTTTACTTATTATAAATTGGTATAATTATGTCCTACTAAAATAATATTTAATGGAAATTGCGATTTTTATCAAACCACGAAATAAAACTTCTTTAAGAAACCTCTACAATTGATAGTTGTGTCAACTATTTAAAGCTGACAATAGCCAACTAAGTTTTCGTCGATTTTAGTTGATTCACCATATAAATGTATGTAGTGTGGGCAAAGTGCCGTGAGAAATAATATTTCTCACAGTATGAGCAATATGTGGTTTTGAAACTAAGTAAGCTATGAGAAATACGTCACTTTTCATAGCAGTTGTAGAAAAAAATAAATTACATACCTAATTCTCTCATTTTTATTCCAACAATAAATTATTGCTGCCTGTTACTTGAAACTATAAGAATTCAGATTGGTAACTTTATGGACGAGCTACTGATATGAGAACGTCTACAAAGTTTGTTGCAACAAGATGCTGATTCACGCCTTATTCGTAAGAAAATATATTTGGTGGTAAAGTGGTTCAGATATTTTTTGAGCTAGGTCTTCTGACATAACTTTTCGTGACTATTCTAAGGAGTATTTTGAAATAGCTCATCATTGATGTTAATCATTTGCAGAGGATTGTTTATGAGAAATGCCAGGAAATTACTTCAAATGATCCGAATGCATAACAGCAATTTGGAAAAGCAAAAATGAGAAATTTGGAAATCGAGGAGCATTAATTGAACAATTGGAAATTCAAATAAACATTTCCAAGTAAATATCAATCTTATAAATTGTCAGTAATTTGTATGAATTCTTCTATTAGCGAAATTAATAACTGTTACTAATTCATCACGTTTTAAGATTGTGAATTTGTTAGCAACAGATTAAAACAGATTCAAAAGATGATATATTGCAATTAATAAAATTTAATATCTGATGTAACCCTTTGATTTGGTCTACCCAAGTCTTTGGTGACCTTCCTTTTCCTCAACTATGAGCAATTGTAGTGAATCTATTTCTCTTGCAATGTGACCGAAATAAGTTAACAAACATGGGATTATTTTTGTAAGTATAAATTAGTATTCAGTCTCCGAAGAACAGATTTATTTGTTCAATGAGCCCTACAGGGTACAGGGTCTATATGCACATATTTCGAAGGAATATATCCTCTTTATGTCACTTTTTTGAGGTCCAAGTTTCGGATCTATAAGTGGCTATAGCGAATATGTTCAAGATTATAAAATGTTGAATTATATTGTTTACGATGCTTTAAAAATATGTAAGATATTTGTACGTTACTTCTTTTCTTCCTTGTATATATTCAAAGCGTAAATTCATTCAGTTGCAAGCGTTGTAAAAATGTGTTACAAAATTGATAAGATCTTTTGTATTTGTAAATCCAAAGGGTATTTACACTTTATTCGCAACTTTTGTTAAATACCTTTAAAATATCACGTTTTGCAATAATAATTGTAAATGATTTTGTTTGAGCATTGAAATAGCACATTTTGAAAGTCGACATATTATCGCATTGTGTTTGAAATCCTATAGTTAAGAAGTTAGGAAAATATCACGTTTCACACTATTATCTATTGTATTGCAAAAACCCTAAATTTATTGTCACATGTGCGTGAATTTCTATGGTCGACGATCGGATTTGTAAGAAATGTTTGAATAACCTTTCTGAGTAAAAAGGTTACAATTGCTATTGGAGTAGTCAATAGGAATTGAAATATCTATTGCAGGCATCCATTGTTGATACTTGTCGAGGAATCCGACGAGTCAAATGATACTGGCCAATACGAAATATTTATTTTCGTTTGGTCAACCCAATCCACGTGTAAACACGCCCCTTGCAGATTTCTATTTAACACGTCTCACAACGTGAAGAAATCAGTTTTTCACAATCACCAGTTCTACTACTCATCGACGCGAGTTTTACACTCATCGAATCGAGCTCAACGCTTAATAACAAAGTTCTACTACTCATCGACGCGAGTTTTACACTCATCGAATCGAGCTCAACGCTCAATCACAAAGTTTTTACACTCATAGAAGCGAGTTCAACTCTCAATAACAAAGTTAGTTCTTATACTCATCGAAGCGAGCTTACAACTCAAAAACGAAATCAGTTCAACACTCAATCGAGTTCATCGAGTCGTCGTTACATATCGAAGTAACTTCACTCCCAGTCAAAAAATCAGAGATACTAAGTCTAACACCGCGTTACTTAGTTTCTATACGAGCCAAGTGAATATTCATCAAATCGAAACATAAAGTGTCTTCCGATCTGAAACCACCGAAGTTCAAACAATCATAACTTTGTACGATTCTTGTAAATTTGTACATAATAAATTATTAATTTCGACATTCATTTTGTCAAATTAAGATTATTTATCTAGTTAAATGTATACGCCAGTCTACGAAGTTCAGCTAGAAATATAATCAAAAGCAGAATACCAGTAAGTTCAGCACCCTTAATTTAGAGCTTTTAGAAACGGCTGAATATTTCTTAAATTTGATATGGACGTTTTTTTTAATGTATCTACTAATTCTGATTAATTTTTTTCCATCACAATGATTGATATTATCAAAGATGAATATACTCTCCACTTGGGCAATATTTATGTTCCTGTCAACCAAAAAAATTAGGTAACTGATAATTGTTTTTTCGGTTACAGATGATTTGAAACTTTCTCGAGAAGAACAACTTTTTTCTTAGCATGAGTAATGAAAGTTTTTCCATATGATTCTAACTTAAGTGTACACTATATAAGATAACAAGCTCTGTAAAGAATAAAATGTTGAATATGATACTCCATACCAAAATATATTTTTTATCAATTAAGAAAAACTCATATTATATATTATATCTGGTTTGAAAATTTGATATGCAGCTGAACAAAATCGTCAAAGTGATATTGAGTTGGAACTGGAAGTACGATTTTAATCAAATCATTTGAAAAACAACAGCATGAAAATGTTTCGAACGTTTGATCAGTTATTAAACATATCAGGGCTGTCCAAAGTCAAGTAACGTGAGTATCACTGTAGAAAAAATCACAAAATAATAAATTTAAAAAAAAATTGAATATTTCAGAGAAATATTATAAAAAAGTTCACCAGCTACGCTTGCTAAACATCACACAAAACTTGGCAGTTCCGCATTACATGTTCTGTGGTTCTTTCTTTTACTTGGCAAAACCTACAACGTTTGTACCGTCCAGTCTATTATTTTTAAGATGCCTCTCCAGTGAATATTGTATTGCTAGCAAACCACCAGAATTATATATGTAGACCTTGACTTGGCTCATTTTTCCATCTTCATTCACTGTGGTCGAGATTGTCATTTCAGCCAAGTACTGTGTTTACTGCAGTGCTTTTGATGTATCAATTGGGAAACATCTAGTGGTAGGGAGTCAGCATCTCCATTTTTTTTAAAAACGTGTATGGTCTTGATACCCGAATATTGGACAGCTTTGATATGGGCCAGAAATTATTTAGTATATTAGCAATTCACTACATATGTGGAATTTACAATGATTATATTATTTTAAGTAATTTCCCATCCGATTTTCAGTTGCATAGCAGTTTCAACACCAGTAGCTTTTACGTTACTGTTTTATATCAATAAACAGACATACAAAAAAGAAAACAAACTACAATACATCAACAAATTTCCGTTTATTTGAGTACAACTTTTTTCATAACAATGAATCGTTCACTTCAGTAAGTTTAATGTTTGTTTGTAAGAGAAAAACACTGTGTGGCAGTTATATCTGTACCATTCATTAGAAATTTGTATTAATTTTCCTCCCAACCTATCTAATATGTGAGAAAGGTATTGGATTACCCCCAAAAAAGTTGAAATTTTGAAAAATTTGTTCGAGTTACTCTTACGTTTTTCATAAAGAAAAACACGAAAAAATGGTTTTGGAAAAAAAATCCTGTGTGTATGTCGTCGTCGTTGTCGTCGGCCACTTTTCATTACATGTCTTGTTAGCACGATACAGCCTCCGGAGCGCAACAAGTCACCAATTTTATAATTGAATATTGTTCACGCCATCTCACAAATGAACCCTATTGATTTTAATCTTTTCGTCATTTTTTTAGAAATTTCAGTTTGTTAGCACGATACAGCCTCCGTATTGCAAAAATTCACCAATTTTATGATTGAATATTGTTCAGAACATCTCACAGATGAACCCTATAGATGCTCAGCTCACCATAGCCAGTGCAATGGGTGCTATGGTACTTGGAGTACAAGATTTTTGTAATTTTTTGAGAAATTTCAGTTTGTTAACACGATACAGCCTCCGGAGTGCAGCAAGTCACCAATTTTATGATCGAATATTTTTCAGGACATCTCACAAATGAACTCTATTGATTTACAGCTCACCAGATCCACTACAACGGTTGCTATAGTACTTAAAGTAGAACATTTTGTAATTTTTGGAGAAATTTCAGGTACAGCCTCCGGAGTATATACAAGTGACCAAGTTTATCATTGGATATGATTCAGAGCGTCTCAAAGATGAACTCTATTGATATTCAGCTCACTAAAGCCAGTACAACGAGTGCTATGGTACTTGAAGTAACAAATATTTGTCATTTTTGGAGAATTTTCAGTTTGTTAGCACGATACAGCCTCCAGAGTGTATTCAAGCGACCAATTTTATTATTGAATATTGTTTAGGGCGTCTTAAAAACGAACCTTATTGATTTTGCACTCACCAAAGCTAGTATAACGGGTGCTATGGTACTTGAAGTGGTCCTTTTTGGAGAAATTTAAGGTTGTTAGCACGATACAGCCTCCGGAGTGTATACAAGTGGCCAATTTTATATTTGGATATCTTTCAAGGTGTCTCACAGATGTACCCTAGTGATTTTCAGCTGACTAGAGCGAGTACAGCGGGTACTATAAATCTAAATATACTATATTTTTGGTTACTTCGGAGAAATTTCAGTTTGTTAGCATGGTACATCCCCCGAAGTGTATACAAATAACAATTTTATGATAGAATATTGTTCAGGGCATCTCACAGATGCGAAAAAGTTAGTTTTAATCTTTAACACAGTTCATTTTAGTTACGATTTTACACTAATTTTCAACATAGTTCTAACACAACTTTTAGAAGAACGAAATTGTCAGATACGCTATCTAAACAGTCGGCGCAACCGAAGCGAAGAGGCTAATTGCTTGTCAAAAATTTAATTATTGTAACTCTGGATATGGCCAGCAGTATCGCAAAGAGGGAGAGAGTATTAAGATTACACATAGATCACTTGTATTGAGTTTATTAATATAAAATTCAATTATCATCAAATTATTCATCAGTCTACAAAAAGTTAATACCAAGAGATAAATGGAAGAAGCGGTTGCAAAGAAGATTTTTCGATAAAACTGAAGACAATGTTGAAACCTACTCATAGTTCAATCTAATTTAATGTTATCGGTAGAAGAATTAATATTCGATACTTTTGTTCTCACTTTTTCTTTGCCACTAATACAATCATTAACCGGATTAGGTAAGGTGATTGCAAGAATGAAGGTGAACGATGTTCAACTTTGGTAATGAGCAAGATCGACAGTCCTCTTCTCCTCGGAAACCCTTTCTCATGAAGTGTGACAATAAGACCACATAAACTTCGTTTCCGCTTTCATGTTCCACGACCGGAAAGTTTTCTTGCATTTGTATTATGCCTATATTTTTGCATTTCCGATTGTACAAGTAAATACAGACAGTTTATCATCAAAACATAACTGACTAAATATCGAACCATATGCCTCTGCAAATTCAACAGCTACCGGTAATCTGACTGCATTTTTTATGTAATAAATATTCTATTCATTTTAGTTTGATACTGTGATTTTATATAATTATTATTGTGAATGTTATATATGTGGAAGGATGTCTAGAAATAAAAAACGATCACCTTGAAGTCAATAACCCCACAGCTTCGCAGAGAATAATCACATTCACATCAAAATTTTCTGACTGTATATGCTGCATTCGTTCAGCCATTGCCTGTACAATAATTTTCAATATTCTTGGCATATTGGAGGAATACAATAACCCTCCAAGCCCCTCAAAAACTTTAGATGTATCTAAAATTTACTGTTTCGACCCTTCCTCGGTGTATGTCTCACTTTTACAGTCCTGTCAAACATTTTCCAAATTATCGACCAGGCTGGTATTGGTATGATAATTAGGGTAAAGTCGGGTGAGATGGCCAGTCCGGAGAGATGGCCAACAGCTAAAATTTGACTAACGGGTCGTGAGATGGTGCTGCCTGTCCTCTCCGACAATAAATGATTATCCATAAGCACAGCCAGTGTGTTGTCGTTTAAGTCGAGGTCACGTTAAAGCATCAAAACAATAAAAATAATATCACCTCCTTATAAAATTTTATATTAGTTTTGTGTCACCTTCTACTGTGAATGTTTGTGAGGAAATTTAGTGCCGATTTCAACATATTAGGTGAGTACAATGTTCATTAGATGATTCTAACCTCAAACAACAGTTAAAAATGTGCGGTGGGTTTTGTTTGTCACGTTGGCCATCTCTCCCTAGCATTTGGGAGAGAGGACCAACCAATCGTGGGAACAAATGACCATATATTTTTACGTCTCTTTCTTTACAGTTTGGCATCATTTCCATTTTGCTGCGAAAACATGCCAACGGAGTATCAAAGAAGGAACTCGAATCGTGGAAACTATACTGAAGAAAATCTGCGGCGAGCAATGGATGCTGTCAGAAACGGTTCTTCTGTGAACGGCGCTTCAAAAAATTATGGCATTCGTAGGAGAATTCTTGAAAGGAAATTGAAAAATAAAGTCTCGACGACAGGTAGGTAAAATGCATATTGGGGGAGGCAAATGAAAATAAATTGGTGCAACATATTAAGAAGGCACAAAAGTGCGGTTTTCCTATGACAGTTCCAGATGTTCGAAAGCTTGCCTATAATTTTGCGGAAAGTCTAAAAATCAATCACAAGTTCAACAAAGAAAAAGGATGTACCAGTTCCGATTGGCTTAGGTCTTTTTTGAGAAGACATCCAGACTTGTCTATTCGCAAGGCTGAGGGTGTATCTCTAGGGCGAGGTGAAGGCATGAACCGTTTAGATGTGGGAAATTATTTGACTTTACTGCAAGAAGTACTGGAACAAAATGAGCTTATCGACAAACCTGGATGCATTTATAATGTCGACGAAACAGGTCTTCAATTAAATAATCGTCCTGGTCATGTCTTAGCCCAAAAAGGACCAAAGGATGTTGTCATAGTGACGTCAGGGCAAAAGGGTGAGACAATATCGTGCATAGCTTGTTGTAACGCTGAAGGTTTTTTTCTGCCGCCGGTCTGTGTATTTAAAGGCAAGAATTTAAAGACTGAGTGGACTGATTCAATGCCGCCTGGTTCACATATTGTAATATCTCAAAAACCAGCCTACGTTACTGTAACGATTTTTTTGAATTGGTTCAACAACCACTTCTTTCCACGTAAAGGAGAAGGGAAGGCATTATTAATTCTTGACGGGCATGCTTCTCACTGTTCTTGTGTTGAACTTTTAGAAACCGCTGAAGAACACAATGTCGTTTTATTGTGCCTGCCTCCGCACACTACCCACTATTTGCAGCCGCTCGACAGAGCTTTTTCAAAGTCGCTCAAGTCCTTCTACCATTAATCCTGCAGAGAGTGGATGCAGAGTCACCCCGGAAGGAAACTAGGGAGACTCCAGTTTGTTGAACTTTTAACGAAAAGCTGGAGCAAGTCCGTGACCGCTGGAAACGCTATATCCGGCTTCAGGGCCACTGGTATATTTCCCTGGAACCCCGATTCCATACCCGATACAGTTGCTGATCGAATAGTAAACAGCGAAACTAGGGACTACCATAGAACCCTCACACAGACACAAGTAACGAACACTCAACAATCGAACGCTGAAGCAACACAAGAACTTAGACACCCAGTCATCATAATGGATGAGTCGATGCCATTCTGTAGCCATGCTGGTACAGAACCTCGATGTTCAACTCCTGCGGAAGGGACATCTGTTCCAGATTTGACGCCTGGAAAGCTCTTAGATCAAATTAATCCCACACCTAAGTTAGTTGTTTCTGCAAAAAAAACGAGCAAAGACAGTTGCTACCCTATTAACGTCTCCTGACTATATAGCGACTGTAAAAAACGAGTCCACAAAAAAATCTGAACAGACTAAGAAGGACACCCCGAAAACTAAAATTCGAGAACTAACAATTGGCCAAAAAAAGAAACGTTCGCCTTCGCCATGTTCTGATGAGGAGGAGAATATTGAAGTTCAATATGAAGAGAAAAGTGATGCCAAGTCTGAGGTAGATGAAACTGAATGTGTAGGATGCGGAGAAAGTTATAACATCACAAAAAAAGAAGATTGGTTTTTGTGCATAATTTGCCAGAAGTGGTTTCATGAAAGTTGCTCTTCCTATATAAACACATGCCAAAATTGTAGTAAAACTGCGTTTAAAAAGAAGCAAGATAGTTGTTAAGGATCTTTTTTATATTTTGTTTTAATAAGTAGTGTGTTATTTTCATATTTTTATGTTTTATTCGCGTTTTTGTATTGTGGCCATCTATCCCTTATTGCATTGGTCAACTGACCCCACCGAACCGGGATAGATGGCCATATACAACTGATTTTTATAAATAATAATAAATAAAAAATTAAAGTGTTTTCAATGTATTTATTCACCAGTATGCTCGGATGATAGGTAAACAACGACAAAAAAATATTGTATGGAGCCTAACCCTCACCAAAAATTTACAGGCTCCTACTATGCAAAACGGTGGCCATCACACCAGACTTTGCCCTATGTGAAGAGACTAGCCACCAGTGTACCACAAAATCTTTATGGTTTAAGAGCTAACGTCAGTGAAATAAAAATTTGCCAATGGTTTGAAGAAGTTAAAGCCTGTCTTAGGGAGTAATCTCTAAATATCGACGAATCCAGTAGAATTTACAATTATGATGTGAGATCAATGTCTTCGTACAAAAGGGTGAAAAACAGTATAAACTTTCCTAAGACCTTGGGATTAGAAAAGTCTGACAGTGTTTGTATGACTGGGCAGTCGTTTTTTGAGTACAATGTAAACGTCTTATTTCCTTGGCTAAAGACAAATTATATAGAAATGTCAATTAAATTATTTCTAGATGATCCTCAATCGTATCTTACGATGCAATTAAGCATGTTTTGCTGAATAATAAAATTATCCTGACTAGTTTATATCCAAACTCAACCCATATACTCCAGCCATTGGATGTAACAGTTTTTCATCCGCTTATAATGGAGTAGAAGATGACAGTTGCGCAGTGGCGAATGGAAAACAAACGTCTTAAACTCGCACCTGTTCTCTATCGAGTGCTTAATCAAATTAAAGAGCCTTCTCCTTCATTATACAGAATGATTTTTGGAATTGAGATCTTGCTCTGTTCAACCCTAACAATATCAAATTTGAAAGACAATTCAAAACTTCTACTGCTAGTACCAATGACGAAACTATTTCGAAATCCTTTTTGGATTTCTTCAAAAAGCTTCACAAATATAAAATAATGGCATTCAAAACTTCATAGGGCACTTGGAAAGGAGAGGTCAATGTATTTTACTTTTGGCCATATTCAAATAAGTACAGAAAACAGGATGATAATGATGAGAAGAGAGTGGATACAGGTCAAGAGCCAACATTGGATCAAGAGCAAATTCAGGAGTTTGAGTCAAACGATAAAAAAGACAAATATATTTGGGAAACCAGAGAAATCGACAACTATAAGAAGTCAGCCATCAAGACGTGATAGAAATAATACCAGAAGGAGAGGTACAAATATATTTGACTAAAGCAATTCTGGGTTTGACAGATAAAAATTCATCACTTTTAAACCTGATCGATGAGGAAGATATGAATATAACCGCCGCCGACTTACACTTATATGTATTTTCCAGCACTTCCTTATTAGAAAACAAATCGCTTTCAATAATAAATTCTAATGGAGTGGAAAATAATCAATCCCATCCAGTTCAATTACAGAGAATCAAGAAGAGGAAGGGAAACCTACTTACATAGCAACTGCATCTAATTTTTTAAAATCACCAGAACCGAAAAAAGAAAACTTCCCAAATGTCCCTACCCCACTTAAGAAAGTATTATTCTGGAAAAAAATTGGAAGAGAAAGGAAAAGGAAACAGACACGATTGTGAACACTAGAACAAAAAAAATCTTGGAAGAAGAGAATGAAAAAGGAAGAAGGGAAAAACAACTGAAATTCAAGAAATAGATCCATCTGATAGCGCCTCCGATGGAACAGAGAAAATGCCTATGCCTAAATCAAATTCAGCCGAATTTGATATGGATAGAGGAAATTACGTTTAGGCAAAATACAAGGTTTCTCCTTTTCTAGGATGTTTTACCAACACAGTATGAAGAAAACAGAGCAAAATGAGTATACAGTAAAAGCAATGGAATCATGTGGCCCAAACTGGAAAAGAACTGCCAAAGCGGACATTTTAAATTATCAAAGATCAGATATGATACAAAAAATAGAAACGCGTAAAATAATTAATAAAAGAGGTTTTTATTTAGTAGCCGAATTAAAAGATTTTTGAACGATTTGTTTTTAGTTTTTACTTCTGTTTGTATGAATAACTTTTGTTTTGCTAAAAAGAATCAAGTTTAACTTTTGTTAATTTTGTTTTTTTTTCTTACTGATTAAAGATATTGTTGAATATAATAGCATCAAAAATTGTCTTGTCATTACTCATGACCAATGATTAGGACATATTTAGGCCGATAATCGTGACATTATGGTTTTAAGGTGGCCGATAATATGTACATTTGGGGTGTCATAATTACTTGTTTATATCAAAACAGTAAACATTTTGTCTACTTTCAATTAATTGCACTAACAAATAAATATGTAAGCGAAACAAAAATTTAATGTATTCCAAAATTAATGCTAAAATGAAATGTATACAATATGCTTTGCCCTTAAGCGGCCGATAACTGGAACATTTACCTTATTTTTTATTTACGTCAAACTAGTCACCGGTTTTTTTTCAGTTTTTATTTTTGAATGAATTTACATCATGTGAATTATAATTTTACACCCTTCCAATAGGGTTATTTTAATGTTTTTAATTCAATGACTTATTCATAACAATGATTCAACTTTGAACATTGTTCTTTATCAACTGGATGGTTTCGACACCTATTTTTTAGATGACGACAGCTTTGAGAATGGCTTAATAGCCGAAAGCGCTTAGCTGGAAATTAATTAATAAATACACACTGAGTATTCGTCGTTTTCATCCACTCAATTTACATCTAGTGTATACACCATATCAACAGACAGTTATAATTGTTTTTGTTAAGCCCTTTAATTAGTTTAATTTTATAAAATTTGGCTTTCTAAAGTTTTTACTCAATTACGCCCTCTAGCGGTAGACGAACAAACTTAAGAATAGTTTCCAGGTTTTTTCACTGTCACCCTTGTTATATTTTTTTCCGCAGCTGTACTACAAACGGTTTCTGATTTATGGTAGAGAGCCATTTTTATTCGGATACCCGGTACATGCAATTTTAAATGAGTACAAGTGAGTTTCTTATGAATGGTACAATGATATTCCTCATCAATCGTCTAATGAAATGCTTTTGATGCATATTTAACAAGTACTAACACATGGATTTATTATGTTAGTGTACATATAGGCCATAGTTACAATGTTTATGGGATACCGTAATCAGTAAACATAATAAAAATATCAAATTACGTACCTGATGATGGACTGTAAGCAGATGGAGTGTATGAATGACTATTGAAAGATGGCGCTGGAGCAGGGGCGACTGGTGAGTGTGGTGCTGCTCTTGGTAAAGTGTTCGATGGAGAATGTGGAGCAGTTACGCTGGAAAATGGCTTCGGACCAGTGACATTTGACTATGGAAATAATAACAATTTACAATTATTTTATACAATATCTATAGTGTGATCACCAATGCTCCCAATTATATAGAAAATTTGTTTAATATAGGGTCTTCATATTCATAAAAGTTTGTGCATCGTCTGCAACTGAATATGCTTAAAAAATGGGACAAAGTATACTTAATAAACTAAACATAAATTCAAAGAACATCTATGACAAATTACCCAATTATTATATTTATTCAGTGAATGTTCCCTTAGTAATTTTTTTATTGAATTTAACCATTTCTACTTCGAGGACAATCATTTGTTAATATATAAACGTCATGGCTATTACACGTTATAAATGAATTGGACATAATTTTCGATCTAGCAAAAATATAGGAGGAACAGAGGACCGTTGGAGGCGCAGAGGTCCAGTTAAATTATAACGTTACATTTATCCCAGGAATAGCAGTGTAGTAACGTACTTTTACGTGTGCTTCAGTTGTGTAGCTCTCGCTACAAAGTTAGTTTTTTAGTGAGCAAAAAACGTTTTTTAGAGGCAATTCATCAAAATGAAATGTGATTCTAGCATAATTCCTTACGTGATATTATATTTCAACAATCCCATCTATACTATGAATATCACGCTATATGATTAGCTTTCCATCACCGGTGGCGGCAATTTCGAAATTTAATGTATTACTGGGTCCATCATGTGGTCCTATGTGCCCCATTACAATTTAAAATTTATTTGTTTCAGTGTGTTTATTATTTATAAAAATGCCTTTTGTCTTGTCCTGCAAATGGTGCGAAATTACATCAGAAAAATTGAAACATTCATGGATGGGAGATTGTTCAAGACTAGAAAATCTTGAATTATATTGTTTACGATGCTTTTAACTCTTAACCGGTCATGTGGCGTCTGAAAGACTATGCAATATATAAATTAGGCCATATTTCTATAACGGTACTGCCTACAAATCGGTCACGCCACCTAATCCTCCCACTGCTGATGAACTATTTGTTGCCCCACTTAGTCGACTGTATTGATCATTGGTTAAAAATATACGGGAAAAATGGTGTACAAAGGAAGTAGTCCCTTCATCACGTGTAAGAAAACACAATATAGTCACGGAAGTTCCCGTTGTGAAAGGAAGAGCTCGTGAGCTTGGCGAAAATGCAGATCCTCTTTCTATATGGAATTTACTTTTCTCTGAGGACCATAGCTTTCTCAAATGCGTTTAGAATGTAGAGACAAAAATAGCATAAGTCACGTAAAAGAAGTAGACATGGTCGAATTGAAAGCTTTTCTAGGACTTTTGGTTTTTACATCGATATTCAATTCAAACCATTAAAACATTAACACAATATTCGCTACCGACGAGACAGGCACAGATATATTTAGAGCGGTTATGAGCCAAAAACTGTTTTTAGTACTTCTATCTGCTCTACGATTTGATAATCCCGAGACTAGAATGGAACGTAAAAAACAAGATCCAGCAGCAGCAATTTTCCAAATTTTTAACAAGTTTATAGAAAATTGCCAAAACTGTTACGGAATGGGTGAATCAATCACAATTGATGAAATGCTCGTGAGTTTTAGGGGGCGAACTCACTTTAAAATGTATATGCCTAACAAGCCATGTAAATACGGCATAAAAATTATGTGTTTGACGGACGCTAGGACGAGCTACCTGTACAAAGCCTATATTTACAGCGGTAAAGGTTCCGATGGATTTGGGTTGAGTGAGGAAGAACGCAAATTTGCTGTACCGACCCAGGCAGTAATTCGCCTCGCGAAGCGTTTTTTTTGTAGTAACCGTAATATAACTGCCGACAATTGGTTTACTTCTATACCACTTGTAGATGTTTTGCTAAAAAACAAACTTACATATGTTGGTACAGTAAAAAAAAATGAACGAGAAATTCCAGCTGAACTTATGCCAAATAAGAGTAGAGAGGTCGGATCATCGTTATATAGATTTCGAGAGGAGGTCACTATGGTGTCGTATGTGGGAAAGAAAGGAAAGGCCACTGTCCCAGTTTCTTCTATACACAACAGAGCATTTACCGATCCCGATACCCAAAAAACCGAGACTATCTCATATTAT
Organism: Galeruca laticollis; assembly: GCA_963921935.1. NCBI lineage: Eukaryota > Metazoa > Arthropoda > Insecta > Coleoptera > Chrysomelidae > Galeruca > Galeruca laticollis. The sequence continues at coordinate 34,319,950 of OY998185.1, forward strand.
AATCGTAATAAAGGCGGGGTCGACACCATGGATGAAAAATGCTCAAAAAGTTCAAGTAGTCGACGCACTCGAAGATGGCTGCTTGTAATATTTTTTAGAATGCTTGACATTTCTGTTATAAATTCATATATTTTGCACCAGTGTCTTAAGAGTAACGAAGAAATAAGGGAAAAGTCAGTGTATGCAAAAAAATTTGCGGCCCAATTAGTTCATGAAAATATGAATAGACGAGTAAGAAATCCTCGAGTACCCCGCGAAATACCCTCCTCTATAAGTAGGATTTTGAAAATACCGGATGTAGATTTACCACCAGCTGAAGAAAACTTAGTGCTGCAGAACCGTAAGATTTGTTATTTATGTCCACGAGCAAAGCATCGTATGACAAAATACTTATGCGTGCAGCGTAGGAAGGCCATTTGCTTGCAATGTTCCAAACCGTTATGTAATACATGCATAAATATTCGGAATGTTTAGCCATTGCTGCAACGTACTATGTTAATTTTAACGCTTTTTTTTCTTATTGTTATATAATATAATCCTGTTTGTAAAAACATTTCCCAAAATATTTATCTTTTTAATGTATTTTGTGTAATTTTTCAGAAAAAGACAAAAATAATGTATATTTGAACACATTTTTGTATGGGTGCCCTAAAATATATTTTTTTGTTACTTTTAGTGCAAAAATTGAAGCAAATTTTCTTGTTTAATGTAGTAATAAGTATACTTGTAACGTTTCAATACTTATAAATAGACGCCACATGACCGACTATGCAAATAATCTCACATGGCCGGTTAAGGGTTAAAAATATGTGAGATATTTGTATGTTACTTCTTTTCGTCATTGTATATATTTAATGCGTACATTCATTTCAGTTGCTAGCTAAAGAATTGATAGATCTTTTGCATTGTTGTAAATTCAAGGGGACGTTACACTTTATTCGCAGCTTTTGTTAAAAAATCACGTTTCGCAATAATATTGGAAATAATTTTGTTCGAGCATTGAAATAACACATTTTGAAAGTCGTGAGAGACATATTGTCGCATTGTGTTTGAAATCCTATAGTTGAAGATTAAGGAAAATGTCACGTTTCACACTATTATCTATTCTGTTGTAAAAACCCTAAAGCAAAACTATAATTGTAACTTATTGTCACTTTGCGCGTGAATTTTTATGGTAGACGGTCGGAAGCCTGTAATAAAACATTTAAATAACCTTTCTAAGTAAAAAGGTTACAATAGGACGGTCTTGCTATTGGAGTATTCAATAGAAATTGAAACATCTAATGCAGGCGTCCATTGTTGATTCTTGTCTATGATCCCGGCGAGTCAAATGATACTGGCCAATAGGAAATGTTTATTTCCTTTTAGTCAACCCAATCCACGTGTAAACACGCCCCTTGCAGATTTCTATTTAACACGTCTTACAACGTGAAGAAATCCGTTTTTAATACTCATCGAAGCGAGTTCAACACTCAATAACGGAATCAGTTCAATACTCAAGTTATTTCACAACGAAATCAGTTCAATACTCAAGTTAGTTCACACCTCAGTTCAACACTCAATCGAGTTCATCGAGTCGTCGTGACGTATCGAAGTAACTTCACTCAAAGTCAAAACAGTCAGAGATACTAAGTCTTACACATCGTTACTTAGTTTCTATACGAGCCAAGTGAGTATTCATCAAATCGAAAACGTAAAGTGCCTTCCGATCTGAAACCACCGAAGTTCAAACAATCACACCTTTGTACCATTCTTGTGAATTTGTACATATTAAATTAATAATTTTGTCATATTAAGATTATTTATCTAGTTGAATGTTTACGCCAGTCGACGAAGTTCAACTTGAAATATAATCACAAACAGAGATGATATGACCAGAGCTTTGGAACTGGTCAACAGGAAGGGCCGTTCAGTCCGAAAAGCATCTATGCGTTTTTGAATACCCAAAAGTTGCATGCAAATAAATCCGATGACTCCTAGAAATGACCACTTTAAGCAGATTATTACCGTAGCACAAGATATTGAACTTGTTGAACGTATTTTAGATTTAGAAAAGCGCTTTTATGGCATTACGCTTCAGTACACCCGTCTATGGACCTTAGAGATTGCAGAAATTTTGAATATAGATCATCCGTTCAATAAAAAACCACCATTGGCTGGTACTGATTGGTTATCTGGGTTTAGGAAGTGAAAAGTTCAGCTTACCATTAGAGCTCCTTAGTCTACCAGCATTACACGAACTGCCGGGTTTAATAAACCTCAAGTTAAAAAAAGTTTTTTGACGTTTTACCATTAGTTTTGAAAACACATAAACTACAGCCAAACCAGATCTACAACATTGATGAAACTGGTGTCATTTCGGTGCCAGTTCCAAAAACAATTTTGGGCCAAAGAGGAAAAAAGCATGTTGGACAAATTGTGAGCCCTGAACGCGAATTTATTGTAACTACAGTTTGTAGAATTTTCGCTGTAGGTTCTTATGTCCCTCCATTTTTCCCCTTTCCTCAGCAGCGTATGAACCATAAACTTATGATAGAAAATCCACCAGGTGCAATTGGTTTTGCAAATGGTTCTGGCTGGATGTATTCTAAAAATGTGTATGAATCATTTCATGAACCACGTCCATCCCAACACGGGATGGACGTGGAATAATCCTTGATAATTACAATAGTTAGAGAACACTATCCGCAATTGAAAAGGCAAGTGAAAATAATGTCATAATAGTTTTATTTTCCATTCCATACAAGCCATCGCTTACAGCACCTTGATTGCACTGTGTATGGATCTTTAAAACACCAATATGCTAAGAAATGTGATCTGTGGCACACCAACAACCATGGTGCATGCCTATCCATATATATTATCGTAGGTGCTTTTGGGAAAGCATTGCTTCACATTTGTTCTATGGAAAAAGCCATAAATGGATTTAAAACCACACGTATTTTAATCCGGAAATATTTTCCAATGAAGATTTTCTTCCTGCTGATGCTGATGTTAAAGAAACTGGAAAATCTATACCTGTAGAACATTTTTCGGGGAAGTATCCAACCTTAGACTCAACAGGGCGATGTAGAACCACAACCAAGCTGCAGTACTCAACCAAGTGTAACATTGATATTATTACTTCAACGATAGTTTACAATCGATGTCATAAAATACAACATTATATTAATTTCAGAGAAGAACTTGCCTCTTACAATCGTGCATTCAAAAGACTTAAAAAAGTATTAGGACCAAATTCTCAATTAAATGGAATATTGAATAATATACACTTAGGGCATTTGGGCATTCAAAGTTGTTAACGTCGAGCTAGAGAGCTTATATATTGGAAAGGAAAAACAAACGACATTATTTCATACATCAAAAAATGTGTTGTTTGTGAAAGAACTACGCAAAAAGCAAACACATAATTGACAGTTCTCAATAAACAAGTACCAGAGTTACCTTGGCAAATTGTTGCCTCAGATATATTCCATTTCCAAGGACACGAATATATCTGAATTATAGACAGCTATTCAGGTTACGTTGATACGAGTAGTTTAAAGAATGATTTTCTACACATGGTATCACCGAGAAATTAGAAAGTGGCAATGGATCCTGTTTTTCATGGAGGGAATTCAAAGAATTCAAAAATCTATGTGGCTTTGAACATCAGACAAGTAGTTCTCACTATAGCAGAGGAAATGGATTTGCAGAAAAAGGTGTGAGCATAGCGTAAAATATTCTAAGAAAATGCAATATAGATCAAAGTGATATACAGCTATCACTTCTAAATTATAGAAGCACACTTAGAACTAACTTAGGTTCTCCTAATCAGCGTTTCTATAGCAGAATGACAAAATCAACAATCACTATATAGAAGAATAAACTTAAACCTAAAATTATAACCAATGTTTCCAATGAATTGAGCAGACAAAAAAAGGAACAAATATCATACAGTAATGATAACAAAGAAAGTTATAAAAATAAAGTGGAAGTAGGTGACAGAATAAGATATAAACCTGCTCACAGACAATGAGAAGGAGGACTAGTTTAGGCAAAGGTAGAAGAAAATTCAAGATATGTTATTATAGTAAGTGATGATGGAAAGTTATGGAGACGAAATACAGAATTACTACATAAGACGGAGTCAAATATGACTAAAAAAAGAACTTGTAGTTCTACCTAATCTTGAAATAAATAACACACATTTAGTAGAGCATCGCTCAGAACATAAAGCTATAGGAGAGAGCAACGTTCCAATAGAAAATCAAGACAATTACATTACAAGATCAGGAATATTAGTTTAACCAGTGAAGAGATTCAATCTTTAGATTTTAATGTTTCTTAGAAAATTTTATATTTTAACATTATACATTATTTAGTTTACACTTTGAATGGAGGATGTAACATTGATATTATTACTTGAATAATAATTGACAATCAATATCATAATTGAACATACGTGTCATAAAATCTTGTAATTTTTTATTTTCATTAATAAATAACATTTCACCAAGATGCTGTTACGTCCTATTCAAGGATATCCTCTACAAAGTTTCTCCAATGTCAAAGTCAATCCGTCATAATAAAGATAAAGAGATGAATAAAAAAGCTAGTAGAGCTCAACAAGCTGAAAAATTGACAAGTTCTCCATTTAAAGAGGAGCTTATTGCGAAGGAGATAGAAAACAAACCAGTAAGCCAGAACTGTAGAGACGAAATGAACTGAAATATTTCCGTAAAAGGAAAAATATAAGAAGAAAAATCAAATCATCGAAGTTTCAAGTAGTGATAATAATACCTGTATTTACTGCTTAAGTAATTATCGCCAATTAAAGGCAGAAAAAGGATGGATCTTATGTCAAAATTGCAAAAAGATTTATTCGTTTAATGCGCTCTAGAATTTCATTAGGTTGCACAGAATTTATGTTTTGGAAGTGTTGATAGTACAAATTTTTGAAATAAAGTAATAAAAAACAATATTTATCTCATGAATTTGTCTCCAAAATATACTTTGGAATAAACGGTCCTATATGCCCCCCCGCCTGGTTTAACTTTGTTGTGTATCTTTCCTAATCGCTTTTGCAGGTAGTAGTTATTAGAGTTATACATATATACGCAATACCAAGCCAAAACAACTATTTCATAAGTATTTCTTTTAGAAAATGTATGTGAAAATGTCTTAAATGGTTCTCTGTGTCCCCTCTTTCACTAGTTATAGATTGTTATAGCTGCAGTTATCTCCAATGACGTATTCTTCCATTGTTCGAAATCTGGCGGTGGCTCGTTTAGCTTAATACAATTCATAATCTAATGAAATTTAGAACGCAGTCTTCTGATATAATACACATACTGAATTTGGTTGACCCTAAGTTTTGGTCCATATGTTGTTATTTTTATGTTTTACATTCCACTCTATGTATTCTATCAAATTTGTGATATCGAAAGGGTTTTATTTGAGATTAGTTATCTTGTAGCTCCAGCTTATTCAACGATTCATTTCCATTTGTTCCTACGAGAGGAGTAGCTCACATAAATCATATTGTTTCACTTCTCCATAAGGTGTGTAGGACATGTTTAAAGTAGCATGCGACTGGATTTTCCAAAAATCTTTATTACCGTAAAATTGGATCAACAGGTTCACTGTGGTGAGTAGGATCAAAAACAGGGAGTTTATCTGTTTAGTTCACAAAACCCTAATATCGTAATGAATGCTTTCTATTTGAGTTTGACTGATTGCATAAGTCTCATCTCATAAAGGTTGCCAATATTTTATCATTGAAAAGTTGGTAGCACTGTAAACCAGGTCTTAATTAGAAGTACTGTCAGTCATATGTTTTCATTGTCGTCAAAATTTTATCTGTGGATACGAATTTGAGAAGCATATTTCGACGGCAGCTGGCCCAATTTACTCCAACAGATTAGTAACTAAGGCACACAAAATTATTTTAGTTTATTCGTAAGCAAAAACCAAATTGAAAAATATTTTTTCTACGACCGTGCGTTTTTACCCACTTTCCCGCACTCATTTTAGTTTAGAAAGTGTCACTTTCTCACACTAGTGCGAGAAAACTCGCTTTACCGCACTAGTGCGGAAAAGTAAAATATGTCAATCCAATTCAAGATAAAGGAAACCTAATTGGCAACGTTTCTAGCAGATTCAAGCAAAGAGATAACCAACATAAAACGTCTTGGAGGCTGGAAGTCAACTGCTGTTGCTGAGAGTTATTTGGAGGACTCCGTAGAACAGAAGAAAACCATCTCGAATAAAATTCTTCCATGTACTGGCAACTTGCACCCGATGCCCTCTCCGTCATCTTCATGCACTTTGCAATCTACGAGTGTTACTCTTAACAGCCAGTTACCACCAACTAACTACTCTGGACCATCTATTCTGACGCATTTGCAGAATGTAACAAATTGTGTTTTCAACATTAATATTATTAATAATAAGTGGATTTTCAAGGAATGTTTTGTATGTTGAAATAAAATATATATTTTCAATGTGCTTTTGAGTCTTTATGCGGTCGTAGAAAAAATTATGTTCCTAATTCATGCGCAAAGTGTCTTTCGCGTCCTTGACTCCTTGCCAGAACTCCGCTTTGCGTCGTTTGGGTCAACGGCAGTCGCTTGCGGGAAAGTATCACTTTCCGCACTTGTTAGGAAAATAAATATTCTATTTCGTTGCACGATTGTCAGGTTATCGGGGTGAATAGGATCAAGAGCTGGGGTCAATAGGATCAGGGGCTGGGGTCAATAGGAACAAAGTGCCTAGAGACTATAAACCCAAAGCAGGACGAAAACGTTAGAAGAAACCTGATCCAATCAACACTGAACAGGCTAAAAATGATGTTAATAACATCGGGTATAGTATTCGACAAGCCGCTATAAAGCACAACATTGTTTACACCGTTCTGCAAAGTCACCTCAAAAATGTGACTGTTAAAAGACAAGGAGGTCAAACAGTGTTACGTGAAGCTGAAGAGAAATGTATTACGGAAAAATTACTTACATGCAGTGAGTGGGGCTACCACTTAAATACCTATGATTTAAGATTGGTTATCCAACAATATGTAAATAGAGCAGGTAGAGTTGTGCCCCGTTTTAAGGGCAATCTTCCTGACAAAGAGTTCGCATATAGCTTTTTGAAACGACATTCGAATATGCTGTCTGAGAGAATGTGCCAAAATATGAAACGAGCCGGGGCTGGTGTTACGAGGGTATCAATTGCAGAGTATTTCGAACGCCTTTCTGAAGAACTAGATGGTACTCAAGCTAGCAACATCATAAACTACTATGAGAATAACCTTTGCGATGACCCAGGACGAAAAAAATAATTGCAAAGAGGGGATGCAAATATCCGGAACGAATTATGAACCACAGTAAGTCGTCAACTTCAATCATGTTCGCTGCTTCTGGTAGTGGATATTTACTTCCATGCTATGTTGTCTACAAAGCCTTGAACATGCGTGACTTTTGGACTACTGGAGGGCCACCCCGTACTAAATAAAATCGTAGTAAATCGGGATGGTTTCGAGGATTGGGTACATTTAATCGCCATACCATACTTGAAGAAAATACCTGGCAAAAAGATATTAATTGGTGACAATTCATCGTCGCACCTATCAGTACAATCGATGCAAGAGTGCTCAGTGAACAATATTAGGTTTATAGTTCTACCCAGCAACTCCATCCACTTGACGCAACCCTTAGAGGTTGCCTATTTCAAGCTGTTGAAGGTTGCATGGAGGAAGATAGTTGAATTCTATACAAAAGGATCTAGAAGAAAGGAATCCGGTATTCCTAAAAACTTCTTTCCAGGTTTATTAAGGAAGCTATTAGAATCGATTGAAGACAACAGATCTAAAAATTTAATGGCCGGATTCGATAAATGCGGCGTTATAACTTTGAATGCTGATAGGGTATTGAACATGCCGCCTATAGAGAATCCTACGAGTGATAGGGAAGATGACATCAACACTTCATTTGTTCAAATTTTGAAGTCGATGCGGTATGATGAAAATTAACCTAAACAACGAAAGAAAAAACTCCATGTACCTGCTAGAAAAAGCGGAGCAGTTGATGATTTTGAGTCTTCTGACGAAAGTCGCCAATATTTTCGCACTCACGTTTCAAATATGGAACCCATGTCCGACTTTGAAGAGGAAATTGATGGAAATTCTGATGGTGCTGGAAAAGAAGGCATTTCACTGCCAATTGCTGACCCTCACATTTCGAATAATTCACCCCAACCAGATAGGCTCTTGCCCGTCACCAAGGATGATATTGATATTGGTAACTGGTTACCAATAAACATACCTTGTTTCTCCAATGACAAAGTTCAAAGTACATCCAAGGCCTTCAGCAAATATTTTATAGCTCAAGCTGTGAAAATGAACAAGAATAGGTACGAAGGAAGCTTCTCACGCGAGAAAACTACAAGAGACTATTCAGGATATGTTTTCACTTTTCCGCATGTGAATGACGAGTACGAGTTCATTTTCCAACAAATTGCTGGAAAAATGAATCCTCCGAAAAGATATGGAAGAGGTCTTCTTAGATTTGAAATTCGTTTATGTGAATATAGTAAACAATTTAAATAGAATAGATTTTGCTGTTGATAATAGATATACATGTAATCATGTACTTGTACCAATAAAAGAATGAAAATTAAAAAAAAAATGTAGAGTTCACATACAAAATCTCTGCAATCCTATACACCCCCACAAGAAGGTGAATACGATAAGGCATAAAAAAATCATTGGCGAACTTATTCACCACAATGGCAGTTGAATAGGATCAGCCCACAAAAAAAATATATGGACAAGTCGGCATAAAAAATATTGGGACTCAAGAATGGATAGCCCGTGTACAATCTGATGTTTTGATATGTACATCAAAATTTTCTCTCTATTACTTTGGGAGAGGCTACGGTAGTAATACAGGAGTATATATAGATGAACTTATTTGCCTATAAATCTGTATAGAATTACTCAGATAGATACAAGCTGCATGTGACAGTTCAACTGCCTTCAATTTCATTATTTTTATTGTTTGTTCATAGATGGAATCCCCCAAAATAATTATTATTTCAAACTTCAAGATGAAAATAATTGAATGTTTTTAAATAAATCATCTTTTCATAATTCTTTCTTTTTGCTGCTTTTAACACAAACTATTGTTATTTAGGACAATGTAGCAACATCGATGAAGTATTTGCCTTTTGTTTGATCGCAACTATTTGGATCTCATGTAGTCTATACGAGGCTAGGGACACTGCTGCAGACCGTGCCATCTATAGAGCCTGTCGAGTAACTGAAATCGGTAGATTTGAAAAAATTCCAAAGAATTAACGAAAACTGTAACGTCGTTATTAATCAATTTTTATTGATTTATAACTGCGTATGCGCGATGTCATATTACTCGTCCAATCATTTTCGTTCATCCTGTTGTGAGCGTTTCGGCTTATCTCTTATTGTTTCTTAGTTCAACTGTTGAGGTTATTATATTATATATTATTTTATTGTTATTAATTGAAAAGACAGTATCAAAGTGTATTGTGAAGGAGTATATTAAGTTTTATTAAAAATTAGAGCATTTTTTCTTTCTAAATTAATAACCATTTTCTTTATTTTTATAAAATACAGAGTTTTTACTAATTTTATCGACAACTTTAGAGATTATTGTTGCTTTTCACATTAGCTAAACTGAAACTGGTTGCATTACTAAAGTGAATATTTCTTTATACAGTTTTGTTCCCCCAACCCAGGAAGATATAAAATTAATATGGCTGGAACGCAGTGGTAATAAATCATTAAATTGGTCGACGAGGAAACAATGGAGGTTATGTCCCCTTCATTTGAAAAACAATATTTTTCTAGATTCATGAAGGACGAAGGGATGTTATTAAGACAGTTTGACTCGCTTATTCCCATATGAAAGGGCATTAACAAAAATTGATATTAAGTTTTATTGTATTCAATATATCATGCTATAATTTTGGATATTTTAAAACCTACCCATTGAAAAAATAATAATCTGTGTATTATTTTATGTTATAGCTATTCCTATCATCACTAAAGGTGTTGAGCCATTGCCACCTTCACCACATGTGGAAGATAGCTCTTTAGTAATTTCAAGTGTGCAAAAAAATAACTCACTTGAACGGTTATGTAAATGTATATTGCCACATGTTATTGAAGTTAGTTCAGTTTTTGCACAAACTTTTATAAAGAATATCTCCCTGACGGACAATAAATAATAGATACATCTATTAAGACGTCGCGCGAGTGCAGCCAGAAGTATTATAAAAGCATGGGAAGAACCCTCAAAGATCTACATACAACCACTCGATCTCCTCTAATTAAAGGGTCACTATTCATGTATAGAGAACCGACACCACTGGTATTGCGGGTGAAATACGTCATTACTATCCCAAAGCTTAAGATTTTCAACATTATACGTACTACGAAAGTTTTTGTTCTCTGAGCATTAAGAAGCAAATGGCGCCTAGCTTCTTCACGAGATTCAGCGTGGTATACGACCATTTCTTTTACAGCAATTGAGAGAAAGCAGTCTAGTTCGACGAATTATGTTGATGTAACATGCGAGCTCATACACGTCGTATGAAACATGCTAGTGTTTTGACTCACAAAAGATTGGAATGATGTACCATCTTCCTACTTGGCAACCATTGAGATCGTCATGATCCCAATGATTGAAAATTAACTGCGTAGACACATTGTCCAAAAGCGGTTGAAGCCTCCAAAAAGTATATTTCAGAACTATCATGTTTACAAAAGTGTATAGGGCGAATATTTTGAAAACTAATGAAAAGTTTTTATAAAATTTGATCAATTTATATCCTCACTACAAGAATAGCAACCCCCTTATTTGGAGAAATAGAAAAAGCTGAAAGCTTTGTGAATTTAGTATATTTCAGTATTCTAATATCGACTAGTGATAATATCATATTAAGATATTCGCAATGTATACATTGTTTAACACCAAATAATGGGAAAATTTGCTTCAGAAAATGATATTATTAAGCAATAATAATTCCAATGTCGACCCTGTTGTGAACTGAATGTTTGAGCTTTGTCTATTATACAGGGCGTTTCACCCCTTACTAGGATATGTTAAACAAATAGCTAATGGTTTTCAAAAATATACCAGCATTAGTTATAACTTTATTATTTTCAAATAAAATATTCCGAAAACGATACAGATACAGAGTATATTTTTGGTGTAAAATTGAATATTATTTAAGTCCAAACATAGCGCAGCTGGTTGTCTTCTAACACTTTTTACAAGAAAAATTATATGTAGCCCATGGGTATATCAATGGACATATATGATGGTTTTTTCATAGGGACTACAAATTCTGAAAGAACCGGGGGGTCCAATAAACCGACCTCTCGGTTATATATCAGAAACTATTCATGCTATAACTTTAGGAGGAAAAACTCCTTAGAATAAAAGTGGCCAAGGGAAATTACTGGAAATAATGTTCAAGTTTCTCGGTTAACCACTAGGGGGCGTAACCTATGAAAAAAAATTTAAACATCATTTTTTTGTGAAATATGCCCAACTATATCAAGTGTTAAATAAGAAAACTAGAAAGAGACCTATAGTCCGCACAAATTTGTTCAAGTACCTTTTTTTATTTTCTCCAATAAAGAGTGGGGAAGTATTTGTGGATAAATACCTATAACTGTGGTTTGGATGAACCGATTTTAACAAAATAAGTGTCATTAGTGTAGAAAAATTAATTACATCTATTATAGAACAGTTGCATTTAGTTTTAATTGTCATAGATAGAGGGTACTTTTGACTGAAAAGAATTGAAATTAGTTTGTCTTAAAAATGTTCAATGGAAACACATAATTATTGTGAATTATGATGGAACTGTATTAATTTCGTAACAAAATGGAGCAAACCGCACATTGATAGCTTTTGTCGAACTCGAGATATAAATAAAAACGCATAAACATAAGTAAGTAAAGTATTGACTCTTATAACTTAAATTTAAAAATCAGAAGAATATTAGTGTCGATGCCCATTTTGACCATTGTTATTTCACACGATTACAAATAAATGTTTCGAAACTAAGTAAGCTGGGACAATAAATTTGACGAGGACATCATAGTATTTATTGACAGCAGTCAAAACATTGCGTTTTCTTCAAGAAGTTTTATATTATAATTCGAATTGGAGATTGCACTTCTTTCAATAGATATTAATATTGCTGAGATTAGTAATTGATTATCAGTACTAATACTCTTGATGAGTATATCAAGTGCAGAATTGTACAATATGATTGGAGTTTATTTCGAATGTAAGCAAAATGCCGCTATTGCCTAACGTAAATATTTTGTAAGATATCCTGACAGGAGCCATTATGGCAAAGAAGTATTTAGAAGAAAGCAAAAAGATTAAGAGACACTGGTAGTTCTCATCGTCCTTGTTTTAAACGACGTAGTAGGGGTATGACCGAAGGTAATTTAATCAATCTTCTTGCTTTAATTCAAAAGAATCCACATATAAGTATTCGGCAAATCTCTATAGAATTGAACATACACAAAACTACTGTTTTAAGGATTTTAAAACATCACAGGTGGGTTTTTCATATTATAAAGTGGACGTTTTGGTCAAAAACTTCTAATTCCCTTTAAACTTTAGATTCCCCTATTATTTTAATATTCCGATAAAACGGCAATACGGCGCCTATATCGTATCATCCATTTCTTAAAAATACTTATGCAATATTCATCTTTTGAAACAATTGTATATTTTTCAAGATTTTTCGAGTTTTAATAAATATAGTGGTTTCTTTTTCAACAATACTTATGGTTTTGTTTTTTAGACTACATCTTTATCATGTAGTTCTAAGCTAAGCTTTACATGAGAGACATTTTGATGCAAGGCTAGATTAGGGTAAGTCCGGTAAAGATGCCGGTATGGAAGAGATACCAATTGCTTATATCTCGAACTGTACTCGCCTACAAGGCCGAACCCGCAATCTACGGTAGCCATGTACCAACGCTTGTCACAGCCGGTCGTCGATATTGCGCAATCTTGAAGCATTTAGATTTAGCCTAATATTGTTTATTTTGGTGCAGTCAAAAGTTTTTTGGAGCATCAATTTCAACTGTGATACGGCTGTCGGCATCTCTCCCGGAAAATCGGGATAGATGCCGATTTAAGTATGGGTGAGATGCCTTGCTAATTTAAAACTATTTAATTGCAGCAATGCCAAGTAAATACAAAAGAAGGTGTTCCAATAGGGGTAGATGGAGCGATGAAAGTTTGCAAGCGGCTATAAGAAGCGTGGCAGGAGGAATGGATGTAAATGAAGCTTCTAGGGTGTTTAGCATTCCACCAAGAACGTTGAAACGTAGAGTTACATCCGGCAATTCCAACAAAGGACTCATGGGACCTGACAGTTCACTTGGTGAAAAAGTTGAGATAAAAATGGTTGTTCACATAAATGAACTGCAAGCAAGAGGATTTACACCAACGAAAACTGAAGTTAGGCGCTTGGCATTCACCTGGCCGAGCAGTTGAAAATACGCCATAAATTTGACAGACAAGCTAAACTCGTAGGTTACGACTGGCTTACGTCCTTTTTACAAAGACATCCTGAACTGGCCATAAGAAAAGCTGGAGCCTTATCCCGCAGTAGAAGCTTCAGCATGGCTAAAAATATAGTTACAAACTACTTTGAACTGCTGGCTTCTACAATGGAGGAACAACAGTTGTTTGACAAACCCGCTTGTGTTTACAACATGTACGAGACGGGGCTCCAGCTAAACAACCGCCCAGGTGAAGTCATTGCCAAAAAAGGCTCTAAAGTTGTGTCTACTTTGACGGCTGCGGAACGGGGCAAAACAATAACAGTTATAAGCTGTTGCAACGCGGAAGGCAATTTCTTGCCGCCTGCGTGCATTCTCAAAGGTAAAAATAAGAAACCAGAATTCGAGATTGGAATGCCACCCGGATCTATTGTGTACATGAATCAACACAGAGATTTATCTCGAATTGCTCAAGTTTCATTTCGTCCCATGAAAAACTGCGGGAAAAGTGCTCCTAGTTCTTGATAGCCACGGATCTCACTGCGTGCAGTGGAAGCCCTGACATACGCTGATGAGAATGACATAATCCTGCTTTGCCTTCCCCCACATACTAACCACATTCTCCAACCTCTCGGTAAATCCTTTTCTAAGTCCTTGAAGGCAGCATTTTATCAAGCTTGCGATAATTGGGTTAAATCCAATGCTGATAGAAAAATCGGAAGGCTACAGTTCGGACGACTCCTATGTGTTGCTTGGAAAAAGGGTGCAAGTGTTTAAAATCCAACATCAGGTTTTAAGGCGGCTATAATTAACCCGTTTAATCCGCAAAGTATCCTGGACTACGCCTATGGAAGTACCGATGTGGGAATACAAGAAACGTGTGCGAAAATGCTGTGCCAAGAGGAGGAACGAATTACCAAACCCCAACCTTCAATTTAACGTGCTGCCGATTCAGCTGATGAGCCTATAGTTCCAACCCAAACATCTACTGCTCCAAAAATTAGGCCCAGAAAAGCTTTGGATATTGTATCTCCTATTGTAGTTGCTGCTCTGCTAGACGCTAAAAGAGAAGGAGGGAAACTCGCAGATATTTTAAATAAAGCAGAAGCCATAGAAAGGCGCAAAAGCATTCAGGAGCACAAACAAGAGAATCTCAACAAAACGAAACGTGGTACAGAGGCAGCTAAAACACCTTTAGTGAAATTGACTGTCTCGACCCTTACTTCGTGGAATATGACGATGATATTGATTTATCGAAACAATTGTCAATTTTTTAGAATTTTCAATAACTTGTATTATATTGTGGAATTAACTAGAGACCTTGAGTTTCATTTAAAAACACACCTTTAGTGTCTAAAAAGGAGAAATTTACTGCGAAAACGGTGCCAAAAGGAAAACCGAAGACCCTAAAACTGCAGGTAGAGGAGTCCAGTGACAGAGATTCAAGCTTGTCTCTTCATTATAGCAGTTCAGATTTGGAAAATCATGATGACGCAACCAGCACTAGATGTGGCAAAGAGTGTATGAAGACAACTGAAGATGAAGATTGGATTCAATGCAATGGATGTACCAAGTATCAAAATACGTGCGAGATCTGTGTTAAAGTGCTTATTAAGAGGCGTATAGTGTAGTGGTATCTCTACTTTCACCTGACGGCGTCTCTCCAGCGGGGTTAGGTAGAGATGCCGATTTGCAGAGTTTTGAAAAATATTTTTTTAATATTTGTTACATGTTTATTGCGGAGTAAAACTTAGGTTTCTGTTTTGATAAATAAATGTTGAATCTAACGACGTATTTTTCTATTATGACATGTTGATTTGGAAGCATTAATTAAAGTCTATATGAAAAATCGGCATCTCTCCCGGACTTACCCTACTGCAATTGGATGTTAGGTCTGCTAGAACAACAACCTCATATCATGTCAAAGATTTTTTGGCCAGACGAGGCTATGTTTAATAATGCGGTTGGTGTTAATCTACATAATATGTATTATTAGGCTGAAGAAAATTCGCACTGGATAAAGGTAGTGCCGCTTCAAGGTAGATGGAGTCTTATTGATTGGTGTGGAATAGTTGCTGGAAAGATCGTAGATCCATATTTGTTTGATGGAACTTTAAATAAATGGCGATACATGTTTTGAATTTTTGGAAAATCAGTTGCCTGTTTTATTGGAAGATATTTCCTTACAAACAAGAAGAGATATGATATTACACCTTCACGGGTGCTCTGCGCACTTTTCCAGACGAGCTAGAGATTATTTAAATGTAAGTTACCCAAAAAAATGGATTGGAAGGGGAAGTATATTTTCATGGCCAGCTAGATATACAGACTCAACATGTATGAACTTTTATCTGTGTAGAAGATTGACGGATTTAGTCTACCAAACTCGACCGACCACGCGAGACAATATAAACCAGCGCATTAGAAATACAATAAATAGTATATCAACAGTTGAGATTGAAGCAGCTGTTATATCTAAGCGCGATAGATTGCATTTTGGTGTGGAGAACGATGGAAAACATTTTGAACATTCAATCGAACATTCAGTTTCAACTATCGAGATATTTGTATGATCTTCTTTTCACATATTTAATTTTAAGCTATAATACAGGGTGAGTCAACACTATACTTACTTATGTTTATGCGTTTTTATTCATATCTCGAGTTCGACAAAAGCTATCAACATGCGGTTTGCTCTATTTTGTGTGATACAATTCCATTATAATTTAGAATAGTTGGGTATTTCTATCAAAAATTTTAAAAAAAACCAATTTTATATTTTTTCATTCGAAAGTACACTCTACCTATGAAAATTAACACTAAATGCAATTGTTTTATAGTAGATGTAATTAACTCATCTACACTGATTCTAATGACACTGATTTAGTTAAAATCGGTTGATCCCAACCAAAGTTATAGGTATTTATTAACAAACAATTCCCCACTCTCCCCCACCCTTTATTTGAAAATATAAAAAAAGTACTTGAACACATTTTTGCGGAATTTAGGCCTCTTTCGAGTTTACTCATTTAACTCGTGGTATAATTCGGCATATTTCACAAAAAAATTGGGTTAAAAATTTTTCTTCACAGGTTACGCCCCTAGCGGTTCACCTAGAAACTTTAAAGTGATTTCCAACGATTTCTCTTGGCCGTTTTAAGTACGGATTTTTTTCTCCTAAAGTTGTAACATGAATAGTTTCTGATATATAGTCAAGAGATCAGCTTATTGGACCACTCGGTACATACAAAAAATGTTGCCAACAAATACATACTTATTTTGAAGAAAACGGTTATATCTTCGAAAGAAAAATGATAAGAATATATGGGGCCAAAATAGTTGAGTGACGGGAAATTTAAATCTGATATGAGAAACATTTTAAACGAAAAAACGAATACCAGATTTATAATAGCTCAGCGAATACGATGGCTACAAATATAGGAAAAATAAAAAATGATAGTGAAGTTAAAAAAACAGAATGCAAGCCATTAGGGAACCAGCCCAGAAGAATACCAAAAATCAAATAGCAAAGTCAAGTAAAAAGTAATCTGAGCACAATGGGTATGTACGGATGATGATATAATACCCAGAACAAAATAAAATACAACAAAATAATTGAAAATCCAAAATATGCAATAAACTCCAGTAAAAAAATGTGATCAGAACGTGGATTGACTCACCACATGAAATTAGTCAAGAGCTCTTGATTGAACGGTTACGATTCCTATGGAAATGTACAACTAATTGTAAATATAATATATTAATTAATGAAATGTCAGATCCTCTTATTGTTCTAATAAAATTGTTTGAAATCGATTTTTCATCTTTGAATAAACAAGACAAATTACCAGCTCTTAAACATGATTCAGTTTCATCAAAACAGTATCACCTTGAATTTTGAAGGGCCCATATACACGGCGTATTTTTAAAGTGCAGATGACCCACCTTTTATGAAGATGCTCTCACAAATGAGAGTTGACAGCACCATTAAATTTTTCAACGCGAGCTAAGGTTATAGTCTGCGTCTAAATTCCATTTAAAATGCGTTCACTCGCGTCATTCGCATGTCGTCTGTGTCTAAATATACGCCGTGTATATAGGCCTCAATGAAATGCAAATTGAGTTATACAACTTACCTTATTAGTCAAATATTTGTTGAACGGAACAGGGGTAGGATTGCTTAATATATTATTATTGATAGTGTTAGAATCGCTAACGTTAGATTTTGCTAAGAGTGGTAATTCAGACGAGACATCGACATTCTCTTTAGTATCCTCTGCCTAAAATGTTTGCGAAAGTTAAGTTTGGTGTGTTTCATGCAAACAATACAGAGTGCTGTTAAATATAGAAAAGAAGTGAAAAAATATGTATGAGTAATAGAGTTTTTCTAATGAAATAATTAATATTAAAATAACTTAGTGAAACAAGTCTGGAAGTAGAGAATATTTCAGATTGTCTTGACCTAATACGTCGTAAGAAAACATATATTAATTTCCTTTCCAACCATATGCAACTCTCAAATTCATAGCCTACCAAAAGATTCTAAGAGTTCCAATCGAATTTTACAGAAGATAGTATTGGCATGATAAGTGCCTAAATCTACTTATATAGTATAGAATACGTTCTAAGTGATAATATTTCACGTTATTTGACTATTGGATTATTATGTTCGGGTTTGAGACAGTAACCCTGAACCGATCATTATGAGAAATCGGAGAAAGACAGATTGAGAAAAACCACACTAGAACGACGAGAAATCGTGCAAAAATGAGAGACAAAACATGGTCCAGAAAAAAAAAGCTATCAAGAGGTTCTGAAAGCTCCATGCTCCTTTCACTGAAAAGGGTCTTAGCATAAGAGCCAACCTCACATGTAATATAGAATGCCAACGTACTGTGAGAAAATAGGGACACAAATACAATGCCGAACAACTTGAAGACTAAATAATCAGTAAACTGTTTCCTCTTTCTTTGAATATTGAATAATTGAGTTTAAGCTTGAGGCAGATAATACTGAACCTACGTTATGAGAAATCGGAGAAATACATATTGAGAAAGTACAACGCCAAAACGAAGAGAAACCGTGCAAGAATGTGCTACTGAAGTTAAGACATCATCTGGAGAAATTGAATAGATGGGTTTACTCGATAAAGATCCATACTGAACGATGAAATAAAACAATATAATTTATTTGTTTAAAACTTCAATAATTTGAACTAATGTTCAATTAAAACTGGTTGACGCGTTTCACTAAGACAGTAGCTTTGTCCAAACGAAAGGAGGTTTAATATAAAAATGTTTTAATATATACAGTGCATAAATACAGAATTCTATTTACTAATGTTAACAAAGATATTGGAAGAAATTACCTAGGAATTCATTCACAACAAACATTCCTAAGCCATCTTCTAGGTAAAAAGGTTTAATAAAGGAGAGTGATTGATATATATTTGGTCGTTAAGAAGATCACCTGGATATTTATTTTTGTTGATCTCAAGAGCCTCTATTAAATTTAAACTAAAGGATTTACCGACTACATGGAGAATTTCAAAATTTTGGTCGAAAATGTGTTGGTTTTCTAAATAATAGTTCGGTCCACCCATTCAGTCATAAACCAGCAGCTTTCAATACACAGGCTCTTAACAGTCCCATTAAATATTATTCATTATAACAAAGAATTGAATATTATAAAACAAATAGCAGTAAATACTAATTACGACTTAAATTCAATTGACAATATCAAAAATGAAAAGATAAAAAGCAGACTTTAGAACAAGTATTCCCTTCTGATAAAAATATTAATGAACAATTTAAAAGCTTAACATACTTTGGAACACCATCCTTAAAAATTAAATAATTTTTCGAAACTTTAGACATGAATATTTCCTTTAAAACTGATTACAATTTATCCCAACTCATTAAAAATAATAAATCTAAATCTTCAAAATTGAACAAATCAGGATTTTATAAATTAAAATGTGGTAATGACAACTGTGATAAGATTTATATCGGTAGAACTTTTAGAAATTTTGAAACTAGCTATGACAACAAAAAATTAGACTCTAACTAAATCATTAAAACCAATACATTTTCGACCCAAATTTTGAAATTCTCCATGTAGTTGGTAAATCCTTTAGTTTAAATTTATAAGAGGCAGTTGAGATTAACAAAAATATATATTCAGGTAATCTTCTTAACGACCAAATAGATATCAATCACCATCCTTTAATAAAGCTTTTTACCTAGAAGATAGTTTAGGAATGCTTGTAGTGAATGAATTTCCATGTGTTAACATTTCAAACTGCCACAAAAACTAAACTAGCGCAGGTACGATGTTCACTCGACTACGGCTTGATGCCGACTGACCTGCTGAGCGTGTGAATGCACAGATGGCGCGCTACTCCCCCCACTACCCGCACTGTGACCAATCGGAGGTTAGTTTCTGAATTGCCCTCGTAGAATCCTGTATTTATGCATTGTATATATTAAAAAAAGAAAAGTCAACATAAATGGGACCAATAATAGCAAAAAACCCTGGTTTTGTAAAGAAGTTAAAGAACTATCGCAGCAGAAAAAGAAATCCTACCTGATATACAGGAGCTCACCAACACCAGAGAAACACTCCGAATATACAGAGGTGAGAAACAGAATCAATGCCAGAATCAAACCCATAGAACGGGATTACTGGGCACAATTTACAAGCGATATGGATTATGACCTATATGAAGAACAGAAGAAAGTCTGAAAGATGCTCAAGAATAGGAAAAAGCCAATAAACGAGTTCGTGCAAACAAAAGGAGTCACCAAAGACGAATGGGAAAAATACTTTAGGGAACTTTACAACACCGAAGAAGCCATAAGGATTGAAAACTACGAGTCAAATCATCAAATATCACTGAACGAAGAAGAGGTAACAGCAGAAATAAAAAAATTTAAAAACAGAAAAGCTCCCGGAACAGACCTTATACCAAACGAACTTCTAAAATATGCTGGACCCAAGCTGGGAAAACATCTGAAAATTCTCTACAACAAAATGTTAGAAACATCGGAAATACCTACGGAATGGCACAAAAGTATAACTATCCCTTTATTCAAGAAAGGACAGAAGACACACCCAGACAACTACAGGGGCATAACGCTGCCGAACACAAGCATGAAACTCTTTACTAGCATTTTGAAAGAAAGACTCGAGGCACAAATAACAAACATGGATGAACAACAAGGTTTCAGACGAAACAGATCCACGACCGACGCCATATTCATTATCAAACAAATCAAAGAAAAATCAATAGAATTTAATACATCAGCGCATTTGATAGGGTTCGTTTCTCCGACATCATAAACATACTGATAGCGAAAGAAACGCCAGACACCATCGTAAGAGCAGTCCGCAGTCTCAATAACAACATGACCAAAGTAAAGGCAGGAGACACTTATATGGAAGAGATACCAACACCAGGAGGCATCAGACAATGCGACGCCGACGATGCAGCTATTATTGCGGAAACGCAGGACGGTCTACAGAGACAACTGCACAATTTTTACCAGGTCAGCCAAGCGATGAACATGACCATATCCATAGAAAAAACGAAAAGCATAACCTTTGCTAAAGAACCTGTAAGATGTGAGCTGGAAGTCCAGGGAAAAATCATCGAGCAAGTCTCACAATTCAAATATCTGGGTATGGATCTGTCGAGTTATCACGACCCAGTGAAAGACCTAGGAACCCAGATCAACAAAGCGACTGCCATATCGGGCTGCTTAAAGCAAACAATATGGGCAAACGAATACATGTGAAAGGATAGCAAGGTTAGGATCTATAAGACTTGTATCAGGCCAATCATGACATACGGAATAGAAACCAGAGAAGAAACCAACAAAACGAAAAGCATGCTTAGAGTAGCCGAAATGAAAACGCTCAGGACTATAGTGGGAAAAACAGGAAGGGACCTAATTAGAAACAATGACTGCTACGCATCGCACTTGAAGGGAAACCAACAGGGAAAAGAGCACCCGGTAGACCACCTAAGAGATGGAAGAACAGTTGGCAGTCCACCTCCCAGGAAATGATAAAGAAGAACCTTCAAAACTACCAGATCGCAAGATCTTAAATAGGAATAAGAAGAAGAAAAAGAAGATATATCAAAACATTTTTATATTATACCTTCATCCGTTTTGACAAAGCTACTGTGTTAGTGAAACGCGTCAACCAATTTAAATTGAACGTTAGCTCAAATAAATGAAGTTTTAAACAAATTATATTGTTTTATTTCATCGATCATCATCTGGAGCTTGAGAATTACATTTCAAAGTGTAATGAGGCCGAATAGACACTTATTAGTCAAATGGATATCTGACAGAACTAATATCGGAGACTCTATAACAGAAAGTTATAATAAGACCTAATACTAAGAAATTAATTATATACAGAGAACAAATCGGAGAAGTGAAGAGGCGTAGCTTTGAAAAATTTGGCGAGGTGATAGTCTCTGAAACAAGCAATCAACTCTTTGAAATCACCGAAGAAAGAAAAAGTCCGCCATCCGAAACCAGTTGGAACCAACCAAAGCAGCATATAAGTGTGATAATATCCAAATATTAAGGAGATAGAATTAATCACTTCCAAAGGATTCAAATGTCACCTTTATTTGCACAAAAAGATCCCTTCAAAACCTTTCATAATTACATAGGGAGAACATTATTCGATTAAGCTCCATTTTACTCCAATCCGCATGTATATTGAACATTTGACAATACATGAGATAATAAAAATATCACTAGTAGACCACAAAATGGATAATATGGATTTCGCGGTTATTACTAATAAGGAAAGTGGGAATGGAGTGGAACAGACATCATTCAAAGGAGAACCAAAAGATATATGTAGAGGTGAACTACATCTTAATTGTTGTCGAGTATGAAAGCAGACTTCTATCAGCACAGACAACAGGTGGGGTCTAGAAGACGATATGGAACAAACGATCAAAACTTTTAAAGAGAAGTCAATGTAGTATAATAGGCCACAAGTATTGCTATTCGCCGATTTCAAGAAAGTTTTTGCCGACTAATTAGGTATAAAACCAGAAATATGGGGATAACAGCAAGGTTATTAAATAAAACTCTTCTTACTGTTTTTCCAGGCTTTCGGAAAGTTTAATTTTCATATTCGGAGATTATTAAATTGAGATTGATAGCAATTTTATATTTTCTTTTTCATGTATACTAAAATTATTGGAAACAAAAGAAAAATATATGTTATGTTATGATTATATAAGGTTAACACATATTAAAATATTATATCCAACCCAATGTGAAATTATTATAGATAATTAAAATCATAATAAAAGATAACAAATTCGTTTTATACAAAATTATCTAAAATAATATTATCAATTACCTAAAATATTGTATTTTAAATAATTAAAACTTTAATTTATATAAGATTTGATTTCGAATAAGATAATAAAATTAAGTAATAATAAATATCACTAAAATTATTATGATCACTCTTTCTGTTAGTAGTATTAGGTTCTTGAAATATATGAGCTATTTCTAAGAAAAGTATTTTTTGGTATTTGGTTGTATGTCTAAAAGACAAACAGATTCAAAATCAATAAAGTGGTCTTTAGAAATTACATGTTCAGTCAATGCACAGCTTTCAGTATGTAACCTACAATCACTTTTATGTAGACTTAAACGGTTTTTCAGTTTTTGGCCATTGTGACCAATATATTTATTATTACAACTTTTGCATGGAATACAATATATTACATTTGAAAAAATTAAGAATCGAAGTTTTGACTTTTAAATTAGTGAAAATAGACTTTATTGTGAGACATGTTTTATTGGCAAATTTAATGTTGTTCATTGATTTAAAAATTCTACATAACTTTGTTGTTGCTTCTTTAATGTATGGTAAAGATATATAGTAATTTATATTATCTGAACGATGGTTTGTAATATTAGTGTCTGTAATATCTAAAGTTGGAGAATAGTTAGATAGTATATTTTTAATTAGTTTATTAGGATATCCATTACCTGAATATTATAAATGAAATAGAGTTTTTAGGCTCTTTTCGTAAAAAAGGATCTGATATTTTGGTTATTCGATTCCTCATTTGTTTTTTTAAGTTGATTTTCATGGAATATTTATGAGAAGACAAATAATTCAGAAATCGTCCAGCACTTATTGGTTCACTGTACCAGGCTATAGATGATGTGTTATCATTATTTGTTTTGTATTAAAAAGTTCTTCATTACAGTATAACATTTATTTTGAACTGTTATCTTAGGATCTTTGTTCAATATAATATAAGAAGAATTACTATTTAGAATTTCTGAAGATAGTTCAATATAGTTTTCTTTGAACATAATAACAGTGAAGTTACCTCTATCACGGTTAGTAACAACTATATTGGAGTGCTTTTTCAGGAATTCTCATGTTTTATAGTATAAATTACGAAGGAATAAATTATTTGTTGATTATGTTATAAAATTTTTTTTAAATGATCATCTGAGGTTTGTGATGTTATATATTCAACACCTGCTAGTAGATGTTTTATTTGAATATATTTACCTAGAAGTGGCTCAATACTAAATTCAGGACCTACAAAAAAAACGTAAAACGTAATGTGGAATTTCAATATTAGTAGGATGTTTTATACACTTAGGGCTTGTATTCAATTTTATTTTGAATTCTTGTTTTTTAAGTTTATTTAATTTATTGATGTTTCTATTTTTCATTGAGTAAATGATTCTATTTTAAGTTTTTGTATGACGAAACACAAAATTATAAAAATCCAAATATGTTCAAAGCTAATAATAATGTTCTGATTATCCGATATTTCAATATTTATGATTTTAAGTCCTAACCTTAATAAAAAACTGGCATTATTCTTCACACAGATATTTTGTCGATGTAGGTCTGTCAATGGTACAGTGGAATCAGAAATATGTTCTAGTGTGACACCTTCTCTTCTACATTTTAGTAAGAAACATATTTTTTCTACGGCCATTAAGAGAAATGTACATTTCAAGTGCGTGTTCGATTAAGAAACCTACCACGTTGCAGTACAAGTCACCTCTTTTTGTTAATAGTAATACTTCCTGAAATATTTGAGTTATTTTTAAGAAATATTTTTTAGGTATTTGGTTTTATGCCCAAAATACTAACATATTTAAAATCCGTATAGGGATCTTTATCAATTACATGTTCAGCCAATGTACATCTTTCAGAAACTAAAATGAAACTTGCTAAAGAATAAAATAGAAGATATTTCTTACTAAAATGTAGAACAGAAGGTATCACACCGAAACATATTTCTGATTCCACTGTACAAATGATAGACCTTCTACGTCGACAAAATATCTATGTGAGGAAGAATGCCACGTTTTTTATTAAGTTAAGGACATGAAATCATAAATATTGAAATATCTGATATTCAAAAAACTATTATAAACCTTAAACATAATTAGAATTTTTTAAAAGCAGAAATCATACAATCAACGTCAGAGTATATTTTTAATAATTTTGCATTCCGTAAAACAAAAAGCTATAATAAAGTGTTTACTCAATAAAAAATAATAACATCAATAAATTAAAGAAACTTTAAAAACAAGAATTTAAAATAAAATAAAATCTCTTAATGGATTGAAAATCTTACTACTATTGACAATCTACATCACATTTTATGTTCTTTATCCTTACATCCTGAATTCAATTTAGTATTGAGCCAGTTATAGGGACATACATTCAAATGAAACATCTACTAGTAGATGTTGAATATATTACATCACAACCCTCAGATGACCATTTGAACAAAACTTTAATAGCACAGTAAACAGATATAATAATAAATCAAATAAACTAAATATCGAATAATTTATTTTTCCGTAATTTTTACTATAAAACAAGAGAATTCCTGAAAATGCACTCCAATATAGTTGTTACTAACAGTGATGAAGGTAACTCCAATGTTCTTATGTTTAAGGAAAACTATACTGAACTATCTTCATAAATTCTGAATAGTTATTCTTCTTATATTATATTGAACCAAGATCCTAAAATAACAGTTCAAAATAAATGTAATACTTTAATAAAAAACTTTTTAATACGAACGAAATAATTATAACACATTATCTATTGCCTGGTACAGAAAACCAATACGCGCTGGACGATTTCTGAACTATTTGTCTTCTCATAAATATTCATCTTCAGAAATTGTAAATAGTAATTTTTTAATATAAAACGAATAGATAAAATTATAAAAGAAAAACTAACTTCTTGTAATGGCTTTCCTGCTAAATTCTATGGCCATCCCAAAATTCATAAACCAATATTATCAATTAAATCCATAGTAGCTTCTATAGGTACGCCAACTAATTTTAACATGTGTGACTCAAATACAGAAAACTATATTAAGGTCTCATTTGACGTTTTCAATCAGTTTAACAAATTTCAGCTACCTGATAATCATGTAACTTGTAGTTTGGATGTTGTTTATTCAGTAATGTATATTTAGAATTTGCTTTAAGAGCAATTGATAAAAAATGGAATGGAATGAGTCAACATTGTCAAATATCTAAAAAAATGTCCAAGAAATTATTACATTACTCTTTGATAAAACCTATTTTCCATTTAATAACCATCTATATAAACAAATTTTTGGTACTCCAATGGGAGCTACAATTTCTCCCATTATAGCTTGTTATGTAATGATAATTAATTGGATGCAATTATACCATTATTCCTATTTAAAATAACTTTTTTGAAAAAATATATTGATCACATTACTTCTTTAGCATTGCCAAAAACTAACTTGGATGAAGATCTTTTTATATTCAATAACTATGATCCATATATGAAGTATAACATTTTTGTACACAAAATTCATAAGAAATAAGCAAAACACATTATCTATTGACTGGTACAGAAAACCAATCACATCTGAACGATTTATGAACTATTGGCCTTACCATAAATATTTCATGAAAATTAACTTGATCAAACAAATGAAGAATAGAATAACCAAAATAACAGATCCTATTTTTCATGATACGAATCTAAAAACTCTATATCAGTTATATTTAGAAAATGTATATCCAAATAAATTAATTAAAAATATACTGTTTAACTATTCTCCAACTATAGACATTACATACACTAATATTATAAATGATCATTCAGATAATATAAATTACTATATATCTTTACCATACATAAAAGAATTAACATCAAAGTTGAATAGAATTTTCAAACCAATGAACAACATTAAAATTGCCATTAAAACATGTCTTAAAATAAACTATATTTTCACTAATTTAAGAGACAAAACTTCGATTCTTAATCTTTCAAATGTAATATATTGTATTCCTTGCAAAAGTTGTGATACTAAATATATGGGTCACACTGTCACAAAATTAAAACATGTAATTGATAATGACCACTTTATTGATTTTGTATTTGTTAGTAATTTGGACATATAACCAAATACCGAAAAGATTATGCTTAGAAATGGCCCTAATACTATTATTAAAAAGAGTGGGCATAATAATCTAAGTGATATTTATTATTACTTATTAACCATTGATAACAAAAATAAATAAATTTTAAATTCGTATTCGTAATCAAAACTTGAATAAAACTCTTAATTATTTTATGAAATATATGTTATTTTAGGTGATTTATATTTTTATTTTAGATAATTTTACATAAATCGAATTCGTTATTATCTTTTATTATAATTATAAATATTTATGAACAAATTATTAACATGACATATAGTATAATAATTTGACATTGAGTTGGATATAATAAAAGAGGAATATTTTCATATATATTAGTCTTATATTATCATAATAGAACGTATATTCTTCTGTTCTCCAATAAAATAAAATATAAAATGTTTATAATAAAATTTCTCTCAAAATCACATATGATTAAAAACATTTTTAAAAAATTCAAAATGGAAAACAGTAAGAAAAGTTTTCTTTAACAACTTTGCCGTATACATAAACTCAAATCTCCGTGAACCAATAGATACATTTCATAAAGAACGCCGAATTAGACAAGGAGATACTATCCCTCCTAAACTCTTTACAACAGTTCTAGAATACTTTTCCTAAAAATTTGATTGAGAAATAGGAAGTTATCAACATTGACGGCAAGTATTTATATCTTATTCGATTTGCTGATTATATTGTCATAATTACCGATAATATCGATCTGAAATAATATCACACGATGTAGGCCTCGAAATGAATCTCGACAAAACCAAACGTGCGAGGTCAATCTTGAAAGATAGGATAATCGATCTTTAGTAAGTTGAATAATACCTTAAGAAGGTATTTGCCAATATGTTTGGAAATGAAGGTCTACGAGCAATGTGTTATACTTGTGATGACATATGGGGGCGGAGTCGCTCACCCTGATAATACGAACTGCAGAGAAGATGAGAGTACCGTACGAGCTATGGAAAGAGAAATGCTGAAAATAAAGTTCCAAATGAAATCATGAGAATTAGAACCAAGCTCAATGACACCATCAGAATCATAACTAAAAAGAAGTGAAATGGGCAGCCTCAATCGTCGATAATAGATGATCAAAAAGAATACTTGAATGAAGACGTAGAACGGATAAGAGAAGTAGAGGAAGGCCACCGAAAAGATATGGTGATAATATAAGGAGAATTGTAGGAAACTGGATAAACATGGCCAAATATAGAAACGTGCACTAGAGGATGACTATATCCAACAGTAGTTGGGAACGGCTTATGGATAATGATAAGAGTAGACAACTTAATTAATACCAATATTGATAGAATATGATGATGATTGAGACATATTCAGAAGAGGAGACATTTGAAAATGCACTATGTGATTAAGTTTGAAGAGCTAGGTAGTTGTGAAGATCGTTCTAAATAACAATCTCAGGAATCGACATGAAAATAAGATAATTCACAAATCGAGATGAACCCTTTTGACAATTTGCAGCTCTAAGTTCATGGTCGAAAGAAATATTTTTTGTTTAATATGCTTTCACGAGAAAAAAAAATATGAGGGTTAAGCAATTGCAGCATTATTTTCATAAAATATTTTGATTTAATGGTGGTTGTATTTTTAGAGAAAATTAAAAAATATTATATCAACAAATTGAGCCGTTCTCAATCTAACAAAGAATACTCAAATCTTCAAGAAGCTTGAATAGTTTTTGAAAAATTGTAAATCAAACCTTCTGAGTAAAATATCTACTGAAACCTCAATTTCCTGTCATGTTACGTTATTTTTTTCAACAGCTGGATGTGGAGATTCATATCAGATAACAATGTTTCTTCGAAAATGTATAAACTGTCATTTATATATACTACTATTACTATATATATTATCAGAAACCCAATTACCATGGTATATGGTGTAGGGTATACTTTTACAATTATTTCAATTACATCGCATTATACTTAAGACATATATTCATTTTTTCATTGATGCTTTGGTCCAGATAGAATTTTATTCGTGTACAAATTTAGCCCATTGTTGTTTATCTCTTGCCATTGTTTTTGCCTCTGTCCATGTTTTTCCTTTTTCTTGCATTATGCCTACCATAACACCATCCCATGTTTGTTTTGGTCTTCCCTTTTTCGTTCTTTTTTGTATTTTTGATTGCCATACTTTTTTAACTGGTCTTGTATCGTTCATTCTTTGTAAATGTCCCCACCAGCTTAATTGTCTCTTTTCAATAAATTTAAGTGTTGATTCTATTTCAAGGTCTTCTCTTATTTCCGTACTTCTTAGTTTGTCTTTCTTTGTGACTCCTTTAACTCGCCTAAGATACTTCATCTCAACTGCTTGTATTCGACTCTTTTGTCTCTTTGTTAATACCCAAGATTCACATCCGAATGTTAATATTGGCCGGTAAATTGTTTTAAATACATTTAACTTCGTTTTCTTGGAAATTTCCTTTTTATTTATGAATGTCGAGTTCATCGTGTGATAAAGTTTCATCGTTTTTTGTACTCTATTGTTAATTTCGACTTCCTGCGTCCCATTTTCTTCTATTTCTACTCCCAAGTATTTATATCTTCTAACTTGCTCAATTTGTATTCCCTCTAACTGTATATTAAGATGTTTTTGTTTCGGTCGTATAACCATAACTTTGGTTTTACTTTGATTCACTGTCATTCCAAATTCATCCGATACCGTGCTCCATATTTCCATATTCTTTTGTAAATCCTTCTCTTTCCCTGCCATAATTATTAAATCATCTGCAAAAGCTGCTTCTGATATATCCACTCTTCCTAAATGTTTGTATCCAATGTGTAGTTTTGCCATTTTGGTTGACGATTTTTTAATTATTTCATCAATAAAAATTGTAAATAATAATGGACTTAGTCCCCCTCCTTGCCTTAATCCTTCTTGTGTTGATAATGGTTCTGATGTTTTATTCCTGTATATTACACAATTTCTATTATTTTTGTAAATGTTTTTGATTATATCTATTATTTTGTAATTTACTCCCCTTCCTTCTAGTACTTTCCATAACTTCTCCCTTGGTACTTTGTCAAAAGCTTTTTCCATGTCTATAAATCCCATATATACCTCTTTTTCTTGTTGTGAGAACTTCTCAATTATCTGTTTCACTGTGAATATGTGGTCTTGGATGCTTCGCCCTCTTCTAAATCCACTTTGCGATTCTTCGAGAGTATTTTCTATCCCTGGTCTTATCTTACTGTCTATAATCTTCTCGTAGACTTTCATAGCAGTACAAAGTAGATTTATTCCTCTATAATTATTGCAGTCTTGTCTATCCCCCTTTTTATATATTGGAACTATTAAGGCTGTCTTCCAATCTTCTGGAATCTGTTCTTCACTCCACGCCCTGTTGTATATTGTCAATAATATTTTTGTTCCTGTTTCCCCTAAATTTTTGAACATTTCTGCTGTTAATTTATCAATTCCTAGAGATTTTCCATTTTTCAATTCATGTATTATTTCCTGTAATTCTTTTAGAGTTACAATGTCTTTATTTTCTATTATTGCATCCTTTTTTTTGTTAATGTCCTGAATTCTGTTGTCTGCTCCTAGTAATTCCTCAAAATACTCTTTCCATCTATCAATTACTTCGTTTTCATTTCTTAGTATATCTCCTTTTTTATTTTTTATCCATGTTTTTTCTTGTGGTTTTTCCTTTCTTAATAACTTCAATGTTTTGTAAAACAGTTTTTGATTTGATTTACTATTGCTTTCCATTTTTTCGCCAAATTCTTTCCACTGATTTTTTTTAGCTACTGTTACCATCACTTTCACCTTTTTCCTCTTCTCTTTGTACACTTCATAGTTTTTCGTTGTTCTGTTATTTATATATATTTTCCACGCTTCTTTTTTTAATTTTACTTTTATTTTAATTTCATCCGTCCACCAAGCTGTTTGTTTTTTCTTATTAGTTTTCTTGCTACAACCACATATTTCTTTAGCGGTTTCCAAAACGGTTTTTTTGAAATAATCCCACATTTCTTCTAAATTTCCATTTTTCATTATATCACAATTATTTAAGAACTTTCCTGATAATGCCGTTTTGTATTTCTCTGCCATATCTTTGTTTTGAAGTTTGTATGATCTGACCGATTCATATTCTATTCTTTTTTCTACTTTTGCCTATTATGATTTGTAATTTCTACTTGTTCTCTTATTTTTGTTACAAGTAAATAGTGGTCACTTCCTATTTCTGGTCCTCTTCTAACTTTGGTATCCAATACTTCCTTTCTATTTCTATTTTCCACTAATATGTAATCTATTATGGACCTTTCATTTCTGCTTTCCATCACACGTGTATATTTATGTATGTCTTTATGTTGGAAAAATGTATTAGTTACAATAAAATTGTGTAATATGCAAAAATCCAACAGCCGTTCTCCATTATTATTCCTAAATGCTTCACCATGTTTTCCTATCACTGTACTGTAAATGTCTTATTTTGTTCCCACTCTGCTATTCAAATCTCCAAGTATAATTATTTTCCCTTTTGCATTTTCTGTAGCCATAGTTAGATCTTCCCAAAACCTATCCTTATTTCCTACTGTATCGTCTTCATTTGGTCCATATACAATTATTATAGTTTTTGTGTCCATATTTTTATTTTTCATTTCTATCACCAGTAATCTTTCCGACCATCCCGTCCATCCAGTAATATGTTTTTCTAAGTTTTTATGTATTATGCATGCAACTCCTGCTGCCGCTCTTTTCTCATTTTCAATGCCACTATATACGAGTATATGACCATTATCCATATTCACTATCCCTTGTCCTTTTTTCTTTGTCTCTGTTATAGCTAGTATTCTCAAGTTTGTATTTTCAAACTCTTCTTCTAATTCTTTTTCTTTTCCTAAAATACTTCTAACATTCCATGTTCCAATTCTCCACATTTCCGGTGCTAATTTTACTTTATTTTGATCAAATTCCGTTACCGTGTCTTTTTCTCTGTTACCATGAATATCAGGTTCTTAATTTAGTTTTTTGGATGTATTTTTTCCAGTATTTTCATTCTATTTGTTTCTTTATCCCATCTCCATTCTTGCCCATTTACTGCTACCTTATTGTATCCCATTTTTACTTCTTTTCCCTTATGATTTTCTAATTTTGCAAACATCCTTATCTCTTTTTGTTTTTCTCTTTCCTTCTTGGTCATATCATTATTTATAAAAACTCTTTCTTCTTTCCTCTCCTTTAATTTAGCTTTATTTGCCATAATTTTTTCTTTATCAGCTTCTTTTTGACATTCCACTATACACATTTTCTCCCCTATCTTGTTAACTGCTTTAGGCTCGATATTTATTTTTAGTTGTTGACTCAAAAAGTTTCTGACATTTTCCACCAATTTCGACGGCTCATTAGTATCAAGTTTCAATCCATTTATCATCACATTATTTTTTCTTCTTTCTTTATCTATAATTTCCATTGTTTTTTTCATATCTTCCATTTCTGTTTTCATTTCTGCATTTTCTTTTTTAATTGCTTGGTTTTCTTTTCTCAATACTTCATTTTCAACTTTCAACTTTAATATTTCCTCGTTAAACAGAGCCTGTTGATCTTTAGTTTCTTTGATCTCGTTTTTAATTAGTTGTTGTTCCCGTTTCATAACCTTTTGATCTGCAGACATTTCCTTCATTAACGCTAAGATTTCATCTAACTTTTCATCTTTTTTACTTTTAGGTGGGGTTCTGTTAGTCCTCTTGCTAACTTCAAATAATCCATCCATTTTTCTTTTCTTTGAATCTTCTGTAGAATAATCATCACTATCCATTTTGTTTATATTTTGTATTCAACTACTATTTGATTATATTATTTTCGTGGTAGCGTAAAACCAAGGTACCCAGATCAACTCTTCGGAGATACTTAATCTATCCAACCACTTATTATATATATCTAGTTTCTTTCTTTATTTTGTCCTTTATTTTTTAAATTTGACAACGTCGCGAATTATATCGTTTTGAACTCGCCTTAAATCAATTGCTTTTTATTTCAGTAACTTAATTCTAACCTATTTATTTAATTGTTTTTACAAAATCTAACGTTTTTCTTTGTTTTTTTTTGTAGCACTACGTACTTTACCTTTTGTTTACACAATTCAAATTCTAGTTAATTAATTTTCGCTGCACTTTCCGATATATCGAAATAAATGCAGGCGAATTTTATAAACACTTCATTATTTCCACACACCGTTGCCACAATGTTTCTTCGAAAATGTATAAACTGTCATTTATATATACTACTATTACTACGGTGTGAATATTTTCTCACACAAGATACAATTTAATGATTAATATCTGCATTAGAAAAACTTTCTTTCTCACTTATGTGCATTATGTAAGTATTGTTTAATGTGTATTTTTACCTGAAATGTAGTACCAGCTGAATTTAACTTTGGCGATAATGGAGATGATGTTGGATAAGAATGACTAGAAAGAGCAGAAGATATGGCGTGAACTGGAGCTTTTCCACCACTGGAAAAAACACACAAACAAAATGAACATAATGGTATCTAAATAACCTATCATTAATCAATGTATTCTATTTTTCTCTCATAAGTTCTTGTAGGGTTTATACTTACGGTGGAACTGTTACTGGAACTAAATTGGGATTTGATTGATTCTTGAGAGCCGCTGATTTAGCGTGGATGTCACAATACAATTTATTGTTGATATTGTAGTAACTGTAACAAAACAAAAAACTCGTATTGTGAATTATTTTTTGGTTAAGGACACGAAATATATTTTACAAAAAACAATTATTCGCGTGTGTCATTTTACAAAACAAAAGCAATTGCTCCTATGTCTCGATACAAATAGAGTACCTCTAGGCGACGAAATGTAAAGCCTAGTACACACTATTAGACATGTTGAGCGATTTTGAACTCGAAAACATATCTTAGGTTGTCTACGTAGACAATTTAAGGTGGATCGAAAATATTTTGTTTTTTTTTAGGTCGGCCTAGGTCAAAAAAGTTGCTAAGCCCTCATAGGAGAAGAGAAAACAAAAAAAAAATTTTTCAAAAAGTTTTTTCAGGTGCCCCACCCACTCAAAATTTTTTTTTATTTTTTTTTATTCATTTTATTTTTTAAGGCCTTGGTGGTATGATGTGTTAAACAGTCAGACAAGGATTTTACTTCAAAAAAAAATTAAGCATTAAAGCAGGTGCCCCACCTATTACGGGCCGTTGCATGGTGGCGTAATGTTCCAAAGATTCACATAATAATTTTTATCCCAAATTTTGTTTTTCTTAAACTTCCCCTTTAGGTGCCCCTCGAGTGCCCCATAGATACTTACATTCCAAATGACTCTCTTTTTAGGTTGTCAAAAGATGGGGGTAGAAAATTATTAAATTAATCTATTTATCAAATGAGTAAAGTAAGTTTTTAAGTTAATTGATTTAGAATACTTTAGACGCCAATGTAATTGATTTATTAAAAAATAGATTCCTTGACACGGTTTTTTTTTAAATTTATTTTCAGTATACGTTGTATCCCATTCATTAATTATTTTATTAACCACTTATTTCTTTTGGTTACAGAAATATTAGGCAGGATGAGTTCAGGCAGCCTTCCCACTAGAAATTCTTCTATTTGCCCTATATTAGGCCACCCAATCGAGATGTCATCAAGGGTTCTTCCTACAAATGCAGACGTTATTCGAAATTTTTACTGGTTAGAAACCACACAAAAAATCATATGGCAAACAAAGACCCACATGTTTCAATGATTTCGAAAGAAATCGCAAAGGCGTTGGAAATTAAATGGGACAAGGCTTCTATTCCAACAATTTCAAACAAGAAAATCGTTGAAAAGATAACGAAGGTTAACGACGACTATAGAAGATGTCTAAAACCCTACAAGGGTAGAAAGGAATCTAACAGTTATAAACAGAAATTGGACGGAGTGAAGTGTAAGTGGGAGCAAACCCTTTTTAATATTGCCTGTTGCAAATGTGGTGATTTTGCATTATGTTGCTGCTCAAAAGAAATAAATATATATATGGCTTGACACCCCATGTGGCGTTATGCCGAGTGTGCTTTCTAGATCCGCTTAACTAGGGTGGATCAGTCCCCGTTATGCCTTTAAATTCTTTCACTTATGTCTCTCCATAGTTTCCTATTTCTTGCTTCCTCCCTCCAGTTTGTTACTCCTGCTCTATTAAGGTCCGCCTTCACCTCATTTTGTCATTTTGACCTGGGTCTACCGCGTCTCCTCTTTCCCCCTGCATTCCACTACAAGATATTGTAGGTTACCGATTTAGCTCCTTCTCTCCGTACATGTCCCAGCCATTTAACTCGTTGTGCTTTTATTCTCTTTACAATGTCTTCGCCTTTTATTTTGTCCAAAATTTCACAATTAGTTCTTATTCTGTATTCATTTTCATCTATTTTTACAGGACCCAGTATTGCTCTCAATATCTTCCTTTCAGTTATTCTTAGTTTTTTCTTCTTCCTTCTTTGTTAACGTCATTGTTTCTGCCGAGTACATCATTATTGGCCTTATCATCGTTTTATACATATTCAATCTTGTTTGCTTCGTTAAAATTTTACTTTTAAGTAGCTTTTTATCTGCATGATATGCTCTGATTGTAGCGAGTATCTTTTCTTTAATTTCAGTAGTTATATCTCCAGTATTGCTAATAATAAACCCCAAATATTTATATTTTTTAACTTCTTCAAATTCATAGTCGCTGATTTTCCTTTTTCATTTTTGGTTTAGGTTCCCAAATCTAATTAGCTTGGTTTTACTTTCGATTATTTTTAGCCCCATTTTTCCTCCCTCTGTGACTATCTCCTTTAGCATGTTTTCCATGATTCTTCTTCTTTTGGATACAAGCACGCTATTATCCGCGTAGGCTATTATTTGACTGCCACTTGACCTTGAGGTACCCTTGTATAATTTTCTCATTGTGTGTTCTAATGATAGATTCAATAGCGTTGTGGACAAAGAGCCGCCTTGTCTTACCCCTTTACTAATCCTAAATTGATCGGTTTCTCCTTTTTGCGTTATTACACTGATCCTTGACCCATTCATGGTCATTTTGATTAGCCTTCTCCGTTTTGTGCTTACTCCTTGTTCTTTTAATGCTTTCATGAGTTCACTTCTTTTGATTGAGTCGAAGGCTTGCTGAAAGTCAATGAAGAGCATTTCTATGTCTAGTCTGTATTCATAGGCTTTTTCCATTATTTGTTCCAATGTATGAATAGCATCAGTGTTGATCTGCCTTTTGTGAACCCGCATTGATATTGCCCTATCCCGTCCCTAGTACTTTCCACAAGCCTTCTGTTAATTAACGTGGATAGTATTTTGTACGCAGTGTTTAATAATGTGATTCCTCTGTAATTTTTACATTCATGTTGGTCTCCTTTCTTATATAGAGTGACAATTTGTCCAATTTCCCATTCTTCTGGCATCCTCTCCTCGTTCCATATTTTCTTAATCAGGTAATATATTCTTTTATGTAGAGTGTTCCCTCCATCCTTTCCGGCGGCCTTCCCATTTGTGCTCTTATTTATTATTTCCTTGATCTCCTCAATTGTTGGTTATTCTTCAAATATACCTTGTTTCTTATCTTCTGCCACTTCTTCATCTTCGTCCCAGTAATGTGGTTCATTTATTAGTTCCCTAAAATGATCTAGCCATGTTTGTTTATATTGGTGTTCTTCTTCTGTCAGCCTTCCTTCCTTGTTTTTTATTCCTTTTAGTATGCCCTTATACGTCTTGTTGTTTTCGTTAATGTTTTTATAGAAGCTTTTCGTATTTCCTCTCGACTTCTCTCTTTCAATTTCTCTGATCTTATTATCTATCCATTCTCTTTTTTTCTAATTATTTTATTACTTTCCTTCCTTTTTTCCTCGTATTCATTCCTATCCTTCGGATTATTAGTTTTTATCCATTTTAGCCTTGCTTTGGCTTTCTTCTCTACCGCAGTATTGCATGTCATGGCAAACCACTCTTGTCTTTTCCCGTTTTTCTTCGGATCTAACTGTATTTCCGCTGACATTTCTTTATATTGCTCTATTCAAACGTTATTATTTCCAGTTGGTTTTTGCCCTGTGATAATAGTTTCTCTATTTTTATTGCGTATTCTTCTCTAATATTTTCATTTTCAAGCCTGTCCACGTTCCATTTCTTGTTTTATTATGTATATCAGATGTTCTTCTGATTTTTGGTTTTATTTTAGCCATTACCAGGCAGTGGTCGGAGTCTGCA
This sequence comes from Galeruca laticollis, assembly GCA_963921935.1. NCBI lineage: Eukaryota > Metazoa > Arthropoda > Insecta > Coleoptera > Chrysomelidae > Galeruca > Galeruca laticollis. Next base: position 34,357,239 of record OY998185.1, read on the forward strand.
CACGCTCCTCTATATGCTCTGATATCTTTTATATATGTTAGTTTCCTTTTGTTTAGCAATATGTGGTCTATGCCGGAATTTAGTACTGCTTATTATAAAGTTCTCCCTAGCAGCGAAATTACATAAGTCTTCATTGATATATATTTTCTCAGAAGTAAGATTTTTTAGCATAAGTTTACTTTTCATAACTTTGTCCCTGTCTTCTTTCCTATCGAGTTGTATTGCGTGGGTTTTAGGGCCTATTTTTTGACCGATGTTATATTTATTTTAATTTTCAGATTTTCCTCCCTGAAATTTTGCATTCCTTCCTTCAACAGTTTTTGATCATCAGTGTCAACCGTGAGGCCGCTTAATACTACGTTCTTTTCTTTTTTACTTTTTTCTATCCATTCCATAGTTGCTCTTATTGCTTTCATTTCCTCCTCGATTCTCATGTTTTCAGTTTTATTTGTTTATTTTCCTTCTTTAGACTTTCATTTTCTTGCATTAGTTTTCGTATTTCTTCTGAGACACTTATTTGTTCCGTTCTTATGTGAAGTATTTCATTTTTCATTTCTTTCTGATCCTTCTTTACCTCTTCGATATAAGCTATTATCTCGTTTTTCGATTCTTCTATATCATGTTTCATCAGGAGTTTTAACTTATTCAGTAATTCCGTTATTTCTTCCATTTTTATGTCTTCCGTATTCTCTTCTTCCCTTATATATAAATCTCCTGTTAATTTGCTTTTCATTAACACATTTCCCTCTTCAAACGAGTTATCGTGCTTCGGTTCATCTCGTTTTCTATTCATCCAGCGGATTTAATGTTTCAAGTGCAGTTTGGCGCACCGCAAGCCTTCTTAGTTCAGTCCTCAGCCCGCACACGAACTAATCGGATCCGCTGAAGGTTCCAGTAAATGGAAGAGTATTTTCGACCGATCAGCGAAGTCCAGGACTATGATGATAGGGCCACTAGACATCAAAACTACCAAGCAGTTGCAAAAAAGGCGAGAACGAAAAAAAACGAGATGACATTGAACACCCGAAAGCATATTTGCAACAATCTAGTTCAAAGGAAATCAGTGTTTGTGAAGACTTTGGAAACATCTCATCGGAAAACGAAGAGAAATAAGAAAAAGGAAAATAAGAAGAAGAAGAACAGGAAAGAGAAGAAATAGACACTTCCAGCAAGCTCCAGAACTTTGATCCACAACCCTCTTTTTCTGGTGGATCTTCAAGAGATAAAATGAGACATAAACTTTCTACCTTTGCCAGAGAATGGGACTAACAAGGAGTCTCAGACAGAGCAACAGCTTCTCTTTCATTCGCTCTTCTCCAGGACCTTGGCCTCGTCAATTGAAACGGATACCAGTAAAGTTATTGATACAAAGAAATTTTGTAGAGAACGTCAGAAACACATGGAAAAACAACAAGCAAATATAGCTGCAACAGTTCAAGGTGTCTATTTCGATGGACGAAAGGATAATACAAGAACACAAACTAATAAAGACGATAAGTATTACGGTAGTACTGTCAAAGAAGAACATATTCCTTTTATTCAAGAACCAAATTCTATTTACCTTGGGCATTTGGCTGTTCCGTCTGGATCTGCGACTTATAATGAAATATTAACGTTTTTCAACGATAAAGGATGCGATGGAACGGTCGTTAATACTGGTACAAAAGCAGGTGTGATAACTATTCTAGAAGCCCAGCTGAGTCGTCCCTTTCAATGGTTTATTTGTATGTTACATCTTAACGAACTGCCTTTATGTCATCTTTTGGTTCAGCTTGACGTTGTAACTCAGGGACCTAAAGCATTTTATGGTGCTGTTGGTAAATCACTACAAACGTGTCACTAAGTTCGAGAAGATCGAGGCAAATCCATTTCCAGATGTAGATAGGAATATTTTGAGTACAGATCAGCGATGTTCCTTGGATATTATGAAAGCTGTGTCCTCAGGAGAATGCTGTCAAGATTTAGCTGCTATTCAACCTGGACCGGTGGTGCATTCTAGATGGCTGAGGAGTGCAAACCGGATCCTTCGTCTTTATGTGGCAACTGAAAAGCCTTCCGAAAACTTGGTACATTTGGATACATATATTATGAAAGTATATGGCCCAATATGGTTCATTATCAAAGTAAAGCCATCGTGTATCGAAGGTCCTAAAAACCTATGGAAGTTGATCGTATACTCAAGATATATGCCGGATTGGATAAGAAAAAAAGTTAACGTTGTTATTGCACACATGAATAATTTGCTCCTAGCTATGTTGTATGACGATAGAGTTACTATTCGAAGATTAGCTGTCTGTAGAGTAATTTCTGCTATGAATCGAAATTCTTCTGTCAGAAATTTTCGTGTGCCCAAAATGATTATGGAAGCCAACGATTACATAGATTTAATTAATTATGCTGAAATAAAGGAGCGATTAGATCCTTCAGTTTTAAAAGACATCTTGGATGAAGACTCCGAAAGTTTTGTATCAGATGAGAACATCTCAACGAAATTTTCATATTTATCTAGCTTTCCATGCCACACACAAGGAACCGAATGGTGTGTAAAATTGGTAACCGAGGCTGCTTCGCTTGTTTGTGGACAAGAAAGTAGAGACGGATTTATAAGTTCCAGGCTTGAGTCAAGCACCATAATGAAAAATTTTTATACAAAAGCAGAGTTTAGATTCAAATGATTATTTTATGTTTTATTCTATTATTTGATTCCAACATATTCGTATTTAGTTCATTATATCAGCTAGAATAATGATTTATTCATTTATTTTTATAAAAATGTAACTAACTTAGTACAGGGTTTTTCATTATATATGGACCCTTCCATATCTCACTTATTATTTGTTACAATTAAAAATGTCTCAAATAAGTGTTGAATGGTTATTGAAGTAGTTTTTAAAATCCAACGAAAATATTATACAGAATGTCCCAAAAAAGAGGGTCAGAGCCAAAGTGTTCTTTCTTAAATGGGACACCCTATATATTTTTAAACTGTTCACTTCAATCCAAATTCAACAATACATAATTGTTATAGTCTAGCCTTAACAGTTCAGAAAATATATACGACACAGTAAGATGTAGTAATCTATCGATTGGAATTCAGTAAATTTATTTACAAAATAAAGTATTCTCAAACTAAGTAAGCCCAAATGAAACTATAAATATTGTTCAAAATGACCCCCCATAATGCCAATGCATAGTTGGTATCTTCGGCGTAAATTCTCTAAACATTTAGAAATAATATCAGCATGATTATTTAAGTTATTAATTTCGCCTTGAATCTTTTCCTGAATTATCTCAAGATTGTTATTTGCGTCAAAGTTAACTATATATTTCAGCATCCCCCACAAAAAAGAATTCAAGGGAGTTAGGTCGGGGCTATGAGGAGGCCATAGAATTGTCCCATTATTTCCGATCCACTCTGGAAACTGATTGTTGAGATGATCTCTCACCTCTAATACATTATGGGGTGATGCGCAATCTTGGTGCCAGATCATAGTATTTAATTGGTCAGCTGTAAATTCATTTTCTAGTATTTCACTTATTTTGGGTATTATGCAGTTTAGGTAAGTTCTTTCTGTTAACTTATAATTGAAAAATATTGGCCCAACCACTTTATTCTGGAATATTCCACACCAAACTTTAATTGATTTCCGTCCAGATTTCTTTATTTGTTGCACTTTCCGCTGTCTATGATTTTTATTTTCCCATGAACGTCTATTTTTTCTATCAAATACGCCAGCTGTAGAAAAACTGGATTCGTCTGTCCAACAGATTTTCTGAAGTATATCTGGAGTTTCATTCAAGCGACGAAGCATTTCCTGACAAAATATTAACCGTTTCCGTTTGTGCAATTCAGTAAGATCCTGCACGGGAAGTATCTTATATGGGTTATAATTGTGTCTTTTCATAGGATGTTTTTGTAATATATTGGAGCTGGTTACTAACGAGTCTTCAGAGTTTTCTGCAAAAAAGTAGGAGCGCAAAAATTATTCCTTCTTATTCAACTACCATAAAATCCAAAGAAATATATATTTTTTTACCTTGAAAATGCAGAAGTGTATCTAAATCATCCTCCTCATCAATTACACACGTTCGTTTTTTCCTAGAAAAGTTCTTAGTTGTCATTACATGCTGGTATATTCTGTTGAACGTATTCTTGCTAGGGGTATGCCGATTTGGATATAATTCCATAAATTCTCTCCTTGCATCTAATTTGTTATTATTATTTTTTACAAATATAGAAAATATTTCTATCTTCTCATCATCTGTATACCGCATTTTTCAAACTATCAAATACAATGTTTTATAATGGTGTAAATAACTACTTGTCAAATATGACAATGCTTTCATTGCCCGTTGTTTATAGTTGGTTTTCATCCCACAGAAAACGATTTTTAAATGAATATATTTTCTGAACTGTTAAGGTTAGACTATAACAATTATATATTGCTGAATTCGGATTGAATGAACAGTTTAAAAATATAAAAATATATAGGGTGTCCCATTTAAGAAAGAACACTTTGGCTCGGACCCTCTTTTCTGGGACATCCTGTATAATATTTTTGTTGAATTTTAAAAACTACATCAATAACCCTTTAACTCTTATTTGAAACATTGTTATCTGCATCAAATAATAAGTGAGATATAGAAGGGTCCATATATAATGAAAAACACTGTACAATAGGAAAATTTAAAAACTCTATTTTCATTTGGGGCACCTAAAAAACGCTCATACATGCCCAAGTTTTTATCTCCTCGCCTCACCTCAAGAACTAAAAAAAAAATTTCCTTTCAAAACAAGCATAAATGGGATAGCAATAAAAAACTTTTATAATTTCACTATATTTTTCGATCCACCCTAGTAGACATGTTTACAGACGTCTACGCACCAGGTGTAAAACCAAAAATCACATGTCTCTAATCGAAATGGGAGACCGAAGGCTGTGCAATATTTTGGCAATATAGACGATAATTTTGAATTCAAACTTTAACTTCCTTGTCTTATTAGTAATAATTTCAGTATTACTGATGATGTTACTGAGAAACGGCGTTAAGGAAATTAAAGTAGAAATATACAGGGTGTCCCGGGACTAATGGGAAAAAAGTCAGGAGCGTATAATCTGAGCCAAAATAATGTTAGTACTTCATATAAACTTTTTCTATGCAGGCCCTCGTTTTCGAGTTATAGGCCTCCAAACTTTTAATTTTGAATTTGGTTTTTATTTTTATTTTTTTTACTTGTTATTTGATCTTTATAAAATTTACGGCAAAGCTATAATATACGTGTATGTTTATTTTGGAAAGGTAAACAGTTTTACAGTAGTGCCTTGAAGCCAGGGACGGACTACTCGCAATGGTTAGTGATCCAAAAAATTTGCAGGGATGGCACACCCTGTATGAAATTATCGAAATTCACTTCCCCACACATTAATCCAACGAAAATGTACTCTTGTTGGAATTCGATAAAATAAGCCGTTTGGCTAATATTTACAGTTTTATTAATGCACTACGTACCAATTTACGCATTCACCATTTTTATAAGTACACAACGAGGTAAAACTAACTTATTAATACTATGTCCAAGATTTGCCTACAGTACTACAAAAAAATAATTTAATGATAGCAAGAAGATAAAAAACATTAACGACGTATCAATTCGTAAGTTGGTAAAAACTTTTTAAAAGTGTTTTTACCGTTTATCAAGTAACCATAGGATTAGTTGTCAAACGTTGTGTAGAATAGTTCGTTGTCATTACTTGTCAATAATTCATAAGTCCTTAATTTAACTGTTACAATGGCAGAATTCACTTTTATTGAGTATGCAGATATGCATTTGATGTATGGACTGGCTTCTCAAAACTGTTTAGAGGCCAGAAGGCTTTATGCAGAACATTTTCCAAACAGAGCATTGCCAGACAGACGAATGTTTGAGCGTATTGATCTCAGGTTACGAGAAACAGGTATGAATAAGTAAATGTAATTTTCCATGTATAGAAAACAAAATTTTAAATTTTAGGAAGTTTTTTGCCAAAAAAAGGTGGAGAAGGTCCAGTACGAAGCGTACGTACTGTGGCAGTTGAACAAGATTTGTTAAATGCAGTTGATAATGAACCATCAACGAGTTTACGAAAATTATCAAGAGAACATAACGTCTCGAAATCAGTCGTTTATCGCGTCCTAAAAGAACAGCTGTTATATCCTTTTCTTATGAAAAAAGTACACAGTATGACAGTGGCTGATTATCCTGCACGACTTGAGTATAGCCAGTGGTTTCGGCGACAACAACAAGCAGACAATACATTCATTAGTAACGTTCTCTTTACGGACGAATCCGGTTTCACCAGAGATGGAGTCATAAATTCTCATAATATGCATTCATGGGATGATGTGAATCCACATGGCATTATCCAAACTAGGAACCAGCATAGATTCATTGTTAATGTTTGGACAGGAATAGCTGGCAATCATTTGATAGGGCCATATTTTATTGACGGTACTTTGACCGGTCAGAGATATTTGGAGTTTTTGCAAAATGAGTTATGGAACCTGTTTGATGATGTGCCACTACAAACTCGTAGGAATTTATGGTTCATGCATGATGGGGCTCCTCCTCATTTCAGTTTAGATGTTCGACAGCATTTACACACAAGGTTTCCTAATAGATGGATTGGTCGTGGAGGCCCTTTTCAATGGCCACCGCGATCAGGAGACGTTAATCCTATGGATTTCTTTCTCTGGGGTTATCTCAAAAGTAAGGTATACGCAACACCCGTGCAAACAAGGCAAGATTTAATTGACAGAATTGTGTTACACTGCAATGTTATTAGAAATAATATGGGACTGCTCTTTCAAGTGCAAAGAAACAACCTTCGTAGACTTAGAATGTGCGTGGAAGTGGGAGGAGCTCATATTGAACATTTATTAGAATAACGTTAGTTTTTATTGTTGTTTAGGAATTAGTTTTAGTCCAATGCTTTATAAATTGTGTTTTTTGAGGTTTTCTTAATAGTTTAATAACTTTGTGTTCGTAATTTTGATTAAAAGCAACTGATTACGTTGTTTGCGTACCTATTCAATTCCTATTAAATGAGTTCTTAATGTTTTTATCATCTGCTATCATCAAATCATTACTTTTCCGCCCAACCTATCTAATATGCGAGAAAAGTATTGGTTTACCCCAAAAAAGTTGGAATTTTGACAAAAATTTTTGAGTTATTTTTACGCTTTCCATCAACAACACGAAAAAACGGTTTTTAGAAAAAAATACTGTGTGTATGTCGTCGTCGTTGTCGTCGGCCACGATACAGCCTACGGAGTGCAATGAGTCACCAATTTTATGATGGAATATTATTAAGGATATGTCACAAATAAACACTATTGATTTTCAGCTCATCAGAGCCAGTACAGCGGGTGCTATGGTACTTGAAGTACGGCCTTTTGACATTTTTTGAGAAATTTCAGTTTGTTAGCACAATACAGCCTCCGGAGTTTAACAAGTCATCAATTTTATTATTGAATATCATTCAGGACATCTGAACCCTATTGATTTTGAGATCCCTAGAGCCAATACAATAGGTGCTACAGTATTTTAATTACGATATTTTTGTCATTTTTGGAGAATTTTCAGTTTGTTAGCACGATATAGCCTCCAGAGAATATAAGGTTGATCAATTTTATGATTGAATATTGTTCAAGGTGTCTCACAGATGTGCCCTATTGATTTTCAGTTCACTTGAGCGAGTACGGCTGGGCCTATAAATCCAGATATACTAAATTTTTGGTTGTTTTTGAAAAAATTTCGGTTTGTTAGCACGATACATCCTCCGAAGTATATACAAGTAACAATTTTATAATAGAATATGGTTTAGGGCCACAGATGCGGAATAGTAAGTTTCAATCTTTAAAACCGTTTATTTTTTTGTAATACTGTAGGTAAATCTTGGACATCGTATTAATAAGTTAGTTAGGTAAATTGGTACGTAGTATATTAATAAAACTGTAAATATTAGCCAAACGGCTTATTTTGTAGAATTCCAACAAGAGTACCTTTTCGTTAGCTTAATGTGTGGGGAAGTGAATTTCGATAATTTCATACAGGGTGTGCCATCCCTGCAAAAATTTTGGATCACTAACCATTGCGAGTAGTCCGTCCCTGGCTTCAAGGCACTACTGTAAAACTGTTTACCTTTCCAAAATAAACATACACGTATATTATAGCTTTGCTGTAAATTTTATAAAGATCAAATAACTAGTAAAAAAAATAAAAATAAAAACCAAATTCAAAATTAAAACTTTGGTGGCCTATAACTCGAAAACGAGGGCCTGCATAGAAAAAGTTTATATGAAGTACTAACATTATTTTGGCTCAGATTATACGCTCCTGACTTTTTTCCCATTAGTCCCGGGACACCCTGTATAATGTTCGTTTTTTCCATTGCCCACTACTTGTTTTTATATATTTTCACTTTAACTTCCTCAATGCCGTTTCCCAGTAATATTGAGATAATAATTGAAATTATTAATAGGGCACCGAAAGTCAATTTTAATTAGTTAAAAATTGTTTAAATCCGTATCCTACATAGGTAATCTATATTTAAAGCAAAATGCTTGAAAACATACACTTTTCAAGATATTTTTGGATAGGAGAAATATATCTACATGCGGTTTATGCCATTCTGTTGATAATTATATCTACTTCCATAATCCCCGATTAAAACTGCATACTCCTAATCAATGTTTTCCAAAGACAACTTGATTTAAAAAACAAAATGAATAGCACCTTATAGCGTGCATGCTACTCAGTAGGTTGTATCGAAATGATTACTATTATGTTGGTGGAAGGGGTTGTAGAGTGAGAAGGTAGAATAATGATAGCAAATCAAATGCCAATGTCACCTGCTCGTGTGACAACCATACATAGCAATATATACAGTGTGACAATTTAAAAACTTACAATGGGCTATATCTCACGAACGAAAGATGATATCAAAAAATGCTCAAAACCGTTCCTAGGATAGGAAGGGGGAACTGAAATGACATACAATAGAACTCGCCCCCATCAACCCCCTAGGCCCCATCAACCCCCTAGGCCCCACCTACCCCAACTGAAAAAGTGATACATCATTGAAAAGCCTACAAAAAATGCTATCCAACGGTATGAATAATAATGGTACAGGGTGTATCAACAGTTACCAAGTTATTACCTAACACTTTTAAAAACAAACGTAGGAACCCTACTTGTGATACAATGTTAAAAATCTTTAAAGGCAAATAAAACCTTATTTTCAATGATAAGTGTCCGAGGGGACTTTTTGTTGTTGAATAAAAACTTTAATTTGCCGTCTTTGTAAAAACAAGTTGTAAACAAATTTTTTATTTGAAACATTTGAATGTCATTGTGTACGATCAGTACTGTCATTCGCTGTAGTTGTCACGATGGTTTACAGTATACCTGAACGTGTGGAGATCATTTTCATATTTGGCTCCCAGAACCAGTGTTATCTACGAACAGCTCAAATATTTAATGAGAGGCATCCGGACAAACATGTAAGTCACGTGTACATCCGCGATTTAGTTGAAAAATTTAGAGAAACGGGATCAGTGCAAAATAAAAAAAAGGGATGCCCCAAGATTACTGAATGAAGCAAGCCAAGTTGAGGTCCTTGGGCAATTTGCAATAGAGCCTACTGTATCAACACGTGAGGTATCTACAATGACAGGACTATCACGTGAGTCGGTCAGGAAGGTGTTGAAATTACATAAGTTTCACCCGTACAAAACGCAAATTCTTCAAGAACTATGCGATGATGACCCAGACCGACGAATTGAGTTTTGTGAACTAATTACTGAAAGAATTCGCGTTGAACCTAGACTATTGGAAAATATTTGTTTCAGTGAAGAATGTACTTTTATGATGAATGACAATGTGAATAAGCAAAACTGTCGGTACTGGAGTGATACGAACCCGCATCGATTTAGAGAAGGTCACACTGAATACCATGAAAAACTTAATGTCTGGGCAGGGATATTAGGGGATGCTTTAATTTGCCCCTTGTTTATACCAGGCAATTTAAATGGCGACATTTATCTGGATATGCTGGAAAACACCATCCAACCTTTAATTGTGCATGAATTAGAGAATCAACGGTATGACCAAGGTAATCTAGCTCTAGAAGAAGATTTGCTGCACTACCAACAAGATGGAGCACCTCCTCACTATGCAGCTGCAGTTAGGCACAGGTTGAATACTAATTATCCGAACAAATGGATTGGAAGGAGAGGTTCTCTTGAGTGGCCACCGAGGTCACCAGGCTTAGCGCCACCTGATTTTTTTACGGGGTTACCTCAGGTAAGTTGTGTATAAAACTCAAACTGCGTCACTTGGGGACTTGCGGGAAAAAATTAGTCAAGCATGTCGCGTTATTACTAGAACAACATTTGTCAAAGTTCGTGCAGAATTTGAAAATAGGCTGTACTATTGTTTACAAAATAACGGAACCCACTTTGAACATTTACTTCATTGACATTTTTAACAAATTTGTAGTTCAACAGAAACTTCATTAAATTTTCCTTTTAAGGCAAGGTTTTGTAATATTTATTCACCCTGTACCATTATTATTCATACCGTTAGATAACATTTTTTGTAGGCTTTTCAATGATATATCACAAGTAGGGGTCTGCTATTTAAACTTTTTCAGTTGGGGTAGGTGGGGCCTAGGGGGTTGATGGGGGCGAGTTCTTTTTTATGCCATTTTAGTTCCCCCTTCCTATCCTAGAGACGGTTTTTAACATTTTTTGATATCATCTTTCGTTCGTGAGATATAGCCCATTGTAAGTTTTTAAATTGTCACATTGTACATATTATTATTATTATCTGGTGTACCCTGTTAGGTAACAGACGAGACTTTGATGACCGAACGATAGCCGGAATAAGTTATCCACCTCTGGCTTGTCAACGGCTACAGGCGGAGGAAAGGGCACTCTTTTGTCCTGAGACTGAGAATTCAGTGTCAAAGGCGGAAGAATCAGTAGATCAACGGCATAAGGATGTGGAAAGCCACGAAATGACTACCGCATTAAAGATCCTTAAGGATATTCCCAGAACATCCGTCCAAATTTTCATCATGTTGGAAAGTAGATATGCAGCACGGGTTCGGGGCAATTCATTATGTAAAATAACATGGGAAATCGCTAAGGTTCATTCTGCACCTTTTTGACCAAACCAAGCTCAAAGCTCAACAAGCTCATTACGACAGCGAAGTCATCAACCCCGAATTCGTCGAAGGGAGGCGTACTATCACATTGGGCACATCAGCAATCATGAATCACTATGGCAAAAGAGCACTAACATGTATCTCTTTTATTATTGGTCGTATTGACGTCGAACAAAGGGCATTATGAAGGAGAGGCAACAAGAAGTAAACAAGTAAAGTCATGAAGACACTAACACCTATCTTCGTCCTTATTGGTCGGATTGAAGTAGGGTAAGAACGTGGTTCAACAAATCAACCACTCAATTATCCCGGACTGCTGTTAACAAAGTTCGAATAGCCAACATTCGGAGCGGATAGGCACTTTAGGAAGAAGAAACATTAATACAGAATCAAAGGAAAGATGCTTATATATGCTTTATAGACTATGAAAAGGCATTTGACAACGATAAATGTGATCTCCTAATTACACATTTGAAAGATAAAGGACTAGACGATAAAAAATAAGGCTTATAATTAATCTATACTGGAACCAGAAAGCAGAAATTCGAATAAATAGCTCAACAACGGAACTGTTTGAGATAAAAAAGGGTGTAAGACAAGGTTGTATCTTGTCCCCAATGCTTTTTAACTTAAATACTGAAAGAACGTTCATAGAGGCAATTTCAATATTAAAATAAACGGGGTTCCCGTAAATAATAGTAGATATGCAGACGACACTGCAATATTAGTAGATAATGTGAATGATCTTCAGATACTACTTAACCTATTTAATGAAGCAAGTGAGAAAGTAAGGTTTGAAATTAACATAACTTAAACCGAAGTAATGGTAGTGAGTACAATTAATTCCCAAAACGCCAAAATACATATAAATGGAGAAGTTGTTGAGAGAGTCGCAAGGTTCAGATACCTAGGTTGTATGCTGGATGAAACATGGGACCCAAAATAAAAAGATAAGAAGTAGAATAGAACAAGCAAGAACAGTCCTCATAAAACTTCGAAAATTCCTTGTAGACAGACATTTAAATTTTAAACTTAGATACAGAATACTGATATGCTACGTGTGGTCAGTCTTACTATATGAGATGAAAACTTGAACAATAAAAATAACAGCAATAAATAAGATTAAAACTTTTGAAATAAGGACCTTGCGGCGAATGCTTAAAAATCTTGGACCGAACACATAAGAAATGAGGGAGTACTGCAAAGAGCTGCCTAGAAGACCGGTAATTCTTCGCATATATCAAAGAAAGTAAACTTTTTACCTACATCCTACGTGGAGAAAGCTATCGTTTTCAGAGCCTCATTTTTCAAGGCAAAATAGAAGGTAGAAAAAGGGGAATAGGTAGAAAAAAAATATCCTGGCTATGAAACATCCGACAGTGGACAGGCATACAAAACTTTCAATAACTACAAAGAGCTGCGATGAATAGAAACATATAAGGGACGGTGGCCAAACAGGTATCCTGTAAGGCATCACAAGAAGAAGAATGTGGTAAAGAGCTGTTTTCATGAAAAATAATTTTGCAAAAATCGGTTAAGTAGAACTGGAATTATAGAGTTTTTAATGGAATTTTGAAACAGTAAGTTTCATTTAAAAACAGTAATAGGTTTTTCACCCACATCTTATTTGAGTACATAGACTGAAACTTGTTATATAAAATATACGCAGAATTTATTGAAAAATGTGATGATTGTTTTTGTTATGCCCCTTAATTAGAATAATTTTGTAAAATTTGGCCTTTAAGAACTTTCGTATTCCATTACACCCTCTAGTGGTAGGCACACAAACTTGAAGGGCGCTTTGGTTATAAATCTAATTTCTGGTATCTGTACATTAAAAGGTTTCCGATATATGGCCGAGAGCCATTCTTATTGGGATACCCGGTAGATGACGCTCGTGAATGAGTATCCACTTGCTAGAGAATGCAGTGTGACCATCTGTCAAAGAGTTTCGGCAATCAGATAAAGGTTGCCAGGGAGGTGAAATATCTAGGAATCCGGTTAGATGACAAGCTAACCTGGAACAGCCATCTAGCGAGCATTACAAGCCGTTCTCAGATTACGCTTATGACGATGAGACGAGCAATTGGGTGCAGCTGGGGACTAACTCCGACAATGGTAAACTGGTTGTACACCTGAGTAATCAGACCAATGATGGTGTATGGTGCGATCGCATGGTGGCCTAAAGTTAAGCAAAGCATAGCCGCCAAAACGCTTTCTAAAGTGCAGCGAGCTGCGTGTCTGAGCATTACAGGCGCCATGAAGGGCACCTCAACCGCAGCATTGTAAACACTGCTAAACATCCCACCATTAGATCTCTATATACAGGGGAGGCTAAAACGGCTGCATACAGAATGCAGTGCAATGGCAACTGGTGCCAGCACCATGCTATGAAACATACTAAAATACACGACAACATGAGGTGCGACATCATCGAAATGCCACCTGACAGAATGCCCAAGGTCGTGGAAACTGAGATACCATATCGTGTCAACTTGAGTGGCAGATCCGAATGGGCCCAGGGAGAACCTCAACGCATGTTGAACAGTATCACCTGGTACACCAACGGGTCAAAGTCCCTAACGGGTACAGGAGCAGGCGTTTACGGCGTCAGACCCAGGCAAAGCATAAGTGTTTGCCTTGGCAAAATGACGACCGTATTTCAAGTAGAAATAGCTGCACTAATCGAATGCGGCAGAACATACATAGACAGGAAATATAACAAAAAGACCATCTATGTGAACACGGACAGTCGGGCGGCCCTTTTGGCCTTAGCAAGCCACAGCTATACGTCGAAGATAGTGTGGGATTGTCACAATCCCTTGAAACCTTTGGCAAAAGACAATAGAGTAATTCTTACTTGGGTGCCAAGCCATACAGGGGTAGCTGGAAATGAGGGAGCTGATAAGTGTGCCAAGAAAGGAGCTCATCTCACCCGCATGGGATCAGAACCAGCATACGGCGTTTCATACAGCGCCGTACGAAAAACTGTTTCCAACTGGGTGTCACTTGAACACCAAAAGCGCTGGAACAGAATCACGGAACATACTCAGTCCAAAAGAATGCTAAAAGGACCATCGAGTTCTTACGCAGCAAATGCTTTTAGACTGGGTAGGAAAGAACTGCGAAAAGTGGTAGGATTCATTACTGGCCACTGGATATTCAACGCCCACCTAGTCAAAATGGGGATTGAAATAACAAATCCCATTTGCAGGATGTGTGGAGAAGTAGAAGAAACCGCAAAGTACGTGGTCTTCGATTGCCCTGCCCTGTGCAGAAGGCGAGCCTCCTGTCTAGATATCTTCCTAGGCACAAATCAGGAGGGAATGTAGAAAAACATAGTCCGACGAATCTTGATGTTCGTTAAGAATTTAGGATGGGACTCTGCTTAATACCTGTGAGTGGGGGTGCACAATAAGCCAATCAATGGCTGAGCGGCAACAATTAGGGCATCTTAACCCTAACCCTCTCGTGACTAAAAAAAAAGAGAAGCCGTGTTCGTTATTATAAACTTGTGTGAATTACTTCATTATTATTACCACAACCACAAGAAGCAAATCAAGAAAATTATTCGGCACCAGCCGGGTGAAATTCCGAAAAACCATGGCGTCTTGCAGTCTTGATTTATTTAATATTGCGTTACGACGAGATCTTCGCGTGTCCAACAACGTTGACGTTTTCGTGCTCTCCCACTTGTAATTAGCAATAGGCGTGTATGGGGATGTGCTGTAGAGGTAGTACCTTTCATCAAGGAGGGTAGTACTCAATGACATAGTTAGTGAGTAGTCGGCGATGACTGGTCCTCAGCGGGCACCCAATTCTCACTTATGGCTCCAAGTGCCACACCCCGGGAAACTGCATCGCCCTGTAGGAAAAACTAAGTGCGGATAGCCAGATATGGCGAACTCGCAGCGTCTGACCCAGAGTGGGCGGCTTCAAACAGCGACGGTTCCCCCGGTTAGGGGCGGCTGAACCAACGCTCACCAAGACGTCTGGAAAACGTGGTGTTTATGGCTAAAATCCTCTCATATGAAAGCGCACCAAAACAAGGGCCCCCAGTCCCCAGCGGCTCGAATGACCCTGGCCAAGGCGGCGGTCAGACCAGTCATACAGCAGGGGGTGCTAAGAATCCCTAGGCGAAACAAGTCTGCCAAATCCACATTGCAAATTATAACGCTAGGTGAGCTGTAAACGAGGAAAGGTCAACGGAACTATAGTACGAACTAGATAGAATAAACTAGGGTATTCTGGAAATATCAGAAACAAGGCGAAGAGGTGAGGAATCCATTGGACTAAGATCAGGACATATCCTATTCTACAAAGAAAGATAAAACAATAGTATAGGTGGAATGGGTTGCAATATCAACAAACGAGTTTCCCCAAATCTTCAAATACTTAAAGCCATATTAAATAGAGTAATATACATAACACTTAAGATTAACTCCAATCTATGCACCAACAAGTAGCCATGAGGATGAAGGAGTCGAGGTGATGTATGATGAAATCACACAGAGCCTAACAGAAAATACAACAATATACATGCTGATAATAGGAGACATTAACGCAAGAATAGGAGAGCTGTGTAACAGCTCGCAGTATGTTGGATAATTCGGTCTGGGGAAAAGAAATGAAAGAAGCACGACGCTCGAAAATTACCTGGAAAGAGAGCAACATAATACGTTTTGCAAAAAAAGACCGCGCAGAAAGTGGACTTGGGCCAGTCCGTATGGGACTACCAAAAATGAAGTACGTGCTAACACCAAATAAACATATCGTTCAAGATGTCGACAGATTAGTTAGGTGCAAGATCGTAACCAACACAAAATTGGAAAAAGAAAAAAGTTCAACAGCATCAAACACCGTGTAGATCCTGCTACAATAGCATACAATAAGTCAATATATACAGAACGGCTAACAAAGAAAACAACATCCTGGACAAAACGAACAGTAGATTGATAAAAACATTGAAAGAAACAACCGCAAGTTTAGTAACGCCAGAAACTAAAAGAAAAGCTTACAACACAAACCAAACAGCTACTGGCAAAAGGAGTGAGCGTATTAAAGACAACAAAAGGAATACAGTAGAGTATGCCGAACTAAACAAAAAAGCAAAAGAAATGGCCCCGGAGGACATAAGAAAGCATCGAGAGAATCGAATGGAAGAGTTGATACAGCAAAACAGAGGCTCAAGTATCTTTAAAAAAGTAAACGCACATAAAAAAGAGATGATCATGGTGGGACAAGGTAACATAACAGAGGATCGAAGAGTGATACTCAGGGTAAAAGAGGCGTTCTACACAGAGTTGCATGAATCCAAAATAGACAATGTGTATACCAGAAGAGCAAACAACGACCAGAAAAACAGGATATGTAATGAAATTAACTGTCTCGACCCTTACTTCGTGGAATCTACTCATTCAAGTGTTTTAAATGAAACTCACGATTTCTAGTTAATACTACAATATAATAAAAATTGTTGAAAATTCTAAAAAAAATGACAATTGTTCCGATAAATCAATATCATCATCATTTGATGCCTACCTGATGTTCAGTAGTTATTTTTGGCTAGACCATGAAGTGTGATTGACTTAATATATGTTAATAGAAAAAAGAAGATGTGATATTACAAATATTGAAGCAGATATTATTAGGCCTATGGTGATATCCTGGATATCATTTTTCCAATTAAGATCAGTATAAATGTGCAATGATATAGAAAACAAGGAAAACTATATCTGCTGATCTTTACAATTATCACTTGAGAAGACAGTTTATTAGTGGAGAATTCCCTAGATTTAACTGTTCATTGACAACTCCATATTGTGGGTTTCTTAAATGTCTTCTAATTCCCAATTCTTCAAGGAAATCCAGTTCTTGTTTCTTTTCACAAATATGCAGAACTTCTAGTTTTGTGTTAGGTGTCAATGAATGATTGGTGTCAAGTAGATGTTTTGCGTAGTGGGGTTTATCTGGTTGTTTTACTCTGTATGCTCGTAAGTGTTCCCTGTATCGGATTTCAAAATTCCTAAGGGTCTAACCCAAATAGACAGCATTACATTCTGGACATTTGAGTTTATATATACCTGACTTCTTTAATAGTGGTATTTTTGTTTTTACATTTAACAATTTTGTACTAACGTTACTTTCTGTTTTAAAAGAAATTGTTGTATTCGCTGCTGAAGATATTATGTTTGAAATATTATTAGAAATATTTCCTGCATATGTGATGGTTTCATAAGTTTTTATTTCATCAGTTTGTTTAGGAAATATTAGTTGTAATGCCACTTTTTCCTCTTTTTTATTAATTAGCTTATTTATCATATCTAATGGATAACTGTTGGATGCTGCTATTTGTCTAATTGTATTAATCTCTCTATCAAAATTACATTTGTTTATAGGAACTGAAAAAGCTCTATGTATCATTGAATTATATGCCGCTAGTTCATGGGACATGGGGTGATTGGAATTAAATAGAATTATCACATCAGTCTGTGTTAGTTTTCGGTATATTGAATAATCAAGTACATTATTAACTCTTTGAATTTTTAAATCAAGAAAATTGATTGAGCTATTTTCTACAATTTCTAATGTAAATTTAATTTTTGAGTGTAAATTATTGATGTGGTTGAAAAATACATCTAATTGTCGTTGACTACCCATAAAACAAGCTAATATGTCATCTACATATCTATACCAAAATAAAACATTTTTCGAAATATTACTTTCAAAGATCTTTCTTTCTAAATTGTCCCTGGAAATATTTGCCAAAATAGGTGATATAGGGCTTCCCATTAGTAAACCTTCATTTTGAATATATATCTTATTGTCAAAAGTGAAATAATTTTGATTAATGCATACATATCTGATATTATTCGTGGATTAATATTTTTATCTTCTAGTAATTTTCTTACAAGTATTAGGCATTATTTAGGAGGAATTTTAGTGAACATATCAGTCACATCGAACGAAATAAGTTTATAGTTATCTTGCAAGTTGATTGCTTTCAACTTTCTGATTAGTACTATTGAATTTCTAATTGAGTACTGAGATTCATTTCCGTAACTATTAAGTATATTGTTGAGCCTATTTGCCAATACATTATAGGAGCATTACCATAAGAAACTACAGGTCCAATTGGTTTCGTTATTTTATGTAATTTAACGGTTCCATATAATTTAGGACAATGAGGATTCTTATGTATGATAGACCTTTTTTCGTAATCACTTAAAAGATAATTTGAATTATTAACAATATCACTTACATTATTAGAAAACTTTTTTGTTGGGTCTGCTTTAAGAACTCTTACATCGCTAGATTCTATGATGTTATATATTTCGGAATTGTAATTATCAGTTGTCAACATGACAGCTGTATTACCCTTAGTATTAACTGTTAGGTTATTATCTTCTGCTTTCTTTTTGACTGCATTTAAAACTGTAATATAATTTTTTGTTTGACGTTTAACTTTTGAAGGTTCAATGTTTTTGATTAAATTGGCAATTTTTAATTTCTCATAAAGAAAATTATTTGAATTAGATTTTAAAGCTATTTCTGACTCTGTAGCTATAATTTTTTTTAAATTATTCGTAAATTTTGGTGGTATGCTGTACTTTGAACCTTTATTTAAAAATTCTATTTCACTATTTGTTAAATTAGTGTCTGAAAGATTTCCAAATAGTGGTGCAAAATGTGTTGGTATGTAGGTACTTACAGTTTCATGATGTTTTGAGTATTGAAATTCATGTTGTGTGTGTTCAAGATTCTGTAGCTTTTTTCTTGTTTCTTAAATTTCTTATGCTTTACCGTGCTGACTCTTTCTCTAATTATCTCATCCAAACAGTCAAATTCTACTGGATGTAATTGGAATGTGAGTTCTGAATGTACAACTTTTATGTAGTTGTCTTAGGAGTCTCTAACTTTGAACCATTTCTTACATTTTCCTTTTATCCAAGCTCGTTGAGCACATTTTATAGCTTTTTGTGCTTGTGGTGTTTTAGTGTGACATTTTATATTCACATTATTTGGTATTACCTTTTTCCTAAGGCATTCTGGATTAAACCAAATGTTTTGTGATATTTTGTAATATATTAATTCAATCACAAGTTAGGTCACTCCTTGGTCTAGCCGAATATAACTACTAAACATCAGGTAGGCATCAAATGAAATCTAACTTCTGTCATTCTGACGATGATATTGATTTATCGAAACAATTGTAAAATTTTTTAGAATTTTCAACAATTTTTATTATATTGTGGTATTAACTAGAATCCGCGAGTTTCATTTAAACCACTAATATGCGTAGATTCCACGAAGTAAGGGTCGAGACAGTTAATTTCATTAAAAAATTTTCGAGAGCAGATTTGACCCGACTGTACCAGAAGTTACTACAAAAACGTTACAAAACATCACAAAACATTTGGTTTCACCAAGAATGCCTTAGGAAAAAGGTAATACCAATTTATGTGAATATAAAATGTCAGACTAAAACACCACAAGCACAAAAAGCTATAAAATGTGCTCAACGAGTTTGGATAAAAGGAGAATGTAAGAAATGGTTCAAAGTTAGAGACTCCTTAGACAACTACATAAAAGTTGTACATTCAGAACTCACATTCCAATTACATCCAGTAGAATTTTACTGTTTGGATGACAAAATTAGAGAAGGAGTCAGCACGATGAAGCATAAGATATTTAAGAAACAAGAAAAAAGCTACAGAATCTTGAACACACACAACATAAAATCCTATACTCAAAACATCATGAAACTGTAAATACTTACATACCAACACACTTTGCACCACGATTTGAAAATCTTTCAGACACTAATTTTACAGATAGTGAAATAGAATTTTTAGATAAAGGTTTAAAGTACAGCATACCACCAAAACTTAGGAATAGTATTAAACAAATTATAGCTACAGAGTCAGAAATAGCTTTAAAATCTAATTCAAATGATTTTCTTCATGAGAAATTAGGAATTGCCAATTTAATCAAAAATATTGAACCTTCAAAAGTTAAACGTCAAACAAAAAATGACATTACAGTTTCAAATGCAATCAAAAAGAAAGTAGAAGATAATAACATAACAGTTACAAAATCTGATAAGGGGAATACAACTGTCATTTTGACAACTGAAAATTAAAATTCCAGAATATATAACTGTATAGAATCTAGCGATGTAGAACTTCTTAAAGCAGACCCAACCAAAAAGTTTTCTAATAATGTAAGGGATATTGTTAATAATTCAAATTATCTTTTAAGTGATTACGAAAAATGTCTATCACACATAAGAATCCTCATTGTCCACATTTGTATGGAACCGTTAAATTACATAAAATAACGGAACCAATTAGATTTGTGGTTTCTTATGTTGATACTCCTAATAATATATTGGCAAAGAGGCTCAACAATATACTTAATAGTTACGGATATGAATCTCAGTACTCAATTAGAAATTCAATAGAACTAATAAAAAAGTTGAAAGCAATCAACTTGCAATATAACTATAAATTCATTTCGTTCGATGTGACTAACATGTTCACTACAATTCCTTATAAATAATGGCTTATACTTGTAAGAAAATTACTAGAAGATAAAACTATTAATCCAGGAATAATATCATATATACTTAACTTTTTTGATGTATGCATTAATCAAAATTATTTCACTTTTGTCAATAAGATATATATTCAAAATGAAGGTTTACCAATGGAAGCCCTATCACACCTATTTTGGCTAACATTTTTAAGGACAATTCAAGAAAGAAAGATCTTTGAAAGAAATATTTCGAAAAATATTTTATTTTGGTATAGATATGTAGATGATATATTAGCTTGTTTTATGGGTAGTCAACGACAATTAGATGTATTTTTCAACCACATCAATAATTTACACCCAAAAATTAAATTTATATATAGCAATATCCAACGGTTATCCATTAGATATGATGAATAAGCTAATTAATAAAAAAGAGGAAAAAGTGGCATTACAACTAATATTTCCTAAACAAACTGATGAAATAATAACTTATAAATCCTTCACATATGCAGGAAATATTTCTAATAATATTTCAAACATAATATCTTCAGCAGCGAATACAACAATTTCTTTTAAAACAGAAAGTAACGTTAGTACAAAATTGTTAAATGTAAAAACAAAGATACCACTATTAAAGAAGTCAGGTATATATAATTTCAAATGTCCAGAATGCAATGCTGTCTAATTGGGTCAGACCCTTAGAAATTTTGAAATCCGATACAGAGAGAAACCTATTTCCAAAGGATAGAAAACGGCTAGAAGAAGACAAGAGGCTCATTACACACAAAACAATGTCCTGCATGGGAAACTGTGCATATGACACTGAGAAATACACGTTGTAATGTGGACCCTCGACGAGACAAAGGATGGTGTCTCTAGACAATCAATAGACGATGTTTCGAGACCGTCTAGAGTCTGTCTATAGAAAAATCGCGCAACGTGGCCTATTAGTGTGTACTAGCCTTAACAGAGATTTTAGTGGTAAAGACGAAAATTAACTTCAGGCAACAAAACTTATATCAATAGTTATAATTAAATTTTTGGAGTAAGAAGTTGAACTATAATAAACTTGGTAAATTGAAGATATACTGGAAAACATAATTTAGGTGAAATTATGACAAAAACTGAAAATTACAAGAGACAGATTAGCTGAAGAAACGAATCATCCATTACTTTTCTAGTGTGAAAACTTAGTAATATCTTCATCTTCTGTTTGTTTCGTAATTACTATAAGTTTTTTAGAATATGGTGCATTTGATTTGCTCAACATTTTGGGTCTGATTTGATTTGATCTATATGATGTTTAAAATGTGATTAATGAGCAGCAAATTGTTTTGATTCACATGTAGATACCGAAACAAAATAATTCATTATTGGTGCACCAATAACTTTAATACTAACTTGTTTGATTCAACTATCTAATTTTTTTAAAATGTGGTTCAAAATGTTAAAATATAAGAATTTATCTCAAAAATGCTCCATCAATTAAGCCTAAAACTTATTATTCGATAATTTGAGGGGATGTTAGCTAGATTCCATACAAAATTAATGAATTTATAAGAGTAATCAGTACAGCAATAACTTCAATTCGTATTTTATTAATTGAACAAAATTAACAAACTTACCCAACGTTTTTCAACGAACTTCCACAAGTTGAACACTTGAAACACTCAACGTGCAAATTTTTGTCCTTTATCCTCACGAAGACACCGCTGAAAATAATTAAAATGATATTTTTATACATGACGCCTAGAAAATATGATAATTGCTCAATTCATGTTGTTTTGAAAACTTTGAATTCCAGTTAATTTGTGGCAATTCAAATGAATATTCAAAAGCATGCTTAGGTGAATAACCAAAAAGCTCAAAATAACGAATATGAAAATCCTGCTAAACATTTTGTATTCTGGTGATTAATATCTTTGTATAAATGATCATATGATAAAACAAATCAATTTTCCAAAATTTGAACTTATTGTTTATGTAAAGTTTCAAATTTTTTGATTAAACCAAAAACTACGTCATCCTTTGGAAAATATACTTCTATAGTAAAACATCTAATTATTATTAACCCATGAAAAATCGTATAATTGACATTTAAATTAGAAACAATTACTCCTGCACCGTCAACCATATACATATATTATATGATGGATCAATCAACATCTGGCATTATTCCATGTTTCTACTTCACCTTATGTATAATATATGTAATAAAAGGGAAGTATTGTAAGGGAATAATTTTGACGTTTCGAGATTCGAGTGGAGCATCACGTTTCATATGATTCCGAGTCCAAAAAACCTATTTTTCAAAAATGTCGGTCGGTCTTCATTTCATTCGTTTCAGTTCTCTATATTTCTGCTTTTGATTCGCCTGTATAAGTCATAACAGGTCTTATTACAGATTTGTTGATTCTTGATTCTGTTTCTATTGCTTATTATTATTATATCATATTAGGGAATCTTGCTATTTTATTGGCTCGAAGTAGTTGTTCCCTTACATAGTTCCCTATAGTGTTGTCATATAATAATTTAATTCCAAGGTATTCAATATCCATATCCGGCTGTCAATGTGTAATTTGCTCCTACAGAGTGTTATTCAAAGGGTTAGCATAGTATTCGTATCTTTGTGAGCAGAAACATGTAGTCTGTCAGATAAATTATCTAATTGTCCAGCAACTCATGGCTAGCAAAATTTTCTAAACAATCAGCAATTTATGTCATTATGAACAGGTGCAAAAAAATTTGTACAACATATTAATTAAAATAGCAAACCTATCCTAACCCAACTTATTATACATTGCCGATTTTTCAAACTGCTTAAAGCCACTACGGACAACAACGATTTATCTGTGCAGTGAATTTGCATAGTTTTACCGAACGTATGTATGATAAATCGTTCCAGATAATTTCATTTGCAGAGTTCATCGGTGAGAGTGTTGCATTTTATTTTCGATAAATCGTTGTCACTTGCATTTGCACAGATAAAACCTGCCTTTGGAACACCAAATCAAAATATTACAATGATCGCAATAAAAATGCCGCTCACAACAGATTGGTCGTAAAATATAAAACCATCGGTCCAAATGCAAACAGTGCCAATAGTGGTTAATAATCTTAGAACTCCTGAGCAGGAACTAACGAGATTTACAGTCTTCACTTATGGTACTTTCATTTGTTGAAATTTTCATATGATCAGAAAGTACCAAAAGCTCCTATACTACATACAAATGAGGACAACAAGGAGGTAAGCCTTTTTTCAGACAATATTTTTTTGTTATTTTTATGTATTGAGTATACAACTCAATTAATAAAATTATATTGCCAAGGAATTTTTTCTTCGTTTATAAAGTAGCTGTAGTTAAAAATCTTAGTGTTGCAGACAATCTCTTGTGAGGACTTATCGCTTCTTTCATTACATTGCTACTTTTCTGTATCGGCGGAGTGACTAAAACCAAGAGTCAACTCGTTCATTCTTAAATAGTTTGGCCAATCTTCTGGTACGAATTTCAACATATTTTATAGATTTAATATCAGAGTATGACTTCCGTTTTAGAAGCCAGTTCTTACACCACACATTACGTGACTTTTTTTCTGTAAACATACTATCATGTCCAAAAATACAAGTGCATCTTCATTATCTTCCGTTATTGCCGATTATATGTTTCTCACGCGAGCTTCTGTGTAAAACTGACAAGTCACAATATCAACGCAGATATCGGTTGCATGTGGAGACACTATGGCTATGCGATTTAACTCTGCCAGTTTAAAATGGTCACGATATATCGTTATGTATGTAGCGGGCATTATAGACTATTTTCTCTGCTGATCAATCGTGAAATTTTGCTGGTGAAGTTGTTATTTTGCGGACTGATTACTTATTACCAAAGCTTATATTATTGTGAGCTGCCTATTTATGATTCAGTTACTGCCCAAGATTACTTGCGAAAGAAGGGTTGATGCAGACAAAATTTTTGTATACTGACCGAGATACTTACCAAATGATTTTAATGCTGTTTTTTTGTGGCGATCCAAATTTTGTAACGGCTAAACAGTGCCTTAATTCTCTTTGGAAATTACTAGTTCCTCTGCAGAAAATTTTATGTTACATCTCGTTTCAGTTATAGTCCAGTCGGATTAGACTTTTTACAACGAAAAACGTTAAGAGGCATTTTTCCTGTAGAAAGTTCTTGGGGAAGGTAAGAGGATATTATATTAAATGAATGTGGCCACGAATTCGGTCTCATTCGTTGTTTAAATAATGAGAAAAAGTACAAAAATTGGTTTTTTTCATATAACTTTTGAACCGTTATTGCTACTGAAAATTTACACGAATATCAACTTATATGTATTGAAGTCACCTACATAATGAGCTCGGTTGTATTAAATTTCGTTTATTTGTTTACTTGTAATAAACAAAAAACCGCTAATTTCAGCCATTTTTTGTATGTTACATAATTCAATTATTTTTGCTTATAAATAATCGTAGTGCGACTTTTAATGAAGGTCTTTGTGTACTTAATAAGTTGTAAAAATTTTGGCTAGAAATATTAATAACATTTTGTTCAATTCTATTTGTTGTGTAAAAAGTTGTTTTACAAAAATCTAATTTCCCCAGCCTACAGGCGTCGTACAGACTTCTTTAACGTCTCATTTCACTCGTTAAGGGTTGTGGCCACATTCATATAATATAATATCCTCGAACCCTCCCCAAGAACTTTCTGCAGGAAAAATGCCTCTTAACGTTTTTTATTGAAACAGTACCTTTTCAGTCTAATTCGACTGGACTATTATGTAGTAATCTATGCAGGTCATTTCCATTTTCAGCTATCAGGACCGTGTCATCAGCATAGCATAATATTTGATCTTTATCTTACCCATTTCATAACCCTTTCCTGTTCTCACTTGTTTGATTATTTCGTCTACAATGTTGTTGATAATAAGAAGCTTAATGAATCTACTTGTCTAATGCCAATTGTTACCTCTATTAGGTCGGTTAATTGTGAATTTATTCTTGATTCTATCTTGTTTCTTGTGTATATATTTTCACTGTGTTCAATTATATCAAATGGGTGAAGTGAAGTATGTGTATTATGTCATCCATTCTATCGATTGTTCTTACCAAATCTATAGAACATGAGAATGCAGATCTATCACATTCAATTTATTGAAGTGAAACTTTTTATGGGACACTAGCGTTTTGTCATGAGAGTTAACTCGTCGAGCTAACAAAACTGTTAAACTCCTTGTGAGAGAGGCGGAAAAAATTAACGAAGATTCGCACAAAGAGGAGACGCCGAGAATAGTCGCAGGGCATTGTCTATTGATGGCGATCATGTTATTCCGTTTATCAATCCCCACTTCGCTGCGCGAACGATAAAGTGAGAACGCATTCGGGGGGAAAAGGATACCAAAAGCGCTTAATAATTTCTGCCGATATTGGTATAATCCAGTGCGAAATTAATATAGAAATTGTTTACCTTTAAAATTAAGGCGATAATTACTTATATAGTTCTTTTCTTAATGTAGAATGTTTATGTATATGTAATATATATATATATACATATATATATATATATATATATATATATATATATATATATATATATATATATATATATATATATATATATATATATATATGTATGTATATGTCTATTAAATTATTTCATATTAAAAAATTTTTAATATTGTTTTTATTCTCAGTTATTGTCAATGAAGATACAAAAAATGTATGCGTCAGTCCAAAACTAACAGCGTCAAAAGTGAAACTTTTCATGTAATTCAAAAACTGTCAATGAGTGTACAAAAAAATACATTGCAGCAAAGAAAAATTGACTGGAAATTATAATAAAAATGATTTATAATAAAAATCAAGAAAAATCTACAGACTATCCCGAATTAATTACTACGGAAGTTTCACTTGTACGTACTATTATTTACATATACATAAAACTATATACATATACGTACAAGTGAAACTTCCGTAGTAATTAATTCGGGATAGTCTGTAGATTTTTCTTGATTTTTAATATAAATCATTTTTATTATAATTTCCAGTCAATTTTTCTTTGCTGCAATGTATTTTTTTGTACACTCATTGACAGTTTTTCAATTACATGAAAAGTTTCACTTTTGACGCTGTTAGTTTTGGACTGACGCATACATTTTTTTCTCAGTGATTTGTCTAAGTACTGCGTCGTTACTTTTTTTCCACTCCTAGCGCCTTGTTTTCCACTCCTAGCGCCTTGTTTTCCAGAGATGTAACGTAATTTTTTTTCTGATATTTTTGTTTTTAATTTCAATGTTATGCACAATGCTAATAGAGATGAATTCTCAAATACTGCGGCAATTCTAGTTTTAAGCATTTTATCAATGAATTCAACAACCAATAATTGGTAAAAAGCCAGTCAAAAATAAATATGAATGTTTCCGAATATTATCTCTTCTTAAACATAAAAAAAGAGTCTGCCGCTAAGAAATAATTTGAGTGTAGTTCATTAGTACCAATAACCCCAGGAAGAGAGCTATTTTTTCGATTAATCTCATTTAAATTGCCACAAACCTGCTAATGAGAAATTATAACTAACACTTGTAGCGAGCTTAAGGTAACTTTTCATTATTCAAATGAAATGCTAAAATTCACGAATTTAATCATGGAAAATCCGTGAATGTTTAAATAAAACAAGATTCTCAAAACTCGTGACTTTTTGAAGAATGAGTAGTTGGAAATCAATAAAATCAGAAATAAGCCTATTTTGGGATAAATATATGCCAGATTTGTTGTTAAATTCATTATTTCAATGATGTTATTACCTTGTTTTTTTCAAATACATAATCCTGTATTTTGTTACACCTGTTCTATAATGTTACACTTGTTCTATGAATGTCAGAATGACAGCTTTGACAGAAATAAGAATATGCGGAGTAGTCACAGTCACTTGTCAAGGTGACAGTCTAGAATTTTCAAAAGAAAGATGAGGACTTAAAAGTTATCCGGATCTGGCTACAAAATGGAGCTAGACCCGATTGGCAAAGAAGTGTCCAAGTATGGTTCAATGGTTAGAATATACTGGGCTCAATGGGATTCCCTCACTCTTCGCGATGGTGTACTCGATCGGACGTGGGAGAGCTCTGACGGTGTATCTACTATCCACCAACTTGTCTTGCCTGAATCACTTGTTCATAAAGTGATGGAAGAATTTTATAGCAGTCATTCAGGATGACTTCACGAAGTTGGGAAACATTGGCCACAGTTCGTGAACGATTCTACTGGGTCAGCTGCTGCCAAGACGTTACAGAATGGTGTGAGAAATGCGACATGCAGCAGAGAGGAAGGACAAAATACTAAAAATCGTTGAAAAATGGCTCGATATCCGTCCGGTCAACCATTTCAGAGAGTAGGGCCACTACCAAAAACAGAAGAAGATAACAAGTACTTAATGGTAGCTATGGATTACTTTTCCAAGTGGCCAAAAGTAGTACCAATTCCAAAAGGCTGCAATCGTCACTAAAACATTTATGAGTAATGTCATCGCAAAACACGGAGTATAATTGGAAGTACATTTCGATCAAGGAAGAAATTTTGAATCGGAATTGTGGACAGAATTAATGAAAATCCTCGGTTTTAAGAAAACTCGAACGATACCAATGCATCCACAGTCTTATGGTTTAGTGGAACGTCATAACAGGACAATTTGCCAATATCTCCCAAAACCAGAAAGATTGGGATGAACTGATTCCATTGTTCCTCTTATCTTATCGGAGTGCACAGCATGAATCCACTGGCTATACACCTTCAATGTTGGTCACTGGTCGAGAAATGAAGCTTCCTAGCGATATCCTCTTTGAAAAACCTCCTCCTTCATCCCGAGAAGAAGACCAAAGCCTGCCTCAATGTGTTGAAGGCCTTCAACAAAAGTTAGAGAAGATTCACGAGTTTGCAAGGACGCCACTGAAACTAACCAGCGAAAAGATGAAGAGACGGTTGGATAAAAACCTCAAAGAAGATATATTTATGCCCGATGATGCAGTTTGGTTGTACCAGCCCAGAAGAAAGAAAGGGTTAACTTCGAAACTTCAACTAAATTTGAAAGGTGGTCAAGAAAATCAACAACCTAATTTATCGCATTTGTCTTACACCAAAAAGTCGTTCATATCGAGATATTGGTTCGCTATTACGGTGATGATCCACCCAATTGGTTTCATGAAAACGTCGAAGTTCCTGTTATTCTAGGCGAAGCAATGTTACACTCATTCTATGATTATCAGAATGACAGCTTGGACTGAAAATAAGAAGAGTGCTGAATGGGCGGAGTAGTCACAGTCATATGTCAAGGTGACAGTCTACACTTTTCTATTGTGTTCCATATTGACGTTCTAGTATTATGGAGGGTAGAAAGTAAGGAGGACCAACTCAGTGTATGAAAAAGTATCCGCTGACGATTTTGTTTATACTTTGGGCATTCTACAAGATAGTGTTCAACAGTTACAGTAACTCTACATAAATCACACACTGGCGGATCAGATTTTGTGATTAAATGTTTGTGAGTAAACCGAGTATGACCAATTCTGAGGCGTGTTACCACAGTTTGACATTTTCTATTCATTACGTTGTTAATTTTAGGTTTGATGGTTGGTTTAATTGGTTCCAGTTTATTCCACTCGGCCTGCCACTTGTTATAAATTAATGTTGTTGTGTGACATTTGTAGTCTGACGCAAGCACTCTGTTTTCGCGCACCGCACTATCACTTGCAATTGCTTCTTGTGCTGCCCTGTCTGCTTCTTCGTTTCCGAGAATGCCTATGTGCGAGAGTACCCATATTAATACAACCTCTTTCCCGCCATGCCGAATTGTGTGGAACTGTTGCTTGATCATCTTTGAAAGGGGACAATGGCTGCATATGTTTTTGAGAGTTTTCAGCGAGGTTAGAGAGTCGGAAATGATTGAGTACTCTTGTTATAGCCTCCCTTGAATAAGTATAAGGGCTTGAAAATGACTCTGCAGAGGATACAGATGATAGTTTGGGTAATTGGTACATTCGAGTATCGTTTAGGACTTTCACTGCTATTCCTACTCCTTCCGATGTTTATGATGCATCCATATAGATTTGCACGTGGGAGGGGTAAATATTAAGAATGTTTTGGAATTTGGACCTAACCTTAATATTTTTTTTAGGTCACTTTCCAAGGGAGTAGAGACTGCGAATTGTGTAACTTTCCTATGTGGTCGTAGGAAAACTCATATTTCATATTTTTCACTTCGTATAAAGTTCACTTTATTAACCATAACGGTTGAGTAAAGGATATATGTAATGGTGGATACTCAGTTAATTGGGTCAATACCTACGTATAAAATGCTGCTTAGGAATGAAATTGTAACTGCACTCATAAACCTATTTAGATTCAATTTAAAACGAATATGGTGCGTATCTCCAGCCCAGTTTGGTGTCATTATTTTGATAATACGTGGAGAATAGATTTGAAGAAGAGATAGTATTGGATGGCATCGTAGTTTGCACGATTTTGTTGCCGAAGTTTGGATAAGAACACTTTCAAATTAAGAACAGGATATATTTTGATTTCTTGATTATAAAGACATTATTTTAGCAATCTGATAACTGATAACCTCCAAGATGTTACTGTAAATGGAAATAGTTGATATTGAAAATTTCATTGGCATAATCAGATACTTTCAGAATCTATGTTTATCAATTTGAAACAATCCTGTCTAAATAAATAGAATCTATAATGTTACAAATCTTTAGACTCGTATTGGAAAATAGAAAATCAGGGTCATGTGTAAAAAAAACAGTTGATAATAACAATATGATATTGGTAGCTCGGGAAACATAGCATTTGTTTAATCTTTAATCTAGGTATCCCAATATAGGCTTATCTTTGATTTGGTATAGTTAGGATTAGCCATTTCCGAGATAATTATCATATTATTATTTTGTACCCACTCTGTATAGTCTACCGTAACATTTTGACTAAATAATAATTCACATTATGCGCATATTTAAGTTCGTAGAAACACAGAATCTAATTCAATACAAAATGTAAATATTTTTCAGAAATGGTCTTCAAAAAATAATGGTAATATTTTCTCCGAAGTCCAGTTAACATAACAAGACGAAGTCTGCATTTATTAATAGTATTGTCTGATTTTCAGATGTTTTTACCTTACCTAAATAATATTTATTCTAAAAATACTTTAAGCACGCTACATCAATAGTCATCAAATCATGCTGAAGTGAAATTTTTGCGTTTTAAAAAAAGTTTGAGAGGAAAAAATAGTTGCATTGAAGGAAACGTTCCATGCAAGTGTTGCAGTTCTATAAGGTTCTAGAAAAATCACCAATTCAGAATTAATCGAAAAGGTGATGAACAGTCATGCAAAATCAACGAGCACGATTCTATTTCTTTTTTATCTACATGTAAGAAAACTGAAACATTAATTGCTCAACTGACATTTCATAATTGATATAATTTATTATTATATGACATCCAAGCATATGTGTACCGTTGAATATAATCAAAAAAGGGAAGGATTGAAATGAACGAAAACAAAAGTTAATGAGACCCATAATACTTAAATAACTTTCAGAATGTTAGTTTCAAAATTTTCAAGTAGTTTGAATGTGGTTATAAATTGGAAAGATATTTAGTACCGAATTATATTTCATACTCGTATTATTACAAGTTAGTAAAAAAAGTTTCTTGATATGAAACCAGTTAAGTAACAATACTTGATATTTGTCGATATACACAAGAACAGTAAGAATCATCCAAATGTGAATAGTTGGAGGTGTAATTTAGTCTTTGCTACATAGTCATTCGTCCTAATTATATTTGACGGCTCTCAAATATGATTATGTGCATGGATATATTTGATATATAGGGCACATACTAATAGGTGGAAATTATGAAATACCGAGGCTTATAATAGAGGAAAATTAATTTAAAAGTGATAGATTCGTGTGGTGAAGGCTCAAAGAACTAAGTCGCTGGTATATTTGCTCATCAATAAAAAGCTTTAGTGCATTGACCAATTTGATCACCAACTAGTTAAGTAGAAAAGAAGAAGAGATATTATAATCAAATGAATTCCTCAGAATTTAACTGAAATTAAGAGGCGGTTCAGTTACATATAATTGACAAATAAATCTATGGAATAGCAGCTACTTATCGCCAGTAGAAGTTATTTCATATGAGTTATAATATTCTACTTAAGAAATTGTAGCGTGAGCAACAAAGATTGCAAAAACATGTCAAGTAAGTTTCATAGAATGGTCGGAGGTAATTCTTCTTGCTGCTGCCCAAGCGGTTGCTGATGTATCATCCATTAGAGGAGCAGCGCAAGCGAATAGAATACCTGAAAAACTCTACGCCATCGCTTAGAATCAAATACTCTCGTCAAGGGAAAGCTAGGACAACCACCAGTCCTTGGCTGGGATGTAGAGAAAAAAATCGAAGTACACGTGAAGAGACTGCAAAAGGTTGGAGATGCCCCAACAAAAACTGCTATGCGCAAGATGGCGTATAATTTGGCAGAGAGAAGGGCAAACTCTCATTCACATATTTCTGTGAATAAAAATCGTACTGCAGGCAAGGCGTGGCTTCAAGCATTTCTTAATCGGAACACTCCTCTTTCGATAAGGAAACCCCAGGGGGTGTCCAAGGTCCGAGCAGACGGAATTAACAAAGAGGAGGTCGCAGATTATTTTACCCTTTTAAAAAGTACTCTCGCTGAATACAACTTATTCAATAAACCTGCTAATATTTACAACGTAGACGAACCGGGTCTTCACTAAACAACCCACCACAACACGACATAGCTGCGAATGAAAGCAAATCTGTTCAATCTCGAGAATCAGCAAAGCAAAAGAAACCCTAACAGTAGTAGCTTGTTGCGATGCCGAAGGAACTTTCCTACCTCCCTACATTATTTTCAAGGGTGTGAACAAGCAACAACCGTGGCTAGATAACCTTGGTAATGGGAGGAAAATCAGCGTACATAAACGAACAACTTTCCTTGAATTGGTTGGAAAATCACTTTATTCCCGGAAAATCAGCAAGTCAGTGTTTACTCTTGCTTGATGGACATAGATCGCACTCCAATTCGCCTAAAATCCTGAGAAAAAATTTGAGCAGAAACATTTTGGTCAACTCTTAGAAGAAGTCTGGTCTCAAGCGTCAACAACATCGACGGGAACAGCAGCCTTTATAACCTATGGGGTACTTCCAGTTTCTCCATCAACAATTCCAGCGCATGACTACATTAGAGTTGAAAATAACGAATTGACAAGAACATCCAAGAGTGCTGAAAAATGTAGCACGTCAGGTACTTCTAATGCAATAACGCCATCAAAAGTACTTGATGTCGTATTCCCAATACCAATAACATACCCCTCACAAATTAAAATGAGGCAACATGCTTAAATTCTGACAACTGCTGAGAATATCGCCAACAGAAAAACCAACAGGGAAGCAAAAGCCGAGACAGAAAATAGGTCGAAGTTAAATTTGGTTCGCAAGCCTTTCAAGAAACGAATTGCTTTCGAAGATAAACTGCTTTCGCCATCCGGATGTGAAGGGGATGAAGAGTAGTCTCATGATGAAAGTGAATTTTTCGAAATGGTAGAAAGCGTTAATGTTGACGATTACGTTCTCGTAGAGTTGGTGGGAAAGGTGAAGCAGCTGTACTATGTTGGTGTTGTTACGAAATGCGAAGGTCAAGAAGTCACTGTTATTTTATGGAGAGGGGAAAATTACAGTTTAGGGTCCCCCAAAGAAAAGACGAATCAATGATACAAATGAAGAGTATTAAAAAAATTCTGCCATCTCCAACAGTACGTCGTGGCCACTTCAAACTTCAAGTAATTTTTCATAAAACCATTAGAGTAGTTTAATTGTTTGTTAATCTATAAGTTTTTCGCCGAACTATTACACAAAACAAATATTATTTTTGTAGCGACCAAATGTAATTTGCCACCAGCAATATTCACAACCCTCCAAGCGTCATATTCCCAGCCCTATTGGTAATACGACGCAAAATTCAATTTTCATAACCAATTCAATTATTACTAGTTAGCACAATCAGAATCACATATACCTCCTTCTTATGATACAATAAGGTTGTAGGTAGATAAAAAATCAATGGGCATGAAAAACTAGTTAGTAATAGGTGATAAATAGATAAATTTCAAAACGTGCGTCATTTCCGCGATGCTACCTTATGTATTTAAATATAAAAAATTGCTCGTAGAAAAAATGGCAAGTTGCATGCTAACAGTTTCATGGAGGGAAGAGCGACCTTACTGATCTTGGTACTCAAAATACTAATTCTATTTTAATTGTATAATCTTTCAGTTTTCTTAACAATAACATTAAGGATTCCATACACACGTCTATAGTATCGACATATGCCTATATTTTGCAGTTTTAAGAGGAAACATGGAAAAATAGCGACAGTACATAATCCAACATCGAGTTGGACTTACACGATAACCCTTTGACAATCAGTGCATACGGTCGCGCCTTCTGGCAGAGCAGGTTTCTCTGAATATCCTTGTGTTTGTGTACTGCCTACGGCAACTGAACGGGACTGTTCGTTAAATGATCGTGTCTGTTCGGTAACTATGGGATTCGGGGTCGTAGATTTTTGACCACCGATCGCGTGGCTATGCGTCGAATAGAAATCGGAGCGTATTACTGTTGGGAAAAAAGTACAAAACTCAAAAATTGTGTTTGTAGTAGTGGCTGTAGATGGGTCGGCATAAAAATAAGACAATTGAGAAATTAGAAATTTTATATTTTTTATTTACTTAATATAAAAGTAGTATTGATTTTGATCTAATAGATTAGATAGATCTTGGAAATATCACAAGCACTATGCGCATTGCCAAATACGCCTTTTTTAACGATAAGATGCTGTACTCATTCTAAATTTTAGGTTGATACTTTCTGTACCTACAAAAACTTAATATTTTGTAAATAGTTATTGTTGATGAATGAAATAACTGGCACTGGTAAACCCGACTATCAAAAATCTCACCAAAAACTATTTTCCTCCAAAGGACATTAGAACGTTCATTAGGAAATACCACGAACGGTAAAGAAAAAGTTTGAAACAGCTGGGAAAGACAGCTAGACTCTTTCTTATAGCTAACACAAAAAGCAGGGAAACTGTTATAAGATAGTTCTAGATCCTTTTTAGGGAGAAAGTTAGAAAAACTTTCGAAATTGTTCAGTTAATACCACTTTCTGTGAAAAACGAAAATTTCCAAGAAGAGAGAACCATCAAGAAGCGTAGTGAAGGAGGGAAGACTCATAATTCTGGAAAGAAATTGTGAGAAAAATCAACTTTGGAATATGTCCGGATGAAAATCAAAAATAGAGGAGAAACTTGAAGCGACAACAAAGATCAAAGATAGAGGAAATCTACTCCATTGACTACAGAATGAATTGACTGATCACCTCAGAGTTCAAATCAACTACTCAAGTCAAGTAAATAGGTACATCTATTCCAAAAGAAAAAATAGAAAGACGTTATAACTGAGGAATAAAACTGAGCAACAAAAACCGAAATGATGAGATCCAACAACTCACACACAAGCGACGTTTGCTGCTATAGTTCGTTTCAAAGTAGTTGATAGCACAAAGCGCCTATAATAAAATGAAAATGGAGGTCATGTGTCCTAAAAAATTTGATTTCTTATTGCATATAGACCAAAAAGAAAGAAATTGTGACCAGGCCACCCGGTAATCGGTCAAATAACAATAGGTAATAAAATGCAAATGAAAGCATACGCAGGTAACCAAACGGTCCATAGCCGTAGAACAAGGCTATTTATGATTTTTACTTAACGTATCTGAGTGGAGGGATGTTTGAAACCGATGGTTTGAGTTTTTTGGGTGTTGAGGGTTACCCGCCATCTCTGGCATCAAGTCAAAAATTGCGTTAGGATATTTTTATGTATAGCCAAATACGTGTATGTGATTGAGAGAATACATTTTGATTAGGATTAGGGGGGAGGGCAATTGAATTATGGCAAATGCAATTCTTTCTTTGTAACTATTATTGTTTTTGTAGATCGATGAAATAAAACAATATAGTTTGTTTAAATCTTCATATATTTGAACTAATGTTCAATTTAAACTTGTTGACGCGTTTCACTAACACAGTAGCTTTGTCAAAACGAATGAGGGTAAAATATAAAAATGTCTTAATATATACAGTGCTAAATCTATTTACTAAGGTTAACAATGGTATTAAAAGATATTACCTGGAAATTCATTCACTACAAACATTCCTAAGCTATCTTCTAGGTAAAGAGGTTCAATAAAGGAGACTGATTGATATCTATTTGGTCGTTAAGGAGATTACCTGAATTTTTATTTTTGTTATTCTCTAGGGCTTCTAATAAATTTAAACTAATCGATTTACCGACTACATGGAGAATTTCAAAATTTGGGTCGAAAATGTGTTGGTTTTCTAATAAATGATTTGAATAGTTAGAATCTAATTTTTTGTTGTCATAGCTACGTTTGTGTTCCGAAATTCTAGTTTTAAAATTTCTAAAAGTTCTACCGATATAAATTTTATCACAATTGTCACTTGAACAAAATAAGTCTATAAACTTTCTAGACCTTACAATTTCAAATATAAATAATAAACATGATTTTTCTATATTTCATAAACCATCACATACAGATATTACAATTCATAATAGTTCGGTCCACCCATTCAGTCATAAACTAGCAGCTTTCGATAGTATGATACACAGACTCTTAACAGTCCCATTAAATATTAATAATTATACCAAAGAATTAAATATCATAAAACAAATAGCAGTTAATAATAATTACGATCCAAATTTAATTGACAATATCATAAATAAAAAGATAAAAAAACAGAATTTAGAACAAGTATTCCCTTCAGATAAAAATAATAGACAATTTAAAAGCTTAACATACTTTGGAACACCATCCTTAAAAATTAAATTATTTTTAGAAACTTTAGACATGAATATTTCCTTTAAAACTGATCACAATTTATCCAAATTCATTAAAAATAATAAATCTAAATCTTCAAAATTAAACAAATCAGGAGTTTATAAATTAAAATGTGGTAATGACAATTGTGATAAAATTTATATCGGTAGAACTTTTAGAAATTTTAAAACTAGAATTTCGGAACACATTTTCGACCCAAATTTTGAAATTCTCCATGTAGTCGGTAAATCCTTCAGTTTAAATTTATTAGAAGCCCTAGAGATTAACAAAAATAAATATTCAGGTAATCTCCTTAACGACCAAATAGATATCAATCAGTCTCCTTTATTGAACCTCTTTACCTAGAAGATAGCTTAGGAATATTTGTAGTGAATGAATTTCCAGGTAATATCTTTTAATACCATTGTTAACCTTAGTAAATAGATTTAGCACTGTATATATTAAGACATTTTTATATTTTACCCTCATTCGTTTTGACAAAGCTACTGTGTTAGTGAAACGCGTCAACAAGTTTAAATTGAACATTAGTTCAAATATATGAAGATTTAAACAAACTATATGGTTTTATTTCATCGTTCAGTATGGATCTTCATCAAGTAAAAGCCTCATCTATTCAATTCAAGTTTTTGTAGATGTTTCATATAATTATTAAGAATGAATTGGTACTGCAGTGATAGCAGTAGTTGAGCAGTAAACACTTGACTTGCCTTTTGAACAATCATTGAATACAATATAGTATTAATATATTTGGATATAAGATAATTTGGAGACATGTTATGTTTGCTAGGGGACATATTGAAGGGGGTTTTTATCCAATCTGGAGTATCTGATATAAAATTTGGAGTCTAGGACACCAGCGACATCTGACGGTAGGTTTGATATGAGTAATTGGAAGTGAAAATGGCGAAAACTGGATCGCAGTTAGGGGATATACAAGCTGAGTATTATGGAAATTATAATGCAAATCGCAATGGTAGAGGAAGTTCGTTGGGTTAACAATGCAAGCAACTGTTGAATGGAATTTGATTTGCCAACTCCGTTGCAGATATGAAGGGCACTGCTTTGTAGAACGAATTGATGTGTTATGAACTCCAGAATATTCAGAACAGTATATTTGAGTTGCTCTATGAAAAAACTACAAGTCAATTCCCTGTTTTAAAGCCTCCTCCTATTGGAATGTTTGCTTCAATATGATGCAAATCAGAATGTACCCATTACTATTTGCCGATAACACCACAATACACATATCTAACAGAAAGTTTTGTTGCTCTTATTTTTTATTAATTCCGGAAAACATTTCTCCAGTTATCCACTCTCAAGTTAATCCAGTGCGCAGCTTGATATATTTCTAGGATATTTAGTTTTTCTACTTTCATATAACATACCTCACGTATGAGGAATATAGGAACTAATAAGTAATACCTACTTCATCTGTAATGATATTGGGAATGCAATTTTGTATTAATACTAGCATCCTAATTTATACAACTGTCCTATTTTTCTATTCAAAAAACCATCTTTATATTAAAAAATAAATAATTTTCCTCTCCTTCGTTGTCTGTCAAAAGCGAGTCGCAATTTAAGCTGTGAAAAAAAAGTTTTATATTCAGTACTCACACAATTAACCGTTCACAATCGGCACAAATGTTCTGTCCTGGAGGTAATTGGGGCTGTGGAGGTTGTGGCTTATTTTCTGGAGCTTGTACGTGCCTAAGACCTGCAATGCCGCTGTTCGGGGCCGTCACTACACCTGAATCCGGCTCTGTAGTTTTGTTATGGAGAGTAAAAATATAACAGGTGGTAATAGTTGTGTAGAGATTGGTGGTAAAGTCAATGTGAACAAATCAAAATAATGAACAATTAATTTATTTGACAGGAAAAATATAGAACGTTGGCACTGTCTCAACTTAAAAAACATATCTTCAATTGTTCAATGTTTCTCAATCAATATCGTAAAGTCTAAAAGTGATCTCATCTTTCAGTCTCTATAATGGAGAATTT
The DNA here is from genome assembly GCA_963921935.1 of Galeruca laticollis. NCBI lineage: Eukaryota > Metazoa > Arthropoda > Insecta > Coleoptera > Chrysomelidae > Galeruca > Galeruca laticollis. The sequence continues at coordinate 34,396,008 of OY998185.1, forward strand.
TTTTTTATTTAATAAATATGTTATTAATATGGCATTAAAAAACATGGATGGATATTCGAGGTAATGAATTATTTTATTAGAATATTTCTTCTTAGATACTTCGATGAAAAATGATAGCGAACTATTCTCTCTCCAGCAAGCATCTCATTTGTATTTGCAAATATACAACTTTAAGGGTGTAACAAGAAAAGTGTGATGGAAATGATGTACATCTACCAGATAAAAGGGCCGAAGGTCTTTGTTAATGCAGCGAAGATCTCGATAGGAACACAGGAGAGGAGTAGAAGACAACGAAGCTTGAAAACCTGGAAGAAATCACGGAGGAAGACTTCATCTGTACGAGAACAACGGGGCTATCTAGCTATTGAATCACTCAAATCAAAGGGGACTGTAGATTGGAGTTTAATCTAAAAGAATGGCACTATTTAAACCATACGCATGAATGACATGCTATAGATATGACGTAACAAGTTGAAACCTAGAATACATCGAAGGGTGGGGATAAATATTTGTTATATTCGCATCAACTACTGAAGTTATCAAACTTCGTGTCTTCTGTGCAGACTGTTTTCCAGGCGCCACTAAGGAACTGTACTGTTTTATAAATTAATAATTAATTAGAATCCAGCATTGAGTGGTAGAGGGAGGTTTTTGGAAATCAAATAATAAATAAAAAATTGATCAGCTGGAATAAATTTAATCTAAAAAACAAAAAAGTACTTTGATGTGCTCAATATTAGGGTATTTCATTACAAAAATTACTAGACAAATAATTGAGGGAATATACTTATCAGATCTTAAGATCTTGGTAACCGGGATATAGTGTGTATGTATTAGGAATACTGCATACCTACTCGGTGAAATATGATGAGTAAGGAATTCGCCATATTTGATACGCATGTTTCTCGCCCACAGTCCAAATGAAGTAAGTAGTTTCCAGTCGTAGGAATTAGGATCAACAGAAAATTATGAGAATGCATCCATACATTTAGAAGAAGCATGAAAAATCTATTTTCACATACATGAATTAACTATTAAGATTTTGTATTAGGAATGAGAATACTCAAACAACTGGAGGCTGAAATATAAATTCATAGATGATTATTGAAGCGATCTATTGATATTTATCATTGAATTATTGTGTCTATAAGATCCATATTCGTTTCGTTCTAGTAATTGAAAACCAATTCACGATGTCTGCCCATTCATTGTTAAAAGTTGTGTATAAGTACCTATCATATTTCAATCTTGTGTCAAAAAATTCAGTAGGATTTCACATGCGTCTAAATATACAGATAAGAACAATTGTTTTTGGTGTCCTTCCTTTTTGAATATTCCGAACTGATTTCCGGAATAAATTTGAGTTGTTCTTAATCCCCTAATGACTATTATGATCAATCTAATTAAGCTTGTATTTCAATCCTTTCCAGATTTGTATATATTTGTAAAATTAGTTCTATACCATATTGTTTATGAATAATTAACAAGATATATTTAATGTTTATAAATGAATTCTGTAATGGGAATGAAATGGATGTAGATAGAAAGTATCAGATACAGTTTCTTCCAAAAGTCTCAGATGACAGAGAATGTCGAATGGGCTTCTATTAAGTGCGTGTACCAGAATATTCTAAGTACCTATAACTAGGAACCAATCGGGAATTGGTAATATAAGCCTTAGTAGTACCCTGAGTATACCACATTCTACCGTCGGATGTGGATTGAAAAACAAAACATATATGCCCTTCACATGAACTAAATTCACCGAATGGATGATGAAGACGGTACTGCTCAATCAAACTATTGTGAAATTTACTGTCTCGACCCTAACTTTGTGGAAGCTCCTCATATCACTGTTGTAAATGAAAAGAACTGTTTCTAGATGATTCTACAAAATATTGATAGAATGTTAAAATTTCTAAGAAATTGACAATTGTTTCGATACTAAATATCATCGTCAGAATGAGAGAAGTTACATTTCATTCGATGCCCATCTGATGTTTATTAATTGTTTTTGGCTAGATCAAGAAGTGACATACCTTGTGATTGACTCAAAATATTTTAATGGAAAAAAGAAGGAGATATGGTATTACAAATATTAATGCTTAGATATCATTAGCCCTATAGGGATATCCTGGATATCTGTTTTCCCATTTAAGATCAGTATAACTGTGCAATGATACAGAAAACCAGGAAAACTATATCCGCTGATCTTTACAATTATCACTTAAGAAAACCGTTTGAAAGTGGAGAAATCCCTAGATTTATCTGTTAATTGACGACTTCATATTGTGGGTTTCTTAAGTGTCTTCTAATTTCTAATTCTTCAAGGAAATCCAGTTCTTTTTTCTTATCACAAATATGTAGTAATTCTAGTTCTGTATTAGGTGTCAATGAATGTTTGGTGACAAGTAGATGTTTTGCGTAGTGGGATTTATCTGGTTGTTCTAATCTGTATGCTCGTAATTATTCACTGTATCTGATTTCAAAATGTCTTAGGGATGAACCCAAATGAATAGCATAGCATTCTGGACGTTTAAGTTTATATATCCCAGACTTCTTTAATGGGTATATTTTTGTTTTTACATTTAACAATTTTGCACTAACATTACTTTCTGTTTTAAAAGAAATTGTTGCTAGAGATATTATCTTTGAAATAGTATTAGAAATATTACCTGCAAATGTGGTGGTTTTATAATTATTTATTTCTTTAGTTTGTTTAGGAAATATTAGTTGAATAGTTGAATTGTCACTTTTCCTCTTTTTTATTGAATAATTTATTTATCAAATGTAAAGGATAACCATTGGATATTGCTATTTGTTCAATTGTATTAATTTCTCTATCAAACTTACATTTGTTCATATGAACTGAAAATGCTCTATGTATCATTGAATTATATGCTCATAATTTATGTGACATGGGATGATTTGAACTATATGAAATAGTCACATCAGTATGTGATGGTTTTCTGAAAATTGGATAATCAAGTACATTATTAACTATTTGAATTTTTAAATCAAGAAAATTGATTGAGTTATTTTTAATAATTCGAATTATCTTTTAAGTGATAACGAAGAGAGATACATCGTAAATAAAAATCTTCAATCTTCACTATTATATGGAACCATTAAATTACATGAAATATAATAACCAATTAGACCTGTAGTTTCTTATATTATTACTCCTAATAATACATTAGCAAAATAACTTGACAATAGAACTAATAAGAACATTAAAAAAATTCAACTTTCAAGATAACTCTTAGTTCATTTCATTTGATGTTAACAATATGTTCACACTTCATTTATTTGAACTAATGTTCAATTTAATCTGGTTGACGCGTTTCACTAACCTAGTAGCTTTCTCTAAAGATATTAATCCAGGAATAATATCGGATATACTTAATTTATTTGATGTTATGTATTAATCAGAATTATTCCACTTTTGACAATAAGATATGTATTCACAATGAAGGTTTACCAATAGGCAGCCCTATATCACCAATTTTGGAAAACATTATTATAGACAGTATAGAAAGGAAAATCAGTGAAAGTAATACTTTAAAAAATATATTATTTTGTTGTAGATATGTAGATAACAAATTAGCTTGTGTTATAGGCAGTGAATGACAATAGGATATATTTTTCAACGGTATTAATAATTTACACCGAAAAATTAAAATTGCATTAGAAGTTGAAGAAACCAATTTTCTTGATTTAAAAATTCCAAAAGTTAATAATGTACTTTATGCACTGATGTAACTATTCCATATAGTTCAAATCATCCCATGTCACATAAATTAGCAGCATATAATCCAATGATACATAAAGCAATTTCAGTTCCTATGGACAATTGTAATTTTGAAGGAGAAATTATTACAAATAAACAAATAGCAACATCCGGTTATCCACTACATATGATAAATAAATTAATTGATAAAAAAGACGAAAAGTCGCATTACAACTAATATTTCCTGATCAATCTAAAGAAATGAAAAATTATAAAACTATCACATATGCAGGTGATATTTCTAATAATATTTCAAAGATTATATCTTTAGCAACAAGTGCAACAATTTCTTATAAAACAGAAAGAAATGTGAGTATAGAATTGTTAAATGTAAACACAAAAATATCCCCATTAAAAGAGTCTGGTATAAATATACTTAAATGTCCAGAATGCAATGCTGTCTATTTGGGTCAAACCCTTAGAAATTTTGAAATCAGATACAGTGAACACTAACGAGCATACAGATTGAAATAACCAGATAAATCCCACTACGCAAAAATATCTACTTGACACCAAACATTCATTGACACCTAAAGCCCGCTACTCACTATTCGTTGATGCGTCGATTTGATACAATGATGCACGAATTTTTGCATAATGAGGATAATGCGATGCGTAGATGCGATTCGTTATTCGGCGATTCGGCGGGAGGTCGGTATTTAGACGAATCATCAAAGGAAAAATGAAGATCGGCGAATCAAATTCGTATGTCCATTCGTAGTAGATTTGTGGATTTGACAATGCGTTTCTGCGTTTAGTTAAATATAGAACTTCTAGGCGACCACACGCGTGTTTGTAGTAGACGTACTCCGAGGGAAACTCACATTGTTTCGATATTAAAACCTATTCTTACCGAGGTCTGCTTTTGTATAGAGACTGCGCCCACCATCTTCTTTTTTTTCTTATTTTTCTCTAATGCAATTACTAAGTATGCTTATGCTGCAGCCAGCAGAAGTAGATCTCCCTCGAAATCCATTGCAACACTGGACTGGAAACTGGTGCATCATGGACGAATTTCGAAACGCACTATCGAAATGCATCAACGTATTATGAGTAAGATGCAATGTGTCGATTCATCATTGCGCGTTTTTTAACGAAACGCATCGACGAAACGCATTACGAATCGCATTAGCGCATAGTGAGTAGCGGGCTTAACACAGAACTAGAATTACTACATATTTGTGATAAGAAACAAGAACTGGATTTCCTTGAAGAATTGGAAATTAGAAGACACTTAAGGAACCCACAACATGAAGTCGTCAATGAACAGATAAATCTAGGGGGTTCTACACTTTTATAATTGTCTTCTTAAGTGATAATTGTGGAGATCAGCAGATATAGTATTCCTGCTTTTCTATATCATTGCACAGTTTTACTGATCTTAAATGGGAAAAATATATCCCGGATATCCCTATAGGGCTAATAATATCTAAGCTTTAATATATGTAATATCATATCTTCTTCTTTTTTTTATTAATATATATATTAAGTCAATCACAAGGTAGGTCACTTCTTGGCCAAAAATAATTATTAAATATCAGGTAGACATCAAATGAAATGTATCTTCTGTCATTCTGACGATGATATTTAGTATAAAAACAATTGTCAATTGCTTAGAATTTTTAACATTCTATCAATATTCTGTGGAATTATCTAGATACAGTTAGTTTCCTTTGAAACAGTAACAAACTATTGTGGATATATCATACTAAATGGATAATAAATTGATGCCTGCTAACAACCAAAGCCCAGTTTACATACGATGGTGTATATTGTTTGAGAAATCACTCGTGAGCAGAGGAAAACTATTTTTTGGGGAATGAAAAATCTTCAACGAACCATTTTTTGCGCAGGATCGAAATTCGCGATCAAAATTGGCTCATGTCGTCAGAATTTCGAGATATTTGAGGATATTTTGAAGTACAAAACTTTGTTGACCTTTGTAATGCATACCTAATGGGATATTCCATATTCTATATCGAGGGCTGAAACGCAGGACCTCATAACTAACATTTTTAACAAAAATTTGTATTTGGATATGGCTACGTTTATATTTGTGAGCGCCATCTATTTCCGAAAGTAAAAATTCTAACAAAAATGATTTACCAGTCAAAATGAAATACAACAGTCACTCGTAGTACCATATTGCCGTTGACTTCCTAAAGCATTATCTCGTAACTACAAGAGTGTTAAGTTTGACGCCATTCAAAATAGTCAAGGTAAGTGGTTCTGAAAATAGTATGTAAATAATTAGAAAATAACTAATGTGCAGCGTTAAATTTTGCTATTAACTTTTTAGTTAAACAATAATCTAAATACTCACATATTGAATTGCGTGAATTTTTTTCAATGATTTTTAGTGAAATCAAACGTTAATTTATTGTTGTTAGATACGAGGTCCTGCTCGCCATTACTGTAGAGAAGATACGAGGTACTGCTGCCTAAAAATGTCCAGTTGAACGAAGAAAATTTTGGAATTGACCAAAATAATATCTCCCTGTAGATATAATATTATTGAAGAAAATGATTATACTTTTCAAGAAAACAATTAAATTGACCTATCAGGCAATATTTTTCGGAATGCAGCCTTATCTCCAGAATATATTTCTATTATGATCAAAGAAGCCGAGGTTGTCTTTGATATGAACGATGAACATAATAAGAGTGATGTGTTGTCAGGAGTAACAAACGTAAGGTTCAATAGAATTGGAACACAGCAATATGAGGACGGCATTATTGTTTCGAATGTTATTCACATTGGAAAATGCAGTGTTGTTTTAGAAGAGTTAATATCTAAAGCTCATAGGCGAGAACAACCTGACGTCCATGACGAAGACTACATTCCCGAAAGTGAAACATAAAGCGAAGGAAGCATGGAAGTGGATAAAATGCAGCTACAGGAAACTGTCAGTTTTATGGAAAATTAAGCAGAGAATGAAGATGATACAGTGAAAAGAGTTGATAAGAAACAAAATAAAAGAATGGTGAGTAAACAATTGAGACTGATGGGAAAGCCACGGGATCAAAGCAATACGTTCCACGATACTGCAAGAACCGAGAAAAAATTAGGTGCAAGGTGCAGCTGCAAACAAAGAGGCAAAGATCCGACAAAAAATGCTGTAAGATGACGGAAAGAATGCACGAAGATATTTAAAAAAAAATTTGGTCTAGCATGGCGCGAGATCAACGAAAAGTGTACGTTAGAAATACTGCTAAAGTTACTGAAAAGGCCAGACCAAAATCAGTAGAAAATTCCCGACGAAATATAACCCTGAAATATTTTCTAATTTGTGGAAAAAATGAAGAAGTACCCGTGTGTAAAATTATGTACTCACACGCTCTCTCTTTAGGAGAATGGACCAGAAGATCATGGGCAACAAGAAGCGAAAATATGATGAATAAAAGTACTCAAATAGAACCGATTCAACGTAATGGAAGAAATGATTGAAGTGAAGGAGATCGAAATTTGCTAATAGAATTTCTCTCCAGTTTAAACAAGATCCCCTCACATTATTGCAGGAAGGAAACTAATAAACTCTATTTAGAACAACACTTTCAATCTTTTGCTCAACTTCACAGGATGTACAAAATTAAATGCCAGAAAAATAACAAAATACGTTTATATACTATGACTTTAACAAAAATGGCCGAAGAAATGAATGTGGCACTATTTCGTCCAAGGAAAGACCAATGCGATATGTGTTTCAAATACAAGAATAATAATTTAACTGAAATATACTACAACGAACATATTAACAGGAAATATAGCGCAAGAAAGGAGAAAAAAGAAGACAAAAAAGAGGCCTTAAAGGGGCAGTGTATTGTTATTGTAATGGATGTCCAGGCTCTTAAGTTAGCACCACAGCTAAAAACTGGCGCTTTGTATTACAGAACAAAATTATGCTGCCATAATTACACAATATACAACCTCAAAAATAGACAAGCTACTTGTTACTGGTACGATCAGACAAACGCGGACGGCCAAGCATCTACCTAAGCATCATTTCTTGTAGACTACTTGGAAGAAAAATTTTTGAATTCAAGTACCTAATCCAACTATTTCCATAGTTATTTATTCAGATGGATGCACTGCTCAAAACCGCAATTGTGCAATGGCTAACGCTTTACTTCATGTGTCGGAAAAATACAAAGTATGTATAACCCAAAAATATCTGGGAAAGGGTCACACTCAAATAGAGTGTGGCTTTGTTCACAGTACTATGAAGACCTCACTCAAAAATAGGAAGATTTACTCTCCGAGTGATTATCATCGTGTTACTAAATAATCTCGATGAAAGATTCCTTACGTAGTCTGAAAACATGGACTTTTCGTTTTAGAAAATTATGCTCATGATTACTTGAAGTATAATTCAATACGGCCTAGCAGAACGGGTGAAGGCAGCAATGTAGCTGATGTAGGTGCCCTTCAGTATTATGAAGATAAAATTAAATTCAAACTGAACTTTGAATCTACCAATCAGGCCAAAGAAGGGAAGGTCATATTTCCTCAACTTTTCATGGAAAGACTGTCTATTTCAAGTATGAATTACTCTCATCTATAAGCGATTAAACAAGTTATACCGAAAGACTGCTGTGGGTTTAACGACTCCCTTCCCCATGAGCAGCTTATCATAATGGGTTTTCTTTCGTTTATGCAAAAAAAACCAAATATTGTTTATAGTTATAAGTGTTTTTGATGAATTAATAGTTCTGTTTATTCGCTTTTCAACTATTTTTTAATAAAAGACTTTATTTTTATACTATTTTCGTATTCCCTATTTTCTTAATAATATTGCATAGCCTCGTAACTGACATACTTTATAAAAACATTAACTCGTAAGTAACGCTAATTTTTGAAAATCCCTACTAAAGTATTTATTATCTTCACAGTATTCATTTATTTGGAATTTCAGAGACCAAAAAATATTTGAAGTTCTAAAACTAACGCCGAGTAACATCTTAAGCAATTTTTCGTCCTCCTGAACATTTTATGATTTGTGAGATACGAGGTCCTGCGTTTTAGCCCTCGATATATTGAAGAATCTACAGAATTTTTCAATTAATATCCAAAGCTAAAGAGGGTAGATTGCTAAATAAATTAAGCACTGTACTTGGATCAATAGATCTGGTAAGAAGTATTTTGCAAGTAAAATAGATTTTAAACGTTTTGAGAGTAAATCTCCTCTTCTTGTTTATTATCACCTGTTTCTAAACTGGCACTGGGAAATCCTATACGAAACAATATGATGGAAATATTCGTAGAGGAAGAAATGGAACAAATGAAAAGAAAATTATTTAATTGGAATTCTGAATTGGATTGCGAGGAGAATTTTTGATGAATTTGAATAATTTTGCCCACAAAAGTGTATGTGCAAGACCTGTGTGATATGGAATTGGACTAACACATGGCAAGTCTACATAAGTTTATACCCTCAAGACGATGACTTTAAAGCGCCAGTTGAGATTTAACTGGTAGGCCAATCAAGGCTTTTGTTATATGAATGTATCTATTAAACAATCAGGAACATTGATGTGGAAAAATAGAAATAAATTTCATTCTCGAGTGGTTCTTGATATGTATTTATTAAAGTCATTTTCTGCTCAGAGAATCACGTCAAAAACATCACCATTCTATAATATGTCATGTTTGGAATATTGCAGAGCTTAGTGAATATTTGAAGGCGTTTCTGACCGAGAGCATAGTTGAGTTCAGATTGAGGGAAATAATTAAATAAGCATATATGAATCGTCGACGTAGATATTCTTTAATTGAAATTATCATAACCGATCAATAATTTCATAAGCTATTAACACAACTAGCATTTACCACCAAACTCAACAATGTGTTTGTGTAACTTGGTGTACAGCATCTTAAATTTTATAAATTTACATTCAAATACAGAATAAAAATAATACCAGTAAAAGCTCTGTGTATAAGAAAATCTGGAAGAAGAGCAATAATTGTTCATGTTCATGTTCAAATTCAGTGCAATGTATATCTCTTCCCAGTTTTCTATTCACAAACTAGGTTAATAACTGGAATGGCGCAATAAAACATGATGGCTACTTCCTAATTAACAATACAGTTTGTGCTTTGATATACATATGATGATAATAACAAGGAAGTTATATACAATAAACTGTATACAAACTTTTCAATTTTCTGGTTATTTCAATTAGTTATTTCATACATATAAGAGGCGTTTTTACATCAATTCTCAGAAAAATCTACATAATATTTATTCACGATAAACTTGAAGATGAAATGAAATAAGGTAATTTAGATTACAGTGGAGTTGATAAGTGTGAAATAGAATAGTGTGAAATAAAACAGATTTATGTAAACTGGAATTGATGGGCGAACGGTGAAATAGGGTCAGGTTAAAATAAAAAATAGAATAAAATAAAAAATAGAGTAGATTAAAATGAACTACAGTACCCACATTGTCCACATTTTCAAAGACTACATTTGACGTTCCAGTTTGTCATGAAGTGCACCTCTACTATATTTTACTTTTAGATTGCTCAATACTAGTTTTAAAAGTTCTCGAACATAAAATTCTACTAGTAACTCTTCCTTTCCAAACCTCGACTTCAAGCTTTCAATCACCTTAGTATAGTTTTTCGCACTAGAAGGAAAGCTTTGAACTAACTGTCGGGCACGGGATTTTGGAATTGTATCAAACAATTATTGAAACTTATCTTAATTTTCAATATTTTTGACACCGTCAATTCTCTTGAACTAGCTCCAGAATTGTTTCCAGGCCTTGATATATCCACCAAATTTTTTAAATTATATTCGTTGAAGATGCAGTTTTGTCATTTAGACAGAAGAATGACTTGATTCACTTGCTGCGTAACAAGAACTATGGTTTGACTCCTTGACAAGTCTCTGTTCAACTTTTTAGTTCAGCTTAATAAATATGTTAATGAATTGATCCACTTTCAATACTCCAACTTTGTTAATAGAGTCGTACACTACTGTTGGAAGTTCTTCCGTTTATTTTTAATTTTATATTTACATTCTAACAATGACGGATGAGATCCGAGTCATAAATTGTGGAGGTTTGAAATATTTTCCTACGATCGGCTAGAAATCTTCAGACAATGGATTACTTTCTGTTGAGTCGTGGCTTATACCTAACACCGGTTGTACTGAGGTTTTAAAATGGATTATCTCATAGGTATAATCTCCACTCTGATACTAACTACGTCCGCGTGCCAAGTATATCTGTAACTCCGTTTGTTTCGTATCTGAAAACTAACATAAACATATTTAACGCTTCTTCAGTTTCCTCTTACTGTGACGACTTTGAATCCTGTATCTCTGAACGGGTTACATTACAAGTACTGTGGACAATAACTTTTTGTGATCTTTAGTAAATGGTTCTACCATTTAACTCATGACAGCCATTAATGTTTTGAGCAATATCAATGAATACCTCCTTGAGATTCTGCTCATGTCATGTTTTTACAATGAAATTTGGAACATCTTGAGTTTGTTGTGAAGGTGTAAATGAAGTACTCACTCTCCTTGGGAAGTATTCCTCCTTATTTTGTGAATTTAAGTTGCGAGCATCCGTTCTTCCTGATCACCTGGTCTAATTATTTGGAGGCTGTTTATAATGTTAACAGCATTATTCATTTCCGCTCCCATTGTCTGTATATGATATTAGTTCATTTTGAGAAATTATATAATTTTCCTTGAACATTGTTTGATTATGCTAAATCAGTGTCGATTTCTTTGCGTTTGTGGTACTATTGCTGAATTAATTATATGTGTATATGTATTAATAGGTTTGGTAGAAACAACATGAGTGGAAATCTACTTTTGACAATACTGGAGTAAGGAACCATGGGTTTATAATTCGATTGAATGAATAAACTTATGGCACAATTTTCACTTGGATGAATAAAATATTGTCTCTGTGTATGGTTATAACAAAATTTCTTTAAAAATTTTCAATTTTTAGATTTTTTTATACTTATTTCCTTGAATAAGGTGTAGTGGTAGCCAAAATGTTTAACATTGCACTAAGAAAAAGAAAAACCATTTACCTTGGTCGTTGTAGTTTGTATCGTTTTCAGCTTCTTTCAACGCCCTGAGTACTTCGCTGTTAGAAGCATCATAGTTCTTCTCGTTTTTCTTGAAATTCACACTGAAAATATGAATAATGTAAATTTCTCAGTAAGTTCAAAATAATAATAATTGTTAATTACCAATCATCAAAGTACCAAGCAATATGAAATTTGAATTTTATTTTCAAAAATAAATAAGTACATACATTATTCACTCAATTTTCATTGGATGAGAAACAGTACATACGCATACATTGTAAATACTTTTTTTAAACAAATTCTGGTCCTAATCTTTTAATATACTGTTACTGAGAAAGATATATTCCCATTACCGTTTATACCCACTTCTCTACAAAATCAGCAAAGTATTTCTTTCTTTATAAGCATATGATAATACCAATATTACCAACGAGGATATTATGATTCAGCCAAAAAGTACTTCAGGTTATTGGAGATGTAACAAAATAGGTGCTCATGCATGGAATTGTGCACCTCCAAATTCCTCGAATACCATTGTTTCCATAACAAAGCGAAAATATCAACCATGTGCTTGTGCGTGGAGTTCTCAATTTATACGTCTGGTAATCACTTCCAAAACTTCTCAGCGTAAGATGAGTGATCTACCACTTAACATCTATGTGGGAGAAGCTAGATCATCTTCCTGTCACAAACTGACAAGTATCTGAATAATATTCCATCTGTTACATTGCTATCTCCAAATCTACAGTCCCCTTTTTTTAACTTTTTTTCAGTTGCTTTCCAGGAATGAACTATGCGAAAGTAATGTGGGAGTCATACATATGAGATGAGGTATAAGTAATTGCATAACAAAATTGGGTTGGATATTTGTAAGCATACAGTGGGAATATTTTTTGAAACCAATTCTGGTCCTATTATACTGATTCTGAGAAAGATATACTCACATTACCATTTATATCCACTTCTCTACAAAATCAGCAAATTATTTCTTTCTCTATAAGCGTATAATAATACCAATAATAACAACGAGGATATTATAATTCAGCCAAGAAGCACTTCAGGTTATCGGAGATGTTACTAAATAGGTGCTCGTGCATGGAATTCTGCACCTCCAAATTCTTCGAATACTATTGTGTCCATTACAAAGCGAAAATACCAACCACCATGGTGGAATCTTGTGCGTGGTGTTCTGAATTTATACCTCTGTTTATCACTTCCAAAACTTCTCAGTATGAGAAGAGTTATCTCTCACTTAACATCTATGTGGTCGAAGCTAGATCATCTTCCCCTCACACACTGACAAGCATCTGAATAATATTCCATCTGCTACCTCGCTATCTCCAAATCTATAGCCTCCTTTCTCAACTCAGTTTTTCAGTTGCTTTTCAGGAATGAACTTGGCGAAAGTAATGTGGGAGTCATACATATGAGATGAGGTACAAGTAATTGAATAACAAAATTGGGATGGATAATACTTGTAAATGAGTGAAGATCCTACTATGGTATAGGTAGGGATGCGATATGAAAAAATTTGGAGTGCCAGAATATTGGCACATGTACCTCCAATTTCCATATTATAAATTTCAATTGATAACTGATTTTAAATTGAAGATATTCCAAAGTGAACCAAATAGTGAGAAGAATCCCAAGTATAGTTTTTACACCCGCTCGGCCCAAAACTATTTCTTGGGTCGTACACTCCACTCCTGCTTCGACTTATACTTAAAGCAATAATTTTATATTCATTTCTATGTAGACCAAGTAGATAATACCAAGAAGTCACTCATCTTCCATTATTGAAAGTGAAACGAACTCACACTACTCGTGTATTTGGCAAGTACACAAATATTAGCGTACTTGCGAAGTACACTAAATTTCGTACTTAATTTGACAAGAACAGCGGTCCCACTACTACAGTATTTGGCAAGTACGCCAATATTTGTGTGCCTACTTGGCAAGTCCAGCCTCTCGGCCTTTTCTCGATTATTTTTTTTCGAACAGAAGTCGAGAGAGGTAATTTAGTACCTTTATCTGCCATGAGGGCGGCCCAAAAGCAGAAACCATGCCCACACGACGGAAGCTGTTACGTTTATTTCGTGTACGTAACGACGTTTAAGATTAATTGTAATTTTTCTAGTATAGGAGAATAAGAATGTAGTTATTCACGTTATGTCAGGATACTATTTTAAAATGTAATTCCCGCCTCTAGCTTAATTTGAAAGATACTCAACATGTACCTATGGTAATTAATAATTTTTCTACGAGTAAGAAAGCGATTTACTTACTGTAATAAGAGAGAGACAGATGTGTAAGTACTGGTGGGATAGTTCTAAGCGAGGTACCTTGAGAATAAAAATGAGTTTTTGGGTCTCTCTCCAACTTTCAACCTTTAACGAGAAGCATGTGTCCAAATAAAATGGAAAATATTGCCTAGGAAGAGTGATAAAAAGGGGTATGTTAACCATTACTTTGTAAGATGGCGATCAGATTGAAATTTATTATTTTCATGGAATCATATGGTAGTTTTTCTTTTGATGTTTTTTCTGTTCAACATGGTTTTTATGGGACACATACTTTTCGGTCGAAGGTGTGTAAGATGGTGAGCCCTATTTCTATAGACAGATAGGTATTTTAGTTAAAATATAAATTTTTTCATCTTTTTCTGATAGCGTGGTATTTTTATAGAGTTTAAAAATATCCGTGATTAATGTTTTGGGAATTTACACGAGAAGTAAATTGGTGAATTTATATATTCTTTCAGCTACCTTAAGGTATTGGTACTTTTATATCCTTCAGATATAAAAGGTTGCCATTTCAAATTATGTATAGGGAAAATAATTCACGATGAGGAATAAATACTCACTAGTTTGTTTTGTTAACTGATTTATTGAGAAATAATATTAACTCAATCCTTTTTCTTTAACTTTTGTTGTTGTCTACTCTGTGTACAATGAAGAGTAAGCATATTTCATTGTAGCTTGGTTCTGGTAATGAGAATTGAACTAAAACTTTTCTTGTTCTAGTAAATTAACCAGCCACTTTTTTCTCGGTTATTTAGTCAACTTTGCTTTGGAATTGACAATTTATATACATTCTTTATAATTCTAACTCGTTCAGATCACCTTCGATATACAAACTGTGTTCAATTTCATTAAACAAAGTTGTAGCTTAAATATTTTTTCATTAATAGTTTTGTTCACTTGCAACATGGTCTAAGTTTGTGACAAGTTCAAACATTTTTACCACAACGTTGCTATCATTCATATGCTTTTGGGTCATATTAGATTCTCCCCGTTTGTGATGTTTTAAGCACATTTACCCTTTGGCACCCAGCACTTGTCCTAACCTGGCGGAGCTCCGTGAGCTGAGATAGGCTCATCCTGTAATAACAGCACCCAAAATACCCCAAGACCACGGAAGTGTGACCGATAACACAGTTACTAATCTGAACCCAAGGAGGAGCAGCTCAAGACTCCAAGATAAGTAGATATGTTTTGAATATTCATCAAATTAGAGGCTTTTTAAAAGAAAAATCAACAGTCAATTTTTTTTAGTAAAGCAAACAGTCAAAATTTGTCAAGTTAAATTTTTGTAATATTTAATGTTGTGATTTTCTTTTACCTTATCAAGATTGTGAAGCTAATCTAAAAATCAGAAATTTTGTAAATCAAATCGTTTAGAAAAGAAAGAGAAATAGAAAATAGAAGCTGTGATATCCTTTTTAAATCTTGAGTTATTCATTTTACAACCTCTAATCGACGGGCATCGAGTTTGGATAGGATGCACCCATTGTTTCGGAATTTTATTTTGGATTCAGCTTAAATTAGTATAACTCATTTATTATTTGGATAAATTAATCAGGAGGACAGCGACGCAATAGCTGTACTCCTCCTATCTAAACTCTTTATTAAGCCTGCTCAAGGGTACGACGCTCACCCCCTGAGCAATAGCTGGACGTATTTTTTTCAAGAATGCGTCAGAGACAAAAACAGAATAACTACAGACAACCGGTGGGACTTCGCCAGTGGCTAATACTTGTATAAGTAATGACCATTCGCACTACGTGGCAAATATAGGCAAGTGATAAATTTTTGCCAAATACACGAGTAGTGGGAGTCCGCCTTTAGGAGGTAATTTACCGCATGTGGTTAAAAACTGACTTCTGCATTTGAAACTATCACAGGGCTGCTGAATCTAGCAGCAGTTCAGTTAAGGCATTTCTTAGCCAAATCATGAGTATCCGCTAATGAAGATGAAGTATTTCCAGTCTTTTCGTGGTCTTCCTGGTTGCTAGTTAAACCAAAATGGATGACCAGGGTAGCTACGTGGATGGACTATAGTGACTATATTATAGAAATGCAATACGAGATTTTGGTATCATAACAGAATAATTAATCTGTCATAGGAAGTAACGGAACAGTAATTGAATATCACATGATATTGTTTCATGTTTCAGATAGCGTGACAAGAGCTGATCAAGATTAGCTGCAATTTACTTTTTAATGAAGTAATTAACATGAATTTCAGCTGTTGAACTTTGATATGTAATCAAAAATACAGGATAATTTGACTCATTCGTTGTATATATAAATTTCATCTTTAGTGGCCTCTTGTTTCAATTTTCCCGACTATTTTCAAAAATACAGGATAATTTGACTCCTTCGTTGTATATATAAATTTCATCTTTAGTGGCCTCTTGTTTCAATTTTCCCGACTATTTTCAAAAATACAGGATAATTTGACTCCTTCGTTGTATATATAAATTTCATCTTTAGTGGCCTCTTGTTTCAATTTTCCCGACTATTTTTTTTCCATTCCTATCGGTTTCGTGCTTTTTCCTCCAGGTTTCTAATTCCTATTTCTTCTACATCAGTTCTTGCTTCCTTCCACCATTTCTTTTTGGGCCGTCTTCTTCTTTTTCTACCACCTTTTCCTCCGAACGCGGCTTCTTTCACTACTTTTCTCGTTTTCCTTTTTAAAATATATCCTAGTCTGTTAACTCTTTGTGCTCAGATTTTCTGGGAAATTTTTGGTTTTGCGTATATCTCCCTCGCCTCTTTATTTGTCCTTTTTCACTATGTATTGTCAAGCATTCTGATACCTCCAAAGATCTTTATCAATACTCTTCTTTCGTATATTTCGATTTTGATTTCCTCTTGTTCAGTCAATGTCCAGTTTTCGCTGGCATATAAAACTACTGGTTGTATTACCGATTCGTTTATTTTTGTGTTTCTTGTTATATTTTATTTTTAATTATTCTTTATAACGCTCCTACTATTTATTTCCTTCAAGGATCCTATTTTCGATTTCTTATTCATCTTTTCCTCTATCTGTTAAGATAATCTTTTTCTAATTGATTCCTTGTTATTGCTGGGAAAACCAAGTCATGTGCGTAGGCTTTGCTCTTTGTGGTGGAAGATCAATCCGTTGGTTTTTATCTCACTTTCTCTCATAATTTTCTCCAAGATTAAATTAGCCCGTCTCCTTATCTTGAACCTCTCGGACTCTCGAATTGATCCGAAAAGTGCCCCTCTTTTAAAACCTTGTTATTTGTCTCCGCTAGTGTCATAATCATTAGTTGTATCAACTTGTTCGGTATTTCCAACTTTGCTAGAGCTTTTTTCACTTTCTGTCTGCAGATGGAGACGTATGCCTCTTTGAAATCTACAAACAGCTGATGTAGGATCAGGTTCTGTTCGTAAGTGTTATTTTGCATCATCTTTAGCGTAAATACTTGATCGTCTGTCGATCTTCCCGTTCGGAAGCCTCCCTGATATGCTTTTAACTACTGACTATCAAATTCTTGATTCTTGAACGTATTATCGTCGTCAGTATTTTATAAGTCACATCGAGTGAAGTTATTCCTCTCTATAGTTTTCACATAGGGTTTTATCTCCTTTTTTATTATTTGGCAAATAATAGCTTTATTCCATTGTTTTGGTATTCTCTCCTCTCTCCGTATACTCATTATTAATTTTTATAAAACTTCAATACAGTTCTTCGCCACTTACTTTCAACACTTCTTCTGGAATTGGGTTCTGCCCCGGCGCTCTATTATTTTTTAGATACTTTATTACTTCTTTTATTTCTAGTTCCGTGGGCTCTTCTAATTCTTCTATTTCGTCTCCATTATTTTCTATTCGCTCTACTCCTATTTGCGAGGAACTCCTGTTAATGTTTTCTAGTTCTTCATTTAGGAGCTGCTCAAAATGGTTTGCCCATCTGCTTAATTTTTCATTTGTTTCTACTATAAGTTGTCCCCCTTTATTTCTACAAAAAGTTGTTTTGTTGTTTGGTTTTTGTTTATTATTTTTGTGCAGTGATCTTCTATAGATTTAGGTTGTTTCATTGGATGCACTCTTTTATTTTGCCTACATATTCTTTCTGCTACTTTTCTTTTCTCTTCATAATTTTCGTAGTCACTTCTGTTTTATTTTTGTCCCTTTCTATTTTTGCTTTACTCTCTATTCTTAGAGCATCTCTACAGTCTTGATTATACTACTCTTCTTTTTTTACTTAATTTGTTCCCTGCACAGGTACCTTATATGCAGCTTCTATAATTACCTTTTCCATTCTTCATCTATCGTTTGATTGATATTTTTCTATTTCACCTTGTAGTTGTTTAGCCTACTCTGGTTCACGTAATTTTTTAGTATTGTAAACGTGTCTCTTCGCGGTATCTTTTTTATCGTTGGTAGCTCTTGTCTTAATTTGGTCATAGCTAATATATGATCGATATTGCTGTCTGTCCCTGTGTAGCCTCTACAATCCGTTACTGCATTCACATGTTTGCTTTCAATAAGTATAGGGTCGATTTGATAATCCCGTTTGGTGAGATCCACGTAATTTTATGGACGTCTTCATGGTCAAATATCGTACTCCCATTTCCATTGGATTTTCGGCGGAAAATTCGATGAGTCTCTTTCCATTCTCATTACTCATTGTGTGCAGACTTTTTTTACCTCCAGTTGTAGTTCGGTAAATTTCTTCTCTACCGACTTTCGCGTTTAGATCTCCAATTAGCATTCTTATGTCATATTTTGGTAATGTTTCCAGTAGTTCATTTATTTTATCATAAATATCGTTTTTTGTTTCTTTGCCTTTGTCTCTATAGGGGCGTGCCCGTTTATAATTCTTATTTTTTAATACTTTCCCGTATTCTCAGATAAACATAATCATTCTGATATTGCTTTTCAGTATATTACTAGTTCTTTCATTTTTCCGTTTACTATGAACCCGACTCCAAAAACCTATTATTTTCTCCACTCTTAAAGAATGGGCTATTGCCTACTTCTATTATTTCATTTCCTATCTGCTTTGTCTCTTGTGGGGCTAGTAAATCAATCTTATATTGCCCTATCGTGTCTAATAGATTCAATACCTCTTCTTCTTCTTCGTATGTACTTCTTACATTCCAGGTACAGGGTTTTTCATTATATATGAACCCTTCCATATATCACTTATTATTTGTTACAATTAAAAATGTCTCAAATAAGAGTTGAATGGTTATTAGAGTAGTTTTTAAAATCCAACAAAAATATTATACAGAATGTCCCAAAGTGTTCTTTCCTAAATCGGACGCCCTATATATTTTTAAATTTTTAAACTGTCACTTCCATTCGAATTGAACAATATATAATTGTTATAGTCTAACCTTAAGAGTTCAGAAAATATATACGACACAGTAAGATGTAGTAATCTATCGATTGGAATTCAGTAAATTTATTTACAAAATAAAGTAATCTCAAACTAAGTAAGCCCAAATGAAACTATAAATATTGTCCAAAATGACCCCCCATATTGCCAATGCATAGTTGGTACCTTCGGCGTAAATTCTCTAAACATTTAGAAATAATATCAGCATGATTATTTAAGTTATTAATTTCGCCTTGAATCTTTTCCTGAATTATCTCAAGATTGTTATTTTCGCCAAAGTTAACTATATCTTTCAGCATCCCCCACAAAAAAGAATCTAAGGGAGTTAGGTCGGGGCTATTAGGAGGCCATAGAATGGTCCCATTATTTCCGATCCACTCTGGAAACTGATTGTTGAGATGTTCTCTCACCTCTAATACATTATGGGGTGATGCCCCATCTTGGTGCCAGATCATAGTATTTAATTGGTCAGCTGTAAATTAATTTTATAGTATTCCACTTATTTTGGGTACCTATTATGCAGTTTAGGTAAGTTCTTCCTGTTAACTTTTAATTGGAAAATATTGGCCCAACCACTTTATTCTGGAATATTCCGCACCAAACTTTAATTGATTTCCGTCCAGATTTCTTTATTTGTTGCACTTTCCGCTGTCTATGATTTTTATTTTCCCATGAACGTCTATTTTTTCTATTAAACACGCCAGCTGTAGAAAAACTGGATTCATCTGTCCAGCAGATTTTCTGAAGGATATCTGGAGTTTCATTCAAGCGACGAAGCATTTCCTGACAAAATATTAACCGTTTCCGTTTGTGCAATTAAGTAAGAGCCTGCACAAGAAGTATCTTATATGGTTTATAATTGTGTCTTTTCAGAGTCCTAAAAATTTTCATAGGATGGTTTTGTAATATATTGGAGCTGGTTACTAACGAGTCTTCAGAGTTTTCTGCAAAAAAGTAGTAGCGCAAAAATTATTCCTTCTTATTCAACTACCATAAAATCCAAAGAAATATATATTTTTTTACCTTCAAAATGCAGAAGTGTATCTAAATCATCTTCCTCATTAATTACACACGTTCGTTTTTTCCTAGAAAAGTTCTTAGTTGTCATTACATGCTGGTATATTCTGTTGAACGTATTTTTGCTAGGCGCATGTCGATTTGGATATAATTCCATAAATTCTCTCCTTGCATCTAATTTGTTATTATTATTTTTTACCAATAGAGAAAATATTTCTATCTTTTCATCATCTGTATACCGCATTTTCCAAACTATCAAATACAATGTTTTATAATGGTGTAAATAACTACTTGTCAAATATGACAATGCTTTCATTGCCCGTTGTTTATAGTTGGTTTTCATCCCACAGAAAACGATTTTTAAATGAATATATTTTTTGAACTGTTAAGGTTAGACTATAACAATTATATATTGATGAATTCGGATTGAAGTGAACAGTTTAAAAATATGAAAATATATAGGATGTCGCTTTTAAGAAAGAACACTTTAGCTCTGACCCTCTTTTCTGGGACATCCTGTATAATATTTTTGTTGAATTTTAAAAACTACATTACTAACCCTTTAACTCTTATTTGAAACATTGTTAATTGCATCAAATAATAAGTGAGATATAGAAGGGTCCATATAGAATGAAAAACCCTGTACCTAATTTAATATAATTAACCTTTTTCTCTTTATGTTGTGTTTCTCTTTACTGATTATCATTTAATTTTTTCTTATTCTTATTCTCTCTTTGTCGTTTACCTTTTCCATAGCCATGTCCATCTTTTTATTCCCTTGCTAGTTTTTTTATCTCTTGCTAGTTTTTTTGGTGTTCTATTAATTTTTCCTATTGACCATCCCATTTCCATATCTTGCCGTTTATAATCTGCTTCTTAAACCCTATTTTTATTTGCATCCCTTTTTCTTGCCACGTTCTTTATGTTTCTTCGCAACTCTTTTTCTTTTCTTGTCAAATCAGAATCTATATAAATTTTTTCCTTCGGACTTTTTAGATTGCTTTTTTTGATATGTCAATCTTATCTGTTATACTGTCAGTTTCAATTACGCAAACAGTTTCATCGATTTCCCCAGCGCTTCTAAGTATTACTTAATTTTAGATTTTTTCCAGTGAATTCTTCCATTGTCTTCAAAAGTTGTTTGTAATCGTTTGTTTCCACCTCAATTCCTGATACTATTAAATTCTTCTTTTTATGTGCGTTTCTAGGTATTCCGCTTAATCATTTAGGCATCTAATTTCTTTCTGCATCTTTTCATTCTATTTTGTTAGTTCTCTTAACTATTTATTACTTTCTCTTTGTTCTTTTCTGAGTTGTTTCCATTCTTTCATCATTTCCTCATTTTTTCCTTTAGCTTTTTCATTATTGTTATCATCGTTCCTTATGTATCTTCTTTTTTACTTTTTTATAGGTAATTGCTTCTGCCGAAGGCTTTATCTAATTCTTCTCTCTTCCTTTTGTACTCATCTTCTGTATCTGTTTCTTCTCCTGGCCACATTTTCACCGCGAAAGGAGAAAATAGTTCAGGTCAAACCTATGGGAAGTTATTATCCTATCGATGACGAATGTGCCTCGTATTTTTCATTGAGTCTATTAGTATTTTATTTTTCTGACACGCCGGCAACACCTCAAATATTTGGACGAGCCTCTGCCTCTATTTGATACATTGTCCACTTTTTATCGTAGCTTTCATTTCGTTGATATTTGATCGTTCACACTGAAACTAGATTATTCATTCTTCATTTTATACCCTGTTTACACTATGCGTTAGTTTTTCACGGTTACCTGACTCGAATACACTTCCCGTAATTTATTAATCTCTATAACTTCGTTAAAATTAATAGGAGAACTTTTAATCACGTTGTTGGTATACACAATACGACAGATTCAAAGATAAATTTTATTCTTTTTGAAAACTGCTGGAGCTATTGTTCTGTTCTTGAACAATATTCACTATTATTCTGTTAAAGATGTTACACTTTCCATAAAATGGTACTTTTCAATATTTCAGTTTTCGACACAATGTTTCCTACTGGTTTTCAGGGATACCTACAGTAGAAACGGAGAAGCTTTTCCATAAAGTGACTTAGTTGACGATATTATTCAACACATACTATGTTGGTACTGTCTTCTTCTAATAACAGAGAAAGAACGAAACTAAATACAAGCGTTTTTCGTATTGTTTTGATTAAGATGCATATGGTTGATGTCGTATCAGTCACGTGATGGAAAAGACTCAGCGTTTCTACTGTATCCAAGTTGGAAACTCTTGGGAATCAGAGTTGTATACAAGGTACCAACTTATTAAATAATTGTCATGGATAATGTTCCTACATGCGAAAGCCATCTGAACTGCTTATCGATACGCACACAATATAGAAATGCCAGTCCGTAGGACACCAAGACAAAATCTGTCTAATGAAATCAACTGTCTCGACCCTTACTTCGTGGAATCGACTCATAATAGTGTTATGAATGGAACTCACGGTTTCTAGTTAATTCCACATTATAATAAAAGTTAATATATTGTGAAATCAACTAGAAACCGTGAGTTTCAATTAAAACACTATTATGAGCCGATTCCACGAAGCAAGGGTAGAGACAGTTAATTTCATTAAAAAGTCTTCGAGAGAAGATTTCACCCGACTGTGCCAGAAGTTACTACAAAAACGTTACAAAACATCACAAAACATTTGGTTTAACAAAGAATGCCTTAGGAAAAAGGTAATACAAAATTATGTGAATATAAAATGTCACACTAAAACACCACAAGCACAAAAAGCTATGAAATGTGCTCAACGAGTTTGGATAAAAGCAGAATGTAAGAAATGGTTCAAAGTTAGAGACTCCATAGACAACCACATAAAAGTTGTACATTCAGAACTCACATTCCAATTACATCCAGTAGAATTTGACTGTTTGGTTGACAAAATTAGAGAAAGTGTCAGCACGATGAAGCATAAGAAATTCAAGAAACAAAAAAAGAAGCTACAGAATATTTAACACACACATCATAAAATTCAATACTCAAAACATCATGAAACTGTAAGAACCTACATACCAACACACTTTGCACCACGATTTGAAAACCTTTCAGACACCAATTTTACAGATAGTGAAATAGAATTTTTAAATAAAGGTTTAAAGTACAAAATTTACGAATAATATTAAACAAATTATAGCTACAGAGTCAGAAATAGCTTTAAAATCTAATTCAAATAATTTTCTTTATGAGAAATTAAAAATTGCCAATTTAATCAAAAATATTGAACCTTCAAAAGTTAAACGTCAAACATAGAATGATATTACAGTTTTAAATGCAATAAAAAAGAAGATAGGAGACAATAACCTAACAGTTACAAAATCTGATAAGGGGAACACAACTGTCATTTTGACGACTGAAAATTATAATTCCAAAAAATATAACTTTATAGAATCTAGCGATGTAAAAGTTCTTGAAGCAGACACAACAAAAATTTTTTCTAATAATGTAAGGGATATTGTTAATAATCCAAATTATCTTTTAAGTGATTACGAAAAGAGTTCAATCATACATAAGAATCTTCATTGTCCACAATTATATGGAACCGTTAAATTACATAAAATAACGAAACCAATTAGACCTGTAGTTTCTTATGTTAATGCTACTAATAATATATTGGCAAAGAAGCTCAACAATATACTCAATAGTTACGGATATGAATCTCAGTACTCAATTAGAAATTCGAAAGAACTAATCAAAAAGTTGAAAGCAATCCACTTGCAAGATAACTATAAACTCATTTCGTTCGATGTAACTAATATGTTCACTAAAATTCCTCCTAAAGAATGTCTAATACTTGTAATAAAATTACTAGAAGATGAAAATATTAATCCAGGAATAATATCAGATATACTCAATTTATTTGATGTATGCAATAATCAGAATTATTTCACTTTTGACAATAAGATATATATTCAAAATGAAGGTTTACCAATGCTATATCACCTATTTTGGCAAACATTTTTATGGACAATTTAGAAAGAAAGATCTTTGAAAGTAATATTTCGAAAAATATTTTATTTTGGTATAGATATGTAGATGACATATCAGCTTGTTTTATGGGTAGTGAACGACAATTAGATGTATTTTTCAACCACATCAATAATTCAAACCCAAAAATTAAATTCACATTAGAAATTGAAGAAAATAGCTCAATCAAATTTCTTGATTTATAAATTCAAAGAGTTAATAATGTTCTTGATTATTCAATTTACCGAAAACCAACACAGACTGATGTGACAATTCCATTCAATTCTAATCACCCTGTCTCACACAGACTAGCGGCATATAATTCAATGATACATAGAGCTTTCTCAGTTCCTATGAACAAATGTATGTCTGATAGAGAGATTAATACAATTAGACAAATAGCAACATCCAATGGTTATCCATTAGATATGATAAATTAGCTAATTCGTAAAAAAGAGGAAAAAGTGGCATTACAACTAATATTTCCTAAACAAGCTGATGAAATAAAAACTTATAAAACCATCAAATGTGCAGGAAATATTTCTAATAATATTTCAAAGATAATATCTTCAGCAACGAATACAACAGTTTCTTCTAAAACAGAAAGTAACGTTAGTACAAAATTATTAAATGTAAAAACAAAAATACCACTATTAAAGAAGTCAGGTATATATAAACTCAAATGTCCAGAATGTGATGCTGTCTATTTGGGTCAGACACTTAAGAATTTTGAAATTCGATACAGTGAACACTTACGAGCATACATATTAAAACAACCAGATAGATCCCACTACGCAAAACATCTACTTGATACCAATCATTCATTGACACCTAACACAAAACTAGAAGTGCTGGATATTTGTGAAAAGAAACAAGAACTGTAAAGATCAGCAGATATAGTTTTCCTGGTTTTCTATATCATTGCACAGTTATACTGATCTTAATTGGAAAAATGATATCCAGGATATCACCATAGCGATAATAATATCTAAGCTTCAATATTTGTAATATAACATCTTCTTCTTTTTTCTATAAACATATATTGAGTCAATCACAAGTTAGGTCACTTCTTGGTCTAGCCAAAAATAACTACTAAACATCAGGTAAGCATCAAATGAAATGTAACTTCTGTCATTCTGACGATGATATTGATTTATTGAAACAATTGTCAATTTTTTAGAATTTTCAATAACTTTTATTATATTGTGGAATTAACTAGAAACCGTGAGTTTAATTTAAAACACTAAAATCTGTCTATATTATATTCCAATAAGGAATGTTGAAACGTTATCTATAACTTAACATTCCTTTCTACAGAGAAAGAATTTGCAAATTACTCACCCTAAGGCACCTGTAGATAAAACTTCCGTTTGTGCTGATAGGGTTTCAGCTATACTTTCCTCTGAATATAGTTTAACAGGACTATTGTACTGCGTGTTAACTAATCTTGGTCCACCATTCACAGCACCGTTAACCTGAAAAATTAAATAGAACTAAATATAGAATCATTTTTTGCCAATTTGAAGACGAAGATCAAATTTCAATAATATACCAAGATTATTTTTATAAGAAAATTGGTTCTTGTTCAAAATATAATTCATCAACTAACTAAAGCTGTTTGTTGTCGAACTTCTTTATCTCATAAAGTGAATATTTTTGATGAAAATTAATATAATTTTCATTTTTTAAATCATCTATATTTCAAAATTATTTATTGGCAATTTCAAGATATCTGATTAACTCAAAAATTTGCACAGGGGTCAACCGCCAATGGCAATTTGATAACTTCAGGCTAAGGTACTGACTAGGATCATCAGGATAAGATTAAACTTCGCTCGCCAAAAATTTAAATAACAACGTTTGGAAATAGGACATCGAATATTAAGGACTGAACTGAAAATTGTTATACGTGCATTTTGAAAATTTCAACTGATAAAACTGTAGACAGCTTTCAAATAGTATTTAAAATAATTTGAGATGTTGAGGAAATATTTTATAGTTTTAAAAAACTGAAAAAACACGCTTTAATAGAAAATATAACTAAAATGTAGATAATAATTTATAGTTTAAGGAAATTAAAAAAAAACATACTTTAATAGCAAATCGAACAAAAAAGTAAAAAATAATTTTTGATTATAGGATAGTTTGTGTTACTGCAATAGAAAATCCAACAATAAATTATGACTATTTAATTTGAAATAAGATCAATATGAATAAACGGTTTTAAAAATCAAAACTAACTTTTCCGCATTTGTGAAACACCCTGAACATTATCCTATCATAAAGTTGTCACTTTTATATACTTGGGAGGCTGTATCGTGTTAACGAACCAAAATTACTCAGAAAATAGCCAAAAATGTAGTATATCTGGAATAATAGGACCCGTTCATCTGTGACACACACTTAAGAATATCCAATTATAATATTGGTCACTTGTATATACTCCGGAGGCTGTATCGTGCTAACAACCCGAAATTTCTCAAAAAATTACCAAAAATGTGGCATTTCTAGTGCCATAGCACCCGTTGTACTATCTCCAGTTAGCTGAATATCAATAAGGTTCATCTATATAACACCCTCAACAACATCCAATCATAGAAATGGTCACTTGTAAACACTCAGAGGCTGTATTGTGCCAACAAACTGAAAATTCTTCAAAAATGACAAAAATTTGATACTTCAAGTACCATAGCACCCGTTGTACTGGCTCTAGTCAGCTGAAAATCAATAGAGTTCATCTGAGAGGCGCTCTAAACAATAACCAATCATAAAATTGGTCACTTGTAAACACTCCGGAGGCTGTATCGTGCTAACAAACTGATATTTCTCCAAAAAACGACAAAAATGTAGTACTTCAAGTACCATAGCACCCGTTGTACTGGCTCTGGTGATCTGAAAATCAATAGGGTTCATCTATGATATGTAGTGAGCAATATTCAATCATAGAATTGGTAACTCGTTGTACTCCGGACACTGTATCGTGCTAACAAACTTAAATTTATCCAAAAATGATAAAATTTCGTACTTCTGGTACCATAGCACTCGCTGTACTGGATCTGGTGAGCTAAAAATCAATAGGGTTCATCTGTCATATGTCCTGGATAATATTAAATCATAAAGTTGCTGACTTGTTGCACTCCGTAGGCTATATCGCGCTAACAAGAGCATGTTACGAAAAGTGGCCGACGACAACGACGACGACGACGACGACGACAACGACGACATACACACAGGATTTTTTTCCTAAAAACCGTTTTTTCGTGTTCTTCTTGGTGGAGAACGTAAAAACAACTCAAAAAAAAATTCCAACTTTTTTTGGGATAAACCAATATTTTTCTCGCATATTAGATAGGTTTGGCGGAAAAGTAAAATTGGGATATTAACAAAAATTCAATAATAGTAATTAAGCGTCAGGTGCTTGATATTAAGTTTGTTTCGGAACAATTGTCAATTTTTTAGAATTTTCAATAACTTGTATTATATTGTGGAATTAACTAGAGACCTTGAGTTTCATTTAAAAACACTAATATGAGCATATTCCACGAAGTAAGGGTCGAGACAGTCAATTTCATTAAATTATGTGTTCATCGCAATCATTTAATTAATGTATTTCTTCAATTTGGGTATTTTCATAGCATTCAATGGGATAATAATGTGAATTAGGACTAGAACCAGAAGTAAATTACTAATTAAAAATTTTCCATACATTTATTGATAAAACATACTGTGTAAAATTCGTGAAATCAATCGCCCGAGGACGATGGAAATGAATAGTTTTTATCACTAGGAATATCATGTTTTACCGCTTTATCCAATATAATTTTTGCGTACTGTAAGTAGAGATTCATCTCGTCAAGTAGCTTGATATTTTAACAAACTACTTGAGTTGACTTGAAAATCAAGCTCGTGACAATTTACATACTTGACTTGACTTGATTTGAGATATATATTACTTGACTTGAAACCAAGCTACTTGATATTACTTGATCTTGATACGCACGTGTCGCACGGCGTATATTTCCGCTAGCTCGCTCGCGCTGAGACAAAATATGGGGGTTCTCCGTGTTCCGAGCTGACTGAATCAATCGCGTTGTCTTGCTTATTATGCATACATACACGACCTAGGTGAATGGTAGATTTGTACAACTGTGTGACTTATTTCCTCACAAAATTACAGTGTTTAAACCTGTGCTCTGCAAAAAAAATGAGTCATTCATAGGAAATAATAGAATCAGAGACCATCGAGTCAGAATATGTGTTAAAGGAAAATACTTCTCAATCCGATGATCGTGAACTTGTGCAATATCCGGCACACAAAGAACTAAGACTAAACTAAAGAAAAAAGTCACTGATTATTTCACCGTTGAACAATATCCGAAGAGTATGATAAAAACTGATAAGCAATGGAAATGCACGCTTTGCACAACGACACCTACCGTACTAAAAATGAAAAATTGTGGAATATCTGCATTAAAAAGGCATTTGCAATCCAAACATACTAAAATCTATGAACAAACTTTTGGGAAATTAGAACATTTGACTTCCTGTGCAAGTTCCTCTGCAAGCACCAATACCAATAGGGGTAGTACGATTTTAAATTGGCTAAGTGGTAGTAGCAGTACTACAAATTAGAGGGAAAAGTTATTTTCTATTATCTATTGTTTTCAAAAGTAGCTATTGAAAATATTTAATATACTAAGATTGCATAGACTGTGCTGCTGCTTATATGCCACCAAACAACGCAAATCCCTCAATAATCAGCCTTTAGCCAGGTTATCGTTAAACACTGAAATAGGGTTCCAGAGAATAGTATATTACACTAGTGTAGAAGGTGATATATTTCACACGAGTGAGAATGTTGTTGAACGTGGCGATAGCCGAGTGAGAAAATCTCACGAGTGTAGGAAAGTTACTTACTAGTTGTGTACACCATTTTTCCTACGGACACAATCAATTTTCTTCGAGATTTGTATTAAATTTTGTAATTATTACTCTTTATTTTCTGCGCGCGTGTGGAATAGTATATTCTATATCAAGGGTGGAATACACAAAATTCTACAGGAGTAGAAATATTTATTTCCCGAGCCGTAAGCGAGGGAAACGAGTCTACGAGTGTCGAATTCTGAATTCTATCCGTGTTTTAGACTATACTTTTTCTACGACTATCAAATTAAAAACAAATCAACATATATTGAATAGCTAACTCCTTAATTTCTGGAATAGTTGTGGTGAAATCATCACTGTTATCAGTAGATAATAATAATAATAGTAATGCCTTTATTAATTTTTAGAAAAAGAAACATACAAATAATAACAAAAGAGATATACAATTAAGGCGAGGTTCAATTCATCCGTCCCGAGTGAAACGGATGTCTGCTCTTCCACCTAACCTTAGCATAGTTAATTCATAGCAAAAGCTGAGCAACGTAATGAGAAATGTTCATATAAAACCTATACAGGGAGAATACATCCATACAACTACATTACAATTCCATTCTTGTTGAGAGTAAATGAACACACAATTTATTTTTAAATGCATTACTCGAAAGGGTATGACGAATAATAGCTGGCAAGTTATTGTGTATATTGACAATTGAATAGCTGAAACAACATTTGAAAAAATATACAGTTGAATAATGGCGGAGTAAGTGTCCTCTTAAAACGAACATTCAAGTTATGTACGTCTGATCAATACATAATTTTTTCAAACAAATAAGCGGGTGTTTTATACTGCAAAATTTTGGACTCCAAGCAAGCAGCATGTAATATTCTCTTTTGTTTTAATCTGAGCCATTGCAGTGTCGTGAAATGATGACTATATTTTCTAACACCAAATATATATCGTATATCCAACATTTTGCAACTTTGAAGCCTTGTCTTATCGGATCTACTTAGGAAAGTACCATAAACAACATCACAATAGTTAGTATGGTATTGTATGGCACTTTATTATTTCTTAAGCATTCCCTATACCTAATTGCCCTAATTTGAAAGTTATTGATGATACTTTTAGCCAAACATTATTTGAAACAAATATTAGCTGAAATTTTATTAGTTTGACGGTGGAAATATTCAGCCAAAAATAATTTTCAAGAAAAAAAACACATATTAATCTAGTCTGACGCATAATTGATTAATATTAGGTGAATTACCAAAATATATGAGTACTTAAGATTGTTGGTGTACAAAACATTACTAAAATCACAAATTATTCTAGTTGGCTATGACTTTGACAATAAACTGGTTTAAAAATTTGACATTAGATTACTTTTATTAGTTCCTGCTTACTATTATCAACATGAATTTTTCTCAGGAAGAGCTGTCTGATATGGTTTTTGTGCTAGGAGAATGTAACAAAAATATGTTACTGGCAAGAAGAATTTATTATCAGCACTTCCCTGATAGGCGACAACCAAGAACAGAAGCATTTCAAAGTGTATTAGAACAATTTCAACTGACCGGACTCGTAAATTACCAGAGATCTGAAGGAACCAAAACTGTTGTAAATGAATTAAACGTCATTCTTAGTGTCATTGAGAATCCACATATTAGTACGAGGGAAATTGCAAATGCTGTTGAAATTAGTGGTCGCAGTGTAGGGAGAATTGCGTCAAGAGCTTTAAGAGGATGATTATAATAAAAGAGTAGAATTTTGTCGGTGTGCAAGGAACAAATTCAGAATGATGCATCTTTTTTTGAATATGTTTTATTTGGAGATGCAGCTACTTTCTATAGGAATGGTATCTACTGTAATCAGACATAATTTCCACTACTACTCAGCTTCAAATCCGCATCACACTTTCACACACAGTCAGATAAGATGGTCATTAATTGTTTGGGGTGGAATTATTGGAAATGGTGCCGTTAAACATACGTCAGTGAATGAGCCTCTAAGTTATAATTTTCCTGGAAGATAGATTGGAAGGGCAGGACCTATAAGGTGGTCACCATTATCTCCAGAGTTAAACAAGCTAGAATTTTTTTTCTGCAGCTATTTAAAAGATGAGGTGTATAAAACTCCTCCAACTAAAGAAAATATGAAGGTAAGAATTAGGAATGAATTTATGAACTTAAACAGAAATGTCTTAACAAATGTCGCTCCTTTGTAGATCGCTTACAATTATGTATCGACGTCGATGAAGGTCATTTTGAACATCTATTGTCAATTCAACGATTTTCTTGTTATTTTTGTTAGGTAACTATATTAAGCGTTAATTCCCTTTTTCTGTTTATTTGATAATGGGTATTAAGTTTGGGAATATTAGTTATTTGTATTTTGTATAATGATGCTTATGCTTGTAAAGCAATAACCCATAACCCATTACTTTCATAGTCAACTCTAGAATATTGTGTGATTTTAGTAATATTTTATACACGAACAATCTTAAGTACTCATGTATTTTAGTAATTCACCTCATATTAATCAATTATGCGCCAGACTAGATTAATTTGTGTTTTTTTTTCTTGAAAATTATTTTTGGTTGAGTATTTCTACCGTCGAACTAATAAAATTTCACCTAATGTTTGGCTGAAAGTATCATCAATAACTTACAAATTAGGGCAATTAGGTATAGGGAATGCTAAAGAAATAATAAAGTGCCATACAATACCATTTCAGTCCGATACTAAAATACAGGGTGTTCAATTTAAGAAAATCCAGTAAATGATCATTCCGATTTATGACCAATCCTGTATATAAAGAACGAATATCTCGATATGTTGATAATTTTGGAGAATAGTAAACTATATCAAAAATCGTTTGATCGTAAATGGATTTCTTGATATCAAATCTATATAATGGTACAGGGTGTTGATGTTACTAGGAAATTACTAAAAAAGTGCTCATATGTTTTAAATTACCTTCTATAACATTGCAATAACTCATATCGCACAAACAAGAAAATCGAGGAGAATGGAAAAATGTGGAAATATACAGGGTGTTCCATTTTAAAAAAGAAAAGTTAGGTTCATCCTGTCAATATGGGTGGCCCTGTATATTTGCAAATATTTTCAAAATATGGTCTTATATATAGCCTAACTTTTATCTAAATAAAGTTTTTTCGTATCTCTCACCACAAGGGAGTAATTGTACTTCCTCGCACTAATGCCGCACCCTGTATATATTTGAATGTCATCATCATAATAATGCTGCCTACAAGGTGTAAAGAAGTGTGGAAATCTTGAAATGTAAATATTGAAGAATAGCGGCTCAAGGATTGAACCCTGTGGAATGCCTCTTGTATTATATAGAAACATAGATAACTTGTTATTGTAACTAACGGCTGGTAGTCTATAACTTAAGTAGTCTTTTAATAGTAATAAAGCATCTTTTGGAAGATTAATGTATTTAAATAGTGATTCCATTAATTTATGGTTAATGGAATCGAAAGCTTTACTACATTCTAATAAAACCAAAAGGGTGAGTTTTCCTACATCACTTGCTTTCACAATGTCATCTGTAACTTTCAAAAGCGCAGTGCAGCAGATGTACTGTTTTTTAAAACCCGATTGAGTTTCTGGAATAACATGATGTTTAGAAGTAAAACTCAAAAGCTGCGTTTCAATTACCTTTCCAAGTATTTCAGACATGGTTGGATGGATACTCACCGGACGAATATCATTAAATGTTGTAGCAGTGGCAACCTTCATCAAAGGAATAACTTTAGATTTTTTCCATGCATCAGGGTATACAGATTTTGTCAAACGAAAATTAATTAAATGAGTAATAAATGGAAGTATATAAGGAATACAGTCAAGTATGTAAATTGTCTCGAGCTTGATTTTCAAGTCAACTTAAGTAGCTTGTTAAAATATCAAGCTACTTGACTTGATGAATCTCTAGTTTGATGGCAAGGTTTGCGACTCGTCAAAAATACTTCATTGTTTGGACGCTCAACTGGCTTTGTGTATATAAATCCAGATTTGAGATGAGCCTAGAGAAAAAAAATATGATGCAGCTGGATAAGAATTTGAACGGGGTAAGTACTGAACTCATAATGAGGTTACGAGGCTTTCAAATTAAAACAACAGTTAATTTGCTTCATCTGAGAAAATATGTGTAAGGGGCTTCTTTTAACGGTAAAAATGTATGGTGAAAAAACTGAAATGGAAATTTATTTAAGCTATATCCTCCAAGTACATAAAAGAAATACACCATACAAGTTGACTATGCTTATTTATTGATTGTGCTGTAGTTCCTTGATTTTATTGATTTCAAATTCATTATTTCTAAATAAAATAAGACAATAATTGAATGTTGAATAAAACATCATTATTATTCAACTATTGACTAAACAAGAAAAAAAATAAGATTATAGTCATCCAATTACTGACATGCACATAATAAATTGAGAAAATTTACGCAGTTGTTTTTGGCAGCCTAATCTGTATTATGCAATACCCAACAAATATACCATTAAGTTTAGCTCATAGTTCACCTTGCCAAGAAATTAAAAACCAAGTACATTTCAAATAAAAAACATGGCACAATAGCCGTCATGTAAATTAGACTGGAAACATATTTCCAGAGAGGAATGCATATCGTAAACAATTCAGAATGTTTACCAGTTTTGAAACGACTTGAACATCATAATTTAACCTTAGCCTCAATGTGCATTTATAGTTTATTGAGTAATAAAAAGT
Organism: Galeruca laticollis; assembly: GCA_963921935.1. Taxonomy (NCBI): domain Eukaryota; kingdom Metazoa; phylum Arthropoda; class Insecta; order Coleoptera; family Chrysomelidae; genus Galeruca; species Galeruca laticollis. The sequence goes on from OY998185.1 coordinate 34,430,183, forward strand.
TCAACTATTCATAGATCTGAAGAGCTAAAGTTATCTAATTTTACAATGTAAGTTGATGAAGAACCATAAAATATTATTATTGAAACAGATAATTTTCATCAATATCAGTAACATTCTAAAAGGATAGAAAAATTGTAAGACTTTTTTTGCTTAATGATTTTTTTTCAAATTGTAAGAAGCTGGTCTTCGCTTAATGATCTAATGATGCTCAAATCATCAATAATTTTGCAAATATATACTGGGCCACAGAAAACTAGGCAGTATTCATTAGATTTCAAGGAAATGCTGAAGCAGGTCGATTTTTCTTCTGAGGGGACACATTTTTACGATACAGCATTAGTAATTTGTCAATCCCCTCCGTTCTACTTCCTCAAACTCTTATTTTTTTTAAAAGGGAATATATCATTTGTAGCAAATCATTAGAAAAGCATTTATATGGAGTGTTCAGACATTATGATCGTCAACGTTTTTTTTTATTTACACCCTCTTTGCAAAAAAGGGCAATATATCATTTTGGTAGTAATAAAAAAATACCCAAATATATTGTTTAACAAACTGTCCTAGTAACAAATTAAATATTTTTTGCAATATTTCCTTAAATTCACTTTTCATGTGACAGAAAAATTAGACGTTAGTAAACCATAGGCGTTGCGTTTCATTTTTAAGAGGTGTTGAACTAAATTTGGACTGTTTTTTGCAAAGTCGGTGTAAAAATCGAAAAATAGTTGACGATAATTGTGTCTGAATACTTCATCAAAACACTTTTCTAATGATATGCTACACATGGTGTTCAAGATTGGGAATTCTTGATTTGTATACATTACGGTATTTGTTTAAATGTGTTAAGGCATTTGTAGATCTGAAACTCTTTTTGTATCTGTTCGCTATTGTTGTACATTCAAAGCGTAAATTTATTTTAGTTTAGTAGCATTGTTAAATATTTAGAAAATATCTCGTTTCACACTATCATTGTATTGGTGTTAATAGAATTGTACCCCAGTAAAACCAAATTATTTAGACAAAACCAAATATCACATTGTAAATTCGTAAAGGACTTATTGTTACATTGTATTAGAAATTCTATGGTTAAACAAGACTAAATATTTTACTAATTATGGGAAAAATTCATACTAAACTTAAAGCCCGAAAATATCTCGTCGTCTTAAAAATCGAAATAAAACAATAGCTAAAATTATCGACAGTGGTCTATCAATAACTGACATGAAAATTATCGCAGAAAGGTTCGGAGAGTATTTTCAAACCAACTTCATTAACAATTTAAAACACACACAGCATCACCACAATATAACACAAATAGTTCAACAATACATACATCAATTAGACACTGTAAACACACATAAACATACAACACAATTCAACAATTGAAAAATAAAAAAGCTCCAGGTATTCAAAACATCCCTAAAAAACCATTGTCCACCTTACTTATGTAATAAATTACATAATTAAGACCGGTCAATACCCAGATATGCTCAAGATATCCAACTTCATACCTATTATCAAAGCAAATAAAGAACCGTGTTATGTGGATAGTTATAGACCAATATCCCTCCTGAATAACATAGCAAAGGTGATAGATAAAATAATATTAAAAATACTGCAATCCTTTATTGACAAAACTAATATCATCCCCCCCCCCCCGGGCAGTACGATTTCAGAAGTGGTCATAGCGCAGTCTCGCAAATAATAAGAGTAAATGATTACATCCGGGAAGGCTTCTAGAGGAAAGGGGGAAATACAAGGCCATGATGACTACGATAGACATACAAAAGGCTTTTGATTCCGTATGGCTCGAGGGACTAATATATAAACTAATTAAAATACAAATACCTAACTATTTGATTGAAATAATTAACTACTATATAAACAATAGGAAATTTTTCATTAAGATTCATGACCACACTGCGTGTCCATACTCCAGTCAAGCTGGAGTCCCGCAAGGGTCGGTATTATCAGTTCTGCTATACTCCATCTTCATCAACGATCTCCCAACCACACCTCAAATATTAACCGCAATGTACGCTGACGACACGTGTTTTGTATCATCTGCAAAGAACCCCGGATAAGCACTCGACACTATACAAACACACAATAATACAGAAATCATCCCCTATGCATTGACTGCTGCCGAATTCATCATTTGAAAGAATAAAACTAATGGCCAACGCTTTGTATTACGGGAGTATGTATATTCTCCTACCATACGATCCAACGCATCTACATTTATTATAGTCGACAATTCTTTGGAGTTATAATTCAGTTTCTTCATGCAAAATATTCAAATCAAAATGCTGGGTTCACAGTAGGACAACACTTCTATTTTTTTAGGAACATAGGATGTCCTCATGGTATCTTGAGTAAATAAGGCTGGCGTTGAGTATTCCGCTCGGATTCTTTTTGGACGAAATTCTTTAGCAACTTCTTTTCGATTTTGTCTAATAGTTCCAGTTAGCGCTTATCTTTTTTTCATCAATTCTTTTGCAACGACAAGAGAAGTAGAAAAGTTATCGGTTGTAACGCCATAACCCGTCCCCGAACCTCCTACCAAATCTTGCATATTCCATCAATATGCATTCTTCACAGTGCCCATATTTTTATGCTATACCTAGCAGGCTTTGACTTCATATAAACCCTAAATGGACATCTACCACATCAATACATAAATTGCCTTCAGAAATGTATGCTTTCTTGCAATTGGAAATAAAAACAAGAAATATATCTTCAATCGCATCTCATTTATTTGCCTATCGTCATTCTGGGCGCGTGTCAATATTATCGAATCTTATAAATCTTAGAATATATTTCATTCTATTACAAGACATTGTTGCAGAGAATATGGCTCTTTGCAATGCAGGACTTCTATGAATCATGAGTTCCAGAATTGGCTCTTGGCGTGCTTTTACGGAACCAGAAATAATGAAAAGACCTATAAATGCTTTTATTTCCATGCGACTTACAATTATCCATTCATCACCTTTCAGGAGTATAGCTCTGCGATTGGTTTCATCAATTATTATATCCAAAAGTGCGTCAGTTATGAATAGATTCATTGCTTCAGAAGGAGGCGTAATGTTCGCACTATAACTTGTCAATCCAGGTTTTTCAGTCAATATATTTCTTGTTGGCCGTTTTCTAAGCACTAGTTTAGTTTTTGACCACAATGTACCATCTTTAGCCAAAATGGTATAAATTTTCTCGTCAGACGATTTACTGTCAGAATCCAAGTCCACATCAGTAGGTATGTACGTTGTTCGTCGATGTTCGTCGGAATATTTATTGATGTGGACGGGGTGAAGCACCAACCCGGCGCGTCTCCAGGTGGCGGATAGGAGAAAGGCCTCTGAGATGATTTTATATGAGGAGGAGGTCTGCGGTGAAATACCTGGGGGCTCGTTGTGTCAAAAAACTCAACTGGCAGCCCTCGAATACCCTGCCGCGGACTAACTTTACCTGTCCCAGCTGTTGTATCGTGGCTAAGGGATTACACACAGGGTTACGATGCCGGGTGAAATTTTTAGCTTACCTCGAAATCACATGTTATACCAATGTCTCCTGGTTGTCTGTGGTCGAGTTTCACGGGCCAGTTAAATGGGGGGGTCTTGGCTTTACTGCCCGGACCAAGAGGAGACAACCTCATTAAAAACCTAACGTCAAGGTGGAAACCAGGCCGAAAAATGCATGGCAATATAGGAGAATAGTACTTACTGGCTTCTACCTTGGAGCACCGCGGGGAACTCCATTGTATTGAACCCCTTACCCCTGCATGCGGGGCTCTACAGCGGTGGACCGTAATGACCCTAGCTTCTCGTGGGACCATTTATGGAAAGAGAAAGAAAAAGTAAAACTTCCACCGGGAAAGTAGTGGAGAAACCCTACACCTCTTCATCCGGACACCTAACAGAGTGAAAAAAAAAACCGAACTACACAAAGATCGTATGCGGCTCGACCTCCTATAACTGGGAGAACCGGGCGGCATAGACGACCCGCTGAGTGGAGCAGGGGTGCGGAAATACCTGCGACTCCTCAATCAGGGAATATCCCCTGAAGAGGCCAGGAAGCAGTTTATTCAGCGCCCAACCTCCCCGAAGGAACCACCAACGGGGAAGATAAAGCTTCAAAGAGGCCCGGAGCATAACACTACTCCGCAGCGACCTCTTAGCAAAAAACCAAAAACAGCTGCAACGGTAACCGGGCAAGCCACTGGTTACGCAGGAGCTGTCAAAACAGAGAAGGCTTTTAGGGTGAGAATAATGCCCAAGCATTATCCTGGGGTCATCCTGAAAGCAGAACAGCTCTCCACTCTGGAAGACACTCTGGTAAAAGAGCTGTGCCAGAGCAAAGAGAAGGGAATCCACTTCTCAGGTAGTCATTTCCGTTGTGGAAAGATACTGGTGGACTGTTAGTTCCAAGATTCGGCGGACTGGCTCATGATGTCAGCGCGGAAATTAAACTCTTGGGAAGGACCCGAATTAGTGGGTCGAAGTGGAGACGACATCCCAAAGCCGGTCACCAAAACGGTGTTCTTACCAAGAAGCCACGACATAAAATTGGAGAAGATCCTTCAACTTGTCGAGGTTCAGAACCTCACTACTGGGGCTTGGAATATCCTGAACTATAAAAAAGAAGGACAGGGAACTATCCTCACGATTGGGATCGATTACCAATCTGGGGAAGCTCTGAAGGCAGGAGGTTACGCGTTAAACTTCCGTTTTGAGCGTATCCCTGTCACAGGACTGGGAAAAAGGAACCCCGCGGAGGATCCATAGGACATGGAGATACCCTCCATATCCGGAACCTTTGGAAAGGGGGAAGAGGGTAACAGCTTAACCGTGGGTCAGCCCGAGATATCCTCGGGCTCTGTTGGGGTAACTGGGGATGCGGAGATCGCCTCTGCATCCAGGGAAACTGGACGAAGCAGCCTGGGGGTCGAGAGTCTGACTCGAGATCATGAAACCTGCTCAAACTCCGAGGAAGATATTGCCATGGTGGTCGAGAAGGGTCAGGGAGAGGTAAAGGAGGAGGATGGATAGAGGCTGAGTAACTCGACCCCTCTCATCCATAATAATTCACCTTCACGTTAACGAATGTATCTCAGATTAACCTGCATCACGCTAAAGGATCTTCAGCCGTGATTGCAAGGTTATTCACTAGACTACAACTGGATATTGTACTGATTCAAGAACCATGGATCAATAAAGGAGGCAAAATCAAAGGTTTGGCATGCAAGGATTTTATATTGATTTATGATCAAATGCAAGTGTCTCCACGTGCCTGTGTAATCATACGAAATAATATAAAATATATTTGTGTATCACAATACGTGTCACGGTACCTTGTTCCAATCATGGTTCACCTCAACATTGGGGGTATCGACCGAGACATCGTCATTGCCTCTGCCTACTTCGCTGGAGACGGGCCGATGATACCGCCATAAGAAGTATAAGAGCTAGTGATACACTGCAATAGCAAAAGGCTGCCAATTATAATTGGTTGTGATGCCAACGCTCACAATACAGTATGAGGAAGCACTAACAACAGCGCAAAAGTTGGGTGTATATTAGAATATCTCTAAGAAAATAACCTTGAGACCTTAAACGTGGGGACAATCCCCACTTTTCTCACGTGAGCAAGAGAAGAGATTCTGGACGTAACAATTGTTGATGTTGCTGCTAGGAAAAATGTGAAAGATGGGAGGGTGATGAGCGAGAAATCACTTTCCGACCATAAGATTATCGAATTTAGGATAGAGGGAGATACTGCCTCGATTCCTACAATTCTAAATCCTAGAAATACTGATTGGTATCTTTACAAGACCAGTCTGAAGGACAATTCAGAACACGTATAAGTGAAGGGGGTAAATCACCCGCACTACGACCTGGGACAAAGAGTCGAACAGATCAGTGAGGCAATAATGGGATCTTTTCATTCCAGTTGCCCACTGTCAAAAGCTCGTTTAGAAAAGAATGCTCCTTGGTGGAATGAGAACCTGTCAAACCTCAGAAAAGAGGTCCGTCGGCTCTTTAATAGAGCTAAACGTGACGGTAATTGGCAGGGGTACACTGAGAATCTTACTCGGTACAATAAAGAGATTAGGAAGCCCAAAAGGCTTAAATTTCAAGTCTTTTGCGAAAAGATCACTTTCACTTACACAGCGGCCAGACTTCAGAAGGTCATGAAAAATGGGGGAACTAACGCCACAATATCGCTGAAAAAACCAGACGGATCATACACGGAGGGTGAAGAGAAACGATCGATTCTTCTCCTTAGAACCCACTTTCCAGGTAGTGAACTAGCAACAAGCACTGAAATAGCAATGAATGACACCAAAAAATCCCGCAATAAAGATTAGGACGTTGCTAAGAAAATATTTACCAGACAACGGTTGAAATGGGGAAGTACCTTTCAACCATATAAATCACTAGGAGTGAATGGAATATTTCCAGCACTCCTGTAGCAAAGGATAGAGGAGACTCTTCCTCACTTGCTGAAGATTACAAGAAGCAGTTATTACGTTTTTATCTTAAATGTTTTTCACTGATGGTGAAGAACCTCGATTCCAGCTAGCTCAAAGGAATCGAAACTGTTATTCACGGTAGAGTAGGGATGGATTCATAAATTAAACATTATTAGATTGAAACCATTGAAATTTTAATTTGTGAATCACACGTATGATCTTTATACGACCGAGTGGTACCCCTTGGTGTTTACAGGTAAGTTTAAAGATAAATCGATAATAATGTTTGAAGTAGAGGTTAATTAGTAATGTATAACTTGTCGGAATTATGTTAAAATTTCAGGTTCAGATGCTTGTCCTTCAGATAGCAACCCTTTGTAAATGGTGAATGTAAATATAAATCGGATAGTTCTTACTTGTATGAGTGGCCGTAAGCTCAACTTCAGTACTTGCGGTAGTTGGGTTGACTCGACCTGGATCCTCCTAGGTTTCAAATCTAATGAGATGAATCGCTTGGCATGCATCAAAATTCAAGCAGGTACTAGTTACATCAATTATCAACTATTCTACTACGGATGAATGATGTGGAAATGGTTAGACACCTTAGAGGAAGCGATACTTATGAGAAGCGATGAGTGATACAGCGAAGTTCAGCACATATAGTAAGCGAGATAGAGACAGACAGAAGAAAATTAGAAGAAAAGGAGAAGGCCTAAAAAAAGTAAGAAATATGTGAAATATTAGCTATTAATTTGATAAAAGTGAATGGTGGATGACTTTACTTACCCAAGTTGTAGGGTGGTCTTAAAGAGGTTTTTATATTTTTGGTCTGGATCCAATATAGATAATTTTGTCCACGCTGAGAATTATGACCAATAAACCTAATAAAGTTTACTTTTTCCAGCTTATAAGATCCGATTTACAATCGAAAATTAAGGAACCATGTGCTCCGAATGAAAGCTGATATAAAAAGAAGGAAGGGTCAAAGTCCAATCAAGTAGGTTTTGTAGGCCATCCACAGAACTCAGGTGAAGTCACAGAACACAGAACATTCAGCGAAATAGTGAGTTGAATTGGCATGAAATAGTAAAAGAAGAAGAATAAATTGTTTTTCATCAATATGATAGATATCAAATGTTAAAATATAAAATGACAATTCAACTTGGAAAGAAGAGATTAAAACAATAAATTGAAGTAAACAAAAGTGCTTCGAGTTTTAATCATATTTTTATAACCAAGTGAATTAGAGTTTTCAACTTATATTGATAGAGTATACGATATCTAATTATGATTTAGTTAAATAAAGCTCTGTTGTAAATGTAAACAAACCATTGATTTTTGGTTATTGTTGAATGTTGAAGTTATTGATTTTACTCTAATCATTGAAAAGGTGAGTTTCAATATATTTTTGAAAGAAATTATTATGTCGACCATTTGTATATAAGTGCATGATTACATTCCCAATAAATTTTGTATCAATGTTTTCAAAACCGTAACACAGTCTAGCAGTGGGTCTAATACCAAGAAAATGCAGAAGGGCAAGGGTAACCTTCATACCAAAAATATAAAAAAAGGTGCGACTGATCCCCGATCTTTTATACCCACCTATCCAACATCGTGTCTACTCAAAACGATGGAGAAAGTAGTGGATAACTGCATAAGAACAGAGAACCTGGAGAATATACCAATTCATAAATGTCAGCATGCCTACAGAGCGGGTCGATCAACTGAGACGGCTTTGTATCAGCAAATAAGCACTAAAGAGACGAGCAGTAATTGAAACCGTAGTAAAATGGATGTATGAGTTGTTGACGACGAGGATAATTGATACACAGGTGGGGAATCAAACCACCTCAGTTAAAGCCATTCGGGAGACACCTCAAGGGGAAGTGAAATCTCCCCTTCTATGGAGCCTCGTAGTAGATGAGTCGCTCTATAGGTTAACGGAACTTGGCAAGTTCAAGAGCACCTTGTGTGATTTATTACAAAAGGGCCTCGGAATTATTGAGCAATGATGCTTGTCGGTGGGGCTAAACATTAACCTAAACAAGAGCATAGTAATCCGATTTACCCAGAAAGCCATGAAACCGATACCCTTAAACGAGGAAATCATAGAATGGAAATCAGAAGTTAAATATCTAAGGATAACCCTAGACAGTAAGCTTCTGTGCCATAAGCATATTGGAATAACTGCTAGTAAAGCAGTAAGAGCTTAGATGGCGTGCAGAAATCTAGCTGGGAAGAGGTGGCGCTATAACCCTAAGATACTGCGATGGATGTACGCCATGATTGTGAGACCAGCAATTACGTTTGGGGTAATAGTTTGACATACAAAAGCAAGTCAGTACAGCACGAGGAAGACCCTCGACAAAGTTCAAAGGCTTGCCTGTGTGTGCATCACTGGAGCTATGAGAATGTGTCCAACTAGGGCACTTGAGATCATTACAGATCTCACATCTCTACATCTGGTGATAGAAAGATCTGCCCAAGAGGCAATTCTTAGAATATCTAAGGAAGGTTCAGGCAATGAGATTATTAAAAAACAGGGAGCCTGGTCCTCTCTCACAAAATACATCTCATCAGCGAATCTTCCCAGTGACGAATAGATAAAAAATGTAAGCATTTAAATGAATTTCACTACGATGCTAAATGAGAGGAGAGACTGGAAAAGGGAATGCACAACCCAAACTCTCAAAGAAAACACCATTAGATGGTATACGGATGGTTCAAAAACCACCACTGGAGCGGGCGCTAGAGTAAGAAACTATCAGAAATGTGATATATCGATTCATTCTGATAGTCAAGCAGCTTGATGAATTAGACAATATTAACAGAGTCCCTTTAGTCTGGGTTCGTGGCCACTCGGGAATCACGGGAAATTGAGAGGTCATTACACTTGCCAGGAAAGCAGCACAAACGCCCTTTATTGGCCGGAAGCCTTTCTGCGGTGTAGGAAAATGTTTCTATAAAAAAGAGTTTCGGAAGAAAGAGGAAACCGAAAGAGAAGCACTCTGGCGGTGCCTTCCCGGGTTGGAACATTCCAAAATGTTCCTGGGGAACTTTGACACTGCTAGATCCAAAAAATATTTGGACCTTGGTAAAAATAAGCTATCTCTCCTCATGGGCTTTCTTACATGACACTGCCTCCTCAGGAAGCACCTAATGAGAATAGGTCCAGCAGAAATTGACGAGTATAGATTCTGTGGGGAGGAGGATGAAACTCCGGATCACCAAGTTCTAGAATGCCTGGCCATTGCAAGCCAACGCAAGAAATGCTTCGGACAAGAAACTTGTGAGAGTGAGGATCTAACCTTGTTGAAGCCGTTCCAAATACTAAAGTTAATGACAACCCTGGAACTGGAAGGCGAGCTGTAGTAGTAGCGAGAGCAGCTCTGATAATGGGGTGGGGCACAATAAACCTTAGGTTTCAGTGCACTGTATCCCCGTTAAAATATGATCTAATTTAACTAGAAAAAAAACCAAGTTTGTTCTTTGACTAATATGTCGAGATGACGTGACATATTTTATAAAATATATTTTTGATCTTTGTAAACGTTGAAATAAAATAAAATATATAGAAACAACCACTTTAGTTCTGGAAGGAAAATATTATTGGGAATTTAGATTGTCCCAATAGTTACTTTTGTCTGTTTTTGAGTTTTCATAGTTTTCTCATCATCATTTACCTCCCATAAAATGTTGAACACACAAAAAAATGTCTCACTTTTACCCCACTTGACCCAATATCTTGATTTATTAGACCCGTTGTACTGGCCCTGGTGAGCTAAAAGTTAATAGGATTCATCTGTGAGATGCTCTAAATAATATCCAATCATAAAATGAGTGACTTGTATGCACTCCGCAGGCTGTATCCTCCTAACAAGACAAGTTACAATAAGTGGCCGACAATGACATACACACATTATTTTTTTTTCTTAAAAACAGTTTTTAGTGTTTTTCTCGCTGAAAAGCGTAAAATAACTTTAAAAGAATCTAAAATTCCAATTTTTTTGGGGTAAACTAATCCTTACCTCGTATCTTAGATATAGTTGGGCGAAATCTTTTTCGTTGTATTCTGGAAAAATTGAAACAAGAGAATATGGAAAAAGCAACAGAAGACTAAGAATCTTGACTGACGGTACAGAAGAGGAAAACGGAAGAGAGGAATCGTAGGAAATCAAATGAGTCGTGAAAGATAGAGAAAAGCTAAATAATATGAATAGAAATTCAACTCACAGTATAATGGAGATATCATCAAGTAATTAATTCAAGACGACGGAGTAGTTGCTCAGCATTGACTCATTCCATTTTTTCCCAAACGAACCACTCACAATAATAGGCAAAATTTTAGGCATACAACTGAAAATCACGTGTTCTCAATTAGGAAGTTCTCTTCTCAAATAACGAAATATGTTTACGATCATTTTATGAATGAATATGCATATGCAATTTGCATCTTAGCGCCAACTTTAATGCATGATTGAACAGCAAATCCTTCTATTACAATTTTGATGTTTATGGTAGCTTCAGGCATTCAATAATGGGGCAAATGGCAGCAGAAAAATTAATTGATTGAAATACGTTACAGTCTAGTCGTTTGATACAATGTTGTAACTATGCAGGGTGTTTTTTAATAGTTGATCTAAGTTTTAACAGTATGTAATTGAAATTCTTCGATCATTATCTTAAGAATTTTTTCCAATGTTGTTATTGTTCACCATTTCATACATTGTTGGAAAAGCGATATTTTAGTGAAAAATCAATTCATTCGTTATTTCATTTACTCACTGCATATATATTGTTCAACGTAATACTGTTGTCTAAAAATCAACTTACCTGAGGACTAAAAGGCTTAGCAGCTAAATTATGACCAGTTCCAATGGCTCCGATATTTTCACTCTTGTTAGAAGCTAAAGAGGTTCTTGTAACGGGAGCAGCACTGTTAATATAGGGAGATGGAGTCGATAAGGGGCCAGTAGGTACAACTGAAGGTTTCCACGTAGATCCTCCTCTGAAAAAAGCAAACAGTTGAAAAGTTTAGAGGTTAATTACCAAAATAAATCTACTGATTAAACAAACTGGGCACTGTATCAATTATTTTTGATTAATAATAGGTCCCAACGGAATGTTATTTATGTTTGTAGGTTGCCAGTGAGATAATTAGACTGAAAAAAATTCAATAAAGTTCTAGGGCGATCTCACACTTGTAGTGAAAGAACAGCAGTAATAAGCTATGTGATCAAATTAGCCCTATTTAGTGAAGCAGTGGTTAAATAACCTACGTTATGTCTGTTATATTCAACAGTGTCTCTTCCAAATTCTTTTGTCAAACAAGAAAAATTCTAAATTCAATAATAATGGTTCCATAAAGACAGAAAATTAGAATGTAACTCAATATTCTATCAGAAAGGATTAACATGAAATCTTATTGTGCCATCAGAATCTTCCATTATTTTATAAAATACTTCTGCATCGTTCATGTGAACAAATCATTTGCATTGGTTGATTTGATGTCATGATCAGTACTCTATTTGTAAACACATTTTACTGTGACACAATTCGTATCACAAGTGCCAGTCATGCAAACATATTATATGCTGCGTACTTAATTAAGTATTTTGTGATTAAGCCTACCAAAACGTCACATGTTAATAAGTTACTTGCTCCAAAATCATAACAATAATTAACTCTGTAATTGAAGTAACAATAAAAAAATTTGTAAATTTTATCTTAATTACATTTCTGTTTCTATATATAAAAGACGTATTCATATGAAAAGCTTTTTATAATGTTCGTCATAATATATTAATACTGTTGGACTAATATGGTAGAGTCATAAAAAGCACCACTATCCGAATTAATTGAAAATATTAAAAGGAACTGGGCAAGGATGCATTCTGTCTCTGATGCTATTTATTGTTGTAGCTGCAGAAAGAGAGCATTGTTGGCACAGTCACGACGAGAGCTCAAAACTCGACATGGTTTACGGATTGCTGTCAATCCATATACGTAAACGAATATCAAGGGAGTCGATACACTCTGTCGACAATTTACTGGAATATGCCAGAAAAATTGAACACATCCGACTGGAGGAAACAGTGACTACGGGACCTCCTAATGAACCGAGACCCAGGGCAAGCAAGAAATAGAGATGCGGCTATTGCCATTTCAGAGGGCATTCGATGAACGAATGCCGAAAACGCCAAGCCGCTAAAGAAATTAGCACAGAAACCCATCACAAACCGGAACCATCAAAAATCTCTTGTTACGGGTGCGGCAAACAAGGATATTTCCGGAACAACTGCCCGGATTGTTCAAAAAAGCAGCCCCACCCATCATAAATGGCCATCCACAACGAAAAAAACAGTCCGATTGCGCCAGAAACATAATGCTGCAGTGAATGTCGGGAAGGGGCAAGAATAGGCATTTTTGGAATTCTTGGCTTCACCATTGCCAATGAATGAGGAAGCCCTTATCACCCAGCCTGATGACGCTGGCCCACTCATAAAGATTCTCACGCCACGACGACCGACTCATGCACTTGACGACGACGACGACCAATATTGACCTAATGCGATCTACGATATTTTTAAAGAATCTCTACCATCTACTTGGTCGTCATCGAAAACGCGGGATCCCAGGAAACGACGTAGACTGGAATTAAATCAAATAGATATTTGTCTGAGTCCCGACGAATCTCCTGTATTTCGCGATCAACAACGAGACACCTCCAATAAAACCCTCCAGGCGTACTTCGATGGCTTTGCCGAGGATTGACCACCTACTCCGTATGTTGAACATCGCATATCCACAGGTGAACACGCGCCCGTAGCCAACGCCCCATATCGGCAGAGTCCAGCTCGTCAAAACATATTAAGGCAAAAGCTCGACGACATGCTAGAGAAAGGTATAATTGAGGAAAGCGATACGCCCTGGTTATCCCCGTGATCCTCGTACCCAAAAAGGGCAACGACCTACGAGTATGTGTCGACTATCGTAAGCGTAAAGCCATCACAATACCCGATAAATATCCACTACCACGGATCGACGATTTGCTCCAAGCCGCTAAAAGCTGCCCATTCATGTCGTGCCTCGACCTCAAGTCGGGCTACTGGCAAATACAAATCCACGACAATGACAAAGATAAAACAGGATTTATCACGCCTTTTGGAATCTATAGATTGAATAGGATGGCTTTTGGTTTACGAAACGCCCCCAGTAGTTTTCTGCGCCTTATGAACAGATTCAAAGAATTCACCGTCTTAGTTTACCTCGTTCACCTCATTATCAGGTCACCGTCATTCGACCAACATCTCCGTGATTTGGAAAGAGTCTTTGAACATTTACGGACGTACCGACCAAGGGTACAGAGAAAAAATGCAATTTTGGTTGCCCCACAGGAAGGTACCTTGGACATGATAACTGAGGATGACATTACAACTGTCTCCAAAAAACGTGGGCTATATCCAATATGCCAGCTCCAAAAAATATCAATCAGCTGATGTCTTCCATACAGACCTGGTACAGGCGGTTTATACATAACTTCACGCAGATTGCTAGACCACTAACGAATCTAACAAACAAGAAAGCGGTATGGAGGTGGGGACCAGAACAAGAGCAGGCGATAGGAAATCTGAAGGAGAAACTAGTATCCACGCCCATACTAAAACAAGCCGACATCTCCAAACCATTTATTATCAAGACGGACGCCAGTGCATACGCAATAGGTGCGGTTTTGGTCCAGAGTGGGAGAGCAAACGAGCACCCGATAGAATACATTAGTCGCTTACTGACATCAGCGGAACGGAATTATAGCACTACGGAGCAAGAAGCGCTTGTGCTAGTTTTCGCAATAGATAAATTTCGGGGATACATTGAAGGTTCAGAGGCAATATTGATAACAGACCACCAACCCCTCAAGTGGTTAATGAGTCTGAAAACGCCAACGGGGCGCCTAGCACAATGAGATTACAGCCATACGACCTCCAAGGGAAAACAAATGTAGTGGCAGATTTCCTATCTAGACCCCCATACGAGAAACCTAACAATGAGTGTCAGATTTGCAATGTACAATTCGACATCCCTAAGCGAAGTGAAAAAGAGATGCGTCACAAACAAACAGAGGATCCTGATCTTGCTCCGATCATTGCGGCCCTTGAGAACGCCTCAGACGACGAAAGAACCGCTAAATGGATAAAACGAGGTTATTTCATGCATATGGAAGTACTTTATCGGTATACCCAGGAATAGGAGGATGAGAACGCAAGATTAGTGGTGCCAAAGGAGGAACGTCCAAAAATTTTGCAAGCCTACCACGACAATCCTACCGCCGGACAAAACGACGTAGATATAACGGTTAATCGAGTCTCTAGGCGTTACTTTTGGACATGAATGCGCCAGGACATTGTTAAGCATGTATTTACCTGCTTAGAATGGCAGAAGTATAAAGTCGACAACAGAAAGCCTGCGGAATTATTACAGACAGTAGTCTCCAAACAAGGTTTGAAGTTATCGCAGTCAATCTATTCGGATCACTACCGTTGAGTGAAGACGGTAAAATATGGATTTATATAATTGAAGATAACACTAGCCGTTGGGTTGAATTGTTTCCGCTAGCAGACGCTACGGCAGATAATTGTGCGCGAGTATTAATTGATAAAATATTTTCCCGCTATGAAGTACCACGGCGGTTAATAAACGACAACGGGACACAATTCGTGTCCGACATAATGTGAAAACTCACGATTTGTCTGGGCATCAGACATATCCTAATTCCTGTGTATCACGCTAAAGCAAATATAGTGGAACGAAAAAGCCGTGACTTAAAAACAAAATTAGATATACTAGTTGGCAAAGAACACCTCTCATGGTCCCAGCACCCAACTTCTATAAGATTCGCCATCAACACAGCCCGATGTGAAAATACTGAACGAACGGCGGCCTATCTGTCCTTCGGGAGAAAGCTGCGAAATATAGAAGACGTCACAGGCGATCTTAGCACTATCGTACGTAACTAAGATTTTGTCGCGGAAATCACTTCAAAACTACAAAACTCATCTGCGTCTCTCCGTCTGGCTAAGGATCTAACCGAAGTACGACAAGAGAAAAACCAAGCATATGTAAATAAACATGAGCGTCATGGGCCGGATTACGCACCTGGCGACAAAGTGTTAGTCAAATCACATTTCCTCAGTAATGCCGCAAAAGGATACTCAACGAAATTGGCCTCACAACGCGATGGACCCAACGTCATACTCCGTAAACACGGGCCTACTAGCTACGAAGTTGCCGAGCCAAATGAAGACTCCATACCAATAGGGATTTATCATACTAGCGGTCAGTCTTCTGAAAACTCAGAAGATGTACTGTCCGGGAAGAGGACGGTGCCGCAAGTCAGATAGATATTCTCCCGCCACTATTAGTGCCGACTCCTCGGGACGACCACGACGTCAAATGGGAAGGCTGTAGCGGTCGTACATATACGCAACGCCCTATACCCCAATTTAGTTAGCAACCAGCATTACGTGTAAGATACTTCGGAGCCCCGCGCGTAGATGGCGTACGAAGACTACACTGAACAGAGATGTGACTGGACCCTATACCGTCCGGCGACAGTATAGGTACAATCAAGCAAACTCATTTCAGCCAATATGGACCCAGCCCCACGGCAAAGTGATTTAACGCTTCATAATAAAATATTGTTTCCATATTATTTTTGCGTTTAGAATTTTAATTATTATTTTATTCAATTGTAAATGTATAGGGTTGAATAGTTATTTTAATAAATGTTTTAACCCGTTTACAATGGTATATTTAATTTTTAAAGAACGTTTTCCAAATGGACCTTGAGGACGAATTTCAAGGTAATAAATTCAATGGTAAGCCAACAAATGAGTTAAGGTTCGTAGATGAGATAGCGATAATTGCAGTCTTGGTACTTACTACAGTACAGTACAGTACATACTGGCATGCTCATCAGGTAATATAAATTACTGCTCCGTCCCTTACTCTGTAGAATCTATTCTTTTTTAAATCGAACTAACTGTATCTAAATATTTCCAGAATATACCTAAAAAATATTCTGATAAATTGACAATTGTTTCTATTACTACCATCGTCAGAATGACAGAAGTTACATTTCATGTGATGCTTACCTAATGTTTAACAATTATTTTTGGCTAGACCAAGAAGTGAGTATATATTGGATATCTTTCTCCCAATTAACATGTTACCCAATTACCATTTTATGAAAGGTTAAAGAGATCAGATTTCAATATTGAACAATTTCAACTGTCCTTACCATTATGTCAAGAAACTCCACCTTGGATCATTCATATACCGGCAGTCAACTTCTCATCAGCAAATCAGCCCAAACAATCTACCAGCGACCACATATTCAAATTAAAATACTATAATCTGATTTCTAAATTCACCGGTTGTGATCATATTTTCATTGATGCAACTAAATCAGAAAATGAAATCGCATCCGCATTTTTTAGGTATTAACAATTATGGAATCAGGCTAAATCCTCACTGTTCAATATACACAGGAAAGTTAGTCGCCATGCTTGAAGCTTTGAGAATCTACTGTCACAACCTAAGTACCCGGCCTTGGGAGTCTGCTCAGGTAGTGAATTCGGCTTTAGTTACACTATTTTTTATTACCTCAATTGGGATAAGGTTGATCAACAAACAAAATTTCGGGACAAATGGATTTATTTGACACACAATAATAAATTTACAAAAACCGTATAATCTCAATACAAATACGAATAAATATCAGTTATACAGGGTGTCCCACGACGTTTTGACACTCAAATTTCTCGAAAACTGTTCATATGACATGTATGAAATTTGGCAGATGTAAACAGTCGAAACTGATGCTTATATTTATTATACAATAACTTCCGTTTTTCCTGTCATTTCGGCTCACATGGCCCCAACATAATTTTTTTAAATGTATAATATCACAATTTTGGATATATCATGCAAAAACAAATTCAACGATACCACACTTGTCATCATTGTATTGTGCAGTATTGATAATATGGGCAATTAAATGGGGGTGGCTATGGAATTGCACCATTTCGACCAATCCATTTTTCAGGAAATGTGTTATCAAGATATTCTCTAATTGGCCCATAAAAGTGAGGAGATACTCCGTCTTGCTGCCTCCACATCGTTTGCCTTTCACGTATTAAGGGGATATCTTCAAGTAATTCTGGAAGAGTATTTTGAAAAAAATCTAAGTATCTTTGTCCCGTTAATGTTCCTTCATAAAAATAGCATACCATAGTTCTGAAATCTACTTTCATCACTCCATAATATTTTTTCTAAAATTACTGTGTACTAACATTTCAGCAATAAAATTTATTCTGCTTTCAAGATCTGTGTTAAAAGTAAGTATTTTATAAGGTTGGTTTTGTGATTTTTTAATATTGTTTTTATTTAACTACTATATATTTGTAGTAATTTTTGTTCAAGAAATTGTATTGAGGTGTATGGATTTACCTGAAGATAAGACAAAATATTTATCTTTTGACGAGGAACTTGATTTTTACCGCTTGGAAAAGAACCAGTTCTTAGCTTTCGTTCGACATAGAAAAAAGTATTTTTGCTTGGAGTTATTCTATGAGGAAACGATTTCTGAACAAACCTTGAGCATGAGTTTTGTTTTTTCCACATTCTCCATAAATAAATTGTATGTCAACATATTCATCGTAAGTAAAAATTGAAGGCATTATTTACTTATTATTACAGTGTCTTCACAAGATTATGACCAATAATCAATGACAGCTCTTGAATAAACTTCACCAGACAATAATGAATGAAAACCTATGTTGTTGCTACTATAGTTATTTGTTTCATAGCCACCTAAATTTTTGAGTGCAAAATATTTGCTTCAATAAATTTAGTAAAAATTAATAGCCCTTATTATCATTACTGCACAATACAATGATGACAAGTGTGGTATCGTTGAATTTGTTTTGGAATGATATATCCAAAATAATAATATTATACAGGTTGTCCCATTTAAAAAAATTAATTATGTGGGGGTCACGTGATCCGAAATGACAGGAAAAACGGAAGTCATTTTATAATGAATATAAGCATCAGTTTCAATTGTTCATATCTGCCAAATTTCGTTCATGACATATGAACAGTTTTCGAGAAATTTGACTGTCAAAACGTCGTGGGACACCCTGTATAGTAAAAATGTCCAACTCAATATTTTATATATACCAAAAATAAGTTAGGGACTTATCTTGGGAAGACTCGGGACGTACAGCTCGCAGAGAGAGAGAGTAGTCGAGGGTTCTTGAGCCGTTGTTGTATGGACTTGGACGATGTGGTCCGATGAGTGGATCTTGTAGACGGTCTGTAGAGGTCCTTATGGTAAACTCTGAAGCGGTCCTTGAAGTAGACGGTCCTTAGGGTCGGTACAGGCTAAAGCGGTCCTTAAAGTAAACGGTCCTTGAAGTAAACGGTCCTTAAGGTAAACGGTCCTTACGGCTGCAGAGCAGCGAAGAAAATTAAAAATCACACACAAATGATATTTAACACAGAATGCTGATTAACTTTTCAGCGCAGAAATGAATAAAAGAGACCGAGTTCCACGTCAATCGTAGTTTAAATAGACATTTAGTGATAGTAAAAAGAATCAACGATACGTTCCTAATATTCGAAATAATAGGATTTGGGATTAGAGGTGGAAGTAGCCGACGAATAAGTAACGCTCCAAAATAATTGATGAAAATAGTAACATGTCTCAGCGACATGTTACACCCCCACTCCTCGGAGAAAAAAAAAGGAATTCGAAGAATTACTTTTTTTTTGTAAACCTGAACAGCCTACAAAGAAAAAGTAGCCAAAACAATAGGAATGTGGTGACCAGATAAAAGAACATGTAGTATTGCTTACAAATTCAGGATATGAAAAGAAGATAAATAAGAAGAAGAAAGGAACATATTCAATGAATGTCCAAGAATTGTTGCCTTATAATTCAAGACTTCAATTCATTTTGAAGACTAACAAAAGTAAAAAAAATATAATAGGTGCTTAGGCCTATTATCAAAAATAACCAAAAGATTAAATTAGAGGGGTAACCTCTACCAAAATATGAGACGCTAAATGCCAAAAAAAAATCAGAGGAATAACCTCCACTTAGAATATGAAATGCTAAACGCTTTAGCAAAATATTCAAGAAAAAAATTAGAGAGGTAGCCTCTAATAAAATATGAAATGATAACATCTCAACGATATGACAAGAGAATAACTATATTCTCCGTCTAGAAAAAATAATCACTAAATGTGATAAAGGGTGGTTAAGATCTCAGGTACACTAACCTCAAAAGAAAAAAACTGAAGTAACCAAAAAGACATAAGGAAGAAGTATTAGGTGAGCAAGACCAACTCAGAGTCATAGATAGATGAGAGCATCGATCATGCAGGAAAAACCTCGCGAGAGATGTTAATCGCGTCGTGGTTATTTATTCCCCACAATCAACTTCGCATCTTTACAACTACCAAAGTGTAGACATGATAGTCCAACAACTACATTCCTTGCAAATAGAAACAAAAGAATTAACAAAATCAAGAGAGAAGAGTAAATAAAAAACGAATAAATTTTTGAGCAAGCTCGGTTAATTAACAAACCCAGCGTTATGTAGAAACGCCACAACTAAAATGGAAATTTTCAAAGAAAATTCCTTAGAGAAAAAATAACTGGATCTCTAGATTTATAACACCGTGATGCATGCCCATGCGACACATCCTTCCAGTGCGATAACATGACAAGTCATCAAACCACCCTTTCGGAAAAACGGCGTCCCGTAGGTACGATACAATATGGGTTGATGGCACACCATGACACACCTCTGAAAGTCAGATTTCCACTTAAAGATGTCACAAAACTAGCATCACCCCTGATACAGAACTAGTCCTTAACAAAAAAACAAAATCACGGAAATCTTTTTGAACAGGAAAGCGAAAACCTCCAAAAATTCCGTCATGGGAATGCTATTGCGAGATATTGTTTAAAAAAATACACGGTCAGGGATAGAAATTTACTAACAAAAAATTTTTTAACATGACCAAAAATGTGAATGTGTGTGTATGTAAAATACACTCAGGTAGTGAATTCGGCCTTAGTTTCACCATTTTTTATTACCTCACTTGGGACAAGGTGAATCAACATACAAAATTTCGGGACAAATGGATTTATTTGACACAATAATAAATTTACAAATACAAATACAAATACGAATAAATATCAGTTATACAGTAAAAATGTCCAACTCAATATTTTATATATACCAAAAATAAGTTAGGGACTTATCTTGGGAAGACTCGGGACGTACAGCTCGCAGCAGTAGTCGAGGGTTCTTGAGCCGTTGTTGAATGGACTTGGACGATATGGTCCGATGAGTGGATCTTGTAGACGGTCTGTAGAGGTCCTTATGGTAAACTCTGAAGCGGTCCTTAAAGTAGACGGTCCTTAGGGTCGGTACAGGCTAAAGCGGTCCTTAAAGTAAACGGTCCTTGAAGTAAAGGGTCCTTAAGGTAAACGGTCCTTACGGCTGCAGAGCAGCGAATAAAATTAAAAATCACACACAAATGATATTCAACAGAGAATGCTGATTAACTTTTCAGCGACGAAATGAATAAAAGAGATCGAGTTCTACGTCAATCGTAGTTTAAATAGACATTTAGTGATAGTAAAATGAATCAACGATACGTTTCTAATATTCGAAATAATAGGATTTGGGATTAGAGGTGGTAGTAGCCGACGAATAAGTAACGCTCCAAAATAATTGATGAAAATAGTAACATGTCTCAGCGACATGTTACACCCCCACTCCTCGGAGAAAAAAAAATTCGAAGAATTACTTTTTTTCTGTAAACCTGAACAGCCTACAAAGAAAAAGTAGCCAAAACAATAGGAATGTGGTGACCAGATAAAAGAAGATGTGTGCTTACAAATTCAAGAAATTAAAAGAAGATAAATAATAAGAAGGAAGGAACATATCCAATGAATGTCCAAGAATTGTTGCTTTATAATTCAATACTTCAATTCATTTTGAAAACTAACAAATGTAAAAAAAATATAATAGGTGCTTAGGCCTATTATCAAAAATAACCAAAAGATTAAATTAGAAGGGTAGCCTCTACCAAAATATGAGACGCTAAACGCCAAAAAAAAATCAGAGGAATAACCTCCACTTAGAATATGAAATGCTAAACGCTTTAGCAAAATATTCAAGAAAAAAATTAGAGAGGTAGCCTCTAATAAAATATGAAATGATAACATCTCAACGATATGACAAGAGAATAACTATATTCTTCGTCTAGAAAAAATAATCACTAAATGTGATAAAGGGTGGTTAAGATCTCAGGTACACTAACCTCAAAAGAAAAAAACTGAAGTAACCAAAAAGACATAAGGAAGAAGTATTAGGTGAGCAAGACCAACTCAGAGTCATAGATAGATGAGAGCATCGATCATGCAGGAAAAACCTCGCGAGACATGTTAATCGCGTCGTGGTTATTTATTCCCCACAATCAACTTCGCATCTCTACAACTACCGAAGTGTAGACATGATAGTCCAACAACTACATTCCTTGCAAATGGAAACAAAAGAATCAACAAAATCAAAAGAGAAAAGAAAATAAAAAACGAATAAATTTTTGAGCAAGCTCGGGTAATTAACAAACCCAGCGTTATGTAGAAACGCCACAACTAAAATGGAAATTTCCAAAGAAAATTCCTTAGAGAAAAAATGACTGGATCTCCAGATTTATAACACCGTGATGCATGCCCATGCGACACATCCTTCCAGTGCGATAACATGACAAGTCATCAATTCACCCTTTCGGAAAAACGGCGTCCCGTAGGTACGATACGTTATGGGTCGATGGCACACCATGACACACCTCTGAAAGTCAGATTTCCACTTAAAGATGTCACAAAAATAGCATCACGCCTGTCACAGAACTAGTCCTCAACAAAAAAACAAAATCAAGGAAATCTTTTTTAACAGGAATGCGAAATTTACTATGAAAAAATTTTTTAACGTGACCAAAAATGTGTATGTGTGTGTAATTAAAATACACTCAGGTAGTGAATTCGGCCTTAGTTTCACTATTTTTTATTACCTCACTTGGGATAAGGTGAATTAACAAACAAAATTTTGGGACAAATGGATTTATTTGACACACAATAATAAATTTACAAAAACCGTACATTCTTAATACAAATACGAATAAATATCAGTTATATAGTAAAAATGTCCAACTCAATATTTTATATATACCAAAAATAAGTTAGGGACTTATCTTGAGAAGACTCGGGACGTACAGCTCGCAGCAGTGGTCGAGGGTTCTTGAGCCGTTGTTGAATGGACTTGGACGATGTGGTCTGATGAGTGGATCTTGTAGACGGTCTGTAGAGGTCCTTATGTTAAACTCAGAAACGGTCCTTATAGTAGACGGTCCTTAGGGTCGGTACAGGCTAAAGCGGTCCTTAAAGTAAACGGTCCTTAAAGTAAACGGCCCTTAAGGTAAATGGTCCTTACGGCTGCAGAGCAGCGAAGAGAGTTAAAAATCACACACACATGATATTTAACAGAGAATGCTGATTAACTTTTTAGCGAAGAAATGGATAAAAGAGACCGAGTTCCACGTCAATCGTAGTTTAAATAGACATTTAGAGATAGTAAAAACAATCAACAATACGTTCCTTATATTCGAAATAATAGGATTTGAGATTAGAGGTGGAATTAGCCGACGAATAAGTAACGCTCCAAAATAATTGATGAAAATAGTAACATGTCTCAGCGACATGTTACACTACAAACAGCTAGACAAAAACATATTAATAACATCGGACTCCTACAGTCCTGTCAAAGGAATAAAACAACTATTTCCTTCTCACTAAATACTTTTAGACGTTAAAGAAGAACTTTACAGACTTCAGAAGACACGCGTTGAAATACAGGTCCTGTGGGTCCCTTTTCGTGTAGGCATACCATCCAATGAAAAAGTTGACAAAATTGCACGACACTCTACAAGCAACAAAAATCTACCATATTTTGGAGAAGTTCCAGTTGCCGATTTCAAACCAGTTATAAAAGATTTTGTATGAGATATATGGCAAAAACGATGGGAAAGAACCAATACGCTTCTTAAAGAAATCAAGCCATCAGTAAAATGTTGTCTTACTCTTCCATAGAACAGAAAACACCAAATTGTTTTAAACAGGCTAAGAATAGGACATTCAGCCCTCACACACCAGCATTTGTTAAATCAAGAACCACCAAAGCAGTGTTTAACGTGTGATGTGGTTCTAACCATAAAACATATACTATTGGATTGTACTCATTTAAGTGTTAGAAGAATAGCTAACAACATTCCGCCTAACAGGAACATGAACACATTAAGTGAAAACAAATTATGAAAAAGTGCTCAAATTTCTGGAAGACTCCAATTTCTATTATAAAATATAAACATCTATTGTATGTTTTTTGACCGCGCTCATAACCCTCGAGGTTGATGCGGCAAATAAAAATAAATAAAAAAAAGTTAAGATATTATTAGCCCTCTGGGGATATATTGGATATCTTCCTCCCATTTAATATGTTAAGCCCCAAGCGTACCACATTGGTACACAACGGTGTTTTCTCAGGGACCGTGCGTACCTAATACGGCCGCAGTATGTGATCGCGATCAAACTACTGTGGCTCTCCCAGGACCACAGGTAACGTGATTTCTTATGGATTATCAGAATAGTTTAGTGGGTGTTAAACTCTAAATTTGCTTGGTTCATGAAAATTGTGACGTTTAATATTTTATTTAGTTTATGTAGTTAACACTCTGTATGTATCAATTAAACATAATTGTCGGTGTCTTTGGTATTTGATAATTGTTAAAAACGTTAGAAAATGAATGAATAGAAATAAGGCGTTGTCACTTGATGAACTTAGCCGTATATTGGATGACCACGATTTAGTGATACAATTTCATGACACCACAATCGTAGATCCGACATATGAGGAGAGTGATTTCGACTCCGAGGGTAGTAATAACGATATATAGAGATCCCGAAAAAGTAACAATAACTAATTCTACGACCAATGCCCGGTACCAGCTCGAGTTCTGTTGAAGTAATTGGAGAATGTGAGTTTTCAGGGAATTTTAACCATAGTTTAAATTGACTATTCCTTTTTTCGTATTTCAGAAAAATACGATTCATCGGGTGAAAACGTGGAAAAAAATAATGCAGTATTTATTTTAACAAATAACCGAATACAGTAGAGTGAGGCGTGTAGTTCCGGACATCTAAATAAATTTGCTTTTACGGAAATTCCAGAATTTAATCCCGAAGAGATAGTGAAACTTCAAGGACGTGCACGTGAACCAGTTGATTTTTACTTATTGTTTATTGACGAATTTACTCAGGATATGTTGTTTGAGGAAACCAATAAGTATGCGGAACCAAAAATAGTAGAGGGGATTATTGATAAGTCAATTACCAAACATTCGCTTGTAAATAACTGAAAGCCTACAAGAAAAGGTGAATTATTTCGTTTTCTTGATTTAATTATTTGGATGGGGTTAGATAAAAACCCGAAGCTGAGAGATTACTGGAGTACAAATATTCTATAAGTAGAAGAAATTTTAAAAATATGTGGTATAGAAGTTTGTTTCAAAGTAGTTGATAGCACAGAGCGCCTATAATAAACGGAAAACGGAAGTCTGGTGTCTCAAAAAATGTTTTCTCGTATTTATCTTTTTACAATGTATCTAGACTAAGAAGAACGGAATTGTGACCAGGTCACCCGGTAATCGGTCAACTAACAATAGGTAATAAAATGCAAATGAAAGCATAAAATTGGAATAAAGGAGTGAGGTTACTTACTCGTCAGGTAATACTAAAGTGAATCCACGAAATTGTCCATACAACGAAAACCAGTTGGACATAATAAAATACAACTAATTAATTAAAAAATGCTTATCTAAAATCCATCCCTATAAGGGATTATTAATGATTAAAAATTACAAATCCAACATGATGTGTTGAAGTCGGCCGGCTAACAAATCAACTTGTGCGTACAGAATACCTAGGAGCGAAGTTCCGTTGACATGGAACTATTGATTCTATGGAATAAGAAAAGGAGCAATGTTTCTGATAGCCAAAACCACTGAAACAAGAAACAAAGCAAGAGGACAGTCTAATGAGAACACACTCTTAACCTGAGTCAAGTAACCGTGATAAACAGTAACACAATTCCTTCTTTTTTATTTATTATGAGGCACATTTAGGACAAAAAGAGAGTCACAACTCAATTCTATTGTTAACACCAGTCTAATGAGAACCAACAACAGTAAAGAGCTAAGAGATTTATCTAATTAGTGAATTAAGCAGATTTTATACTAATATACAAATAAACCTCTGTCTACAGAAGTGAAAAGCATCGACACCACCGATCGCAAAAGATATCTATGAATTTAATTTGTTGATGAAAACTGAACGATCAAAATTATTTGTCTGTGTATTCAAACATGAAAAAGTTATGCAACAAAGACAGGAAATACTCACAAACCACGCAAGAAGAATCAAGTCGAGGGGGCAGTCTAATGAGAACTAACCCCTAACCTGAGTCAAGTAACCACAGCCCTCTTTTTTATTTATTATGAGGCACATATAAGAAACAAAGAGAACTCCAACTAAATTCCATCAATAAAGCAGTTCAATGCGAACCAATAATAATGAAGAGTTGAGAGATTTATTGAATTAGTGAATTGAACACCCTTTATGCCCATAAACACATAAAAGCTTCGAAACAATCGATCGCAAAAGTAATCTATAAAATTGAATTTGTTGATGAAAATTGAACGATCAAAATCATTTGTCTATGAATTCAAAGGAGAAAAAGTTATTCAATGAAGACAGCAAAGACTTACCAACTACAAACCACGTAAGAAGAATCAAGTCGAGAGGACAGTCTAATGAGAACCAACTCTTAAGAACCCAATTCAAGCAAATGTGATAAAGAAGCCTAGCAAGACCCCTGAAGTGTTGATTAAAGAGGAAACCCCAATGGAAATGAACCTGTCAACCGAATCCACCTTAAGAATAACGAAATTCTGCTCTCTTCTATTAATAACCTTGAATGAGACGGTCAATGATGTGTAGATTTTACTGATTATTAACTGCTATCTGCTTCAGAACACTCACCTCAGCATGATAATCACTCTCCGACAATGGAATACTTAGAAGCCTATGGATATAACAATTGAAAGATGCCATTTTATGTTGGTGTAGATGGCAAGAGGAACTTGGTATGTCATGGTCTGTCTGTGTAGGTTTCCTATGTATACTGTAAGACAATTTGTTGGAGTATTTGTGAATTGTTATGTCTAAAAAATTCAATTCACTGTCACTCTCAACCTCAAGTGTGAACTTTATCCTAGGATGTACTTGATTTATTTTTGATAATAGATTATTGAAAGTTTCTACACTACCATCCAAAGAAACCAGACAATCATTCACATACCTAAATCAATACAGGATCTCCCTATTGTTGTCTGAAAGAATAAATTTATTTTCCAAATTGTTCATGAAAATGTCAGCTAGAAAAGATGAAAGACAACTTCCCATGGCCAGCCCATCAGGTTGTTGATAGTATTTATTATTGAATACAAAAAAAATTTGTGAAAGGAAAAAACTAAGAATAGTCAAAATGGAATTGGTGCGATCCTCATTCACCTGAGCTGACAGGAAGGCCTCTTTTACAAGAGGTGAAGGGAACAGATGTGAACAGGTTGCTAACATCAAAAGATACCATCAAGCAGTTAGAATTGGAAGGTTTACTTCCTTGTGGGTAAGCACTGATGATGACTTGACAGTCGAGAGCGCTTTGCTACGATTTTAAAATTTTATTAAAATTCACACGAAATACAACAAAAGTTTTATTTAACTAATTTTGAGATGTGTTCACAGCTTGAAGGGTTTTAATTGTTTGACTACAGTATGTTAGATATTGCTGTTAAATATAGGAAGCTTTTCATAAAGAGGTCCATGATTGAGTTGGATATTTGGTTTGTAAACCGATGCATCAGTAAACAGGTTACACCTACATTTGCTAAAGTTAAAATTTCCAGAAATGTTAATCAAGATACTAAATCTAAATTGGAATAGGAATTGTTGAAACAAACAATATGTAAACATTATGCAAAACTTAACTTGATTATCAATATAGGTGAGGGTAAATATATTAAAATCCTTAAAATTCGTACAAGTTTTTTAATTACCACATGCCAACTAGTTTCGACTTAACAAGTCATCATCAGGGCGGGTAAGCTACAATTATTATGGTAAATTTAATTTAGCAAATCGAATTCTATTCAAACAACTGTAACTTACCAGTCAATTAAAAAAATTTCCACAGGACGTATAACAACATGAATTCAAAATAAACAGCGAAAACAATACAAGACAACAGAACTAGACGAACTAACGTTTTAAATAATTGGATCATTAACACACTCAAGTGACGATAACTTTTTATAATCTAAAATTCTAAACAGTGGCGGAACTTCAATAGTTGATTTTAAATTTAATGATATAGTATTTTCATTATTAATTGATTTAAAAATTTCTAAGTTCTCCAAAGCGTTCAGTCTAGTTCCATGTTCACCAGCATGTAAAATTTTAAAATTTTCATCCACCACAAAAGAATGGTTATTAAGTTGTAAATGTCTGTAGAAAACAGAACTATTCCTTGTCAAATGTTCTTGGATTCTCAACTTAAACCTCCTACCACACTGCCCTATGTATTCGGCGGTGCAATTGTTACAAGTCAACCTATAAACCCCACTTCTATCAAGTTGTGAAATTGGGTCTTTGGTTCGAGAAAAGATAGTTTTTAAGTTTAGTGGAGATTTGAAGGCTACTTTATATTCTTGATTAATTGGCAATTGAAAAATTGTTATGATAGTTTAGTGGGAAGGATTGATTTATTTAATTTACAGGATTTCTTCAATTATGTGGTGAATGAGGTGAGTTGGGCTAAGAAGCGTAAATTTTACAAGATTATTAGAAAACTCAATGGGTTAATTACAAAAGAGCATGAATTTTATAAGAACAGAAAGAGAAGCACCAAGAAGTTTTCTGATTTTGTTTTTCATGATAGAAAAATAATCTTTCTGACATTTTGTTTCATGATGATGAGATGTATTTGTTGGGACTGGGAATTTAATTTCCATTGAGCAGTCGGGTTTCTGAGAGTGAGCTTTTGAATTTTGCTGTCGAGCTTGACGTTGTTATCGAGCAGTTATCGGAGGATAGTCGGGTCAAGGAGATGATTAGGAATTATGTTCAGAACCGTATGTATGGTTTCAAGCGTAGTAAACAAAAGTTTCTAGATTATAGCCAGAGATACATAAATTCAGTTCTCAAAGGTATTAAGTCGAAGATATCGGTTAATGATCTTGTTTTTTCAAAAGCTGATAAAGGAAATTGTTTGGTCATCCTCAATAGATCGGATTATGTTGATAAGGTAGAGTCATTTCTTTCTGAGCATAGTTTCAAAGTTTTGAAAACGAATCCAATTAACTCTCTGATAGCTAGGATTAAGTCATTTTTGAGTAAGAAGAAGGAATTCTTCATTCAACATTCAGCCCCACGTTCTCTTATATCTAGTAATCCGGTCATGCCTCGCTTTCATGGTTTTCCAAAGATTCACAAAGTAGACATTCCTATCAAAGCAGTGGTGAGTTTCTTGAACATTCCAGTCTCCATTTTGGCCACATTTATACATAAACTCATAGGAGAGTTAACTAATTTGAGACCTGCACATTCTGTTGCTAATACCTTGGATTTGGTCAATAAATTGAACAGTTTAGATTTTCCTTCCGATTCTAATTACTTGATGGTATCTTTTGATATTAGAAACTTGTTCACATCTGTTCCCAAATTGGAAACTTTACCTGTTGTAAAAGAGGCCTTACTGTCAGCTCAGGCGGATGAGGATCGAACCAATTTTATTTTCACTATTCTTAGTTTTTGCCTTTCACAGAATTTTTTTTGTATTCAATAATAAATACTATCAACAACCTGATATGCTGGCCATGAGAAG
The DNA here is from genome assembly GCA_963921935.1 of Galeruca laticollis. Classification (NCBI taxonomy): domain Eukaryota; kingdom Metazoa; phylum Arthropoda; class Insecta; order Coleoptera; family Chrysomelidae; genus Galeruca; species Galeruca laticollis. The sequence goes on from OY998185.1 coordinate 34,459,793, forward strand.
TTGTCTTTCACCATTTCTAGCTGAAATTTTCATGAACAGTTTGGAAAGTAAATTTATCCTTCCAGACAACAATAGGGAGATCCTGTATCGGTTTAGATATGTGGATGATTGTCTGGTTTTTCTGGATGGTAGTGTAGAAACTGCCAATAATCTATTATCAAAAATAAGTTCACACTTGAGGTTGAGAGTGACAATAAATAGAATGTTTTAGACATCACAATTCACAAATAAAAATTGTCTTACAGTATATATAGGAAACCTACACAGACAGGCCATGTCATTCCAAGTTCCTCTTGCCATTCACACCAACATAAAATGGCAGCTTCCAATTGTTATGTTCATAGGCTTCTAAGTAATCCATTGTCGGACAGTGATTATCATTCAGAGGTGAGTGTTCTGAAGCAGATAGCAGTTGATAACCAGTAGAATACACACATCATTGACCGTCTCATTCGCAAGGTTATTAATAGAGGAGAGCAGAATTCGGCATTTCCTTAGGTGGATTCGGTTGACAGGTTCATTTCCATTCCTCTTTTGAATAACAACATTTCAATAAAAATAGCAAGGCGTAATAACAATTATATAGAAGATGTAAAAATCTCCTACAAAGCGTCTAACGTTGTGGGTAGACATTTGGCGAATTCTAAGGATAGAATTGATAGGCTTTTAAAAAGTGGAATTTATAAGCTTGAGTGTGGTGATTGTGAGGGAACCTATATTGGTAGAAATTGTAGACCTTTGAAAACTCCTATATCGGAAGATTTGAATCCGAATATGGATTCTGCTTTTGGACATCATTTAAGATTCAACAAATACAACTTTAGCCCTGGTAAGAATTCGACAATTTTTTATGGAGTCACTCTTAGAAATTATGAGAGATTGGATTTTCTTGAGGACATACACACAAATAATGAATTGTCAGTTAGTAGACTCTATCTGAACACTTAAGTTAATTTGAATATATCTTATATCCCTCTTCACAGGAGGCTATAATTTTGATTATTAATCCGGTTTCACGAATTTTAATTGTTTCTTAAATCTTCTTTGCTTGTTTTATTTTTATTTAACATTAAATTTCTTTCTTTCCTTTTCTCTTATTTTTGTCTTATTCTCATTTTCTTGACAATAGTCAGCTGTTTTAACATTTTTAGTCATCTTTATTGATATAAATTTTCTAGAGAAGCTTTTGAGGCTTCGTTTTAATTATATTTTGTTTCCTTTTAACTCTATGGTTTTATATTTCAGGATTACTGTTCAACTTTATCATTCCCCTGGTTTTGTCGGAGGTTGAGTCTTGCTCCCATTCTTAATAGATTTCTCTTCGAGTCGCTCAAGGTTCCCATTAGACTGTTTTGATTACAATTGTTGGTTGGGATTCTTGTTGGTTTCCTTCATTCGATTTCATATATAAACTGATTCGCCCCCTTGTACCCCCCTTGTTCATATTAATTAAATCCGGTTGAAGGGTGGGTTCTCATTAGACCATCACCTTGATGTGTGTCTTATGGTAAGGTTAACAAGTTGTTAGGTTCTATAACTTCTTCCTGTCATGTTCTTTGAGTTTGGTATTGATTGAACCTTATAGATTAATATAACTTCACCATCATTATTTCCTTTCATTGGATTCGGTCATGTTAGTATTTGATTACACAACTCAATAACTTTTGACTTTATTTTTAATTGACAAAATACTGAATCCTTCAGTCTTATTAACAAATCGAGTTTACGGACTTCCGTTCGATTGTTTGTTCTGCATAATTACTCTCCATTTTTGTGGGTTTGAGCTGTTAAGGTTGAACTTAATAATTTGTTGATTATCTCATTATTTTATTGGTTTCGGTTCTCATTAGACCGGTGATAATATTTAACGAGTTGGGGTTTCCTCTTTAGTCAACACTTCAGGGGCCTTGCTTGAATTGGGTTCTTAAGAGTTGGTTCTCATTAGACTGTCCTCTCGACTTGATTCTTCTTACGTGGTTTGTGGTTGGTAAGTCTTTCCTCTCTTTATTGAATAACTTTTCTGGTTTGAATTCATAGGCAAATACTTTTGATCGTTCAATTTTCATCAACAAATTGAATTTTATAGATTTTCTTTTGCGATCGATTGTTTCGAAGCGTTCCGCTTTTGTTGGCAGATCTATTGAGGTTTATCTGTTTATTGGCATAAAGTGTGTTTAATTCACTAATTCAATAAATCTCTCAGCTCTTTATTATTATTGGTATGCATTGAACTGCTTCAATGATGTCATTGAGTTGGGGTTCTCTTTGTTTCTTATATGTGCCTCATAATAAATAAAAAAGAGGGATGTGGTTACTCTTTATCTGTGACTCAGGTTAAGAGTTAGTTCTCATTAGACTGTCCTCTCGACTTGATTCTTTTTGCGTGGTTTGTGAGTATTTTCTGTCTTTGTAGCATAACTTTTTCATGTTTGAATTCATAGACAAATAATTTTGATCGTTCAATTTTCATCATGAAATTAAATAAATAGATATCTTTTGCGATCGGTGGTGTCGATGCTTCTCGTTTCTGTTGACAGATCTTTGGAGGTTTATTTGTATATTAGCATAAAATCTGCTTAATTCACTAATTCGATAAATCTCTCAGCTCTTTACTGTTGTTGGTTCTCATTAGACTGGTGTTAACAATAGAATTGAGTTGGGATTCTCTTTTTGTCATATATGTGCCTCATAATAAATAAAAAAGAAGGAATTTTGTTACTCTTTATCACGGTTACTTGACTCAGGTTAAGAGTGGTTTTCATTAAACTGTCCTCTTGATCTGTTTCTTGTTTCTGTGGTTTTGGCTATCAGAAATTTTGCTTCTTTTTCTATTACATAGAATCAATAGTTACATGTCAACGGAACTTCGCTCCTAGGCATTCTGTGCGCACAAGTTTATTTGTCAGCCGGCCGTCTTCACCACATCATGTTGGATTTGCAATTTTTAATCTTTAATAATCCCTTGTAGGGATGGATTTTAGATAAGCATTTTTTAATTAGTTAGTTGTATCTTAATACGTTCAACTGGTTTTCGTTGTATGGACAATTTGGTGGATTTATCCTAGTATTACCTGACCAGTAAGTAACCTCACTTCTTTATACCAGTTCTTCTTTTTCATGAAATTTATTGGTTTACTTGCTTGTAGGTAAGCACTGATGATGACTTGACAGTGGAAAGCGCTTTGCCGCGATTTTAAAATTCTATCGAAATTCACACGAAATACGACAAAAGTCTTATTCCACTTATTCATTTCATACCTTACCCAAACAATATTTTAATAGTCAAGAACAACGTTTTTTTCACACCTACAACGGTGGAATCGAAAATCCTATTATAGGGCCGACAAAAAATTGGTCCCCAATTCCGTCCGCAAACCTCCACAATATTGTTTTTTTACTCTTTCTAAACTCAAATTATGACTTAGAATGTGTCTATCGGTTTTTGCAAACGGAATATTTCTCAGCGCCCGGTTTAAAGGACAAAACTACTAAATAAGTTACCCTTGACACATAAAACAGGTACTGACATTTTGAGGAATGTTCCCACCTTTAGGTATAACCATAAAGGTATCTAAGGTTATAAGAAATACTTGTTTAAAAAATATATATAAGAATATGCTTTTATTAAATAAAATTCAAGTATTATTAATTAATTTTAAAAGCGGCGACTCAAATGCATAAATTAGTATGAGTTTTTTTTATTTGCATAACTATTTAACAAATTTTCAAATAAACTAATTTCATTTTTTCTGCAAATAAAGAGAATTTGTAAATATGGCAAAGCAGTGGAAGTGTCCGCAAGTGAGCTTAGAATGTGACTCGATATTTGGGGCAGTAAAAAATCCAAACGAACATATATATTTTATTGGTTAATCTGAGACTACAACTGTATGTTATGGAACTAGACTGTAGAATCTGATTCTACAATAACTTAATTTTCACTGACATCTTGAATTTACGCACAAGAATGAAATGCATTTGTTTGAATTTTGAATTGAGCCTCTCCAGTGTAATTTTCCTTCCATTTCAGTTCTGTATTCTCAGCCATTCTATGTGGTATTTGAATTGTGAACTTGAAGCATTATCCATACGTATTGGAGTTACTTTGTCTGTTTTACGATAAGCTAAATCGATATGTATAGCGATTATCTTATAAAAGTTAGTATACCACTTGTTGATTCATACGTAGATATAGTCGGTAACTTCTCGCAAATGATCAGGTCCCTATTTGAGTCTATTGCCTTTAGCAAAGTGTTAACAGAAGAGTTTACGCTTGTTACTTCCGTTGCTGTGGTCAAGTCACTTGTAACTCAGAACAATGTGGGTCCCTATAGACTGCTTGTATCTAGTCAACATGATCAACTGTTGAATCTTGGCTTCTAAATCCAATTTGTCAATCCGGCATTAGCTTCAGCTTTATTAGTAATAATTGAGATCTCTTCAACTGGAGTTTTTCGAAAAGCTTTGATAACAATGTTGGTAATGACTTGGTGCTGTCCACTGGTATGTGAATCAATTCTTCTTCTTCTCATTAATTTGTTTTGGACTAAAATCCGTTATTATATCTCACTGGCAGTCTTTGTAGAGTTAACTAGTTTGTTTTTTTGGTCATCTTCTACATGTAATGATTAGCTTCCTTATAAGACGTGAGCTTAATATCAATTTGAAACTAAAATTTCTGTAGTTTTCTATTAGGCAAAACATCATTATTATTTAAAATAGATATGTTTGTTTTCACCAGTGCAAGAAAATATCAATGTAAAACTAATCATAGAAATTTGATTATCATACCAACCTTTGAATGGTCATTTCAAATGAAGAACCAGCTCTAAGTACGACATCCTGTGCATCTTTATGCCTCAAATTAAATACATCTGTGTTGTTAATTTTGATTACTGAATCTCCTGCAACAAGTCCCGCCCTTTCAGCTGGAGAACCAACATTCACCTGTAACAATAGTAAACCGTGTTAATACTAAAAGTTATTTTTATTAATAATAGAAGAATTATCGAAATATCACAACGAACGGAATGATTTGTTGTACTCAAAATATGTGCAGTAAAAATCGTTGCCAAATGTGGAGGAAATCTACAATATTTACCAAACCTTTGGTAGAACGCATAATCAATGTGTTGGTCTGGGTAAATTCGAGTTTAGTATTTCTTATCTCAAAAACTTAATAAGTTCAAACATGGTGTAGTCGGTTTAGATGAATATAATAAATATTGTAATGTGAGATGGAGTGAAGTTTTGAGGGTTTGGAGATTCATCAAATTCGTCAAATTTCATATAAATTTTTTTAATATAACTAACTGTTTCTAAATAATTCGACAATATAAAGAAAAATTAAGGAAATTATAAAAAATTGTCAAATGTTTCGATATCATCAAAATCATCGTCAGAATGACAGAAGTTAAATTTCATGTGATGCCAACCAAGTTTAATAATTATTTTTGACTAGACCAAGAAGTGATTACCTTAATATATGTGAATCGAAAAATAAGATGATATGATTTCTCAAGTATTGAAGCTTATATAAGCCCATGGGAATGTCCTAGATATCTCCAGGGAAAACTATTATCTGCTGATCTTTACAATTATTACTTTAGAAGACAGTTTAATTCCCAAGATTTATCTATTCATCACCGATTTTATATTGTGAGTGTCTTAAGTGTCTTCTAATTTCTAATTCCTCAAGGAAAACTAGTTCTTGTTTCTTGTCACAAATATGTAACACTTCTAGTTTTAACGAATGTTTCGTGTCAAGTGTCCAATAGATGTTTTGCGTAATGCGAGTTCTCTGGTTGTTTTAATCTGTTTGCTCGTATTTATTATGTCTAATTTGAAAATTTCCGAGTGGTTGACCTATATACAGAATTACATTGCGGAAATTCTAGTTTATATATATGTTTTTTGATAGGGATATTTTTGTTTTTATATCTAACAAATTCACCACACATTACTTTCTGTTTTAAATGAAATTGTTGTATTTGTTGCTGAAGAAACTATTCTTGAGATATTATTAGAAATATTATCAGCATATGTATTGCTTTTGTACGATTGCTTAGAAAATATTAATTGTATTGTCATTTTTTTCTCTTTTTCATTAAGTAAGTAATTTATTTATTATATGCAATGGATAACCGTTGAATGTGGCTATCTGTTTAATTGTACTGATATTTCTATCAAAATTATATTTGTTCATAGAAACTGAAAATGATCTATGTCTTGAATTTTTTGCTGCTAATTTATGTGACATGGGACGATTGGAATTATATGGGATAGTCACATCAGTGTGTGTTGATTTTCAGTAAATTGAATAATCAATTACATTATTAACTTATTGAAATTTTTATTAAAATAAATAGAATTAATTGAGTTACTTTCTTCAACTTCTAATGCAAATTATCGATATGACTGAAAAATACATCTAATGGTCGTTCACTACGTATAAAATATGTTATCTACATATCTATTCCAAAATTATATAATATTTTTTTAAATGATTCAATCATAGATTTTTCATTCTAAGCTGTCCATAAAAATGTTTGCCGGAATTGGTGATACCTATAGGGCTATCTAATAGTACACCTTCATTTTGAATAATATAAACTTTATTGTCAAAGGTGAAATAATTCTGATTATTATATACATCGAATTAATTAGGTATATCTGGATTCATATTTTTATTAATTAGTATTTTTTTACAAGGGTTATATATGTTTTTGAAGAAATTCTAGATAACATAATGGTAACATCAAATGAAATGAGTATAGAGTTATCCTTCAAGTTGACTGTTTTTAATTTTATGATTAGTTCTATTGATATTTTGATTGAGTATTTAGATAAATATCCATAATTATTAAGTATAGTGTTTTAGCTAATTTATTATTAGGAATATTAAGATAAGAAACTACAGATCTAATAGGTTTCGATAATTTGTATAATTTGACGGTTCCAAAAATTTGTGGAAATTGAGGGTATTGATTTATCATGCATTCGTTTTCATAGTCAATCAAAAGATAATTCGAATTATCAACAATCTCTCTCATATTATGTGGAAACTATTTTAATTGGGTCTGCTCTTGCAATTTGGACATCAGTAGATCATTTACGTTGGATTTAAAATACTCAGTTTTCAATATGACAGTGGCATTAATTTTTGTAATTGTTATAACTGTATACTTTATTGAATTCAAAGCTGAAATGCCATTTTTTGTTTGACGTTTAACACTGGAGGGGTTAATAATTTTGATTGAATTGACAAATTGTAATTTCAAATAAAGGAAATTATTTGACTTAGATTTTAAAGCTATTTCTGATTCTGTAGCTAATATTTGTTAAATATATATTATTTTGCAGAAAACCGACACACACTAATATGACTATACCATATAATACCAATCATCCCTATGTCACATAAACTAGCATCATCCAATTCAATGATACATAGACCATTTCCAGTTCCCATGAACAAAAATAATTTTGATATTAACTTTTATCAAATGACCATCGCTAGCTAAGCATCAATAATAATGGGGAATTGATATATTATGAGTTGTATAATCATTGTAAACAAATTTCTGACCAAATACTTCACCAATTTAATGGAATGATTACTTATTCCAACGGTTTCTTTTTCTTTCCATAACTCAAGAAACCTCTTAGAGACAACCGTTCTCAATAGACAGAAGATATTAAAGAGAATTTGCGACGCGAACTGGAATCCATTTCTGAAAATGCTTTTGGGAATGTTTTGATGAATGAATTATTTGTTGTAGTGAGTGTATAAATTCAGAACCAAGCCGCCATTTGACGGATTTTCCGATAAATAGTTTACATTTTCATGGGCGTAGCCAGCGAAGGGCAGGGAGGGGCAACTGTCCCTTCCCTGGAAGCAACAATAAATTAACTAAATTTCAAATTTTAACAAACAAAAAATTAAATCTAAAATATACATATTTTTCTGTTCTGTATATTTTTTCTGTTATCTGTTTTATTTATTTTGTTTGTTGTTGTGGTCGTTTGGTTACTTCTATGAACATTTCAAAATTAATTAATAACCTCTAATGAATGAAATTATTCTCGTGTCCTTTGTCACTAAAATATATTTCATCAGCAAAAAACAATGCTGTTAGAAAAACTGACATTGTGCTAAATATATATTAATAGTGTTTTCGATCTATGCATTGGTGCACACCAGAATTGGATAAAAAGTAGTGTTCGATTTACTCTTAGCATACGTCAATTTTTAGTGTTCGATTCAACCACTTAACAGTCGGACAATTTTGAGATAAATGGTAAAATTGTCACTTTCTTTTTGTTTTCATTTAACTAAATTTTTATTCCTATTAATTAATTAAAATAAATGCACTCAATAAGTAGTTTTAGTGTGAGATATTTCGAAACATTCAATACACAATCCTACTTCAGAATCCGAAATAAATACTCTTATAATAACTATTGAGTTGATGTGTAAGTGCTCTTGTCTAGCGACAGTGTCCTATTTAATAGTGTAACGAAACGCCACTGGTTTTCTTCCAGTTTGAGAAAATTGAGATACAAGTGAGGAATATACAAGAACCGGCGATGCGAATGTTCTGGCAATTTCCAGACTCAAAAGGGTATATAAAGTCAGTTGCCTTTCCGGCGCGAAGACAGACAGTACAGTACAGTACATAGTGCAGGATACGAAGTTGCATACGGCGAATAGATAGCGAGGCACGAGAAACAAGAGGGAAGATCCGTAACAATAGTTCTACCACAGAATAAAGAGACATAAAAGACAATATGGATATAAGAAATTGGTTACAAAAAGGTAAGTTAAAGAATTTCAGTAGAAAATTAAATTTTTGATTAAAACTCATTCCATTGGAAATGGTCCAAAATTTTGAAAATTGGTTGCTCGACCAGCACGAAATAAAACAAAACTACCATGTAAAGAGCTTATAATGTAGATATGTAGATATTTTTGTTCAAAATCATTTTTTTCGATTGCTGGCCGATTTTGTATCGCAACGTTTGGAAAAAAATTCAATCGCAGCCCTTCACAAAATTGCCAATTGCTCTTTACTCTTTGCTTGTATCTTTGTGAAACAGTTTTTATTAGCTATGGCAAATTATTTTATGCACTATTATCATAATTTCTTTTATTTTTCATCATTATGATGCCGACTTTTTTGCCTCCTAATCAAATTATAACATAAGTCACAATAATGCACCGATTTTGACAGCTGATATCTCAAATGGGACTAAATATAAAATCTTAAAATTTTCACATATTAAAGATCAAACAGCACTTTATACGTGCTATTAATTTCATTTTGTGTTTTTAATCTAGAGAAAACATATTAACATTAGATATAGTATATCCACGGCACATTATAAGCTATCATTACATGGTAGTTTTGTTTTATACTAATTTTTATACTAGGGACTAAGAACAAGAATGATATTAGGTTATTATTTTCAGGTCAAAAATCTCTAAAACAGAAAGAAATTCATGATGACAGTAGTGGAAGTGGAAGCAATGATTGTGATGAAGATGCAAATAAAATGGTCGGAACATCAAAATCGGAATCTATTTTTGAAGGAGGCTCAAGTAGTTCCTCAAATCTATATGAAGCTGTTTCTGGAACTGGGGCATCTAAACAAACTGAAGCACGCGATAGCTACAATGAAAATTACATTGGTCGTTATGTTAGTTGTGCCAATAACTTGCCTTCTGAAAAAAAGAAGGGATTGTTGACAAACCCTTGGATTCCATCATCAAATTACGAATTTGCTTCTGATGCCATTCACTTGAAAAGAAAATTTAACCATCGCTGGTTAGACCAATATACTCCATGGCTGGTGTACTCAAGTCGTTTGAAAGGTGCCCTATGTTTGTATTTTATTTTATTTCCGCCAAGAATTGTTACAGTTGAAGGAGTTTGGGGTCATTCATGGTAAGGCCTTACATGAAGTTTAAGGATGTACATGAAGATCGTAGAAAGCACGTTGCCAGCCATTACCACAAATCTCAAACAGCTGCTGTAAAAGCATTTCTTGAAAATGCTCCTGTTGATGTCCAGTTGCAAATAGGGCACCATAAGACGATTGAAGAAAATAAACAAATATTGTCATGCATAATATTTTGTGGAATTCATGATTTGCCGCTTAGAGGAAAAGAAGGAAATGAGGGAGTTTCCTTTGACCTTATATTTGAGGATGGACTTTGGTGATGGTGATAAATATATCATACCGCACTTCATATGTGCTAACAATTTCATTCTGTGTTTTTGTCTAGAGAAAAAATATTAATGATATTAAGTTTTGTTTTATACTAATTTTTATACTAGGGGATAAGAACAAGAATGATATTGAGTTATTATTTCAAAAATCTCTAAAACGGAAAAAAGTTCATGATGACAGTAGTGGAAGTAGAAGTGATGATTTTGATGAAGATGAAAATAAAATGGTCGGAACATCAAAATTGGAATCAAGTAGTTCTTCAAATCTACATGAAGCTGTCTTTGGAACTGGGACCTCTAAACAAACTGAAGAACGCGATGGCTGCCATGAAAATAACATTGGTCGTTATGTTAGTTGTATCAATAATTTTGCTTCTGAAAAAAAGAAGGAATTTCTGACAAACCCCTCGGTTCCATCATCCAATTATGATTTTGCTTCTGATGCCATTCATTTTAAAAAAAAACTTAACCATCCCTGGTTAGATCAATAGCATGGCTGGTGTACTCAAGTCGTTTGGAAGGTGCTCTATGTTTGTATTGTGTTCTATTTCCGCCAAGATTTGCAACAGTTGAAGAAGTTTCAAGGTCATTTATGGTAAGGCCTAACATGCAGTTTAAGGATGTACATGAAGATTGTAGACGTACACGTTGACAGGTATTACCACAAATATTCAACAGCTGCTGCAAAAGCATTTCTTGCAAATGCTCCTGTTCATGTCCAGTTGAAAATAGGGTACCATAAGACGATTGAGGAAAATAAACAAATATTTTCAGCAATTATTTCATGTTTAATATTTTGTGGAATTTATGATTTGCCGCTTAGAGGAGAAGAAGGAAATGAGGGAGTTTTCTTTGACCTTTTAAATTTGAGGATTGACTCTGGTGATGAGAAGCTAAAGAGCCACTTGGATAAATGTCAGAAAAACCTAGTCTATACCGCACCGACAATTCGAGATGAGATCATACAATTGTGCAAAGAAAAAATAATCGAAGACTAAACGGGCAAAAGCTTATGCTGTAATGGCTGATATCGCAGATATCGCTGGAAAAGAGCAGCTTTCTATTGGATCAAGGTTCTACGATGAAAGCTAATAAATAATCAGGGAGGAATTTGTAGACTACGTTGAGTTAAAATGTCAAGATGCTTCTACAATCGCTAGCGCAATTCAAAGTTTTTTAGAAGATAATAATTTTTCCGCCGATAATTGTGTGGGACTCGGATTTGACGGGTGTTCCACGATGGCCAGCAAAGAAGGTGGTGAATAGGGCGTTTTTGAATAAAAATACGCTAAATCTTTATTTTTCCATTGCTCCAGCCACAGACTTAATCTTGTGGTCAAGCAAGCTACCTGAAATAAGAAACACAATTTCAACGGTAAAAGACACAATAGCCTACTTTCGTGAATCGCCAGCCCGTTGGATATCGGTTCCAAATCTTTCAAGGCTCTGTGAGACCAGATGGTCGGAAAGCTTCACTGACATTGTTAAAGCACCAGAACATATATCTGACGAAGGCAACTATGCAAGAAGAAAATCTGCCTACCAATTGCACTGTGCAGTTACTAAACCAATATTCATCTTAGGCTTAAACATAATTGCAAGATACTCTGGAATTTTGGAACCATTGTAAACGTTTTACAAGGTGGAAGTATGTTTTGGTTATGGTGAAGAAACATATTGATGATATTCTAGATGTAATCAAAGAAGATCGACAAGTTGTCGAAAATGTTTCTTATGATTTATTTGAAAAATCACTTGATATGGCAGAGAAAGTAGGCGTTGAGTTGTCAGTAGCACGAGTTTCTCAAAAGCAAGTACACAGAAGTAATCCACCATCTGAGTCTGCAGTTGAATACTGGAAGTGGTCAATCATCATCCCCTATTTTGATACTTTATCTTTGTCTTTGGATGCTAGATTCTCCAACGAAAATACACCTGCTTTTGCTTTAACTTATCTTTATCATTCAAGCATGCTCAAAATGACTTCAATAGATTTCAAGAATAATGCACTTTATGGAATTTTATCAGTTTTGTGATGTCTCTGCAGAATTAGAATTGTGGTACAATATATGGATGAAAAAGAATTTAGCAGAAGACAAATTAAAGGACATTGAAGTGGCTGCACTTTTGGAAGAAGCTAATGTTTTTTTCCCTGCAACAAGGCACGCACTGCTAATATTAAGTGCTTTCTCATCCACTACTGCTTCCGTGGAAAGATCGTTCAGTACCCTAGGAAGGGTAAAAGCCTAGCTCAGGAGTACAATGGGTGATGACAAACTCACTGGGTTGTGTTTGATGAGTGTGCATCGAAAATGTTTGAAGGAAAATCAGGACTGCATAGTGAAGAAAGTTTTGGATGAATTTAGTTTAAACCCAAGAAAAATGTTATTAGTTTAATTTAAGTATAATCAAAATCTCTGGATTCTGTATTCATTTGCCGTTTCTTTTTATCCTAAAATTTTACATTTTGGACGACCATGGATCATGGTTTGCCCCCCCCCCCCCTGTTATAAATCCTGGCTATGCCCCTGTACATTTTGTATTTTATCCCAGATCTCGATAACTTTTTGATATAGTAGTTTTGTTATAGATCTGGCAACCATGTATAGAAAGGTTATTATTTCTTGTTTTGCTAGTTGCATACCAAAAGATACAGTATTATAAAAGTGAACATTGACAAATATTTTATAACAACAAGTAAGATGTATAAAATCAAAATTTATTCAAATCGATTGGCAATATATTCTCTACATCTCTGTATATAATTATCATTTAAATTTGTAAATTACAGTGAATGTAACAATCGATTATTATTGTCAACGCCCTGCGATGTCTCTATGAAATTTTATTGTTTTATAAGTCATAAAACGCTGATGGACAAAACATTAATATTCTTTTTTTGCTTTATTGGCGAAGATGAATTAACTTCAGCCGTAGCTGTAATTGAACTCACAAGAATTTTCACCGGTATGGTTTATTGCAGGTTGCTTGGCGCTTGGCTCTTTTTGAATTATTTCCGCTATTCTCAATTTAATTGATGTAGAAATCTCAAAGAATTTGAACAAAGCCATTACTGGAGTGGAAGTGAGCATTCTTTGAAATGAAGGTATTGAAAATTAAGTAATAAAAGCTTTTAGCGACGACTTCCTTCCACCTTGACGTTTTGTGCTTTTCAAAGAGGCAATCAACTTGCAATTTTTTCAAATATTCCTGTTTCTATGCATTTTTAATATAGTCTTCAATATAGAATAATGTCTATAATTGAGGTAACGCAAACTTCTTATTAACATTGTAAAAAGTGCTAGGCAATTAAACTAAAGTTGTTGTCCAAGCTTCTTCAACTATTTATTCAGAAATTAACTGGTTCTCATATATCTCTTCCATGTTTTTTATTTTACTAAAATGAATTTTCACAAATGGAGTCGATATAATCAATCAAAAATACAAACATATAGTCTGTTTGAAATAGACAGTAATAAAACCTAATTCAACATGCAGAACCTTTATCAGGTGGGTAACAAAAACTCCAGGATTTTAAAATGATTCAAATTATAAGTCACATCTCTATTATTTCATTTGCCTACCTAACCCTGTTCAGCGCATGTATACAATAGAAATACTTTCTTCGGGTCGCTTGTAATTGCAGCCAGAGCTATACCTTTAGGTAGTACTGTCGGTAAGTATGATATTCTTCTTATTATTATTATTATGGGCATTTCGCCTGTTCAATTCCGATGCCCCTGCAGCAGTTCTTGATACATTGATTACCAGCTGTTGTGCCATAGTTTTTGGGGCCTTCCATTGGTCTTCGCCCGTGGAGGATATTGTTACGGATATGGATGACCATTCTATTAGCTGAACTTATGTTTACATGCTGATTCTAATCCTTTTTCCTAATCCACCTCACCACGTCCTAGGTATACACTTGTCTCTTATATCTATGTTTCTTTGTCTGTCGTATAGGATATTTCCAGTTATCGCTCTTAGGGTTTTCACTTCTGTTGTTCTGAGTATTCTTTTGGTTACTGTGGTCTCAGCATGCATTTCTACATCATATGTCAGGATGGGCATCACGCATGTTTCATAAATTCTGGACTTACAACCCATGATGAGGTATTGATTCCTCCAAATTGGTTGACTCTGATGACTAGACACTGTGGCAGCTTCATTTGCTTGTTTCCTCACTTCATCTTCCAGGAATCCTATACTTGTGATCTAACACCCTAGGTACTCGAATGACATAACTTGGTAGATGGTACTGTTTCATATGTCTAGCTTAAAAGCGACTGTCTGTTTATTTTTTCCCATCTAAAATTCATCTCTCGCAGAATTTTCCACAATTTATATCTTCCAACTCCAGAAATAGTTTTATCTTCTGTCAATGTACATGAAATTTTATATATAACATGTTTTTCTTCCTCGCCGATAGTTATCTTATGTGTTCCTGGGGATTGCTTTGCATGTTGTGCGATATCACATCTTTTCCTCGCGCATGAGTTTGTAGATAGTTGACTTTCCCATTCCAGTCATTTTTGAGCACGCGTTTGCTACACCGTCGACACTGATTTCAATTTTTTTATGTTTCAGCAAAATAAATACGTTTAATATATTATTCTTTCCGTTAATGGATAAAGCACATTCAGACTTGTGCTTAACAGGACTGAAATCTGAAAGATTTTCCATTTTATTACCTAAGAATACGGTTTCTAAAATAATATTATCTGCTTGATGTATTAACCCATTAACGCCGTGCGTGGTTCTATGGACACGGCAAAACCCTTATGTTCTATGTCACTTCAATGCCAGTAGATCATTAGCTGGAGGGCGGAGCATTGATGACGTTGTAGTTAGGAACATCTAAAAACGCGCGAGAACGTCTCGTTTTGTTTGCCGGTTAGGTTCAAAGTGGTTATTGTCGTGTAAAGTTCGTCTGTTGTGAGTTCAATTGAAAACATGGACATTAGATTTGAGTAAGTACTTTTTGACTAACACAAATGAGAGTTTTGGTTGATGTATTTTAACTGTGGCTTTTTAGAACAGCTAAACAATATATTTATGCACATTTAATAATATTTAGATGAATTGTATAGATGCAATGCCTAGTTGAATATTAGTGTAGCCATATTGCCACGCTAGGCGTTCCTAGTTACTGTATTATACGTTGATTTAGAATCGTTGTTTCAGAAGGGGGTTTTCTTTATCAGAGGCTCTTGATATGATCGACAGTGAAGATATTGATGGAGACATATTTATTGAACCACCAGATGTAAATGTAGATACGGATGAAGACTCAGCGGACGAAGACGAAGGCGGGTAAGAAATACCTATTGGTTTCACAAATTGGTTATATTATCACATGTCTATTTTATAGGCTAGTTGATAATCTTACAACCCGTCAACTACTTGCCAATGCAGAAATAAGATTGCCCAACAACGATCGATTAGGAACAAATTATGAGGAAATTGACCCTGCAGCAATAAATTTAGATGATCAACTTGTTTCTATGTTACCTGATAAAGTTAGAGCATGGATTGTCGAGACAAAAATAAATGATAATCCAGAAGTGAGATGGGAAAAAGAAGCTGATTTTGATATTGAAAAAGCTGCCTGGTTTCCCAATGCTGATTTTAGTGAATATAAAAGTCTCTTCATGGTGAATATTTTTGAAAAATTTGTAGACGATGCAATGATTGATCTTTTAGTAGAAGAAAGTCGTCGATATGCTCTTTTTCTAAATTGCCCGAATCCAAAAATAACATCAAGCGAGATACGGTGTTTTCTTGGCATATTACTAATAAGTGGTTATAACCACGTGCCATCTAAGCGGCACTATTGGGACGGGGGTAACGATATGAGGAATACTGCCATTTATGAATCTATGAGAAGAGATAGATTTCTGCAGATATGCCGATTTCTCCACTGCACTGACAATACAAAAGTCGATAGCGATGATAAAGCTTGGAAAGTGCGTCCAATTATGGACCAGATGAAAAAACGCTGTATTGAAAATTTTGTGCCAGAGCAACACTTGTCTTATGATGAAAGCATGATTCGTTATTACGGTAGGCACGGATGTAAACAATTCATCCGGGGCAAACCGATTCGATTCGGATTTAAAATGTGGTGCCTCAATACCAGTAGTGGATACCTAGTCAATTTCGAGCTATATCAAGGCAAAGGCCCTAAGTCAAATACGTCCTACGAGAAAATTTTTGGCAAAGCAGCTAGTCCGCTTTTAGTTTTATTCAGTGAGATATCAGAGGAAAAACAAAAGTTTAAATATAAGTTTTACATGGATAATCTATTCTCTGGACCTGCTCTTTTTTCGTTTTTGACATTTTATGGATATTCTGCTATAGGTACTATTCGCGATAATCGGTTACCTAAAGGTTGTCCCTTGATATCAAAAGTATTATTCAAGAAAAAGAATCGTGGATATTTTGAAACTGCTTTGGAAAAAAATGAGGGTCAGTTATTTGTTCGCTGGATGGATAATTCCGTAGTTACCATGATCTCTTCATCATGCGGTACTCAAGAAATAAGTCAGGCCAAAAGATATTCGCAGCAACAAAAGAAAAACATTATGGTTCCTAGACCCAAACTTATTGCTCAATATAACAAACATATGGGCGGTACAGATCAAATGGACCAAAATGTAAATTGCTATAGGGTCGGAATCCGAGGCAAGAAATGGTACTGGCCCATACTGACTTGGATTTTCGACGTAGCGATTCAAAACAGCTGGATCTTTTATAATACATCTCACCAATAGAAAATTTCTGGATTAGAGTTCAGAAGGGAAGTTGCCAATGTTTATTTACAAAAATATAAAATCCT
The DNA here is from genome assembly GCA_963921935.1 of Galeruca laticollis. NCBI lineage: Eukaryota > Metazoa > Arthropoda > Insecta > Coleoptera > Chrysomelidae > Galeruca > Galeruca laticollis. Next base: position 34,476,863 of record OY998185.1, read on the forward strand.
ACCAAAAGGACCAGGAAGACCATCTACCGCACATGGTTCTACAACTGACAGCAGAGTATCAGATGAAGTTCGTTTTGACCGGATATACCATTGGGTTCAATCGGTCGAGAAGAAAAGAAGATGTGCATATAAGACTTGCAAATCAACTCCAAGAACAATATGCTCCAAATGCAACGTAGGCCTATGTGTACAATGTTTTCTTTTATATCATACAAAATAATAGTTAATTTAGTACAATTGTTTTGTATTTGAATGTTTATTTTGTTTCAAGTATTTTTTTTCATTTTCACCGAAGTGACTACGTAAATGCCTAGCGTGGTTATATGGGCACGGCAAAAATGTCGACAACTGTAGATATTAAAAAAAAAGTTATATAAATAAAAGTCTGTAAATAACATAAGCATACTAGTTCTGACAGAAAAAACCAAACATTTACAAGAAAAATTAATTCAGGCGCTAATGGGTTAAACGATGTTTCACGCCACAAATAAAGGCATTGACTTTTAACTAGCATTGAGACCATTAGGTAAAGTGCTTGTCAAGGTAAATGGCTGACTACAATCATTAAGGCTATGCGAAAAACTATGTTTTCACTCTTTTTTACTTCCTTCACCTCCGCAACCGGGAGGATCTAGCTCTTGCTTTCTTGTCTGTGTTTTTCTCTATTTCTGCTTTTTCCCGGTGAGCTTAGACTGTTAAGACTTTTCCGGGTCAACAAAGTTTGTTCCCCTCGAATATAAGTAATAAAATATCAACAAAATAATTCGCTCTTCTCCAAGTTTTGATTTTATTAAAAAGCCTACACCCAATGTGAGCAAAGTCGACCCTGCGTACCAAGGTAGTAGATATTCCTACATATTTCTATAAATGAATAGCTACCAGATGGATCAGAGTGTCCCGGTAGGTTGTAGCAATGTGATGTAAACACGCCTTGTTAGTTCTGTATTTTCGAACGCAATAGATTGAGGAACGCGCCAATATGGCTGTCATTAGCCATGATATAACCTTGATAGCTTTTGTCTTGTCATTATATATAATATATGTGTAATTATAAAGAAAAATAAATGTTTTTCCTCTAAAAGCATCAGTTTTATTATATAAATACAACACAGTTACCTCAAAAATTATGAACGATGAAATAAAACAATAAAATTTGTTCAAATCTTCATTTATTTGAACTAATGTTCAATTTAAACTGGTTGACGCGTTTCACTCACACATTAGCTTCATCAAAACGAATTCGTTTAGTTCGAATAAATGAAGTTTTAATGAAATTATATTGTTTTATTTCATCGTTCAGTATGGATCTTCATCAAGTAAAAGCATCATCTATTCAATCAAAATTATGGTTACTATATTCTATTTGAAAAAGCCGGAGGGCAGTAAACCCTTATGAAATAACCTTTCCAAGGGCGTAAATGCTGGTGATTCTAAAAATTTCAATAATTGTGAATTTTACATTGAAGCGATGTCTTGAAATCAGGTGAAGTTCTTTTCACGAAAAATGGTTCTGACTCAATAATAGCTCATTTGGGTTTCGCCATTAGAGAACCGTCTTTTTGGATCTATTTATACCTAGGAAATAGTTTAAACCGGCATACAATGGACATAAACTTTTATTGTAGCATTGAGTATTAAAATAGCAAGAGGTACGACACCATTCAGAGAAATTATGCTAAAATTATTGGCCGTAAAGTGGCGGTACTGCCCCCCCCGGTTAGATTTTTGTTACCAAAATGCTAGCACACATAAAGGGCACCTAGCACAACAATTTTTATAGCTAGCACACCAACAGGTCACAATAAAAATGCTTTTGAATTCGGGTGGGGCCAGGTTAACGCTAGCCCCCCCCCCCCCCCGGTTGGAATTTTTTCGCCAAAATGCTAGTACAGATGAAGGACACCTAGCACACCATTTTTCATAGCTAGCACACCAACAGCTTACAATAAAAATGCTTTTGAATTCGGGTGGGGCCAGGTTAACCCTCGCCCCCTCCGGTTGGAATTTTTTCCCCAAAATGCTAGCACAAAGAAAAGACACCTAGCACAAACTAGCATAAAATTTTCAATAGCTAGTACATCAACAATGCTTTTGAATTCAGGGGTTGGGGGACGTCTGCAAAATAATGCTAGATTTCAGCTGGCAATTGATCTGAAGTATGATCTAAAAGTCACTACGTTGGGAACTCTAAGAAAAATAAGAGAGAAATACCAATCGAACTAGTAAATGTAGCAAATAGACCAGAAAGAAGTTGTCAATTTGCATTTCACAACGACTGCAACTTAGTTTCCTACATTCCTAAAAAGAAAAAGAACGTTTTACTTTTGTTCACAACCCACGCAGACGACAAAATTGACCCAGAAATAGAAAAACCAATAATGATAATAGATTACAATAATAACAAATATGGAGTTGATGTCGTAGATCAGATGTGTGCTAGTTATAGCGTTGCAAGAAACAGCAGGAGATGGCCGCTTACTGTTTTTTTAACATGTTGAATATATGTGGTGTAAATGCACCAATACTGTATCAGATAAAAAATGGTGATATTCCAATTGCACGTCGTGAATTTTTACGCATACTAGCACTAGATTTGCTAAAACCAGAAGTAAATAAAAGATATTGTCTGTAGTCAATTCCCAGACAGCTCAAGCAAAAGTGAATACTTATTCTTGGCACAGAAGAACCATTAACTTCGGCTGACAATGCCGATGAACTACAGCAGAAAAAAACAAAAAGTGGAAATAGGCGATGCTATTTATGTCCACGGAAAAAATATAAGCGTACCAGAAACGTCTGTTCTGTGTGTAACAAGTGGATATGTCAAGAGCACCAAAAAATATTACTGCGAAGCTGCGTAAATTGTGCTGAAGATGACTGATTTTTATTGTTCCTAAAATTAAAATTTTCTTCTCTTAGATCCTATCCTATCTTCATTTTTGCGTTTACTAAGTTTTCATTACATAATTATGAGTATATTATTATGATTTCATTACTTTTTCTAACAAAATAATACTATGTTCCTTCAAATTTTATAGGGATACAAGTGTATCACATGCGACCGTTTACGTAAGAAAACGCTTCGCAAGTACTACAGGGATAATAATTACAAGACAAAAACTATCGATTATATCATGACTGATGACAGCCATATTGGCGCGTTCCTCAATCTATTGCGTTCGAATACACACATTAACAAGGCGTGTTTACATCACAACAGTAACATCCGCTGTCAGACTGAAATATGGAGTCGTGTTTTGACGACATTACATAGAATTTTCGCTATTATGGTTATAAATGAGTGTGATTGTGGATAATATTATATTTCATTTTATTCACTTAGTCCACAACGTTGCGGTTGGTATGACCCTTCAATAGTTTGACGCAAATAACACTGTTTAAAAATATTTTAGAAATTGAGATATCTGTATCTGTTATGAATGATGATTCATACCGGTTAAAGCGGGTAGAAGCGGTTGGAAGCAGGGAAGTAGGTGCACTATCAGCATGCCCCCCGCTCAACCGCAGCGATAAAGCAGAAGGCTGGAAGCGGTTATATACGTACCCTAAGAGAAAACTAAACGCTTAAACAAGTCATCGCGCTTAACATTCTTGCGTTAGTAGAATGTTATCTAAAAAAGTGCAACAATGAATATCTATTTCATACATAGATTTTTTAGCACCCGAATAGCTTGACGTCAATTAAATATGAATTTATACCGTTTTTTCTTAAGAATGTCTAGAGATATTGAATTCATTGAGCAATAGAATTTGGCCATAACGTGCTAGAAGTTAATTCCAATTAAAGTTTCTGATTAATATTTCTGATATTTGTTTGATTACGATAGAATAGAAATTGTAAAAAAAATAGAATCTAATACGCTAATGCAAGTGTATTACAGATTTAGAGTTTCTCTTGAGCTACATTTTTTTTCCAATTTGGAACAATACGGGAACCAGAGGACTTTCATTGTTTCCTATCTAGATATTTTTCGACGATACAATGTTGCAATTTTGATAGATTCTTCCGTAATTATGAAATTATGACCATTCCTAAGTTGGAATTCGAGAATGTTGTAAGAATTAGTTGTACGAATAAATATTGTACGCATTGTAAGAAGAAATCACGAGAGCAAGTACGTAAGAATATATTTCCAATGAAATTTAACAACATTTTTTATTAGAACATTTGAATGAACGTTATAAAAAAACTTTCAAATCACACGGACACTCTATTCCTTAGACTTCTCTTCTCTTCTAAAATCCTCTTCAACTCCGTCAACTCAGGGTTTTCTTCTTCTTTTTGTGACGTTGCGATGATAGGCTCTACTATACATTTCTGCGTTTTTCTCATCTGCACTATCATTTCTTTGTAATTTTCAATCATTTTCTGCTGTTCGAGTTTTTTGTTGACTATTTTATTGCGTTTTTCTTCTAGTTCTTTGGTAATGGTCATTTTCTCTATGAAAAGTCGCTCGTGTAATTCTGCTATCGACATTTCACAAAGAAGCCCCAAATTTGCAGTTTCCGTTGGATCAAAATCTTTCCTAAAATTCAATTGTCATATTAAGTGAAGTAATTATCAATTTCAGTTTTGGGACGATTCAAATAATATTAGTTTCTTCTCCAAAACGTTTTTGAAGATTGAGATATTCTGTGTAAATATTATATTTTGAAATTTAAATGGAGCAATGCTAAAAAGTAGCACAATAACAAAAAAAAATATTTATAAGACAATCATAAGATTAGTTATCACATAGACAATGGAGACAAGCACAATAACAGAACATTATGAATATTATAGTGGAAAATAATGAAACTAATTCTGGGACCAGAACAGCTGGAACAGTAACACGGAAAAGTATTAATGAAAAAGAAGATGAACTGGAAGCCGAAAATATTGCGAGGATCATAAAAGCACAAAAATAACAATGGGCAAAGCATATAAGAAAAAAGAAATCCATCAGAAATTAACAGGAAAAATTACAGAGTGGATCCCGATCTGACCTACACAAGAAGAAAGACCCATAAACAAATGGAACAATGCAATGGAAGAATATTCAAAGAGCATAGAAATTAATAACTGGAAACGAATACCAAAAAACAGCAGAGTACAAAAGATAACGAGAATAGCCAGGACCAATAGCGTGCTGTAAAAAATATACAAGAGTAGAGTAATCATCCACCTCAATAAAATGATCAAAATGCAATGCATTAGCATTGGCCATAATTGGATTGAACGGCTTGATGGTGATTAATATTGACTGAACCATTCACAACTAAAGCAACATTGAGCAAGAAAATAGTCAAAAGTTTAGTAAGCCTATTATTAGTGAATAATAGTATTGATAAAAAAATGGTTCATAATATTCTTTGAATTGAAAAAAAAATTAAAATAGAGACAGATGTTTGAAAAGTCTCATCATCACATTATGATAATTATTACTCTTCCTGGAAATAAAGAAATAGCAAAAGACCAATTATATCAATGTTATCAGACAACATGCTATGCAGACTGTGGAATAGTTGCTTAAAAAGCAGTTTCTAAGGCTGGTATAAAATAATTTCATAGGTTGGAATAACCTCAACACTTTATTCATTTTTCAATATACAACTCCTTTGAACCTGTACCCTTTTTTTAAACTAGGAGAAGTGATTTGAATTTAAGTTGGCAATTTTATATATTCCTGATTGGTCAAATTGTAGCCGGTTTTACACAGGACTTTTGACATATATTGACAATTGTATAAATTGTAAACAAATAGTTGTTCTTTCTTGCGTTCTTGTTATTGTTTCATTAGAAAATAAAAACAGTTCTTGTTAGACCTAATTTTAAAATGGACTCAGATAATATTCCAAATAGTAGCAGACATCATTGTGAATGTGAACCCTATATAATTGATTTGGGCTCAAGTAAAAAATGAAGTAGCAGCCAAAAATATTACTTTCAAACTAAAAGATGTGAAGGATCTTCTAACGCAAGCCTTGGAAAATGTGACAAACGTTCACTGGCTTTATTGTGATTTCATAAAAGAAGAAGATGAAATGTTCAAGTTAGATAGGATTGTGGATGATCTTATAGAACCGATAATTGTTTCTTTCTCTAGTGATGATAGTGAGGCAGATCCTAAGTGAGTAATTATTTATAACTTTATATAGAATATAAAACCCATTGTGACTGTCAAAACCTCCCCCAAATCTAGATCAAAAAGTACGCCTATAAACTAAACAGAAAAAACAAAATAAAAAGTTAAATAGAACAAAAAATCAGTCACTATAAAAAGTGACTGGGAAAGTAAACAAAATATCGTTCACGATAACCCATTCCCTTCTTCGGTAAATGCTAACACTTAACTATTAGAAAAATATTCTCGTGAAATAACCGGCATTAAAAACAAAACCTTAGAATTGAAGTCTAAGGATAAAGACTTCCTAAAACTCGTTTATATTGATGTAGAATCACTGATGATAAAGTACCTAAAATCACACACAGTCCAGAAAATATTTCTAACACAGTAATTAATATACCAAAAAGCTGTCTAGAGACCCTAGATCTCATTAATAACTAGAGGAGTAAACCTCGCAAAATGAACCCGTAATCCTCGTTGTTAGCTACCGTGGCCATGGATGAATGGCTGCACGAAACGCAGTCAGAAACGGTGCCTCTGGGATACCTGGCGACCTCCCAGAGTAACCAGCCTTAGCGGGGTAAGGGCGCACTGCCCCGCCGGACATTCCTTCTACCCAACTCGTGGGAACAAATGAATGAACCAAATCCAAAACAAAAACAAGGGGAAGGCAGCCAGCTGGGAGAACAAATGGGTTAAGGAGAAGCAAGCAAAACTATGCCAAAGCAGACGCCGAAGTATAGCAGACTCAACTTGATGAGCAACCTGCAGAGGTGTAATTCGCTCAACACTGAGCAGAGGAAAGCGAAGAGGAAAATGATGGACACCTCCATCTCGATGGTCGATGAGCCGTATAAAATGAGGGAAAGTCCAGAAGTCTTTACAATTAATGAAGTCATTGAGAGGCTTAATAGACACATGGAAGAGACTGAAAAATACATTAGGGCATGCCCAAATACACTGAAAGGGATAAAAGACTCAGTCGCAAACTTGAAGAAAGGGATAGAGCTACTCAACCGGGTCGCCATAGGGAAATGGCTGGACAAAAATTTGTCCTGGAACAGTATACAAAGACAAAAACAAAGAAAGGCACTCAAGAATCTACCAGTCGCATTATGAAAGTAACTTTGGATGGCACAACATCAAACCTATGGGAACAATCCAACAGAATCAGAAGTGAGGCAGCAGCCAAAAGTCTGCTCCTCATTCAGCAGACAAACGTGGTTCCGAATGAAACTCTAAGGAAAATGATGAAATATGTTCTATATGGCACTGGAATTAGAGCGAAAATATACGAACCAAAAGGAACAACTATTGATACGGATACGGATAGGAAAGAATGGAACACCTACGGGATCGTGGTAAACCAGGGAAATAAGACTTACAAGGACATCCTTACCACGGTCAAGAAGGCTGTAAAGGCCACTGATGTGGAAACAAGCAAGATAATTAGGACAATACGTAGTACAAGGGATGGTAAATTACTTATCCCGATGGATAAAAACGAGGAGAAGATTACCAGCCTGAAAACGCTCCTGAAACAGTCTGGCATTGATGTTAAGGAAAGGCAGCTGGGAGCTGAAAATGATAAGGAAACGCTGCACATAAGAGGAATGGAAATTGAGACAACCACGGAGGAAGTGGAGAGGTCCCTTACAAGGGTACTGGGGGTATGGAAACAGAATAAGCGAGCCGAGACCGCAAGCGAATAACACGCTCGCGGTTACAGTCACTCTTAGCAGAACAGACGCGAAGAAACTCACTGAAAGAAAGTACATCAAGATAGGCCTCGTAAGGTGCCTGATAGAAAGAAGAGTGAGTGTCACAAATTGCAAGAGGTGCTGGGGATACGATCACGGTACCAAGGAGTGCAATAGAGAGGCAAGGGGCGACCTATGTTATAGATGCGGGGATGCGGACCACACATCTAGAGAATGCAAGAAGCCAGAAAGATGTATGATATGCGAGGAAGACTCTAACCATAGATACGGAAGTATCAAATGTCCCAAATCCAAGAAATCCCTTAACAAAGCAAGGGCAACACAGTGATCAACTTTGCTGAACTGGGAAGCTGAAAAGGGAATCAACAAGAGACCGTCACCATCAATGGAGGGTAGGGGAAAGGCAGCCACAGAGGAGGTCGAAAAGAGCATAGAAAAAACCACAATTGAAGAGGTCGAAATGGTTACAGAGCGGATATCCACGGAAGAGGCTGAAATGAAAAAAGAAATAGGGCCACAGGCTGTGACGGATCCGTACTGGGATATTTTTGAGAAAGCCCAGAAGAACGAAGAACACGAAGATGAGGACCAGAGTGGCTCGATGACTCTGATAGCCGCGGAAAGAGCTGATAATTCGGATCCAGCTCCTTTTAAGATATTGGATACCTAGCACCCGTTAGCATAGTAAGTTTTAATTGAATTTTAGTGTACAGGTCAAAGTTTTATTTATATACATCGTTTTATATCCATTTCAGTGTCGTGCCTTTATACATAATTGTCTTGCTTTATACATTTCTCTGTATTTATATTTTAAATTCTAGTTTACATATATGAGAATTATCCAATTAAATTTGGGAAGGAGTAGGGTTGCACACGATATCGCCTATGAAGTCGCGACGAGGCTAGAAGTCGACTTGATGATTGTCTCGGAACCAAACAAAAAAATAAGTAGAACCCAAGGGTGGGTCTCTGACAAAAGAATGGATGTGGCAATATACATAGTCAACAGAAACTGCGGAATAACCCGAGTAAACAAGAAGGATGGATTCATAGTAATGGAACTTAAGGAAATTCAGCTGATTGTATGCTATATCTCTCCAAACATAAGTCTGGAGGAATATGCAATAGCCACTGAAGACATTATGACAGAGGCGAGTAAAGTGAGAGACGGAAAATACATCATAGCAGGAGACATCAATTCCAAATCGCCGTTATGGGGATCACCCGCAGCGGATGCAAGAGGGCACGTGTGGGCAGACTGGATGGCCACCCTCGACCTGATTGCTGTGAACGATGGAAGACCGACGTTCGTGAGAAACAGCTCTGTAAGCCACATGGATGTAACCTGCATCTCTAGAAAGGCCAAAGATTTAATAAGAGGCTGGAAGACACTGGAAGGAGAAGAGGTATACACTTATCATAAGTATATATATTTTGAGGCAGGAGATAATAGAACCAGTACTAGAAGGAACCAGAATCGGGGGAAGACTGTATATGACATGGGAAAATACAGGAATGGGATTATAAATGTTCGCTCAGGATATCGGGACATCGGTGGATATGGCAGTCAAACGGGTAAGGGAGAACATGAAGGGATGTCAACTTGGCAATAGAAATCTAGATAGGATACTGGTGGACAAATGAAATAGGGGTGGTTAAAAAACGGTGCATTAGACTAAGGACACGTATTACCGGGAGAGAAGGACGAAACGCTAACGTTACGGATATGGAAGAGATAAGAATAGAGCTCAGGGAGGAGAAGAAACATTTGAAGCGACTCATCAACTATAAGAAAAGGGAGGGTTGGAAGAAACTGTGCACAGACCTAGGAGAAGACATATGGGGACAGGGATATGCCATTGCGATCAAACGAATGTCACTGACGTTACCATAAAACCTAGCGCCATGCAAGAAAGAGGAGATAGCCAGACATTTCTTCCCAGAGGTGGGAGAAAAATGGGAAAAACTGGATAAACCAAAAACCGCTCCGGAGTTCACTCTGACAGTTAAAGAGAAAATTAAACTTGGCAAAGCCCCGGGCCCTGACGGAATTCCTCCTGAAATTGTTAAGTTCACTATCGAAACAATCCCAAAGGAAATGAGACAATTGATGAACCAGCTACTCAGAGAGCAGATATTTCCTATGGAGTGGAAGAGAGCCAAGCTAGTGCTTATATGGTAATCCGGGAAACCAGAGGAGAGCCCAAGCTCATATCGGCCCATATGCCTGTTGGATGTCCTAGGGAAGGTGTACGAAGCTTTGTTAAAGCGAAGACTGAAAGAGAACGGGGCACTCTCGGAGATGCAGTACGGATTCCGTAAGGGGAGGTCGACCATACAGGCAGTGCAGTGGGTCGTCGAAAATGCCAGAAATTCAAGAAGAAGATGGGTGGCTCTAGTGGCGCTCGATGTAAGAAATGCCTTTAACACGGCAAATTGGCGACTCATAATCACAAGGCTGAGGCAGAAGAATATACCGGACTACCTGGTTGCGGCAATAGAGAGTTACCTCTCTGACAGGGTGATACAGGTCATCCCCGGAAAAACGATGGAACACACGACAGGAGTCCCACAAGGATCTGTCATAGGGCCGACCCTGTGGAACGTGATGTATGATGAAGTTCTAAGGCTGTGCTTGGGAGAAGGGTGTAGAAGTATAGCTTATGCGGATGATCTTGTTATACTGGTGGAGGCTGATAACCGTGAAGATCTTGTCAACAAAGTAGACCGGGCTCTACAGGCAGTTAATATGTGGATGTACCAAAATAGGCTTGAGTTAGCATATCACAAAACGGAAGCTATTCTTCTTAAAGGCACTAAGCAGGCGAGAGTGAGGGACAGGATAACGTTCACAATTGAAGGTCAAAGGATAAGTCCAGCAACCACATTAAAATACCTTGGCATACATCTGGATCACCAAGGTCTCTTCGGGCCACATATAAAAAATGCCTGCAATAAAGCAGACGAGAGATTTGGGAGATTAAGCAGGCTAATGCCAAATATAGGAGGCCCTAGCAGCAACAGAAGGAAAGTGCTTTATGGCGTCGTTCAATCCATCTTACTATATGGAGCCCCAGTGTGGTGTGGAGGAATGCAGGTGGCAAGTTATAGATCAATGATCATTAGATCTCAAAGAAGAGCCTTGCTAAGAGTAGCCAGCGCGTACCGCACAGTTTCGGCCGAAGCAGTCCAGGTGATTACCGGAGTGCCGCCAATCGACCTGTTGGCCAAAGAACGTAAAGCCTTGCATGAAATGGGAGCGATCACGGACCAAGAAAAGAAGGAACAGCGGGAAAGAACCTTACAGAAATGGCAGCGGGAATGGGAAAATAATACAACAAAGGCACAGTGGACGAAGGTCCTGATCCCTTCAATAAAAGAGTGGGTGAAATGTAGTAATAGGCACCTAAATTACTGGTTTACTCAATTTCTAACAGGGCACGGGTCGTTTTACTCATATCTGCAAGGAATAGGGAAAGTGGACAGTAATAGATGCAATGAATGTAAGGAGGAGGACAGTGCAAAACACCTGATCTTCTATTGTAATAGATTCCACCAGAAGAGACTATATCTGGAAATAGATATTGGGCATACTCTTACAGAAGAAAATGTTATCAGAACGATGATGGAAAGCAAGGAAAAGTTCAGCAAGATTCTTCAATTTATAACGGACATTGTTAGAATTAAAGAGGAAGAGGGCAGTGGGAAATAGACTACCAGCAGTGTATCTGACGATAACTAGAAATAGTGGTACCAGGGACACTGTCCGGGAATGAGGTGGAATGTTTAGTGGGTAGGGCCGTAAGGCGATTTCCACACTGTGTAGTGGTCGCAAATGGCTTCGAGCATTTGGTTCCACTACACGTGCGTAAAATGCATTTCAACCACCTCACAAAAAAAAAGATCTCATTAATAAAGTGTCTAGAACAAGAAAAAAAGTGTCTAAGAAAACATTAAAAAAGGTTTAAGAAACAAAGATAACCGTATAGAAAAGGATAAAAAATGTACTATTCAAGACATAATAAAGTTTACAGATAATAATAATAATAGAAAAGAGTTTAGAACATTCGTTTATAAACAATAAAAATGACACTTTAGACAGTGAATTATCAAACTAACAAAAAATCACACAGAATTATCCACTCTTGTTTGTCGTGATAACAGCAGCAATTACACCTCGACACCGGATAAATCGATTACAAATAACCAAAATAACACAATGCAAATGGAGAAAGACACAATTGGACACAATAATAATAACTCAGACTCAGACGAATCCGAAGATAGCCAACGGACACATCAAAAGAACATAATAGAAACCGTTACAAATGTCCAAATTCACAAACCTGCAAACACGTCATGGGCGCAGGAAATTGACGCAGCGGAAAACATGAACACACAATTCGCAGACAAATTAATTACCCAATATGAAAAAATATCAAATAAAAATCAGCTAATAATCGCTAGATAATTAAACATGATTTCTACCGAGGGATAAAAGCAACAAAGTGAAGGCAAATGCGATTAGTATACTTCCGCAATGCGAATATATGGAAGTTGGAGAAGTCACTGCACCCGGCTTTGTAAGATCAAAAAGAGTACTTTTAACAAAATCTTAAGTTTAAGTAAAACAAAAAAACCATGTATTATACGCACTCAAAACCAATTCGATTGACGACGAGACACAAAAACAAAAACCCTACAGAAAAAAAGAAAAAAAAACAATTTCGAAAACTAACAGCTTCTGACCTCAGTTCCGATGAAGAAATTAGCGACAAATCAAACATAAAAAGAACGAAAGCAACAACCTCTAAAAAGGTCAACACCACATGGTCGCCAATCGTAATTGATGGAAACGTTTAGACACACAATGAAATGGTATCCAAACTTAAAGAAGAAATTCGTAACCCTTCCGAAATAAAGTATACGAACAACTCATCGATAGTTTTCACAAAGGATGCAGACGATTTCGGACAGCTAAAAATAACTTTAAGAAGAGAGAAGGTTCAATTTCACACTTATTCCAGACGTGAGGAGAATCCCATGCATTCGTTCTCCGCGGCCTCGCGGAGGGACTCCAGATAACTGATATTCCAGAGGAACTAAATATCACATAGAAAATTAATTCGAAGGACATTCAGAATGACAATCAAGGGAAGACCATTATATTTAGTGGTAACCAACTCAAAAATCACTTTAGATTTTCTTTAAAAAAATGTAAAAATAATCGAACACACCCGAGTGCAACGGGAGCACAGACGTCAAAGTAAACCGATTATTTAATGCCACATTTGTCAATTGTGGGGCCACGTCACCTCTAACTGCGGCCACGCCACCTCTAACTGCGGCTGTGCTCCCAGATGTCTCAAGTGTGCTGGACAACACCTAAATCCCGAATGCGCGAAGGAGAGAACGACCCCAGCGAGATGTGCCACTGCAAAAGGGATCATTCATCCAACGCGGAAATCTGCCCTGAGCGTGTAGGCTTCTGCATGGATTGCTTATTACATAACTTGGTTGTTTAAACTCCGAACCCCATTTTCTTCATCGGGGGTAACCTCAGCCGAGCCAAGTAACTGTGCTGCAGTACTCCTTATGCTTAATAAATAAACTATAATAACTCCAACCAACATCAGTCATATTGCTTTCTCGAAATCTAATACCCCCAATTAAATTTTGAAACCCTGTTTTTAGGCCGGTTTTCAAGAATTCCTCAGCCGAAAGATGCTAAGAGTCAAAACTATATGCTAGGGACAAAGTTATTCGAACAATCCGAACATTTGGATAATGATCTCAGAGCAAGAAGTCATGAGGACAGCATGACACACCCAATATTGCTAAAAATCGCCAGACCATCGGCACACTGTACTTATTTTTGAATATCGTGAAGAAGGGAACGTGAAAATTGCTAAATAACGACAATTTTCAATCTAATCTAATCAGGAAGCAGCAAAACCCGGCAGGCACGTGTAATGTTTTATGTCAAAAGAAGAACACAATGTGCAGTGATTAGTGAACATTAAATATTTCGTGATCAAAATTTCCAAATGTAGGGCAATAAAACTTGAGTTAATTTTCTGATTTTTTAGATAACATATTGATCTGATATATTAAATTCAATAAAAAATTGTCGTTTACCTAGATTCATTCATTTTCCTGTTCATTTCGTGAATAGTTTTAATTTCTTGTATCAATTCAATTTTTTTCGCTAATTCGGCGGCTTTTTCTTCTTCATTCTTCTTTAACATTTCCTTAATTTCATGCTGCTGAATTCTCACTTCTTCCTGTTTCTTCTCTAGTTTTCTCTTTTCTGATTCCTTCATATCAGCTTTGATTTGTTGACCCTTTTCTACCTACACATTTTCAATTATACATAAATAATAGATCTGTTTTATATACCACGCTTGATACCTTGGCTTTCATTTTCTCTTGTTCCATTCTCCTCCACTCATCCAATTTATCAGCTAATTCCATTCGTTCAGCAACGATCTCAGCGGATCTCAGTTTGTTATTTTCAATTAGTTTTTTCTTAGCTAATATAGCTTCTTCAAACGTAATCAAGCCAAGTAAATGTTTTTTCTGTATACTTTCCACTTCTTTTTGTTCAGCTATTCTTCTCTCTTCTTGTTCGATTTCAGCTATTTTTTGCATATTGTATCCGCCCTTTATAATATTTTCCAGTTTGTTTATTTCATCTTCGTGTTCTTTTAGAAGAAGATAAGCTTCCCTCAATGTTGTCGTGGTGTTGCCTTTTATTTCCACTTGTTTGATTGGGGGAGCCTTGAAATTATCAGTAATGTTATTTAATGGCAAAATATGATTCAACACTCAGCTATTCTATTTTTTTTAGATATTCTATCCCCGTTGCCTCTCCTCCACCCCAATGATTTTCTTGATATTGGTCGATAGAACGTAACACATTTAAGCAACTGTCACCTACCAAAATATATTGGAATTCTCTGCCACCAATTAAAACCAACATAAATTACATAGAAGAGCAGAAAACCAAGCAAGACCGATAAAACAGGAATTTATTCGAATTGACATAGAAATGGGAAATAATAAAAAGAAGAAGAATGTATCCAACGACAACTGTTATTTAATTTAATCAAATCACATTGAAATTGAGAAAAGAATCTACTAAAATTGGCGAAAAATCAACAAACTAAGTACTTTATTTTACTGAATGTAGCCTAAATTATTTATTTGAAAAGGAGGAATATTAACATGAAATTACTAAAATGAAATAAACTAAGAACAGCTCAAGGATGAGAACAAAAAATTAGAAGAAAAACACTGTAGAAATTCGAAGTAGATAAATGAATCTGGAATATAACAAAGATAAGAAAGGAAAAAGAAATGGAGAAGGAGGAGAGGAATGAGAGAGAAGAGGAGGAAGAGAGAAGGAAGTATGAGAAAAGTCTCTTGGAACAGCGCTGGAAAGAAGCGGAAGCGAAACCGCAAGAAAGTAGGAAAAAGAGAGGGAGAAGGAAGAGAGGAGCGAGGGAGCGGAGGAGGACGTAGAGCCAAGAAAGAGATGGAAAGAAGAGAAAGAGAGGAGATGAAGAGGAGAGAAAGAGAAGAGAGGAAAAGAAAAGAAAGAGAAGATATGGAAAGAAGAGAAAGAGAAGAGATGGAAAGATAGGAAATAGGGGAAATGAAGAGGCAGATCAATCCGATGACATCATCATCATCGACAAAGAGGAGTCAGGTTTTAAAAAAAGAAAAATAGAGTGGACAGTCCACAGGAAAAGCAGATGGAAAGAAGGAAGGAAAGAGGATGGAATTAAGGAAAGACTTGGGCGCAAGCTGAAGGAGCTAGCTTGGTTCGAGGCGCACCAAAATACGTTTTATATGGCGAACTTTAGAATAATTTTGGAGGAGTTGAAAATAATTCATAGGGAGATGGGGGAACAACAGCATGCGCAATGCAAAGAGTGCAAGGAGATAGAGGAGAGGAAGAGAATAAGGGAGGTAACAGAGAAAATAAGAGAATAACTCAATAAGGGGGAGATTATAAGGAGTACAATAAAATTAAAGATGTTGAATGGGAAGAAGAAGTCTTCGAAACAACGAAATGGGAAAGGGGCAACACAGAGGAGATTATTTTGGAAAGGGGAAATTGTGCGATCATAGGTGGAGGAGATACAGAGAGGGAGACAAGTGATATCGTCCAGATATGCAACAAGGAAATATGGAACCTGCTGGATAGCTGCGAGGAGGGTGGGTGCGGTACTCTCGAAAATAGACAAAAGAGCACGAGATTCCAAAGAACGTGGTTCAACTACGTGGCGAAAGTGGGAGAAGATGAAGGTGAGGGTTTATATGAAACAATTGAAAGTCTGACCGAAATGGTCAGGCAAATGCAAGAGAAGGGCGAGGTTGAAGTCATAATAAGGGAGGGAATAGATAAAATTAAGGTGAGAAAAACAATGGATTTTATAGGCAGGAAGGGAGAGATCATGTGGAAGATAGTAGTGGGAACAGGTGAAATGATGCAAGAAAGGAGGGAATAGAGAGGGAGTTATTTCTTATTAAAACTGGAGACGAAACGTACGCGGATGTACTGAACAATATTAAGTCCCAAATCAACGCTTGGACATCAAAGTTGAAAACATCAAAAAAACCAACGGCAGAAACATCTACTCTCTCGAATTCACTCAACTGCTCTGATCTTGAATACAGTTGTCATGAACAAAGATAGTTACGTTCTGTTTTTCGGCTGGCGTTGCCAGGAGAGGAGGCGACGTAACAAAAAAAACTTAAAACTGGAATTTGTTATCATTTGTTTAACACAGAAATGCTTTCCTGAAGACAATAAAATCGCATTGGCTGTTATTACTTACAAGAAATGCGACCCAGTGAATACAGAAAATTAAATGCGGGTTAGATTTTAGTATTAACTGTACAAACTATTGATGGGAATAAGCACGAACGGGCTAGAGTCGAAGCTTTAGATATACCAACCAGAAGAATAACCCTGTTATTGCTCTGAAACTAGAGTACCAATTTAAAGACTTATACAAAGAAGAATATTGAAAATATTTTCGAGAGAACGAAAAAGCACACAGTTGAAAAGACAGAAGATACTTGTTGGAGGTGCTTTATATATAATTAGCTCCTCAAAATAGTAATTAGAACATATTGCCAGATATAGGAAAAATGGAATGGGCCCAAAGGAAACCCTGTAGAAGGGACAGATATGTCGATAGACCACAATAGAGATGGTACGATGAATTGAAAAATATTAGTCGGGCCAATCTGGTATTAGATCAAATAGATCAGAATCACATGATCAGAAATGAGAGAGGTATGTATCCAATGTATATATTAGAGCTGAAATATCATAAAATAGAATTTAGCGATACATACCATGAATAAGCCAATTAGGATCAATACAATAATATGACAATTTGAAGTATTTATTAGTCAATTCGTGTAGCGAAATAACATGGCAATGAAAATGTAATCTACTAATAGTCTTTGTGAATGATGGCTTCGCTTATCCCTGTGGAATGTTAATAGCAGCATCGCCAAACAACGTAAAGTCTGGATATTCATAATAGTAGCAGCATCACTTACAGAAACTACATGAGAATTTCATACTACAAGACTGGTTACACTAAGCATTCTAATGGAAACGTGTAGTCAATAAAGTAGATGATTTGGAATTACTAAAATGTGAATTGCAATGAGAAATGAAACACATGCGCTCTTCTCTTAGTTTTATAACACAATCAATATGTCTCTCACTTATTAAATGTCAAAATTGAAAATAAGGTACTGTTCACATAATGTATTATAAATTCAAATGATATAAAGTTATTTGTAGAAAATTTAACTAGATGTTGCAATAACTAACACCCCTTGTCAACCTATATTTAAATTCAATTACATCAATCCAAGCGCCCTGGCATGTTTTGCCAACTTTGGTAAATCTAGCGGTTTTGTTAACATATCAGCGATCGTTATACAAGTTGAACAATAAACAGGTGAAATGCGTTTCGATAATATCAAATCATATACGAACTTATATTTGATATCAATATGCTTTATTCTTTGATGACATAACGGTCCATTCAGTAGCTTCATACAACCTTGATTGCCTTCGGATATTTTAATTGGCGCGTCCAATTTTTGATAAAAATTATTTAAAATTCGTTCAATCCAAATGAGTTCACGTGAAGCCTCTGCGAATGCGATAATTTCAGCTTCAGTTGATGATAATGCGACTGAATTTTGTTTTCGACTTGTCCATCCTATTAATGCTCCATTGTAAACAAAGCAATATACGGTATTTAATTTTCGATCTTCATGATCTCCAGTCCAGTCTGCATCTATGTAGCATTGAATTTTTTCTTCGTTTTCATGATCACCAAGTCGTAATTTCAATGACTTTGTTGCCATTAAATATCTGAAGACTCGCTTTACTTCAGTCCAATCACACAATCTTGGACTGCTTACATGTCTTGCCAATATCGAAGTTGCAATTGCAATATCAGGTCTAGTACTGATTGACAGATGAAGCAAAGATCCAATTGCACTTCGATAAATTTCTTGTGATTCGAAAGGTTTCTGATTCATTGTTTGACTTAAGTACACATTTATTGGAGTTGTTGAATCCTTAGCATATTTCAAATTAAATTCCTCTAGTTTGTTCATGATGTATTTTTCTTGATTTAGGCTAAATATACCGTTTCCATCTCTATCAAATTGAATACCAAGATAAAATTTGAATTCTCCGAGATTCTTAATAGTAAACTCGGCATTTATCTGTGAATCAAAATCATTTATTAATTTTTCGGTTGTGGCAGCAATAACAATATCATCTACGTGATTACATATGTATATTGTTTGACCATCCGTCTTCTTTGTGTATAAACATGTATCATTTTTACTTCGAGCATAATCGTTTTTCTTCATAACTGCATCGAAGTTCTTGTTCCATTCATTAGCACCCTGTTTAAGACCATATAAATTCTTTATGAGCTTACATACCTGATCCTTATCAGAAGTATATCCTTTCGGTTGCTTCATGTAAACTTCATGTGACAGATCACCATTCAAATATGCAGTTTCGATGTCGAAATGTTGAACCTTCATTTTTCTTTGCCACAGGTGCAAAAGCTTCATCATAATCACGATCATACATTTGTGAGAAAACCTGTGCCACTAAACGAGCCTTGAACTTTATGATGTTCCCATTTTGATCAGATTTTGTCTTGTACACCCATTTACATCCACTTGGATTTGAAGGTAGTTTTGTCATTTCCCAAGTTCCAAAATTTCGAAGAGATTCAATTTCTGCATCCAGTGCTGACTTCCATTTATCAGCGTTTGTTCCACCAATAGCCTTATCGTATGTGACTGGATCAACATCCACCAGTTTTTCAACTTTGTTTATTTCCATTATTAAACGTTTTGGTGGAATACCTTTATTTGATCGTTCAGAACATCTGAGTTCGGTGACATCCAGTTGAGTTTCCCCTTCTGAAGCCCGTTCAGATACTTCAACTTCATGTTGTGACGTCATTGGTTGGAATCCATCGATTCGATTATCCTCAACTGCTAATTCAATATCAGGTTGTTCGACAATTTTATCTTCAATAAACTTAACATCACGACTTATTTTAATTCGATGAGTTTACGTGTTTAAAAATTGAAAGCCTTTCGTTCCCAGTTCATATCCAACGAAAATTAACTTTTCAGACACACCGTCGAACTTTTTACGTTGATCTTTTGGAATGTGAACATATGCTGGAGTTCCAAAAATATGAAAATAACTTATATCTGGTTTCTTGCCGTACCAGTATTCATATGGAGTTGATTCCACACTTTTAGTAGGTAAACGATTTATAATGTGATTACCTGTTGTCACTGCCTCGCCCCAACACTGTTTGTGTAAACCAAAACTAGCCAACATACAACGTGTCATATCGATTAAAGTACAATTTTGCGCTCAGCCACCCCATTTTGTTGAGGTATTTTAGGTATCGATAACTGAGTTTCAATTCCTCTTGATTTGAAATATTTACGTGAATTACCATCCATATACTAACCCTATCTGATCTGATAACTTTGGTACTTTGCCGTACTGCGTTTTCATCATTTCAACAAACTCGATCATTTTATCCCGAACATCTGATTTTTGTTTAATCAAATAAATATGTGAATATCTCGTGTAATCGTCAATTAAAGTGAGTATATACCTGCTTCCACTAGGTGTAGGCAACTGTATAGGTCCACATACATTTGTATGTATCGAATACAGCTTTTCTTTTGATCTGGTCAATGAATTATCAGGAAAAGGATCTCTGGTTTACTTGCATTGTAAACATGTTTCACAAATATCACTGTGACTGCATTCTAAAATTTTCTTGTTGACTGATAAATCTGCCATTTTTCTTATATCAATTGAATTCCGATGACCAAAAACTTCATGCCATTCGTGAATGCATTCCGATTCACCTGTCTTGATGCGTTGTAAGCCCGATTCGATGGTGTTGTTTTACAAACATCATTTTGTGACTTTACCGTTATCAATGTTTTACCATCTTTATTGATGTCACACTTCTCGCCGTTAAAAATTTTACCGCAGCCACTCTTCGCAAGCTTAGTATCTAATAAAAGGTTACATTTTATTCCAGGTACAAATTGCACATCATTCAATTTGAATTCATTGACAACAGTTTTGAATTCAATGACTCCAATTCCTTTTATTGGTAAATTTCTACCATCAGCGAAATTCACCGAATCGTTGCTTGATTTGTTCAAACTTTCAAAAAATGCTTCATCACCACACATGTGTGTCGATGCACCAGAATCAATACACCATTTGGCTATATTCATATTTTGATTGACCATTAAACATACAGAATCACCTTCATTATCACTTTTGTTTTGTAGTGCATTTGCCTGTCGTTGACCTCAAGTTTCTTTCTCTTTGTTCTTTTTCCATGTTGCAAATTTACGGCATTTACCTTTGATGTGACCCTTTTTTACAAAAGAAATAATATATTGATTTCGATCTGTCTGATACATTATTTTCTTTTATAGCTTTCAATGCTTTTTCACCGCATTCATTAACTATTTCAATTCCTTATCGTCGTCTATATTCTTCCAAAAGTTTGTTTTTCACCATAGTTTTAGTTAAATCAGCCTCTGGACGTGATTCCAAAGCCGTTATTGAAACACCATAACTTTCGCATAAACTTTATAAATATAACGCAACTGAAAGAACATCTGCAATTGGTTCACCTGATGTGGTCAATTGATCTATACATTCGTCCATTGCATTTAAATGCTTGCATATTTCCACCTTCAGGCAATATCATTCGACATAACCGTCTCAAAAGTCTAACCTTTTTTGATAAAGTTGATTATTGATGATATTCTTTTAATGCTTTCCACGATTCCCTTGCCGATGTTTTATTATTAATATGAATAATTTGATCATCTTCAACAAACAAACCAATATATGCACGTGCTTTACCGTCGTTTTTATTCCATGCCTCTAGTTGAGTTCTATCTGATGGTGTTTCTTCGATGATTGTTGTCCATAAATCAATAAAAGTTCCATTTTGTACTTCCCGACTTGATAGTTTCCATCATCTAGTTTCGTCCACAGAATGTATTATAAATTCAAATGATATGAAGTTAGTTGTAGTAAATTCAACTAGATGTTGCAATAACTAACAACATGAACGTATTCCAATTAAGGAGAGTTCTATCGAACACCACCAACGAAAAAAAATTTCCAAGCCCCAATAATCCAATTACTCACTACAATATAAATGTGTTCTGTGTATTTTCTCCGAAAATGTAACAGAAAAGAAGAACATTTCAAACTTTTTTTCAATTCTTAGGAGAATACCTCCATATGTAGAGATCTCAAGAATTAACACACTCTGTGTGGATCCAGAAGAATTACACCAAACGGTGGTCAATTATATGAATCAATCCAAGAAAATAATAATCAACATTTTTCAACAGATATATTATTTGGATGTGGATAACAACTTCGATGTAACTCCAGGTCGTACACCTACAATACTAACTACAAAGCACCAAAGTCGTACAAATTGTACCGAAATCATCACGCAACCACACTAATTGCTGTACGAAATACTAGAACATAATAGCATAATATTAGACTCATGATACAATACGAACTAAATTATACAACTGACTATATCACTAGGACTATATAATGTAGGAGAGTAGTTGGGTTCTACGAATTCTTCAAAGAGAAACATTTAAAAGATTTTAAATTATTCGATAAAAACGTTCCCCGAATTTGACTCACAGTGACTGAAAATTTTTCCTGAAACCATGGTAATCGATCGAATTACAATTACAATTTGAAAAAATTCACAATTTTCGTGTGATTCAACATATTGGATCGAAGACTTACATTTTTCCGTACTTTCAGCTCTGCGGGAGGCGGTTCAACACTTTTTATCGCCTTAACAGTTGAAAGCCTGGCATTTCTACAATTCTGAGCATCTTGAAGTAACTTTTCAGCTTTTGCGACATTCGCTTTGTGTTTAAATTGCAACGATTTTTGTAATTGCAAGTAAGATCGGTTATCGTACTTCACAGAAGATGTTTGAGGCTCTTCAAGGGGCGTATTAGGTGTATTCGCAGGAGGGTAAGGTGAACCAAAATTCCTCGTTTCGAATTTGAACTCTTTGGGAACAGTGCGATGAGTATGTGGGAGCTTTTTTAGTTCTTCTACACAGATATACCTACACAAATAAGAGAGAAAGAGAAGCTCTATATATAAAATTCAAATTAAGATTCTTTACGAAGTGGATGAAATGTGATTGTTTATCTAATAATTGTTATACATACTTTTCTATAGTTTTAAAAGCATTGGCTCTATTCATAAGTGGTCCCATAATATGGTGGATGATAAATTCGTTGTCAAAATATTGTGCACAGCAATTTGCCACGAACTGATAATTTTCTTCGGAGCTTAAGAAATTTAAAAGCGGTTTTGTATAATACACAGGATCATCTACAATATCTTTCACATTTACACAATCCAGAACGAAAATGCAGTAGAATATCAAGACCTTCACACGATTTTCATTTACTCTCCTCAACTTTTGTGTTGTTATAAATCGTTTTGCTATTTTTCCAAGAAATGCCTCGCACTGAATGAAACGTAGAAAATAGTCCACGAGGTCGTCTTCCGTGGATAATTTGCGACTGTTGATACATTGTTGTACAAAATCTATTTCCGTTAAGTATTCAGTAGCTTTATATTCTTCATAGAATTTGAGTAAGGCTTTTATGATATTTTTCATCGTTGTGAAATCTTTCAGTAGTCATGTCAAATGTCTATTTACCATTATTATGAGTGGTATGTGAGCATAATACGACTGTTATTTTTTGACGTTTCTGATAACCAATATCAACTTAGTTTCAGGTAATTCTGTACATTCAAACCAATCAAATCATTAGAAATAGAAATATGTATGAATTTAGCGAAAATAATTTTCCTACGAGGCTTAAGTCACTTTTAACGATCATCTGGGATAATTCCTCTAAAGTTATGAATGTAAATTGCCTTTCAATTTGGTTTTGTTCAGTGTGACAGTAAAGATTAATGATGACTTATACCGAACTACGTTTGATGAAAGAGTCGTTCCCTGAATTGATGATTCATCC
Source organism: Galeruca laticollis (assembly GCA_963921935.1). Classification (NCBI taxonomy): domain Eukaryota; kingdom Metazoa; phylum Arthropoda; class Insecta; order Coleoptera; family Chrysomelidae; genus Galeruca; species Galeruca laticollis. The sequence goes on from OY998185.1 coordinate 34,500,387, forward strand.
AGTGAGAAGACGCAGAGAAAAATGTAAATTGGGACGTTTTCACTGTTTAGTTCACTTCAAGCACCTGTCGAATCTCAATCGTGTTTTTGGGTTGGCTTTTAGGGTTTTGAACTTAGATTTCTTTCAAATGTATTGTGATTATTTCACTATTTTCGTGGTATATTTATATAATGTCATTGAAATGGCAAGATAAATATATAGCATTGTTCCTCGAAACATATCATAATACGAGTGCTTGTGGATGTATAGGATTGTTAAAACAATTAACTGATTTAATCCTTTATTGGTTTTATAGTAGATTTTAAGAAAACATCTTTTGATTCTCTAGAAATTGACGTGACCTCTGTCATCCCTCTCCGCGGAACGCTATTCTTCTTTTTTACCGAATCAATGTGTCTAGGTTAACACATATATAACACGCCACTTTTCAACAAAGGCAATAAATGCCAACTAAGACAATACACAAACAACTAATAGGTACATTACAATATTTTTCATCAGTAAACTAAAACAAATAATACCTTACAACAACTTTGATCAATAGAATTATTAGCATTTATATAAAACCAATGATTCATTTCTCAACCAACATTTACATCATAATCTATTAAATATTGAGGAGGCCTTCGGTTTCTCTGTGAACGTGACACAGTAACTGGTGCATCAGTACATTGTTCTTCAGGATCATTCTGAAGAAACTCCTCTGCATTACCGGATTCATTGGTATTATTCAAATCACCTCGACCTGTGATATTTACAGATGGTTCATTAAAACAGAGGTTATCATCGTATATTAGCCTTTTTTTATTAGACTGTTCAAAATCAATCTCTGTTTTATTAAGAAACCTACGATTTCTCCTAAACAGTTACCCTTCACATTCTACAAGATAAGATCTATCACTCAATATTTCTTTTATTATTCCTTTTTTCCACCCTTCTCCTTATTGTAATAATACTTTGTCATCTATATTTAATTTGGGTAATTCTCTAGTCCCTTTGTCCTAATATCTTTTTTGTGATTCCTGTTTTCGTTCAAGCAAATCTTTTATTTTGTTTTTATCAACAGATATAGGCTCCAGATTTTCTTTCATTACTGGTAGTTTCGTTTTTATTTCTTTATTCAACAGTAATTGAGCAGGTGAATACCCTAATTTTGGTAAGATTATATTCCATTAATGCCCCTATAAATTCTAGATTGTTTTCAGCCTATTTCAGCATTGACTTTATTATACCCCCTGCTTTCTCTGCAAGTCCATTTGATTGACTGTTGTAAGGGCTTGAGAACTCTAAAACAAAATCAGAGTCTTAAGCATATTTTAAAAGAGACTTCCTATTATATGAGACATTATCTGCTATAACTTTGTTGGGAAAACCAAATCGTGAGAAGGTCTCCTGAAAAAATAGTTTAACCTCCTCCACAGATTTATTTGGTATTTTCTTAACTTCAATCCAGTTTGAGTGAGAGTCTACCAGAAGAATATAACATTTTGGTTTAAACTAAAACCTGTCAGGTATTTCACGATTGAATAAAGGTTCTCTGCATTTTGATTTTCTATTAATTTGACATGGCTGACACCTAGAAATATAGTTCTCAACATCCACAGACATATTCTCCTAATAGAAAATTTGTCTTGCTCTCGATTTTGATTTTGTAATACCAAGATGGCCTTCGTGAATAATTTTCAGCATTTCTGACCTTAAGTGCTTTTGAACGACAATTTTTTCGTCATAAAATAACAAATTATTAGAAATAAAAAGATTATCTTTGATTTTGAAAAAGTGTTTTAAGCTATGGTCTAACTTTTTAAAAACAGGCCAACCTGATTCTACATATTTCATTACTTAGGACAAAATTTTGTCCTCTGCTGTGTATATTTGGAACTGATTTTTTCTTTTATCATTCATTTGTACATTATTATACAGTGAATGAATAATGTATGTCATCTCTGGATCATCATCCACTTTATTTCTTAGAAATGCCCTAGAGAGAGTGTCAGCCACATACATTTCCTTACCTGGTACATATGTAATATCAATATTATATTTCAAGAGTCTTAACAACATTCTCTGGAGCCTATGAGAAACCTTATCCAAATTTTTATTAAATATCGGGATTTATTTAATAGATAAAGTTGTGAAATTTTTCACATGAAAATAAGACCGCTAAGAGCTCCTTTTCTATTTGAGCGTATCTTTGTTCAGAATTAGTCAGAGCTTTAGGGGCAAATGCAACTGGAGTCCCATCCTGCAACAAACAACAACCAAGACCCTCACTAGATGCATCAGTCTGAATAATGATTTTCTTTTTGGGGTCAAATATTGCCAAGGTGGGAGCACTAGAAATAATGTGCTTTAATAATATGAAGTCTTCTTCACAATCATTACTCCAATTAAACTTAACATTGTTTTTAATTAACTGTCTAGTTTTATAGGTAAGTTTTGAAAAATCGGGTATGTATTTATTAAAGTATTTTAATAACCCCAAAACCCTCATTACCCCTTGTTTATCCGTTGGACTTTCAAGACTTTTTGTTGCCTCTATATTCGATCCATGAACAGAAACACCATCTTTAGACACAACTTGTCCCAAGAATTTAACTTGTCGTATCTTATATTGTAATTTCGAGAAGTTAAATTTAATGTTATATCGTACAGCTCTGTCAAGGACTGCTTTCAATGCAATATCATGCTCTTCTTCAGTTTGACCGTAAACTATTATAGCGTCAAAATAAATATCTACATTTGCAATATCCCCAAACATTTCGAAATTTTTCGACTGAAATATCTCAGGCGCAGAGCAAATGCCAAAAGGTAGCCGATTAAATTTGTAGCGGCCAAATGGCGTGTTGAATGTACACAATTGTGAGCTAGGCTCATCGAGTTTCAGTTTCCAGAAGCCCTCCTTCATATCTATGACTGAAAATATAATCTAAATATTTCGGCGGTTTGGCTTCCATAATTTTCCAGGTTATGTTCGGACTGGTGCAGTGTGCCTACTGCCTCACTTCTAATTTTACTCACTGGCGAGTACCACTATTGTTTCTCATTAGACACCATGTATAGGATTGTTAAAACGATTAACTGATTTAATCCTTTATTGGTTTTATAGTAGATTTTAACAAAACATCTTTTGATTGTCTAGAAATTGACGTGACCTCTGTCATCCCTCTCCGCGGAATGCTCTTCTTCTTTTTTACCGAACCAATATATCTAGGAACACATATATAACAGTGGAATGACACACGCAGTAATTACAGCAAAATAAATGTACGGGAAAAAGTGCAGTACTCTTCGAGGCTCAGGGATTTAGATTTTTCTGGGTTAATTGTAGTTGATATAAGGATAAAAATTAAAGCGAACACGTTAAGGGGCCGAACTTTCCAAGATCAGAAATTCAGAAAGAAGTGGAGCTGGTGTTGATAACGTTTATGAGGCCCAATTATTCTGGTTGAAGTGAACAGTGACAATGGGCCGGAAGTAAAACCAGCAAATTGGATTAAAATAAGTAAATGACAATGATCACCCTTAATGATTTCAAGATGAGTGATTCACTTTGAATTTAATTAGAAAAATCACGTTTTAGATCTAAGTAAAAGATGCATATATATTATGTCCAATCGAAACAAAATATCATGTGACAAATAATATTCTGATTAAGGCCAAAATATGTTCAACACGTTTTTCATTAAATTATTCCTAATACCCAAGATTTACGGGTGAATTCATTAATAGGTAAAAGGTTATGTTAGGATGTGGATCTTTATTATTTTCTTCTAGTGAACTATTTATACCTACGCAATGAAAATTGTGGCAATTTTTTTGTAATTTTCTTAACAACAAAACAATTTATGTTAAAACTAACATCCCTCGCAATATTGGAATCAACATTAATATTTACCATTTTATTAGAATTTGTAACTATGCCATCACCATGTATTTGAATAACCTTTGATTGTGGAGTAAGTTGTATATCTGTTAAGGTTTTTGTAATTAATGAAACTCTACTACAAGGATCTAAAACAGCTTTCACTTGAATAGGCTTGTTTTTTGAATTATATACTGTAACAAGTGCAGTTGCTAGGAGTGCTTCTTCACTAGAGGATAAAGTGGAGAGAGTAATAACATTATCTTTACTTAAAGAATGATTTTCTAATTGTGGATTTGAAGTATTTCCTTCAACGTTTCTAGTAGAATTGGGGATGTGTGAGCTATCATCACTATTTTGAAGTGATCTATGACCATTTGAAGTATTCTGTAAATTTCTAGGAGAATTTACCAAACTATTTGACTGATTATTATTATTAAAGGTAGAATCATATCGATTAAAATTATTTGAATTTTGGGAATTAAACTTTATCTGTCTATTTCCACGATGCAAATTTCCTTGAAGCCTTTCAGAGTTGGGTGAATACCTGGATTTGAAATTTCTATTATTAGAAGAAGTGTAATAGTTTTTAAAGTAGTTACCCTACTTTATGAAGCTATAAAATTACAATAAATCAAACCAGAAGTTCAGAGTTTAATTCATCATCCCAACCTAATTTTGACAACCAAATATTTTGCATTAGAATTTTTGCAACTACGAGGACAGGAGATATAAACCTTAAGGGATCAAACATCTGTGCAATTTGGGATAGGACAACACGTTCAGTAACCAACTTTTTACTTAAGTTTTACTGAAAATGTATCCTAATTCGAGCCGGATCTGAGAAGAAACTAGAAAAAGGAAAGTCATAAAATTCTTATTTAAACCTTGGAAGATGTTCACTTCCGTTGACAAGTACATTTAAAAAGAAGGTAAGAGTTTGAAAGATTAATTTTATTAATAACGTTAGTGATTTCTTCAACATTAATATCCTCTGTACTTGGTGCGTATAGATCTCTGTAAAATCCTATATTATTTTCAGGATTTCTCTCTTATCGGGTTATTAAGCCTTCTTTATTTCGCAATTTACAGATCTCCTTCTTCCCTTTAGATAGTTTCTGTCTCAGTACTTTCAAGCTTCTGTTTTTTTTTTCAATTTATTAGGCAATCATTTCTGTTTTCGAACTTCGAGCCAGGATACTGATGTATGTTAATACATTATAATAAATATTAACACTCTCGCCGAAAGCGATAACAACCTCGGCATCGCAAGGATCTGTTACGATCATTAAGGTAAAACATTCGATTTATTTTCTACAATTTCGATTCCAGTAATATTCCTGCATGGATGAAAACTTCAAAATTTAAAAAAATATTGTTAAAATTGCAATTTCAAAGGTTTCAGGATTGATGGCTCCCCGACTATTACCTTTCCAGACATAACAAAGAAAGTATATAGATATAATTATAAAAATAGTAAATGACGCTTTTTCTGTTAGAAGACTCCTGTTAGGTGATAAGTTATCAACATTTTTATCATCCGTGACTGGTCGTTGCTTTGTTCAAGGTGAAATTAAAGCTGACAACAACAGACAATACAGCTAATTTTGTATGCCAACGTTTTTTATGAAAATACACAAAATATTATCATCGTTTGCATTATGTGGATGATCAAGAAAACTAAATTATGTCAGACATGTATATATCTGATTCATTTTTACTTCACCTTATATAAAATATATATAATGTATATATACATATAAGTGAATTATTGTAATGGGGTGATTTTGACTTCATATGTTTCTGAGTCTAAAAAACCTATTTTTTAAAAATTTCGCTATGTCGGTCTATCAACATGATAACTAAAAAACGCGACCGATTTTTTTAATGAAATTTTATATGTAACTAGGTTCATAACGCAAAAACTGAGGTTAAGTTCATAAATGAACCAAATATGATGTACAGTTTTCCGGAAAATCCCATTTTCAGAATTTCTTTTCAATTTTCCACCCAAAATAATATTTTTACGAACAACTGACCAATTTATTGAAATCTTCATATCAAAAACCTCCTATGCAAAATTTCATTGTTCCTGCTGTTTTAGCGTTCTCAAAATAATTCGATGCTAAACGAAGAGGTACTAAATGTAAAAAGAAACAGATCAAAAGATTTCCTTCAATATATAAAAAAAATAAAAGACTAAAAGAAAAACGTATGGTATCGCAGTATTTAATAGGTATCTATAGGTTATATAATACCTTTTCAGAGATAATTTTTGTTTTCTGAGACAATTGTATTAGATCAAAAATAAGAGTGAAATAAAAATTGAAATAATTTAATACAACGAGAACATAAAAACGGAGTACGTAAATGTGCAAAGATTTTTTTACTGACAAATTTATTGAAATCATTGAAATCGGATTCAAAAATTCCTTTTTGGATTTTCAATCCTTTGGAATGGGAATTGAAAAAAAAAGTACAAATTTGATGTGTTATACCTCGGTAAGCGTTATCGATGGGAAGTTGCTGTATTATTTCATAATAGTATGGACACTCCTATTTCGATTTTCACTAATTTCTGTATTTACATTGCATAGACGTAGTTACTATAATTTTTTTAAGGTAGTGACTGAGAGCGATCTTTCCTGTATCGAATGGCCTAAGAAAGGATGCGATATATAACATAGTGTCGTAATTATGGAATTTTTTATGGAAGCGTGTTAAATATTTTCCAATAATTTGGCGCTCCCGACTAAAAAATTTTGGTTAAGTTAGTGAATGTATAATGTTAAGTACTTGGACTTTCCCGGAAAATGTGCCCAATCGCGCAACATTGCGTTTTTTTGTGGATTACTGACTTTCGAGAGGTCTATGAGTAAATGTCAAAAAATCATATTTTGTAATATCGTAATATTTTAATCAGCGTAAAAATAAAATAAAAGGTTATTTAGCACCACAAAAGAGATTGGGTTCAATCTCACAAACATTTACCAAGAAACATTACATGAATTCTGGCCCTATCGAGCTGCGGATGTTACAAAAAAGATGAATTAAAAGTGTATCAGGCATATACGTATAAAATTGCTACATGGTAATCCGTTTCCCATAATCAGAACAAAAGAGCAGTTGATCGCAACGATTTCAACGCGAAAATAAGGTCAGACTTTTCCATGGTTTTAAACTACTTCCTTTAAACAATTGGAGATTTATGCATGATTTGTCCCATGCCAAAGTTTGACATTTTTCAATTCATTAACAAATATCGAGCCAAAATAGCACAAAAATCAAAAGAACCTGTTAACAAACTAACATAAAAAAAGAACTAAAAGGCGTTCAAATATTTCAGCAAACAGTCAACAGTTTTAGCATACTTTAACCTAGTACATTCCATATAATTATTACAAACAAGGGAATAAATGCAGTTTACGAGCATTTGCCTTTTTTCGATTTTTTTTTGTTTTTCGTAACTAAATAAGCCTCCTGAAGATAGAGATGGAAAAAAAACTTGGCGGTCTCATCAAAATTTCCCCCCCTCCAATAATTTTTTTTCCTGAAAATCAGCTTTTTATATATTTTTTTCATATCGTAATTAAGTAGCCTGTATAAACATAAAAAAGAACAACCCCCTCCCCCAAATGAAAAATACTTTTACGAATTCACCCTTTCCCTTCTTGAATAACCTGATGTGCGTTACAAAGAATTGAATATGAAGTTATTCAAGAAGGGTAAGGAAATATAATCATTGGATTCACCCTTTCCCTTCTTGAATAACTTAATGTGCGTTACAAACTATTGCGCACATCAGGTTATTCAAGAAGGGAAAGGATGAATCCAATGATTAAATTTCCTTCCCCTTCTTGAATAACTTATTGTGCGTTACAAAGTATTGGATATTAAGTTATTTAAGAAGGGGAAGGGAATATAATAACTGGATTCACCATTTTCCGTCTTGAATAATCTGATATGCGCGTTACACAGTATAGGATATTTTTCAAGGGGAAGGATGTATGCATATTACTTTCACTATGAGGAAAACTATGAGCGAAATTTACATATATTCAAAACTGAAGTTTATATTTATTTACCTTTTATTACGAATTATACATTTCTTGTGATTTTTTTTATATGTCCATTACATTTCCAACGAAAACCATCTATGGAATCTGGCCGTGGTTTCATTTTGGAATGACCGTCCCAAAAATTCACTGGACACTTAATTTCATTATTTGCGGGTATTAAACCCAAACGCTGCGCTTGCGATATAATCATTATTATTTCGTCAGATATAAATATCGTCTAGATTATTAAAATTCATTTTTGTCGGAAACCTAGAAAATATTAAATATAGAAGCGCAACAAAAATAAACAGATACACAATACCAACGGCAACAAATAATAATGACAATAGTTTGACACTTTTATGACAGAAATATATTTTTTGTTATTGCCATTGTTGTATAACTTCCAAAAGTGAACCTTTTAAAAGTGAATATTTCCATTAAAATAAGAGACCGCCAAGATTTTTTTCTATTTTTATGCTTCTACAAACTTCAATAAACTCAAAATTTTAGTAATACAAGAAAAGCCCGTAAACTGCATTTATACCCAAACAAGAAATCAATATTTGCATACTGCAAAAAAACATCAACTTAATTTCATTATTCAAATAAACATTTAAAAATACGCTATGCCAGATATATTAACAGATTCATAACAAAAAGAGCTGAATGATTTAAAGATAAAATTAAAAAATTAGGTCGCAAAGAAAGGTATAGTTAGAGGAAAACTATTTGAAACGTCAACCTAAGCTTTTAGTGACAACAAAATATCATTAACTCAATTAAGATTACGCGTAGATAATATCATTCCAGTTTGAAGAGAATTTGAGGAGCTCAAGATCAAATTGAAATACTAGCGTCATGTTATACAGAAATGTTAAAACTTGAGGAACATCATGATGTGAGAATTCAATTTGAAAACGCATATTTTAGTCCTCTCGCCACCGCCCAAAGTGAAATAAAAAACATTCGCAGACATTTCCGAAAATAAACCCAACACTAAACAAAATATTAAATTACCTCAAATAGAATTTCCAACTTTTCACGAAAATTATGATATGTTCGATACAATAATAGACAAAAGTGATTTACCCGTTATTGAGAAACTATTATTTGTGCAGACCTGTTAAAAGCGAAGCCGCTGAGGTAATTGCATACATAGAGGTAACAAACGAGAACTACAAAATTGCTTGGGATTCATTAAAACAACGATTTGTGAATAAAAAGGCAATTATACGTAAACATCTTAAATCTATTGTCGATTTTGAAATTATCAATAAAGAATCGTGTAATCGTCTAAAGGGGATTCTCGACACCTTGAACAAAAATTTACGGGCTCTAGATTCTTTTCAAATCTCGACCCAAGATTGGGGTCCATTACTTCATTTCATTATTTTGAAAAAACTACCAGAATCTACTCAAAAGTAGTGGAGAAAATTCACAAAAAAATTAGATATGCCATCTGTTGAAGATTTAAAAACGAATTCAATTCTTGGATAATGACGAAACTATAAATAAGTCATCATGCCAATTGAAAAGCCCATCTAAACATTCATACGAACGAAGTGATACACAAACATACGAAAAGAATCATGCATTCCTAAACACGGACAGAAATAAAAATTGAAATTATACATGCCATATTTGCAAAAATTGTCATTACATATATCAATGTGAATCACTTCAAGCCATGTCTACAAAAAATAAATTTGAAACTTTGCAAAACCAGAGTATTTGTACTAACTGTCTAATGTTTGGGCACAACAATAATTCGTGCTATTCTTCAGGTTGCAGAAAATACAACAACAAAACATAATACTTGTCTAGATGACAGCAATTCCAAAGGTTTCCTTAGTCAAAGGTCAAATGGAAAGGTTGCATTGACTGCTAGCGTTGCCACATCTTCGGAATTTCACCAAATATCGAATATTCCAGAGAATACACAAAATAGTTCCTTTTCTGCAGTACTTGAAAATGTAGTCGACTTTTGTCAACTGCTGTTTTATATATATATATATATATATATATATATATATATATATTGAATAAAGAAGGCAAACGTCACGAAGAGCGCGCTCCTTGATTCATGTTCACAAATGAATTTTATCTCCCAAAAGCTGAGTGATAAACTGCAGCTATCAATTGAAGTTTATGAACACTCCATATCTGGCATAAATCAAGTTAAAACGAATACTCTATCTAAAACAAATGTAGTTATTCAGTCCAAACATACTTCTTATCAGTCAGCCCAATATTTTTCCGTTTTGCACAAAATTGCTGACACTCTTCCGTCAAACTTCATTAACATATCTCATTTAAAACTAACAATATCCAACTGGTTGATAAGACATTTTACAAACCAGACCCTGTTGATTTGCTTCTCGGTGCTTCTATCTTTAGGGACTTAGCGCTCGATCTCCCATTTTACCAAAAACCAATTTGGATAGATTTTATCTGGCGTAATTACTCAACGTAAATCAAATCAATTACAATGTTATTTTTCAAACATTGAACTACATAATCAGATGGAAGCTTTCTGGACCATAGAGGAATGCGTACCAAGCACACTTACTCCCGCATATTCTAAAGAAGAAAAAACATGCCAAGAGCATTTAATATCTACTCATACAAGAGAGTCCGGTGGCAGGTTTCAAGTACCATTACCATTCAAGGAAAACCCAAATGTACTTGGTAAATCACGAGACTCTGCACTTCACCGATTGACAACAATGGAAAGAAAATTCTTTAAACTACCATACTTAAAAGCTGTTTACTGTCAATTTATGCAGGAATACATTTACATGGAGATGGTGCCTGAAAAAGACGACAAAAAACTAACGCATTACTTACCTCATCACGCAATTTTTAAAGCAGAAAGTACTACTACAAAAATAAGATGTGTCTTTGACGGTAGCCACAAAACATCTACTAACCAATCTCTAAATGACATATTAATGGTTGGTTCGGTTATTCAATGAGATATATTTGCCATATTCTTAGAGTTTCGGCAGCATCAGTATGTTTTGACGACCCATATTGCAAAAATGTACAAGCAAAATAATATTAACCCTGAAAATCGCGACTTTCAACGAATACTATGGCATTCCGATGGATCCGAACGTATAAAAGAATACAGACTTAAAACCGTCACATATGGTTTAGCTCCATCATCTTTTTTAGCGACACGTTGTCTTAAACAATTTTCTTTGGAAAATCAGGAAAAGATCTCCGATGCTTCAAATGCCGTGCTAAATTGTTTCTACATAGACGATCTGCTATGCGGATCATCTACTTTAGAAAAAACCATACAAGTAAAAAATGACATAATTTCAATTTGTGACCAGGGAAAACTTCCGTTAAGAAAATGGAGGTCAAATCATAATTCAATAATTACTTCTAACACAGATTATCCATCTTTAAAAATTTTGGATACCATTGTTGATTCCAAAACTTTGGGAATATCTTGGCATTCTACAGTCGATGTTTTCTTTTACTCTTACAAAGATAAATATCCCAATTCTACTTCGTTCACGAAACGTATGATACTTTCAGCGATCTCCTAGATCTTTGATCCTATTGGCATGTTGGCACCCATAACAATCAGGGCCAAGATATTTATGCAAACTTTGTGGAAACTTGGAGTTGGCTGGGACGAACACATACCGGAAAATATTTCGCAAAAGTGGAAACATTTTCAATCACAATTCAAAGGCATAAACAAGCTAAAATTTCCAAGGGGTATTGCTTGTCCCAGCACTGTCAAAATACAGCTTCATGGTTTTGCGAATGCCAGTGAATTGGCATATGGTCCTGGTATATACCTTCCAACCACAAACTCAGAAAATCATCACTCTATAAGCTTAGTTTGTTCTAAAACCAAGGTCAGCCCGATAAAAACTCAAACAATTAATCGATTACAGCTTTGCGCAGGCCTTTTGTTAGCCAAACTCTACCACTCTACAATAAATTCCCTTAGTTCACACATTAACCAAGTATTCTTTTATACTGACTCCAGCGTAGCACTCTGTTGGATAAAGGGTGAACCTAGACAATGTGGAACATATGTCAGTCACAGAGTATCTAAAATCCATGAATTCATGAATCCGGACTCATGGCGTCACATTTCGACACACAAGAATCATGCAGACCTATTTTATAAAGGAACTACTCCGGACCAATTATTACAATCACCCCTTTGGAAAAATGGTCCCTCGCGGCTCTCTCTTAATGAGGATGAGTGGCCTTCACATGAAATTCCATTGAATACAGAAATTCCGGAAAAAGGAAAAGAAAAACAAACGTGCCTGAAAGTTTCCGAAAAATCTCATTTTTATTTATTCAATACATTTTTTTCCTTTGCAAGATTACAATGAATCACAGCATACATATTTCGATTCAAAAAATTTCGAAGTTCCAACTCAGTATTACCCTCTTTCGAGCTGTCCGAATTACAACATTGTTCTAACATGCTTGTCAAGCCTAGCTCAAGCGCAATGTTTCTTTGATGAAATCAAGGCCATCAATTTGTCAAAAACCATCTCTCTTAAAAGCAAAATTCGTTCCTTGAACCCATTTCTTGATGAATTCCAATTGCTCAGGGTTGGCGGAATAATCCAGAATGCAGCGGTTCCTTTTTCACAAAAGCATCCTCTTATTCTACCAAATAAACATCCACTCACTGATTTAATAATTTCCCATTTACATAAAAATATGCTACATGCAGGCCCTCAAGCTTTACTTGCCGCTTTTAGAACAGAGTTTTGGCCCATACATGGCAAAAACAATGTAAAGAGAGTGTTACGAAAATGTACAATTTGTTTTATATGTAGCCCTCGTAGTATCGAAACCGTAATGGTAAAATTACCCCGCAAGAGAAATACCCCCTCTAGACCATTTTTAAACAGTGGAGTTGATTATGCCGGCCCACTCACTATTAAAATGCATAACGCGTGCACAAAAACATTTTTAAAATTATATCTTTGTGTTTTCGTTTGTCTCGCCACAAAGGCAATACATACAGCGATTTGTTTCAAGAAGAGGCTTGGTCGCGAACATCTATTCTGACAACGCCACAAATTTTGTAGGAGCAAAGAATGAGATCGGTAGTATTTACGATTTTTTGAAATCGACAAATAAATGAATCTCCAACGAATTGTTGAAATTGCAAATACCGTGGCATTTCATACCACCCCGTTTTCCCCACATGGGTGGAATTTGGGAAGCAGCAATAAAAAATATGAAGTATCACTTAAGATGCATCATTGGAAATCAAATCCTTACTCTTGAGGAATTGCAGACTTTGGTATGTCACGTCAAATCTTGTGTAAATTCGCGTCCTATTTCTCCAATCTCCGATAATCCCGATGACCTTTTACCATTAACCCCAGCTAATTTCCTCATTGGAGGCTCTTTTCATACCCTGCCAGAGCTTGATGCAATCTCATTTAACAAGAAACATTACAAAACGATTATATAAAACAATATAATTTGTTTAAATCTTCATTTATTCGAACTAATGTTCAATCCTTGAGTAAACTTGTTGACGCGTTTCACTAACACAGTAGCATTGTCAAAACGAAACATTACATATGGAAAAAATTGTGTACCTAGTACCGTGTATTTTGATACAAGGAATCCATTTTTTTGTTGTTTTATGAAATTTTTGTTATTAAAGAAATCAAATAATGTTTTCTGAGATTTTTCAAGTAAGGTATTAGAAAAAAATGTTGGGTGAAAACTAATAGCCTCGTTATATAAGGTAAGTTATGTGCTGGGTATATCAACTGGTTGGAATTCTTACTCGGTATTATTAATTTCTTTTGTGTGAAAGAGTAGAATAAAATTAAGGACAACGAAAAATCTGAAGTAAGGGCCTGTAGGGTGGTTGATATAACAATTATTCATTATGTGTAAGGATTCTCTGTATAGCTTACTCGAACTCTGAGTTTATACAATAAGTAAATTACCTGGAACTAGATATTCCTATCGCTGACCCAAATATCCGAAAATTAACTTATGATTTAAGTTCCAATAATCCTAAAGAAGTAATTTTAGTTATCTCAAATTTGTGTACAAATCAAGACTCTTCTGTGAGATAATAATAACTAGAAAATGAATGAATACTATATCTTGTCATTTTCTTATAAGCGCTTTATATAAGAAAGCTTCCTACATGTCATTTTGATTTATAAATGTATAAAATATTAAATATATTTTGGTGTCAGTGGCCGAATTGTCTGAATTTATCACTGAAAAATGTATGGTCGTAATTTTTTTAATCAAACAATACACCCACTAGTTACATGTGCATTGTAAGTGGAGCTTTGGTGTGTTCTAAATTTGAATTTTGGCAACCACCTAAGTGAGTGAAAACACCCACCGCTATATTCATGTTTAGTGATAACTGTTATTTAAATACAAGTTAGAATTTCACACTAAAAATAAACAGTGTGGATAGCAGTATGGAATAAATCTCGAATATCTGAATTTAATAATATCAAATATAGAAAATAATGATAAATATTTATCTGATATCTAGTGATAACGATGTGTAGCAAATAGGAGGATTGATATAGGTAACAATGATAGTGTAACATAATAACCCTGTTTAAATATGAAATAGTAATAGTTAGTATTACGTGTTCAGAACATCATGTACGTCAATGTATATTCTTGTATCTAAAACAACTAGAAAAGTCGTAAAATCAATAATATAGTTGTGACAATTATCTTAACCACTAATCTACATAGCATAAACAATGCACAAATTCTTGACATGTTTGAATCTCTCTAATATTCATGACAGCTCACTTCCTGCTCTGAAGAATATAGTGTGTACTCAGTATCAGGTCATTTAATCTCAAACTTCCCGCTTGTTTCATGATTTTACTGGCTTTTTGTGAGATTATTTCTTTTTTTTTTTCACTTGCGCCACGAAGAACTGATTACTCAGATTTGACGGGAAAACATTGATGGACAATTAGAGAGTTTAATTTCGATTATTGATACTGAATCCATTGCTAAGTTGGTGGCTCGCACTTTCAAAGATTTTAATAATTTATTTCATAATTCTAATTGTGTATTTTAAATTTTTAATGTTCATACAATAGAATGTATATATAAATATACAAATAAATTTTGCAGAAAAAACCAAATAAGACATTGGTTCACAATGATAATATACAATTTAAAAACGAATAAAAAGATTATTATTAAACTAAAAGGTGGGACTTTGTGTCATCTTGTTCATAGAAAGAACATATATTTCTCCACTGACTACAGATTTCCACGATATTAATAACACCCTTGAATCGTTATATTCGTGCCACTGTTCCGTGTAGGGATGTCGACAATATGCTGTGTAGTGACCATTGTAAGTGCTTCCAGTGTGATTTGATATAGCGTAGAGGTTGTACATACAAGGTGCCACATTATCAGCCGCGTAAGGGCTCATACCCACTAAACAAGAAACATATAAAGTCTTTTTTGTGATGTTCTTTCTAGAGACTTTTCGTGATGTTTATTTCAAAAGTTAATAAGATATCTCCTAGATGTCGTAATTTCACTACCAACTCTATTAACATCCATGTCATGTAAATAAAACATATTTTTGATATACACAGTAATACTTGAATTCGCAGTTACATACACATCCTATGAACTTCTTTTTAGTAACTTCCTATAGGAAACATTCATACGGTGTTAATTTGTATACTTCTCACTAATGTCACATACAGAACGTTACTGTAATATTACAAATTAACATGTTTCTAAGATGATCACATGTTGCAGTTACTTTTACATCTGTCGAAATAATTTTTATTAACATCGTACTTATTACGTCTGTACGACGTTAGTTCATAAAACTCTCAGTAATATCTCATATTAAACATCAAAAAAACATAAAAAAAGAAGAAAACAGAAGAGGAACTGATGAACGAAACATACAGTAGTTATTTGTGGAATCAAAAATGACAAGCATGAAATGGCGGATGGTTTTCAGTTATGTGTTATATTTTATTTGCAGGAAGCACATATTTTGCAAGTAGCACTTGAATAAAGGGGTTTTCGTTTTCGTTAGTTCCTACTAAGCTACAGTTTCTATACTTAGTTATAATTCTTGTTATAATGGAGGAACAACAATTGTTATCGGTAAGTACCTATTCCAAAATCATAATTATTAAAACTTAATACTCATTCAATACTTTAATCGGCTATTATACATTGAAATTCCAGGTGGCGGAATTGTACACTAACATTATATAATAGTTTACAAAATAAGGGTTTTTTCAATTTTTAAAATATTTTTTTATAATTCGCGTATAAAAAGACTTCATTAAAACGCTGTTTACAGTGTCACAATGAAGCTATTTGAACACTGTTATAGTAATTTTTAGTGTACAGTTGGTTATTGAATTTAGTTATATTTTTATTTGACATTTGACATTAACCTTGACACAAATTGAAAAAAATGATCTAGAGTAATTCTAGCTGGCAAATTATTATATTAAAGGTAAATTAGAATGATTTATACGAGGGCAATTCAGAAACTAACCTCCGATTGGTCACAGTGCGGGTAGTGGGGGGAGTAGCGCGCCATCTGTGCATTCACACGCTCAGCAGGTCAGTCGGCATCAAGCCGTAGTCGAGTGAACATCGTACATGCGCTAGTTTAGTTTTTGTGGCAGTTTGAAATGTGTGCTGCAATAGAAAATCCCGCCAAATGTGAAGTGCGTGCTGTTATAAGGTTTTTTACAGCCAAAGGATACTCTGCAGCAGCTATTCATCGTGAGCTTTGTGCCGTGTACGGACCAAAAGTTATGAGTGAAGGAGTTGTCCGTGAATGGGTACGTTTATTCAAAAGTGGACGAGAAAACGTTCATGATGAAGAGAGGAGTGGTAGACCATCCTTGGTGACTGACGAACTCGTTCAGACAGTTGATGCAAAAGTTCGTGAAAATCGACGTTTCATAATGGCGGAGTTGTCTACTGATTTTCCACAGATTTCTAAGACTCTTTTGTACGAGATAGTGACAGCAAGATTGGGTTACCGTAAGTTCTGTGCACGATGGGTGCCCAAAATTCTTACCGACCACCACAAAAGTCAAAGAATGGCCTCTGCATTAGACTTTCTGTCACGTTATGAGGACGAAGGAGAACCATTGTTAAACAGAATCGTGACCGGTGACGAAACCTGGATTAAGTACGTGAACCCTGAGACAAAAGAACAATCAAAGATGTGGGCACATTCAGATTCGCCTACCAAACCAAAAAAAGCCCGGCAAGATTTTTCTGCCAGAAAACTGATGGCAACGGTGTTTTGGGATGCCAAAGGGGTGTTGTTGGTTGAATTCATGGAACGTGGGACGACCATTAATCAAGAAGTGTACTGTGAAACACTAAAAACATTACGACGGGCTATACAGAACAAACGCCCTTCTTGAGTCCTTCAAGTGGGACGTTTTCAACCATCCACCTTACAGCCCAGATCTGGCGCCAAGCGATTATCACCTCTTCATGCATATGAAGAAATGGCTCGGGTCCCAGCGGTTTGATGACGACGAAGAGCTCAAAGATGCGGTCACAGGCTGGTTCAAGGCACAAGCGGGTGATTTTTATGCAGAAGGAATTTCAAAGCTTGTGAAGAGATACCTCAATCGTTATGGAGACTATGTCGAAAAATAGTGCAAAGATGTAGTTGTAAGATGTATATATTAAAATATTTTTACTTAACTTGGTGTATTTTTTTCAATCAACCGGAGGTTAGTTTCTGAATTGCCCTCGTATATTAAAAATACTAATGAATAAAGTACGCTAACGTTTACGTATGAATGATTTGTCAACTGTTTATTTTTATATTTTATAGGATCAATATATAGGTATACGAAACGTTCGATTTCTGGGATGAATTACCAGATATCTATGTGAAGATGTATTACAGAAATAATTCTGTTCATGATATAATATAAATAGATCGCAAGAACATATACGAAGAAACTCTTTTTTAAACAAATAATCATCATCTTTTTGCTTAAATGAAAGTTTGTTTACAATTTACACAATTATTCGGTTATAATATGTCAAAAGTCAGAAGTGCTGAATAAAACCATCTGTGATCTGACCAATTAGGAATCTACAGAATTGCCAACTTCAATTCAAACCACTCCTCCTAGATTAAAAACAGGGATTATATGAAATTCTATTTTATTTAAATAATTAGATAAATGCGAATTATAAAAAATGTTGTGTAAAACTTGTACCACAATGACTTTCTGTAGTACTCGTGATTTGCACAACTCACCGCTTCGCGGTTCGTTGTGCAAACTTCACTCGTACTACAAAACGACTCATTGTGACACTTGTTTTACAAATAACTATAGTTACCTAGAAAGTATATTTTGAAAACGATTCACAATATTTCAAATCCTTGATATTGCAATAGGGTAGATATTATTAATTATAATAAAACATGCTCATATGTTGGCAGATATTTAAATCTAGAAGAAAATATTTTCAATGTTCAAGATGTTTCAGAAGCTACTTGTACAAATAAAATAAAAAACAAATAGTTGGTAATTATGTAATGAAAGGGGAGTAATTATTTCATATAGTCTGATACAAACATTGTATTAAACAGTACAAAAAATATTGAATCAAGTATCTCTAGTTCTAGGTTCTTTAGTAGTAGTCTTAGCCATCAATATAAATTTGCAGGTTTAGAAAATTTTAACATTATTACTAACAATTCTTGTGAACAATTAGAGACTGTTTAAGACTTTAAAAACAGAAATTTCTGTTAAGAAGCTCATTTCCGTTTGAAAATTCACTGAATACAATAAATAAGCTGTAGTTGTCCCTTACAATGGTACCTATATTAATCTAGTTGAAGAATATGTAACTTATGATACTGAATGCTCCAGTCAACAAACAGCATCCAATTATTTATTATTGTAGAAACACAACTATTGGATACTTAATTGGATACAATTAATTATAAACTCATTTAACTTGATAATGTGTTCATATCTCTTCTCCATAAGTAGTTTTTTTTTGTATACAGTGTATTAATAATGCTTAGTTTTCAATAAGTTACAATTTCACGATGTTTATATACAATTTGTTCCAGGATGAAAATAACAAGATGATAATAGTATATTATTTTATACAGAAAAGAAGTATGAATTTTCATAGCACACCTGAATTCACCTGCCAAATGGAGTGAGAGATGGAATAGAAGGTAAATCATGAAAAGTCACTTCTCAAAATAAAATATGTTATTATTCCTTTGAAGAACCCCGCATGTATCTGGAAAATGAGTCCCAGTCAATTGGCTGAAAATCAAGTTTGATGTAGTTTATGATGATCGATCAAAGGTCTCCATGGGCACAATTTGATCTAAAGTAATTGTTTTATTGGCTGTTGTTCAGAACACCTTCAAATAATTCACAGATAAGGATTTTGAAGTGTACGTTATGGAATGGTTGAGGCACTCGAAAAAAGTAACCGTAAGTAAACGATAGAGTTTTCTTTAATCAGAATGGATTTCTCTTGATGTAACGTAATGTTTCATTAAATCTTTATGGTGTAGAATTCTTATTAGTTTTAATATAATTAAAACACTATTCTAATGAATTTTCTATAAACTAGCTGTAATGTATGTGTATCCGTTAAACTTTATTAATTCATTTTCAAAGTATGTTACGTTATGGTAACTACGGATTAATATACCCTCTTTTATTTCTTGCTTTCACTGAATGTGTTCAATAGCTTCCACTTTCCAGACTTGTTATGTAATATTCTTACACGAGATTCTTTTTTTTTAGGTTGGATTGCTGGACAAGATATTTTTTTTTCTAATTTTGTAGCTGTTTTTTTCAAATTTACTGTACTGTTTATTAATAATGAATAAACGTTTTAAATCCTGTATTATTTTTTTGCTATGTTATTCTAAATGTACAGGATGAACAACTAAGAACGACTGTAGGCCACATCCCAGAAAAGAATCATGGTATAACTTTCAAAAAAATTACCTTTAGGTAAGGGATCCTGAAAAATTGCTGGAAAATATTTTGCAGTCTCTAAAATATCCGCTAGGGGTGGAATGAACACTCGAAAACGTAATACTCCAAAAAACATACTAAAGGTGTCCTGAAAATACAATTTTTGAAATCTTGATGAGATTATGAATAAATTTATCTAAGGAGATTTTTTGCCATTATTCTTCAAATAATGGGTGGGGAAGGTTCAAACAAATGTACCTATAGCTTTTTCGTTTTTTAACCGATATTAATGATTTTAGCTGCATTTAAAAGTTTTTCTGTTCAATAAGATTGATAACAAAATTGGATAATTTTGTATCCACTCGGAAATTTCAAATGTAAATTGAAACATTTTTTTAATTTTTATATTTGATATTGTGAATCTTATATCTTGGAATAGATTCCTATTTTTTTTTAATCCCTTTTCATCAGAATTTTAAAAATGCCACATTACATTTGAAATTTCCGAGAAAAATGGGAAAATTGTGGACTTTTTCACAAAGCGTTGACAAAATTGTCCAATTTTGTTTTTTTTTGTTAAGCATTTCTTAATAAAAAGGAAAAACTCTTTCAAATGAAGCCAAAAACATGGATGTTGATTAAAAAAAAGTGTTACGACATTTGTTGTTTGGGTTGAACCTTCCTCCACCCCTTACTTGAAGAATACAGACAAAAAGTCCCTAACTACATTTTTTGATAATCTCAACAATACATCAAACATAGTATTTCTAGGATACGTTTAGTATGTCTTTTTTCGAGATAATCACAGTATTATGTTTTTAAGTGTTCATTTCACCCCATAGGAGATATTTTAGGAACTCAAAAAGATTTTCCAGCGATTTTACAGGGTCATTTTCCTGAAGGTATTTTTTTAAAGTTGTACCATGACTATTTTTTGAAATATGGCCGACAGCCGGCGTTCTTAGTGGTTCACCCTGTATTTGCTGATTAGGCACAGAAACATCTATAGGATGTCATCCAGAATGTTTGAGGTATATTATTTAGAGGTTTATGTAATGTCCATACAACATATACGAGAATACACTGTATTGTTTTTGAAATGTCGCATTTATATCATTGATAAGATGTTATTTTTTAGACATTGCATTAACATCGACAAGATGTTAAAAAACATTTCAGAATGTAAAAGAAATGTTGTTTTTAGTTCGTTATAAAGACTTCCTTTTGAGGAAGTTCTAGTAACATCACAGTAATGTAAAAAGGCAGCGCTTTAGCATCGCTGAGAAGTTAAAACATCACAAAAGTTAACAGCCACAAGCTGGGCATAAGCGGTTATATAGATGTGTTTTACTCAAATCGGCAACTGATGCGCGATTTCCGTTATCATCGTCATTAGACAAATTGTCTGTATTAAAATTGTCAAGAATAGTACGCTAACTAACTTTTTTAAATGCAATTGTTAATTTATTGTTTTATATTATTTCATATTGTAGAATACGTTAATTTATAGTGTAAGACTTCAAGTTGTCTCTATCGAAGAAGTGTAGATACTACCTTCAAACTAAAATTTGGAGGAGGTCAGAAAAAATTTGTCATTCGAGAGGTTGAAACGATAGAGGCAACCGAATTTGAGTACTACTACTTTTACTGATACTATTGCCGCATTGTAACAGTTACGATAATAAAGAGTGTACTGCAAGTCTAGCCAAATTCAGTTTCAATCACTAGTTTTAACAAGCTAAAATTCGACTCTCCAATTTGGTGTTGCATTACCATACTTACGGGATCATAAGAAATGGCTTCATAAAGAGTTGAAGGAACCAAAAGCGATCGTTGTCCGGTATGCAATAGACCATATAGGGAAGATAGAATGGTTGAATGCACGAGATGTTTGAAATGGTACTGTTACGAGTGTGTAAACGTTTCTGGTAATATTTCCGCTAACGAAACTTGGATGTTTCCATCATGTAAAGAAACGACAAAAGTAATACAGCCTGGCCCCTCCCATATTACATTTCTAATGCTACAATAACTCTTGACCCTATACACAATTCACTTACAAACAATTTCAATTTCGATTGGTCAGCTGATTGTGAAAAAGCTTTTCAAACAATCAAAAAATAATTTATGGTCTGCCCCAATTCTGGCTATTTTCGACCGAGAGGCGCCAACTTTTATATACACTAATGCAAGTATAAAAGGAATTGGTGCAATACTAAAACAAACACAAAAATGTGGAGAAATCAAACCAGTGGCGGACTTTTCAAAGAAGTTGAATGAATCACAAAAAAAGAAGAAAGCCATTTTTTTATAATGCTTAGCCATAAAAGGAAGTTTGAAATTTTGGCAACACTGGCTAATAGGAAACTCATTCACAATTTATACGGACCACAAGCCGTTAGAAAATTTAAACATAAAAAACAGAACAGATGATGAATTGGGAGACATGACTCATTACCTATCACAATACAACTTTGTAATAAAATACAACCCAGGTAGAAACAATACAGAAGCGGACTGCTTAAGCAGAGATCCTGTATATGAAAGCCACGAAAACGAAGAAGATAACTTAAAAACAGTAAATATTGTTACGATTGAGGAAATATTGGCGGACCAGAACAAAAATTCGAACATTAAGAACAAACATAATTTTATTAGAGAAGATGGTATATATTACAAAAGGAACAACAAGAAAAAAAAATCGTTTTGACCGAAGACTACAGTAAGATATTAATAAAAAAGGTGCATGAGCATTTCTGTCATGTAGGAATAAATCCGATCGAGTCAAAAATAAGACCTTTCTACACAGCACCAAACCTACTGGATAATATAAAGTTTATTTGCCGTCAATGTGAAGTTTGTATAAAAAACAAATCACGATTAAATAGAAATTATGGACTCATGTCACAATTAGGACCGGCAGAAAAACCTTTCCAAATCATGTCCATAGACACAGTAGGAGGATTTGGTGGCAACAGGTCTTCAAAAAAGTATCTACACTTGTTAATGGATCATTTCACACGTTATGCTTACATTTTATGCTCGAAGACACAACTGACTAAGGACTTTATAAAACTGGTAGATCGAGTGATCAAGGACAATTAAGTTGAGATATTGCTCTCCGATCAATATCCAGCATTGAATTCAAAAGAGTTTAAAAAATATTTAAAGGACCACTCTGTTAATTTAATTTTTACAGCAGTGGATGCTCCTTTTTCAAATGGTCATAATAAGAAGTTGAACCAGACGTTGGTAAATAGGATGAAATAGATGTGCCTTGAATAGCAAAGAAAAAGAACAGCATGGACAACTGTGGCAATGGATTGTGTGAAAACACACAACTCAACAAACCACACAGTGACAGGTTATTCGCCTCTATATCTGTTGAGTGGAGTACCAACCGATGTACTACCAATGGACCTAAAAAGAAAACAAATGGAACCCGGAGAATTGGAAAAAGACCGACATACAGCATTACTCAGATCAAAAAAATGAATTTAACAATGCCATTTTTGACAAAAATAGAATAGATTACAAGTTTCAAAAATGTGATATGGTTTACATAATGGACTGTAATAAGTTGAACATATCTAAAATGGATGAAATTAGAATTGGTCCTTTTAAGATAGAAGAAATGATATCAGATGCACTATGTAGAATCGACACTGGAACGAATAAAAAGTTCTTGGGATTGTACCATGTAACAAAGCTCATTCCCCAGTTTGATTAGTCAAATTAACCCCAGTCAATTTGCACTTTTGAGGGGGGGAGATGTAAGCTTTGTATACTGTATGGTGTGTACGTAGCCCAATAAACGAGTATGTGAACGCCGCCTAACAAGTATGACGTAGCACACGAAGGGTGACAGTGACAGATAGCATATAGGTGATACATAATTTAAACCTGCTCGTGAAGTGATTTATTTGAAGAATCTAATAGTAAACTTCATAAAAGTAATACAGCGTCGACCTACTAAAATATTGGAAGTTAAAAACCTTTAATTGTCGATTTTCCTATTTTTAGGTTAGAGATTATAATTCATAATGTGTAAATATTTGATCTCAATTAATTTGAGTGTTTTAATTTTATAATAACATTAAACTCTTCTATTTTTAGATCGATCAAATTGTGTGTTATTTACTCCCGTATCATCTAACATATTACAAATGTATTTGTTTCCACCTAACCTAATTCTTGTATTTAATTCAATGACATCAAACGACAAATTACTTACACTTGTAAGGATATAGTCGGTGTTTTAGATTTATCGTCTGGGAGACCTTACCTCAAATACGACCGCCAATTTATCACCAAAGAAGTACTTATTGCACAATTGAATCAGATACGGTCAGTCGTAACTAAATGATATATCTACCATATTATGAGCTTGTTTTTGTACCAATCGTCCTTTTAAGGTATTATTCGATGACTGATTATCATTCAAAGAAGATCTGGGTTAGGTTACTCTAAAAGTTGCAGATTTAAATGAGCTATTATGCCTTGTTTGTTAACAAGAACCATTAAAAATGTTATTTGCCATTTAAGTGATACAATATTGAAACTATTCAAACATATGTGATATATTTACATTGTAAACGTGCATAATTGAATTGTAATTGAGTGATTTTATTAGTAGTCTTCATGATTTACAATAAATTTCAATTACTGGTTTTCAAGTGTGAAGAATACATTTCTTTATGTTTATAATTATGATCCTCCACTGGGATTAGATCTCAGGAAATCAATTAATTACGTGAAAAAATAGCTTTATTAACAATCAGTGTTTTAAATGTCACTTACAGTTTCTAGTTAACTCCAGAGTTTATTGAAAAATGTTAAAAATTCTAAGAAATTGACAATTGTTTCGATATTACCTAAATATAATCGTCAGAATGACAGAAGTTACATTTCATTTGATGCCTAGGTACCTGTTGTTTAATTATTTTTGGCCAGTTCAAGAAGTGACCTATATTGTGAATGACTTAATATATGTTAATAGAAAAAGAATATATGCTAATACAAATATTAAAGCTTATATATTATTGGCCTTATGGGGATATCCTGGATATCATTTTTCCCAATTAAGATCAGTATAACTGTGCAATGATATAGAAAACCAGGGAAACTATATGTGCTGATCTTTACAATTATCACTTAAGAAGACAGTTTAAAAGTGGAAAACTCTCTAGATTTGTCTGTTCATTGACTACTCCATATTGTGGGTCTCTTAAGTGTCTTCTAATTTCCAATTCTTCAAGGAAATCCAGTTCTTGTTTCTTATCATAAATATGTAGTACTTCTAGTTGTGTGTTAGGTGTCAATGAATGATTGCTGTCAAGTAGATGTCTGGGGTAGTGGGATTTATCTGGTTGTTTCAATCTGTATGCTCGTAAGTGTTCACTGTATCGGATTTCAAAATTTTTTGGGTCTGACCCAAATAAACAGCATTACATTCTGGACACTTAAGTTTATATATACCAGATTGTTTAATGGTAATATTTTTGATTTTACATTTAACAGATTTGTACTTTACTTTCTGTTATAGCAGAAATCGTTGAATTTGTTGCTAAAGTTATTATCTTTGAAATATTATTAGAAATATTTCCTCCATATGTAATGGTTTTATAAGTTTTCATTTCATCAGTTTGTTTAGAAAATTTTAGTTGTAATGCCACTTTTTCCTCTTTTTTACTAATACGTTTATTTATCATATGTAATGGGTAACCGTTGGATGTTGCTATTTGTTTAATTGTGTTAATCTCTCTATCAAAATTACATTTGTTCATAGGAACTGAAAATGCTCTATGTATCATTGAATTATATGCCGCTAGTTTATGGGACATGGGATGATTGGAACTGTATGGAATAGTCACATCCGTGTGTGTTGGTTTTCGGTGAATCGAGTAATCAAGTACATTATTAACTCTATGAATTTTTAAATCAAGAAAATTGATTGAACTATTTTCTTCAACTTCTAATGTAAATTCAATTCTTGGGTGTAAATTATTAATGTGAATGAAAAATATATCTAATTGTCGTTCACTACCTATAAAACAAGCTAATATGACATCTACATATCTATACCAAAATAAAACATTTGTTGAAATATTACATTCAAAAAATTTTCTTTCTAAACTGTCCATAAAAATTTTCGTCAAAATTGGCAATATAGGGCTTCCCATTGGTAAACGTTCATTTTTAATATATATCTTGTTGTCAAAAGTGGAATAATTCGGATTAATACATACATCAGATAAATTAAGTACGGTATCCGCCAAAATAAACAGTACCGAAACAAAGAGTGCTGTGAAGTTGTTTATGTAATTTGGATTTGTCATATTTGACTTAATTGTCATTAGTTGATATATGAATAGTACGCTGCAGTTAAATTTGATTTAAAAATGGTTCTAACAACGGAAGAAAAAGTTTTTTTGGTAGAGCATTATTTTCGTTCATACGGAAAAGGTCGTAATGACGGTCCAAGCTTAGAACAGGTGTCAATAAAATATCAACAAAAATTTAATAAAGCAGCTCCTAGTAAAAGTGTGATGTTAGCTGTTGTTGAAAAATTTCGTCGCACTGGTAGTGTATTGTGTCAACGTAAAGGTTCTTCAGGTCGTCGAAAAACAGTATGCACTAACGGAAATGAAGAACGTGTTTTTAACCAAGTTGTGCAATCACCTCAAAGAACTCTTGTAAGAACTGCATGTAAACTCAACATTAGTGAAACGTCTTTACGTCGCATGTTCAAATCAATTGGTGGTTATCCATACCGTATTCAAGTTGGACAACGACTAAATGCTGCGGACAAACGTTCAAGAGAAATTTACTGTGGTCGCATGTTGAGTTTAATTTACGAAGATCCCGAATTTTTGAAAAACATATGGTTTTCAGACGAGAGTCACGTTCATCTTAGCGGCTATATTAATCGACAAACAACCAGATTCCTTGGATTTGAACGTCCTGATGTCATTGTAGAGAAACCACTCCACAGTCTTCGAGTTACCGTTTGGTGCGCGGTATCTGGTCATGAAATGATTGGTCCTTATTTCGTTGAAGATGATAATCAGAATCCACTTATTGTCAACCAAGAGCGTTATAGAGAGAAAATTATTATACCTTCTGTGAGAGATCTAAATAAGTTTTGCCGTGCACAAAATCTACAGTCTCGCACACAATGGTTCCAACAAGATGGTGCAACGAGCAGTACAGCTGTGCGCACCTTAGACTTACTCCGTCAGCATTTCGATAATAGAATAATTTCTCGGGGAACAGACTTCGAATATCCTCCTCATTCACCTGATCTGACGCCACCTGACGCATACATTTGGGGCATAATGAAGGACAAAATATTTAACTCGGAAAATCCGCTGGCGAATATTGCCGAACTACGGGAAAGAATACAAAATATGTTTCGGCTGTTACATCAACCACTTTTTATAAACATGTTTATTGACTTACAAAATCGATATGAAGCTTGTTTGCGTCGAAATGGTGAACATTTTGAACACTTACATTACAGAAATTAAAAATCAATTGTGTTTTTAAATGAAACTCACGGTCTAGTTAATTCCACAATATTATATTGTGGAATTAACTAGAGACCGTGAGTTTCATTTAAAAACACTAATATGAGCATATTCCACGAAGTATAGGTCGAGACAGTCAATTTCAATAAAAATTAATTTTTATTTTTATTTTCGGATACTGTATATATGATATCATTCCTGGAATAATATTTTTATCTTCTAGTAATCTTCTTACAAGTATTAGATATTCTTTAGGAATAATTTTAGTAAACATATGAGTAACATCAAATGAAATAAGCTTAGAGCTATCTTGCAAGTTGAATGCTTTTAATTTTTTGATCAGTTTCATTGAACTTCTAATTGAATATTTAGATGTATATCCGTAACTATTAGGTATATTGTTAAGTTCCTATGCCAATATATTATTAGGCGTATTAACATAAGAAACTACAGGTCTAATTGGTTTCGTTATTTTATGTAATTTAACGGTTCTATATAATTGTGGAGTATGAGGATTCTTATTTATTATGGACCTCTTTTCGTAATCACTGAAAAGATAATTTCAATTATTAACAATATCTCTAACGTTATTAGAAAACTTTTTTGTTGGGTCTGCTCTTAGATCTTTAACTTGATTATTCGATTCACCGAAAACTAATAGACACTGATGTGACTATTCCATACAGTTCGAATCATCTTACTTCCCATGAACTAGCTGCATATAATTCAATGATACATAGAGCATTTTCAGTTCCTATGAACAAATGTCATTCTGATAGAGAGATTAACACAATGAAACAAATAGCAACATCCAACGGTTACCCGTTACATATGATAAATAAACTAATTAGTAAAAAAGAGGAAAAAGTAGCAGTTCAACTAATATTTCCTAACCAAACTAAAAAAATAAAAACTTATAAAGCCATTACATATGCAGGAAATATTTCTAATAATATTTCAAAGATAATATCTTTAGCAACAAATACAACGATGTCTTTTGAAACAGAAAGTAAAATTAGTACAAAATTGTTGAATGTAAAATCAAAAATATCACCATTAAAGAAACCTGGTATATATGAACTTAAATATCCAGAATGTAATGCTGTCTATTTGGGTCAGACCCTTAGAAATTTTATAATCCGATACAGTGAACACTTACGAGCATATTGATTAAAACAACAACATAAATCCCACTACGACAGACATCTATTTAACACCAGTTACTCATTGACACATAACACAGAACTAGAAGTACTACATATTTGTGATAAGAAACAAGAACTGGATTTCCTTGAAGAATTGGAAATTAGAAGACACTTAAGAAACCCACGATATGAAGTCGTCAATGAACAGATAAATCTAGGGAGTTCTCCACTTTTAAACTGTCTCATTGCTCAGTTCTACTGATCTTAAAATTGCTTTAACTAAACTCAAGAAGGATTTGCTTGTAATATAGCAATCCATAGCTTCAAGTGGATCTACCATGTCGTCGACCACTTGCACTGCTGGTAAAAAGGTTAACAGTAATTTCACAAATTCTTTAAATGTATACTATCAGAATACCAGAGGCTTGCGATCTAAAACTAGATTTTTTTAATGCCATCTCTATGACAGACTTTAACTTCATAGCACTAACCGAAACATGGCTTGACGATTCAGTCTTTAATGGGGAGCTGGTTCCAGAAGACTACTCAGTATACTGGGCTGATAGAAATCTGGAGGCGTGTAATTGCTCGAGGGGTGGAGGGGTTCTTATAGATGTATACAATGAATTCCCGTGGTGTGAAATTAATATAGATAGTTTCGTTCTCCCCACGATAGTCACGGTGGATATGGTCTTGGTCAAAATAACAGCTGACTCAGGTCATGTTTATATGCTAAATGTTTATGTTCCTCCATCTGCTAGTAGCGAAGTATACCTCAATCTTTTTGAATCAATTAGTAATATTGAAAGTTTGCATAATAATAATTTACTCATTGTGTGCTACTTTAATATATCTTCTTATGCTACATATTTCCATAATAATTTAGGGAATGACATTGTTTCTGCTCTTAACATTTTTCTCCCAATTTTTAATTTAACTCAATACAATACTATTGCGAACGACTTGGAACGTATTCTTGATCTTGTCCTCTATAATAATGACTGTTTTGTGGAAATATCTATTCAAAATTTAGTTGCTCAAGATCGGTATCATCCTGTTTTGAATATTTCCTGTAAACTAAATTTGTGCCACACCTTAAAGCGAAATTTTCCAACAATATCTTGCAATGAATATAATATCCGAAAAGCAAATTTTTCACTATTATATCAAAGTCTCTCTAATATAGATTGGACTTTCCTTCAAACATTTGATAGATCCAATGATGCCTGCATCTACTTTTACGGTAAGTTGTATAATGCATTTGACGAGTGTGTGCCAAGAGAAACCAAACAATATAAAAGACAATATCCACCGTGGTTTACCCGGGATATTATTAAAGACATTAAGCTGAAATCGAAATTAAATAACGAATGTAAAATCAACAATGATGTAAATACTCTTAACAAGTTTAAATATTTACGAGCAAAGGTGAAATCTGACATAGACAAGTCGTACAGGGTTTATGCTGATTCAGCTGAGTCGAGTTTGAAAGCAGACCCCAAAAAATTCTGGGCTTTTGTCAACAGCAGAAAAGGGGTGAACTAATATCTCTGATAGAATGACGCTTAACGGTCGAACGCTCGATACGCCTACCGATATACTTAACGGTTTTTCTGAATATTTTGCAAAATCTTTTTCAGTTAGTACAATGTGCGTTACCCATGATGATTCAGTAACCTCACGTTCCTCAATATCATGTCCTCCATTAAGGATGAAGTACTTATAGCTTCAAAAAAGTAAAAAATAAAATGACAACAGGACCAGACTCTGTCCCTGCTTTCATTTTGAAGGATTGTGCGTCTGTATTTGCTCCACCGTTAACAATACTGCTCAACACGTGCTTGAAGACTTGCACTGTGCCGAATATGTGGAAATCGTCGAAGGTTAGACCTATCTACGAACATGGTGATAGAGTTGATATTAGCAACTATCGGCCAATCTCAATTATTTGTAATTTCTGTAAGGTATTCGAAATGTTATTGTACAATAGAATGTATAGCCATTTATGCAACATAATAACCATAAAACAACATGGTTCTGTAAAGGGTCGCTCTACTGTCACCAATTTGGCAAATATAACTCAATTTATTGCTGAAAACATTGATGAGCGATCGCAGACTGACGTTGTGTACACCGATTTCTCTAAAGCGTTCGATAGACTAGACCACGGATATCTGGTGAGTAAATTATCTCGATATGAATTATCACCCTCTCTAATCAAATTATTCACCTCCCATCTAAACAACCGACACCATTATGTCGTGTTTAATGGTTATAAGTCAGTTGAATACTTAGCAACATCTGGTGTTCCACAGGGAAGTAACCTGGGCCCCTTATTATTCAATGTCTTCATCAATGATATATTTGACGATCTTGATGTCAACTGCTTACTATATACTGATGACTTAAAATTATTCTGCCGGATTGGTAATAGAAGCGATTGTGTCTCACTTTCAA
Organism: Galeruca laticollis; assembly: GCA_963921935.1. Classification (NCBI taxonomy): domain Eukaryota; kingdom Metazoa; phylum Arthropoda; class Insecta; order Coleoptera; family Chrysomelidae; genus Galeruca; species Galeruca laticollis. The sequence continues at coordinate 34,531,440 of OY998185.1, forward strand.
CTAACCTTCGACGTATTGAGAGATGGTGTATAAGTAATAAATTGTCGTTGAATGCCTGTAAATGTAAGGTAATGACGTTTTCCTTAAAACATGAGAAAATTATATGTGATTATGAAATAAACAATACTGTTCTTGAGCGCCCGGCGACATTTATTAACTTGGGTATCACTTATGATTCTAAACTCTCTTTTATACCTCATATTGAGGCTATATTCTCGTCTGCGAACAAAATGTATGGCTTCTTAGTTCGAAACTCGCGTGACTTCAACGATCAAGATACTTTAAAGGCTTTATACTACGCCTATGTTAGGTCTAAAATTGAATACGCAGATGTTATTTGGAGTCCATTTTATGACATACACATTCACAAACTTGAATCAGTTCAATGGAGGTTTTTGGAATTTCTTTCCTCTAAAATGGATGGCATTTACGTACCGGTAGGAGTTCGTACCGGTACACTTCAAACGAGGCATTGTGTGAATAACTTAAGTGCTCGTCGTGACTGTCACTTATTGATATTTCTGTTAAAAATCGTGAATAACAACATCAGAGATCCCAATCTTCTTCTTAAACTCCAGCTCAATACTCCGAGAGTAGCTTCAAGAGCTGTTAATAAGTTTTACCTTAATACCCCTCGAACAAATATTTTAAAATTTTCGCCACTTCACAGCATGTGTTCGATATGTAATCATGTGAGTTACCAGCTTGATATATTTCACTGTCGCATATCTGCGATTAAAGCATACTTCTTTGATTGATGATATTATTCTTTGTAATCAATATAATTAAGTTCCTGTTCTGTAGTTGGGTTCGTCCTGTTTGAACAGTGTATTAATAAATAAATAAATAAATTAATTGGGAAAAATGATATCCAGGATGAAATGAAATTTACTTTTTTTTCACTTTCTTCACTAGTGAGTTTTATTATCAATATTTTCCTTACTAGTGAGGCAAACTTCTATTTTTCTCTCCAAATTGAGTAATGAAAGTGACATACACATAAGCGACGATGGAAAAAGGTATTTTCATAAAAAAAAATTTCTCACGAAATCAGAGCAGGATTTATTTAAATTCCTTCATCTCTCAATAGATTTAATGCTGATGATATATTCCTAACATTTATTCAATACAAATAATAAAGTTATTCAACAACTACCTAGACCAAACTGCACTACGATTTTAAATAGAACTTTGGCATGAATCACTTTTGGCAAAAAATTTATTCCATAAATAATTTTAGTTGCTAATTAACATATACTAAATAAACACCGTGATAAAGCGACCAAAAAAGGAAATGATCATTTCAATATCTCCATATAAGATACTCGTATGTGTATAAAATAGCATCATCATTGGAAAGTAATGTATAATAACATTGACCACATAACATTCTCATTTGAATATTTCAAAATGTAGACTTATTTTGTTGATATTGTTGATTCCCATAACAATATAATGTACCTAAATGTTTACTTTGTGGTAAAAATACTTTCAAATTCTGGTTACTGTTGACATAATGAATAATCTGAAATAAATAAATTATACAGGATGTTTTGATATGACACTTACAACCATTTATTTTTCGAAATACAAGGTGTTAAAATTATGAAAAATATAATGTTTTAATTTGATAAGTTTAAAATGGATGAATATATTGATCTGACATTTGGCAGGTTGTTTTTAAATGTAAAAGGGCATATTTTGATGGGAAAACATGTTCCAATTCTTGATCCAGTGGTGTACATTTGGAAGAATATGTCACCTTTCCCCTCCCATTTTTACGCCACTGGCATTTGAAGCTATTTTTATTTGATTTTGTATTCCTCAATTGTGTTCACGTGAAAAACGCATTACCTTTACATATCAAAAAATTTGTATTTTTCAGGATATTTAATGTTTTTATGAAGTCTGCAAGATCACTTTTTATTAAAAAAAATTTCTTGAATGTTTTTTAATAACTATCAAACTACTAATGGCTAGAATATGTAACAGGAACTAATTTGTGAAACAGCAATGCATATAAAACATTGAGAGAGGATTGTTGAGAATACTTTTCCAAACTTGTGATTTTATTAACAAAAGAACTAATGACAATAAAAAATAAGATAATTACAAAGTTAAATAATATCCCATTCAAACATAATTTTTAACTACCAGAATAACAGGCCACTCATCAATTGTATCTCTAAAACCATATTTGGAACTAACTGCAAAACACCATAGGAAAATTGTTGTAAAAATGAGAAACATTCCTAATCCATCCACCTCAAGCGTCACCAACAGTACCAACACCAACGCTACAAATTCCGAAAACAACAATACATCAAATATGTATTATAATAATTGTACCTTCAATATTGATATAAATCAATAAAAAAATTAGAATATTATTCATTATATAATCGTAACGAATACCAACTCGAGCATAGACAAATATTTTTCGATTATTTACCTCTTCACTCGACGGATTCCGCGCTCTCGTGATATTTCGCCAAATACGTCTCGTGACTTGGTGAATAATCGAATATTGTCTAAGCTCTTGTGATATTATAACTGATTAGCATTAATACAGGAGATTTCAATTAGCAGAAACTTTATTTTTTTAAATGGAACACTCAGTATATTATTCCACCATCTTGTAAAACTATTTTATTCTTTTCAAATTTTGTTTGTATAGTGTACTCTCCAAAATTGACATTGAGAGAGGATTGTTGAGAATACTTTTCCAAACTTGTGATTTTATTAACAAAAGAACTAATGACAATAAAAAATAAGATAATTACAAAGTTAAATAATATCCCATTCAAACATAATTTTTAACTAAGCAGCCAACAAATTAAAAAAGATCTTCAAAGTTTTGTCCATTTACATTTACACATAATCTGCAATGTCTTCTCATTGAAAATCGCATACCTTGGAAAGACTGGGGATTGGCGGAAATAATTTCTGTAACTGCATGTATTCTTGCTATCAGTGCCTCTTCCGTATAGTAGGCTATGGATGCCAATAATGAAATGGTAAATGTCATCTTGTTTAACGTCAAAACGAAAATGAATTATTTGTTATTGAATTGGTTTGTGCAACTTTCACACTTTTTGTTATGATTGATTATACTTTTGAAGAAATGGCTTATATGCAAATAATATACGGGGAAGCCAGAAAGAATGGTAGATGTTTTGAGCGCTTGTATAAAGGAAGGTGTCCCAAATCGACCTAGATTTCCATGTCACACAACATTTTCTCAAATTGACAGGAGATTGCGAGAATTTAGAAAATTCAATTCAAAATTACAAGGTTGCGGTAGAAAACGATCTGTGCAATTAGAGGAGGCTGTTCTAGACCGTATTGAAAATAGACCCGATTTGAGGACTCGCACAATTGGCAAATCTTTAAATGTAAGTAACTCAACTGTGTCCAATATTTCAAATGAACAGCAATTGTATCCAAGTTCAGGCCCTAAAACCAACAGATTGTCCACAAAGAGTGGAGTTTGCCAATTGGTACACCCAAAAATGTTTAGAAAATAGAACTTTACCGAATTTGTTCTATTTACTGATGAAGCCAAATTCACACGTGAAGGAATTTTTAATTCGAGGAATAACCACTTGTAGGATAACGAAAATCCATATGTTATTCGACAACGCGGATTTCAGGAAAAATTCTCGCTTAACGTGTGGGCAGGCATTCTTGGAGATTGTACAGTGGGTCCATATTTATTACCTAATAAACTCAATGGTAATATTTATTGTAATTTTTTTAGAGAAACCCTGCCTGATTTATTAAACGACGTTGTACCATCAAATATTAGGGCGAATATGGATAATGTATGGTTTCAGCACGATGGGGCATCTGTACATTATTCTCTAGCGGCCAGACAACTTATAACCCAACAATACGGAAACAACTGGATAGGCCGAGTTGGACCCAAAATGTGGCCTGCGAGGCCACCGGATTTAAATCCAATCGATTTCTTTCTGTGGGGTCACATGAAGTCCTTAGTCTACGATACAATAGTAGAAACGGAGGAGGAACTGAAAGCAAGAATCCATGCAGCTACAGAAATTATTTCCGGCAATCGCCAGTATTTTCAAGATATGCGATTTTCAATGAGAAAACGTTGTAGATTATGTGTAAATTAAAATTGACAAAATTTTGAACATCTCTTGTAATTTGTTGGCTGCTTAGTTAAAAATTATGTTTGAATGGGATATTATTTAACTTTGTAATTATCTTATTTTTTATTGTCATTAATTCTTTTGTTAATAAATTCACAAGTTTGGAAAAGTATTTTCAACAATCCTCTCTCAATGTTTTATAGCATTGCTGTTCCACAAATCAATTCCTGTTACATATTCTAACCATTAGTAGTTTGGTAGCCATTGGAAAACATTCAAGAAAACTATTTTTTTAATTTTTTTATTAAAAAGTGATCTTGCTGACTTCATGAAAACATTAAATATCTTGAAAACTACAATTTTTTTTATATATGAAGGTTATGCGTTTTTCACGTGATAACTATTGAGGAATACAAAATCAAAAGAAAATAGCTTCAAATGTCAGTGGCGTAAAAAATGGGAGGGGAAAGGTGACATTTTCTTCCAAATGTACACCACTGGATCAAGAATTGAAACATGTTTTTCCATCAAAATATGCACTTTTAGTAAAGTAAATGGGTAGGACCCCTGAATCCCTATATCATCCTGTCCAATTTTACGAGAGGTATCTACATGCAAATGTTGTGTCATTTGAAAACACCCTGTATAAGTTACTTCAGTATCTGGTAATATTTGTCAACATGTGGGAATACAAAAATACAATATTATCTTTGTCAATTAATCAAATGGTAGACGTAGAGTGTAAAATATATATCGGACTCATTTGAGTCATTACAATCTTGGGGGAGAAATTTAAATTATAGTCAAAAACGATATCCAGCATGATATGCTAATTTAAATGGAATACGTCAGAGCCATTAGTGTGTGGAACTTACTTAAGGATATAAAATCCAAATAAATATTTCAAATGAAAGTTGTTGTATTTGCGCTGATACACATTTCTAAAATATTTTGAGATATACTGGGTGTTCAGCCTCAGCAAGACAACATGAATATTACTTTTTATCAATAGGACACCCTATATTTGTGTGCACCATTGAATTCAGCGTGAAAATTCTGCATCTACCCCTATATTTCATTTACTCATAAACTACGACTTTGCCAAGTTGGAGCGAAAAATATGAAGATTTAACGAGAATTGGTGCACTATAAATGCTGCCTAGTAAGCGTTATCAGTGATAAGCAACTAAATTTATTTGGTAGGTACGAAGGTAAAGGATGGCTGAAATGTCTAAATAGAGTAGAAGTTTCCTTTCGAGTTCGGGGTATTTTTTGTATAAGCATTAATATATTTCAATCAGCAAAAACTTAATGTTTTTAAATGTATAGTATAGTAGTATATTATTCTACGATCTTGTAAAACTTTTTTATGCCATCAAGTTATGTCTCTGTACTCTCTAAAGTTGATTGTTTTGAAGAAAATTGCATTTTTAGTTTATACTTTGAAAATATTCATGTTTTTAACAAGTTTGCTCTGAATGTGAAGTTTAAAATACTTCTATTTTCGTTAATTTTATGTGACAAAATGAAACCAGTCATTTTCTACCTTAAAATACAGCAGTAAAGTAAATAGCATATCTATACGAAACTACATTAAACAAAAATTACCTCACCAACAAATGAAGTCCATAGTTTTAACATGTCAACTGTGAATTTGACGTTTTCGTATTTTAAGTTTTAACAAGTAAGTAACATATGAATTTGACGATACCCTATTTATTTTATTACAGTTTTTGAAGGAAGAAAATGACTGGTTTGATTCTGTCACATAAAATTAACGAAAATAGAAGTAAAAATAAAAATATTTTAAACTTCACGCTCAGAGCAAACTTGAGTCAATTTTGGAGAGTACACTATACAAACAAAATTTGAAAGGATAAAATTGTTTTACAAGATGGTGGAATAATGTACTGAGTGTTCCATTTAAAAAAATAAAGTTTCTGCTAATTGAAATCTCCTGTATTAATGCTAATCAGTTATAATATCACAAGAGCATAGACAATATTCGATTATTCACCGAGTCACGAGACGTATTTGGCGAAATATCACGAGAGCGCGGAATCCGTCGAGTGAAGAGGTAAATAATCGAAAAATATTTGTCTATGCTCGAGTTGGTATTCGTTACGATTATATAATGAATAATATTCTAATTTTTTTTATTGATTAATATCAATATTGAAGGTACAATTATTATAATACATATTTGATGTATTGTTGTTTTCGGAATTTGTAGCGTTGGTGTTGGTACTGTTGGTGACGCTTGAGGTGGATGGATTAGGAATGTTTCTCATTTTTTCAACAATTTTTCTATGGTGTTTTGCAGTTAGTTTCAAATATGGTTTTAGAGATACAATTGATGAGTGGCCTGTTATTCTGGTAATTTCTTGCAAGTTTGCTGACAAGGTACTCGCAGCAGAGGAGCGATTTGAATGATTCGTAATTTTCCTTTTTTTCGTATCTATTCCGATACTTTCGGCTGCTGTACTCAATTGATTCAAACCAACAGGACCATTTTTGAATCATTGCCCTGTCCTCTGCCAATCAATATTAGGTGTTAAAAAAAGACGATGGGTTGTGATATTTGGCGTTCTTTTGCTCAACAGTTTTTCCAAGAGATGTACTGGGCACTTATTCGCAAACTCTTTATTCGAAGCCAAACATTTAGAATCAGTGGTGCGTTGTGATGTTTTTGAGAACATTGAATTGTATTCGATGCGTCCCGTAGTTTGACCATAATTGTCGAATTCCTTTTTGAAATAGTCGGTTAAGCAAAAGGCTGCTTCGTTACCACGCCATGCCAATTCCACAGCATAAATTTGATATTTTTTTTTGCAAACCATCTGGCGTATTTTCATCAAAACATAATTTTGGTTATTTCTTTCTCGTTAAGAGCGGCTGAGCTCTCTTTTTTTCTGTCGGGAATTGCTTGTCATTTCTTTCTCTTGGCTGCACGAGCATTTCTTGCGTTGTCGAAAATTACATCTTTAAATGGATTTATTTCTCTTTCAAACTTTTCATGAAACTTTTTCTGTAACAGTTTAGCAGAAATATTCCAAATGGGTTTCACTGTACTTTCTTTATATACCTTTCCGTCTGCACATTTTATATTGAATGCCTAATTCTTCATAATATCTGCTATTTTTTCATTCGAAATATGAAATATGAAGTTTGTAATTTCGATGTTCACAAAATACCGTAAACTGCTTCCAAACATAATTATGCGTTTTAGTAGTATTTTCTGGTGTTAAATTTTCAATTTCTTGATAAATTTCACCACTTGAAATGGAACCAAAGCGCTGCATTTTGAAGAATTAACTGACATTTAATTGAGCTTGCCCGTTACTATGGAAATGATCACAATATGGCAGGAGGCGAAACACCAAAACGATTATATCACGTCGTCAATGGGTATATTCACTTATCAATACGTCGTAACAAAGGAAAACTCAAGGATTGTATTAGTTCATTAGAACATGAGTTATATCATCCTAAAAATGCCCCGAACCCCAAACGAAACGTCTACTCTATTCAGACATTTCAGCCATCCTTCATCTTCGTACCTACCAAATAAGTTTAGTTGCTTATCACTGATAACGTTTATTAGGCAGCATTTATAGTGCACCATTTTCCGTCAAATATTCATATTTTTCGCCCCAACTTGGCAACGTTGTAGTTTATGAGAAAAGAAAATAGAGGGCTAGATGTCGAATTTTACGCTGAATTCGATGGTGAACAAAAATACAGGGTATCCTATTAAAAAAAGTAATCCTCATGTTGTTTTGCTTAGGCTCAACACCCAGTATATCCCAAAATAATTTAGAAAAATATATCTGCGCAAATACATCAACTTTTATTTAAAACATTTCGTTGTATTTCTTATCGTAAGTAAATTATTGCGCTTCCACGCACTAATGCGCCACCCTGTATATTCTGGGCAAACTCAAAACATCGTTCTTTTGTACGCACACGGATGAGTACTATCGATAAAGTTATTCGCAGTCATATCAAGGGACAACGGTGGTTGTTGGATACGGTTTATTAAATTTGGCCAGGAATTGGTTCACAATTATAGCTTTGTAAGATGGTGCCATATCGAAGGGGTTTTATTTCCACAAATATGGTATGTTTTGCTTTCTCAAACGCCACATATCTCAATCTACTACAATCCATTGTAAAAAATCACGAAATACTTAAGATGAACTGTCCAAATAGAACATCCTGCATTTTCGATAGAGTTGATTCACCTTAATTATTAAATAACATTTTAACGCTCCTTGTCACGAAACTCCATATTATTTTATCCAAAATTTTAAATCAAATACGTATTATGTTCTAATCCGTTGTAAAAAATCACGAAACTCTTGAGTTTAACTGTCAAAATAGAGTACTTTGAACAAACTATATGGCAGAAGCCGCTTAAACTTTGCTTCATTGTATGTTGCTCATGTTCTTAATTCATAAACGCTGTCTCTTATTGACAGAATGACAGAAGTTACATTACTTCTGTCATTCTGACGATGATATTGATTTATCGAAACAATTGTCAATTTTTTAGAATTTTCAATAACTTGTATTATATTGTGGAATTAACTAGAGACCGTGAGTTTCATTTAAAAACACTAATATGAGCATATTCCACGAAGTAAGGGTCGAGACAGTCAATTTCACGAGAAATATATAGTTTATAAATTCGAGGTTATGCCAATATTAAAAAAAAGTATACAATTATTATTAAACAGTAACATTACTAACGAATTGCCTCTACCGCTAATTAGTTTTTTACTGTTTTTCGCCCTGTATAAGTTAAACTTGAATCGTTTTCACTTCCTGTATTTTGCATTCCTTCAGTAGGTACAAACCCGCATTTTATTGAAAACATATTTGAAGGTGGTTCGGTCAATTAGGTTAGCGTCCATTTAGAAGACAACAAAGATATCGGCAAAAATAGAAAAGAAAAAAAGTTGCAGTGGTCGGAATTTAAAATATGCGATCGCATAAAATGCGAGTCGCTAAAAATAAATGATTCAGTAATAATATTTATGGAGACGCCAACAAAAACCCTAATTATCAGCAATATAATTAAAAAAAATTGAGGAAAATTTATACACGCATGAAGTAAACAGTTGTAATAAACAATATAATAACAATTCATTGAAGCTTGGATAATAAGAAATAGCGAATAGAATATTTTATCTCTCATCTTTCTGTTGGGAGAGTATTCTAATTATACAGGATGTCGCTGTAACTGAGAAGCAGTTGTATATTATATTATACGTACGCCTTTAAGGCGAAAATTTGTAAACAAAATGATTAGAAGCAGTCTTTGATTTTTAAGTCTAATATTTTACTTATAAAGAGCGTGTAGAAACCAGATGAGGATAGATATGAAAAATATGTTATAACCTTGCAAGGTATACATTTTGACAACCTAAATGCAAAATAAATTCAGTTTCATTATAAAAATCAAATAACTAGTTAATGAGTGATTTTTAAATGAAAATATTAACAGGAGGGTCAGTCCGATCTCTCATTCCTGGTAATGAACTGATTTCTTAAATTACCTGGTAGTTATCAGGACATGTTCTTCTCATCTTAACAGAACTCATACTGTAAATATACATCTTCAAATACCGATATCCCATAATGCATAAACACGGAGCCAGATGAGCTTAGCTAACGCTGCCCACTACCAACAATAACATAACAAAGAGTTATTATCAGCACTAGCAAGAGTACAAAATAACAAGTTTGGATAGGAAACTTCCACCAAATAGTTACACATAGTGGATAAGTACGAAGATACTGCACATTTCAATCTCCACAAAGCAAAAGATTGATGGATCAATTCGGAAGGGAAAATTGTTTATACTTTCAATGATCACTTGACTGTATTTTGAGTAAAAGAATTCGTTGATGAATTTTGCCAAATGTCGCCTGCTATGAAGTTAGGAAAAATATAGATACTATCAATACGAGATATGATTAGATTTTGAATAGAATGTTTTCAAGATCTCTCATATCAGGAATACCACCGCGTAACCCTTCGTTAATTCACCCAATAGTCTACAAAAATTTGATTATTCAAAATGCGTTTGGAACATAATATACGAGGATTATAACCGGCTGATACGACTCAATGAATAAACAGATTAGGCAACAAATTTCCAGGGGTTTATCAAGGTACAAAGATATTATGTTCGAATTTGGAAGAATTCTGTCTCCCAACAATCAAGTATTACCCAATTTACAACTGTCAAGTAGATCTTTCTCTCCTTAATTCAATAGTCATGTGATCATTATCCAAAGACTCCATAATTCTAAGAGCTAACATAAAACATATAATAATAAATACTACTCTGACTAAGAAAAATCGGGAAATAGAAATTTGAGAACATCGATAGTAAAGGTAGTCAAAGAACTTGTACTTTATAAAGTTTGTTGGAATCATTTGAATGATATCTTTAAAAAATTGAAGAGCGTTCAAATTTAGTGTTAAAAGTTGACTATACCATCACTTTCCCCATTTAGCATTTAGCAATATTCATTACAATCACAAGTACCCTCTCCACTTATAATTCACCGACCTACAAAATTTAAAAAAAAATGTGTGCCAAGTATTTTTGAACGAATTTAGGGTAATTCAGGTCTGCTGAATTCAAAAATAAAAGCAGTTTTTCCAAATTGGCTCTAGTTTTTGAGGTAATGGATACATATTTTTTTGAGGAATTTAGCTATAACATATGCTTTTTATTTTTTAAGAATAATTTACGAACAAGAAATTTACGCAGAAACGAGAGTTCGACCCTGTTAAGTGAGCGTGCACTTGTTTGTCTTGTGTCTCTTGATTTTCACTGTCAGTTCAGCCTAAGCAGTTGTTCTACTAAGACTTAGCGTCGCGGTTATTGTGCTTTTCTTACGTATTTTGTGTATTTAGTTCTCATTGCCTACCTAGTGCAGTTATTTAAATTTAATAGAAGTCAAGTGGAAGGTAGGAGTACATGTGACAAATATTTGTACATATATTTTTAACTAAAGGTACTCTTTTTTCAGAAGAATGAGAAGCTGTTTGAACAGCCCTAATGTCTTCTGCTACATTTGTGGCGAATATACTGTAGCGAAACAAAGAAAAAATATCACATATTTTGTTAGACAAGCTTATCAAGCTTATTTCCGCGTGCAGCTTGGAGACCAAGACAACTCTTGGGCTCCTCATATAGTGTGCAAAACGTATGTCGAATGTTTACGACAGTGGTCAAACGAAAAAAGAAAAAGTTGGAAATTTGGTGTGCCCATGGTGTGGAGAGAACCTAAAAACCACCATGATGATTGTTATTTTTGTTAATGTAAAAGGTTTTGACAAATACAAGAAAGGCAAATGGGATTATCCTGATTTAGAATCAGCACGAAGACCTGTGCCACATAGCGAAGAGATTCCCGTACCAGTATATACAACACTGCCAGATGTTCTGATGGCGGGAGAAGAAGAAAAAATTAAGGACCAGTACAGTAGCAGTGGAAGTGAATATGAGCAGGAAATACAATCAACATCACAGCAGTTCTCTCAAGAAGAACTGAATGACCTGATAGGGATCTCGGTCTATCAAAGCAAGCATCTGAACTTCTGGCATCTAAATTAAAAGAAAAAAACTGTCTACAACCAGATATAAAAATGACCATTTATAGAACACGAGAGGTGGAACTTGTTCCTTTCTTTAGCCAAGATGAAGATTTTATTTATTGCAACAACATTCCCGGACTTTTTCGTTAAATGGAAATACAATTTGTTCCAGGTGATCGGCGACTATTCATAGACAGTTCCAGTAGAAGCTTAAAGTGTGTTTTGCTACACAATGGCAACCGATATGCGTCAATTCCTATCGCCCACTCAACAAAACTTAAGGAAGAATATCAAAACATCAAGTTGGTATTACAGAAACTATCCTATGAAGAAAATCAGTATTCCATTTGTGTTGATCTAAAAATGGTCAACTTCCTGCTTGGGCAGCAAGGTGAGTACACAAAATACCCTTGTTTTATCTGCTTGTGGGATAGTAGGGCGAAGCAAGATCATTGGAATATGGTTAATTGGCCAATAAGACATAATATGACTGTAGGAACAGCAAATGTCATAAACGAACCATTGGTTGACTGTGAAAAAATCATTCTTCCACCGCTCCACATCAAGTTAGGACTAATGAAACAATTTGTTAAGGCTTTGAATGAAGATGGCGAGTGCTTCAGATACATTTGTAGATCGTTTCCTAGGCTAAGTATGGAAAAGCTAAAAGCGGGTATTTTTGATGGCCCTCAAATTCGCAAACTTATTAAGGACTGTAATTTTACAAATCACATGACGACACTTGAAGCTGCTGCTTGGTGTAGCTTTGTTATGGTAGTTAAAAATTTCTTGGGTAATCACAAAGCTGACAATTACGAGGAATTAGTGCAACAGATGTTATTAAACTTTAAAAACTTGGGTACTAATATGAGTATTGAAGTACACTTTCTTCACAGCCACTTGGATAAATTTCCCGACAATCTTGGCAATTTCAGTGAGGAACAAGGGAACGGTTCCACCAGGATGTAAAGGAGATGGAGATAAGGTATCAGGGCAGATGGGATCATCATATGATGGCAGACTATTGTTGGAGTCTCCAACGTGATGTACCTGACGGTCCTCATAAAAGAAAATCCTACAGAAAGAGCTTCTTTCCTACGAATTAGATGTAATTTTTTAAATTAAATTATTTCTTTGCTGTTATACCTAATCAATAAATGAATTTTATTATCTTTTCGTTTCTCTTTTTTTGGAACCACTTTAATATTTTTTACTAAAAGTTGCTTATAAGGGCCATTGGTCTATTAAATTGATATGTTTCTCTATATTATCATATTTTGATAATATATCTCTAAAATTACAGCCAATTCACCTAAATGGACTCCAAATTCGTGATCAGCACTACGAAATTACCTAGAAATCGCCCAAATATTGTTGACAATAAAATTAGTGTTGATCAGTGAATAGATGTGAGATATGAAATGAGAGACTCAAATTATATCTGTAATTCAAACTTTTGATATGTTCATTCATTCAATATTTGCAATTACTCATTAATTAATTCATTTCATAATAGATAGATCCAACCAAACAATTATCAAAATCATTTACGTTCTCATGAAATTCTTAAATGATGTCAGAAGACGCATAGTCACAAAATCCTTCCGCCTATTGTACATGGTGCTACTTAGAAACGAAAACTTGTCTCTATGGAACATGTGAGACACAAGTTTGAAAGATAGTTGTGCAAAAGACAATAGAATGTGGTCCAGCTAGACCTTTTCCACAAACTCCTGTTGAGTTGGATTTTCTTCAACCGTTGGTGACATTCATACTGAAAATAATTTACACTATCACAACACCAATACCTACACTATCAGACGCGCGTTTTAATAACCAAGTCATCCTCTTCAGAAACCGAAGTTCATCTAATGGGGTGGTAGTGAAAAATGTGTTTAGTACTTTGTCCTGTACGAAACACGAATGTAGAAGCAAATGGTATTTATAGTGTTACAAATTTTCAGCGATAAATCCAAGCTAGCTTAAAATTGTTAACCTAACGCATTTTTTGTCTAAAAAGATACGTCTCTGGGTATGAAGATATCGAAGTAATAAAAGAATGGTGGAGTAGCTAGTAACCTTAGCCCTTTCCTGACTACCTTCAATTTTATTCAAAAATCACGTAGATCAACTTATAATCGAACATGATTGTAGTAGTGGTGATTATACTCTAGTAGCCCTCATATTAAGTAAACTGAGTAGAGAGAAGAAGATTTAGCAACTTCTTTCCATCTGAGAAAATCAAATTCAATCAAAACTCACAATTTGTTTTGCACAATATAATGCATGTGACGTGCATTTCATGATGGGATAATTGAAAACTTGTTTTTTAAACTCAACTTAAAAATAAGAATTGTTTAATGTTTGACAGATGTTATCACTCCCGTAGTATTCTGTGTAGTAAAACTTTTGTTAATAAATAAACCCTCTTTCAATTTTTGGGAACATGTATGCATTCTTCATACTGAATTTTTACTTCTCATGTGGGAATAAAGGTTTGTCACAGACATTAATGTCAAACTTAGGAAAGTATATCTTTAGAATATCTTTATAGCTTTATTCAATGTCTACAAATCCTATTCGTCTTCAATATTCTTGTGGTCCACAGGAGAACGGTAAACATTTGAAAGAAAATTACTAACAGATTTACAAAAGACAAGGTTTGGAAATTGTATAACGAATTCAAAGCTACACACCATAATTAATAGATCTCTGCTTGACTCTATTACAAATTCATGGTATCAGTTTCATACATAATATTTCTTACTAAAAACTGGAAACAACACGTCATTAACTAAATTTATTTGTTTTTGGTTAGTATTAGTCAGTATCATTAAACAAAACACTTTCTCACGTGATCCGGATAATTTTACACTAAAAGTTACGCAAAAATGTGGGCATGGGTCAGTCAGGCGATGAGCTAAATATGTAACAACGCAACGATTAAAATATAAGCAAAAGTTTCGTCATAAAATTAAGTTCTCTGTATTGAAACCAGATGAATTTTAATAAATAAAGATTCTACATATCTAGGGTTGATTATTTCTAAAAATACATTGAGTTTATTGGAATATCCGCTTTAATAATTTTATAGCCAATAATTAAACTCAGAATGTAGTTTGAGAAAGTTATACCTCACATATTAATTAAAATTTTATATTTTGTGGCTTGGTATGTTATTTAGTGATAATGAAAATAAAAATGACAGCATTATGTCGGGGCCTAAGAATTCAAAGTATTAAGACTAGACAGAGCGAATATTCGCTATATTACAACTCATCGATACTAAGAAGACAAATTGTTATGTTTCCAGAGACACACCATTCAAAATGTACGAGGAAAATTTCTTTAAACTGGAATTGATAGGTAGAAAGAATGTTAATTTTGATTGCAAATTTTGAGAAAGTGAAATTCTACGATGGTCACAATCAGGGCCGGATTAAGACATTAGAGCGCCCTAGGCTGACATCATTTTGGCGCCTGTAAACTAGGAAAGTAAAAATATAAATAAAAAGTAAAGTAAAACGCGTGTCACAAAATATATATGTATTTGTGAAAATGTACAAATCGATTATCTAAAGGTGGATTTTACGACACTTAATACTTCAAAATTTTTGTATGATATCGTCAAAATTTCTTTCTTTTAGTGCCTCACATTCTATACATAATTTTGAGAGGTCAGCAGTTTTATCGTCTGTTAAAGAATTTCTTAAGTAATTTTTTACTCGTTTTAACACGGAGAATGACCTTTCGCCTGTACAATTCGTCACTGGAAGACACAGATATATTCTTGAAATAATGTTCATGTTGGGAAACGCACAAATTAAATTTCTGCCGCGGAGTGTTTGCAACCATGACAGAGTTTTTGATGTTTTTTTTCTCAGAGTTAGGTGAGTCCAGAGTTTGGATAAAATATTTGAATTGTACACATTCATTTTCAAAATTACGATCCAAATCTCTAGTATAAATTCCTTGATGATGTCTGCACTTTTCTTTTATTATATTGTCTCCAGTGTTTTCTCAGTTTGTAAGAAAACCAAAAGATCCATTGACTTCATCGTACGAATTTTTTCGCCTCTCGAGTTCTGATACTATATTGTCTACAACCACGTAGAACATATTTACTTCCATATCTGTCCTACCATCAAAAGTAGTTTCTTTTCGAATTCAACGTATATGTACTACATTTTGTTAACTATTTACCGCTTTCATAGAGTTGAACGGCTGCCACTATATCCATACTTTGCTTTTGTAACGACTGGCTTGTCTTGTGGAATTGAATTAAAATATCTCTTCAGAAAGACAGTATAATACTAGTCTCCAAGCTTAACATTTTTTGCAATATACCCTTCCCCTCAGCTTTTGTTTTAGGTGCTTGCGAGGTATCATTCACAATAAAATTCAAAGCTTCTTTAAAAGCATCGTAACTGTCATAAAGAGCGGTGCATCTAGTAGCTAAAAGTTTCTTAGGCACATGTAGTTCTGACCAACTCACAGTTCTGTTACGTGTTAAACACTCTTTCATTATTTCCCACCTATAGGTTGATGCTGAAAAGAAAGTGTATATTTCTTCCACAAACAAGAAGAAATTTGTTACAACAGGAGAACACTCTGCAGCGCTGGTTCCTACTAAATTCAGGGAATGGGCAGCACACGGTATACATTTTGCCAATTTGTTTTTTCCTTGATTCTAGCTTGCAAACCAGAATATCGACCAGATATGTTGCTAGCGTTATCGTTCAGTTCTGTATGTCTGATAACATATGTTCTAAAACTGTCAAAACTGCTGTTTCCATACTTGAAGCTTTGTGCCCTACCTTAGCAGCAAATGTAATAGATCGTTCTACTACCGAACCATTTTCAATTACATATCTGAGAACAACAGTAAGTTGATCAGTGTATCTGAGAACAACAGTAAGTTGATCAGTGTGGTATATGTCGGGTGTAGAATCTATGATTATTGCAAATTATTCCGTGTTTTTTACTTCTGATCCAAATTGTTCTCTTAGATTAACCGCCATGAGATTTATAAATTCGTCACAAATAGTTGATGACAAATAAGACACATTTCCTTTTCCTGGATTGCCTTTTGTTTCAATGTGGGTTTTCAGAAACGGATCGAATTCTGCTAAAAGCTCTAACGAACCTAGGTAGTTTCTTCCTGCAAGGTACTGCTTATGAACTTCGGAATCTATTTTCCCTAAGACATTTGATCGCGCAAAATACGCCTTCGCATTTTCACAGTGTTCAGAAGAGTTTTCATGTTCAGAAATCCGATGGGTATTTTTCCAGTCGTTGAATCCAGTCATGAAATAATTCTTTTTTGTCCGGTTAAATAATTTACAATACAAACAATAAACATTTCCTGTTAGTGCTAAATATAATAGCCATTGACGATGTACAGTTTTCCCGTTGTGCAAAGTTTTGAAAAACATATTTTATTAAGCAAATCTACTATGAATATCATAAATTTGTTTCGATTTTTGGAAATCCATTTTAGAAATTTCTTGTACAATTACAGATGGGTTCATTACAATGTAAATTATGAAACTTTCGGTTATAGGCCATCCAACTGGGTCTGTGAAATCGACTTTTGAAAATAATTCTGACGTTCCTTGAGGATTGCTTGATGAAGATGCACAGTCCTGAACTTCATCAGTATCAGAATTGCATGAGTTTATTACGGTTTCTAGAGGATACAAAAATAAAAATTACATTCTTACACCGCGTTATTCAATTATCTGCTTACCTCTATCCATAATATCATCATTACTGAGAGTTAACTGTTGTTCATTATCTGCATCGGCTTCCGTACCTCGAACAGGTTGACAAAAGAAATGAATCTAATTTGGGTATTTTCTTCAATAACTTCTCCATTTTTCCTTGCTTTTCTTTTTCAGCCTTCTTCCTTTCCCACCCACTAAGTTTTCTACTTCCTCCCCTTCCACTCATTGTTTTCGATAAAATGATAAACAAGACAAAAATACCGCAACTGATAGATATTATTTTAATTGACGATTACTCGATTACTGCCAGCGACTGAACTAACTCAACTGACTACCATCAATTTTTGAAATAAATGTTTCCAGAGTGTTCCAATTTTTTTTGTAAACTTTGATGTTGCGTTTCCAATCACCCTTTGTCGGATTTTTTGTTTACGCCAGCGCAAGGCGCACGTGGCTGTACTCTGCATATTAGCATATTTATCTCTGGCAGCATCCCGTCACTGCCGCAAATCAGCAAAAATAGATTTATCTATAGTTACCACAATACCGCATTGATAATCAAAATATATGGATGTAAAGAGGCGCTTTTCAATCTATCCAAGTATTCAAACCCGGTCCACTGAAATAATGATGTCTCTATTCATTATGTTGTCAATAACATTTTGTTTAATATTGCTCTCATTCGATCTCCACGAAAAAAATACGTATACAGCAAAAATGATTTGCACGAACTGTGACTATCGTTAGTGGTTAGTCCGGTCAGTCCGCGCCTATTTCTTTCCCGGCGCCCTAGGCTATAGACTAGTCAGCCTATTGGATAATATGGCACTGGTCACAATTCATATATTAAGAACTCTCAACAAAAATAACCGTTAGGCAATAGTCTTTTCCATCACATCACAAGCGCAGCCGCCATGTTGAAAGAGAGGCAGTTTAAAAGTTTCGTAATCTTTTGTGCAATAATGGCTGAGAAATCAATATTATCTCCATAAACTTATCCATAATTAAAACAAATTATTGATGGTGTAGTACTTGTACACAATTCAGTTGAAGCGCATAATTCTGAATATCGAAGAAAGTAGTTAAAATGTCAATGGCGTTCATGAACATGCAAAAAGTGAGCTATTTGAGACGCTAGCTGTCAATCCACTCGTATTGTCCAAACAAAATTAATTAGATGATTAATGAATGATTTTATCCTAATTAATTATTATAAGCGCATGTAGAGACTATATAATCAACATAGAGGTTGATAATGAGTATTATGAAAAATATTAAAGTTTCCTGACGTTCCAAACATTACATTTTTAATCATAGAATTACGCGTATGTAATTCATAATATAAAAATTATTTTATAATATTATATATTATATCAATACAGTACACCAATTTATCAATTTGAAGAAAATCAGGATAATTTAAAGAATTTGGATTTTCTTTTGTTGGACTACTTTCTCCATGAAAATGTAGTGAATAGATAAAGTAAATTAGTAACATCTTCAAAAGATCGAAAACATCTATCACTCCAGGATAATTATTTTAACTCATAACTAAACTTTTGCTCATCATGAACATGATGTGAAAGTCAATGAAAACATTTTTGAAAAAAATCATCTGTTCGTTCTATACAGTGCTTCTCAAAAGTCCCCTCCCACCCTCTTTTCTTTTGAACGGTGATACATCGTCTGATGAAATTTGGAACGTGAAAATGAACTATTGTAAGCTTCTCTACTAGTGGTAACATGTGACGTAATAGGCATCGGTGACATCACCAGGCAACTGAAACCGATAATATTAAATTGGACCTTATGGCAAGTGACACCTCGTTTGAAAGGTATTTAGAATACCTATTCAATCATACTAATTTTTTTGCACTTACGATGTTTTGATGGTTAAAATAAATAAACACTGAATTTGAGTTTCGCTTTTAATTAATAAAAATTCAAAAGTCATCTTATGGTTAATTGTCAAAAAAGTTGAAGTTTTTTAATTGACGTTTTTACATGCGATAATATCTTGAATTATTAGTCTAATTATTGTTTAACGAGACGTTTAAGTATCTACATAAACAAAATGGTACGTGCTCTACCTGACAAAGTAACAACTGACTTAATTTTTGGTGAAAGTGGAAATATTTATCATGCGGCGAAACGTATTCTTAATGAGACATACCCCGATAGCCCTATATCGAGGACTTATTTGAGGTAGCTTTTTCATAAGTTCCAACAAACAGGTAGTGTACAAGATGCCAAACGATCGAGTCTACCAAATATTGGTAAACTTGAACCAATTGATATAGTTGCAGAAATAATAGTAAACCCTTCTTTTTCCACAGCTCAAGTAGCGTCTACCTGTTGAGTCAGTCATAGTTTAAAACACAGGGTGTTGACCAAAATCAAATTACATAACCAAATTGTCTTTCGGCTTTCCCCTCCGTTTGGACGACCTAATGTAGAAGATATTATAATACCTGATGATGATGGGGGAGACGTTGAAACATTCATAGATGACATTTTAACTGGTATTTTATCTAATGTATTGCAAATGTATAATTCATAAACATACACTTAATAAGGAGAAGTAAGGAAGAGGAAGAAGAGACCTGATAAAAGTGTGTCAGAAACAAAGTTTATTAAACTGGAAAATAAAGTAAAGGATCACACCATACATTACAGAGAAATGGCACATTACCAACGGAGAAGGAGACACCAATCATGAGCCAACTATCCTCATACGATGGGCGAAGGCAAGAGAACAACCGGAAGAGAAGTAAAAAAGACCGACTGGAAGAAGCTCAAGTGCAGAGCCGGATAGCTGATTGGACCAGCGCCATTGATCACCAATGCAGTGGAATTGGAAAATCAACTCTGAAGGGAAGTGAAGTGAAAAACGGAGCTAGAAAAAAAACCTACAAGATAAGAAACCCAGAAAACAAAAGAGAAGCAAACAGACTCAACGAAGATGTCAAGACGCAACTAAAACTACATAGATCCAAGGACTGGGAGAACAGACTAGACGACCTGGACCTGAAACTCGCCAAGATCCTGAGGCAGGACAAAAGAGAGACCCCCACCACTACATGGAGTTAACGGACTAACTCACACGAACGAGGAAAAAGCAGAAACATTCAGAAGAACCATGGATCGCCAATTCACCCTAAGTAAGCACTCATATGAAGACGTAGACTTCTCTGGCCGAGTCGAAGAAGAAGTCCGAAACCAAGAAGAAGAAGAAAACGACGACCACGGAAACCTAGGCTACACCACCCCTAAGAAAGTTGCTCACATAACACGGACCAGACAAAAAAGGAAAGCACCAGGGAAAGATCGCTTCATCAACAACGCCCTGAGCCACCTACTATTAATAGGAGTGGTATTCCTGAGGGCCATCATTAACTTCAAGAAGAAACAGAATCCATCTAAATCCTGCTAGAAGATCATTTCGGATTTAGAAAATAACAAAGCGCTGTAGATAATAGAATACGCCACCCAAGGAGTAAACAGAAATTAATCAAAGGAAACAATCTTATTTGATGTCAGCAAAGCCTTCGACCGTATCTGGCACGAAGGCCTGATATTCAAGGTGAGACAATCCGGATACAGCTAGACCCACCAAAGCGAAGTACCTGAGCCTAAAACGAATGGGAGAACTCATGGGAAGAAGTGTAACGTGTTTTTTTAAGCATTTTGATTGATTTCTTTCGATGGTATTTAAATTTTAATAAGTGGATATAACTCGTTACTTACTTTCCAACTTTGATTTTTGGTACCGTTTCCGTCCCGTAATATTAATTTAAGTATTTATTACATTAGTAATTCAAAAGCCACGATTTACATAAAGGAATATGTAAAATTTATTAAATTACGCTTTTCAAAATTTAAATTATCGAGGACGCCCGGTATATAAACTATTTTAATTAAAACCGAAGCCGTCCAGTATAGTAGAAATATTTCTTGTTGTAATTAAATCGATTAAAGTTAATTCACTCACCACCGTTATCGCCAAAAATTTTAGTTAGGAATAAAATTATAAATTCGGAAACCAAGCGATTCAAAAGGGTTAGAGTTAGTAGAATCGAGAGATAATTTGGCAGTAAGCAGATATAAAATTTATAGCTGTGGAGTGTCCGACCGTCCAGTATTTTCTGAGTAAGTGGAAATTTATTTAGGGAACCGAATTAAATATTTCACCGGGGTGTTGAAGTTTTATATTCAATTTCCATAAACAATTCAGTAGTTCGGCTATTTAAGAAAATAATTCCGTATTTTGATAGAGCCGGTAAGCCGGTATTTTTTTTTGAAACGATAAAAACAAAACTTATTTACAGTTTTCATCACCGCGTTCTGTATATTGTTTCTTTTGAATTAAGGTCTAAGCCTTCAATACATTGAAGTAACATTTTGTTGATGTAGATTCCTATAACTATTTTCCTGTTTCAAATTACTCAAATACATATTAGATTTTTAATTGCTTTTGTCCTCGATAATTGGATTCTATTTCGACTGTAATCATTTGTTTTTTTATTCAGGAACTAACCTCTCTGTTATACAGTTTTAACTGACCAGAAATTTGAAAAACTAAAGACCGACGGTGAAACGGATCAGAGGCTGTTGCCACCAGCCGTTTCCCTTTCGGAACGAGCATACTTTTCTCTAGAGTACCTTGATTTATTTTAGTTCTAGTTTTGTCTGACCGGAAATTTGGAAAAGTTCAAACTGAGTGTGGGGCGGATCAGAGGCTGTTGCCACCAGCTGTTCCACTCTCAGCCGGTAATAAATTCGTTTCATATTTATCTATTCTAAGACACAGTTTTATTTTGCTGGTATTTGGGAAACCGCTGTCCTATCCTCTGACCAATATTTTAGAATAATTTTAACCGATAATTTGAAAATTTAAGGTGTAAATTCTCCTATAATGATGAGATTCTCTACCAATTATGAGACTGTTGCCACTGATTGATTGATAATCTAGTTTAAAGTATTTAGTTTTTTTTTATAAACTGGTCTGGTCACAGTTTCCCACCTATCCCGATTGACCAACCCTACCGCGAAGATAGTTTTATCCCGTTGACTACCGTGATAGGTAATTATTGTTTTACTGCTGCTTACCGCATAATTACAAAATTGCTTATACCGTTTGCGCTGTTATTAACAATTGCATTTGCTTGCTTACACTTGGTTTATTGTGTCATTGCTCACATTCCTTAATACTGGCAAATTTCGCGTGGTGCATAATAACATAAGGCTTGAACACATTTGCTTACTGTATATATTTAACTGATTCGGTACCGCTTGAAAATAATCAGAAATTGTTGAATGTTATTTTGTATGTATATATTTTAAATAGAACTTGTAATATACATATACATACGATCAGTGTTTTCTTCATATCCCGTAGCATCACCGTCTGATGTTTATAGGTTTTGTAGATGTGTTAAATTCAACGAGACCCCTGGAAGCATTTGTTTCAAAAGAAATTTGCATCCAGGGTGTCCAAATTGACGCTTCAGTTGGTAAGAACCTGCGAGAGGTGAAGGAGGACGAAGCAAGAGGCGGAAATCGCGTCACAGAAGATCCAAGCTGGACCTGATGACCAAGCTTCAACCATCCTCATCCCCATCATGCTGTACGCATGTACAGCGTGGGAATATACTGCAAACTCAGCAGAATATCATCCTGAGGCAAGCAGTGAACGCTACTGGGTATATCAGGACCCAGCAGATCTATCGAGAGTTGGACCGGGACAAGATTCAGGACATCATGGACGAGACGGCCCAGAGAAGATTCGAAGAGCTGAAGATCCCCCCCCAACACCCGGATGAGGTAGCTGACTAACCACACCAGAGGAAACTACGACAGTCATCCAAGGCTGAGAAAACAGCTGCACCGCGTCTAGCAACGAAGACCATAAGAAGAAAAGAACAAAAAAATGAACAGGACCTCGAGTAGGGACAGGTTTAGCAAGTGGATCGACACAACAAGGACGTTCTTAGACATAGTAAGTTAGCTAAGAATTTGTTCCTTCTAGAGGCCACGAACACTTACAAGCAACGCGAATGACGATAAAAATGAGCCAAAAGAGGAGTAAAATACACTGCACTACCTTGAAAAAAATATAGTCAGACACTTTCCAAAAACCCAGGGAAGTAGAAAGGAATTATCAACAATGAAGACTGGGATCCCTTTCGGATGAGAGGGGGGTGTGGGAACGTTCTTCCCGGAATGCATCGTGTGTGTGTGTGTTTGTGAGATTAGCATGAAGTGAGATAAGTATGAAGTCAACCTTCTCAAGTGTGAGATCGAATTTTTATGAAATGAATAGTTTACTGGAGCAATTTCAGTTTTAATCGAATTTCATTACATATTTAAGAGGTTTCAGGTACATAACAAGTCGTTTTTACGAAAATTCTCTGTCCCCATCATTATTGAATTTCCCCGAAAAATTAAGTTCTATTTTATGTAATAATGTGTCACTTTAAGAATAAAACTCTATGTGTTATTTATATTCCAAGAAACTCAGTTATAAGATTAAAATTTCATTAGCACATTCTGTATTCTTATTATTATTCTTATTATCTTGAATCACTTTTGCCAATCAATAAGCAAAATAATATCCATTTGATTCTTGAGTTTTTTAAAAATATATCCGTTAAAGAGGAATTTATTCAGTCAGTAGGTCATTATCTAATGATTTGACCATTTATTATAAATTTCATGCAGCCTTCAGTATCTTGAGTGATTCATCACAATAGTTACACAAGAACGTCATATCATTAATTTCTTCTTTAGATATGAACTCATTATCTTTCAATAATTCTGAAAAGATACAGTAAAAATATGGAGTTCCAAAAACTATTTTGTATGGGTATGCACTTTGCACTAATTTGAAGCAATTAACAATTTAGGTTAACCAGGTAAAAACAGTCATTTATTATAGAATGTCAACTAGTTGCAGACATTTTCATTAAAGTGATTAATTTATCAAATATTATGTTAATAGCTTACTTATAAAATAATATTACATTTATAAACAATATTTTTGGCACACCTTATATAATTTATTCGATAACCAAATAATTCAATAATTGCTATATCTGGTTTCCAGTGAACGAATATCTCTTTTTTTCCAAATCATTCTACCAAATACACATAGATATAGGAATAAAACAAATACTGCTCTGTCTGACAACATCTATAAATAGAATGAAATAAGCCTCTTTAACGATATTAATAAATGAGAAAAGTTCCGAGTTTGTCTTAAGACTCAATAAGAACCTTGCACAATGAATCCCCTTGTTTGTATCAAAACTTCATCGTTTTCGCCAAGTTTATTTTTGTTTCGATGATTACAAGCCGTAAGATTATTTATTGATGATGTATTTCTTTTTTCGTTCGATGCATGATTACCAGGAGAATTATTCGATCATCATGTCAAATAAAAAAATTGTAAATGTAGTTTTTGCAAAGGTTGTCAAGTACGAACATTATTTTTTTCATGTTTTTATTCAGTATTTATGTGCCATTACCACATAATGTATGACCTCACATTATTATTCCGGTATATTTAATGTTCTCGTGAAAATGTTGTTTATAGTAAATATTGAAAGTGAAACTTTTTATCGAAAAGTGAAATTTGGAACGTTAACAGAGAATACGC
This sequence comes from Galeruca laticollis, assembly GCA_963921935.1. Lineage (NCBI taxonomy): Eukaryota > Metazoa > Arthropoda > Insecta > Coleoptera > Chrysomelidae > Galeruca > Galeruca laticollis. The sequence continues at coordinate 34,556,556 of OY998185.1, forward strand.
ATCGTTTCTTTCTTTTTCCTTTCTTTCCGCCTTTCTTTCTTTCGTTCTTTCTTACTTTTCTCTTCCATTCATATATTTTCATTTCTTTTCATTTCTTTTCATTTCTTTTCATTTCTTTCCATTTCTTTTCATTTCTTTTCATTTCTTTTCATTTCTTCTCATTTCTTCTCTTTTCATTTTTTTTTCATTTCTTTTCATTTCTTTTCATTTCTTTTCATTTCTTTTCATTTCTTTTCATTTCTTTTCATTTCTTTTCATTTCTTTTCATTTCTTTTCATTTCTTTCCATTTCTTTTCATTTCTTTTCTTTTCATTCCTTTTCATATCTTTTCACTTCTTTTCATATTTTTTCACTTCTTTTCATGTCTTCTCTATCCATTCTTCCTTTCTTTATTTCTTGGTTCTCACGTCTCAGGCATCAATATCTAGTTATTGTTTCTGATCTTCTCAACATTTCCATTTCACACTTTCTATCCTTGTCATATTTGTTGACGTTTTCTATTGTTTACCATTCTCTTAACCTATATCAATTTTTTCTTCGTACTCTTCATATAGTATATTATCACTTTCTGTCTTGCAATTCTCATGAGTATAATATAATGCTTCATTTTTTGTCTCACTTGATCCTAATTTGACTTCCTTACTACTCACCACAAGATCGATTCACTTGGATCCTTCTTGATAAATTAACCAAATTTCTTATCCTAATTGATATCGTGCTCCACTTTGGTGTTTCATCATAACAGAGAATATGTGCCGGAAATATCAAATGAAGCTCTTTGTGAACTTATTTTATGAAAAATTCGTGCATAATTGTGGTACAATCCGTTGAAAACTGGTCAATGTGTTGAGATATATCTTGCTTGATTGGTTGTAGTAAAGGGTTATTAAGTGTTTCATCACCCAATCACCACCAACTTTCTAACATAGTATTCATTATAAATTTTATCATTTTGAATGAGTTTCTATTCATTTTTTAATATCAGAGATGTTAGCAATCAATCAAGTTAAACCAGCTATACAATAATTCCATGTCCCTGACATATGCAGTCTGTGAAATTCTACCCACAGCATCAAATCATCTTATTTCCGTCCAGAAAGGCACTTCACGGTATATTGTCGAAGGATTAGGCATTAACCTTTCAGGGAAATATCTGCAGAACGTGCATTTAAAATGAAAATTCATTAGTTATATAAGTTGGCGTTAGCTAGACAATCTGAATAATCAGAAGTCACACTTTAATATCATGGGCTTCACACATGATATTTATACAGGATGTTACAAGACCGCAAGTCATGAATTGAACCAAATTTCATAGCAAAAATAACTAGATTGAACCTATTTTGCCTCAGTACAAGTTTAGATACAGAAACACGGTAATGGAGAATGTAGTTCTTCTTAAAAACACGAAAGTTAAGAGCTTCAATATATACTTAACAGATTTACTGCCACGTCAAAATTTGAAATCTTGCCAAAATTTGATTTTATTCATTTGCATTTTTTCACAAAATAGGTTGGCTAATACCTGTATGAATATAAATATTGTTATAGTTAATATCGCTTTTTTTGAAAGCAGAACACATAATTTTTTAAGAAGGCGCACTTGTCTGACAATTTTAATATTGGCAACCATTTTCCCCAAAATTCATTTGCAGACATCATTGTGGCCGTGGCAACATTGCAAATATCTCCAAACTTATTGGCGCCAACACTGTCAAAGCGTTGTCGTTGTTATTATTGTTTAGTATTGAGTAGAGGTTTGTTTGAGTACTGACGCTCTGAGTGAAGCATTTAGTGAAGTATTGAAATAGTGTAAAGAACAAATAAATAATTGAAAATTGTAGCCAAAGGACAAGGAGTATTATGAAACTGTTACCTTCGTTGCTAGGTAAGTGGGATATTTATTTTATTTATTACTAATATGAAAATTTGCCAGTCACATAATAGCAGACACCTTACCACTTTTTATAATTGAATTTGCATACACCGTCAAACTACAGCAAGTTTTATGTGCAGACACCAGTGCCTGCAGATATCATAACTGGCAATAAACACGTGAAATACCGGTGTCTATCTATGGCGGTATGGCCAAGAAAAACATGCGTGTTATCATTTTTTTATTTGTATACAACAGGGCTTTTTGTCTCAGAATTGAAAGACTTATCATCTGATGGCGATTTTAGTTCTACAGATTATGTAAAAGATCCTAGGTTTGTTACTCCAACTAAATCAGAATCGGATTCAGCAAATGATGAGGACGTTGTTGAATCTGAAGAGAATATTCGTCGAGACGTTCACCACCGCCTTTTCTACATTCACCGGCAGACATTTCAGATGATGAAAACCCTTCGGCAGAATTACGAGGACCAACAGTAAACAGTACTTGGTCTACCCCTACAGGTCGGCAGCAGCATTTTGAGTTTACGGGTACTAGTGGTATCAACCCTTCCGTATACGCATAGATTGTAGATGGGACTCCCTATGACTTTTATCGTGTACTCATCGATAATAAAATATTGGACCCCATATAGTTGAACAGACAAATTTATACGCCACTCAAAAAGTAACAAGTGAACCATACACATGAAAATCATCTCGTTGACATAAATGGGAGCCAACTAACAGAAATGGAATAAAACGTTTTCTGGGTCTAATCGTCTATATGGGATGAGTAAAAATGCCTTCAATTGAAAATTATTGGTCCTCATATTCTTTATTTTTTCAGTTCCCATGAACAAATGTAATTTTGATAGAGATGTTAGTACAATTAGACAAATAGCAACATCCAACGGTTATCCATTAGATATGATAAATAAGCTAATTAATAAAAAAGAGGAAAAAGTGGCATTACAACTAATATTTCCTAAACAAACTGATGGAATAAAATCTTATAAAACCATCACATATGCAGGAAATATTTCTAATAATATTTCAAAGATAATATATCTTCAACAACGAATACAACAATTTCTTTTAAAACAGAAAGTAACGTTAGTACAAAATTATTAAATGTAAAAACAAAAATACCACCATTAAAGAAGTCAGGTATATATAAACTCAAATGTCCAGAATGTAATGCTGTCTATTTGGGTCAGACCCTTAGGAATTCTGAAATCCGATACAGTGAACACTTACGAGCATACAGATTAAAACAACCAGATAAATCCCCCTACGCAAAACATCTACTCGACACCAATCATTCATTGACACCTAACACAGAACTAGAAGTACTACATATTTGTGATAAGAAACAAGAACTGTTTCCCATGAAGTTGTCAATGAACAGTAAAATCTAGGGAGTTCTCCACTAATAAACTGTCTTCTTAAGTGATAATTGTAAAGATCAGCATATATAGTTTTCCTGGTTTTCTATATCGTTGCACAGTTATACTGATCTTAATTGGAAAAATGATATCCAGGATATCACCTTAGGGCTAATAATATCTAAGCTTCAATATTTGTAATATCACATCTTCTTCTTTTTTCTATTAACATATATTAAGTCAATCACAAGTTAGGTCACTTCTTGGTCTAGGCAAAAATAACTACTAAACATCAAGTAGGCATGAAATAAAATGTAACTTCTGTCATTCTGACGATGATATTGATTTATCGAAACAATTGTCAATTTTTTAGAATTTTCAACAATTTTTATTATATTGTGGTATTAACTAGAAACCGTGAGTTTCATTTAGAACACTTATATGAGTAGATTCCACGAAGAAAGGGTCGAGACAGTTAATTTCATTATTCATTTGTTCTGTATATTCTAAGTTTATGTTTTGTATGTTCTAATTTCTGAATGAAAATATTTTGAAAAAAAATTTAAACTGCCATTTATTTAACATGAAAAATTACAAGTTCTTGCCAGGCGTATTTTTACCAATGCCATAGCCGACACAGTGCCTATATTGTGTCACTTAATATGCATACACTATCTTACAACAGTAAGTTTAGTATTATGGAATATTGCAGACACCGGTGACTACCATGGCACTGCGGGCAAGTATAGGATCAAACACCGGTGTCTGACGTGGCAGTCAACCTGTTAACTATTTACTAAATGGAATGTTTGGTATCTACAATGTTTTTGCAGCACAATTAAAAAAAACTTCAAATATAAAAAGGACTAAGACCAAAAAAGTTCCAAATATAAGTGTACAATTAATAGTGTCACAATTATTAATAAATTGTGACGTACACAATAATTTGGGACGCTTCAGTGGACATTAATTTCCATAAAATTGTAAATAAGTGCAGTGATTTCACCATTTTTGGTCTCAATGATGCCCTAATATATAAGAGAGCTGCTTATCAATGTTCATCATAATATATGTTAAACAACTCTCGAAATATTAGGAAAAATATGTATGCATTTGGCAACTTCAAACTTTTTTTAAAAGCCATATACTACATGTATATCCGAATCATTAACTGCTTCGTTTTGGACACAATAGATACATCAGTTTGTTAAAAAAGTTATAAATATATTATGATGCTTGAATGTTACGTATATGCCACAGCAGGACATCAGACAATGAAATTATCGAATTAATATTCCTCCTACTATTTTGGGATTGACAATAAAAAATAATGTGAACAAGCAATTTTATATAATTTCTAAATATGGTCTATTGTATTTTATGTTAATTGTATGTTTGTACTCAACATATTTTATGTGCTCTAGGTTCTTTAAATTCCATTAGCTGTAGGTCACATAACGCAACCAATTACTCAGTCTGCTTGGTTTTTCATGGCTAAAAACAAATTTACTCTCATGTTTTTCTCAGTGTAATTAGTACTTAATGCAGATCTGCCATGAATTTCTTGGTCTACTCATTATCAATTTTTTAACAACAGGAAACACTAAAATGCGTCTAATTGATGCACCTCCTAGATTATACTACATCGCTAGAAAATTCTCTCTATATACCTACAAATATTTTACCAGTTTAATAAACAGTACTTCTAAAAATGCCTGAAATACATGATTTTTCAATTTTATTTTACTGATTTTTAAGCAATAATTCAATGCATTGAGAATATTGGAGTTGTGATATTATTTCAGATTTTTTTTAATGGAGTTCTCAACTTTCCCAATTTTCGAATTCGTATTGCTGGACAGATTTCAAGAATGTATCATATCGCAAGCCGCTCCAAATGAGTATAGGTAAATGTTATGTATTTTAGGGCTCAAATAAATACTCACATAATTGTTGTGATACCGACAACTGGCTCCCTTGACGGTGTTGGCAGACCTTGACATTATCTGGCTCTCTCTACAGTCATGTTCACGGCAACTTACCCAATATACCATAGTAAACAGGGTGAATAATAAATGAAGAATAAAAGTAATGAACGATCTCTACTGATTAGTAATCAAAGTTGAATAAATTGAATTGTGCCTTCTGTTCACGCACATCTTTATGGGGTATTTTGTTCGTGTCAGTTTGTAGTTCCCTTTCTGATTAATATATAGAACAATGATGCTTTCCTAGATGTTTCATTGCATTCTCAAATTTTTTTAAAAAATCATCTAAACTCAATATTGCCTTTGAGCCTTCCTGTATAGAATTCTTTCTTATATATGTGATAACTGCAATTATATGTTTTATACTAAACTCACTGCCAAGTTGCAAATTCTGTTCGGTTTTGAATATATTAACCACTATTTCCAGCAGAGTCTCCGATAAAGCTAAAAATAAACCCAACTCGTACTCATTAATGATAATGACTGACGTTATGGCACAAGCCAGCGTTAAATTTAAAACACAGAGACGTATTTCTTTAAAAATAATTACATCTGTCGCAAAAGTCAAATTTCAGTAAATTCATAATATTTCATTGTTCTTAATTCAATAATAATATTTGTTGAAATTATACTTCTTTTATATTCATTTTGATATTCGATCCAAGGTTTCCAGGATAGATGTTATATTAAATAATTACCGATAAAATAGGCTTTAGAGAATGTTGCTTATGCAAATTTTTATCCGCAAAAAATGAAGCTGAAGATTAACGCAAATCCAAGTCCAATAAAGTATCACATTATTAATCTTCTATAGTTTCATAGATAAGTTATAGATCTCCTTCCGAATATTATTTCGAGAGTGATAACAATCGGAAAACACCATGAGATCAAACTCAATACTTGTATTTATTCCAAATGAGAATTAGGCGAGAACAAACCATAAATAACGAAAACTTATTTGATAATTGAAGGAATGAATCACTCCGTGGATATAACCTGATGGATATCAAGAACTAGTCGTAAAGGTCTGCTTTGCTAGGTTTTTCTAGTAAGATATTCACTCATTTGTATTTTTTTTATTTACAATAAACGCTTGTACCTCTAGGGTAATTAGCGGAGTAGTTTACAAATACATACAAATTTTCAATAAGAATTGCTACAGTTTATGAAATATGTTTATGCTTTTCAGGAATGAAATAATGTTCTGAGGGTTGCAATTTTCTCCAATTGTCTCTTGAAGGGTTCTTCCTATATTGAAGGTTCTTCTTGCAGTTTCATATGATGGAGACTCTAATAAAATATGAGCCACAGTTATAGCTTTATCACATAAGGCGCAAAGTGGAATAGGCTCTCGAGTCATTAGGTGTTCGTGCGTTAACCTGGTGTATTCAAGACAGAGTCGTGTGATGAACTGGTGCTGAGGTTTATTTGTAATGTATTGCTATTTTCCTGTGTTGGGTTTCACTTGTTGGAGTTGGGATGTTTTTTGTTTCCATTCAGTATTCCTATTGTTAAGTATCTGGTAGAGGAAATAAGGTTTTAAATCTGATGCAGTTGTGTGGTATGTGGACGTGTTCGGTTGATTTGCTGCGGTACGGGAGTATGTGTCTGCTGTTTGGTTCCCTTTTATTCCCATATGAGATGGGACTCGTAGGAAACTAATATCTTTATTAAGATTACTAAGGTTGTGTAACTCGTATTTGATGTATGAAGCAATTGGATTTTTTGAGTATATCTTGGTTAGTAAAGCTACAGAGTTAAGTAAGTCGGTAATAATGAGGTGTTTGTCCTTCGGGCTATTACGTATAAGTTTTGTGGCCTCTAGAATTGCGTGAAGTTCGCCTGTAACTATGCTTGAAGTGTTTGGCAATTTGACTGTTTTTATCTCACTGGGTGCTACCACAGCTGCTGTAACTCCTTCCATGGTTTTAGACGCGTCAGTATACATATCAGTGTAACCTTGAAAGTTGAGAATAGATTGTGAGAAGAGTTTTGAGAAGATGTGAGGGCTGGCATCTTGTTTTCTGTATTTTGAAAGAGATGTGTTAACAGACGAAGGACTGATCAGCCAGCGATGAGTTAGTTGGAAGATTGAAGGCCAGTTAATTACCGAAGGGAAAGTGTCGTTGCTAGTGGTTTGTAAATATTGGTGTATTCTTTCGTATAATGTGGCACTGCGTTGTGAGTGAAATGAAGAAGTTTTTCCGAATGAGGCTTGGTGGGTGAGACCTTTGGGATTGGCTCGTATCTAGCTGCATATGAAAGACTAAGGTACTGTCGTCTGTTTTTGAGTGGAGCTTCTCCTGCTTCACAATTTAAACTATTTGTGGGGGATGTACGGTATGCCGCTAGTATTAGTCTTAGTGCATTGTTGTGTAGAGTATCTAATGGTCTCAAAATATTTGGTGTAGCTGAAGCGTTGGCTACACATCCGTAATCTATTTCGGATCTGATGAGTGTTCTATATATCAGTAACAATGGTTTTCTTTCAGCTCGCCAGTGTTTATTTAATGTATATTTTAGTATGTTTAGTGCAGGTTAACAAGAGAAGATCAGGTTTCTAATATGATTTTTCCATTTTAGGTGTCGAGTATCATGCCAAGGAATTTTATTTTTTCATTATATATAAAGTTTTTGTTATAGAGTTTTAGTGGTGGTTTTTGCCTTGTTTTTCTTTTGGAGAATATTATGCATCTTGTTTCATCAGCACTGAAGGTCATACCAGATGTTTTTGACCATAGTTCTAGTTTGAGAAGTTGTTTTTGTAGTAGATTAGCTGTGCTGCTCAAGTTTTTTCCTTCCATAAATAGAATCAAGTCATCTGCATATAGTCGAGCTTGTATGGATGTATCAATATTTTGTGTAATGTCATTAATTGCAATAAGAAGCAGTGTTGGGCTCAAAACTGAGCCTTGGGGTGTTCCATTTTCTTGTGTTTTAGTATTGGAAATTGTTCCATTCACCTTTACTTGAAAGTTCCTATTTGATAGAAATTTTTTGACAAAACCTAGTATGTTGCCTTGGTATCCCCAGTTTTGTAGGTTTAGGAGAATTTTTTGGTGCCAAGCTCTATCAAAATCATGATTGAGGTCGAAGTGAATTCCTAAACATTTTTGTTTTTTGTGGAAGGCTTCGTGTATTTCACTTTCTAAGTCGACGATATTGTCCAAAGTTGATCTAGTAGTTCTGAAACCAGATTGTTCGGCTATAAGTTGATTATTTGCTTCAAGGCACCAAAGTAATCGACGATTGATTATTTTTTCAAATAGCTTGTATGCGTTGCATGTGAGTTGTATCGGCCTATATGATTCCGGTAGTAAGGAAGATTTGTTGTGTTTTAGAATAGGTATGACTATTGCCTTCCTCCTAATTTCTAGAAATGTGTGATTGTACCATATAGAGGTAAATATTTGCAAAAGAAATTTCTTACAACTGATAGGTAAGCTTTGAAGAAAGATAACTGATATATCATCTGGGCCAGGTGATGTATTGTTCATGGAGGATGAAGCGTCCTCGAATTCTTCCTCTCTCATCAGGGTGTTCATAGGATGTAAGTAGTCTTCAATATGTATGTCTAGTTTCTCTTTGTTCAATTTATAATTAAGAAATTCTGCATCGTATATTTCGCTGCTAGTATTTTGACTATATAGTTTTGCTAGTTCTTAAGCAATTTCTGCATTATTTGTGGTGATGTCATTGTCTTTCTGTAATGCTTTTATTCCGTAGTTGGTAGAACATCCGGAGATTTTTCTAATTTTTTCCCATATAGTTGACAAGTCTTGAATAGGCTTTATGCTTTTTGTATTCTGTGAGGTTATCAGTTGTTTTATGTTTTCGGTATCGATACCACGCGTGCTTTGATTGCTTTCTCGCATTCATAATTATATCGTTGAAGCTGTTTATCGTGGAGTTAATGTCTGCACAGAAATCAGTATTAGATATGTCATTATCAATATGTGATGCAAATCCTTCCCAGTTTGCTTTTTTAGATTCTATTTTGGTGAAGGATTAATGATTTTTGTTGCTGGATTATGATTCATATTTTTTATATTTAAAGGAAAGTGATCTCTGTCATGTAGACTATCTAAAACTTGCTAGTCAAGTTGTGTTACTAGGTTTGGAGTGCACATAGTTAAGTCTATGGCCGAGATGTGTTGAAACGAGTCATGCTTCTATTGTCTAACAAAGCATGATTAGAGTTATCTATGAAGTTTTTTATTTTTCCACCTCTTGCATCTATTTTTTGTGAACCCCAAGAGTAATGATGTCCATTAAAGTCTTCCAAAATAGTACGGGGATTTGGTGTTTTACTTATGAGTATTTCCAGTTCGTTTTCCTCTAACGCAACGTCTGAAGGTAGGTACAATTTGCATTTGTGTAATTTGGTTTCTTCTATTCGTACAGTTATTGCTTCAAGGTTTGTTTGAAGATTCAGTGGTGTTGCCATCAAATTGGATTTCATATAAATTGCAACTCCCCCGCTGTGTAAGCTGTCAGTTTCAGTCGGTGAAAGTTTATTCCTGAAAATACATATGAAAAAATTTGGCGTAAGAGTATTATTTTGGTGGGGGCCCACTTTGAACGCGGTAATATAAACTTGAAATATTGATATATTATTTGTGCTTCATTAACTGATTTTTAGTATTTTGCAGACATTGTTATTCTAGGTTAGATTAACCAATAAATGTCTCCTAAACAACCAAGAATTTCGACATTTTAATTCAAAACATTGATTGTGACGTACTAATAAATTATTCCTAAACGTACAATCATGTATTTCAATCAGTCTATAAATTATAGTTCACTAAATAACAATAACCTGATCTTAGTTTGATTTTGCAAATGACATACAGATACCAGGTAAGCTCAGCAGAATCAACAAAATACATTTTTAACGAATCTATCAAGAACACTGGCTTTAATTGGCAGTTTTATGTTCGACTACAATTGAAAAACCTAAATGTGTATATAACAGATTTCAATGTCAAGTATTAATAATGTTTATTTACGTGACTGCCTAGAGATACAAGGACATTCAATTAAGCAATTGTTCCAACGGATATTTGTTTGTAAATAAACTATCATATCGGGAAATGAAGAAGAACATGAAAAATATTTTTTAATGACGTATTGATCACATAGGGTTATTAAAAGATTTTAAATTCATGTAATGCGAGTTCACAATATCTGAGTAATTTTATTAAAAATTTGATGGTATATTGGAGAAAAGTTATTCAAGCTGGCGTTATCTTCTATTAAGTGTTATCTCTTCCAGTCACCACAGATTTTATTAATTTATTGTTACTACATATCTTAATTACTATCTGAGTCTTTTGATTGAAAACGTCTTTATAGAAAGTTATGACTTCTGGGATTGTTTCTCTTCTTCATCACGTACTTTGATACTTTCCGGTCTTCTTCTTATTCATGGTGCATACTTCACATAGATTATGAAAAATATGGAATATTGAGGGGAAGGAGTGCAACGATAAACAAAAACAAAAGAGAAGGGTGGGTCGATAAAATAATGGAAGAGTTAGAAGACAACAACAGAGGTAACACAAAAATGTACCAATACATTAAAAACCAAAACAGAAGAAAACTACAATACAGGTTTGGGAGCAACATTTTTAAAAAGATATGAACACCGAAGCGGTTTTTACTGAAGGAATGTATGGAGAAAACACACAAACGCTTAGTGAAGTTAAAGATGTCATTTCGTTAATGAGATGGTAAAATTTGAGGGTAATGGACTACTGAATAGACTACACCGATTAATAGAACAGGCTTGGAGAAACAAATAAATTCTCGATGGATGGAATAGTTGAGCCATATGGCCTATATTCTAAAAAGGAGAACCAAAAATATGCTCTAATTAAAGATTTAACCCTACTGAATACTGTCTACATAACTTTCACTTCCATCGTTAATACGAGATGAAAAAAGTATAGTGAAACCAATCTTGGAGAATATCAATACGAATTTAGGCTCAGGAGATCAACAAAGATGCTTATTCATATTCTAAACCAAATTAAAGAAAAATGTTATGATCAAAATATGAATATCCACATTCTATTTATAAACTTCAAATAAGCATTCGATAGTCAGAAAAGAGACACAGGTTCTGCTAAAATTTAAGACATAATTGCATATCCCAAAAGAAAATTATGGATCTGGCCAGAATGGTAATGACAGAGTGTGAATCACATGCAATTATGAAGGATAGAAAAACTCAAGAATTCGATATAAACCGTGGAGGTGATGGATTATCAACAGCACTATTTAATATATCACTAGACGAAGTAATGAAGGACTACAAGCAGAAAGATCACTAGGAGGAGTAATAAAATACTGCAATCTTAAAGGTATACTTATTACTAAAGACGTCCAAATATTGGCATATGCAGATGATTTGGTGATAATAACCAGAAGTGTAAAGAGCCTAAAGGGAACATTCTTATAGATCGAGCAGAAAGGTAGTAAAATGGAACCAGAACTAAATGAAGGGAGGACTAGTAATATATGGAGTTGGAAATAAAACAAAATGGCACTAATTATTCAAGTATAGCAATAGGGAAATATACGTTTGAACGTGTTCTTTCCTATCGTTACTATGCCTATTCAAAGTATTCCATAGATTCTATTTTTTTATGAAATTAACTGTCTCGACCCTTACTTCGTGGAATCTACTCATATTACTGTTTTAAATGAAACTTACTGTTACAATATATTGAAAAAAATGTTGAAAATTCTAAGGAATGACAATCGTTTCGATATTGAATCTCATCGTCAGAATGACAGAAGTTACATTTCATTTGATGCCTACCTGATGTTTAATAATTATTTTTGGCTAGACGAAGAAGTGACCTAACCTTGTGATTGACTTTAATATATATTAATAGAAAAAAGAAGAAGATATGATATTCCAAATATTAAAACTTAGATATTATTAGCCCTATGGAGATATCTTGGATTTCTTTTCCCAATTAAGATCAGTATAGCTCTGCAATGATATAGAAAACCAGGAATACTATAAATGCTGATCTTTACAATTATCACTTAAGAAGACAGTTTAAAAGTGTAGAACTCTCTAGATTGATCTGTTCATTGATGACTTCATATTGTGGGTTTCTTAAATGTCTTCTAATTTCCAATTCTTCATGGAAATACAGTTCTTGTTTCTTTTCACAAATATGCAGCACTTCTAATTTAGTGTTAGGTGTCAATGAATGATTGGTGTCAAGTGGATGTTTTGCGTAGTGGGATGTATCTGGTTGTTTTAATTTGTATGCTCACAAGTGTTCACTGTATCGAATTTCAGAATTTCTAAGGATTCGACCCAAATATACAGTGTCACGAGTGGTGAGGAAGGACGTGTTTTGTATAGTTCTGTTATAATTTAACCTGTGATTTCAATAAAGGTTTGTAAAATATATTTTTATTATTTTTCAATAAATTAACTAGCAGTAGTGCATGTTGAGCTTTTTGATTGAGATATCCAAAGCCATTTTTCTTAAGATTAGCTCATTACGGTTAAGTCAATGTTTCTAGAATTTTTCGAAAATTCGGGTAATTGCAATCGGGCTGAGCGGCATTGCCAGCTGTTTGCATTGGAATTACTCGTTTAAATTTTTTTTGGATTTTTTGATAGCTGTAAGGGATGGAAGTAAAATTAGAGAGGTGAGCAGAACATATTCTGTTCCGTTTCGTAGTTTACGAGACCGTTTATAATAAACGGTTTTAGGGATTAAAACTAACTTTTCCGCATCTGTGGTCCTGAACAATATTCTATATCAAAATTGTTACTTGTATACACTTCGGGGGATGTATCGTGCTAACAAACCGAAATTTCTCCAAAAATAACCAAAAATTTAATATATCTGGATTTATAGGACCCACTGTACTCGTTCTAGTCAACTGAAAATAAATAGGGTACATCTGTGAGACACCTTGAACAATATTCAATCATAAAATTGATCAATCGTATACTCTCTAGAGGCTGTATCGTGCTCACAATATGATAATTCTCCAAAAATGACAAAAACATCTTACTTAAAGTACTGTAGCACCTGATAAATTGGTTCTGGGGAGCTGAAAATCAATAGGGTTCATCAGTGAGATGGCCTGAATAATATTCAATCATAATATTGGTGACTTGTTGAACTCCGGAGGCTGTATCGTACTAACAAACTGAAATTTCTCAAAAAATGACAAAATGTCCTACTTCAAGTACCATAGCACCCGTTGTACTGGCTCTGGGAAACTGAAAATCAATAGGGTTCTTCTGTGACATGTCCTCAACAATATTCAATCATAAAGTTGCTGACTTATTGCACTCCAGAGGCTGTATCGTGCTAACAAGACATGTATGGAAAAGTGGCCGACGATAACGACGACGACGACGACGACGACATACACACAGGATTTTTTTCTAAAAACCGTTATTTCGTGTTGTTATTGATGGAAAACGTAAGAATAACTCAAAAATTTTTTTCAAAATTCCAACTTTTTTTGGGGTAAACCAATACTTTTCTCGCATATAGAAAGGTTGGGCGGAAAAGTAAAAGGGCTATTATGCCCCAAGCATGGAAAGAAACATCGTTTTTAGTTAAGAAGAGGAAGCAGAAATTAAGGACCAACTGCTTAGACTATCACAAATGTTTTATGGACTAACAGCCCTACAATTACGCTTAGCTACGAATAATAACGAGCAGTCAGTTTCTGAACCAGAAAGTATTCAGCCAATAGCTGAATACTCTGGGACTCAAATACAGATAGTTTCTGAACTAGAAAGTAATCAACCAATAGCCGGATGCTCTGTGTCTCAAACAAAAACAATTAGGCCTAAAATGATCGTTGGATGCAAAGTTCTATTTTCACAAATATCACCCAAACCTGTTCCCAAGACATCAGTAACCAGAAAAGTTTAAAATACGAAAAAACAGAGGTCAGAAATTCTAACATCAACCCCTAATAAAGAGTAGCTTGAGATATTGGAAAGAAAAAAGAAAAATAATTTAGCAAATACAGCAGGGAAAATAAATGGAAGTAAACATGAAAAAAGGCAAACCAGAAAAAAATCGAATACAAGAAAAGTTTTAGAAAGTGATGATGAAGAGCCCATTGTCGATGATAATGAACTGGACGATATCGAGATGTCTGATAATGCACTGGGTGAGTAAAAATCTATTTGGGACCGCTTGTCGGAAGTTTTTATTTTTCATTTCTAATTCCAGATGCAATGAATCTAAAAGAGAAATCAGATGCAAAATGCATCATTTGCGATGAATTTGGGAAGAATGAGCTTTGGATCAGATGTTCTTCATGTGGACAGTGGGCCCATGTAAGCTGCACAGGAGCAGATCGACCCAATGGATATATTTGCGATTTTTGCAAACCTTAATTGAAAGAAAATTAAAATATTTGGTTAAACAATGTACCAAAATGGCCTCATTTATGTTTAATTATAACTTTTTTACTTACCCGTGCGTATTTTCAAAAATACAGTTTATTTTTCTATTCGAATTAACCTGTTTTTATGATTTTTTTTTATTGAGCGCAATTGCACTAACCTGAGAACAATTACCCTAACGAGTCGGGCAATGGCGTTCATTGGATACTCTCAAAAAAATATAAATTATCACTGACATTTTGTTTGAAATATCAATCCATAAATATATAAGGTTAACATACATGCAAGTCAAGTGTTTCACGAAAACAGAAGGATAAAAGTGGTTATAGTTTTCTAAGAATGTTAGTTTTTCTTCAGGTGAGCTATATTAGCCGTCGCTCCCCTAACTTCTGTCACTCTGACGATGATATTTAATATCGAAACAATTGTCATTTCTTTGAATTTTTAACAATTTTTTCAATATATTGTGGAATTATCTAAAAGCAGTAAGTTTCATTTAAAACAGTTCTATTTTTTCTCTTATACAAAGTTTCGTGACAATAATATTTTATACATTATTCTGTATTTATATCATCATCGTTCTACTTGTTAATTTGCATTCTTTTGGGTAATTTAGAAGGTTGTTATCATTGCGATCCTACTATTGCAGCTCCTTTAGCGAATCCTGAAAATGTTTTTTTATTGTCGGTCTTCATATTTTGAAAATTTTAGTAGAAAATCCAATAAAGTAGTTCACAAGTTTGATAAAATGTTTACTATATTTGTAAATAGCTGATTTCTGAAAGCTTTCATTTCATTAGTACTAGGTACTGAACTGAACAGAAGAAGACTTTTCACAGCTCATTTACTACCTATCAGTATGATACCACCATGAAATCGCTATCACATCATCTTCACATCTACCAAAAGCCGTATAACAGTCAACTATGAGATACTTCATACATACATACCACTAACCTTTAGCCATTTTATAGTGGTAATACATTATTATATGGAGAGTAACTGCTTAAGAATATAGGTAGGGGATTATACATAAAGTGAAGATATATATAGAATGAAAGAATCACTTCACTTACGAGGAGAAAAGCGTATAAATATCAATCAAGAATATTTAGAATTATAAGCATGAAGAAGAAATACTGAAATAAAAGAAAAACTGAAAAAGAAATGACAAAGAGTATATAATATTATGCAGAAATGATAATAGTAATTCCAAACTCAGAGATTGAATATATCTCCAATAGATATAAAGTCAAAATAATGCGACGTTCATGAGCTAAATTGAGATTATAGCTTTCATTTCCAATTAAAAAGAAACAAACTTCTTACAACGAATAATCATCTTCACATCGGTATATCGAGTTACACATGCATACCAAATACCAAAGTTTTATTACTTGTTTTTTAAAATATATTGAACAAACAACAACTAATTCGAGAAATGGAAGAATCTCATTCAACTCAATGGAATAATTCGGGGAATATAAAAATGGAATATGAAGAAGTGTTTGTTTATATTTTTTTGTCAACTGGGTTGATGTTGAGAATGTCAAACACAAAAGTTATATAAAAACAAGTAAGGAGAGTAACATCCTATCGAACGGGGATATTTGTGAGTTTGTCGATTCTGGAATATGTTTTTTAAACAATAAGTAATAAAAATTTGATATTTGATACATATATGTAACTTGATAAACCCTTCAAGAATAATCATAAAAAATTAGGATTGCCGATTAAAAAAAAAGGTATAGGGGAACATGTTGTACCTCGGACACTTTTTTACTAAATTGATGATTTTTCAGTTGTGACAATAAATAAATCGACCTATCTTCTGTGGTGTATTGTTGAACTATTACAGAACAATATGTTTCTTGTTGGATATTTAAAACACTAATGTTTAGGAAAGTACATTTGAAAAAGTTGTGACAATATGTCCGAGGTACAACACGGGTGTTGTACCTTGAACACAAGGAAGTTGTACCTTGGACACAATCGATATGTAAATATCAAAACGCAGTTTACTTTTAAAAACCTTTATAAAGTTATAATTACAAAACTGATTCGCAAATTTTGAAATCTGTGGAACTGCATAAAGTTCTGTTGTGCAACAATTTTTTTGGAGGTTCAATTTTCTGCTTAATATCGGATGCTGGGTATAAGTTTCGGTCTTCTCTCTCAGGCCATTACCAATTTTTCAGAGGTTTTTCCATTGATTTTATTACAAATTATTGCTCTTTAATGTCAATAATCTTTCTAGGAAAATATTTATCTTCGTAAACAGAAATCACGAAATCATGTATTTTGTATTTTAGAATTTCTGAATCACAGTTTGGGTTTGAGTTCTCAACTTCATCGTCATGAATTTCACAAGACATTTCAGACACATCAGATTCCCTTTACGGAAAATGATCTTCTGATATGGAGAATTCAGAATCAGACACAATTTTCCTTTGAATGGGCTTTTTCTGCTTTTGCCTATCTTTTTGTGAAATTTTAACATTTTCTTTCTCTCTTTTTTTTAATAGACTAGCCATCTTCACCATTTTAATTCTGGTTTTCTCTGGCGTATCTGTTAAGATACAAAACTTTCCTTTTTGTCTCCCCGTTCCTATTTTTCCTCTGAGCAGCTTTAGGATGAGGTCTAATCATAGTCGGTGTAATTATATTATTTGTAACCGCAGAATTAGATGGAATATCGGCCACTGGAACTGATTGAAATGAAGTGTTAGGATCTGCAACTGATTGAGAAGAAATCTTAGCCTCTGGAGCTAATTGAGGTGAAATGTCAGTATTGACAGCTATATTTTCATCTTCGTTTTTATCGGAAGTAACATCATATGGACGATCAGTTATCTGTGCTGATAAATAGTCAGAGTCGTCAAAAATGTTTCCGTTAACTGGATACATTCCCGTGGATTTAAACCTTTGCATAATGTTGTTGGAAGTAAAAGCTAGCGGAAATGCTTTCCCAACTAGTGTGGTCACATTGTAAATTGTTATTGGCTTACCCACATATCCAGAAGTAATTATCAGTTGATTTGTTGAAGTACTATAATAATTTTTAAGTGGTCCGAACACTCCTTTGTCTAGTGGCAGTAGTTTGTGGCTTGTATGTGGATGAAAAATCAATAAAATACTACCATTTCGCTTGGATGAATCTATAACAGGCACACTGATATGACTTTCATGTTTGTATAAGAACACAACACACGGTGAGTTAGTGGGAAGTCTTCCGTGTTTGATAAAATGTTCCATAAACTGAAAAAATAAATTTTCGTTGGACCAACCAGAAGGATTTGCACTTCTCACGGTACCAGGTGGAGAATTTGTAAGCATGAAATCCTTATAGTTCACTCATGGAAATTTTAGCTTAGGGGGTATGAATCCTCCGCCAGCATCAACGGCACAGATCATTGTGACAGTAGAACCTCGATCAGCACTTGTCATGGTTTAACGCCTTTACGTCCTAGTATTTTTGGCGGAACATGTACAGTCGAAAGCCCAGTTTCATCTATGTTTCATATATTGGAAGGTGAAATATTAGGACACTTTGTCAATGCAGCCTAATAGTTCGTAAATACTGAAGCTACATTGGTTTTATCGAATGCAGTCAAACGACCTAATCTCGTGGCTCCAGGTTTACGTAAGCTAAGTTGTGGATGTCATTTGCGCAAACTGCGTGAGCAGTAATATCGCGCCATCTCGTACTCATATCATGTTTCAGGATACTTTTTATTATTATGTTTTGCAAACTGATAGGCCACAATTTGAACGTTATGTAAGGTTAATCTGTATTGTAAATCTGCTATCACTTCAATATAATCACACAGCATTGGCTCTTCATCATTTGTGAAGACTTTATGTTGCGTTAAATTATCGTGTAATGTAATTATATCCATCCCTCTGTTACTACAATGTTGATAATGACGCCTCAGGGTAGTTCTACTAATATTAAAATGTTTAGCTGCAAATGAAAGCATTTTATTTTCTTTTAATGACTGAACGGCCTGTCGCAACTGTTCTTCATCAAGTGGTGTTCTTATTATGCCTTGTTTGCTGCGTAGCATATTCTATGGAGTCTGTCATTGTTAAAAAAAAGTACGAAATAAATACCTATATAAGTTTAACAATTGATTTTCAAACATTTATTACCAATATTAAATCACTTAAATCACCACGTTGTACATTGAACATGTCCTAGATACAACTTGTGTGTTGTGTCCGAAGTACCACTACCTTACGAAATTTAGTAAAAGTGACAACACCTTCAACACTTTTGGCTGGCAGCATAAACCTTCATAAAATTACAATGATATTTTCGACAGAATACAAATTTTTCGTAAAAGTAAGCGTATACATTTTATGAATATCTTAAAATATTTACAAGAAACTTACTTTTCATCTGAAAAATATAAATAATTCCTTGAAATCTCAACAGGTTCTGTTTGACACGCTACCACTATATACATCTTATAGACTTTCTGGAAAGAGCTTTTAGCAGCGTTACTGATTCATTTCTAAGCTAACAGTAATACTTAAAAGTTTAATGTGACCAAGGTACAACACTGTCCATGGTACAACATGTTCCCCTATCTCAAATTTGGGACACACTGTATAATATTTCTTTATATCAAAAAGAGCTCAATTCAAAATACTAATCGAACTGCCCGAGGATATTTCCAACAATAAAATTGTCTTTGATTTACTGGATTTATTCCAAGATAGACACTCACATTGTATGCGTATTATATTATTATGTTCTGAATATAATCCATTTAAAAACGTATGAGCTATCTAATTAATATCATGTTTATAAGTAAATGCAACAATAATTATACAATGAAAAGATTATAGACAATACTGTATATGATAATTATATTACTAATACTTCCTTGAGAGAATGTTATTATTTATTATTATTCTCAAAACGGATGGTTATTTGCAATTTAATGTGCTGTGTACCATTTGAATATTCATTTTAGAGATCTCCGTGCGCACGTGAATTTTGAAGGTTTCGAATAAGTTCGAAATTGAAATAATTACAGTTAAATCGCTTCCATTGTCGTAAATATTAACCTCAACTTTCAGATTCTTTCATCAGTATTCCCCTAAAACCCCAAGAAATAAACGGTTTTAAAGATTAAAACTAACTTTTCCGCATCTGTGAGATGCCCTAATTAATATTATATCATAAAATTTTCACTTCTATACACTTCGGGGGATGTATCAAGTTAACAAACCGAAATTTCTCCAAAAGTAACCAAAAATGGATTTATAGGGCCCGCTGTACTCGTTATAGTCAGTTGAAAATCAATAGGGTACATCTGTGAGACACCTTGAAAAATATCCAATTATAAAATTGGCCACTTGTAGACACTCCGGAGGCTGTATCGTACTAAACCCGAAATTTCTCCAAAAATTACAAAAATGTGGCACTTCGGGTACCATAGCACCCGTTGTACTAGCTCTGGTAAGCTAAAAATCAATAAGGTTCATCTATAAGACGCCGTGAACAACATTCAATCATAAAATAGGTCACTTGTATACACGCTGGAGGCTGTATCGTGCTAACAAATTGAAAATTCTCCTAAAATGACAAAAATTTAGCACCTCAAGTACTATAGCACTCGCTGTACTGGCGTCAGTGAGCTGAATCTCAATAGAGTTCATCTTTGAGACGCCCTGAATAATGTCCAATCATAAAATTGGTGACTTTCTGTAATCCGGAGGTTGTATCGGGCTAACAAACTGAAATTTCTCAAAAAATTACAAAAATGTCGTACTTCAAGTACCATAGCATCCGTTGTACTGGCTATTGTGAGCTGAAATTTAATGGGTTTCATCTGTGAGATGTCCTGAAGAATATTCGATCATATAATTGGTGATATGTTGCACTCCGGAGGCTCTATCGTGCTAACAAGACATGTAACAAAAAGCCGACGACAACGACGACGACGATTTTTTTCTAAAAACCATTTTTTCGTGTTGTCCTTGATGAAAAAAGTAAAAATAACTCAAACATTTTTTTCAAAATTTCAACTTTTTTGTGGGTAAACTAATACTTTTCTCGCATATAGATAGGTTGGGCGGATACTGATTAAATAGGATATTAGCACTGTTAACCCTAATGTTCTATCATTTCCGGTTTTGTCCGATTAATAAGTGAAGTTCTAGTGCATCGGAATAAAATATACATAATGTGAGCCGCGTTCATTAAAATACTGTGTCATATTCATTCGCGAAGTCTAATGGATGAGAAAAAGAAGCTTGAGGCTTTCAAGCTCTTTGTCTGAGAGCTTGTCAAGAAACACTACTTTTACTGTCACTATCGGATGAAACAAGACATACTGCTTACCGTCACTATCAGATGAGATCAAAACATACTGTCTAACGTCACTGCCAGATGAGAAAAGAGGGCATTTCAAGGTGTTCTCTGGATTTTAAAAGGCAGTTAGGCATCAATTTTCTTATTTCAAGAATCAGTACCTAAGATAAGCAAATTTGACAATCAGTTCACAAGAGGATGAGAAGAGTAAATAACTGCCGTTTAATGGTGGGTCATGAAATAATTTACTTCCGTTCTAGACAAAATACACAGGTAATTTGCATTAACACTTTGCATTTTCTGTTTGACGACACTGTATAAGTAATATTTTACTTTTCCGCCCAACCTTTTTATATGCGAGAAAAGTATTGGTTTACCCCAAAAAAATATGGAATTTTGAAATTTTTTTCTGAGTTATTTTCACGTTCTCTATCAGCAACAATACGAAAAAACGGTTTTAGAAAAAAAATCCTGTGTGTATGTCGTTGTCGTCGTCGTCGTTGTCGTCGGCCACTTTTCCTTACATGCCTTGTTAGCACGATACAGCCTCCGGAGTGCAATAAGTCAGCAATTTTATGATTGAATATTGTTAAGGACATTTCACAGATGAACTCTATTGATTTTCAGTGCACCAGAGCCAGTACAACGAGTGCTATGGTACTTGAAGTACGACATTCTATCATTTTTTGAGAAATTTCAGTTTGTTAGCACGATACAGCCTCCTGAGTTCAACAGGTCACCAATTTTATGATTAAATATTATTCAGGACATCTCATTGATAAACCCTATTTATTTTCAACTCACCAGAGTCAATACAATAGGTGCTACAGTACTTTAAGTATGATATTTTTGTCATTTTTGGAGAAGTTTCATTTCGTTAGCACGATACAGCCTCCGGAGTATATACAAGTGACCAATTTTATGATTGGACAATATTCAGAGCGTCTCAAAGATGAATCCTATCGATATTCAGATCACTTAAGTCAGTACAACGAGTGCTATGGTACTTGAAGTACCAAATTTTTGTCATTTTTGGAGAATTTTCATGAAATTGACTGTCTCGACCCTTACTTCGTGGAATATGCTCATATTAGTGTTTTTAAATGAAACTCAAGGTCTCTAGTTAATTCCACAATATAATATAAGTTATTGAAAATTCTAAAAAATTGACAATTATTTCGATAAATCAATATCATCGTCAGAATGACAGAAGTTACATTTCATTTTATGCCTACCTGATGTTTAGTAGTTATATTTTTGGCTAGACCAAGAAGTAACCTAACTTGTGATTGGCTTAATATATGTTTATAGAAAAAAGAAGAAGATGTGATATTACAAATATTGAAGCTTAGATATTATTAGCCCTATGGTGATATCCTGGATATCATTTTTCCAATTAAGATCAGTATAACTGTGCAATGATATAGAAAACCAGGAAAACTATATCTGCTGATCTTAACAATTATCACTTAAGAAGACAGTTTATTAGTGGAGAATTCCCTAGATTTAACTGTTCATTGACAACTTCATATTGTGGGTTTCTTAAATGTCTTCTAATTTCCAGTTCTTCAAGGAAATCCAGTTCTTGTTTCTTTTCACAAATATGCAGAACTTCTAGTTCTGTGTAAGGTGTCAATGGATGATTGGTGTCAAGTAGATGTTTTGCGTAGTGGGATTTATCTGGTTGTTTTAATCTGTAAGCTCGTAAGTGCTCACTGTATCGTATTTCAAAATTCCTAAGGGTCTGACCCAAATAGATAATATCTTCAGCAACGAATGCAACAATTTCTTTTAAAACAGAAAGTAACGTTAGTACAAAATTGTTAAATGTAAAGACAAAAATACCACTATTAAAGAAGTCAGGTATATATAAACTCAAATGTCCAGAATGTAATGCTGTCTATTTGGGTCAGACCCTTAGGAATTTTGAAATACGATACAGTGAGCACTTACGAGCTTACAGATTAAAACAACCAGATAAATCCCACTACGCAAAACATCTACTTGACACCAATCATTCATTGACACCTAACACAGAACTAGAAGTGCTGCATATTTGTGAAAAGAAACAAGAACTGGATTTCCTTGAAGAACTGGAAATTAGAAGACATTTAAGAAACCCACAATATGAAGTTGTCAATGAACAGTTAAATCTAGGGAATTCTCTACTAATAAACTGTCTCCCTAAGTGATAATTGTGAAGATCAGCAGATATAGTTTTTCTGGTTTTCTATATCATTGCACAGTTATACTGATCTTAATTGGAAAAATGATATCCAGGATATCACCATAGGGCTAATAATATCTAAGCTTCAATATTTGTAATATCACATCTTCTTCTTTTTTCTATAAACATATATTAAGCCAATCACAAGTTAGGTTACTTCTTGGTCTAGCCAACAATATAACTACTAAACATCAGGTAGGCATAAAATGAAATGTAACTTCTGTCATTCTGACGATGAAATTGATTTATCGAAACAATTGTCAATTTTTTAGAATTTTCAATAACTTGTATTATATTGTGGAATTAACTAGAGACCTTGAGTTTCATTTAAAAACACTAATATGAGAATTTTCAGTTTGTTTGCACGATGCAGACTCCAGAGAGTATACGATTGATCAATTTTATGATTGAATATTGTTCCAGGTTTCTCATAGATGTGCCGTAATGATTTTCAGTTGACTAGAGCGAGTACAGTGGGTCCTGTAGATCCAGATATACTAAATTTTTGGTTATTTTTGGAGAAATTTCGGTTTGTTAGCACGATATATCCCCCGAAGTGTATGCGAGTAACAATTTCATGATAGAATATTGTTAAGGGCCACAGATGCGGAACGTTAGTTCCAATCTTTAAAACCGTTTATTTTTTATAGTAAGTTTTGTCACAATCCTAAAAGCCGACAGATGAAGCACAGTTCTGACAATGGAATTGAAGAGGTACAGGCAGAAGAAATACGGTCCCAAGAGAAAGAACCACATTCCCAAATGTTAACTT
Source organism: Galeruca laticollis (assembly GCA_963921935.1). NCBI lineage: Eukaryota > Metazoa > Arthropoda > Insecta > Coleoptera > Chrysomelidae > Galeruca > Galeruca laticollis. Next base: position 34,580,543 of record OY998185.1, read on the forward strand.
TACCAGTGAATCAGAATAAAAATAATGAAAATGATGATATTAATGACCGACTAGATATATTTGCAATGGAAGTAGTTATGGTTGATGATATCAACATAGAAAACACTGATTTCACTGAATCAGATATTGTAAATGATTTAGTAGTGGGGAACGTATCTATTCCTAGAACACCTTCAAGCAGCACGCATAATAGCGATGTTCCAGTAACGAGAACGGCTGCAGAAAAACTATTGAATAAATTAACAACGCCCCGAAAAAGAAAAGGCTTGTTAAGAACCTATATTGATAATTTTTCTGAAAAAGATGAAGGTATTATTACACAGGACATTGCAGACTTCTCTTTCACCTGCAATATTCCTTTTAACGTAATTGTGTCAAAATGTTTTATCAATATGGTTACAAAACTTTGACTTGCCTGTGCAAAAAAAATTCCAAATAGAAAGGCCCTTGCAACCCGCCTTAACGCTATCTATAACAAGATTATTTCTACTAGTAGTTTTAGTCGACGGTTGGAAGAATACTTCCAGCAATACTAAGACTGTAACCTGTAGTTTACATACAGTTGATGGTAACTAGTAATTTAAGAATTATGAACGCCGCACATTATTGAATAATAAAAATGTTTTCAGGTCCAAAGGCTTTTCTCAATGCATGGGATGTGACAGGCGAACCAGAAACAGCTCATAAGCTGTGTACAATAATCTCCGAAGCAATTGATTTAGCCAAGGACACATATAACACAACACGCTGTAGTGTCAGATAACGCCAGTGCTATGGTAAAAATGGGTAAGGATATGAAACATTGTTCATGGCATTATACTTGTAACAGTCACACGGCAAATCTGCTAGCAAAGGACATACAGGATATAAACTGCTCAAACAAAGTTACAATGATTTCAGAAGAATTCAAGAGATCAGATTTAGAGGAATCATTAGTTGACAAAGGAGCTTCAAGAATACAACTTCCATGCGAAACTTGTTGGTGTACGTATAGAGATACTTATAAATGTTTTTTAAACAATCTTCAGCATATGAGAATAATTGCTGCTGAGGCAAGGAATAATAAAAAAATTAAACCAAATATTATCTCGATCATTTTAAATAATGATTTTGTGGAGGAAGTTCGCAACAATCTCACTTTGTATGAGCCTATCTGTGACTTAATTAATAAGTGTCAGTCGCAAAGCGTATCTGTTGCAGATGCTGTGCATTACTGGTTGGAGTTGGAACTACCTGAAAATGTTCGTCAAAGGTTTTCTGAAAAATTAGAGGCCAGGAAAAAAATGGCATTCAATGTGTATGCACTTGCAGCTTATTATCTTCACCCGGCTTACAGCAACGAGAAGCTATCTTCACAAAATATGACTGAAATAAATAACTTCTTATTTAAGTCACTCTCATATGTCGGCTGTGATGAATGGGACATTTACAAACGAAATGTTTTCAAAGAATTAAATGACAAAAATATAACAAAACCTTTGCTGTACTGGCATATGGCAGCAATGTATTGTGAAGCACTACCTAAGTTGATCCTACGACTTTTGCAAATACCTGCTTCTTCAGGTGAAATTGAACGTGTGTTTTCCAATTGGGGGTACATACATGGATCAATCCGCAATAGACTGTCGTTTGACAATTCAAAGAAGCTTGTACATGTATATTACAATCTAAAATGGAAATATAATCCCATTTTAAATGAGGAAGATACTGATTTTGATGAGGGAGAAGATAAGTAGTCAGAACATTATTAATATAAATCATGTTATTCTAATCTTCCTGAAATACAGACTGTTTTTTGTTTCTTACATACTATAAGGAAAAAATATTTGATTTTTGTTGATACGGTACATTTCATGAAAAATAAAATGCTTTAGTTTTGTTAATAAAATATTTTAAGATATTAGTTTTTATAAAGGAGAAAATTCAATAGGTTTGTTAAAATACTATTTTTCCAATAAAGAGCTTGGTAATAAATTATTTTTCTCAATAGAGAAATTTATTTTATTGCATGGCTAGTTTCTTACCTTTTTTACATGCTTTAGGCCGAGTAAATTACATAGTATTTTACGTGTAAATTACGTCACGTAAATTACATAGCCAATCCTGAGTGTTCTATTTTACTGTTGGTCTTTATTCTACAGTAACCTGTCGTCTCATCAAGCGTAGGCCCCAAAATTTTTCTCCGGGTCTTCTTTTCCCAGACTAGCAACCGCTCTTCGTTTGCCTTGGTTTTCGTCCATGTCTGGCAACCGTACATAATTACTGGTCTTATAACAGTTTTATATAGATTGATCAATGTTCCATCGTTCATTTATTGTAATCCATTAATTTTTTCAGTTATGTTAGCTCCAAGATACTTAAATACCCTGACTCGCTGAAAGTTAGAGTGTTGATGGTGATTTTCTATCCAATTCTGTCCCTGTTTCGATCAGTCGACTCGTGAACAAATATTCTGTTTTGTTTTCGTTAATTTTAAGTCCCACATTCTCTGCTTACTTCCCAAATATAATAAAAGCGTCCGTAATTTTTATTCTTCTGTGTCTTATCAAGTCGATATCGTTGGCATATGCCAACAGTATATTTGGTTCTTCTCGATGGAATATTGAGGTGGGTGTTTCAACTCTTGTATTTCTGAGAATGTGTTCCAAAGCTATGTTAAAGGTTATGCTGAGTGTGCATCTTCTTGTTTGAGTTCATTGTGTAATTCCAGTGTCTTCGAGAATAATAATTGTTGCCCAACCGTCACCTTGCATCTCCATCCTTCCATACACATCCGTATCAAGTTGACTTTGGGAACTCAAGCTATAACATTGCTGTCCATAGTCTCGTCCTGCAGACTCTATCAAATGTCATGAACATCTCATGTGGTTGACTATCGAACTCCCAAATTTTTAATTTTATCTGTTTTATAGTGAGTACTTGGTTAATGTTTATCGAGAAAACAGAAAATAAAACATAAAACATCATTCGGATAGTTTCAACATACATAACATTAAACCTCCAGTGTCCGTTAAAGATGTTAGATTGTCTAGTAGATAATCACTCCTCGTCGTCGACTAGCTTCTAGTCAAAGAAAAGGTGGATTCTTCAAATCATAATAAAGTTATCAAAAAGGCGCCGGAGAAGATGTGGCAAGCACTCAAGACTCCTCCTCCTCACAATCCCTCAAAAGGCTAAATACACTGTCTCCATACTTGGAAGGTTAATACAAATATTAAGTCTAAAAAAAGTAAATCTAAAAAATTTTCAACGATTCGTTAGGCAAGTCATACCAGAACTCCATATTTGAAAACCTGCCCGCTATAAAATATGTTTTGGAACGCATCTCATTTGAAAAAATTTCAAGTACAAGCGCAAGTCAAATGATTGAGGCTTGAGGAATTTTAAGTTATATTCAATCATTTGAATTTGTTTATCTTCTTTGTTTTTGTAAACAGATACTTTCAGTTATTTACATATTGTCTAATTATTAACAAAAAGTCGATATCAATATAATAGCAGCAGTTTCTTTAATAAAATCGATAATAAGACTTGAAATAATTTAGAAATGATGAATTATTCCCCAAATTTGAATAAAACGCTAAAGTAATTTCAACTATGACTCACCCAATGCGTTCACAAGAAAGAGAATGAAAAAAGTTAAAGTTTTTCACGACGAATACACCTCAGAGCATGTTGAAATTGTCCTAGTCAACATTCCAAACTTTCTATATACTTTTTTGTATTGGATACATTTATTGAAAAAACTGACAAAGAGATTTGATGACTTTTTTCTGATATTGAAGAAATCTTCATGTTTACAGGCTGAAAACATTGTAGTTTCGGATGAAAATATGAAATCTTTTAATGATTCATGCATTTTTTACCAATCTTCTATAACCGTCGAAATATTTTATGAATACAAATCGTTTTTTAGTTGGTTAACAAAACTTAATGATGAATATACGTTAAAAACCTAAGAAATATACCCTTTTTTGATTTCTAACAAATTGGAATCAGTTTTTTCTAATTTATGTAAAATATACCAAATATTTTTAACAATTGCTACAAATGCGGCAACAAGAGAAAGATCTTTTAATAGACTGAGAAATATTAAAACGTATAATAGGTCGACCATGTCAGAGGACACGTTGACAAACTTAGCAATAATTAATATTGAAAGGGACTATGCCTCTAACATTGATTTGCAGTCTGTAATAGACAAACTTAGAACAATAAGGAGTAGAAGAATTATTTCGTGAATTTTCTCAGTTTAAAGTGTAACAGAGTGTTTAGTATTATATAATTTATTTTAAAATAAAAAATTTAATTTTAATGCTGTTATAAATCCTATTTGTTTTTGTTTTCATTTCGAATAGTAGGATAATGTTATAACTTGACTGTTATTATTATTGTTATTTTAAATACATTTTATAGCATAAAATGCCGTATTTTCATTATAATAAGAGTGCTTCTAGAGCATCATAAAGCGCCCACTTATATGTTCGCCCCATCCCACGTGGCTGGCTACGCCACTGGTTGACGAGTGGCTTTATTTTGTTTGGACTAAGAGGATCCCTTGATTTTCTCTTAACTCGATTTATGGTATATTATTCATCAAATTCTCAAGACTAAGCTGCAGTGCAAATGGAAGAAAAGAACGTTTTGATTCTCCCCTGAGTACGTGACATACAATTGTTGTCTATATATTATTTTTATCATTTAAACTTGAAAATTTCCATCAGTAAGAATATTATATCGTATAATAATCATCTGAAATAAGAATAAACCAAAATAATAAAACTGTTTATAGGTAAGGACAACGATAAAAATTAAATTTGACTTTTGAACCAACAATTAATTATTAGAATTATGACTAGATAATTATTCCCAGTTAATTAAGGAGGTCAAGTTTTTTTGCCAAGCTTAAATAGAGGAAATTGTACGTAATGTTTGTCGTAACCTCTCTTCTGAATTTTGTGCAGATATATGACTAAAATAAGAGAAATCACAGATAACTATAGGTGTTGATCTTGTTGATATAGATTTATCAAGCATGTATGTTACATTTGAATTAAAATGACTTTTATGCAAATACAATTAATTATTTTCAAAATATCACCAGTGATTAAGGAATCGAAGATACTTATTGACTGAAAAAACGTTTCGCCTTGTATTTATTGAAACGATCGAATTTTGAAGTGAATCCAGGTAAGCTAAATATCGTTTTTTGTCGATATTCTGAAAAAAATGGGTCTTCATTGTACGATCCAGTGTTATGGATCACTACTCCGATAACGCCTATAGGGAGAGTTAAGCGTACAATGTACCCAAAAATAATGCTTGATTCCTGGTTATAATTAATAAAATGCCAAACTGGAAATACTACAAAATGACCGGTAACGAATGGAGATTTACTCCCCTCAAGTTTATCCAGTCCGCACAAACGCTTGGAAACTTATCTTCAGAGTGCTCTCTCCAACACTTCTCCGTATACCATAACCAACAGTCTTGTCTATAACTTATAAACTGAGAAAAACTACGAATATCTGAACACGAAATAATTTTGCCTCATCACATATTACCAGCTGAATTCAATATGTTCTGGTTCTGGGTCAAATAATTAAGTGTAAATATCTAATTAACGCGAGCATAACCAGCAACAATGATTACAAAAACTTGTTGTCTAACGGATATCCCACATTCATTTTTGTTGAATTCTCTTTATTGTGATTAGTTTAATTGGGTTTTTTGGTTTGACAGCCATCTTATAACATAGCAAGGGCTCGAAGACAACCTAAGTACCGTCAATTGAGCGACTTTGAGTGGGGTCGAGCTATTGGCCAACACGAGGCACGCTATTCCTTAAGGAAAATCGTTCAACGTTTGAACACTAACATCGCTACCGTTTTTCAATGTTGGAGACATTGGATGGTGAAGAGTCGTCGATTGTAAAGGAGGGGTCTGGCCGAGCTAAAATAACACCATGAGGATCGACGGTTAACGGTACTAACCGTCATATAACAATAAGATCAGTAAGAATTTTTTTCTGGCTCAAATTAGACACAGACAATGCTCTCAGTAAACCGCCGAATTTCTCTTCTATTGTGCAATCTTATCTTAGAAGGTTAATTCTACCTTCAATAAAATATCTATTGAGCTGGCAGACCAGAATCGTAGAATGAACGAACGAATGAAATAGAGTCGTATTTTCAGATCATTCAAGATTTTGTTTATGAGCTGAAGGTGGTGTAGAGGAATCAGTCATCGCCGTGGACAGAGGCGGTATTTACAATATGCTTTAGAGCGCGAGCCTGCCCTTACGAGAAGAGTAATAGTTTGGAGTGCTAGTAGATAGTGGAAATGCTCTAGTATTTTCACAGGTTATGTTGATAATATTTTGGAATTAGTTGCTCTACCTATCTTGCTGACATTAAATAATTTACTTTTCAGCAAGATAAATGCTCTTTTCCATGTGGTAGCTGTTACATTATAGTACTTAGAAGAGGCCCGTACCAATATTATTCTTTGGCCCGACCATTCCGCAGATGTCGCCTATGTGATCAGTAGTTTACTACCAAATCCTCCATTGACTTTGGAACAGCTAGCGATGCATACAAACAGCTTAGGATGAATCCCTCAAGATGCAATTGATCTTCTCAATCAAAGGATGCCCAGACGAGTAACGGAATACATTCAACTGAATGGAAGTACAACTCATTACTAAATTTTCTACGCTTGGGTTGATTTTCCTTCGTACTAGTATTGATCGTTTGTTGCTAAATTTTGTTTTAATAAATTGTGTTTTACGGGGTGGTGCGCGTTTTTTGTCATTCAGTATATAAAATACAGCGTAACAAGGTTAACACTAGTGATTATTGGAAATAGCTAGAAATTAACAGGCCCTTTCAAAATATAAAGGAATGAGAAGAACTTTAAAATCGGTATAGAAACATAAGGATTGTCAGATATGTTTTTTATACAGGGTGATTTTGATCGAATGCAAATTAGGCTACTGCTACTACATAATATTTGCAAATTTTGGATCTGATGCTGTTAATTATGCCCAATGTATCTAAAATATTCGGAGCCTTCTACTATATCCGATTATACCGGAAGATGACTGGAAGGTTCAAATTTTAAATAGAATACCTGTTCAAATCTCTTCAATATAATATTTTCACAAACCGTTAAATGACAACACAGCTTGCAACCTTTTTGGGATGATCATTTGACATATATGTAATTCGTCAGAAATGCTTAGTAATGTGGTATAGATATAGGAAAATCTGTGATTATTGCAGTTAGTGCATTCTATTAGCGAGTAAAAGAATCGGACTATCGTACGTATGTCAAAAGAAAATAGTTTTTTTTAGTAATGTCAGTTACAGTTTTGCAACATATAGCTCCAGTTTGTAACTTATCCACATAAATATATGTATATTATAGTTAATACTTCTGGTAATTATAAGTATTCAATAATCTTCACGAATTAATTGATAGACACACTCTTAAGCAAGAGTTTAGTGTAATTTGCAACAATTTTGCGAAAGCTGTATTTTTCAGATCCTAAAAATCAAAGGAACTGATCAATACCCTACATATCATTAGTAGTTCTCTCAATTCTCTCAATATGGAGTGCTGTTATATGAGAACAGTCAATATCAATCTGCTTCGTATATAACATTATAATTTTTAGCTTGTGATATTAATAATTATTATTAAATACAATTTTTCTCAATAATTCTAGATTTATATATTCAGCAATAATTATTTTAAGAAAACAACACCAGTAATGCACCCGAATTAAACGATTTTTTTTTAAATATGTTACATTCAAAACTCAATAAATTGAATGACTTACGTATTGGAAACATTAATTCATGATGTTTAGATGTTACAGAAATATATTTTTAGAAACTAATAAACATCGTTCAAACAAATGAGAAGACCCTAGGTACAAATACGCGAATTAACTGTTTTATCCAAAATAACTTATGATGTTATTAATAGAAAGTCCAAGAATTATACAGAGATATTTGATCATTTAACTTGGGTTTCCAATATTTGACATGTTTACTGATTTTACACAGAATTTTGTGTGAAATGACAGCAGTAATTTTGTAATTTGGAACGGTGCATTGGTAGATAATTATTCATATAATATCGTTTTTCCACTACTAGCTGTGAAGTTGACAATTATTGTGTCATCTAGCTAACTGAAAAGTTGAATTTCTCTATTAGTGGTTGATAATTTTTTCTATTGTTAACCTAGGTCAATAATGGACAAATTCGAATGTTTTGAGAATTTAGGGATAATAGCTCAACAAAAACTAGTGCAACATAATTTTGTATACCCAGGAGATTGTGTTTAACATATTTACTGCTTGAAATTACCTAACAAGATAAAATTATTTCAATAAAACTGTCGTTAGTTTAAAATTCGCGCTCAACCAAAAATTTCTGATGACATAAGGAGTACGTTCATAATATATGGGTGAGGTGAGGAGCGAAAACAGTGTCAGTGTCAGTCAGACAACGGAGTAAACGCCTAGGGAAAAATCAGTTTGAACGATTTGTAGATCGACACTATCAAAATTTGACATTGAAATGTGTTGTTTATTTTCCGTTAATTTTAGAAAAACGAGGATCGGGGAATGTATTTACCTTCAACATTATCACTAGTGGAATTTGAAAATCTTCTGTTGATAGAAACTGGTAGCTAACCTTGACCTACATAGACAAATAATATATTACTTTCTCTATGGTGAAGCATATGTTAAATGTTTGATGAACGCTCACTTTGTACCCAAGTGTTGTGAACGCACTACCGCGGTAATTGTTTAAAGTTCAAAGTAAAACATAAACCACGCTTAGTGAAATTTTTGGATGTGATCGTATAATTGGTTTCGTTAATTCGTTGCACTTAATATTGGTGATTATGAAGTATAGGAATAATGGTATTCTATTGCTGTGTGATTAAATTATACCTACATGATTTTTATAAGACATTTTTTTATTATTTATTTTCGTCTTAAATTTGGCTAGTAGTGGAATAAAATACATATACACCACGGTGGTGAAGTCATTTATAAACCTCGCACCTCATTTCGCTCGGGACAAAGCCCCTCGCGAAATAATTTTGGTGGTCGGTTGATCATAATAGTCTTCACCACCTTGGTGTATAATATACTATTTTCTTCAAACGTCATATAAATGATAACTTATGTGACGTTTCTCCATGACATTAAGTTTCATTTATATCTCTAGGAGTATGATGAGTACTTATACTCCTAGGGGTATAAACACATTATAGTACTATGAATTTATTACTTTTCGGCCCAACCTATCTAATATGCGAGAGAAGTATTTGTTTACCTACAAAAAAATTGGAATTTTGAGTTATTTTTACGTTTTTCATAAAGAACAACTCGAAAAAAGGGTTTTTAGAAAAAAAATCCTGCGTGTACGTCGTCGTCGTCGTCGTCGTCGTTGTCGTCGGCCACTTTTCGTTACATGTCTTGTTAGCAAGATACAGCCTTCGGAGTGCAACAAGTCACCAATTTTATGATTGAATATTATTCAGGACATCTCACAGATGAACCCTATTGATTTTCAGCTCACAATAGCCAGTATAACAGGTGCTATAGTACTTTGAGTACGACATTTTTGTAATTTTTTGAGAATTTTCAGTTTGTTATCACGATGCAGCCTCCGGAGTACAAAACGTCACCAATTTTATTATTGAATATGATTCATAACATGTCACAGATGAATCCTATTGATTTTGAGCCCACCACAGCCAGTACAACAGGTGCTATAGTACTTTGAGTACGACATTTTTGTCATTTTTGGTGAAATTTCAGTTTGTTAACACGATACAGCCTCCGGAGTATATACAAGTGACCAATTTTATGATTGAATATTATACAGGGCGTCTCAAAGATGAACCCTATTGATATTCAGCTCATTAAAGTCAGTACAACGAGTGCTATGGTACTTGAGGTACCAAATTTTTGTCATTTTTGGAGTATTTTCAGTTTATTAGCACGATACAGCATCCAACGTGTATATAAGTGACCCATTTTATGATTGATTATTGTTCAGGGCATCTTATAGATGGACCTTATTGATTTTTAGCTCACCAAAGCTTGTACAACGGGTGCTATGTTACCTGAAGTGCCACATTTTTTGTCCTTTTTGGATAAATTTCGGGTTGTTAGTACGATACAGCCTCCGGAGTGTATACAAGTGGATAATTTTATAATTGAATATTTTTCAAGGTCTTTCATTCAAGGTGTCTCACAGATCTACCCTATTTATTTTCAGCTGACTATGGCGAGTACAGCGGCTCTTATAAATCCAGATATACTGCATTTTTGGTTACTTTTGGAGAAATTTCGGTTTCTTAGCAGGATACGTCCCCCGAAGTGTACAAGTGACAATTTTATGATAGAATATTATTCAGGAAATCTCACAGATGCGGAAAAGTTAGTTTTAGTCTTTAAAACCTTCTTTTTTCGTTTTATCAATTGGCTTTGAGCATTGCTCTTCTATTCATTTAATAGACGAAAATTTACACAATACACATTGATTATTTATTGGTATCCACAATGGTATTTATTATTTATTTGTAATATTTATAGTAAAAGTACAATTATGAAGAATTGCATCATTTAAGAATCCTCCACTTCTTGCAATATCAGTACAACTCATAACCACATTTCGAGAGTGAACTGTTTTTAAAAATCCATTGCTTATACCGGGACCATTGAATGTACGTATCCATCACAACGATACCAAATAGGGAATATACAGTGAAATAAGGTTCCATCCTGTTATCTTTATTAAAAAATTCGTTTCCTTTTATTGTTTTATCTCAAATAAAATTATGCACGTTTGTAGAAAAAACAGTATATGATATTCGTATGGATTGTCTGACTCACTACGTTCTTCAGACAAACTTTCCACACTCAGCACATATACTATTATAAGGGATTAGTATCTCACAATAAAATGTCAGATCACTAATAAAATGAGACGGTTTGTAGAAATGTTCAAGATCATAGTGACTTATCTGTTATTTTCTAACTCAGAACGATAATGATTCATAACTATTAAATACATTTATCAGTAAAAGTGGAATTTGCAATTCACAAAACAACCCATTTTTAATTTTATTCCCTAAAAGGCTATTGTTGATAAAGGTAAATGCTCTGAGCAGCGGTGTCTCTTTATTTGTCTTCCCGTTTTGAATCGGGTTACTGCGTGATGTAGGAGTATGAAATAAATCTAAAAAAATACTTTTCCCCTCATATATTTTCATTTTACATTAGGTATTTCAATACGAACCATCGAAAGTGTGGTTAAAGAAAGGTAACAAGTATTTGCTGCAAATGTATGGACATTTTATCAGAGGTAAATCCAGTGATTATCAATTTAAATGACGATATAATTATATTACATTAAAGAATTTTAAATGAACTGTACTAAATATGAAAGTAACTGTCTCGACCCCTATTTCGTGCAATCTACTCATATTACTGTTTTAAATGAAACTTACTGTTTCTAGATAATTTTACAATATATTGAAAAAAAATGTTAAAAATTGTAATTAATTTGACAATTTCTTAGAATTTTTAACATTTTTTTTCAATATATTGTGGGAATATCTAGGAACAGTAAGTTTCATTTAAAACAGTAACTAAATATGAAGACAAATTTAGAAAAATCGTGTCCCAATTGCAACCCTGATTTAAACTGAGGAGACACTGGCTGACAAGTCTGATTACTGGAAACCAATGGTAGTTGGGATGGGAGGGTATCTACCCGAACGAACGCTCGTCCCCACGTTTGGCGTTTGCTATATTTTATTTAATTTATTACGGAATTTATTGTGACTTTGTTATTATATATATCTTGATAGTTTACCATGTACAACATTTACCAAGAGCGAAACGCAAAATATGTATTATTCATCTAAATTTATTGAATCGCATTCAAAGTAGGCTCCTTCAGAATTATGCCAACAAATAATCTATCCATCGAAATTGACTCCAGTATTTGGCGCGAATTCTTTTTTATGTCATCTATCATCAGAAAACGAATGCCTCGAAGAAGTTATTTGATTGTTGTTGAGAAAAATGCGGACTGTAGTCATATCAGAAGAGTACTGTGATTGTTCAATAATTTCTTAAGATTTCAGCTAGAAATTCGGTCTCAATTGTAGCCTATGTGGTACTCAAACAATTTTTACCATGATAAGAATCGATTCGTGAGACATTCTGCGGGAATGTCACTCAAATTTTAACTTACAGCAGATATTATTTAAATAAGATATTTAAATATTCATCCAATCTTTATTTTTAACACTGTTCATTTTAGACCATCGATCTCCAAGACGATAATTTCGTTATTGAAACGAGCATGAGTCAGTGTAATTGTGTAACGGTAGTAAATAGGCTATTCGGGAGATTATGAAGGTTGTTCAGTAAACTTTGATGCACAATACCACTATTATCGAAGAGATATTATATGTGAACATTGATCTTCACCTTTAATTCATACTTTCGACTGAGTTGAATGGTACTACTTCAAATCTTGTTGACTGGTTTGTATGTCAAACTCCTAAATTCATATCTCATCACTAGTTAAATTGCTTTTCATGAATGAGGGATCGGAATTGGTTCGGTCTAGAATGCTTTTAGCGACCTTTGTCTAACCTGATGAACTGTAACGTGTTTTGTATCCAAACAATCGTTTAAAATTGATGTGTTAGTTACAAAAACTCTGGTAGATATTCCTCTGATTCAAACAAGGGTTTTAAGTCTCCAAAATATCTTCCAACATCTCCTTTATTTAAGCAGACTTTTGCATACTTCTTCACTACATGTATTAGAAATGAGGCAACATATCTTATTTATTTCAAACTATCATTTCATGGAAATGTCAATAATCACAAATTGCAGATAATCTTCCACGCTTACGCGAAAAGTATAAGAAACAAAATAAACTAAAAATGAAAACCGTGGAAACAAATAATGTTTTTTAATATATCTGAAACTATAACGATATGCAAAAGATTGATGATGAACAATTGAAGACTTGAAGTAAATAATGGGCTGAGTGCCATAAAAATATTAATTCTGATTTTTACTAAAATGCGTGCTAAGAGTCAGCGCCAGTAACCTGTATAACGGGCAAAGTGGAAAGAGTTTATTTTATAGTTCAAAAGTCTCCGCAAGATAGAGTCTGTGTAATTTGCAGTCCTGGTTTTTGTAAATAACGGGCTATGTGCCACTTGTCACGACCGTCACGTCGTGCGTAGATCTACGGGTGTATATATAAATTCCATATAAATATGGAAAATATAATACAAGCTAATACGACAAGAAGAAGTAAAGGAAGAGCACAAGAAGAAAGACAAATCAAAAGATGTGAGGGAAAATCGTATAATAACAAAAGTAATATTCTTGTAAGAGAGAAAAAGGAACCGAGGTAAGTTGTTACGGTTTTTATTAATATTATTTTTCTTTGCAATTCCCTTTTAAGGTCATTTGTAAATGTAAATACAAGTGTCGAGAAATTCCTCATGTTCACAAACTAAAACTCTTTCATGATTTTTATGGAATGAAAGATAATGTAAAACAAAACTCATACTTGATGGGATTACTCTCAATTTCTGGTGTGAAACGAAGAAGGCACGGCCAATACGAAAATCCGGAAAATAGTAGAAGACACGCAAGCGTGTATTTTACTTTACCAGATGGCAAAGGCAACATAGTCCAGATCTGTGAACAAACTTTTCTAGAAGTGTACGGTGTAACCAAAAGAAGGATTGAAACTCTTGTCAAAGCTTAAAATTCAGGAGATGTAGTTTACACTGAGAAATTAGGAAACAAAAAAAAATGCGAAAATTCACAGAACAAGACGAAAATCTAGTTATTGAGCACATTCAGTCATTTCCAAAAGAGCAAAGTCATAACAGTAAATTGAAAACCCAAACAGAATATTTAAGTCAAGACCTTAATATGAACAGATTGTATATGGCATTTAAAGAAAAGTTTCCCCAGACGCAGATATCGTACCTTTATTATTATACTACGTTCAAAAAAAAATTTCACAACCTAAGTTTGCATCATCCTCGTACTGACACCTGCGACACTTGCGATTTGCTAACCATGCAAATGAAGAATGATCCTAGCAATCGGAATGCAAAGCAAAAACTTGAACTCCACCATCGTAAATCTTAAAAGGCTATGACAGAGATGAGACACGATCATGAAAATTCCCAACTTCCTTCAAGCTCTATGTGTACGGTTTCGGTTGATCTCCAACAAGTTCTGTCTCTTCCTGCTTTAACACATTGTCAGATGTACTATTTACGGCAACTTTCGTGTTACAACTTGTGTGTGCATGTAGAAGACAATAACAAAGGTTTTATGTTTTTATGGCATGAAGGAATAACTGAACGAGGAGGAAATGAAATTACCTCGTGTATATTGAAAGCAGTAACCAGTGAAGTAACATATAAAAAACGGCTCACAGTTTGCAGTGATAACTGCGCTGGGCAGAACAACGACAAAATGCTCTTGTTTCTGTGAATCTACTTGGTTGCTCGGGGTTGCTTCGATGAAATTGATCATAAATATCTAATATCTGGACACTCTTTTTTTAGCTGTGACAGAAATTTTGCACATATCGAAAAAAGAAGACGACGGGAGACATGTCAAGTGCCTATGGATTTGGTCCGGCTTATGGCAACTGCTACACCAAACAACCCATTTATGGTAGCTTTGATGCAACAAGAAGATTTTTTCAATTTCAAATCTGCAGTTGAAAAAACATAAAACACCACAAACTTGAAAATTTCTAAAGCACAATGGATAAGAATAAGCAAAGATGATCCTGGACAAGTAAAGATACGAGAAACTCTTAACGAATTAGATGCATGGAATGTTACTAAAGTTTTCAAAAAGAACATCAACACTTAAAGTATTAAGACTATGAATTTAGAACCTTTAGAGTGCACCAGCAGAATAAGCAAAGATCGGTGCTGCCACACATTAAAGAAGAAAATAAAGCATTTTTCCAAAATTTATTAGTTTAACAATTTTTTTCTCACTAATTTTTTTGTAGTGTTGAATGAAGAAATATTAAGAATAACATCTTTAATGTCTCAAATATCCCATTTGTACGCTATTTGTTGTGGCACTTAACCCTTTTCCTAAAATCAACATTTTCTGTATTTCGTATTACAAATTTTAATCAGTAATTAGTCTTACCTTTATCTGTAAATTATCAACGTTTTTTAATTAATTGTATATTGTAAATACAGCAACATTATTTACAAAAAGTTGATTCACTCAAAAGTTTAGTTTTGGCACTTTGCCCATTATTTACTTCGAGTCTTCAATTAGTTCGGACCATTCTGTTGACTACCCCTGTAAATTTCATCAATGTTTAATATACAGGGTGATTCATAACTATTGGGACATAGGCTAAGGGTAGATTGTTTGGACCAAAATATTGCGATAGGACCAAATATACATCAGTGAACTATTGCTGTGGAAAAAGATAAAGGGCGTAAAAGTTGAAATTTTTTTTTCATTTTTTGTTAATAACGTCTCTGTATATTTATCGATTGTTATCAAAATCGGCACAGAGGCATAATTTTATACAGGCAATATTATATTATGTATTATTAGACATTTTGTTACAGAAGGAGCCTCGTGAAGGATTTCTGATGATGAAATTGAGTGGTAGGTACCTTTTTTGACGAAACTTTTTAGTGAGTTTTATTAAAAAATATGACATAAACATAATTTCTACGTAAAATTGGTACTCTTGTTTAAACACGATATTCTCATTTGTTTTCGAGAAAAACGCAATTGAACAGTTCTGAGTTCGGAAGGGGATTTCAAGCAACAGACAATAAAAAAACTTGTATCTTAAGGCTTTTATTTCGACGATAAAGCATAATTAAAAACAATGTAACATAAAAAGAGCAAACTCAAATTAAATGTTCTACGTGGCCTCCTCCGTCTATGCCTTTTCTAATTCTTTTAATAGAGGACTTTCGAACTTCAAATAACATATTATACTGTCCCCTTATAAAGTTAGCCGCATTTTGTATTTTCCTCCAGAGTTCGTCTCTCGAGTTAATTTAATTGGCATAAACTAGGGACTTCATATGCCCCCAAACATAAAAATCAAGCGGGTTATACTCAGGACTTCTTGGTGCTCATTAAAAATCACTTCCTCTGCCAATCCATCGTTGAGGAAATATGCCATTTAGATGATTTCTAACAACTAAAGGGAAATGAGGTGGAGCTCCATCCTGCATAAACCACATTTTATTTGTTACAGTTAGTGACAGATTATCCAAAATATAGCTAAAAGTATTTTACAAAAAAAAATAAGAATCTTCATTTAAATTTAAACTCATGCTGGAAATGTCTTTCTTTCAGAGCATGCGAATTTTTTTCTTCCCAATAATGGCTGTTTCTCCAATTAAATACCCCTCGTCTGGTAAAAGTCGCTTCATCGGTGAACATTATATTGTTAATAAAATTTCGGTCACCATTATGCTTGTTGAGAATACGTTGGCAGAACTGTTACCGCCGTGGGAGATCTCTTGGAAGTAAATTTTGAACAGGAGTGGAGTGATACGGGTGAAACTTTTCTTTTTTTAGAATTCTAATAATAGACGACTGACTTACTCCTGTTGCTGATGACAAATAATGCGAACTTTTGTAGGATTTTCATCTATTCGAACCAAAATTTCATCTTCTTGATTAGGTGAAATTTGTTTCGGACGACCACCTTGATTTGAAAAAGTTTTGTGATTTGGTTGCCTTCTGCTTGGATATAACAATTCATACCTTCTGGCTGCAGAGCGCCCGCAAAAATGTTCTTGTGCGTATACACAAATCATATCCCGCATTTCTTGATTCGTAAAATGATTGTGACGAGGCATTTCCATCGAAAAAGTATATGATAGCTTTAAAAAATGCAACATTTGACTATAAATTCGCAGAAAAATATATTCACTGACAAGAAATGTCATTTACCAGCAACAATTACCTAACAGTCCAAAGCACACTTTTCATAAATGAAATAATATTTGAAATCCCCTTCCGATACTCTGAACTGTTCAATTGCGTTCTTCTCGAAAACCAATGAGAATATCGTGTTTGAACAAGAGTACCAATATTACGTAGAAATTATGTTTATGTCATATTTTCTTATAAAAATCACTAAAAAGTTTCGTCAAAAAAAGTTACCAGTCAATTTCATCATCAGAAATTCTTCACGAGGCTCCCCCTGTAACAAAATGTCGAATATTACATAAAATCATATTGCCTGTATAAAATTATGGCTTTATGCCGATTTTGATAACAATCGATAAATATGCAGTGAAATTATTAGCAAAAAACGAAAAAAAAAATTCAACTTTAACGCCCTTTATCTTTTTCCACAGCAATATTTTATTGAGGTATATTTGATCCTATCGCAATATTTTGGTCCAAACAATCTACCCTTAGCGTATGTCCCAATAGTTATGAATCACCCTGTATAATGTTCCGATTTGATGAATATTCACTTGGCTCGTATAGAAACTAAGTAACGATGTGTTAGACTTAGTATCTCTGACTGTTTGACTTTGAGTGAAGTTACTTCGATATGTAACGACGACTTGATGAACTCGATTGATTGTTGAACTGAGTTATGAACTAACTTGAGTATTGAACTGATTTCGTTATTGAGTGTTGAACTCGCTTCGATTAGTATTCAAAACAAAACTTGATTTCTTCACGTTGTAAGACGTGTTAAATAGAAATCTGCAAGGGGCGTGTTTACACGTGGATTGGGTTGACTAAAAGGAAATATACATTTCCTATTGGCCAGTATCATTTGACTCGCCGGGATCATCGACAAGAATCAACATTGGACGCCTTCAATAAATATTTCAATTTCTATTGAATACTCCAATAGCAAGACCTTTTTACTCAGAAAGGTTACTCAAATGTTTTATTACAGGCTCCCGACCATCTACCATAAAAATTCACGCACAAAGTGACAATAAGTTACAATCTCAGTTTTGATTTAGGGATTTTACAACACAATAGATAATAGTGTGAAACGTAACATTTTCCTACATTTTTAACTGTAGGATTTCAAACACAACGCGACAATATGTCTGTCATGACTTTCAAAATGTGTTATTTCAATGCTCCAACAAAACTATTTACAATTATTATTGCGAAACGTAATATTTTAAAAGTAGTGACCAAAAGCTGCGAATAAAGTGTAACTACCCTTTGAATTTACAACAATGCAAAAGATCTATCAATTCTTTAACCAATTTTTACAGTGCTAGTAACTGAAATGAATTTACGCCAAAAAATATATACAATGACGAAAAGAAGTAACATACAAATATCTTACATATTTTTAAAAGCATCGTAAACAATATAATTCAAGATTTTCCAATCTTGAACTGCATATATGTCAATATATTCTTATAAATTCGCATAATTTTTAGAATCTTTAAGAATATTATGCTTCTAATATAAATATATTATGAGATCCTTATGTACATCCTGTACATAAGCGGGGTTCACCCAAGCTCGTATTTCAAGTTTACTTAAATAATGTACTTAATTTTATCAAGTAATTAACACAGGTAAGATAACTAATGTACCAAAAGAATTTAAAAGGTTTTTATCAGGACATTTCTATAAGATGCAGGGACGTGTTTATTTTTAGTCGAGTATTTCAAACAAATTACAATTTTCCGATGAAGATCAATCTGAGGATATTTTTTGAATTATGACCGAGTAAATAAACGATGCTGATACTAATATTGTTTTCATTAGTAGTCGGGGTTTAACGAGAGTATTTCATGAAATATGTAAGGCATTCAGATTGTATATAAATTAGAATCTAATGTTTGTGGCAACTTTGAAATCTTAAGTGAAATATTCACAGGACGAACGCCAACAACTTTTTAAGCATATTCTCCTGAATTTCATTCGGAAAATTCAATATATCTAAAAATTCACAATGATGCATATCTATGATGTAGCAAACATGAAAAAATTAATAATCAATACAAATGTACAAGCTACCTCTAATTTCATTTAAATTTGGAATGTTACTTAAATACAAAAGATACAGTACTAGCAAAATACTGTCCTGTTTGAAACATGTTTCCATGGGATGAACTTTGAGTGTTAAATTTTATCATATATATAAGGATGAACGAACGAAAAATCTTAAGAACAATTCTAGGTCCAGCAAAAATCAGAGTAGGAATATAGATGCAGAACGAATCAAGAAATATTCGAAAAACTGAATCGGAAAAACCTTATAAAGATAATTAAAACTTAGAGAATCAAATGGTTGGGGCATGCATGGAGGCAAGAACCAGAAGTCGTAACAAAGGCTACGTTAGAATGGCACCCGAAAGGAAAAAAAATGCGTTAAAGACCCAGATCGAAATGGTTAGCAGAAATAAAAGAGGACTTACGCAGGGCATGAGTTACAAGATGGAACGTGTCAAGTCAAATACAATAACGTTTGTTTCTCAGATGTACGTTGTGTTCAAATTAATTTGCAAAATTAAAACAAATTTTACATATCACTTTTAAGATAATCACACCAACTCGAGGAAACTACAAGAATTAAACTAGAAGAAGGAAGCATCACACCTTTGTAACGTAAAGTTATGAGGAAAATTTGGTTCCTAATAACGTGCGTGTTTTCCATCAGCTCGAATTAGTGCTTCACATCTCCGTGGTATGCTGCGTATAAGCCTACCGATATATTATCATTTTTCTCAAGCTAAGCTTCTTCTAGTTGTTGAATGCTCTGAAGGGGATCTGCATGCTTCCAAACATGCTAGGCTAACAGATCTCAGAGATAATCTATGTGGTTAGACCAGGATTCAGTGTGGCCAATCCAGGGATTGAATCCCGTGGTGTTGGAGGAAATTCATGGTGATTACCTTTGCGTTATCTTGCATAAAAACAAAATTCGGGCCTAGGCCATGATCTGTCGGTATAACATAATCCTCCAGAACGGGACCGATGTACCGTTTTATCCAGTCTAGTCCTTTCATGAAGACTAATTCCAGCCTAAAACCATCACAGATCCACCACTAAATATTTCAGCTTCTTGAATGGTTGCTATACAATGCGATTTTTTTAACTGTGCCCATAGGGAATTGCATGTTAAAAATTGCACCCCATGTTAACTTATGTTGCTTTTTAGATTAGTGGCCGTTTTAAATTTTCAATAATAGTACAAGCCCTCTAGTTCACATTTCACACTCTTACGAAAACAGGAATTTGTTTAACTTAATTATTTCGTCGTTAACATTTAAGAAAACTTAAATTAATGAGTCCAAATTAAAAGGGGTAATATAAAAAAATATTTGTCATAACTGACAGATACCCAAGTTTAAGGGTTACTGTAATTTTTAAATTTTTAAATTATACAAAATGACCTATGATACCATTAAATAACGAAGGAATTTGCCTGCTCCTTACAATCATTTTGAGGGCTAAGAAACGGTGGCAATCAATTACTTCCTATTATTGAGGTTTAAAATCATAAAATGCTTGTAATCTTGTAGAAGTAGTTATTAATTAAAAGTGATTATAAGGATTTCCTTAACTGATTGATTTTGTTGCAAGATTTTCATTTCTCGTGGCATATCGTTAACATTTTTTACTTCTAATGATATTGGTGCTCTTGTACTTACCTAAAGTTTATTCCAGACTGCAATAAAACACTGGGTCTGTCTTGAAACATGGAACATGTATTTTTTCATTTTATATATGACAAAGAACAACACTTAAAAATAATGAAATTACAAATAACATCACGAATTATCTTATCAAAGGAATTCCTCAAAACGGTTTCCCTCTGCTACTTAACAGTACGCCAAGCGATCTTGAAAATGTCTTCGAACGTTTTGCAAAACTTATGTTGTAATGGAATTACATGCTTCAGATATCCCATCCTTAAGCTGCTGTACTGGTTAGGTTCTTGTGGACCTTTTACCAGATCGTGAATTTGTGATGCTAAATGTCCTCTTAAGAAGCAGGCCATTTATATGGTCCATGTTGACTAATCAAACTAGCAGGAAAAGATTAATTCAAAAACTCTCCGACAATGATAGATTTAAGGGCTGGCGCCCCGATCTGTTAAAATACGATTTCGCCGTTTGCTCTTAGATAATTCAATCGCAGTGCCATCTCCATTTAGAGTAAATCTAAATATTTATGCTGGTTCCAATTTCACTCAATAACAAAAGTGCTTATTAAGTTCTTGCCTAAAATTCCTTTCCATAAGTTAATCTGTTCTCGTCACTGATTGTGACTTTCTTGAACTCTGTACGGATTTTCTCTTGCTCATATGCGTCTGTTTTGTGTGTTGACTTAGTCATCCAGGGTAAAGGTACTATTATCAGAAAATAGAAGGTTATTCCGGTTATCGTTAATCCATCCATAGCTCTCAGAATCCCATCTGGAAGTAATCCTCTGGCAATCATTTCTGCATATTTTTCACTTTGTCAGACTTGAATTCATTTTTTATAGGTTCAGGGCAACTACTTTTTGGAACTTGAAACTCGTCTGCCAGCCTAGCAAAACTGGTGGTATCTTCATCTTCAACCGCCAAGCAGAGAGTCAGCGTTAAATCTTCTGTGACTCCAGTAGAATTTCTTTTTCTCATTTTGTGCACATGATTTAAACAACCCGTAGTACAATAAGCATTGTAGAATTTCAGAACTATGGTTTTGCCCGGAATAGGACGATCCGGATATGCGGCAGCAAAATTTTGTACGATTTCCCAACTGGACATACCCTTAATGAAGGCTGTTACAATCTCAATATGTTCCCCAGTAGTAAAAACAGACATTGTAAGCAATTATCAATAATAAAAAACAGTTTGTCATATAATGTCATGAAATTAAAAGCCAATTATTTAAATAAAACTATTTGCGCTGGTTCAAATAATATGCATTATGCATTTTTATGGGTGTTTTATTATTACAATTGGTCATAAAATTGAAAGCCATCTTTTGTTTCTATCTTTTCTATCCAAATTTTCAAATTTATTAATTTCAACTTTGAAGAGTAAAACTACTTAGATAAAACTACTCGTATTTGCGATAGTTCAAATAGTATGCATTATGCAGTTTGACCGATGTTTGATACAATTGAAATTAGTATTGGATCTGTAGCTGATCAAAAGTTAAAACGGGGTGCAATTTTTAAGATGCAATTCCTTATGGCCACTGTAAAATAGCGTTTATGTAGATGAGTTGAACAAAATTGAAATTCATCCATAAAAAGTATTGTTCCCCACTGTCGAAGTTGCCAAACGATATATTCACGAGCAAAATTTAAACGCAACCTTGTGATTAAGAGGCCAAACATGTTCTGGTATAGGTTTTCTTGGTCTTAGACGTAAAGGTCGGTTCAGGCCTCTTGTGCCTCATAACTATAAGGTATTTGCTGATTTGTTGAGTCTCTCATTCAAACGGACAACGATCTAGATGCAGCTTTTTCACATTTCATAGTTACTAACATTACAATCGAACTAAAAACTGCAAAACCTGGCTATCTTCACTTTGAACCAAAAATTCCATTATTCTCTCGTATAGCAGTGACCTGTGAAAATTTAAGTTGCAGTTTGAAAATATGTTCATGTGAGATGTAATGTTCTATGTACATATTTGAGAATAATTTTTTTGATTGTTAGTCCAGAGGAATAGTGTAAATCGACAAAGAACTTGACAACTCTTCCGTGAAAATTCAACTTTTTTCATGGAGTAAAGCAAGGAAAGTAACAATTTTTCACCATAGGAAATGGTGAAAATCGTATGGGAGAAATATTCATTATCGAGGATGTAGACGCTTGAGTTGACATCCACCGTAAACTAGGAGAATTGACTCATAAGAACAAGTTTTCATACCTCAAAATATCAACAAGAATTAAATTAATTTGCATATCTAAATAAGTATCCAATAGTTATTTTATGATCTATAAAACACACCAACCTAAAAATGCATATAAATTGACATATACGTACTGAAGTTCCTCGAATCGGATGTGCAATTTTAGATACTCAAATTAACGACTCGCATTTATAGGTTTAGATAACCGTACTGAAGTTTATTCATCATTTAAAGCAGAGAAATAAGATCAATCTTCATTCATTATCTTCAGTTTATAAGGTAATTGGAAATATGTTGATCACAATTTTAATGAAGTATTGGCAATAAAATTCCTTAAGAAATTTCTATCCTTGAATCCAAATGAATAAAAACAAATTTTCTTATCATAGTTCTTGGACCGTGACTGCCGTTCAACCTACAATATTTTGTACACGGGAAAAGAAATTGAATATTATAACATCCTCATCCAATAGGATCGTTTTCATAACCGCAGGTATAAAAATTGTAGCCCATAGAAATACTTTTATTCGAAAAACAATAACGACTTCCACACTAAATATAGATTTTCTGCAACGGAAATTATTTTCAATGATGTAAACAAATTGGAGTATAGCCAAACTATTCCAATATTTCGAAAAGTTTTTCATACAAATTAGTTTAGAAGTGAAAGCGCCCTAGTCTGCGAATTTAGTTGATTGAAAATAATTTTCTGGTTCTGTTGCTGTAAGTTTAAATAAAAAATGAACGGTTTTAAAGATTAAAACTAACTTTTCCACATCTGTGAGATGCCCTGAACAATATTCTATCATAAATTTGTAACTTGTATACACTTCGGGGGATGTATTGTAGTAACAAACTCAAATTTCTCCAAAAGTAACCAAAAATGTAGTATATCTGCATTTATAGGACCCGCTGTCCTCGCTCTAGTAAGCTGAAAACTAATAAGGTACATCTGTGAGACACCTTGGAAAATATCCAATTATAAAATTGCCACATGTATACACTCCGGAGGCTGTAGCGTGCTAACAACCCGAAATTTCTCCAAAATGGACCAAAAATGTGGCATTTCAGGTACCATAGCACTGGTTGTACTAGCTCTGGTGAGCTAAAAATCGATGAGGTTCATCCATAAAACGCCCTGAACAATATTCAATCATAAAATTCGTCACTTGTATACACACTGGAGGCTGTATCGTGCTAACGGACTGAAAATTCTCCAAAAATGACAAAAATTTGGTACTTCAAGTACCATAGCATTCGTTGTACTGGCTTTAGTGAGCTTAATATCAATAGGGTTCATCTTTGAGAAGCTCTGAATAATATCCAATTATAAAAATGGTCACTGATATATACTCCGGAGGCAGTATCGTGCTAACAAACTGAAATTTCTCCAAAAATGACAAAAATGTCGTACATAAAGTACTATAGCACCTGTTGTTCTGGCTCTGGTTAGCTGAAAATCAATAGGGTTCATCTGTGGGATATTCTGAATAATATTCAATCAAAAAATTGGTGAATTGTTGCTCTCCGGAGGCTGTATCGTGCTAACAAACTGAAATTTCTCAAAAAATTACAAAAATGTCGTACTTCGAGTACCATAGCACCCGTTGTACTGGCTATGGTGAGCTAAAAATCAATAGGGATCATCTGTGAAATGTCCTGAGCAATTTTCAATCATAAAATTGGTGACTCGTTGCACTCCGGAGGCTGTATCGTGCTAACAAGACATGTAACGAAAAGTGGCTGACGACAAAGACGACGACATACACACAGGATTTTTTCTCTAAAAACCGTTTTTTCGTGTTGTTCTTGATGAAATACGTAAAAATAACTAAAAAAATGTTTTCAGAATTTTATCTTTATTGTGGGTAAACCAATACTTTTCTCGCATATTAGATAGATTGGGCGGAAAAGTAATAACTAATATTTTCAAAATACCTTAATTTCAAGAGCCAAAATACTTTAATTTTAAGAGCATAGTTCTTAGCTTCCTAGTATTAGTTGTAACAATATTGAGACCATTAAAAGCGGTAGGTTTATATTAGTTTTTTCTATCTTATTTGCCATTCATTACGCCAAATCATCCTAGAAAACTCCATTTCTTACTACTTCGATGGATCAAGACAGTGTCAGTTGATGTTGTTATTGTTCTCAAAATGAACGTATTTCTGGATTATACCGGTTTTATTCGAATTTTCTGATGAATATCAGTTACCTAATAAAGCAAAGAATTGTCTGTGAAACCTGGACTCTCCATGCATCATTTTCTAACTATCTCTAACCTCTAAAGAGATGAGACGCTTCATGTCGAATTTGTTCCATTTTGTTTTTGGATTTACTCTGTTACATGGGAGCCGTTACTGGTATCAGAAAGTGTCCACAGCTTCAAGATTTATTTCTAGTTCTTTTCCATACTTTCTTCATTTTATGGTTAATAAAACGATTTAGACTCGTCTTAAAATATCTCAAATACTCACTTATCGGAACAAAAAGACAACGACTATATTTATTCTCATGATAACATTAGCTTTTAGACATAAGTATGTGGGCTTATCAATTATTTCACTCGAATTATACTTAATGTGGAATAGATGTAACAAAAAAGAGAATAATATTTCTCACAGTGTACTCAGAATGTATCTACCAAAACTTGGGAAATAGTATGATGGAAAATATGCTAATAGTTTATATAAAGTCATTCCAGTGCAATAATAGGAAAAACAGTTATGAAATAATTTTTTATGCCACTAAATAGAGCTTGAAAAGTTAGGATAAAATTTTAAGTTTCTTTGCAGTATCCGGTGAAATATACATGTTATTTTCCCAGTGAGATATTAAGTCGTTATGATTTTTTTTGTACGAGTTAGTAGGGTCATTTTTTAGTTCTTTATATGTATCACCGTTCGGTAATAGATCGTTCATTTTATTGTCATATTCACTGTTGGACATAATCACTGTTTTATTTGACTTATCAGGTTTTAGAATTTTCAAATGATTATTTGCTTTTAGGAATGATTTAGTTTTTTTTGCTTTAATAGTTAATTTTTTTTGTTGTTTATCACTTATTTTATTTTTATTAAAATTGTTTTTATGGTTTGTCATCAGATTACAAGATTAGATTGTCTTTATGATCTGAGGGAAGGTTTGTTATTGCGACTTCAACATTAGTAATTATTTCAGAAATAGGCAAGTGTTCTAGTTTTTCAAACGGTAGAGCAAAATTTGGCCCCAGACTAAGAATTTCTGCCACATAGTCGGGAATTATAGTATCAGTCAGGTTCTCAATCCAGCAAGAAGTATCTTTTGTTGGTTTTTTGTTTTTCTTATTTAAGAGTTCAATTTTTTTTATATTTTTCTGTCTAATCTTTTGAAAGACTGTTTCAATTTTTTGAGTTTCTCTTGATATAAAATGGTCTAAAATTTGTTGTGGTAAAACCGTTTGTAAATACTTAGTTATTTTTGTTATTTCATTTTGTTAATTCACTGAATGTTTTGTTGTATCAGTAATCAATAAATTTAATGTTTTTTGTATAAAAGTCTTTTTGATGCGCTCGCAAAACTTTTATTCGAGGCTTTTACAATTGAAATATATGTGTTTAGTTTTAAAATTCAAAAATACAGGTGTAAGACAATCATTTTTACATCTCAGCAAAAATATTCTGCGACTTTTTTGTTTACACTGTTTAAGGCAAAGCTTAGAGTACATTTTCAGTTGCGTCACAACGGCCTCGCCGTATTGTATATTAATAGTAGTGTATCTTCTCCCATGCTTAGTATATTTTTAGTTTGTTTTATTTCTTGAACCTAACTTTATTATATTTTTCAGAAATATTTTTCTTGGGATTGTTTTTTTTTTCGTTGATGACTGCATAACACTAGTGCCAATAAACAAAGTAGAAAATATTCTTGATAATTTCAATAGCTTCCACAACAAATTACAATTTACGATTGAAAGGGAGCAACATAATAAAATAATTTTTTTGGTATTAACTCTTCACCACATCTTCTTCTTCAAGTGCCGTCTTCGTTCCGAAGGTTGGCAATCATCAAGGCTATTCGAATTTTGGATACCGCTGCTCAAAGAAGGTGACTATTGGTGGCGTTGAACCACCACATAAACAACACTATTAAAATCCATTCCAATCCAAGCGGTAGGCCTATAGAATGAGAAATTGAGATTATTTTTCAAAATGGACGAGGGATGACTAGAAAAATGGGACTGATTTATTGGAAGATCAATTGCACCAGTAGCTCAACATCCCTTCTTGAGTTCCAGTCTCTTTGAAAACCATAGCCCGCTCAGATGAACCACAAGTTTTGTGTGTGCTGCATGTCAATAGTGCAACCTGTAACCGTTTGATTATTGGTCTTAATACTATTTGCAAGCGGGTGATAAGAAAGCTACCTTGTTGTGGTAAAGCATACCTGCAAAATTAAGTAGGATTATGTTCCACGGATTACGTTGCGTTTGGAAAATTCATTCCAATTTTGTTAAAACTAATTAAAATGCAAGTCTGTGTTTCGTAGATGTGAGAATTCTCCCAACAATTTTTGTTATATCTATGGACTTTAAGTAAAGAAATCTCAAAAAAACCATTAAGCAATTTTGAAAAAGTGTTATTTAGAATATTTTGCTACTCTGCTACTCTGGTGGATTTGCTTCGGAAATAAACGATTTGGTTCGTCATCTAAAACTACGCAGAGTAGAAATTTCTTGGTTAAAACACTCGAATATCGATATATAAAAGATGACGTGAAAACCTGAGTATCTTTCATGAAGTCAACGGTGATTTTGGTTTTTGTAATAACATAGTTGCAAGAACTGGGCTTCAACCATAATTCCAGGGAATGACGTCTATTCATAGACTCATCCAAAACGAGTTTAAAAGCTTCAATTTTCTCTCTAATTATTGCAATACTGTTACTGGTATCGGAATAAAGTTTTTTTTTAAATGGCCCCATAAAAAGCCATCTAAAGGCGTTAAATCAGGACTATTTGGCGGCCATTGAATCGTGCCACCGTTACCTATCCAAGTTGCGAACTCAGTATTTAAGTGCTCTTGTACTTCTCTTACATTATGCGGAGGTGCTCCGTCTTATTGCCATATTATGACATTAAGCGCATCTTCTGGAAATTCCTGAAGTAAATCGTCAACTTCTGGCAGAATGTCATCGAAATTAATTGATCCATTAAAGTGAAACTATGGAATATTGGTCCAACTACTTTACCCCGAAAAATTCCACACCAGACATGAATAGTGATGAACTCGCACACCGAAGCAGATACTGAGTACGGTCCTTATCATTTGTTGACAGAATTCCAATCGTTTTCGCTCATGTTCTTCACATAGTTCCTGTACTGGTAAAATTTTGTAAGGACGATAGTTATTATTTTTTAGTGTTTTTTGAACTTTATAGTAACTTGTCTCGCCGGAAGCTATTTTTATACGACTTTCCGCATTTTATAAAATAAAAGTAATTGATATTTTGATGTGTCTTCTTCTAAGAATATATTTTTAGGTAATTTAATATTAATTGAATAATAGTAATTTATGCACAAGCGCATAAAGTGGTACTTTTTTCCAACAATGGAAAAAGTTTAGGCAAGTGCGGCAATTCCATGAGTGAAAAAAGGCACTTCATGCACATGTTGCATACATTATTTTTTCTACAGCCCTATACAAAAAAATAAAATTCAAATAGAAATTTGGGATATTTTAATTAAGCTCCTTCGGTAAATTACAATTATACGTATTCCAAGTTTCATAAAAGTCCATCCTCGATACCCAGCCAAGATTAAGTGTGTTAGTTATACGTATTCCAAGTTTCATGAAAGTCCATCTTCGATGCCCAGCCAAGATTCATTGTGTTAGCTTATGGGAAGCGTGAAATAAAGTTAACGTTATGGCACTTTTTTTAACGCTTTTTTACTTTTTTTCACTCTAACAATAAATAACCACTTTAAGCGCTGCAAACCGATGAAATACAAGGTACTTCAAAGATAGGGCGAAGAAAAAAGTATTATTTTACCTACAAAGTGTAACAGTATGTTCAACTGTTTTTCTTCATTTACTATAGCAATACGTTTCTTTCTCAAAAAGTTATAATAGACATTGATGTGATGGTAAATATTTACAAATGTGATTATACTAGGACATCGTCGATTTGGATACAACTGTAGATATTCTCGTCTGGCAGCACCTTTATTATTGTTATTTTTGACATATCCATTTTTGAAAAATATAGCTAGCAATTAGCTCTATTTGTTACGTGAGTTTATAATTTTGACAGATAACATCAACAATATTGCAGTGAGACATTGTTACGATTTTTAGTTTGAATCGTTACTTATAGTTAATTTAAAATGAACACTTGCACACCTTCCTACTATATTGTTACCTCCTCAATCTCAGGGTCAAGAGGTGAAAATGAGAAAGTTGTTACCTCACTCAATTTGTTGAAGACCTTCCAATCTATACTGGTTATAAGACTCTTAAGCAGGCCAGGTATTTTTCAAAAAAATATAAAGGTGATTGATAAACTGCATAAGTCAACAGATGAATCGGTTAATTTTTATCTACCCACCCTAAGAAAAGAAATGAAATAATTATAATATCTCCAAAACTTTTAATTTCCCAACTTTATGATTTTAATATCTTAATGACAATTGTACATTAGTGTTTACTAAGAATTTAGTAAACAATACCTTAATGAAAATAGTACATTAGTGTACTGAAATTTGACAGTAATTTACTGAAAATATACTACTCACTTAGCTCACATTAAATGAGTAACTACCACTCCCTCCTTGCAATTGCAGAAAGTTTACATTTGAATAAAAAAAGCTAGTAATAACTAGTGTAATTACATTGTTACAAGAATTATGGTTTATTGAAAACCTAACCACTTGAAAGAAAAAATAAATAGATACGTTACATTAAATTGTTTTGGAGATTAACTTTATCTTAAAAATATATATATACATAACTTTATAGCTTATGAGCATTATCAGGCCCATTAAGCTTCCTGGTGCACGGGACACCCCCATTCCCTATTGGTTATCAGAGACCCAGAAACGGTAGCAACGACCAAAGGTTTGATTTATTTTTGTTTTACTGGAACACTTCTTCCACCCATGATAACTGGCATCTGGCCATAAATATGGATATAAACAAAAATACTTCTGCCTACAGGAGCCAACTGACGGTACTATCAGCGATCCCCAACCACAATGTAAACTGTGGTTTTTCAAACCACCTCCCATCAACAATAAATCCTGTCCTATTAGTAGGACATAAAATAAGGACATCAAAAATGCCTAAAAATTCATAATTACAAACTAGTAATTTTATACAAAAACTACAACAAAATAGTTTCTTACCAACACCAACAAAAAATCCTCTAACATATGAGCTTCCTTCTCAAAAATACTTTTAAATTTCCTATTGTCTGCTTACTGCCAAATTTATTTAACAGTTATCCCAATGAGATGACACTGTCGGTTCCACATATTTTTATGTAAATCTATTCAGTCACAACACGTGTTCAACCCAAAAGGAAAAGAAAGAGAGATCACAGATCACTTCAATATTTCACGAAACAACTGAATGAATTTCTCATATCAGCGTTTATCGACCTGACGTCAGTACTTAAGGTGGGTTCACCTTATAACCACAGACCTTTAAAGTAAGGGACGCATCCATAGATCTGTACAAAATTTCAGATTAAAGCGTCCGCGTACGTATATTTGAATTTTTAAATTTACCAAATCCACAATAAACCTACATCCCGTTTTACGGTTCATTACAACCGTAACAACATGCATAGCCAACTACGTTTTTTAGCTAGATACTAACTTAAATTCTTTACTGTCCATTATTTTGGAAAGTATAAAAGCTAGACCTATAAAAGTATATATTTTTGTTATGAGAAAAAAAGCCCTTTTCCGATTATGTCATAATATACAGAGTGTTATATTTAAAAATATATATTCTTATTTTATACCTCCTAATGCAAACACGCTACTGATGTACAAAGTATATTTTATCAAAATTCATTTATACTCCTACAACTTTTTTTTGTATCTGCATGCATAAGATAAATAAAGGGGTGGTCAAATTAAAACCAATAACCCTGTACATCATTGCAAGTGCTTTTTTAAGCTGAATGTGATACTCTATACAAAAGAAAAATGCATTTTTTTCTTGGATTTCATGATTTATTTTGAAAAAGCAACAAATTAACATTTTGGGCGGAATTCAACATTTTGTTGTTAGGAAAAATATGGAACCCACAACATGAAAAACTTGACAGTAATAACGTGTATTCCCTCCACTTGGATTGATGACTTCTTGAAGTTGCGGATCACATTCTGGTCGATTTATTCTATTCCTGCAACAGCAATCTTCTCAACTCCTGGGCAGTTCTTGGTGATAAGCATCAGTCGTCCCAACTTGTCCCAGACATGTTCTATAGAATTATTGTCTGGGCTGCAGGCGGACCAGTCAAACCGCCTAATTTCTACCTCATCCAGATACTTCCTGACAATTCTGGCTGTATGTGGTCTCGCATTATCTTGCATAAAAATGCAACGTTCACCCATAGTCATCATGAAAGGCATATTATGGTCTTCTAGCACCTCCGTAATGTACCTGTGAGAGGTAAGGGAACCATTTTCTATGAAGACCAACTCTGTACGAGCTTGTGCAGTGATTCCCGCCCAAACCATAACTGACCCACCGCTAAATGCAAGACGTCCGTCAATGCAAATTTCAGCTCATCTTTCTTCAGGTCTTCTCCACACTTGTCGACGTTCATCTGACCCAGTGAGGCAAAAACGCGACTCATCTGAGAACAATACCCAGCTCCAGTCATCATCATTCCAACGAACGTGATCTCTGGCAAATGTCAATCTTGCAGTCCGATGCTGGCGTTGCAACGGGGGACCTGTAGCCATTCTTCCTAATGACAGTCCAGCAGCATGAAGTCTTCTTCTAACGGTCCATTCACTAACGTTGACCTTTCTCACTTCTTCCAACTGATCTCGCAAAGAAACCGCAGTAGCTGTCCTATTCCGCAAACTTGTGGACACCAAAAAACGATCATCTCGTTGAGTGGTAACTCTTTTTCGCTCAGACCCTGGTCTTTTAGTGATCATGCCAGTCTCCAGAAAGCGCTGGGACACCCTTTGCACACCACAATGACTAGCACCAACAATTCTTGCAGTTTCACGTTGCCCCCTACCATCTTGTAACAGCGCAACAATTCTTGCCACAACAATCGGATCTAAAGGCATTATGGGTCTGTTAAATCACTACACTTTTCAATCGTTAGGTTTTACACAAAAAATCAACAGTAAACTGGAAAACAGGCAAGGGAAATTTGAATGTTCAATTACCGCAAAGGCACATTTTTCATAAAAGTCGTACTCTAATAAATCGAATGACAGCTGATGACAGCTGTCAAGTTTCGAAAAAAAATTGCTTTAACGCCTACTAATACTATTATGTCCTTATCAATATTGACGCTAAAATTATTCGCAATTTCTGAAGTGACCTCAATTTTTTGCTAGCCAGTGTATATTAAGTCGGTAACAAGATAGGTCACTTCTTGGACTAGCCAAAAATAATTAAACATCAGGTAGGCATCAAATAAAATGTAATTTCTGTCATTCTGACGATGATATTTAGATAATATCGAAACAATGGTCAATTTTTCAGAATTTTTATCATTTTTCAATATACTGTGGAGTTAAATAGAAACAGTTAGTTTCATTTAAAACACTAATATGAGTAGATTCCACAGAGTAAGGGTCGAGACAGTTAATATAATATGTATTACGTAAAAGGGATATTTATAGAATAACTATAGAAGAGATAAGAGAGAATGACAAATTTTGGGTAAGGAGGAACAGAAAGTTGAGGAAGAAACAAGTAAAATGAATGAGATCATAATATCAGCTATACAATGACATCACTAAAAATATATGACGTTTTTTGAACAATGCAATGAATCACGAGTATTTGATAACACATCGCAATTGTTATAAATATGGCAACATAGCTGCATGTGATTCGGTGAAACCTTGCGGTCTGTTCTTACTTTTTATAGCTCCAGGTGCATGTATATGCCAATTGTTTGGTAGCGTTTGAATAATTCGCTATTATATAATCTAATGTTATTGAAAAATATTTCACAAAAATATAATTATTAACACATCTATCATTAAATTGTTGTAAAATATACTAAGCTACAAAAAGTAGGAAATTAACTTAATAATATGTACATCAACCTCGATCTTGATGGAATTTGTTTTTTATAATAAGATAAAATGATTAGATGGTTCTTAAAATTCACCAATAAGATGAGGTAAACATATTGAGTTTATTGGTGAGAAATTAGAGAAACTACGGAAACTTTTTCTTCACATTTTCAATGTCAAGCTTAGAGTAAGACGTTGATACACGACTAGAGCGAGGCATATCCTCCACAACATCTCGACCACTTTCGAATCCTCTATATCGCTCGTACGCACGATATTTTGATAGAATCGATGTCTAATGTAACATTTACAACGCTTCCTCTTCTTTGTAGGCAAAGCAAAATTCAATAGAACTACTTAATTATATATTTCTATACATTGTAAAAACTTGTAAGACACTCACTTGATATCAAGTGACAGAAAATAGCACTGCTAACAATTTAGACAGTATATTTCGCTCAAGTTCAACGTGCGTGCAATTGAGGCAACTAAGCAGCAAAAATTATTTTGACGATTACTTCTAGCGGGAATTTCAAATGATCAATTTTCTGTAGTTCTTTGACTTTATTACGTGAACGTATAGGGTATGTGCATAATAACATACATTTTGTTCATTTTCATTAAAACCGGAACTCATTCAATTGGAATATTTTTATTTTGTAATATAATGCTAACCAATATTGAGACATCTCAAACAATTTAATACATTGCTTGATCTCTTCTGCTAATGTGGTATCTAATGATTTTCGCAACGATGTTATGAATAGGAAATTACCATAACTAATACTGTGATAGGGAAAAATAAAAAGATTGAAAAGTTTATGAACAAAAAATCACAGGTATTTGGGAGGACATAAACGAAACGCAAAGAATATGGTTTATGTCAACATATAACAACAGAACACTCAGGGAGGACGAAAAACTTGTGGGACTTGAGAACGAACTGAAGCAAATAAAGTGGGATTTACTTGGTTTATCAGAAATACGGCGATTGGGCAAAGAACAAATTATGCTTTCGACAGGACATCTACTGCATTATAATGGAGATTCCTATAATGGATTTATGGTAAATAAGAAGCACACAAAAAATATACTTAGAATTAAAAGAATAAGTGATAGACTTATATGCCTTATCTGCAAAGTGAACGAGCAAATTCGATTGTAGGTCATTCAGGTACACGCACATACAAGAGCCCACACAGACGAAGGAGAGGAATATTTCTACGACGACGTCAATACTGCGATACGAGAGGTTACCAATACTGATGGGGACCTAGACGCCAAAAGATGCCATAAGCAAGATGTTTCGGAGTTTGTAGTTCGACCTCACTGTTATGGAGATAGGATCGAAAGGGGTGAAACTCTTATAGAATTTCTCCTGCAACGGAGGCTATGTATCATGAACACCTATTATAAAAAAAGACTCACCAAGAAAATGAACGTAGCAGTCACCAAAGGACATGAACAGAAACGAAATTGACTTTATAGTTACTAACAAGAAGGGAATCGTTCAAGATGTAACTGTATTAAACGAATTTTCGACTTGTAGTGACCATAGATTGGTTAGAGCGAAGATAGTCTTAAACGTGAAGAAGGAATATGGTATCAAGAACAAAAAAGTCAAATTCACTTCGATTACTAACACAAGAACATACCAGGAAGAACTAGAGAGTAGCTTACGAACTGGAATGCAAGATGAAACCAATACTAAACAGCTTAATGGGGCGTTAGTAGAGGTACTGAGAAAGGCGTAAAAGTAATGTGAAGGTGGACATTCGAGGAAAAATAAAAAATCACTGAATACATAAGAAACCTATTACAAATAAGAAGGGATAAAAAAGATACACACACAACAACGATCTCAGCAGAGCTAAGGAGTTTGGAAAAAACATTTCGAATGCCATAAGGAAGGACATACGGAACTTTAACACTAAAGAAATAACTAATACCATAGAACAAAAGAGAAGTGTGAAAGTTCTCAAACGGAAATTGATGACAGAAACGAGGAATATTTATAAGTTGGAAAATAAGTAAGGGTACATCATATACGAACAAGAGATTCTGAAAACCATCGAAGAATATTATAGAACATTATATAGACGGGACGAGTCCATTCAAGAGACGAAAATCCCAGTGATACAGAATCAAGGGTCAGAGGAACTTCCAGATATAACAGAGGAGGAAATTGTATCAGCCATAAAGTACATGAAGAACAACAAAACCCCTGGAGAAGAGGGTATCGAAACTGAAATGATAAAACTGGGAGGTAAACACGTAATAAAAACTCTTGAATATCTTTATAATGAATGCTTATTTGAAGGAAGTACACCAGAAAAATGGAATAATGCCGTTGTGAAAATCCTGCATAAAAAGGGAGACAACAGAAATCGGAAACTATAGACCTTTGAGCCTATTTTATTTGTATAAGTTCTTAATGAAAAAAATTACTAATAGACTGGGACCAAAGCTAGATTTCCACCAACCACCAGAGCAAACCGGATTCATATATGGCTTTGGAACTAATGACCACCTGCAAGTAATAAAATCCTTGATAGAGAAAGTTATAGAATACAACAACCATTGATACTGATATTTGTAGATTTTGAGAAAGCAATCATAGGTGCATAACCCTTCTTCCTTCAGAATGATATATATATATATATATATATATATATATATATATATATATATATATATATATACTTAAGTTTTTTAAGGTTCTTTGACTATAGTTATATTTTTCAAGAATATGTCTTGGGTTTTAGTCAAATAAAAACAGTATTGAACTGATTAAAAAGTCATTTTGATAAAACTGGTACAGTAATTGTGACGTTTCGATCTGAATGTCTGATGGACAAAAACAATTGAAATTACAAAAAAACTCACCGCGACGTGTAGTATTCCGAAACATTATCAACATTTATCCCATATTGTATCCTCAACATCCACAACACAAATTTTAAAATATTTTTGCTAAGCCTTTATTTAAAAACACATACTTTAAAAAGACAATAACAGAACGTATATATCGTTACAAATATCACTTGGTGGCATGGTTTCGTTTTAGTGTGAGACTAATTAAATGTATCATAGGAGTGGAATGTAAGTTGTATTCAGTTTGTCTTTACCTTTTTTGTCGTTTATACAGTAGGAGGATTTTTGAATAGCTACCATTTCATAGAACTCTCGTTTCTTAAGATTATTCTCTGTTTTTAGAATTTTAGTCTCTGTATAATTGAACTTATGGTTTTTATTCCTTTCGTGGTTAGTTAGTGCTGTAGCATTTTTTTTGTCATATTTATGGCCCTTTAATCGGTTTTCTAAGTATTGTGACGTTTGGCCAATATAAGTAGCTTCGCAATTATTGCAGGGAATCTCATGAACAATATCACTTTCTTTTATTTTCGGAGTTTTTGATTTTAGCATAGAGAAATATTTCGATAACAGATTATAAGGTTTATGACATATTTTTAAGTTGTATTTAATGAATAAATGTTGAAATTGTTGTGACAATCCGTTAACGAAGGGAAGAGAAATAAAGTGTTAATTGATATTACTATTTTATTTTTTATTTTTTGAGTTGTAAAAACAATGTACTCTGTCTTTGAAAATTTTATTAATTAGTGTTTTTGGATAATCATTCAACCTTAATGCATTTTTCACTTTAATAATACTTGTTTTTTGGAACTTCTAATCGGAAAGTTTTATTTCGCGATCTGCAAGGCCAATTAGTACTGATTTCTTTTGAGAAGAAGGATGGTTTGAATTGAAATTGATATACCTCGAAGACCATGTGAACCACTCTGTTCTTATACTATTATTTATATGATGTAAGGTAGTGTCCAAAAAATTAATTTTGTTGTTTTCTTCTATTTCTATTGTAAATTGCAATTTTTTATGAAAACTGTTAAATTGTTTTAAATTATTATCTTTTTCTACTTTAGGAATTGCTGTTATGCAATCATCTACATATCTATCTATAAAAAAATGAAATTTCATATTTAGGTTTTTTAATTGCTTGCTCTAAAATGACTTTTTAATCAGTTCAATACTGTTTTTATTTGACTAAAACCCAAGACATTTTCTTGAAATATATATATATATATATATATATATATATATATATATATTATTAACAAACACTGTATTAATTACTTACTTTTGATGTGAAATTTATTTAAATGTTTTTGATTATTTAGAATTTTTATGTTTAGTTTGGCTAGCTCAGTTTGTTTTTAATATTTGCTTAGTAATTTATTTTAATTAGATTATTCGGGAGCATGAAATCCTTTTTCCCTTTGAGTCCTGGCTTATTGTATTGTTATAATTGTTTAAATAAAAAGAAAACACATTAATTTGAAATAGATTTAATTTTCAATGCAATATTTATATTTGATAAACATAATGTGCGACGCCCATGGTTATATGGTACCTATTTATTGATTTTAATAATATCATCAATGCGCATGCGTGAAAAACTAATCATGCGCTTTAACATGAAACGAACAATTATAATACGTAAGAAGCATCTATATTATACAAACATAGTTTGTTTGACGATGCAGATAAGTAAATGGTTCATACAAAACATAAAAGAATTTATATATAAATCATAGTTATATATCATACAAATTGCTGTGGAAAGAAATGAGTTATATACATGGATCGAAAAATAGAAATTATATACAGATGGACATAGTTATTGCATTATGAAATTTCAATCACTAGATTTATGCGATTACAAGATGGCGTAAGTAAATATTTTAATTTATTTAAAATTCGGCCTTTTATTAAATTTAACGATTTATGCAATGGATACACTATACAAAGTCTGTTTCTTTCTTTTTTAGATCGATCATATTTGCAAAAGTTTATCAATTTATGAAATTAAGTACTTAATTGGTATTTTGAGTTTTTACACTGTTTATTGGCCAATAAATGATTTAAATACACTGACCTGTTGATCTTGAATTGGGATGAAAGTCTCTGGATCCCAGGAACACTCCACTGAAGCTCCAAAAAACCAAAATTGTTGAAAATTTCGCAGATTCTTGTCGGAAAACTTGTTACAATTGACTGTAAGTATTTCTAATATTGTATTTAATAGTACTTTAGGAGTTTAAATGTCTTAAACCGGGAATATCTTTAAATTTCAGGAACACTATCACATACACTCCTCGCTTCCTAACACCAGCTTCCGTTCTTCTTAAGCGTCCCCTCGATTCTCGACTTTTTTCAACAAAACAGTCTTTTGTTCTTTTCCAGGTCACTATTCCAAAGTTTATTTATTGATTCACAGTTTGTTCTGTCATCTTTTATAACCAATAAGATATTGTCTTTTGTAATCAGATAATTGAAACTTCTATCACTTATCAAAACATTTCATACATACAAATACATTAAAATTGGTTATACTTAGATACACTTACATGGTACAACATTCAATATTATTATTGATAGTATATTCTTGTTACACTCATATTAATTATAAATATAAATTCTCTTATGTTATTTGTCTATATGGCATTATTTGTTTATCTATGAAATATATTGGATTATATTCTATTCAATATTTATATTTGTTCTTATTCTTAAATTAATGATTATAATGAATTAACTATAGTAATATTTGTTTTCATTTCAGATGAACAGCTGATTATGTTATGGTAAATATTCTTCGTCTTAGGCAACTTTATTTACATCATTATATTGGTTAGGCAATCTCTATATTTGTATTATTATTGAGGTAATTCTTTATTTATTATATTGTTATAGGCTGTTATTTAATATATCTTTATTTGATATGTTGTTTAAATTAAGAAAAGTGTTTCCTTTTTACTTGTTTTCTTAAATTATGTTATTTTCATATATATTTCATACTAGTAACTTAATTTTATAATACTACTTCTCTTATTATCTAAGATATCTGGTTCAATATATATATATATATATATATATATATATATATATACATATATATATATATATATATATAACAAAAAGATTCATGGATAATTCACGCAAAATAAAGGGCTAATGAAACAGAGTGTAACCGCGGACATGCATGTTTCTGGCTCATTTGCCTCTTCAGCACGGTATAACCAAATAAGGATGTGAAATTTGGGAGCAAAGATATTAATCGAAACATGGGAAAACACAAAACAACGGATTTCAGCAGGGAAACCAAACGCTCGTTTGTGCCTTCAATTGGAAGATCCCGAGTTTTCAGGACAACAACCAAGATCGACACGGAGGCGCATATAGCCCCCACGCCATGAACCTTCCGACCCATAGTAAATAACAAAGAAAGATGTAGGAATATCACGTGATATGTTAACAATAACAACAAAGAGATTCATGGGTAATTCACGTAAAATAAAGGGGTACTGAAACAGAGTGGTGTTTTCCCATGTTTCGATTAACATCTTTGCTCCCAAATTTCACATCCTTATTTGGTTATACCGTGCTGAAGAGGCAAATGAACCAGAAACATGCATGTCCGCGGTTACCACTCTGTTTCAGTAGCCCTTCATTTTGCGTGAATTACCCATGAATCTCTTTGTTGTTGTTGTTAACATATCACGCGATATTCCTACATCTTTCCTTATAGATATATATATATATATATATATATATATCAATGCGGAGTATCTGAACAACTTGAGGTTTGCAGATAACATAGTCCCTATTGCAGACAGAGTAGATCATACATGTCAACTTGTTCAAGAAATAGTGTGCACAAGTTGGCGTTAAAAGTAATTTCTCCAAAACACAATACATAACCAACCTTGTACTGGCCAAAAACATCTTAACGTATGGCACGAAACTCGAAAAAGTACAGTCCTACAAATATTTAGGTCACGAGATTAAATTGGGAAGAGACAACCAGCCCACAGAACTAAACAGGTGAATAGGATTGACATGGGCAACTTACGGAAAACTGTGGGATGTCTTTAATTCAGATAATCCCATGTGCTCGAAGAGGTCTTTGATCATTGTTTGCTTCTAGTTCTAACATATGGAGAAGAAACACTTTCCCTTACCAAAAAGGTAATACGCAGAATACAAGTGGCACAGAGAGCAATGAAGATCAGTGTTAAATATATCCCTTAGAAGCAGAGTTCCAATCCAGGGAAAGGTCCGGGTTTATGGATGTAGTTGTAAGGATAACAACGCTGAAATGGAATTGGGCAGGACATGTAGCCAGAGTCCGAGATCTACCAACACTCACAATTACACTAACTGACACGTGTTTCGTTAACCAAGTTATCATTTTCAGAGATCGGAGGTAAATTTGTGACTGTTGGTGTAATAGTAGTACATAGTGTGTTCAGCAGTAAGACTAAACGTTGATATCAATTGAAATACTGTCCTGATCGAACAGCATACTTTCCTGAATTTTTTCTGTTGCTCGTCTTCAATATTCTAGATTTTTCAAATATTTTCCTAGAAAAAATGTGTGACTGCCAACACAGAAGAGCTCTGCAAATTTGTAGAAAAAATGTGGTAAAAGACTAATGGAATTTCCCATCTATTGAAATTTATTAATAACGTCTTTTAAAAAATGTTGTATTCTATTATTGAATATTTGCCTTTGTTAGTCACTATTTGATTATGTTACAGCGTATTCTACAGATTACTCAGAAACACCAAAATAAATATAATATTTTCTCTTTACTTCGCATAAACTACGAACAGTTGTTATTAGCACATCAAATTACTAGAATTAGTACTAGAATAGTTATTAATGAACGATTTTTACAGATACTTTTCAAATTTCACAATATTTTCGAAATTGCGTTGTGAGCATTAAGCATCTTTACAATTTGTTAACAACTCATTTTTTAAAATAGTATCTTATACACATAGGTTGAGAGGTGAGCAATTATTTACGGAACACTTTTATAGCGCGTAACCCCGAATGATATAATGTGCGAGGTAAATAATGGGCTTCTCAACCGACGTATATATACATTTTTTTCACTAAAATCATTGATAAATTAGTAATTTTAATTTTGACATTAGTAATTTCCTAACAATTTGTTGAATATTTTGAAATGTCAAGCAGAGTTTATGTAATCAGTGCGGCTTTTTTATATAAAAATTTGGCATATCAAATTTTGCAATGCTTCTAGAAGTCATACTATTGCGTTTTTTTGATATTATAGTTACATGGATTTACTAGTAGTAATACATAGTATTAATAAGTTCATGAATATATTGAAAATTTCAGACATGCCATTATTTACCTAGGTATTTTTTTATTATCATTATTTACCTAGGTTGAGAAATATTACTTCTCGTTAGAGGAATTGAGTGAATAATAGCAATTTCTCCGGTTAGTAGCAAAATAGTTATTTGTAAAACAAGTGTCACAATGACTCGTTTTGTAGTACGAGTGAAGTTTGCACAACGAACCGCGAAGCGGTGAGTTGTGCAAATCACGAGTACTACAGAAAGTCATTGTGGCACAAGTTTTACACAATATTTTTTTATAATTCGCATTTATTTAATTATTTAAATGAAATAGAATTTCATCCCTGTTTTTAATCTAGGGGGAGTGGTTTGAATTTAAGTTGGTAATTCTGTACATTCCTAATTGGTCAGATCACAGATGGTTTTATTCAGCACTTCTGACTTTTGACATATCATAACCGAATAATTATGTAAATTGTAAACAAACCATGCCCTGGAAACTTAAATGAGAATGACAGTTCTTTCTAAAACAGTTGATCCTCCAGCTGTAAGTGGCGCTGACTCAAATTGGCAAGTGACAAGTTTCTGTATTTGTCATAATGTTCTCTTATCTATGATATTTGTTTACAACGACTTCCAATATATTTTTATTTGTATTATTTGTATTGAATAAATTTCCAATAAAAATGGTGTTTGTGAGTTGTTAAAGACTTAACTCTATTAAAAAATGATACACATATTTCAAACTAAATTTGTATATCTCTAGCTAAAAACGTTGGTTTTATAGAAAAGATTTATATTGTGTACTGTTTTTTAGGATATTTTGTTACAATAAGCTTGAGCAAACGGAATTTAGTTTATAATTTTAGATGTGCAATATTTGGTTGGCTACAATTGGACATTTAGATATGAAGGAAAACCTCATGAACGAATTCGTGAATCCTATAGAGTTTGTGGCATACATTTTGGACCAGAAGCTGTTTATGTTGGTAGCAGATATAGATCAACAATAAAAGCTGATGCTGTGCCCACTTTATTGGGCAATTCCATTAAAATATGTTAGTTTTTTTAATGAAATATCAAAGATGAATGATTAACTTATTTTTGTATTATTTTGTGGAAATGAAGGGAAAGTAATTATACATTTATTTTTTAGTTCAAGAACACAATTTGAACCAAGTTGATGAGCAACATAAAATAAATGCTGTTCCTCTTTTTCTGTGATCTGAAGAAGACAGTACCAGCATAGAGTGTGTTGAATAATATGGTCAACTAAGTCACCTGATGGAGAAGCTTCACCGTGTCTACAGTATTTCCTTGCGTTAGTTGTTTTTTGTAATATTTTTTAATGGATTTTTGATTTTTTTTAATTTTATAATATGTGATATACTTGTTGTTGTATTCAAATTGTGTTTTATTGAAGTTGATTGAAATTGTCGAGTGAACTCAAATATGGGTAAATTTGATTCGACACCATTCGAGGTCTCTCGATAATTTCATTCGATTTCCAGGATTGGGGCTCTTATTGAATAATTCAAAACGAAAAATTATAGATTCAAAAGAACCGCCGCGCAAAATTTAATTGATCCTCCAGCCGCTACCGGTTCTCTGGGACCTCGAGTTTTAACGTAAGATTCCGATCTAGCCGTGTATAATATTGTCTTATCTATGAAACAAACTTTCATTGAGGCAAAAAGAGGATGATTATTTGTTTCGTATATGCTCTTGCGATCTATTTATATTATATCATGAACAGAATTATTTCTGTAATATATCTTCACATAGATATCTGATAATGTATCCCAAAAGTTTTGTATACATATTTATTGATCCTATCCAACATAAAAATAGA
Organism: Galeruca laticollis; assembly: GCA_963921935.1. Classification (NCBI taxonomy): domain Eukaryota; kingdom Metazoa; phylum Arthropoda; class Insecta; order Coleoptera; family Chrysomelidae; genus Galeruca; species Galeruca laticollis. The sequence goes on from OY998185.1 coordinate 34,623,804, forward strand.
CAATTGACAAATCATTGATAAATAAACATTAGCGTACTTTATTCATTAATATTTTTAATATATAAATCATTCTAATTTACCTTTAATATAATAATTTGCTAGCTAGAACAACGCTAGACCATTTTATTTATAATTTGTGTCAAGGTTAAAGTCAAATGTCAAATAAAAATATAACTAAATACAATAACCAACTGTACACTAAAAATTGCTATAACAGTGTTCAAAGAGCTTCATTGTGACACTGTAAACAATGTTATAATGAAGTTTCTTTTATAAGCGAATAATTATAAAAAGGGTATTTATTCCATTATAACACTTTAACGACTATGTGGACCAAATTGGAGCACACTAAAGTTTTCTCCCAGACCGTGTGGCCATATTTGAGCACAGATTATGATGTTGTATTTTCGACAGTGACCGTGTGAAATGCAAAGATACATTTAAATGGCTTGGCAGGATTATTCGCCTGGATAAATACCCGTTAGCATCAAGTCACAACTTAATTGACCTATAGAAGAGTTTTGAAGTGATGATAGATAGATAGATAGGAAATTTATTGTTCTTTCGTACAGAATACATTAACAAGGAGGTGACAATATTTCCAATATAAATGTAAAAAATAATAAATAAAAAAAAGAAATGAATTATAATTTTATAGATATGCTTAGATTATGCCTTGACGGGAGTGAGAGGATACTTACTACTCGTTTATAATGAATGATCTGATTTTTAAAATATTCTTCGTCACATTATATATTTGATATAATAACTGTGGTTCAGCTTCGTTAATTACTGTTTCAAAGTCCGTTAGAGACTGATAGGTTTTAGAGAAGAAATATCTAATTTGTTCATACATTGGACATACAAATAATAAATGTTGTAGGGATTCTGGAACTAGACAGTTACAAATTGTGCATATTTCATTTGTTTTTATGGTATATTCATTGTTATTAATATACATATACAGTATTTTAGTGTTAGTAGTGCGTAGTTGTGGGATGAAGCGTTTAATATGCAAAGGGAATGGAAGATCTAAGTGGTTTGTGCTTTGGAAGGGATGTTTGCCTTGTAGTATGTGTTTAAACATTGGACAATATGTACTTAGTAATATTTTATTCCAATCCTCTATATGACTATATTGTTCGTATTGTTCTAAAATAATGTTGATTTTATCCCCATCGAAACTATGCATATCAAGCTCTGGAGCTCCAATTTCAGTTAAAATATTATTTATTTGACTTATCCAATTGTATTTTGATACAGTTTTATTTTGTTGGTATAGTTGGTAAGTTCTATCTAGCGCTATCTTAGGAAATCTTTTTAAGGACAATTTTTAATCTTTAGTAAATATTCTAGAGCTTGTTTTATAATAAAAAATCCAATTTTCACTAGTCTTGCTTCCGCTCTCAAAATGTAACTGGGAGTTGTTTTCTGTAAATAGAGAAAAATTTTCCAAAATTGATTTTGAACTATTTCTCCCTCATTTATGTACCGAAGTCCCCATATTCCACTGGCATCTGTGTAGGTTGGAACTACAATGCTATAATAAAGCGATTTAACACTTTCCATATCGGTCATATGTGAAGATTCAATTAAATTTTGTGTTGCGTTTTGTGTTATTTTCGTTTTCTTTATACGTGATTTTGAATTTTCTGAGAACGTGCCGTTAAACGAGAATATCACTCCTAAGTAATTATAGCTGTTTACCTGTTCTATTAATGCATTTTTATACCAAAATTTAGGTTTATGTCCGATATTTGGGCTTTTCCTGAATATAACTACCTTTGTTTTATCTACATTAACTTGTAATTTATTAGTGTCGCAATAACTTTCTAATATTTTCATTGATCTATTCATCTGAATTTCCTAGTCTTCTAATACTATAAAATCATCAGCATAGCCCAGCAATGAAATGTCTTTGTTTTGATCTGGAGATAAACCTCTAGCTCCTCGTTGTTTAAAGTAGTCGTCTATGTCTGACACATATAAAGCAAATAATACTGGACTTAGCGAGTCGCCTTGGATGATGCCTTTGGTGATTTTTATTTTTTTTGAGGTACAACCGTTCTGCTCAATTGTTATTGTCCCTAAAGAGTACATATTTTTTAAATTCTTATTACTTATTATCTTGCCGCTGATTCCATTAGAGAAAAGCTTTTGCCAAAGTTAATCCAAATTGATATTATCAAAAGCTTTTTTGAAGTCGATAAGAAGTGCAAAAATTTTCCTCCCAGGCAGTAGCCGATGGTTACTTATCACCAAGTTAAGAACAAAAATATTATCTTCTGTACTTCTTTGTTTACGAAAGCCAGCCTGACATTCTGGTAGCGTTTCAATTGCTTCACTGAATGTATGTAGTCTCTGATTTATTAGTTGGGTGAATAGCTTAGTTTTGTGATTGAGTAAGGCAATACCTCGGTAATTTAGAGGATCGTTTTCAGGGCCTTTCTTATGAAAGTGAATCATGTTAATATTTATCCAATTGCATGGAAGGTGTTCTTCCATGTATATTTTGTTAAATAATTCTTTTAGATGTATGATCCAGTTAGTAGACAAGTTTTTATAAAATTCGTTTGGTATTTTATCATCCCCTACTGCCTTATTATTTTTTGCTATTGCTATTACATTGTATATCTCTTGGATTGTAAAGGGTGAATCTAGATAGAGATGTCTGGCATCCATTATGGATAGGTTCATATTAGCTTCAGTTGTGTTATAAAATAGGTTATAATAGTTCTCCCATTATTTGGCCGTAATAGGGTGTTCATTATTGTGCTTTTTTTATGAAGGTTTATATATTTCGAAAATTCGCATGGGGTTTTCATGTTCAAAGATTCTGCTTGTAGGTTTTGTTGATATTTGATTTGTTTATCTTTGATTAACATCTTAACTATTTCCTTTTCTGTTTTATATTCTTCGATTGTATTTATGCTGTATTTATTTTTCTTAATGTTATTTTCCTTTAATTTTAATAATTTTTTTCTTTCACACATTCTCTATCAAACCAGGGTTTCGATTTCTGAATTAAAGTATTTTTAAAAAGCCGTGTTTTACACATCTCTAAAGTTTCGGCTGTAGAAATGATAGAACTTATCAATTGTGCATCGAGTTCTTCAACATTGTATGTTTCTGGGTTTATAGTCACTTCTGACATAACGTTTTTATAGGTTTGTGTTTTTTTGTGGGTTCCACTTAAGATATTTTCTTTCTTTTTGTTGAATTTGTGATTGGGCTAGTTTAAACATTTTTATGTCTAGTTTTACCGTACAACTTGGATGATCTGAAATAAAATCACTATTCATATAAAAAGTTTTTATACAATTTATGCTATTAAGATTAGACCAAATTAAATCTACTACACCATTGCCTCGCTCACTCAAATATGTGTAGTGTCCTAAATTATCATCATAACGGCTATTAAGGGTGAAGAAACCTACATCTTCAAATACGTCATTAAGTAAGGTCCCTCTTTTGTTAATCGTTAGGTCCATTGAGTTCCTAGTTTCTAGGGGAAAGTTATTTTCAAATAGGTCATTATTGTTGAAGCTATTAAGTTCCCCAATTCTAGCGTTAAAACTCCCATAAAAAAATATTTTATTAATTTCTAGTTTAATAAATATCCAAAGATTTGATGTTTCTATTATAACAGCCGTATTATCTGATTATAATGATTTTGACAGGAGGAACATTAAACCCCCCCTTCCTCTGCCCCTCTGCTTGTCTTTCGTTGCGCAAGACTGTAAAATATTATAATTATTTAGAAAATATGGTAAAGTTGAGTTTTCTGTAGTTATCCATGTTTCTACGATTCCTATAATTGGGAATTTACAAAAATTTGAAATTTGAAGTGATGAAACTAAATACTATCATCCAAAATTAGTTTGAGGGTATCATATCACCAACCACAAGGAAGAAAATATGAATTTTGTGAAGAATAGGTATGGGCTCTGATTAAAATAGATGACGGGACATAAGAACGAACAGAAGCTGATCAATGTTTCAAAGATATAAAGATATATTAGTTTTTCTATAGGGATGTATAATTTTTCCAAAATTTTGGGTATTTTCCCTGAATATATTAGAAGCACTTAGAGGCTCTTTTATTGCCATCAAGTTTTCATAGACGTCGACTACTTCGTTAAAAAAGTGATAATTTGACTCTATGTGTCAAAGTTGAGTTGTTTTCCATTCTTGTTTGTTTCGAATAGTGGTTTTTAATATACGACTAGTAATCTCAATCACTTTGGCCATTTGATTTATTCTGCTTCTATTTGGTACTATTTGATGTTTTTCATTAGGTGGATGAGGTAAAGCATGTGGGATACAGAAAAGTTTATTATCTATTTGTAAAAGACTTTAAAATAGGAACATAAAATATGTCCATGTTCTCTATAATTGCTACATAAATTGGCAGAATGCCTGAAGGAGAAATGAAGAAAACACAAGTAAGGCGAGATAAATAACCGAAGAATCGATTTTTTGTTCTGACTTGTTTGAAGAATAATAGTTAGCTTCGTGTTCGATTTTGATTACATTGATATTTTCTTCCTCTTTTTCTTCACAGACATTAGTAATTTGTCTGATTCAAAGTTATGTTTAGATATTTCTGCAGTCTTTTAAAAAACCGTGTATATGTTCTCCTAATTTTTAATCATCATTTTTTATATTCTTTAGCTCACAAAATTTATTTCTCCTTGTATTTCACATTCCTCAGACTACAAAGCAGTTTGTTTTTATTTGACATTCAAACTTTTGGCTACCTGCTTCTACGCCAATGGCCCCATCGGTATTTCCGTTAAAAATAATCTCAATAACCCTCCTCCTTCCCCCGGTTACTCCCACATGTCCGTAGCAGCCGTTTTGATAATTTGCACGCAGCATTCTATTCTTTTTTTAAATTTAAATGGTTTACTTTAATCCAAAACCGTTTACACAATATTCGACATTATACGTACGTGACCTTCCGTGTTTTAGAATAATTTGGATAGTGTGTGACTGCCCTCTAACTCATAGGACTGACTCTAAGTATCATTGGACTTTAGTAAAATAAATAAGGCAGTTCATGACGTTCATTTGATTTATTGATATATATGTATTTTTAATTTTTCGAATTCTCTTGCAATCTGTAAAATAGAATACAATGGACGAACTTTATTATTATTATTATGGAATTTTCGAGTAGTAGTTTCCTCTAAATTAGAGATGGAAATACCCCTTATGCAAAAATACCGCGACAAAATAACGCGCTTTAGTAACTGTCAGTGATAAACGGTTCGACACCTTCGCAATACAACACGGAGGGCCGGTGAATGGCGACGTAATGATATCCACGATTCTGTTGTGCATACTGGTAAAGAGTATTGGTAGAAGCTGAATTTGATAACGTTATAAGTCAGAAGGACCTCAGTCGATAGCCTGTTGAACTGACTAAAGATTATATTATAACGTAATAATGTAAGCCGAGGTTTACTGCTGCAAAATTTTACAGTAAAAGAACTATTTCCATCATGCAATTTAATACGAAACGCCCGCAACTGACGCTCTATGGTTACTTAATAACCGGTAACATGATATATGTGGAGCGGTACGATATGTTCCTAAAAAATACCGTGACAATATGGCGGTATAAAAAATACAGACCTCTATTTACTCTTACGGAGGGCGAAGATCTGTTTGGAACCCCTATCACCAAAGAAGAAATTATAAGAGCAATAAATACGTCAAAGGACAGAAAGGCAGTTGGTCCGGACGGCATACTTCTCGAACCACTGAAAATATTAGACGATAAAGGTATTTCCGTCCTGCACAAAATATATAACACGGGGGAGTTCCCTGCCAAATGGGTTACATCATGTTTTATCCCCTTGCCAAAAAAGCACAATGCAATGAAGTGCGAGGATCATAGGCTGATCAGTCTGATGAACCATACGTTAAAGATATTCCTCAAGATCATTCACTACAGAATTTCTATAATGTGCGGAAGAGATGTCGGATCCACACAGTTTGGATTTAGAAGGGGACTGGGCACGAAAGAGGCTATAGTTGCAGCTAAAGTATTAGTCCAGAACTGCAGTGATCAGAGGAAAGATGTGGTGCTGTGCTTCGACAAGGTTCAACACCACAAAATGATCAAAATTCTGAGGATGATAGATATAGATCAGAAGGATATCCGCTGCATAGAAAGCCTCTATTGGAACCAAACAGCTGAAGTCAAGGTTGGCAATGAACACACAGAAACAACAAAGATCCTTAGGGGGGGGGGCAGACAGGGATGCGTTCTCTTTCCACTCCTCTTCAATCGATACTCTGAAAACATCTTCCAGGAGGCACTCGAGGAACGCAGCCTGGGTATTAGGGTGAACGGAGTGTGAGTAAACAACATGGGATACGCAGACGATACAGTCCTAATTGCTGACAATATGACAGACTTGCAGGACCTTCTTGATGCCGTGGGCGATAGTAGCAAAAGCTTGGGCCTCAATATCAACACCAAGAAGACTAAATTAAGTTTCTCGCAATCCGGAAGAACATGAAAATGCTAGCCTTACACACAACAGATGCCCCATTGAAAGAGTATATAGATTTAAATATTTAGGCACGTGGCTATGTGAAAGCTGGACATCCGAAACGGAAATCAAATGCCGAATCGAAATTGCCCGAAACACATTCATGAATTTCAGGAAAGTTCTTACCAACACCGATTTCGACCTCGACCTGAGAATCAGATTTGTAAAATGTTACATGTGGTCAGTTTTACTGTACGGTATGGAGGGCTGGACGCTAAAAGTGAACACCATGAATAGACTTGGAGCATTCGAAATGTGGACCTACAGGCGAATACTGAAAGTCTCATGGAAGGCCCGGAAAACGAATGAGGCGGTCTTGAGAACGATTAAAAGAGAACGCGAATTGCCGGAAACCATCAATCGCTGAAAAACAGCATATCTAGGCAACGTAATACGTAATGAAAGATACCAATTCCTACAATTAGTAATCGAGGGAAAGATTGAGGGGAGGAGAGGAGTGGGCAGGAAGAAGATGTAATGGCTCCGAAACGTGAGACAATGTACAGGGCTGAGAACAGTAGGAGACCTATTCAGCACCATCAGAAATAAAGAAGAGTGAGTACATGTGATCGCGAACATCCATTAATGGATAAGCAGTGGAAGAAGATGAAGAAGAAGTCAGATAATTTGAAGGTAGTTGTTAAAATCACATTTTAACAGATGCGAATGCCCCGCTAATATTTAAATAAAATCCAATGCTTAATTTCATATAGCGAATAAACTCGGTTTCGTCCGACGTTTTGACCTCGTGTCCTCAGCGAATTCAGAGATGAGGTCGGAGAGAGAGTATGTCTGACTTCCAAAAAGAATACACGTACTTCGTAAAATTCAGTATTTATTGTGCTTTTAATTAATTTGGTGCTAAAACACCAAACTAATTACTTAGTGAATAGTGCAGTTGTAAATATGGGGTAAGATAGAATTCAAATCAACTTCTAAAAACACGCTCATAATTACAAAAACTTGGGATGTCACCGGAAAATTTTGATCAATCTAAGCAATTCACCTGCTGTACCGCGGTGTTGCCAAATTATAACCTGTGCGGGAGAAATTCATATAACTAACAGTAAAAGTTTTAATTGTTTATTAATTTATCCAATTATACATATATATATATATATATATATATATATATATATATATATATATATATATTAACATAGAGTAAAACAACACCCTGTATACCGAACATAAAATAAAAAAACTACTTATTTCAAGAAATAAAAATTTTTGAAATTTCATTTTTTTTAAAAGATTATCTAAAAAAGGAGACAATCTGTACCATGTACTATTCAATAGAGAAAGCATCTAACTGTATAATTTAAAATAAGATTTGAAAAAACATTTGTGAAATGAATTAACAAAAACTCTATAAACCTACAAGACGGAATATTAGAACGTTGTTACATATACAAATGGAAATGATAATCCTTTATTTTTATTGTCAAGGTAAATAAATAGTGAGATTCTTTTTAAAATGAATATTAGGGTTTGAAGGACATGTAAATAAGATTTTATAAATATTTAAAAACATAACGATATAAGAAGTAAACTGAAAAACATTAATTCTATGGAATGTGACATTTATTGAACGGTTTGACATTATGAACACATATTTTGTAAATTTGAAAATGTCATTTTGTAAACTAAATAAAATATAATTTAAGAGACACAATATGAGTTAAAATCATTAAAGAACCTTAAAACAAAGCGTTTTCAATTGATAGATGGACAATTCACTATTTGAAATGAAATCTATAAAGAAAAGTTTTGATAACCAAATCTGATTGGTGGAATGTATTCAACAAACTTTTAATCTGCGACAAGTAGTTGTTAATAATAAAAAAATTGAAGGAGAAAAGTTTGTTGATTATACAGACTATTGACTAGGTAAAATTCTTTTTGGGTGGTAGAAAATTTGAGAAGCAGCAAAATTTTGGGAATTAAGAAAACTTTTCGAAAAATAAGATATTTGGCATCAAAATTCAGAAAAGAGAGATACATTGTACTTATGATATGGTAGATTATATATTTAAACAAGCAGATGTAGAAACTAAGAAACAATTTGGTAATTATGTTTGAATACTAACCGTATAATTGATATATAATACTTGATTAATATTTGTATGGTGGAATGGATATATCCACCATACCTTTTAGAAAGCTTTTGATTATGTAATTGGACTGAAATGTATTGATGTGGACGGGACATAGCATTGATTCCTGATTTTGTGTAAGCTGGACCAGTGATGTGAAAATTTCCAGAAGGTAACCTAAAATAAAGTAAAGGATAATTAAAGTGAATTACGATACAGGAATAAGGTATTTAGACTATTTTCATTATACATAAAAAAGGTTGAATAAAACTTACCAATTTAGTGAAAAAAATTGAACTTTGGTATTAAACAAACATTTACAACCATTGTGTTTCGCCATTTTGATATAATAATCGTTTATATAGAAGTTTCAGTATTATAAGATTTGTATTAAATGTTGCCTATTTTGGATTTGTATATAGAGATAATTTTTTCATGTGAGAACGTGATTTTGTTTGAATGAGTGGTCATAATAGATAGTAGGTTTTTTATTAATTTGTGTCTTGTAAAAGAACAATGTATTTGTCTATTCAAAATATTAAATAACGTTCTTTCTAATTTGAAGAACATTGTAAAATTGTTTTTGATACATTTTATTTCTTTGTGGTGATGGCTCCATCTAGTTTGATCCGTTGGTAGTTTAAACTGACATCTGTGAATAGTAAAAAGGTTCAACTTGAAACACAGGACCGTCTTAAGAATTTATTACGTATTATTAAACAAGCAAGTACATTTTTATTAACAAAATTTTTAAGAAGACAGAGATATTTAATCAAATCTAGGCGCTCATATTATAAATTGAATTTTTGTTTCTCTATACCTGAACCCTACTCTGAGGTTAAAGAGTTTCTCATGTTTTAAAATATAATCATTTTAGTAATCAAATTTTAAATTTTTACAATATACCGGGCAAATCAAAACTAAATGTAAATTAAAAGAATAATAACTATAAATCATTATTTCTCTCCCCGTTCTATCCAGTTTAACATGTCACCGCAACGTGGGGCTATTATAGAAATTTTGTAAGTAGTAATAAAAAGCATTAAAATAATTTTTTTTGACTTTATTAAAAGAATTTAAATACATAAAATGGAACGGAAAATGACATTAAGAGACGGAAAGCAGGTAGGAGTTGAAAGTAGGCCTGATGAAGAAAGAGAAGAAAGAAGCAATGGTAGAGGAGATTTTCAGGTACAATACTTGGAACAGGGCAGAGAAAATTTGGAAGAAGATATTGCAGAACAGGGACAAGAAGAAGAAGATTTACCATTGTCAGAAGAAACAGGACAAGAGGTCAAACAAAAATCAAAAGAGAAAGAGGAAATGGACGTAATGAGTATGTTTTAAATGATGATAAAAAAAATGGATCAAAATAGGGAAGAAATGAAACAGGATTTGAATACAAAATTGGATCAAAATAAAGAAGATATGAGGAGAGATATGCGTGGAGATATGAATAGTATGAAGGATGATATTAGGGAAGTTATGAATAAAAATACGGAAGAATTAAAACAAGAAATGAACATTAAAATGGACCAAAATAGGGAAGAAATAAAACAAGCTAAGGACCTAATGATAAAATTAATGGATGAAAAATTGGGACATTTTGAGAAGATATTGGAAAAATCAAACACATACATGGAAAATAAAATAGAATCCACTAAACAAGAAATTAGAGGAGAGGAGATTAAAGAAATAACGGAAATAGACAATTCACAGATTAACAGAATTAACAAAATGGAGGAGAAAGAGAAGGATTTCAAAGGAGAGATTCAAATGGACGTAAAGATACAAAATGATAATGAAAATATAAATGATGATACTATAGAACAGAAATTAAGTAATAAAATGGAAATTGATGAAGTAAAAATACAAAGACAAATAAATGAGGAGATGATAAATAGCAATTTACAGAATCTAGGAAGTGAGGAAGTCATGAAAATTTATGAAAAAGAGATTTATTGGAAAATAACAGACCCAGATGTTAATATATTAAAACGAATAGTGACATATGGTAAAGAAAATAAAAATAATAGGGGGATACATTTTAATTGGCAGTTAGAGAAAATAAATAAGATACTACAAGAGACTAAGGAAGAAATAGAAGAAACCATAAGACAGAATATAGAAACAATAATTTATGCAGAAAATTTCGAAATGAGATTAAAACTTAGCAGAAATATAAAGATAATTGATCGAAGAAAACTTAATAGGATAATTAAAAATGAAATCATAGGAAGTGAGAGTATTATGGGAAATGAAATAATAAAAAGAAGAAACAATAATATGAAGAAATTGGAAACGCAAATTTTGATGAATCTATTGAGAGAAATTGATGAGATAGGGGATAACAAAATAGAAAAAGACTTAGTGGAACATTTAAAGAAATTTAGGATACAAGAGGATCGAAAAATAAGAGAAGAGGATAAGACGAAATTTAGGAAAAGAAAATAAAATTGAACAATAAAAAGGCTGTATTATAGGACTGGAATCTAGAAAACGAATTAGGAATTGTAAAAGGTCAAGAAGGGATATAAAAAACCACATGTAAATAAAAAGTTTATAATTAACAAATAATAATTAAAAAGAAACATGCAAATATAATTTTGTACATAGATAGCAATTAGTATATGTAAAGATATAATGATGAAATATAGAAATAAATACATTAACAGATATAGTAACAATGGAGATTATAACAATAACAATAATTATAATAACAATGAATATTATAACTATAATAAGAACGATAGCAACCAAAACAACTATAACAGAAAACTTTAAATATAATAACAACAAAAATAACAATTACAGAGAACAGTATTCAAAGGAGAGAAGATAGAGTGATGACATATGAACATCCAAGGGAATACATTAAATTTGGGGAAGATTTGGAATTAAAAGAAATAACGGGATTAATAAAAATTAAAGGAAAATTAAATGGGAAACAAGTTAAAATATTAATAGATACAGGTTCGGAAGCGTCCATAATAAAAACAAAATTGATAGAAGAAAATATTAAAAATTATGAAAACAAGCTAGTCAAGATACCGAAAACTACATTAATAGGAGCAAATGGAAAGAAATTGTGTGAAGTTAGCAGATCTATAATACAAAGCATTGAATTAAAGGATGGGAAAGAAGTTGAGATGCAATTATTGCTAGTGGATAATTTAGAAACAGACATAGTTATAGGAATAGATGAATTAACGAAATATAAAGCAAGAATTGATTTTGAAAAGATGGAGATAGAATTAAATGGTAATAAGATTGAATTTGAAAAAGAAAATATGGAAGAATTAGAATTTGAAGAGGATAATAGGCAGTTATGGAATATAGAAAAGAATGGAAATATAGAATTATTGGCAATTGAAGAGGATAATAGGAAGTTATGGAATATAAAAAGGAGTGGAAATATGGAAGAATTGGAAATTGGAGAGGATAATAGGCAGTTATGGAATATAGAAAGGAATATAATTATGGAGGAATTGGTATTAGTGTGTGGAAATAAAGAATATGAAGAGAAAGTGAAGAATTTGATTATGAAGTATGAAGGATTGATTAAAAAGGAGATGAGAATGGCAAATAATTATGTACATAAGATAGAAGTTAGAGGAATAGAAAATTTCAGAATAAGAACATATCCCATACCTTATAAATATAGAAAAGAAGTTGATTCAGAGATACAAAATATGTTAAAAGACGGTATTATAGAGAGATGTAACACAAGATATGTAAACCCTATTGTGGTCGTAAAGAAGGCAAATGGTGAATTAAGATTATGCCTAGATGCAAGAAATATTAATCAATACACTGTACCACAATACGAGGCTCCGATGAATGTGGAAGCAATTTTTGGGCGCATTACGAATACTAAAATATTTTCTAAAATTGATTTAAAACACAGTAACAATGGAAAGTCCAATTTATTTAATGAAACAATTGAGACCTCAAAGGAAATGGGAAATAAATTCTACAGAAGAATTTGAAAAGGTATTGGAAAGAGTAAATAAAAATCTGCAAAACAATGCAAACAAATATCTAAGAAGAATGGAAAAGAAGGGAAAAGCTAAAACTACATTTAATAAAGGAGACTTAGTAATCGTACGTGCTTTAAGGGTATCAGATAGAAGTAAGAATGTATGTGCAAAATTGAAACCACCTTTCGAGGGACCATATGTTGTAGAAAATGAGAATGGAATAAATAGTTACGTTTTAAGATATATAGAAAGTGATGAAATAAGAGGTATTTTCAATATAAAAGATTTATACAAATACAACAAATAATGGAGAAGTTTAAAAAGAAAAGAATTTTATAAATATTTGAAGTAAAATTTGCATTCATAAAATTTTTACTTACATAAAAATTTGATAAACGCAAAATTTAGGGGATGTTAACATAGAGTAAAACAACACCCTGTATACCGAACATAAAATAAAAAAACTACTTATTTCAAGAAATAAAAATTTTTGAAATTTCATTTTTTTTAAAAGATTATCTAAAAAAGGAGACAATCTGTACCATGTACTATTCAATAGAGAAAGCATCTAACTGTATAATTTAAAATAAGATTTGAAAAAACATTTGTGAAATGAATTAACAAAAACTCTATAAACCTACAAGACGGAATATTAGAACGTTGTTACATATACAAATGGAAATGATAATCCTTTATTTTTATTGTCAAGGTAAATAAATAGTGAGATTCTTTTTAAAATGAATATTAGGGTTTGAAGGACATGTAAATAAGATTTTATAAATATTTAAAAACATAACGATATAAGAAGTAAACTGAAAAACATTAATTCTATGGAATGTGACATTTATTGAACGGTTTGACATTATGAACACATATTTTGTAAATTTGAAAATGTCATTTTGTAAACTAAATAAAATATAATTTAAGAGACACAATATGAGTTAAAATCATTAAAGAACCTTAAAACAAAGCGTTTTCAATTGATAGATGGACAATTCACTATTTGAAATGAAATCTATAAAGAAAAGTTTTGATAACCAAATCTGATTGGTGGAATGTATTCAACAAACTTTTAATCTGCGACAAGTAGTTGTTAATAATAAAAAAATTGAAGGAGAAAAGTTTGTTGATTATACAGACTATTGACTAGGTAAAATTCTTTTTGGGTGGTAGAAAATTTGAGAAGCAGCAAAATTTTGGGAATTAAGAAAACTTTTCGAAAAATAAGATATTTGGCATCAAAATTCAGAAAAGAGAGATACATTGTACTTATGATATGGTAGATTATATATTTAAACAAGCAGATGTAGAAACTAAGAAACAATTTGGTAATTATGTTTGAATACTAACCGTATAATTGATATATAATACTTGATTAATATTTGTATGGTGGAATGGATATATCCACCATACCTTTTAGAAAGCTTTTGATTATGTAATTGGACTGAAATGTATTGATGTGGACGGGACATAGCATTGATTCCTGATTTTGTGTAAGCTGGACCAGTGATGTGAAAATTTCCAGAAGGTAACCTAAAATAAAGTAAAGGATAATTGAAGTGAATTACGATACAGGAATAAGGTATTTAGACTATTTTCATTATACATAAAAAAGGTTGAATAAAACTTACCAATTTAGTGAAAAAAATTGAACTTTGGTATTAAACAAACATTTACAACCATTGTGTTTCGCCATTTTGATATAATAATCGTTTATATAGAAGTTTCAGTATTATAAGATTTGTATTAAATGTTGCCTATTTTGGATTTGTATATAGAGATAATTTTTTCATGTGAGAACGTGATTTTGTTTGAATGAGTGGTCATAATAGATAGTAGGTTTTTTATTAATTTGTGTCTTGTAAAAGAACAATGTATTTGTCTATTCAAAATATTAAATAACGTTCTTTCTAATTTGAAGAACATTGTAAAATTGTTTTTGATACATTTTATTTCTTTGTGGTGATGGCTCCATCTAGTTTGAACCGTTGGTAGTTTAAACTGACATCTGTGAATAGTAAAAAGGTTCAACTTGAAACACAGGACCGTCTTAAGAATTTATTACGTATTATTAAACAAGCAAGTACATTTTTATTAACAAAATTTTTAAGAAGACAGAGATATTTAATCAAATCTAGGCGCTCATATTATAAATTGAATTTTTGTTTCTCTATACCTGAACCCTACTCTGAGGTTAAAGAGTTTCTCATGTTTTAAAATATAATCATTTTAGTAATAAAATTTTAAATTTTTACAATATACCGGGCAAATCAAAACTAAATGTAAATTAAAAGAATAATAACTATAAATCATTATTTCTCTCCCCGTTCTATCCAGTTTAATATATATATATATATATATATATATATATATATATATATATATATATATATATTTGTAGTATTTCTTAAACCATTATATATTTATCTTTTTTGGATAGTTCTTGGGTATAGGTTTCTAATATATATGTATATATATATTTATATATACCTAACTACCTAATCGAAGCCCACTACGTTCTGAAGGCAAAGCAGAGCCCTTTAGAGGGGAAGGGTTTTAACGTTCATATATTTCGTAGTGTTTACGAGCCCCGGGGAAATATCACATATGATACCAAGCCCATGTGTATAAAACGTTTGTAGTTTATGCACATTAAGAAGCATGTCAATGTTGCCAAACTTTCTGTTAAGCAGAATCGGTATTTACAACATCTATTGCATAGGTTGATTTTCAACGTCAAGAATTAATTAATTATACGAAGTCTTCCACCGTTATGTAAAACCGAGGTCTTGTTAAAAGAAAACAAAGAAACAATTAATAAAATCTAAAAAAAAGGCTTTTATTATTATCCCATAATTTATAATATATAATAAAACTAGTGGAATTATTTTTGCCGAAACTCATTGTAAACCATAGTTCTAACTTTTACCCAATTGGTGCGACCAAAAATTGATTCATATTTTTTCAGAAATTCGTCCACTTCATATTTGCGAGGAGCAGTTTTTTTTTATTAATGTAACTTCTAAAATGTTTTAAGACAATTTTTTTTCTTGCTTGTTTCAGAGTTTCCGATGGTATCATTATTACTGCTGGGCATATTAGGATTTTCCAATAAATCAACAATTGTATCTGAATTTCCTTCTCTTTGAACATTATCTAAAAATCGTTCAGCTAGAGGTCTTTCGTCAACATCATTTTCCGAATCAAAGCTATAGAAAATATCCGTTTTGAGGTCGATATAATTTAAATTTTTTCCTTTAAACCCTGTTCCCTTTCCTTTTTCTAGTAAAATTAAAACTTTAGCTACTTTCGCTGTTTGATAGATATCTTGTGGCAACATTGAAACAAAATTTGTTAAATTTAGTGCAACAAAATAATATGTTTTGCATGTTCTACCTTTAATGCTTTTCTTAATGAGATTCCTCCAATTTCTTAACATTTATTACGAACATTAAATTATCTACAGCCATAAGAAATTTTTATTAGGACTACAATCTGATTCCACTTAATATCTGAATTGGGTAATTTATTTGAGCATTCCAAAATCGTTAAAAAACCTACTTTTTTCATTGGATATTCTCGAACGAGTAAGGGATTTGCAGCAATTGTGTCAGGATGTCCATGAATAGATAGTGTATCAGATTCACAACTTGATGGTTACTATTCAGTACCTGAATATTGATCTTCGGACAGAGAAATTTCGGTAGAATATTGATCTTCGGGCATAGAAATTTCGATACCCTTAACTACTGGCTCATTGTAATTTGCATCTAAATGTAGTAAACTATAATTACGTTCTTCCGATGTACTTAAGGTTTTTGGAGAGTTGTTAATATTATTAGAAATTTGGATAGTATAAATTCTTTCTTGTGTAAAGTAATGGTCACATTCCCAGTTAAAGCTGTTTGGTATTGTTACCTGAAATTCTGAATTTGACTCATCAAAGTCATCGCTTTCTGTTTCCAGCATTGAACTAGACTTATTACCTTAAACAGGAGAATATACCAACTTTAGTTCGTATATATTGTAACAATATTATATCGGAATTTGAAAAACAAAAGAATTAGGTTACTATATTTGAATAACATCTTTTTGGAAAAGTCTACATGATGTATCATTATTTTCGGGCGTACTCGTGTAATGAATGTATACAGGGTGTGGCAGATAATCCTTCACAGTCGGTTAGTCGGATTCCGAGAACTACAAGTGACTGAAAATAAAATTTGCGGATGTTTGAAGGGAGTACTTTTCATTGGAACTATTGGAATTCTTTTATTACTTCCGCTATATACAAAGTTAATTATAAATTCGTTTTTATTATTTTCCATGAAGAGCTGATTTCAAAGATACCAAATTTATGGTTTCTACAGTAAATATTGATGATGTTACAGAGTCTTAAAAATCACCCTTTTACCACTTAAGGTTAGTGTTTTGTCAAAAGTATTGAATATTTGGTAAAATGACTTACATCTTCCCATCAAATTAATACAGGGTGGTCATAAGTTTTAATTTTTTAAATTTTTTGACCATTGTATTAATTTTTCTTTAATACCACTTACTAGTTGTTGAAAAATTAATATAGGAAGATGTAAGCCATTTTGCCAATATTCAGTGACTGGCAAGAAAATTACTAAGTTGAAAAAGGTGATTTTCAGCACCCTGAAATTTGAGCAATCTTCACTATACAGCCCATGTATTTTGAAATCAGTTCGTCGAGGAGAATTAGAAAATCAAAGATATACAAGATTTAAAATAACCTATTCATAATCAACTTCCGGTGTAACTGGAAGCGATAAGAGGATGTCAATAGTTTTACTAAATAGTTCTCCTTTCAAAAGCCCTCCTCGCAATTTACCTGTATTCATGGAGATGAGATTCGTTTAACAGACCGTTTATCTACCGCACACTTTATAATTCTGAACCACGACCACGTTGTATATGCGTTTCTATCATTCTATGCAAAAAATGAAACATTTTTTGTTACCACCATGTGAATAATATCGGAATTGTTGATTTGTGCAATAATAAAATAAGTAACTTATCCAGGGTATTTAAAGCCATTGCCACTAAACGTTTACTTCTATTCATCATCTATTAATGCATGTGCACTTGTCTGGTATATTAAAAATAATATTAAACTATCACAAACTATTACGAAATACAGTATAAATTATCGGTTAACCCTAGAACACTAATATGATTTTAACACACATTATTACTAATGTGTCGTATATATTACGATTTTTAGAAAAAAAACGTGAAAGTCATAATCAAAATTTTTATTAATTTTTTTTTAATAAGGTGAATTCTGATCACAAATTGAACATATAATAACGTACAAAATTGATCATTTTTGGCTATTCTGAAGAGCATACAGTGCAGACATTACCCCTATGATTTCCACAGATAGCGTGTTGACACTGTCCACAATAGTTGGATGTCATCCGTCTAAGACGGCTTGGACAGTAAAAACCAATAGTGCGTTTACGTTCTAAGGGTTGATGGTTTTCCTCGGCCTGCTGTATATTCAATACTCTACAGATATCCTGGCGAATGGTACGTCGTAAGTTTGGGATCATCAACCTTTCTCGCATCCAGGGTTCAGCTAGACTCTTGCTCAGTTCAATCATAAAATGATAACGGGAAAGAGGTTTGTCATTTGTTCTGTATTTATTATAACAATAGATGACATAGGAATTGATGGTAGCAATATTGATAATTCCAAAAAAGACATACAGTGGCCATCTCCGCGTTTTTCGGTTACATCCCATGTTACTGCACAGCTGATCGAATGTGTCTACTCCTGATTTTGTTTTATTATAATGAATAATCTGGTTTACCATTTTCAGATATTGCTGCACCTTCGTGAAAAGTAGAAAGCATTAGTACCATTTTATTCGGCTTGGATTTGTAAGACACTAAGGTTTTCATTTTATCGAAACAAAACATTGAGGATCCACACTTTCTATCCTTTATCTGCAGTAATTCTGGAGGAATTTATTTTTTATTTTTTCTCACTGTGCCCAAGTTAACTTATAGGGAGCTTGTAATAGTTCATCGGCTAGCGGAATTGATGTGAACCAATTATCCATAGTGATATTACGATTGCTACCATGGACAGATTTTTTCAACTCCTTCACATAATAGTTTGCCAGTGCCAGGCCTCCTGTATTGGTTTTCTTCCCCAAGTACGGTTGTGCATCAGTCATATATTTGGAGGCGGAGTCGTATACCATAACGATCTTTATGCCATACTTGGATGGCTTATTGGGGATATACATGCGGAAAGGGCACCTATCTCTGAAACCAAGAAGCTGTTCGTCTATTGTAATGTAGGATGATGGAGTATAGGGGTTTCTGGAGATTTCTAAGAGAAGTTCCCAGATTTCTCTAACTGGAGCGAAAGGATCGGACTATTTTCTTTGCTCTCTAGTAGATTTATCGTCAAACCTGATACAATTCAATAAAAAGGTAAATCGGTCACAACTCATACAAGCTCGATAAAAGCTACAAGATGTGGTAGGATTGAACATTTCCTTACTGTTGAGATGACTGTCTTTCCTTGCAGCTGAAAATATCAAAACAACCAAAAATGCTTTTATTTGTACGAGATTACGTGCATTTCCTTTACTTCCTGATACAAAATGTATACTATTTCGAGAAGCCGTTCTTTTTGAAGTAATTGGGACTGTTGCTGACCATTTATGACCGTTTTTGCCTCTTAAGTTGTTCTTGGTTGGTAAAGCAATGTGTGAGTCTCTACGCCGTGTTTTTACTGGCAGTTCACCATTAGACGAGCTTTCAAAAGTTTGTTCATTTGCCTTTTGTACTGGCTCATTTTCCTCTGCCTCATCTCTATCGTATTCTTCAATATTATCTAAATTAATGTCGTCATCTGAATCTTCATCACTGATATCATCCACATCACTGTCCTTTTGCATTTCTAAGTTATCTTCTACCCAATCACTTCCACTATCTTCGTAAGGTTCTTCATCATAAGAATCGTCACCATTCATAATTTTTTCTATTTCATCTTGAAACTCCCTCTCTGTTAACGGTTTTCTCGACATTTTCCTATAATATTTTTCATTTGCGTAACACATAAAAAACAAAAATCAAAATTTCTTACCCAATAGTATAAAAAAATCAACAAACGTAATTACTAATCTATCGTAAATTTTACGACGAGGCGTCAAATTATTGAATAAAATAAACAAATTTCGAACAACACTTATCACCATTCTTATCTATAAGACTGATCAGGAATCTACTGTAAGCGGCATGCCTGAGGTATTCTCGGAGGTTAACGAATCCTAACGAAATATCTAGCGTCGTCAATTTTACCACATATTAGTGTTCTAGGGTTAAACAGTTGCCAGATTTCAGGGATTCGAATTATATTATCTTTTTGCCGGACAAACATATACAGGTTGTATATGATATATACATATCATTCCGTTGAGACGCGTGACGGAATTTTGGCGATTTAATACGAGTATATCTGATCAAAAAAGGCGGGCATAAGAGTCCCATACGAAAATTCGATAACAGACAATATGTGGGTGGGGGAAACGCTGAACAAATTTATACACGCTTGTCTTTAGGAAGCCCAAAATCGGGCCTCGTATGTCGGTGGTGGGCTTCGTATAACATTAGTGATATGGTAGATTGGGCTTCGTATTGGGGGATATGTATTTCCATATCTACCTTCAAGTGTCGGTTTCATAATATTTGTCTTACATGGAAATTGAACTGCGTCGTTTCTATTATTTAGTGAAATAAAGTGCTCGGGGATAAATATTACGAGCTCTACTTTTATTTCAGTTCCTTTGTCCGTGTTCTACACGGTGGTCCTTCAATTACTAAATTTCAAATTTCGATGAATACTATGAATATACTTGTTCCAGCAATTGCTCTATTTTTTTAATACTCAGTCCACTACATCTCCAACTGTATCCTATTTTATTCAGTAGTTATTTTTCCATTTAAAAATTAGATCCATTGCAGAGATGAGTTGTCATGACGGTCAAAGGGATAATCATTAAGATTGAGGTAATTGAACTGAAGAAATTTAAGTTGTTTGTTAACCTATTGAAAATGACGAATAATCTATGATCCAAAACAGTTTCCTGACGGAAAAAAGAGGGAGATGGTCAAAAAGAGTAGAATATGTGATGGATGAAATAGCCCGGTGAACTGAAGAGCTAAATTCTAATCAGACTTATTATGTATCTGATGTTTCCTCCTTAAAACTGTCTAAAATTGTCAATACATTTTATTTCTGTCTAGTTGGTGCTTTAATGTAGATAACATTCCTTGGGTATAGAGATGTTCATAGGCATAATAGTTTTATTGGTATGAATAAGGTAGTCTATAATGTTCACATTTGTTCAGTTGTCAAAATTGTAATTGTAGTCGATGTCAACATCAATGGGGGAGACAACATTTGAATGTTCAAAGAATCGATTTTTTCATGACCTAGATCCTGAGTATCTGCACAGCAGGTAGGACGGAGCACTATCTAGGTAGTCGAACACGACCAACTCGGCGCCGGTCATCTCGGTACCGGATGACTCGGCACTGCCTACTTGGCGATGGTTAAGTCGGCACCGGTATAACTCGACTCTCAGAATTTCTAATTCAACTCATTTGGGATAAAAACTTATCTGATGGCAACACAATACCAAAGTTGTGGTGAAATCATCACTGCTGTCAGTATCAAACACTGAAAAGGAATGAAGCCATGTAATAGTTATTATTTAAATAAAATTATGGAAATTTACTTACTTTTTAAGAAGTATTAATCAATTTTAATACAAAATTTAAAAATAGATAATTCAATAACTTTGACAGTCGACTTTACTGACAGATGACAATTGTTGTTCTTCTTTTTTATTCTTAAAAAGTGCCACAAAATAAACTTATGCTACACTTCTGACTCTAACAATTAATATTCAACTATCATTTTAGCCATTTTACGTTCACTTTAGAGGATTTTTATTCATTTTGATATTTCTGCACTACTTCTACTTTGAGTAGTGCCGCTGGTGTAGAAAACGGAACACGCCTATTTTCTCTATCTGTCAAATGAACTGTGACATTCAGAAGGCGCCACAAGTATTCATTACATACCAAGGGCGAGAATGAATATTCTTACCCTAGTGCTAGAATGAAGCTATTCCATATTCGAAAACTACGTCGGAATATAAAACTTCTAGAATAACCGTAGAAAAATATTTCACTTTGCAAGATCTTTAATTCATTTCATAATTATGTGACGGAGCCGAGTTATCCCGGTGCCGAGTTGGTGCCGCGTCATCCGACGCCGAAATGTCCAGTGCCGAGATGTACTATACCCCTTAGGTAGTCGATCAAATCACTCACATACCATTGTAGAAGAGAATATTCCAGTTAAATTCTGTTAGAGCATTGCGTTTCTCTCAAAATGACTTTTTGGACATTTAACTGAATTCTGGGAGTTTCATGAAACAACGAAAAACAGGAACCAACTTTTGATATAATATGCCTGATGGATTTTTATCTCATAATTAGTAAACAAATTTTGGAAATTGAGAATTTTTTTCTAAAACATCAAGTGACAATGTCATCACATCAAGTAACAATTCAAAATTGAAAACTTCTTGATGTCGTAATAAAATTCTATTGGTTATACTTCTCGCCTTGAGAGAATTTTAGTTACTTCCTTCAGTGAAGGTAAGTACGTCATTTCGTTATTTTTCCTTCCAAGGAAATTATTAGAAATACATGAAAATGTAACTTCTAACTTTTTCCCCTCAAAACAAGATTTGATTGTCGATCATTAGAAATGCATAGAACTTGAGAATCGAAATTTTCTTAATATTTCCCAATCTCGATACTAAACTATCAAATGAAAACTACATTAATCTTTTTCTAAATAAACTTCACCCAATTTCCAACTGGAAATCGTATAAATATTTACCAAATATCACCTTGGCCATTCTGGTTCTGATCAAACAACTACATTCTTTGTTGCCTGATCTGGTTACGTGGTTAAAATACAAGCACTGTAATGAAATGTTACTTGTGAAATACTATAAATTGGGCAATAAATCTAATCTTTACGATGACAGTTAATTCAAACAATAATACTAATCTGTTAACATTTGTCTACAATTTTAGTATATGTATGTACTATAACAATTTTTCTATATAGAAAATGAATCGAAATAATACGGAATAATAGAATAGAACTTCGGCTTCGGCTTCGGCTTCGGCTTTTTCCCATTTTGGGTATCTTTTTTCCATTTAAGATCAGTATAACAGTGCAATGATATAGTTAACCAAGGATAGCATTATCTGCTGATGATCACAATTATTAGTTAAGAAAACAGTTTAATAGTGGATAACTCCCTAGATTTATCTGTTCATTAACGACTTCATATTGTGGGTCTCTTGAGTGTTTTCCAATTTTTACTACCTCAAGGAAATCCAGCTCTTGTTTCTTATAACAAATATGTAGAACTTCTAGTTCTAGATGTTTTGGTGTCAAGTAGAGGTTTTGCGTAATGAGATTTTTCTGGTTGTTTTAATCTGGATGGTCGTAAGTGGTAATTGTGATTGCTAATTGTCTATACCCACGTAGCATAGGAAGTCCATCGGACGTCCATTTCAGATTCAAATGAAGTCCCAATGTCCATGGACCTTCTATGGACGTACACTGGAATTCGACATCTGGACATATCCTGTAAGTTACATGATTGGACGTGATATGGATGTCCATCGGGCTTATGTTCACCATAACGTCCATATTGGATCGTTATAAGAAGTCCTTGGTATGTCCAAAACTGAAGTTAATTCTTAAATCCAAAATTGTACGTTCATGTATGTCCATTGTATGCACATTGTTGGAATAACTTGGAACATCCATAATTGTACATTTACGAACGACCATGAGACGTACAGAGCTAGACCGAACTTGTACGTTCTTAACTTGTACATCTTAGATATGTACAAACTTGGATCTATTTCTCATATCCAAAATTGTTCGTTTATGTATGTCCACTGGAATTACAATGTTGGAATAACTTGAAACATCCATAATTGTACATTTACGAACGACCATGAGATATACAGAGCTGGACCGAACTTGTACGTCTTTCAGATGTACCGGAATGGGTATAATGTACATCCAGAATTGTACGTACAGTGTTGAAATAACTTGAAATATTCATAATGGTACATTTACGAATGGCCACGAGACGTACAAAACTTAATTGAATTTGTATATACATAAATTGCACATTTATGTATGTTTTTGGAATGTACACAAGTGCCAGTAATTCTCACATCAAAAATAGTACGTTTATATATGTCTATTGGATATGTATTGTTGGAATAAATTGGGGCATCATTGTACCTTCATGAATGGCCATGAGACGTACATAACTGAATCGAATTTGTACATATACAAATTGTACATACATTAGTGAATGAAGAATGGTCATCTAGATAAATATTAGGATGATAATATACTATCTATGCTATAAACTAACTAGATTTTAGGCCTAAGTTTATCGATGACATATACGCCATAAGATTTCAATTTTGTTGTACCTATATTATGGAAGCAAAAGATTTGTTCCAGCATATATCATGCATTCTGAATATGCGTAGCTTCTTACAAAATATGTAAAAAACTTACAGCACCATGAGGATGAAAAATTGTTCAGTACATATGTTCCATATTTACTCTCTGTTGAAGCAAACGTGTTGGTAGCACTGGGCATTCTTCACGTTTTGCATTTGAGGTTAGGTAACGTTTAATTTAGCGCTGTTATGAGTAATCAAGTTATTATCAAAGAAATGGACTATTCCATCCCAAAAGCATATCGACCCATTAGCCTCACATCGTTTACAATGAAGACTTTAGAGAGGCTGTGCGAACGATACATAAGAGATGTGGTGATAACACGAAATCCACTGCATCCAAATCAACATGCATACACTCCAGGGAGATCCACGGATTCGGCTCTTCATCTCGTGGCGAGCCGCATCGAGAAATCGTTGGAAAATAAGGAGTCCACTCTGGGTGTATTCATAGACATAGAAGGCGCATTTGATAGAACCACTTTTCCTAAAATAACAAATGCACTTTCCAATAAGAATATACCCCAAACCATAAATGGCTGGATATATAACATGCTCTCAAAAAGAGCAATCAAAATCAGTGTAGATGATGTAACCATCAGAGGCTTGGTTGTAAAAGGTTGTCCACAGGGAGGGGTGCTCTCACCACTACTATGGAACATGGTCTTAGACTCCTTGGTCAGCCACCTCAATGATAACAACTACTACACAATAGCATACGCAGATGACTTAGTGATTCTGCTAACAGGAAGATTCGAGGAGACACTCTGCGCTTTAATGCAGGAGGCCCTCAATATCATAGAACAATGGTGCAGAGACCATTCGCTGTCAATGAATCCAAAAAAGACTGAGATGGTCCTCTTCACGAAAAAAAGGAAGCTTGCAAAACATCAAGCCCCAAAGCTCCTAGATACCAAACTTAATTTCTCTTCAGAGGTGAAATATTTAGGGGTCACCTTTGACAATAAGTTAACATGGAACTCCCACTTAGAAAACAGAGTTAAAAAAGCATATATTTCTTATGAGCAGTGTCGTAGAACCATCGGCCGCACCTGGGGAATGTCACCTAAGGTTGCTGCCTGGATCTACACTGCCATCATCAGACCTATGCTAACGTACGGTGCGATTGCCTGGGGAGCTAAGGCAAACCAGCTGACAGTCGTCCGTAAACTGGACCAAATCCAAAGAACAGCATGCCTCAACACAACAGGAGGCATGAGAACCACACCAACAAGAGCTATGGAGGTAATCCTCGGTCTCACTCCCCTTGACATATACATTAAGGAGGTTGTTTTGATGACCATGGCACGTCTGCGCTCTACTGGTATACAACCTGATGTAGGATCCGGTAAACTGAGACGTAACTTGTGGCATGAGGCCCTCAGGGAGATCCCACTGCTGCAGGCCAATACGGACTCGATTCCACCGCGATATGCCTTCAACAGGCCCTACAAGGTAATCTTTAAAAACAACTCACAAGACCTATTGGAAGAAGACGCAATCCGCATCTTCACAGATGGGTCTAAATCCAATGTAGGCTCAGGATGTGGTATTTTTTCCAGATCCCTGAATCTAAACATAAAATGGGCAATGGGCTGCAATGCAGGTGTTGCTCAAACAGAGCTCACTGCTATCTGCATCGCTGCTAAAGAGATTACCAAAAGGAAACCGCAGGTAATAATATATACATCCTTACGGACAGTAGACAAACACTACTAGCCCTGAACAGACCACGTATTACATCAGGCCTAGTACTAGAATGTCACATGGCCTTAATCGAAGCCTGTAACAACAACACGGTCACTTTAGGCTGGATCAAGGGCCATGAGAAATCGAAAGGAAACCGTATTGCAGACTCGCTAGCCAAGAAGGCAGCCTCCCAAAAACTCTTGGGACCTGGCACTTTCATTGGTCTATCGGCGTCAGCAACGGCCGACCTATTAAAGGAACACTCCCTTAATAAGTTTAAGGGTAGATGGGACGACGCAGAAGGCTGCAGGCTTGCCAAGGAACTGCTACAGTACCCGGACAGCATAGTAGCCAAAAAATACGTGACTATGAACAGGCGGAACCTACGAACAATCACGGGAATTCTGACTGGTCACTGCCACCTACGAAAACACCTTCACAGACTGGGTTTATCTAACACCCCACTTTGTAGAGGATGTGAACATGAAGATGAGACTGTCGAACACATTCTTTGCGAATGTCAGACACTCTCTCAATTTAGGTTTCAAGTATTCGGCGAGTACAGGCTAACATACGCCAATATGAGGGAACTTAATTCAGGCGACGTTATCGCCTACTTCAAGGAAGTAGGCTGGATGACGAGCTAGAAAGAAGTTTTGAACTTCAGAAGGATGCACAATGGGCCAATTGTGGCCTAAGTGCTGTGGGGCCACCCACCCTTCAAATATTTACAGATACAGAGATATTATCAAAGAATATGTATTCTTTGTTATAGCAAGTAGAAATGAGGTGAGTAGAAATTTGAGATTAATTTTTTTATAATTCTGCATGGCATCATTCGCATATATTATATTTACTGAAAGTGGTTCACCTAATATATCACTAGAAAAACGCAACTAGCCGACGTGTGATGACAACAATAGGTATATTTTTGCATAGCCATATCAATTATTTATATAATGGTATAGTCTTAAAAATGTTTTAGACGTGCCACTTCAATGCTCAGTTGCTTGTACCCATAGTTGGTTTAATTATAGGTATCCCTTTGAATTTAATTTCTTGGAAGTACTGAATTGCAAGCATGAAAACGCAATACCAAAAAACAACTCGGAATGCTATGTTCAACAAATATTATAAAATAACTGCTGTCTATCAGACTAATGGAGAAATATCTACTGATGAGGGTGAAGACACTACAGTAGACATGTACTCCAATTATATGAATGAAAAGGAAAAATTATATGGTCCTTCTAGTTATCGTATAAGTACTGATTTTGCCATTGACGAGTCTAAAGTGACAGTTATTTCTACACTATCAAATGAAGACTGTTATATTAGTGATTCAGATGATAGTTCCATTAATATCAGCAGCAGTAGCAATGTAGATTTACATGGTGATGAAAGTAATTATCCTCAAAAAATTAATAATGGTGAAATTTCATCCCAGCAAGGTCATACAGCGGAAAGTGTGACAATCGAGTTACGTTTAGCAGAATGGGCATTGAAACATGATATCACACACAGTACAATTAATGATCTATTGCATATTCTCAATCCATCTTATCCTGATATACCTCTAGATACCAGACACTTTTGAAAACTCCAACAACTACGACAACAAATGAAGGAAGATTTACGTTTAGCAAAAGAAAACCCTGAAATTGAGACTCTTACTCTCGGTCTTGAAAAAACGCATGTTTTACCACGCTTACCAACAAGTATAGTGTACTATAAAAGACAGTTAAATCTTTATAACCAAGGTATTCATTGCGGCAGTTTTGGTTAAGGATTATTCAATATTTGGCTAGAATTTCAAGCTATCCGTGGCACGCAAGAAGTAGGAGCATGTATACGAAAATATATTAGGGAACACCTTAAGCCAACTGCCACTTCATTCATTCTTTGGGCAGATTCTTGAGTCGGACAAAACACACCAATTTCACAATTTTCAAGGGACTCGTGTTTAATTTGATATTATCATGCTACTTACACTTTGGCTTAAACATTCCGTAATTGCATATTTATAAGGAGATATAATATTTTAAGATGAATAATACTTATTTTGAGTTTCATTGGCCGATTCCCGGTAATTTTTTGACTTGGATTTATATAATAACCTGTTGTAACCATATCACACAATATAATGGGTTGTTTCGATGTTAATAATTCTCTAGATAAATACAAGAATGAAACAAGAAGTAAAAACTTCATATTTTCATGTTTCATACTGGATCACTAACTTTAGGTCTACACGATTTTTTAATAGAATATCCTATAGTCAAACTTAATTTAAACTTATTTATTTCTGTATATGATCACCATCTATTAATATTTCCATGAAAATTCCAATTTTTTCACGTAGTAATTATAAACAGGCTACTTAAAACAATAAAATTTCGTTTTTGCGGTATGTTGATTGTTTCCTTACTCGTTTCCTCATTTTACGTTGATTAAATTCTCGCTGACTCTTGAATACGTGCAATATTTATTATTACTATTATATGCTTTGGTATTGTAATTGAAACCGCAATTGTTATATTGTTTTTAATACTATTTTCGAAAATAGCATCAGTGGATTTTGATTATCTATGAATCAACATGTTTTGTAACGTCAATCAGGTTTGTTTATAAATTAAATATTGCGATGAATAAATAGTTGCAAAAATTCAAAAGATAAAATCTGAAACAAACAGGTGAATGAGATAAACTTCCAACTGTAGTTTCACAATATCAAGTATGTGTGTATGCTAGAAGTAGAGTTGGCATATCCCAACAATCCAAATGTGATATAAAAGCTAGTATTAACAATAATCAACAAAGAAATTAGACACTAAACTATTTACTACCACTAGATCAATAATCATTATACTGTCTGACGCACGTTTCGATAACCAAGTTTACCTCCGGTCTCTGAAGGCGATAACTTGGTTATCGAAACGCGCATCAGACAGTGTAATTGTCAGTGTAGTGGAAGTAAATAGCGTGTTCAGGTAAATACCAACTTAAAAAATTCAAGATTCAATTTCAGGAGAATACTAAATTATCGATAGAATATAGACAATACAAGAAGACCCCATTTCAATACTTAAATACAGTCCGACAATAGACTCTTTGAGAAGCCCCATTGGAAGGGATTATGAAAATTCCACACATCGTCACAACTATTCTTCTTAATCGGAGTTTGACCTTCATTTGCGACCTACAATAATTACGTCGCTCTATTTTTACGATGGATCGAACAAAGCAACGATATTGAAAAAAATGTGCGAATGAGTGGCACAGAACATGTAGACATGCAGTGGAAGATTTGTCTCTGTCTGGCAGGCTATCAACGTCTTCTACTGATTTCAACATGTCTACAGTGAAGAAAAAATCTTCTCCATGATATGTTAGAACTGTGACCTGTGTTTTCTTCAAGTGGTTTCTAGGAACATTTGGGATGATGAAGACCAGCTTTCATACGATCTTAGAGGTGGTCGTCCAGGTGATCGAAGGGTGTTTGGTCGTTTCTCTTTAGTAATTTTCACTAATCGGTCTTTTGGCATTCTGTCTACGTGGTCTATCTTCTCCTGTTTCTTGCCCGTCTTACTATGTTTTGTATTTCACATATTTCTCCTATTTCTTCACTTCTCTTTCGGTCGAATGAAGTATATCCTGTAATTGTTCCAAGTGTCCTCATTTCTGTTGTTCTTAGGAATCGTTTTGTTATTGTGTTCTGTGTTCTAGTTTCTATCGCGTACCTGTCTTACGCAATTCTTATAAATTCTCACTTTGCTTCTGTCGCTCATATATATTTCTCCAAATTATATCTCTTAAGTATCTTGAAAATAATAATGCCTCCGTTCTTTGAGTTTTTACTTTCGCCTTTAAATTTATTGTGCTTGTTATTTTACTCCTAGTTATTTTAACATTACTTGTTCTACAGTTTCCATCTTCAAGGTTTTCTATATTCTATTTTCTTTACGAATATTAGCCTATTAAACAATTTTGCCGTTTATTGAAACTTATATAGAAGCCTTTGTATGTTATCTTCGTCTTTAGATATGATTACTGTCGTCAGCATAACATATTGTTTTGATTTATTTGTCGAATTTTGTGCCGCTGTCCTATTATCTAATCTGATTTCGTATATTTTGAAGGTCTACAATTAATGGCAAGTTCGATCATAGATAGATAGAAAATTTATTGTTCTTTCGTACAGAATACATGAAAAAGGGGGTGACAATATTTCCAATATAAATGTAAGAAATAATAACCAAAAAAAAAGAATGAATTATAATTTTATAGATATGCTTAGATGATGCCTTGACGGGAGTGGGAGGATACTTATTACTCGTTTATAATGAATGATCTGATTTTTAAAATATTCTTTGTCACATTGTATATTTGATATAATAATTGTGGTTCAGCTTCATTAATTACTGTTTCAAAGTCCGTTAGGGATTGATAGGTTTTAGAGAAGGAATATCTAATTTGTTCATACATTGGACATACAAATAATAAATGTTGTAGCGATTCTGGAACTAGACAGTTGCAAATTGTGCATATTTCATTTGTTTTTATGGAAAATGCATTGTTATCAACATACATATACAGTATTTTAGTGTTAGTAGTGCGTAGTTGTGAGATGAAGCGTTTAACATGCAAAGGGATTGAAAGATCTAAGTGGTTTGTGCTTTGAAAGGGATGCTTGTCTTGTAGTATGTGTTTATACATTGGACAATATGTACTTAGTAATATTTTATTCGAATCCTCTATATGACTATATTGTTCGTATTTTTCCAAAATAATGTTGATTTTATCTCCATCGAAACTATGCATATCAAACTCTGGAGCTCCAATTTTAGTTAAAATATTATTTATTTGACTTATCCAATTGTATTTTGATACAATTTTATTCTGTTGGTATAGTTGGTAAGTTCTATCTAGCGCTATCTTAGGAAATCTTTTTGAGGACAATTTTTTAATCTTTAGTAAATATTCTAGAGCTTGTTTTATAATAAAAAATCCAATTTTCACTAGTCTTGTTTCCGCTCTAAAAATGTAACTGGGAATTGTTTTCTGTAAATAGAGAAAATTTTTCCAAAATTGATTTTGAATTATTTCTCCCTCATTTATGTACCGAAGTCCCCATATTCCACTGGCATATGTGTAAGTTGGAACTACAATGCTATAATAAAGCGATTTAACACTTTTCATATCGGTCATATGTGAGAATTTAATTAAATTTTGTATTGCGTTTTGTGTTATTTTCGTTTTCTTTATACGTGCCGTTAAACGAGAATATCACTCCTAAGTAATTATAGCTGTTTACCTGTTCTATTAGTGCATTTTTATACCAAAATTTAGGTTTATGTCCGATATTTGGGCTTTTTCTGAACCTAACCTAACCTTAGTTTCATCTACATTAACTTGTAATTTATTAGTGTCGCAATAACTTCCTAATATTTTCATTGATCTATTCATCTGAATTTCCGAGTCTTCTAATACTATAAAGTCATCAGCATAGCCCAGCAATGAAATGTCTTGGTTTTGATCTAGAGATAAACCTCTAGCTCTTCGTTGTTTAAAGTAGTCGTGTATGTCTGACACATATAAAGCAAATAATAGTGGACTTAGCGAGTCGCCTTGGATGATGTCTTTGGTGATTTGAATTTTTTTTAGGTACAACCGTTCTGCTCAATTGTTATTGTCCCTAAAGAGAACATATTTTTTTAAATTCTTATTACTTATTATCTTGCCGCTGATTCCATTAGACAAAAGCTTTTGCCAAAGTATATCCAAATTGATGTTATCAAAAGCTTTTTTGAAGTCGATAAAAAGTGCAAAAACTTTCCTCCCAGGCAGTCGCAGATGGTTACTTATCACCGAGTAAAGAACAAAAATATTATTTTCCGTACTTCTTTGTTTACGAAAGCCAGCCTGACATTCTGGTAGCGTTTCAATTGATTCACTGAATATACGTAGTCTCTGATTTATTAGTTGGGTGAATAGCTTAGTTTTGTGATTGAGTAAGGCAATACCTCGATAATTTAGAGGATCGTTTTCAAGGCCTTTCTTATGAAAGGGAATCATGTTAATATTTGTCCAATTGCATGGAAGGTGTTCTTCCATGTATATTTTGTTAAATAATTCTTTTAGATGTATGATCCAGTTAATAGGCAAGTTTTTAAAAAATTTGTTTGGTATTTTATCATCCCCTACCGCCTTATTATTTTTTGCTATTGCTATTACATTGTATATCTCTTGGATTGTAAAGGGTGAATCTAGATAGGGATGTCTGGCATCCATTATGGATAGGTTCATATAAGCTTCAGTGGTGTTATAAAATAGGTTATAATAGTTCTCCCATTATTTGGCCGTAATAGGGTGTTCATTATAGTGCTTTTTTTTATGAAGGTTCATATATTTCCAAAATTCGGATGGGTTTTTAATGTTCAGAGATTTTGCTTGTAGGTTTTGTTGATATTTGATTTGTTTATATTTGATTAGAATCTTAAATAATTTCTTTTCTGTTTTAAATTCTTCGATTGTATTTATGCTGTATTTATTTTTCTTGATGTTATTTTTCTTTAATTTTAATAATTTTTTTTCTTTCACACATTCTTTATCAAACCAGGGTTGATCGGACTTATCAATTGTGCATCGAGTTCTTCAACATTGTATGTTTCTGGATTTATAGTCACCTCTGACATAACGTTTTTATAGTATTGTGTTTTTTGTGGGTTCCACTTAAGATATTTTCTTCCTTTTTGTTGAATTTGTGATTGGGCTAGTTTAAACATTTTTATGTCTAGTTTTACCGTACAACTTGGATGGTCTGAAATAAAATAACTATTCATATAAAAAGTTTTTATACAATCTATGCTATTAAGATTAAACCAAATTGAATCTACTACACTATTGCCCCGCTTACTCAAATATGTGTAGTGTTCTAAATTATCATCATAACGGCCATTAAGGGTGAAGAAACCTACATCTTCAAATACGTCATTAAGTAAGGTCCCTCTTTTGTTAATCGTTAGGTCCATTGAGTTTCTAGTTCCTAGGGAAAAGTTATTTTCAAATAGGTCATTATTGTTGAAGCTATTAAGTTCCCCAATTCTAGCGTTAAAATTCCCATAAATAAATATTTTATACTCGGAGTATTAACGACTAATACCCTTCATACACCCATCAAATATATCTATGCAAACCTTATCATCTATTTTTGGCTTAAAGTATACTATGCCTAAAACGAGCTTAATTTTATTAATTTCAAGTTTAATAAATATCCAAAGTTTTGATTTTTTTATTATAACAGCCGTATTATCTAATTTAAATGGTTTTGACAGAAGGAACATTAAACCCCCACTTCCTCTGCCCCTCTGCTTGTCTTTCGTTGCGCAAGACTGTAAAATATTATAATTATTTAGAAAATATGGTGAAGTTTGGTTTTCTGTAGTTATCCATGTTTCTACGATTCCTATAATTGGGAATACACAAAAATGTATCTTTTCTTCCGTATAAAAATTATTTATTGTATTAATTCCTTGACAGTTCCAGAATAGTAGAGGAAGTAGAGCTTCTATGTCCCTTTTTATTTCTATAGCATTACTTTTATTTTTTCCATTATCCTTTCTCATTTCCACTTTTATCGCCCAGTCAGTTTCTTCGTCGTTTTCCTCGTCTGTCGCTATTAATTTTTTGATTTTGTGATTTTAGTTATTTTCCTAAGGTTTCCGCCTGTATTATTCTCAGCTGGGGATCTTTGATCTGCCGTTCTTTTATGGCTGCCACTTAAATTTTCGTCATCTTCGGATGTTTCTATGTTCTGGTATACTTGCTTATTAATTATTAGCTTATTATATCTAATGTATGCTGTATATCCTTTATCCCTAGCTTCCTTCAATTTGAATATAAATTATCTTCTTTCCTCTTGTATCTTTTTGGTTGATCTTCATTTATCCACAATATTTTTCTTCCTGATTTCCCTCTCCAATTTTTCTATTCTTTCTTCTTGCTTCATAATGTGTTCTTCCAATTCTAAATTTTCATCTTTTATTTGTTTCATTTCCAATACAAAAGAAGCTATTTTCCCATTCGTTTGTTGTGCAGTTTCGTTTATTTGTTGGAACACCTGTTCTATTCTTGCCATACCCCCCATCTTTAATTTACTTTTCAATAAAAGTTTGATCTCCTCATTATTTTTCTTTTGTTTTCCGCTTTATAAGTCAGTTTGACAATGCCGCTTTGATATCGACCAGGATTCTTTTTGTACTTACTAATTAGCTTGTTATTGAACTTCAATTTCACTTTATTTGTCTATTAATATTTGTTTATCTTACCAAGAATGTATATTTAATGAGTTTTTTTTGTTCACTGGTATTAAGTTCATCACTTCAACTATATTGGAAGTATTTGAGAATTAATTCATTTTCTTTGTAACTCTCCATTTTTACGGCTTAATGCAGGAGCAAAATCAAAACATTGTGATCTCCCCAGTCCGATAATGCTTGGTCAGACTATCAAATCCTTCTTTACTGGATAAATTCTTCTCCGTACTAGCCTAAAAGCTTTGTGAAAAACCGAGTTTCATATATCTAGTCAAAAATCCAAAATTGTCAACAAACCAGTATCAAAAAACCCACAAACCAAATTCTCAGAACATAATTTTTTTAATAGATTCGACAATCTTTCAAATACAATTTTTTCAGATAAACAAGGTCAATTATTACAAAAGGTTTTAAACATAATATTCAACCCACATGTTCATCACAACGCAGCAGTTGTTGCATCTCGCAGTGTCTTACCCCAAGAATTCTTAAAAAGAATAGTTGGATACATGACCTAAGTTTTTTACTCTCATCCTCATTTTGTTTTCCTGACACTTCGTCCTTAGGACTCGTTAAACTTCCCGCTGAGGAAAAACGAAAATTTGTTCTACTAACAGAACCTTCTCAATCTGGATACTCTTCTCGAAAATAATTCTTCTTTATCCAAAATGCTACATATATTATCCTATGTATTAGGATTCGTTTACAACACGAAGCCGTCGTCCTCAAAACAGTAGTCAGAGAGGCTACAAACCGAAGAGTTAATTTTAGTCAAGCACACTCAACACATTTATTTCGAGAAGGAATCCAACTCGAAGAAACATTCTAAATCTTTGTTAAAGCTAGGAGTCGGTGGCCGTTTAACCTCGCTCCTCTATCATATGCCGCGAAACGCCTTCTTTCAATGCCATGGAAATGGAGGCTGACTACTTTGGTTATAGATTACATCATATAAAACACCTTCATGCTTAGTGTTTCAAACGAAACTCACGGTTTCTAGTTAATACCACAATATAATAAAAATTTTGTGTTTTTAAATGAAACTCAAGGTCTCTAGTTAATTCCACAATATGATACAAGTTATTGAAAATTCTAAAAAATTGACAATTGTTTCGATAAATCAATATCATCGTCAGAATGACAGAAGTTACATTTCATTTTATGCCTACCTGATGTTTAGTAGTTAATTTTGGCTAGACCAAGAAGTAACCTAACTTGTGATTGGCTTAATATATGTTTATAGAAAAAAGAAGAAGATGTGATATTACAAATATTGAAGCTTAGATATTATTAGCCCTATGGTGATATCCTGGATATCATTTTTCCAATTAAGATCAGTATAACTGTGCAATGATATAGAAAACCAGGAAAACTATATCTGCTGATCTTTACAATTATCACTTAAGAAGACAGTTTATTAGTGGAGAATTCCCTAGATTTAACTATTCATTGACAACTTCATATTGTGGGTTTCTTAAATGTCTTCTAATTTCCAGTTCTTCAAGGAAATCCAGTTCTTGTTTCTTTTCACAAATATGCAGTACTTCTAGTTCTGTGTTAGGTGTCAATGAATGATTGGTGTCAAGTAGATGTTTTGCGTAGTGGGATTTATCTGGTTGTTTTAATCTGTATGCTCGTAAGTGCTCACTGTATCGTACTTCAAAATTCCTAAGGGTCTGACCCAAATAGACAGCATTACATTCTGGACATTTGAGTTTATATATACCTGACTTCTTTAATAGTGGTATTTTTGTTTTTACATTTAACAATTTTGTACTAACGTTACTTTCTGTTTTAAAAGAAATTGTTGTATTCGTTGCTGAAGATATTATCTTTGAAATATTATTAGAAATATTTCCTGCATATGTGATGGTTTTATAAGTTTTAATTTCATCAGCTTGTTTAGGATATATTAGTTGTAATGCCACTTTT
Source organism: Galeruca laticollis (assembly GCA_963921935.1). Classification (NCBI taxonomy): domain Eukaryota; kingdom Metazoa; phylum Arthropoda; class Insecta; order Coleoptera; family Chrysomelidae; genus Galeruca; species Galeruca laticollis. The sequence continues at coordinate 34,660,010 of OY998185.1, forward strand.
TTCTCTTTTTTACTAATTAGCCTATTTATCATATCTAATGGATAACCGTTAGATGTTGCTATTTGTCTAATTGTATTAATCTCTCTATCAAAATTACATTTGTTCATAGTAACTGAAAAAGCTCTATGTATCATTGAATTATATGCCGCTAGTCTGTGTGAGACAGGGTGATTAGAATTGAATGGAATTGTCACATCAGTCTGTGTTGGTTTTCGGTAAATTGAATAATCAAGTACATTATTAACACTTTGAATTTTTAAATCAAGAAAATTGATTGAGCTATTTTCTTCAATTTCTGATGTAAATTTAATTTTCGGGAGTAAATTATTGATGTGGTTGAAAAATACATCTAATTGTCGTTCACTACCCATAAAACAAGCTAATATGTCATCTACATATCTATACCAAAATAAAATATTTTTCGAAATATTACTTTCAAAGATCTTTCTTTCTATATTGTCCATAAAAATGTTTGCTAAAATAGGTGATATAGGGGTTCCCATTGGTAAACCTTCATTTTGAATGTAATGCTGTCTATTTGGGTCAGACCCTTAGGAATTTTGAAATACGATACAGTGAACACTTACGAGCATACAGATTAAAACAACCAGAAAAATCCCACTACGCAAAACATCTACTTGACACCAATCATTCATTGACACCTAACACAGAACTAGAAGTACTGCATATTTGTGAAAAGAAACAAGAACTGGATTTCCTTGAAGAACTGGAAATTAGAAGACATTTAAGAAACCCACAATATGAAGTTGTCAATGAACAGTTACATCTAGGGAATTCTCCACTAATAAACTGTCTTCTTAAGTGATAATTGTAAAGATCAGCAGATATAGTTTTCCTGGTTTTCTATATCATTGCACAGTTATACTGATCTTAATTGGAAAAATGATATCCAGGATATCACCATAGGGCTAATAATATCTAAGCTTCAATATTTGTAATATCACATCTTCTTCTTTTTTCTATAAACATATATTAAGCCAATCACAAGTTAGGATACTTCTTGGTCTAGCCAAAATTAACTACTAAACATCAGGTAGGCATAAAATGAAATGTAACTTCTGTCATTCTGACGATGATATTGATTTATCGAAACAATTGTCAATTTTTTAGAATTTTCAATAACTTGTATTTTATTGTGGAATTAACTAGAGACCTTGAGTTTCATTTAAAAACACTAATATGAGCATATTCCACGAAGTAAGGGTCGAGACAGTCAATTTCAATAATAAAAATTGTTGAAAATTCTAAAAAATTGACAATTATTTCGATGAATCAAAATCATCGAAACAATTGTAAATCTTTTAGAATTTTCAACAATTTTTATTATATTGTGGTATTAACTAGAAACCGTGAGTTTCATTTAAAATGCTAATATGAGTAGATTCCACGAAGTAAGGGTCGAGACAGTAATTTACCTTCATGCTTGTTTAAAAACCACGCAACTTCTTATATCTCTTAAATTCTGTATCCAATACCCAAAGCGATTATATAATCCGTTGCTGTATACAGAACCCTAAGCCGTACCAACCCCCAATTAGCATTGCCCCTGTTTAGATTCAATGATGTGAAAGCATTTAGTCCCTGCGGTCTTGAATTTAGTGGATACTTTTCCATCAACCCTTCTTGTTATCGAGGCTCTCGGATTATAAAAGCCAGATATTTACTGCGATAATGGTACAAACTTTATCGGCGCTGATAAGGAATTTGCTCAATTCATGCAAGGCGCTGCTGATCGAGAAACCATTAAATTTCATTCACTCCTCCATCTGGACTTCATTTTGGAGACCTTTGGGATGCTGGAATCAAATCTGTGAATCGTCACCTTATTCGGGTTGGTCGAGTGCAAACTTTAATTTAACGAGCTTCATACAGTTCTGGTCTTAATCGAGTCGCTATTGAATTCACCCTCCTTATCCCCATTTTCTAATGATATAGAGGACATTACCTCATTAACCCCGGGTCATTTCTTGACTCTAGAATCGTTGACCACTTTTCCGACTCCAGACTTCATCCCTATTCCAATGTATCGTTTGTCAAGATGACCACTTTTGCAAATGTTGCATCGTGATTTCTGGACTCGTTGGCAAAGCGAGTACCTCCATTCGCTACAACAGCGCTCGCAATGGCTGATACCAATCTACCCTTCTCCAACCTTAGGCACCCTTGTGCTAATCTATGAAGAGAATTCACACCCCGCGCGTTGGACTCTGGTTCGCATTATCGAGTTTCATCCCGGTAAGGATGGTGTATCCCGTGTTGCAAGCGTTCGCACCCCCATGGGTACCTTTGGCCAAGACCTGTCCCTTATCCTTCATCGACGACTAGCATATTACGACGCTGCCAAAAATGGTTAAATGAATGACAATTACTATGTGACAGACACACATCAACATGGATATTTCAATAAATTCTATACAATTTATTTGTTTACGAATATCTAGCTTTTATTTTATATACACTGGGTAGAATATTTTACCCGCCAATGTCACCGGCCAAATTTTTAACAATAACGTGATAATAATAAAACTGAAATAATAATATTAAAATCCTGTCCCCTGTTTTTCATATCGAATGTTTTTTAAATGTTTCTTCAAAGTAAAAAGCATTTTCTATGCTTAGTGAAATTCAATTAAATATGGAGAGAAGACAATTAACAGAAAAGCAAATGTTAAGGGATGTAGGAATGTTACAATACAAGCTGATGTGTCAGAGAGCATAGATACGACTCCACATATCATTATTCGACTTTGGCAAAGATGTAGTATACGTGAAGGACAATTGGGCCAACAACTTTTAACAACTCCAAATCAAGACCATTTTTTAACGATACTTGCACGAAGACATGGAACTGTGACAGCTTGTGAGTTGGTTTCTGATATCTGTTCATTACATTTTGATATGTGATCAAACTGTGAGAAAACCTTTACATGAAGCCAATTTACATGCCAGAAGACCTCTAAGAGTTCCACCTTTATCACGGGGCAATCGAGCAGCAAGGTTAGATTGGGCTCGAGAGCACAAAAACGGGACGATAGATCAATGGCCAAGGGCATCATTGTTTACCGAAGCATATAGGTTTGAACTTCATCCAGATAGTAGACGAGTAAGTTTTGAGACAGCCGGAATTAGTGTCACGTCTGCAAACAGCTACGGAGGTCCACAGTTATCAAGGGGGTACAGTGATAATATGAAGAGGAATGAGCACAGGTGGAAGAACCGATCTCGTTTCTTGAAAAGGGTTTCGAAGAGTAGTTGATTATTTAAAGATTATACTCTGCCCTGTTTTAGTTCCATATGCTGTAGCAATTGGGCCACAATTACTTTAAAAACAAGATAATGCCCCTTTACCTCACGTTGCCAAAATAATTCAAAAAGCTTTTGAATCTGAGGCAACTAACGCACTGGATTTTTACTCCCAATTTGCAGACGTCAATCCAGTTGAACACATCTGGGACATGCTACAAAGGAAGGTTCTGCATCAAAATGCTTTTTTTATAATCAACAGGAGCTTATTAACAGTCTTCGGAGCTCTTAGTCAAATGGAAATGTTACACGCCTAATACGGTATTTTTGCTTAATTGTTAGATACCTACTTTTTTGAATTGTGATCATTTTATATTGTTCATGAAATTAAACATATTTATTATGTAATCGAACTCAAATTGATATGTGATTGAACATCCTATGAACATTTAAAGAAAAATATCCAAAAATTGTCCTTTTAGAACTTGGTTTTAAAAATATCCCTAGACCATGTTGATGTGTGTATGTCTAAATGATGTTGCTAGGTCAATTGCCCTCTCTTGGTTATTGTTTGATAACCCTGTATAGAATGTGAAAGGAAAAAACGATAACAAGAGCAATATAGATCACAACGACCTGTCAGGCAAGGTGGTATGAAGTTAAAAATGGAGATATATCCTCCATAATGCCTTTTTTTACGGATGCTATAAAATGTTCAACTGTTTTCATCGCTTTTTTACGATTAAAACGGAGAATTTTTGACGCAGTGAGGAATATCCGCCATTATAGTGAGAAATAATTTATCACTGTTATTATGATAACCCTAGTCAACTGTGAATTGTTACATGTCAAATGATACGGCACGTTTTCCACGTTGACGACGGAACGCCGACGATTAGCGCACAATATCTACTTAGACCATGAAAACATTTACCGGCGTTTCCATAACAACATGACCAAAACACTGCACAATTATTATTGCTGGTTTTATTGTTGTTTTTTATACTAAACCTTTCAGATTTGTTAAATATTGATTATAATGGAATACGAAGATTTGGAGTTTGAGAATACACCTCCAGATATTGGTCAAAAAGCATCTGATATTTGTTATAATTTTGTACGAAGCACATCAGAACAAAAATATGAAATCGTTTGCAGTAACTTTATGGACTGGAGAATGCAAGCCAATGTGAATTATTTTCCAGAAAATACTTTGTAAGTTTATTTTGAAGGGCTATCAAACAAATTAAAATCATCAACATTATGGTCCCAGTACTGGATACTGAGGAGCACAATAATTATTAAAAACCGTGTTGAATGAAAATTATGTTCCAAATTATGTTCCAAAACAGTCAAAAACCTGAAGAAATTCAACAATGTCTAAAAGATGCACCCGATGAAAAGGACACTTACCCAAGAAATTAACGCACCATCAGAAAATAACAAAAAGTTGGATACTACTTTTTATGTAGATCCCGTATCCGATTTCAATGATTATTTTTTTATATGATGTGTTGCTTTCTCAAGAAATTGATGGTGATTTTGTCTTCTTAAAAAGTACTGCTTTATTTATACAGAATGTAACAATTGGTATGTGTTTTCTTTTCATAAATTTTGCAACAACCTCTGGAGTTTTACTTTTACGACAACAATTTATAAATTTTATGTGAGTCAAGTTTTTTAATCGGGCTAATAATATCTAAGCTTCAATATTTGTAATATCACATCTTCTTCTTTTTTCTATCAACATATATTAAGTCAATCACATGGTAGGTCACTTCTTGGGCTAGCCAAAACTAACTACTAAACATCAGGTAGGCATCAAATGTAATGTAACTTCTGTCATTCTGACGATGATATTGATTTATCGAAACAATTGTCAATTTTTTAGAATTTTCAACAATTTTTATCATATTGTGGAATTAAATAGAAACCGTGAGTTTCATTTGAAACACTAGTCAAGTTTTATCATTTATCAACATTCTCTATTTTAATTTACATTATTATCTCGATTAATGCCGGAGAAACACAGTTTTATATCGTAACATTGTAACGTTTCCATTTTCCCTATATTTCGCCCTACGAAATCGAATAATTTCTATCCCAGTACGGCCCTGACGTAACAATATTGTCTTCGAACTGTGTAGGATATCGTTTCATATGACCAATCAAAATAAAAAATTTAGGAACAATATATTTCTGGACGCCGAAAAGGTTTATTACGCCTCAATCTTGATTTTCAATTCAAGTAAGTAACAATTGAATACAATGGTTTTTAATATCGCCTCTAAAAAAATATACGATGTGCAAACAATAGTTTTTAGTATCGCCTCCAACAAAAAGTTATTTATTACGAAATTCTGGATAGACATCGTAATTGGTGAATTTATGGCTTCGATTCGTTTTATATGGTTTGTTATATGGTTTTTTAAGAACTAGTTTACCGTTATTTTTCGGGAAAAAACTTCAAAAAAAAGGCTGTCTATCCCCAAAAATCTTGTGACAAGGGTCAGTCTGCCATGAATACTTGAGCGAATCAGTTGTGATTTTCTTAGGGTCTCAACGTTAGTTATCGTGTCGTTTTTACCGCTATCGAGGATTGAGTCTGCGACGAATACTTGACTGAGGTAGTTGTAAAGTTCCGAGAGTGTCAACTCTATTCACGTGTGGTATTTATCGTTATTCAGATATCGTATCGTATCGTACAAAAGTACCGATATTACCTGTGCTTAGTGTCTGTGATTTGTTCGATAGCGCGGTGAGAGTATATTACTTATTACAAGTATTGTCCTAAAATTTTATGCCGCGTTTATGTCATCACCTGAATAGTATTGTGATTGGCTGGTGTCTGTTGGACTCAGGTATCGTTAATGATTATTTTGTATCTCTCCTACCTGGAGTAAATCGCACTTTTTCTTAGTCGATGGTGAAAAAACTAATTTAGTGTCACGCCATTTCTTTAGCGAAAGAACCATACGGTATCAGAACTATTCTATTATGATGACGAGTTTTTTTTATTACTGATATTGACATTGTTTTGAAGAAATTTTATGTTTTATGCTGTTTGATAGAATAACCGATAAGAAATTCGGCGTACACGCTCAATCTAGATTAAATTAGTTTCCGAACCCTCATATTGACGTAACTTCCACAAAGCGTATGTGTTTTTTTGTTTTCGAGTAATTCAGTAATATAATATTATCATACATTTTCTTTTTAGAATAAACTGAACATAATTTTATTACTAAACTAATTAAATTGACTGTCTCGACCCTTACTTCGTGGAATATGCTAACTAAACTGATTCTTTAATTCGCAAACTCCGCTACATAAATAGGTCGATTCTGTGTTTTTCGTAATCATCTACGAATCTGTAGCTTACGAGTTACTGTAAATGGGATTTTACAGAATCTGTCACTTCGCGATTCTGTGATGTTGTCTGTAACTCGCTGAATTACAGACAGACATTTGAACTACTGTACGTCAAATTTCGATATTTCTAACCTATAACTCAAACAAAATCCAACTATAAAAATATTCCATTTGAATAAAGCTATACTATGTCACATAATCCTGTAAATAATGTCTGTTTATCTAATGACGGAAATAAAAAAATGAAAAGAATGAAAAATAAAACCTCAGAACAACAGTAAGAAATGTACTTAGAAGCAATTGAAAATGATTATGCATTCAGGAGCAATGCAATCAATCCCACTATGGACCAAAATTATATACATAAGAAGTGGGAAGAGTTAGTGTACAAATTGAATGCAGTAGGACAAGGCCCTGCATTGTCCATTGAAGAGTGGGTAAAGGTTTGTATTATATAAACGAGTTGCCAGTATTACATTTTGCATTCTAGAGATTTGCAGATTGGAGATTGGTACCAAAGCGAAATATAGAAAAATTAATCATCATAGAATTTAAACTGGTGGGGATCCTGTTTCAGAAGCATGATTAATTCTATTAGAAGAAAGGGCATTGAGTGCTTGGGGTAAGGTAACAGTTACTGGAAATGAACATGTTACCACATATGAGGGCATTCCAGTGATATTAGGGGCTGGTCGGTTGCGGGCGCAACTGGGTAATACGATTTCTTGTACCTTTTTAAAATTGGCGCAACTGGGCTATGCCCGGTCCAAGTTGACCCAACAATACCAGTTGCGTTACTTGGAAATCACCATACCAGGTCAGGGATATAAGATTCATACACTGCTGGCGTAAGAGTAGAACACTACAATTTATGAAAAAAAGCACATACCAATTGTTACATCCTGTATAAATGAAATACGTTGTATTTTTAAGAAAGGCAAAATCATGCTAACTTAATGGAGAAACCACACATTGTATATAAAAAAAGAATAATTGAAATCAGATAGGGGTCGACCCAAAAAGTAAAATAAAACTTCTTCTTATTTTTAGGTGGTGCGTTAATTTCTTGGAGAAGCGCATTTGCTGGTAGAGGTTTGTTTGAAAAAATTTGCTTCAGCTGGTGGCCGTACATGTATGCCCTTGTAATTAACTTCGAAAATTAAAAATTCATGACATGGAAGATTTCAATTCGGCCCTTTTAATAAAATTACCCGATACTAGTACAAAAGTTCCTAGAAATTTCACAGACACAGGAGAATTTTACAAAAAAATATGCCAATCTTCGTCCATACCCGGACGAGACTCGCTTTTTTTAAAATTACCAAAATGACAAATATACAAAACGACGGAATAGATAAATTTGGCACCATGGCAAAACATATAGCGAAATTTTAGCAATTACCGAATCCGGAATTATATACAGGCCACTGTTTCCGAAGGACATCTGCAATTATTTTAGTTAATGCAGTAGCAGATCTTTTAACTCTAAAGCGTCATTGGGGTTGGAAATCCAGAAATGTTGCTAAATCCTATATCGATAACTCTATGGCTAGCAAAAAAATATCAAATAATGTAGTAGAATCCATTCAGCATCCAGATCCTCTAGAACCTGAATACCACAATGCTATGGAAGCTCAGTACGTTTCACCATCAACGTCAACTTCGACCTCGGCTAATATTTCATTTACCGAAAATGTATTGTTGCGAAACGTCCTAACAGGACTTACTTTCCAAAATTGTTCAAATATTACTGTTAATTACAATTTTAAGTGAAATATATAAATGAGTTAATGTGATATGCATTATGCATTTTAATTCTGAACCTCGTTTGAGCACATAAAAACAACGCATCCGTAGGAAAAGTACAGTGTACGACACGTGAGGAAATGACATATTTTTCCCTCACTCGATTTGCACTCGGGAAAATGTGTAATTTTGAACAGCTTTTTTCAACATCGAGAAATACATAAGTATACCTGGGTGCAACACTCTATCAACCTAAAAACTATCATAGATTATGTGATACTCCGGCAAACTACAACACTGAAAATACAGGACGTTAGGGCCTATAGAGGCGCGGCGTGTAGAAGTGACTACCATCTTGTCAAATCCAAAATACTACCCTTCCGTGCAACAAAGGAAAAAGGAAAAGACGCAAGCGAACAAGAACAAAAAACACAGAAATCAGGTACAATCTAGATAGCCTTAACCAAGATAGCGTAAAGGAATTTTATAAAAAACGACTTGATTGAAAACTCATACAAGAAAGCTTTGAAAATACAGAAGATCAATACGAGTATCTCAAAAGATGCTTGAAAAACGCCGCACTAGAAGCCCTGGGACAATACGCAAAGCCTAAGAACACCATATTGGTGGGATGAAGAAATAGAAGAAATGATAAAAATAAAGAGAGACAAATACAACAGATTCCTCAACACAAAGTCGGATCAAGATAAAAAAGAATAGGAAACAGCCCAAAGGAAGGTACGCACAGCTATAACAAAAAAGAAGAACAAAAGCTGGGAAAGAAACTGCACAAGACTCAAACATACCTGAGGTAGTCGAAGTACCGAAAGCTGGAAAATGTTAAGATCTCTTCGTTAAGAAAAGACAAAAGATATTATCTCACCAATAACGTTAGAAGAATGGGATAAATACTTCGCGAAACTGCTTACTGAGAACAGGACACAATATCAGCAACTACAACAGCCACAATCCGACACTCAAATACGAACCACAGCATCCCCAGTTAGAATCAACATCAAAGAAGTAAAACTGATTTGTCATGCACTGAAAAACAGAAAAGCTCCTGGCCCCGGTAATATCCCCCCGGAGTTACTTAAACACGGTACAGAAAAGATATATCGACAATTAGGGAAGTAGAGACGTGTGTGATAATTATAGAGGAATCGTTGTGCTAGGTACTATTTCGAGAGTATATTGTAAGCTAGTGAAAAAGATAATTGAGGATGAATATTGTGATAGTGAGGCCGTAGAACAAGCTGGATTTAGAGCTGGTAGCTCCACTGTAGATCACTTATTCACAATAACACAGATAATTGGGAAAAAGACGGCACGGAATCAAGAAATACACCTCCTTTACGTAGATCTCAAGAGAGCGTACGATAGTGTACACCAGCTAAAACTCTGGGAGGCTCTCGAGAAAACCAACGTCAGCATAACATTGATAAAAGCTGTTCGAGAACTCTATAAAGAGAACACAAGCCAAATAAAGAATGGGCAGACATTATGAAAGGGGTTCAACATCAACAAAGGGTCTTAAGCAGGGTTGTTGCTTGTCACCAACTTTGTTTAAAATCTATTTAGAACAAGCTAAACACGGAAAAGAAAGTGCGAACAGATAGGAATACGATCATATACTATACACTCTCTGCTTCGCTGATGATCAAATAGTCCTAGCTCAAGACTACGACGACTTAGGATACATGACCCGTAAATTATTTGAAGAATACGATAAGTGGGGGCTGGAGGTAAATCTTCAGGAAACGGAATATATGTACATTGGTGGAGAACAACAGGAATTTATCTTGGAACAACAACATCAGATAAAACACTGTAAAAAATACAAATATCTTGGAATACACACGACTAATGTCGGTAGTTTGGACGAAGAAAGCAAACACAAAAACAACCAAGGAAGACAAGCAATCAGACAACTCAACAGTATTTTGTGGGATAAGGCAGTATCAAAACAAAATAAGCATAGAATTTACAACAGCATAGTGAAAAGTGTCATAAGCTATGGTAGTGAAGTGTGGCCTCTAAAGGAAAAAAACTCGTGAATCTTTTTAAGCCACCGAGATGGATTATTAGAGACGCGCCGTCGGAAAATCAAAACTGGAAAGAGTGAGACATGAGAGAATTCGAGAAATTATGGATGCTAAACAAAAAATTACGGAAGACATACAAATTAACCAACTTAGATGGTATGAACACGTTCAAAGAATGGCAGAAGACAGAATCTCAAAAAAATACTAAATTGGACACCACAGGGGAGAAGAAAGATAGGAAGACTCAGACTAAGTTGAAGAGAAGGAATAGATAGAAACATCAGAGAAAGAGAAGTAGATCAGAATCTCTGGACCGATCGAGAACAATGGAGACTGGAAATCAGAAGACGGCAGAGAACGTTATAAACTGATTTGTATATATAAAATGTGTAATTTTTCTCACTTGTTGTACAATATACTATTAGACTACTGTAAAACTCAGAGCACAAACATTATTCCCAGAGTATCTAAGAACATTTTAGAAGCGTTCAAAAATTGCGCTGACTCCTAAATTTATTTGGCTGCATAAAATAATCTCTGGTAAGTAGTTTGCAAAACGTGGTATTCTTTGCTTAACACATATTCCTACGGTATGATTATCATCCAAAAACTCAGTTTTCGAAGATAATAATTGTAGCAATAATGGATATTTTTCTGACAAAATTTGGGCGTGTAATAAATATACTGGGAGCTTGATGAGCACTTCACCTGAATATGCTGAATAATGTCACTAAGATAAGTTAATCGTGACTGTGTTGTCTTCCAACGAATAGGTATTCCTATGATTATGTATAATTATTATTGAAGAATGCGTTAACAAAAATAACTATATGTTTTGCAAAAATATATATATTTTGAAAAGACGAGCTACAGACGGCGGGTATAATAAACTGTTACCTAATTTGTTGGTTGCTTATCATATTTTTATGAATTCATTTTCGTCCTTAGGTATCTATCAATATTCACTTATTTTATGAAATATAAATAATGTGAAAATAAGTGTTTATATTCAACTCTGTAGATACAGATTGTTTGTTCTATTCCAAATAAATAAAAGTACATTTCTAAGTATAACACACACGATAAATTATTTTCTTGGAACTACCAATATTTCTAGTTGGATGGGTGGTCTTCATGAGAGGATAGAGTACTTATTTTGTTGTATCATAAACATGTTAATGATTACCAGCACATATACACATAACCGCGTATTATAAAAAAATGTGTTGGTGTATTTAAATCGAGCCTAATGAAAGTTATCATTGAAATTATTCTATTGATATTGATATCGGAATACATTGAAAATAAGGGTGGAGTTTGAAAAAATATACATTTGAATAGTTGTTTGAGGATTCAAACTGGAACAATTTGATTTAATTATGAAATGATATTTGTTCATAACTGAGATATTTGAATAATGAAATTTGAGGAATAATAAAAATGAGCTGAAGTGAGATCAAGGTAACTAACGAGATAATCAACATCAATATGAAACGTGTTTCATATTAAGGTTGATGTCTAGGTTAGTAACTTGTGAGAGAAACAAATTCAGTTACAAACATTTGAAAATTAGAGAAAGGATACTTTATTATTGGAATATACATATTCAAAATAGGGGCTTTGTTATGTAGCATGGGTGGCCAACCAGGCGATTGCGGGTATTAGACGGGTCGATCGCGTATAAGTTGAAATATGTACCTAATAAATAACATTTATATGTTAAAAACACGTGGAACAGAGTGATCAATATATTAAGATTTGGCATTGCACATTGACGGGAGTGGTTGAGTGGGAGTAAGTTTTTGGAAAGATTTCGAGATCTTTTGGAGAAAATTATAAAATTTCTTCATGGGAGGGGTGATACTATCAACAACTGCTTGATTTAGACTGTTAATCAGATTTAGCATTTTTACCAGATTGTACCAGAAAACCGAGCATATAAATCTGGAACTACAAGACAAGAATGAAACACTAACAGAAATGAGAAACTAAATTGCAGCATTCCAAATTCAAACAGCACCTGTGAAAGTTAACATCGAGAAGACAATAATTTGCAAACATCAAGAATCACAAGAAAAAACATCCTACCTACAATTTCATTCCTGACAAATACACAACGTAAATTAAGTGGTATCAGATTCGCCTTACTGATTTCAAAAAAATTGAGAAGCTGGTGGAACTCTTCAGTTATCCCCTTATTAACTACATTGATCATAGTGAAATCTAGGAAATGGCTGAAACATTTGCAGATTTATTTCAAATGGACCACATGATATTTCATAATGAAATTATTATTCATCGCTGCGACATATTTCTAAAAGCAAGGTCTAGACTTCTGGGCACTTGTTTCGAACGAGAAATATTCAAATTCATAGAAATGTAGAAATGTATTGAACAATTGCATTCATGTTATGAATGAAACTAACTGTGATTCCACTAGATAGTGAGAAAATGATAAAAATTGAAATAAATGTAGGACTAGCAAAGATTATACATTGTGCCACTGTGCCATCATATCAAATGTAACTTTTGTCATTCTGATTATTATATTTTTAAAACATCGAAAAAATTGTTACATTTTTTTAGTTTTCATCATTTCCTCATTATATAATGGAATTATTTAGAAACAGTTTTCCATTTGTAATGATAACATGAGTAGATTTCACAAAGTAAGTGTTACAGTAAATTTGATTTAATTCATCATCTTATTTAAAACAAACAAAAAAACCTTCATACTTAACGGACGCTCATACATTGAACTCTTTAAGCTTGGACATTTTTAATTACAAACCCGACTTTATTAATCTAGCGGAAGAAGATCAGGCGCAATGCTCACACTGATATTATAAATAAGTAGCTAGTAATTAGTTATTAAGTATAAAATTTTATGTTTTACCTTTTAATAAAATAAAAAATACTACATGAATAACTTACTTTCATTTAATACTCCGAGAATTATGTAATTGGTGGATCACATAGAATTTCGTCAGTTAATGGTAGATCTTAGCTCTAGTCACTCCTGTTCTATAAATAGACAAGACACTGTTCCATGTTTGCTGCAGCCGAAACGAAGCAGAATCAATAGCTGTGATTTAATATATATAGCTGACAGTGAAAGACTTGAAAATGTTTCAAAATAATGTTTCATCAGAATAATACAGCACAAAATTTGGTGTACGAATAGTTTCTGGATCTAGAAATATTTAGATTCAACAATAAAATATTATATTGATGCAAGGCATGTGTGAAATGATGAATGGTAGAATAATTGCTTACCAAGTCATGAAATGAAAAATTGTTTATTAACAAAGGAGCAGAAATCATCCGCGAGACGAATATAAAACTTTTTAAAAGAATATACCGACCTATATTGGCATTTGTGTGTGAATCTTGGATATACAATAGGAAACAAAGTAAAATACAGGCAATGGAGATGAAGTACCCAAGTTATGCAAATAAAAAGAATTATAGTAATTTTTGCAATAAAGACGCTGCTTTAAAAAATAATTAAAAACTGTGGTCTTAAACTTCATTTGCTCCCAGGATATCAACAGATGTATCCTGAACAGAGGCACCGAAATACACGAGCGCTTTATTCGTACTGGATCAGTGGTACATAAACTATTACCATCGATGAAAAGGAATACGATATACTGCTAGTCGTTACCGAGAGTGCTCATATCAGTACTCGTGAAATATCACGCCAATACGACATTAGTCAAAAATCAGCCGTAAATATACTCCACAAATATAAAATGCATCCGTACCATATTTATTCCATTGAAAAGTTACATTTGAGGTTGCATTTTTTAGAGGACGCAATTTTATTTTTTTAATGTGTAGGGGGGTCAGTGTAAAGCTAAAACTAAGTTTGTGGGGTCGCCACCCTTGTCCCACAGCCGCCATCTTGAAAATAGGGGTTGAAATGGGTTTTACGATATATCTCTTAAACTATTAATTTGATAAAAAAAATGTTTCAACATTTTTTGTTGCAAATTGAATTCTCTACAACTTTGTTCCAGTAACTTTTTATCGTAGAACTATAAATAAAAAAGTTATAGGCGAAAATGTTCAGAAATTCGAGAAAAAAATTTATATTTTTCGATATAACTTTTTTTTATCATTTTACGAAAAAATGATATCAGACCATTTTTGTGGATCGTTTTTTGAGGAACAACTTTTATCAACAACATTTTTTCATTAAGCCAATAGCTAATGTTTTACAGCGCCCCGAAGTGAGTACTCTTAACTATACCTATATTATACGTGTGTACTAATAATATGTTATCTTTTTTTTTATTTATTTTGTTATAATTTTTTTAATTATAAATTTTGCAATATTATTAACAATTAATTATCGACTCTTTTCCCCACCACCCACGAGGTCGAGTCCGGAGGCGCGTTTTTTTACGTGGTAACCCCAATAGGCATAATCCACGGTGATTTTCTAAATTAGAACTACTCCGTCCTCAGTCTTTCCGATGGACCAGACTGCGGCTCAGCATCTGATCGGCTTCCTGAATTAAATATCAGTGGGAGAACTGGAGAAGGAAGGGGTGTTAATGTCGGCGGTTCATCATCAAAGTCATTATCATTCAATGAAATCAACTGTCTCGACCCTTACTTCGTGGAATCTGCTCATATTAGTGTTTTAAATGAAACTCACGGTTACTAGTTAATTCCACAATACAATAAAGTTATTGAAAATTCTAAAAAAATGACAATTGTTTCGTTAAATCAATATCATCGTCAGAATGACAGAAGTTACATTTTATTTGATGCCTACCTGGTGTTTAGTAGTTATTTTTGGCTAGACCAAGAAGTGACCTAACTTGTGATTGACTTAATATATGTTTATAGAAAAAAGAAGATGTGATATTACAAATATTGAAGCTTAGATATTATTAGCCCTATGGTGATATCCTGGACATCATTTTCCCAATTAAGATCAGTATAACTGTGCAATGATATAGAAAACCAGGAAAACTATATCAGCTGATCTTTACAATTATCACTTAAGAAGACAGTTTATTAGTGGAGAATTCCCTAGATTCAACTGTTCATTGACAACTTCATATTGTGGGTTTCTTAAATGTCTTCTAATTTCCAATTCTTCAAGGAAATCCAGTTCTTGTTTCTTTTCACAAATACGCAGCACTTCTAGTTTTGTGTTAGGTGTCAATGAATGATTGGTGTCAAGTAGATGTTTTGCGTAGTGGGATTTATCTGGTTGTTTTAACCTGTATGCTCGTAAGTGTTCACTGTATCGGATTTCAAAATTCCTAAGGGTCTGACCCAAATAGACAGCATTACATTCTGGACATTTGAGTTTATATATACCTGACTTCTTTAATGGTGGTATTTTTCTTTTCACATTTAACAATTTTGTACTAACGTTAATTTCTGTTTTAAAAGAAATTGTTGTATTCGTTGCTAAATATATTATCTTTGAAATATTATTAGAAATACTTCCTGCATATCAGATGGTTTTATAAGTTTTTATTTCATCCGCTTGTTTAGGAAATATTAGTTGTAATGCCACTTTTTCCTCTTTTTTACTAATTAGCTTACTTATCATATTTATTGGATAACCGTTGGATCTTGCTATTTGTCTAAATGTATTAATCTCTCTATCAAAATTACATTTGTTCATAGGAACTGAAAAAGCTCTATGTATCATTGAACTATATGCCGCCAGTCTGTGTGACATAGGGTGATTGGAATTGAATGGAATTGTCACACCAGTCTGTGTTTGTTTTCGGTAAATTGAATAATCAAGTACATTATTAACTCTTTGAATTTTTAAATCAAGAAAATTGATTGAGCTATTTTCTTCAATTTCTAATGTAAATTTAATTTTTGGGTGTAAATTATTGATGTGGTTGAAAAATACATCTAATTGTCGTTCACTACCCATAAAACAAGCTAATATATGTATATTGTGATTAATGCATACATCTAATAAATTAAGTATATCTGATATTATTTCTGGATTAAAATTTTTATCTTCTAGTAATTTTCTTACAAGTATTATATTATATGGAACCGTGAAATTACATAAAATAACGAAACCAATTAGACCTGTAGTTTCTCATGCTAATGCTCCTAATAATATATTGGCAAAGAGGCTCAACAATATACTCAATAGTTACGAATATGAATCTGGGTACTCAATTAGGAATTCAATAAAACTAATCAAAAAGTTGAAATCAATCCACTTGCAAGATAACTATAAACTCATTTCGTTCGATGTAACTAATATGTTTACTGAAATTCCTCCTAAAGAATGCCTAATACTTGTAAGAAAATTACTAAAAGATAAAAATATTAATCCAGGAATAATATCAGATATACTTAATTTATTTGATGTATGCATTAATCAGAATTATTTCACTTTCGACAATAAGATATATATTCAAAATGAAGGTTTACCAATGGGAAGCCCTATTTCACCTATTATAGCTAACATTTTTATGGACATTTAGAAAGAAAGATCTTTGAAAGTAATATTTCGAAAAATATTTTATTTTGGTATAGATATGATGACATATTAGCTTGTTTTATGGGTAGTGAACGACAATTAGATGTGTTTTTCAACCACATCAATAATTTACACCCAAAAATTAAATTTACATTAGAAATTGAAGAAAATAGCTCAATCAATTTTCTTGATTTAAAAATTCTAAGAGTTAATAATGTACTTGATTATTCAATTTACCGAAAACCAACACAGACTGATGTGACAATTCTATTCAATTCCAATCACCCTATGTCACACAGACTGGCGGCATATAGTTCAATGATACCTAGAGCTTTCTCAGTTCCTATGAACAAATGTAATTTTGATAGAGAGATTAATACAATTAGGCAAATAGCAAGATCCAACGGTTATCTATTGAATATGATAAATAAGCTAATTAGTAAAAAAGAGGAAAAAGTGGCATTACAACTAATATTTCCTAAACAAGCTGAAGAAATAAAAACTTATAAAACCATCACATATGCAGGAAGTATTTCTAATAATATTCCAAAGATAATATCTTAAGCAACGAATACAACAATTTCTTTTAAAACAGAAAGTAACGTTAGTACAAAATTGTCAAATGTAAAAACCAAAATACCATTATTAAAGAAGTCAGGTATATATGAACTCAAATGTCCAGAATGTAATGCTGTCTATTTGGGTCAGACCCTTAGGAATTTTGAAATCCAATACAGTGAACACATACGAGCATACAGGTTGAAACAACCAGATAAATTCCACTACGCAAAACATCTACTTGACACCAATCATTCATTGACACCTAACACAAAACTAGAAGTGCTGCATATTTGTGAAAAGAAACAAGAACTGGATTTCCTTGAAGAATTGGAAATTAGAAGACATTTAAGAAATCCAAAATATGAAATTGTCAATGAACAGTTAAATCTAGGGAGTTCTCCACTAATAAACTGTCTTCTTAAGTGATAATTGTAAAGATCAGCAGATATAGTTTTCCTGGTTTTCTATATCATTGCACAGTTATACTGATCTTAATTGGTTAAATGATATCCAGGATATCACCATAGGGCTAATAATATCTAAGCTCCAATATTTGTACTATTACATCTTCTTCTTTTTTCTATAAACATATATTAAGTCAATCACAAGTTAGGTCACTTCTTGGTCTAGCCGAAAATAACTACTAAACATAAGGTAGGCATCAAATTAAATGTAACTTCTGTCATTTTGACAATGATATTGATTTATCGAAACAATTGTCAATTTTTTAGAATTTTCAATGACTTTTATTATATTGTGGAATTAACTAGAAACCGTGAGTTTCATTTAAAATACTAATCATTATCATTTATTAATTCCGAGAGTTCTATTATGTTGCTGCAAGTCTCTCCAGAACAATGGAAGCACACTGCATAACATTTCAGCCCTGCTTTTCGACATCCACACATCGCTCCACAGTTTCCTTCGCATTTGCAAAAGATCAATTTTAGAAGCTCAGGGGGTGCTGGAGGTTTAGAGATCTGCACTGGCATCAATAATTTTCCACATTTTTTCAAGTACCAAGCCACGACTGGATCTGATGGTAGACTCTGAAAGTATGAATGCGAGCTGTGCCTTGTGTCAGAGGAAGTGAAGATAAGTTAAATGTACTTTTTGTCACTGCCTTGGCGAATTCTTTGTATCTAAGGCTGTCAAAAGAATTATCATCTTTATAACCACCGTATAAAGAGATAGAAAAAACGTTCACCAATTACAGTGCGCAAAGCAGGGTCATCAATCTTGTTGAGAAACAAAGCCGTTCCACTTGCAAACTCTAAATGTTTTTCCAGGGTTCTCACAAATTTCATTTTACCGATATTGTAAGAAGCTGAAGTTGTGTCACATCCGGAAAAAGCAATGCCATCTCCGTATATAAAACCTGATGCACAATATAATTGTTCTGCTTGCAAAGAGCCCGAAGCCCGAAGTGTTCTTGTACATATTTGACATATTTAGTAGTTATATCATTGAACGATGAATTTCAATCCCAAACTACTTTATGTAAACGCAAGGTAAGGCCTAAAAAATGTAACATTTCAATGGACTAATTTAGTTACACCAAGAATTGACAGCCGATAATTATCATCGAAGGTAAGCTTTTCGTGAATGGGTTCAACAAATAACCGTGTTAACAAATTTCTTTCTGATTTTGTGCTTATTGGCGATCAGACTACTTTTTACAAAAATGGAACGGTGAACAGGCATAATTTTCATTATTACTTCACACGCAATCCGTACATTATAAAAACTCATAGTTAAAATAGGTGGTCTATAAATATTTGGAGTGGTATCGGTAGCTGCTTCAATTTATCACACGGCCCTTGTTCACAACCAATTAAATAATAATTTTCCTGAAAGGTAGATAGGCAAAGTAAGAGCAACAGCATGATCAGCTCGATCACCGGACTTATAAAAAAAAAGTTTTTCATATGGGGCTATATAAAAAATCGTATGTACCAAGAACATGCAACAACAACGAATGAAATGAAAGATAGATCAGAGAAACTTTTAATACTATTGACATATAATTGTTGACAAATGTAGGAAATTCATTTGAACATCTAATACAAACTTGGATACTTTGTAGGAGAATATTTGGTTTAAAATGTTATATATTCATTAACTAATAATATTTGTTAATATTAACGAAATATCAAGAGTGACTGCTCGTCACTCGCGCCATGTCACGTCTCGACTCCGCCCTCTTTTATATATTTTTGCGCTAGACGACAGACACTCTTATACCGAAAATTTCGTCTTTCTCCTCTCCCCGCAATTCTATGTTTTTTAATTAGTTAAAAAGTATATTATCTACGGGCAAAGTATGCATACATTTGCCATATAATTCATATATGATCTTCCATTTGCAGCATCAATGATAATTTTCCATGTATTTATTAAAAAGATATTCAGTTCTAAAAAATAAAAGTTGTAACTTTTGTAAAAATATTTCTAAAGTTCAAGGTTTCTCATGTGTGGTTTCGATATTTCGCTAAAAAAATTAATGTCGCTACCGGTGATTCATTTCTTGCAGGTGTGGTGGTCGATGATTGAGTTTAATCCGCACTGATGCCCTGAATCTGGAATCAGGGCGTTATTCTTGACGTCGTTCCCAACGTCATGTATTTGTGAATAGTTCCTAAAATTGATATTCTCGAACACCGTTCCTAAAATCATCGAATTGTATCGTCCTCACAACTGCGTCAGTTGACGTCACAACACAAATGTCATTTGCCATTTTATAACGTCAAATTTGAATAAGTTTTTCAAATATGTTATCAATTTCTTCTATAAAAATGAATTCTACAATCAGTTAATCAGTAGTATTAAACCCAAATTGAACATTAGTATCCCGAAAGCCAATTTGTTAATTATAAATACTAAAAAATGTATGCCAGAGATGAACGAATTTACCTCAACATATGTTTTGGTAAATAAGAAAACACTATACCTAATTATACATAAAATCTATGAAGTGGATAGACATTGCAGAGAATGAAGAGGTATTTCAGACGTTAATTTCACAAAACTTTTGGTTGTGTTAATAGGAAAAATTTGACATAAAGATTTTGTCATCATTGGAGCATCATATTATTATTTCTGGATTCATATGTATGTGTAGGTAACTTAATTTTATTTTTCATAGTATGATATTTTACAGATGCATTCAGAAAACATAATTTCTTTAAGTCAAAGATTTTGTTTATATTATACAGTGCGTCACTACGGCACATGCTGGAACTAGACATAATAATCTAAATAAAGCTACTCTGTATAATCTCTAAAAGGGACCTATAAATGTTCTGGAAGCACATCCCCAAGAAAATAGGCCATACCTGAGATGGCTTTCCACTAGACCGTAGTACAATATCTGCAAGTATTGACATAATACATAAACTTTTTTAAACACTTAAAGTTATAAAGCACAATCACTAGTTTTTTTCTATAAAAAATATGTGAAGCTATTCTTATGGTCTCTAGAATTAAGAAATGACAAATTATGTTTTATTAAAATTTAGAGTAAGTAATTTATGATGAAACCAATCCTTAATTAATCTTAGATCATTTTCAACTATTTCAAATCATACCAATTATCTATTTCATAAATAATGGCTGTATCGTCTGCGACTCTAATTGTATATATCCAGTACTGTTCACTGAAAACAATTCATTTATACAAAGATTGAATAACACAGAATCCAAAATTGTTCCTTTGTTATAATTATTTATTAAATAACGTATATTTTGTTGTTTATAGAATTTTAACAATATTAACAAGTTTGGTGTTTTTAAATGTGAAAAATTTTAATTTCTGGGTTGTTGGTCTCGAATTTCATCTTCATGTATAGTTTAATAATCATATTTCAAAAATAGAAATCTGAATAGTTTTTTCAAAATTGAACAGATGGTTTTCCACTTTAGTTATGGTTTTCTAGGCGAAATCAATAAATAATTCTATTATGAAGTCTTCGTAAAGTTCTTTTATTACCATTATTCAACCTTATTCTTCAAGTAATTGTTCTATAACTATTTAGATTATTGAATAACGTAATGTTTGTTGTTTATAGAATTTTTTGTAACAATATTAGCATGTTTGGGGTTTTTAAATGTGAAATATTCAAATTTCTGGGTTGTCGGTATCAAATTTCATCTTTCAGTATTTTAAATTTTTTTCGATGTATAGTTTGATAGTAATGTTTCTAAAATAGAAATCTGAATAGTTTTTTTCAAAATTGAAGAGAATGTTTTCCATTTTAGTTGTGGTTTTCTAGGTGAAATCAATAAATAATTGTATTATGAAGTCTTCGAAAGGCAGCCTTATACCAAACATAGGGCCCAGTCTCATAAATTTTTTTTCTTGCCAAATGATTTTTTAGATCAGCTTGAAATTAGTTGGAAGATAACTTGAGAATTATTTGGAAGAATGTTTTTTTGTAAGTATCAATTGAAAATAGAAAAAGGTGGATAAATTTAATATACGACATCATATTTTACGTGGTTTCAAAAAATTTTGTCATTTTAATTTAATTAGGTATTCGAATTGTTTATTAAATGGAATTTTATTCTTTCTAGAGTCACTTGAGACGTGTACATGGCGCAAAGTTTTACTGATATCCGTAGATAGCAGTTTTGGTAGTATTACTTATATTAAAGAAAACTAAAAAATATTTCGGAAAGTACTGCACTATGGTATAGAGAACACTTTACAAAAAGGGAAGGAATTTAAAAAAAATATGGGCGGGACCATTTATAAAAATTGAGAAAATCATAAGTACAATTTTTAACTCACCCTGATTATAGATGTTCGTCTATGATTTCTATTGCAATAGTTTGAGTACTATACAATATTCGTCAACGTACTACACAAAATAAATAATCATTCATTTACTAGTTCTTCATATATTTCCTAACGATTTCCATGTAATAATGGTCGTGTCTTTTAAAATACCCAAAATAATTTGGTGAAACTACATTTTGTAAAACGGGGATTATACGAGAAATCTAAATATACAGAGTGTAGAATTTAAATAAAACGTATGTTTGTTTTGTTGTTATTTGCACAGCTATGAGCCACCTTGTAGACATCGGCATATTTTCCAGGTAAGGATCATGTCGTTCCCTCCAATTTTGGTAAGTAACTTTTTTGGATAATTTCCATAATAACGGCCGTTGTCACACTAAAAAATCACCCTTCTTGTAAAATGTGATTGGAATATCTTCGAAACTTTCTTCGTAGCTGGATTTGTGGAAATAATCTACTACTTTTAATTTTAGTTGTTGAAATCTCTGTGAAAAAATAGTTCATACTACATAATTGTCACTGTTCATAAGACGAAGACGAAGTTGAAAAATAACTCCATACACATACAATTCTGTCTAATTTCGAAGTATATGCACCTCATTACAAAGAATTTAATCCTTTCAAAATGTATCTGTGACAGATTTCAAACAAACTTTGACCAATTGCTAAATTTTATCTTGCTATTCATAATGTTATGTGCTCGCCTGTGGTTTCTGTTCTCCACTGGTATATTTAATTCATTTAACTATTTTTAGGTTGAGAATTAGAATCCAAATATATTGAAAATGTAAACAGGAACGAGGAACAACACTATTCTCGACTAAAACAGAGATTAAATTTACTCGTAGTCATAATATAACTGCTCCAGATATATTGCTTCTTTTTGGTATTTACTCTAAATAAATATTCATCAAAATTATATATTTCTTTGTATAACTAAACTAATTTATGTGCTTAATATATGCATTAAAAATTTCATACAATATCTCTAAGAAAGTCACATAAGTTTGCTGAATTAACTATTTTTCACTAATAGAAAATGTAATACTAAAAATGGAAGATTCTTATAAGCGACGTGATAATTAAAAATTGGAAGTGCTTAACTCTCATCCGGATTTGATCGCAGTTTTTCGTTGTCGTTTATTCGCAGCTTTGTTGAGCTTTGAGCGTTACATGACTAACAATGTGTTTTTTCTATAAATGACATCGCACACAAACTTATTGCACGCGTTTCTTCGTGAGAAATTGTGAAACTGTTTCCATGGTGTTGTTTTCCATTTTTTCCAATACAGCTTATTTAGTGATAATTGATAATCAATCTTGATGAACCAAGTCGTATGATTTGCTTTAACATCGAATTTGGTCAAGGTTTCTCTGATAACTGCTCTCATAGAACGTTTTCCATGTTAGATTTGAAATGTATTGCTCAGTTCATTCACTACAGACAAAATAGTAACAATAAATGCTGCTTTCGACAAATGGTGAAAAAACGATAAATTCCAAACGGTGGAAATTAATAGAAGGATTGAAATAGCCTGAGCAATACTGAGAAATAAAAATGGATATCAAAGGTTGCAATAATGCACCGGTTTTCAAAGATGCATGCAACCAATATATCCTATAATATTTGAGGATTAAAAACAAGAACTAAAATATCAAAACAATAGAAATTATAATGGAAGTTACAGCATGTGACTAGCCTTATGTGGAGTTTCACGGATCACATCGCCTAATAAAAGGACGATAAGTTGATTACCACGTTAGTTACCGTTATAGGAAAAGTGAAAAGAGGAAAATGGGATAGGAGATGAGATGGAGGGACGACATTAGAAAGGAGAAAAATGGAAAGCATGCATCAGAAACTAGTGGATAGAAACTTGGAAAAGCCCATGTACAAAATTGAAGGAGGAGAATCGCTTCACACTTTTTCTTCTCTTCAATTCTCAAAGAGGAACTTGGCATGGATATGGAGCAAAGGAAAACTAGTAACTCATTCCGATCTTCTCCTTAGAGTGCCTACCCGTTCCGGATGTTGGTTATTCGAACTTTCTTAACATCAGCGCGGAATAGCTAATTGAAACAAGTCCTTAAATTTTTCAACCACGATATTCTCCTTATGTCGGCTTCTGTTGCTCCATATAGTTTGCCGTGGAGGATCTTCCGTAACATTACGTATCGGCTATCATTGTGCATGACATATACTACAGCTTTTTAGTCTTAACTGTAATCAGGACTTCCCCTCCCTTTCTCATCCTTTTTAACACTTTTGTATTGGTTACTCTATCCGTTGGAATGATGGTAGTTGTTAACCTTCCGCGACTGGCGCGCGGACTCTCAGCCCGCAGCTCGTTTTATTTAGCGTTTACTTCTAAGCCCCCCACTCCTCGAATTAAAGCGTTTCAGTATTCTTCAAGCATCATAATAGTAGTGTTTTGTGAAAGTTTGAAGCTAGTGGTTGTTTTTGTTTTCTTGTTACAAACGAATGCGGAGCGAGTGTCCGCAGCCAGTAGTTAAATCCACGTTTGACCTGTCTATTAATAATTGTATTTTATACATTATTGAAGGTAAGAAACATATGTTTTTGTTTTATTGTGTAATGTTGACCTTTTTTATCAGTCGTGTGCCAACATTTAATATGTCGGCACCAATATGGCCGACATATTTTGTTGTAGGCGGTCTTATTTGATTAAAAATTGATATTTGGAGTGTCCGATGTTGATGAATATGTTTTTATAAAATGTAGAAATTCTAAATGGCGGTGCCAAATGACAGATAAATTTATGGTACCTCTCTACGCTATTTGTGTGCGATTGTTCTGGGGGTTTTCGTGGTCAAGGTTTATAAATTGTTGTGTCAAAACTTTGAAATTCAAAAAACGCCCAGCTACAGGGCACGCGATTTTTGTTTTTTAATTTAAATTATTTTTTTTACTTTTTTTTTTTAGATGGATGCGTATGAAAAAGAAAAAGAACGATTGAATAAACTAATGTTAGAATGCCTGGCGGAGGATGAGGAAGAGATAAATGAAAATGATGAAGCCGATTATGAAGAGGACGTATTAGAAACTCTAGAATTGCACTCAGATACGGAGCAGGAAATATCCGATGCTGAAATAGAGGAGGAAGTTTCAGTAGGACCATACTTTGTTGGTAAAGATGAATTAACTAAATGGTCGAAACATGCTCCTCATTCAAGCAGGACTCGGGCAGAAAATATAATCACACGTCTTCCAGGACCGAAGGCAGCAGCAAAACATTTGAAAGGCGCATCTGAAATTTGGAAACACTTTTTTGACTTGCAAATTTTAGGAACGATCGTCGAGTATACCAATCAACACATTCAGAAAAATATTCCCGTGAGAGAAATGCAAAGGAAACAGACCTTGCTGAAATTCAAGCACTAATAGGTTCACTTTATTTAGCTGGGGTGCTAAAGTCAGGTCACCTAAGTGTAGATAAACTATGGAACAACACAGGAACCGGTGTTGAGCTATTTCGACTTACAATGTCTCAATTTCGTTTTATGTTTTTGCTTCAGCATTTGCGATTTGATGACATAGTTACTCGTGCGGAAAAAAGACAAATATATAAACTGGCCCCAATCAGAAATATATTTGATTCATTTGCTGACAAGTGTAAATCTGCATACACACCATTTCAAAATGTCACAATCGATGGAAAAATGGAAGCTTTCCGTGGAAAATGTGCTTTCCGACAATACATTCCAAGCAAGCCGAACAAGTATGGTTTAAAAGTGTATGCTGCCGTTGACTCCAAAACTTATTATACGATCAACTTGAAAGTTTATGTTGGAACACAGCCAAATGGACCCTATGCTTCTGACAATTCTGCATCTGCCGTAGTAAAAAGACCAGTAGAGCCAGTTATAAATTCAAAGCAAATGTATCTTGCGATAACTGGTTCACTAGTATCCCGCTAATAACCACTTTATATAATTATTACAAACTAACGTTTTTGGGCACTATAAGGAAAAATAAACGAGAGTTACCTCTAGAATTTTCCAACCCCACAAGGCCAATAGGATCAAGTATGTTTGGCTATCATAATTACATTACATTGGTGTCCTATATCCCTAAAAGAAAAAAAAATGTGCTACTAGTATCAACCCTTCATCACGATGACAAGATATCCCAACTAACGGGCAAGCCTGAAATGATTATGTACTATAATGACACAAAAGGTGGGGTTGATACTTTAGACAAAATGTGTGCAGCATACAGTTGTGCTAGAAACACACGAAGGTGGCCAATGGTTATCTTTTACTCGATGTTGAATATGGCTGGAGTAAATTCAATGGTGTTGTACAATCTACAGATTGTGGATAAAAATATAACACGCCGAAATTTTTTGCACTTGTTGTCTTTTGAGTTGGCTGAGAACCATATGCGTGTTCGCGCAACGATTTCTAATATTCCGCGAACTATAAAATTAAGAATTAAAGAAATTCTTAACATAGATAATACTATTGTATCTGTTGTTAATGCACCAAATTCAAGAGGTCGCTATAGTATCTGCGACAGGAGAAAAAATCGACCAACGCGTTTTTCGTGCATAACATGTGGGAAGTTTTTGTGCTTGGAACATTTAACACCTATATGTTCAGAATGTCACAGCGAATAGTTTTTAGTGGACATAAGTATTTCTCTGAATTTTTCAATAAATACGTTGATTTAAGGTTTTGTGAGTAGCTAGTTTTATAGATAGTATTTTTTTTTAATTTATAATAATGTCAAAAAATATGTTCCCATTGGGTTTTAACCTGAAAAATAAATGTTGTTTAATTATTCTTGATGTTTTATTTTAAATAAACAAATATAGTATGCGGAATCACAGTCCGCAGCCAGTCGTGGATCACAAAAAGTTCACGCCAGTCGTGGAAGGTTAATATTGGGTTTCTTCTGTTTTCTTCTGATCATTTTTTAATTAAAAACACAAATTTCTATTATGATTGTACTAGAATTGTCCGAAGGACCTGAAGTGAAGTATTGTGTTCAATAATAAGCTACTTGTAATAAACAGAATAAAACTAAATAATTCAAGGATAGTTTGGCGTCATTTACGGTTTTGTTATCAACAAAACAACTAAAATTGTTAATGTATGCGAATATTTTCAAGCCGTTACAACAAACTAAGTATTTTATATATTCAGACTATTAAATGCAAATAGGGACGAGTTATTGTTTGTTTATTTATTTCACATTAACAAAATGCAACACTTGAATACTGATATATCTACAGTATTGGGATTAAGAATGGTAATGTCATTAGCATAAAAGATGAAGTTTTATATGATTATTAACATTCTTGTTACCTCATTTCTTATATATCGAGTTATAGCCCACTTTGAGGCTCACAGATGGAAATTAAGAAAGAAATAAAATTATTTTTCTTAACATTTAGAACAATATTTTCAATTAAAATGGTATATGTGTAGATATGTCATGGTCCTCGATGAAACGTTAATTTCCATTTTAGTTTAATTACAAACATTATCAACAAGTAGACGGTGAGTGATTAAAAAGCTATTAAGTAATTGTCGTATTGAAGGAAAACTTAACATTATAAGCAAACAACACACAAACCAAATCTACTCAAGTTAGGAAACTACCTTGACCTCTGAGCTATCTGCCTATAGGTTAATTCTAATATATTGTGAATGTATTAAAAATATTCACATTAATTTTTGTTTCGATATTGGTAATGACACCGGTATAACATTTTAATGAGTAAAAATATTGAACTATATATTCAAGTACAATCTGAGGGATATCAAAAATAACAATGAGAAAATTAGTCACCAAAAAAAAACAATGAGATTCAAGAGAAAAATTCAAACAAATAATACACTTAATTGGTATAACTAATATTTCTTCCGTATTGATGATTTGCAGATCTAGGCATAAAATCCAAATTCTAGAAAGTATCATACAAAATTTGAAATTGATGGTCAAATAAACTATCATTCCTTTATCGCTTCCCTATGGATGAGCTATTCGTTGTCTCCATACACCCTATCCTCATGTCGAAGATATATCATCTGCTCATTTTTTAAAACATAGCGTTAACAAGGGGAAAGGGGGGTAATATCGCGCAGTGAGGCAGTATTGCGCACCACAAAATAAAAGAGACGAAGAGCGAGAAGTGAAATTTGGCACGTACGTTGTTCCTTATCGTTAGCCACTATGTTGAACAGGTGTCTGCTTGCGGGAAGCATTCAGTTAACCGCAGTAAATCGAAGTGTTCATACACGTGTTTTCCCTATAATTTTCAGTGGTTAAGAAATAAGTGTACTTTATACAGTCATCGATCTTTCCTATATACAAATATTTTCTAGCATATTTCGAGAACCTATCCCTATGTTTGTTTTTTATATTCATGTGTTGACAACGGAATTTTGGTTAGAAAAACAAACCAAGGTCGATATGGGGTAATATTGCGCAGTACGCGATGATACCCCACACTGCGCTATATTGCCCCATAATATTGACTTCAACATGTTTCCTGATTTCAGATGGTCAGAAACTATCAAAGAAATACCCAACGACAGAGCTGGACCGTTGAACAGCGCAATAATGCTTTGGCTGCTATACGCTCAGGTGCTAAAATACGCGAGGCTTCAAGAAATTTCGGATTTCCCGAATCAACACTGCGCCACCATCTAAAACCTGGATCATAAGTTGACCGCTTGGGGAGGAAACCTCATTTTACGAAACCACAAGAAAAAGAGTTAGCAAATTACGTCATGAAGTTGGCAAATTTATTCTATGGCGTAATTCCACGGGAGATGAGAAGAATAGCTTTTGTTTTCGCAGAAGCTAATCACCTACCTCATAAGTTCAACAAGGTGTCTGGGCTAACAGGAAAATATTGGCTGTCGTGCTTGATAAAGAGAAATCCCGAGCTGAGACTTCGACAACCAGAAGGCACAAGTCTCAATCGTATATCCTCATTTAATTCTGAAGCTGTAGGATTTTTTTTCAAAAACCTAGAAAAACTATTGACCAAGTTCAAATTCCAGAGCAATCGAATCTGGTATAACCACTGTCCAGGAAAAGTATGGAAAAGTTTATGCGAAAAGGGGACAGAAACAAGTCGGCGTTGCCATTCCAGCTGAACGAGGTCAAACGATTACTATCTTATGCGCTGTCAGTGCAGCAGGGACATACGTTCCCCCAATACTAATTTATCCGAGAAAATGGATGTCTCCTCAATTAGATAAAGACGGCCCAATAGGTTGCATTTATTCCTGTTCTGACAATGGGTGGTCAAATGATGATTTATTTCTAAAGTGGATAAAACATTTTCAAAATTATGTGAAAGCTACGGAAGCTCACCCGATTTTACTTATCCTTGACAACCATGCAAGTTACATTTCGTTGCAAATTTATAATTTTTGCAGAGAGAATCCTTACAATTCCTCCTCACACATCAAATCACCTCCAGCCTCTTGTCCTAACGTTTTTTGGGCCACTAAAGAAATATCTGTTTGCTGTGTATGACTCTCATATGATTTCGACTGCACACGAAAATATCACTGTTTATGACGTGGCTCGTTTATTCAATAAAGCTTACATGAAGGTTGCAACTATAGAAAAGGGAGTTTCAGGATTCAAAGCTGCTGGGATATTTCCTTTCAACCCAGAAAAGTTCACTGAAGCAGCTGAGGAATTTCTAGAACTTGTCTTGGATCCAGAAGAACGTGAGAGAAGCTTTAATCCAGCTCCTCCACACACTTCCTCGATATCTGTAGATGCTTTGAAAGCAAAACCGTCAACACCTGCAGATGCTCGGGAGCCACCTACACCAATGTCTTTGACTGTTGAATAATCCACATCATCGACATCAAAAGCAGATTTACCATCACATTCAGGTGTCAAAATATCGGATATTGTCCCGATTCCCAACAAAGCAGTCAAGACAGTGACCAAAAGAAAAATATCTACAAAGCAACAATCCGAAATTTGGACTTCCACGCCAATAAAGGCTACTCTCCTGGAAAAAGAAGCTAACCGAAACCAGAAAAATGAGAAACAAAACAAAAACCTCAAGTGAAAAGTAAGTGCAGGTGTAAAAGTACAGAAAAGATTCGAAAAGAAAATGAAATCCAATAAAGAAGACACGTCGGATGATAATTCTGATTCATCCTTGAAAGAAGATCTTTCTGATGACAACAACTCAGAATTCAATGAATTTGCTATTCAAGAAAAGCCTCCTGTAGCCAACGAAGTATGTGGTGAATTCGGAAAGAATAGGGAGCTTTGGTTTCGTTGCGTAAAATGTGCAGTATGGGTTCATTCAGAATGTTCTGGTTGGAAATCTGCAGCAGGATACACATGCGATGATTATCGGCTTAGGCTAGGCGCCGATAAAGAAAAGAAGAATCGAAATGTCGTTTATTTTAGATTTGAGTTTAGATAAGAGAATATCCGATGTACAACTTTGGTAACAAGATTTATTTTTTGCTTTTGTTTTAAAATTTCTTTCCATATGTCCTTCATCACACTGCGCGTCATAACTCCACATGATGCGCGATGTATCCCGACATATGGGGCAATATCGCGAAGTGAAACTGGAACAATTTTACCTTTTTTTTCGAGTATCCGATTTTTTGATTAAATAAGACGTATGCTATCAAAAAATAAACTCATAGTATTAACATTTTTCCAAATTTAGAGCACTTTACAATAAAAAATGTAAATTTAATACTTTCCCCTACCACAAGTGATGACAAAGCTGATTGCTTCGTCCTCTTCTATCCCAATAAACAAACAAATTTGTAATGATTGGACAACTGAAATGAGAAATCTATATCAATGCACTTTACAAAATCACTGATACACCAACCAGCAGTGGAACAATGCATTTGTTCTGGTTTATCCCAGGTTACATCAAACTTGGCACATCCTAATATTTTAATCCAAATGCATTTTAAATTATATTTTCACGGCTGAAAACTCGGCATAAAGTTGTCGCAGATACCTAACCTCCGTAACAGCTACCTAACCCCTGTAACAGGTAATAATATAAGGGCCCTCAATATTTTATTTTGTAGGTATATCAGGTTTTATAAGTACATAGTCATTTCTATTGTAAACTTGATAGTCTATGTACTCATAATTGTAAAAATTGTAAAAATTGCGACAAAAAATCATAGTAAATTTTCGGATTAAGTCAAAAAGTAAAACTTCTCGTAGTTCACAAGAACCATAATCTAAGTGGAGGTTCATCAAAGATAAATGTAAATCAAATTTTCATACTTCAGGTGAGTCAAAAAGTCGAGTTATAAGAAACCTGAGTGTAAATCGTAATTCTGAACCAGAACCAACAAATGTGTGCAAAGACAAGTTTCAAGTGATTTCTTGAAGAGAAAAACCGAAAGTAATAAAACAGAAAAACCTTCCAAAATGATTGAAATGGAGCTAGCTAGAAATAATGTGTCTTTAAGCAATTTGACAATAAGTGATCTACAATCTGCTAGAAGAAACATTTACACTGCACGTTGAAAATTGCCAAAATCACCATCGGCAGTTCATGAAGCTTTGAATGAACTTCAACCAAAACCTAATCCTAATGGGATAGTTTGCGAAATGACAGTATATCAGGGCGATTCAACATTCTCTGCAGACCTTCAAGAACAAAAATGTACCTCAGGTGAAGCGGCAATCATCAGTTTATGTGAGACTCGTGTGCCCGGCCATCATCTTTACTTAGTTCGTTATTTTACAACGGTAAAACTCGCCGATGTGTTACTATAAAAAGGTTTTCACGCAACAGGTACGAATATGAAGAATAGAATTCCTAAAAACTGTATATTTTCACCGGAAATCAGTTTATGAAAGGCCAAAGAGATGCAAGTGAAATAAAGGTACGAGGTAAGGGAACCATTGCCATTCTTCGATGATTAGACAATAAACCTGTTACAGTTATTTCGACATTTTATGCGGCCAACAATATAGGTCCATGAAGGAGATGGTCAAAGCGCGAAAAAGAATACGAAATGGTTAGTAGACCAGGAATAATTAAAAATTACAATCAATATATGGGCGGCGTAGACCTTGCTGACAGTATGTTGGCTGTTTATCCTTGTTGCTGAAGTTTTATTTCCCACATGTTGGATTTGGCAGTTTGTAATTCATGGTTTCAATACAAAGACACCCAAAAGCAAAAAAAGTATGGGCCAAAAATATTCCCCAATCGATGACTTTCAAATTATCATTGAGAGAACAAATTATAACCGAAAGCAATGTGTCTTCTAATTCTGAGAGCTGCAGTGAGTACGAATATTTGGAACCTAAATACAAAAAGCGAAGGGCGGAAATTCAACCAATATCTACTGAAGTATTACGTTATCATAGGACTGAACATCTGGTCGATTATGCTGATAAACAAAATAGATGTAGAAAACCCAACTGCAAACATGCAACTACAGCATTTTGCATCAAATGCAAGATATATTTATGGAACACACAGAAGCGAAATTGTTTTCACCAATTTCATACCAAGCATTAATGTTTTTTTCTTATACTCACGATTTGTATACTTTTATAGTTAAAGTTTACAGTATACATTTTAATTTATCAATATAAATTCTAAGAAAATAAGCATTTTATTGTTCGCACTTGTCCCTAATATTTAAAATAATTCCCGACATACTGACCCAAAGTCATATATTTCTGACATTGAGAAAATGCAGATTTTCCACTGAAATTTTTTCCTCCATTTTTTTACAGCAAGCAACAGTGATTCGAAAGCGAAAACACCCAAAAAACTAAAATTATCAAAGAAAGATTATTCGGGACTCAGGAGGTTAATGGAGGAAATAAATGTATTCTTGATTTACAAGACGGTAGTGATAGTGACGCAGATGATATGGGAGAAGGATTAATAGAATTTCCGGAAGAAGAAAATTAATTAAGTGTAATTTATTTTCTTGTTACTTATATAGTAGTGACAAACAGGAGTTAGACATAATATTTATGTTTAAAGAATTGTTTTATTCATTGTTACACATATTTTTTTTTGTTATTTTTTCATAGAATTTTACTTTGTTCTTAAAAAATCGAATAGGATATAAAAAGGGCTTAGTTCACGTCTGATATCCCGATGAAACCGAACGCCCTTTCAACAATTATGTAACATCAAGTACAATATAGGTTTGTTAAAAATAAACAAAATATTAATACCTTTCAGAGTCTAGCTCCGCAACATAACTTAAGGGGGATTTACCATGACATTGCTACACTATATGTTTTGCGTCAAATATACCTATATGTATTATGTATATTTTAAATCAATATATGTTATTTTAACCATCAGTCTATTTATTGCAAGCAGATGGAAGTATTATCATTCATGTGTAGAGTTTAAACATTTTTTATGCTCTGTGCCGAGCTTAACTATTTTTATTTCGTATATTTGAGAAATATGCCGAGTTTGCATTACCCTGTTTATCCCATTAGCTACACTCGATTAACACAAAACGACATGATGGCATTATTTCATCAAAACTGCATAAATTAAGTGAATAGGGTCATGAGCTTTTTGGAAAAATAGCTAATAAACAAAATATAATGTAATTGACTGTCTCGACCCTTACTTCGTGGAATCTGCTCATTTTGGTGTTTTAAATGAAACTGACAGTTTCTAGTTAATTCCACAATATAATAAAAGTTATTGAAAATTCTAAAAAATTGACAATTGTTTCGATAAATCAATATCATCACCAGAATGACAGAAGTTACATTTTATTTGATGCCTACCTGTTGTTTAGTAGTTATTTTTGGCTAGACCAAGAAGTGTCCCAACTTGTGATTGACTTAATATATGTTTATAGAAAAAAGAAGAAGATGTGATATTACGAATATTGAAGCTTAGATATTATTAGCCCTATGGTGATATCCTGGATATCATTTTTCCAATTAAGATTAGTATAACTGTGCAATGACATAGAAAACCAGGAAAACTATATCTGCCGATCTTTACAATTATCACTCAAGAAGACAGTTTATTAGTGGAGAACTCACTAAATTTAACTGTTCACTGACAACTTCATATTGTGGGTTTCTTAAATGTCTTCTAATTTCCAATTCTTCAAGGAAATCCAGTTCTTGTTTCTTTTCACAAATATGCAGCACTGCTTGTTTTGTGTTAGGTGTCAATGAATGATTGGTGTCAAGTAGATGTTTTGCGTAGTGGGATTTATCTGGTTGTTTTAACCTGTATGCTCGTAAGTGTTCACTGTATCGGATTTCAAAATTCCTAAGGGTCTGACCCAAACAGACAGCATTACATTCTGGACATTTGAGTGTATATATACCTGACTTCTTTAATAGTGGTATTTTGTTTCTACATTTAACAATTTTGTACTAACGTTACTTTCTGTTTTAAAAGAAATTGTTGTATTCGTTGCTAAAGATATTGTCTTTGAAATATTATTAGAAATACTTCCTGCATATGTGATGGTTTTATAAGTTTTTATTTCATCAGCTTGTTTAGGAAATATTAGTTGTAATGCCACTTTTCCTCTTTTTTACTAATCAGCTTATTTATCATATTTAATGGATAACCGTTGGATCTTGCTATTTGTCTAATTGTATTAATCTCTCTATCAAAACTACATTCGTTCGTAGGAATTGAAAAAGCTCTATGTATCGTTGAACTATATGCCGCCAGTCTGTGTGACATAGGGTGATTGGAATTGAATGGAATTGTCACATTAGTCTGTGTTGGTTTTCGGTAAATTGAATAATCAAGTACATTATTAACTCTTTGAATTTTTAAATCAAGAAAATTGCTTGAGCTATTTTCTTCAATTTCTAATGTAAATTCAATTTTTGGGTGTAAATTATTGATGTGGTTGGAAAATACATCTAATTGTCGTTCACTGCCCATAAAACAAGCTAATATGTCATCTACATATCTATACCAAAATAAAATATTTTTCGAAATATTACTTTCAAATTGTCCATGAAGATGTTAGCTAAAATAGGTGAAACAGGGCTTCCCATTGGTAAACCTTCATTTTGAACATATATCTTATTGTCAAAAGTGGAATAATTCTGATTAATGCATACATCAAATAAATTAAGTATATCTGATATTATTCCTGGATTAATATTTTTATCTTCTAGTAATTTTCTCACAAGTACTAGGCATTTTCTATATCATTGCACAGTTATACTGATCTTAATTGGAAAAATTATATCCAGGATATCACCATAGGGCTAATAATATCTAAGCTTCAATATTTGTAATATCACATCTTCTCCTTTTTTCTATTAACATATATTAAGTCAATCACAAGTTAGGTCACTTCTTGATCTAGCCAAAAATAACTACTAAGCATCAGGTAGGCATCAAATAAAATGTATTTTTTGTCATTCTGACGATGATATTGATTTATCGAAACAATTGTCAATTTTTTGTGAGTTTCATTTAGAACACTAAAGTATAATGTCATTACCATTGCCACTAGTGAACTAGCAAAATTATTGTCTGTATGTTCTACAGCTTGTGCTAATGGCTACACTGTCACATAACTTTATTTCAAATGGAAAGAAAATATTTTACTCAGAATCTTAAAAATCGGATAAAATTAGGCAAGTGCGATACTTCATAACTCTGCTTACACTAGTTTTTTCATAGAAGGAAAGTAAGAACTGTATTATTGCTTATTCCTAGTTAGTTAAACTGAACATGGAATCAAATTAAATAAATATTACTATTAGATACTTTTCAGACGTTAAAAAATTATAGAAATAGATATAATTTTCAGCATAAATTTTTTGAACAGTAAGAATTTGAAAAATATAATTTTCAGTCGGATGTTACGCCTTCTAATTCCATAGATATATTTATTTAAAATGTTATATATTCAGTTTTATCCTTTGGGCTAATAAAATATTCATAATTTAGTAGATTATTCATTTACGAACAATTGATGAAACTTTATACGAAATTTTATTAAAGTTCAATATGATTATTTCTATATAAATCGCAAGTACTTTTATATTTTAAAAGTTTGAAAGAATATTTTTTTTTCAGTTGAATATATTTTTTCACGCGATTGTATACTAAAATTGTTTCAATCGCATAAGTGAATACGTCATTAAGTTGACAGTATCTGTGACATTTAACACATGGATGATATGAACTCAATACTGTTACGAAAAATAATTGTTTGGAATTTTACATTTCTGTCTAGAAGGCGGGAACTGTTAAATCAATCAATATTTCCCTTTCTTCTTACTTAGGTCGTGGAAAATATCTTTTTGCGTATCCGATTTTACTAGAGGATAAAAGTTGTTTATATCTTGTTCTTTGATGTTTATTTCTAAATTTCTGTTCAGGTTTTTGCATATATCTCCTACTTCCAAGTGATGGTTATTCTTTTGGATGCCAAAAGTCACGATATTGTCTGCTCTTTTATCTTTCACGAATTGTACTAATCTTTGCTTGATGTCTTCGTTCTCTTTCTAAGAATCTCAATAATTTGTAGTGATCTCCAATTTTCATTGATAAATTTGTCTCAGTTGCATCTAAAGCTCGTTTTAATTCCTTCTTTGTATTGTTTATTTCATCTTATATTCTTTTTGTAGCGACTCCTATTAACTTTTTAGTTATCACTTCATTCATTGTAAGTAGTTTTGATTTGAAGAGTTTAACGTGTATAGTCTACTTCAGTAGGTGTAAAATTTTTATCTAGTGAAAACTAGAGTTTTTCTCAAATTTGACCTCCAGCTGTTGTAAAACAATGTCAATTTACTTATCGTTATTCTCTAAGCAAAAGTATTTATTGCATAAATTTTCGAAAATAATACGTTATATGTTGTGAAATCCTTAATTTATATTGAAAGTTTTCGTAAAAATGTCAATTTTTAAAGAGGTTTTTACTCAGTTCCATGATAATTCTTTGAGAGTATCACAATGAAAACTCACAACAATTCAGGCGACCCATACACTATATTAAAGAATGTATTTTATTTTATTTTATTTATGGCCATTGCTGTTTTGTAGATTTCAGATATTGAACCATAAAACGTAACTGCACTAGAACAGTTTTGCGTAAATAAAGTTTTCATATGTCTTCATTTTTAGTTAAAAATACTGATGAAAAAAATTTGTGCCACTGTACCCACTCCTCCCATATTTGAAAATATTGAAAATGGACTGTGATGATGATATCCAGGTGTGCGAGAAAATTGTTAGTATATCTTTCAGTGGATATGCAAGCAAATGTCATATTATGCATTTGGTAGGTGTGTTTCAAAATATGACCAAAAGTCATCAGTTATATCATCTGTTGAAATATGAGACTGTAGCAGTTTTGGTACTCATCCAAATAGTCTCTCTTAAATACGGAAGATAATAATGCTACCAATTTTCGGCTTTTCCTGTATAATTTCGTACAAATCCAAACCAATTTTTCAGTGAAATCGCGCAATTTTAAAAGTCAACATATTATATTACCAACTGATCCCCAAATTCTAAAATTAGATTTTATATGTCACTGTTGAAATACCTAAAAATTCGCAACAACATCCAAAAATAAATTTCACTCGAGCTCCAAAATTACATAACCCACCCCCAACAAAATAAAGAGCTTAAACATTTTTTTGTCACTCAAAACTCAAAGTTTTCACACTGAATAAATTTGAATTTATGTACTTACTTTTTGGATGACAAGAGGTGTCCCGAAATCCTTACCCCCTTGTAATCTGAAACCTAAATTAGGGAAGTCTCCCTTATTAATGCGCACTTGGATCAAGGATGCCATGTTCACTGCTCGATTCTAAATTTTCCTTTTTTTCGAATTTCGCACTCTAGGGTTATCGGCGGGCACGGTTTTAAAACGGGCTCTCGGGTACTATAATTTTAAACTTGCGTGTATGCGATTCACAGAGACACGACGGAGTGCAGCCGCGGTTTTTCGTAGTGGGGTTCGCTACGCAGATTATTAATAGTATAATGTGGTGGACGTTGTTTTGTACTCGGTGGATACACTTGAAGCGTCGAGACGCTTCGATAAATGGTGGCCGGTGGCCTTTTTGCAATAGTGGAGATGGAAGATGTGGGTCACATTTTCTTGGTGGCTGTGATCGACAGTGATGAACTTTTTTAACATTGTTTTTATCACTAATATACAGGGAGTTCCGCCGATGTTTTGCAATTGCAGTACAGTACAGGTGTAAACAAAACTGTAACGCACTTTGGATATTACGAAAATATTCAATGAAATACGTACGTCTCAGTATTGGGTAGCAGTAGTAGAATATTTTGGATAAATATATATTACTATACAGGGTATCTCAAATTGGTCGCACGATTTCCGAATATGAATGGGGGATAAAAACCATTTTAATAGTAAGAATAAAAATTTTCAGATGTTGTCCTTGATTACCGAGTTGCGAGGTTAATGACTGCTCGCATCGTTTGGCGATAAGTACCTTGTTTACCGAGCCTTTTCTGAAATACGATAGGCTAGTTTGTTTTCTACCCCGTTTAATATTAATTTAAATAAAAAAAAATTTTGATAACTAAATTAACTGTCTCGACCCTTACGCCGTGGAATCTACTCATATTGGTGTTTTAAATGAAACTCAATGTTTCTAGCTAATTCCACAATATAATGGAAAATGTTGAAAATTCTAAAAAATCGTCGTGTCAATTGTTTTGATAACTGAATAACATCGTCAGAATGACATAATTTACATTTAACTTGATGCCTACCTGATGTTAAGTAGTTATTTTTGGCTAGACCAAGAAGTGACCTACCTTGTTATTGACTTAATACATGTTAACAGAAAAAAGAAGAAGATGTGATGTTACAAATATTGAAGCTTAGATATTATTAGCCCTATAGTGATATCCTGGATATCATTTTTCCAATTAAGATCAGTATAACTATGCAATGATATAGAAAACCAGGAAAACTATATCTGCTGATCTTTACAATTATCACCTAAGAAGACAGTTTAATAGTGGAGAACTCCCTAGAATTATCTACTCATTGACGACTTCATATTAGCTAGAAACATTGAGTTTCATTTAAAACACAAATATGAGTAGATTCCACGAAGTAAGGGTCGAGACAGTTAATTTCATTAAAAAATCTTCGAGAGAAGATTTGACCCGACTGTACCAGAAGATGATACAAAAACGTTACAAAACATCACAAAACATTTGGTTCAACCAAGAATGCCTTAGAAAAAGGGTAATACCAAATTATGTGAATATAAAATGCCATACTAAAACACCGCAAGCACAAAAAGCAATAAAATGGGCTCAACGAGTATGGCTAGAAGAAAAATGTAAAACGTGGTTCAAAATAAGAGACTCCTTAGTCATCTACATAAAAGTTGTACATTCAGAACTCACGTTCAAACTACATCCAGTAGTATTTGACTGTTTAGATGACAAAATCAGAGAAAGTGTCAGCACGATGAAGCACAAGAAATTCAAGAAACAAAAACAAAAGCAACATAAACTTGAACAAACCCAACATAGAATTTTTAAATAAAGGTTTAAAGTACAGCATACCACCAACATTCACGAATATTATTAAACAAATTATAGCTACAGAGTTAAATAGCTTAAAAATCTTATTCAAATAATTTTCTTTATGAGAAATTAAAAATTGCCAATTTAATAAAAAATATTGAACCTTCAAAAGGTTAACGTCAAACAAAAAATGACATCACAGTTTGAAATGCAATCAAAATGAAACTAGAACATAATAACCTAACAGTTACAAAATCTGATAGTGGGTACACAACAGTCGTATTGACAACTGAAAATTATAATTCAAAAATATACAACTTTATAGAATCTAGCGATGTAAAAGTTCTTAGAGCAACTTAGACCCAACAAAAAAGTTTTCTAATAATGTAAGGGATATTGTTAATAATTCAAATTATCTTTCAAGTGATTACGAAAAGAGGTCCATCATAAATAAGAATCCTCATTGTCCACAATTATATGGAACCGTTAAATTACATAAAATAACGAAACCAATTAGACCTGTAGTGTCTTATGTTAATACTCTTGATAATATATTGGCAAATAAGCTTAACAATATACGGATATGCATCTAAATACTCAATTAGAAATTCAATAGAACTAATCAAGAAATTAAAACCATTCAACTTACAAGACTCTTAGCTTATTTCATTTGGCGTTACTAAAAAAATTTCTCCTAAAGAATGTCTAATACTTATAAGAAAATTACTAGAAGGTGAAAATATTAATCCAGGAATAAAATAGAAATTTTGAAATCCGATACACTGAATACTTACGAGCATACAGATTAAAATACCCAGATAAATCCCATTACGCAAAACATCTTCTTGACACCAATCATTCATTGACACCTAACACAGAAATAGAAGTACTACAGAAAATTGATTGAACTATTTTCTTCAACTTCTGATGTGAATTTAATTTTTGGGTGTAAATTATTAATGTGGTTGAAAAATTCACTACCCATAAAACAAGCTAATATGTCATCTACATATCTATACCAAAATAAAACATTTTTTGAAATATTAGTTTCAAAGATTTTCCTTTCTAAACTGTCCTTAAAAATGTTTGCAAAAATTGGCGATATATGGCTTCCCATTGGTAAACCTTCATTTTGAATATATATCTTGGTGTCAAAAGTGAAATAATTCTGATTAATACAATAAATTAAGTATATCCGATATTCCTCGATTAACATTTTTATCTTCTAGTAACTTTCTTACAAGTATTAGACATTCTTTAGGAGGAATTTTAGTGAACATATTGGTAACATCAAATGAAATAAGCTTACAGTTATCTTGCAAGTTGAATGCTTTTAATTTTTTGATTAGTTCTATTGAATTTCTAATTGAATATTAAGATATTGTATATCTCTTTTGTTATTATTTGTATGTTTCCTTTTCTAAAAATTAATAAGGGCATTATTATTATATATATATATATATATATATATATATATATATATATATATATATCCGTAACTATAAAGTATATTGTTAAGTTTCTTTGCCAATATATTATTAGGAGTGTTAACATAAGAAACTACAGGTCTAATTGGTTTCGTTATTTTATGTAATTTTACGGTTCCATATAATTGTGGATAATGGGGATTCTTATTTATGATGGACCTTTTTTCGTGATCACTAAAAAGATAATTTGAATTATTAACAATATCTCTAACATCATTAGAAAACTTTTTTGTTGGGTCTGCTCTAAGAACTTTTACATCGCTAGATTCTATAAAGTTATATATCTTTGAATTATAATCATTAGTTCTCAATATGACAGTGGCGTTCCCCTTGTCAGATTTTGTAACTGTT
Organism: Galeruca laticollis; assembly: GCA_963921935.1. NCBI lineage: Eukaryota > Metazoa > Arthropoda > Insecta > Coleoptera > Chrysomelidae > Galeruca > Galeruca laticollis. The sequence goes on from OY998185.1 coordinate 34,701,637, forward strand.
AGGTTATCATCTTCTACTTTCTTTTTCATTGAATTTAAAACTGTAATGTCATTTTTTGTTTGACGTTTAACTTTTGAAGGTTCAATATTTTGGATTACATTGGCAATTTTTATTTTCTCATGAAGAAAATTATCTGAATGAAATTTTGAAGCTATTTCTGACTCTGTAGCCATTATCTGTTCAATATTATTCGTAAATTTTGGTAGTATGCTGTACTTTAAAACTTTATTTAAAAATTCTATTTCACTATCTGTAAAATTAGTGTCTGAATGGTTTTCAGAAGTTGGGAAAAATGTGAAGAGGAACTAAATGAAAGCTACAAAATAAATAAGAAACAATTCTGGAGCAGAATTTAAAACATTACGAGAGAAAAAAGGAAGAAATGATTATGAAATAGAAGATAAAAATAATCAAATACATATAGAGACAGGCGAAAAAACAAAAGTATGGAGAGAATATTTCAGGAAAAAAATGTAAACTTGAAGGAACTGAAACACATATTGACCAAGGGGAATAACTAATACAAGAAAATGAATATCTCGAGGAATCTCATAACGAAATAACCCAAGAGGAAGTAGAGGAAAAAACATCAAAATAAGAAAAGCCGCGGGAGAGGACGAAATTAACCCTGAGGTGATAAGATAGCTGGGCAAGGAAGGTAAGAAGAGGTTTTGGAAGTTATGTAAAGATGTATGGGCTACCGAAACGATACCAAAAGACTGGCCTAAAAATATTATAATGCCAATATATAATAAGAGAAATTATACAAATTGCCTCAATTATAGGGCAATATGCTTCAAGACATATACAAGAATAGTAGAAAAACATCTGCGAAATGAGATGGAAAATAAACTGGAAGATGAACAGGCTGCATTCAGAGGAGGCAGAAGTACAAACGATAATGTACACATAATAAGGCAGATAGCTGGAAGAAATTTCTAAACAAGCGACCAACTTTATTTACTGTTCATATACTTAAAGGCAGCCTTTGACACGATTAATAGAGAAATATTGTGGACATACAGAGCAATGGAAAACAACAGGCAGAAGTGACCGAAAGAATAAAGGATGACTTAAACATACTACCTAGACTAAAAACAGTTGAGAAACAACAACTTAGATGGTTTGGAGACCACTGCAGAATGGAGAACAGCAGACATCCAAGAATGATCTGGCAAGCCAAGGAAGTAAACAAGAGGAATAGAGGACGCCCGAAGAAAACATGGGATAACAGAAAAGCGCAGAAATTCTACGGGAAATAGGAACTACATAGCCGCAAGAAAAGCTAGAAATAAAAAGGAATGGTGTAGGTTTGTCCACGAGTAAGCGACACAACCGACACCATCAGCTGGTACAAACGGGTTTCTGATTATATATGTATATATATATATATATATATATATATCCATTTTTCTTGGGCATCAGGTTAATTCTAAAATCTGTATCAATTTATATTTTTTTATTTGACGTTCCGCTCTCTAATTTGGAGCATTTTCAAAAATTTTATACATTGATGTTAAACCATAAATTGAAAAAAAAAACTTTCTTCTTTTTCAATTTATGGTTTAACAGCAATGTATAAAATTTTTGAAAATGCACCAAATTAGAGAGCGGAACGTCAAATGAAAAAATATAAATTGATACAGATTTTAAAATTAACCTGATGCCCAAGAAAAATGGAAAAAAATTATATACAACGTTAACATAAAACAAATATTATATATATATATAAAGGAAGAAAGACCAAGGAAAATATGGATAGAGGAAATCGGAGAGAGAAGAGGGAAATCAATAGTGGATATGAGAGGAATGGTTAGAAACAGAAGTGACTGGAAGAAATGCGTAAAGACGGGCTAACCCGACGCTGAACGGCGTAAGGGTTTTAGAGAAAGAAGAAGATATTTTTCAGGGAATCTTATAGATGAACTTTATTATTTTTAAACTCACTCACGGGTGCTATGGTACTTGAAGTACCACATTTTTCGTAATTCGGGTTCTTAGCACACGATATAGCCTCCGGAGTGTAGATAAGTGACAATTTCATAATAGGATATTGTTGAGGGTATCTTACGGATGCGGAAAAAATAGTTTGAATCTTTAAAACCGTTTATTGATAGGCTGAGTATAATAGGATTATTTCTTTGTTGTTGGATCAATAGAGCAGGTCCCCGTGCTGATGAATCGGAATAATTACTCCTGTTTTCCATTCAGCTTACACTTTTTTTTCCATATTTCTTTCACTAATTCAAATAAACTTTTCTTGAGCACGGTTCCTCCTTTTTTTGATTAATTCTCCATTGATTTAATCGACACCTGTCGGTTTATTACGTTTTAATTTTTTTATGGTTTCGTTAAATCCATCATATCGTGGCTCTTCATCTGCGTCTTTATTCTCTTGCCTCATTTTTTTCTCCAGCTTCGTTGTAAATAGTCTGATATTCTATTGTCAGTAGGTTTTAGAGTTGCTTTCTCATTTTTCCACTTTTATGTTTGCTACATTGATTGTTTTTTTTTCTACTCTTTATATTTGTAAATAATTTGGAATTGACTTAAGATCAATTTGATCCATTTTTTCTACTATCCATAGATTTTGTGTCAGTTTTATCATGTTCACTACCTATCTCCTTAATTCTTCGTATATTTCACAATCGTGCTCAGTCCCTGATCCTATTTATCGTTATCTAGCTTTTGTTTTACGTTTACTCACATTTTCCCATTCTTCTTCAAAACAATCATTCCTCGTTGCCCACCGTTTTTTCTGCTGTATTTTTAATACATTCAAAATTTACTTCTATATTCTCTCCTTCTTGTGTTCCGCTAATGCCTCCATTAATTTCCGCCTCATATTTTTAATTTCATTTTCAGCTGTTTTAGGTTTCACTTTTTCCTACCTCTTCTTTTCTTGTTATATTTTATTTCTAGATTTAGTTTCGCCAAGACCACATCTGCTCCCCTATATGATCTCACAACTTTTATAATACGTATTCTTTTTTTGGGGATTATTACGTAATCTATTTGGTTTCCGGTGTTTCTTCCAGGTATCATCCATGTAGTTTTGTGTCTTGCTGCTACGTTGAACAGCTTTATACTAATTCCGTTTGTGATTTCATGGATTGTATGCTTCCCTGTCACACTACTTATGAAATCTTCCTTCCCTATTTGAGCATTGAAGTCTCCTCACTAAGTATAAGGACTATGTCGTACACATTGATTTTTTCCTATACTGCCACTAGTTTATCATGAAACTCCTTTTATTCTAATATAATATATTCTTTCTCCAAGGCTTCTAAATTATTATTATTATTATTATTATTATTATTATTATTTTCCTTTTTGTGTCACCGGATTTACACCCGGCGTGTTTCAACGACAGTCGGCCTCAACAGCAAGACTTTCGTTCGGTGTCACTATTCTAGAAATGACCTAACAATGTTTGTCGCATCCAGGATTACAGATTTTTGCATTAATCGGTAGGTTGACTCAGGAATATCAATGTCTTTGAGGGAAGTACTTAGTTTCTTGGGAATTAGCCCCATACAGGATTGGAATGATCTTGACTTCTTTAAGATTCCACAATTCTTTTATTTCGGTCCTTAGCTCGGCGTATTTGTTTAGTTTTTCATTGTATTTGCTTTCTGTGTTAGAATTATTTGGGATCGATATGTCAATAAGCAGAGCTTGCTTGGATTGTTTATTAATGACTGTGATGTCCGGCCTGTTGTGTCGTACTGTTACGTCCGTCATGATAGTTTTATCCCAGTAGATCTTAACATACTGATTTTCGATAACTGGAGGGGGCTTATATTTGTAATATGGCTCGTTGTTTTGTGGATCAAGGTCAAGTTTTTTCAGTACTTCTAGGTATACTACTGTGGCAACTTTGTTGTGTCGTTCTAGATATTTAGTTTCAGCTATGCTTTGGCAACTAGAAAGAATGTGTTCAATCGTTTCTTGACTTCTGTTGCACTTTCTGCACCTATCTGTTGGTATTTCTTCCTTCAAGATATACTTTTGGTAATTCCTCGTTTTTATAACCTGATCTTGTATACCAACCATAAAACCTTCAGTTTCTGGGAACAGCGTTCCAGTTTTAAGCCATTCAACCGATTTAGCTTGATCTATCGTGTAAATCATTAATGAATCTTCCGTGCAATTCTTTTGAACGCCAATTTCTAATTTTATCTTCCTCATTTCGTGTATTAAAGGGCGTAAAGTTTTCCATGCTTAGGTTTAAAGGTGTATAACCCGTATCTGTTTTCACTATGGCTTTATGAAGTTGACTATTTTGGTAGCGGAAAAAACTCCTCAAGCCTGCAATTTGCTGAGTGCAAGCTTCCACAACATCTTTTATTCCTCTACCTCCTTTTTCTCTAGGTAAATTTACCCTTTCGACGGACGCTTTTGGATGGTGTTTTCTATGTTTTGTTAGCTCGGTTCTAATCTTTCTGTTTACTGCTTCCAGGTCCGTTTGAGTCCATTTAATTATTCCGAAGGAGTACTGAAGAGCGGATATGGCGTAGCTATTTATAGCCGTGGTAAGGTTTCTTGAATTTAGCTTACTTTTTAAGAGGTTGTAAAGGCGTTTTTCGAATTCGGTGGTTAATATGGCTTTTATTTCTTTATGTTCTATCTTGTGTGTCTGAAGGATTCCTAAGTACTTGTAGGGTTTGTCTGTCATGGCTTCAATATATTTGCCTGGCTCTAGTTCTATAGGTTCTCCTTCTTTCAGCTTTCCCTTTTCAACCGATACAGTTTGGCATTTTTCCATACCAAACGACATTCCGACATCTGTGCTCCACTGGTGCATGAGTTTTAAGTTGGATTCTAGGTGTTTTTTGCACGCGGCATATAGTTTCAGATCATCCATAAAGAATAGATGACTTATGGTTGTTGAGTTTCGATCCGCTCTAATAGTTGCTCCATATCCTGTGTGGTTTAGGCCACGTGATAATGGGTTTAAACACAAGCAGAACCATAGAGCGGAAAGTGTATCTCCTTGAAAGATTCCTCTTTTAATACTGATTCAGTTTCTAGTTCTGTGTGATTTAGGTTAATTTTGAGTTTTGTTTTCCAATTACTCATAGTACTTTTTAGAAACCTAACCACCACAGGGTGTATATTGTAAATTTCCAAAATTTTTATTAACCAACTGTGGGGCACTGAGTCGAAAGCTTTCCGATAGTCTATATAAGCCATGTATAGATTTCTGTTCTTCTTTCTGATTTGTTCCAATATCACATTATCGATTGTTATTTGTTCCTTGCAGCCCATATATTTTCTTTTGCACCCTTTCTGCTCCTCAGTTAGAATATCATTAGTTTCTAGGTATGCGTACAGTTTATCACATAGTGCTGCAGTGAAGATTTTGTACATTGTAGGAAGGCACGTGATGGGTCTATATTGAGAAGGATCTTGGGTTTGATCAGATTTTGGAAGAAGATAAGTTACACCATTTGTAAGGAAGTCTGGTAGTTGGTCAGGGTTTCTTAGAGCGATATTAAATTGGTTGGTCAGGTGATGATGGGTAGCCGTAAGTTTTTTGTACCAAAAATTTTGGATACCGTCGTTCCCTGGTGCTTTCCAGTTGGCCAAGTTTTTTATTACCTTTTTTAGATCTTGTAATGTAAATATTATTTCTTCCATATGTAGATGGTTGTTGTTCTGAATTTCTGATTTGATCCAAGGTGTATTTTCCTGGTGTTCGATTTCCTTCGACCACATTCCTTCCCAAAATGTCTGTAAATCCTCCTTCTTTGGCGGTTGTCCTTTAGAACCAGGTTGTTCGTTAAACGATCTATAGAAGCCCTTCTGATTTTTTGAAAAGAAGTTGTTTTGGATTTTGCGTTGGTAGCTCTCCTGATATCTTTTTAATCTTTTAGAAGCAACTGCAAGTTTTTGTTTCCAGGTATCTAAGGTATCATCTATAATTGTTTTTATTTCATTTGTTGTTTTTCCTTCCAGCTGTTGTTTAATCTGGACCGGGATTTTATTTAGCAGCTTTTTGCCCATTTGCTATTTGTTGAATTCTACCAATTTCTTTTCTCAAATTCTCTATTTTGGTACTAAGTCTTTGTTCCCATCTCGGTTTTTGAGGCGTACGTGTCTTAGGTGCTTTTAGTATTTTTTGTTTGTTGGCTTTGATTGTTGCTAGAGCTGCGCAATACACGTGAAGATGTATTTCCTCGAGGTTCATATCTGCATCCAATTGACTTTCCAGAATTTGATTAGCAATTCCTAAGAGAGAGTGCATGTTTGGAGTATAAATGAGTTTTGGTAGCGCCGGCCTGCTGGCAGGGTCGGATCCTCTGAATTCAGTAAGATGTTGTTGGTAGTTTTCTTCCCATAATGTTTGACGGTTGATTACTGAGGGTCGAAGACTTAATAGTGGTAGGTCAGCTTCAGGTCCTCTACTTTCTTGTTCCTGAGTCTCTGGGGTTTCATTTATAGGCTGTTGATCAATCTCCCTCTCCACCTCTGCCCTTATTTGTTCGATGGCAGGTAGAGGTATTAGGTTATTTCTTATGATAGCTCTACGTTGATCTGCTATTCGTTGTTCTGAGAGGTGATTTAGGTGTTGCATTTTCTCAATGAAGTGATTATGCAGTCGCATGCGGTACATCGTCATATCAGTCTCCAGTGCCGTAACTGTGAAAAACGAACGTATTACTTGTTTGTTGGTTTCATTGTCCCATTTCATACGTCATCTTTCTGATTGTGCCTGATTTGGTTCAGTGGGTGCGACAGGCTGTCGCACAACACGTCTCCGAGGCGCCGTAGGTTCAAGCGGTTGATGGGGTACGTTTCGATGAGCGGTGCCCCCACCATTCTCATCTACATGCTGGACATCCTGACGGTTCCGATTGGAAGGACCAGCATCTAATCCTTCCCCGCCCGAGTAACGATTTCTTCGTGTGTTGAAAGCACTTTTTTTTCACACCATACGGGATGCTACCCCGCGTGGTGGTGGTTCTCCCTCTCGCGTTAGCCCATCTGCTGCAGATCCGCCACCGGGGATGGTTACCCGATCCCGAATCTCCAGAGATAGTTACCGGGGCTACCAACGTGGAGGTGAGAGCAGGAATTGGTAGGAGAGGCTATAAAAGACGCTTCACTATCATTTTAACCCCTTATTATTATTATTATTATTGTTATTATTATTATTATTATTATTATTATTATTATTATTATTATTATTACAATAGAAATAAGGGCTGAGGTAAGAACCTATGAAGCCCATGATCTGAAAACATAAATAAGTGCTTAAACGCTTATAAACATAATCAATGACAAATTAACAATAATTAACAAAATTGTAGTTATCAACAATAACCGCAACAACTATACACCGAAAAAGGAAATAAATAAAACAAATTCAGATAAATAATAAATGCAACAATGCGCACTATTAACTATTAAATATAAGTCTATCAATTCTGTTCTTAAATGCGTTAACTGATGGTGTGTAAACAACATCATCAGGAAGATTGTTCCAGACATCAAACACTCTGTTTGTTAAAAAGTGCTGTCTTACTTGGGATCTAAATCACTCCTTTTTAAGTTTAAATTAGTGACCTCTCAGTCTAAGAGCAGTGTTGAATAGAAGATTGAAGATAATCAAAGTTGTGCTTAATGATTTTATAACATAATATCAAGTCTCCCCGAAGTCGACGGTCTTGAAACGAGATGAGATTCGCCCCAGTCAGTCGCTCCTCATATGAAGGCCTTACGCGACTGAATGCAAGTCTAGTAGTCTTTGCACGTTTTCTAATAAAACTTGATGGCAAATAAGATCAGGATACCACACAGGACCCGCATATTCTAAAATAGGACGCACGTAACATTTGTACAGTGTACAGTAAGTTTCAAGTGACACTCTAGAGAACGATTTTTCGATCAGTTAGAGTCTGGATTTCGCGCGGTTGCATACGGACACAACATGTTCACTCCACGATAAATTTGAGTTCACTAAGGTGCCTAGGTCATCATAGCTGGTAACCGTATTCAGTATCTGTCCATTTAAGTTGTATGATAAATTGGGATTGGTCTTGCCAATGTGGAGTACATTTCAATTATTAATGTTCAGGGGAAGCAACGAGTCCAAACATCACCGCTGTATAGTGTGTAGGTCATTTTGGAGGGTGAGATGATCTCTTAAAGGGCTAGCAAATATTTTTGTGTCATCGGCATAAAAATAAACTGAGTTAGAGACCAATATTTGGAGATCGCTTGCGTAAACAACAAACAGTAATGGGCCAAGGACGGAACCCTGTGGAACACCACTAGATACTGGCCTGTCATTGGAGAACTCTCGGCCGACTGTGACTTTAAAAATCCTGTCCGATAAAGAATTGGAGATCCATAAATTCAGGCTACCCCGTATGCCAAAGTGATCTAATTTATATAAAAGTTGTCTTTTTGGGACTTTGTCGAAGGCCTTGGAGAAGTCCAAATAAATGACGTCAATCGGATCTCTGTTGTCTAGAGCTTTTGTCCAGTCATTAACACAGTGAAGAAGATTGGACATTGTAGAGCGACCTCGAACAAAACCATGTTGGTGACGAGGTATGACATTTTGTTGAAGAAGGAACTTAGACATGGCCTCCCTAATAATAGATTCCATAATTTTGCAAACAATACGTACCATGCTTACTGGTCGGTAATTGCTTGGATCCAGTTTATTGCCCTTCTTGAATATAGGAGTAACTGACGCCGATTTCCAGATTGGTGGAATGGAACATTGCGTGAAAGAGTCATTCATGATTATTGAAAGTGGATAGGAAATGGAGTCTGCACATTTTTTAAGAAACATTGCTTGCAAACCATCAAAACCAGGAGAAGTGTTCGTCTTGATATTTAATATTTTTTCTTTAATTTGCTGGAGTGAAAATTCAATATTACTTAGGGATTCTAAGACACGAGCACCAAATATTGGAGGCCAAGTGTCATCAATTGGTTCATAAGTAAAAGCTTCAGAAAAACTAATGGACAACGTTTCAGAAGTTTCATAATTAGACGAACATAATACTCCATCACTTTTCCTAAGTAAAGGGACACCAACTTTAGACGAAAGACAGGAACGCATGTGCTTAAAAAACGTTTTAGGGTTGTCACTATTAGCAATACTTTCCTCGAAATCTCTTCTGGCGTTAGCCAACCGACTAATTATTGTATTAGAGATTCTTCTGTGAGTTAAAAAATTTTCATTATTGTTGGTGCGTTTAAATATTCTCCACAAATTTCGTATATGCTTTATCAAATCATGTATTTCACTATTGATCCATGGCTTTAATTTGTTACGGAAAATTCTTCTTTCTTTCGTATTCTCATTCAAACATTTTGTTACCGTTCCATGGAAACATTTTCATAAATGTATACAGTTATTGTCCGTTGGACAAACATAGAGAGTATAAATGTGCTAGGACAACAGGTAAAGAAGGTGAACTCTTATGTCTACCTAGGTCAAGAGTTAACATTGGGTAAAGCCAATCAAGAACTTGAAATTAACCACAGAATACATCTAGGATGGGCGGCCTACGGGAAGATGCGACACGTATTCAACTCCAACCTACCCCTCAAACTAAAAACCAAGGTTTACATGGAATGCATTCTCCCAGTAACAACCTACGGATGTGAAACATGGGTCCTAACAAAGAAAATCTTAAATAAATTAAAGATACACCAAAGATCAATAGAACGAAAAATGATAGGAAAAACGCTTAAAGACCATAAAACCAATGAGTGGATAAGAAATAGAACCAAGGTAGAGGACATAGTGAGGCGAATAGGCAGTCTTAAATGGAACTGGGCCGGACATGTTGCCCGAAATAAAAACAACTGGAGCGGAAAAATAACAAGATGGAGACCTTGGGGGGAGAAAAGAAGCACCGGCAGACCACAGCAAAGATGGTATGATGACATCAAAAGAACAGCCGGACTTAACTGGAACCAAGTGGCACAGAACAGGGAAAACTGGAAAAATATGAGAGAGGCCTATATCCAAAGGATAGAAAACGGCTAGAAGAGAGAGAAGAGAGATACAGTTATTATCATTAGGCAATATGTTATCCCAATTGATGGACGAGAGAGTACGATTGACATTTATAAAATGTGTTACTTCGATAGTCATGTAATTCTTATCATCGTCAGCAGCGGGTAAGTTAAGTTGAATATTGACAGTTACTGCTGCATGATCGGACTTACCTATTGGTGAACTGATCTCCAGGCATGATAGCAAACATTCGTCATTGGTCAAAATAAGATCGAGGGTAGAAGGATTATTATTGTGTCGGAAACGAGTAGGTTCGTCGACAACTTGGGTTAAATTCGAGTTTTGGATAAATTGCATAAACAAATTTTTTGCATTATTGCCCTCAGAAATATTTATTATCGTCCAGGATATATCCGGAAAATTGAAATCCCCAATGATAACTAGATTGTCAAGCATGGATAACTCATCCAGTTTATCAAGGAGAGTGACATTATCTGCCAATTGTGAGTCGCTTGGACGATATATACAGGCTAAGTGTATGGACATGAGACTTTTGGATATATTAATGCATATAACAATAATGTTTGGGACAGTTATATCTATTTCAGATACAGCAAAAATTTTTAGTTATATAATCAGAGAGGTATATGCAAACACTCCCTCCAGGACGTTTGAGTCTATCGGTTCGAAAAATAGTAAAGCCATCAATTCGAACCACTGAGTCCGAAATTGAAGGTTTAAGCCAAGTTTCGCTGATAAGTATTATGGAGGGTTTAATTGAATCAACTGAACATACAAATTCATTAAATTTGGCACATATGGAGTCGAGATTAGTATAAAGTAACAACCAGTTTTCAAAATTATGAGAAGAGCATTTATTGGCGAAATGTAACTATTTTTGGTGATCCTTGTACAAATTATATGGTAATGTTCTTCTCTCCGTTATTGGTGCGATTCTCCAGTTCTTTGCGCAATTCTGTAAGAAACAATTGTTGTGTTGAAGTTTTGTCATCCATAATGGAAAATTTGCTAGTTGAGCGAGTCTCTAAAACCTTTTTCTTATTTTTCAGAATGTATTTGGCATCTGATTCGGTTGGCATGACTACTTTTAGCATACGGGGAAAGCGCTGATTTGGTTTCCCTATTCGATAAAATGTGACCGAAGAAGTGGGACTGCCGACAGCGTCGAGCACTTCCTTAATTGCAGCTCGGTCACATTCTTTTTTAACGATGCAATCCCTGTCAGTTCCTGGTACACCTTTAATCAAAATATTTTTGGCACGGACCATGCGTTCGACAGCCTCGTTTGCGATTTTGTCGGTGATTTCGACGGAGTTATTTGCCTCCACAGTGGCAGTTTTATTTTTTAACGTATTTAACTTGGCTGTAAGAGGAGCAATATGATTGTCTATCTTTGTCTGCAGATCAGTCTTAGAATCAGTAAAGAGTTTCTTCAAGTCGAGAAAATTTCCCAAGTTGGCCACGCAAGAATTACACAGAATACTCAAACCTCGAACTTTCTGACGCTTTACGCGATCAGACGCAGAAATCCCTCTACATTCCATGTGTAGTAATCGCTTGCAGCCGTCACACTGAAGTACTGATTCTCGATCGGAAACAGACTTGGAACAGTGACCGCAGTTATTAGGCATCGCCGAACTTCACAAAATTTGACGAATGTGAAGAAAAAAGTTCAACTGATAATGGGTACTTACAGTAGTTCGTTCAAAATGCACTTTCTGATTCACTGATGTATATAACAATTGCGTACAAAATTTTCAAAATATCCAAGTATTTAATACTAACAGCAAATTGATATTTTAATGGAGTGTGTATTTTCCAAATCATAGCATCTTATCTACAATTAATTTTGAATCAAAAAAATTATGAATTAAAAAAAATCACCATATAACTTAATTATTGCGTTACAATAGAAAACCAGAGAAATGATTGATCACAGGTAAAAATGGAGAAAAGTGTAGCAAAAGAAAAAATTACTTCGAATAGTGCCAACGAGAACAAAAAAGGCTGCAAAGACCTTTCAGATAGAAAATAAGTAAGATTTCAATAAAAACAAGACAATTAACTTCTTGAAATTCAACAATTACAGTAAGAAAATTGTTTGAATATTGCTTAACAGGGACTTTGATTGGGCAACATTTTTCAATCTTTCTGGAATAGACAAAATTGGATGTCGCATCAATTACAAAATGCTATTATGGCTACAAAAAATAGGAGTAAAACCCTGGTACGTGACATACACCAGTATCTTCTATACATTTTAAATTTAGTAGAATCATGATTTTCCCTCGAATTCATGTGCTAATACTCCCCATACTTTAATTATTGCAATAGGACATTTTTAGAAATTGTTGTGTATTTACAGTGTACCTATATTCTAGAGGACTTTCCCATCCTATAGCGTGTCCAAAGAAGTTGAAAGTAATGATTTGACAGTATGCGACAAAAAAATTTTTTGCTGTTTCTTTTCTCATCTTTTTAGAAATACAAATTTTATAATTGGTTAGTCTCCTGTCTTGATCTTTCTTTTTTTTTCATATGTTCCTCACCTGTCCTCAACCATGGACATTTGGGTAATGTTTTTGAGTGTAGTCTATTAGCTCTCACAGTTCTATGTCGGGATAGCTTCTTAGCTCGTCGTATCGTTGGTGGTTTCCAAGATTTCAAAAATATGTTTCTCCTTATTGTCCATTTTGGAATGCACTCAACCCCTGAATAATTCATATGTACGTGTTTTGATGTAGCCGATTTACCGTAAGCCTTACGTAAATTCTTCGCACACAAATTTCTGCTTGCATAGCATTTTTTGTAGATTTTAGACAGATTATTTGTTCAATCTACCGTGAAAATCGCAAAATGTACTCTACTGGCAAATTGGAGCACTGTAAAGGAGATAAATGATAGTTGACACTTAAACTCCGCATTAGTGTTGAAGTTGGTTGAGACAAAAAGAATATCTGCAATATATGAGGGGTGTTACTGAATGATCAATTTCTGGTAGTTCTTTGACTGTATGTTTAACACCAATTATTTATTCGAAATTCAAAATATTTTTGGTTTCCAAGTTTTTTCATGAATTCTTTCGAAACACGAGATGAGTGTTTATAATGTTGTGAGAGTATACAGATTTGATACTTATCTCGATTATAAATTATTATTTTCAAATATATATAGATATTTACATCACATTTTTTTTCAATTAAAGATTCAGTCATCGTAGTACTCTCCCATATAATTTCTAAGATTACACATCATTAGTCATACCACAAATTTCTATGAGTATTATGAAAGTTTCACTAATTTTAAATATCAAGTATCAACATTGTTGAAATATGTCATCTGCAATAATCAAAATTCATCATCCGTTTATTTTCTAAATAAAAGGTTCTCATCACTTTTCACTCCGCAGTATATCGTCTATAAGCAATTACTGATTTTGTTTCCCAAAATTCTCCCGATTAAACCCTCTGTGTCTCATTACTGTTATGTACATTCATTTGCTATTCTTGAAACTTGTTTTGATTTCATGATTGGACTTAGCACTCCATCACATCTATTAATCTAGGTCAATAAGTCAGTTCTTTTTTTCATTTATCGTTTTTAAAGAATCCTAAATTCATGTTGTTAACTATTCTTACCGAGATCATTCTGGATACAACATTACTTCTCTTTTTTGTTGTTCCTGAGGCTCATATATTGGTTCATTACTTATTGATATTCAGACCCCTCTTTCTTAACGCTGATGAATTCTTTTTTCGTTGTTATTATAATTAAGCCATATGTGTATGCTAAACACTGATGACTTTTTTTAAGAGCGTTTCTAGACGGTAAAGTTGACCGTAGCAAACAAGAGTCCGGAAAGTTATCGAAAAGTTAGAAAGTGTTTGTTCAACGGTCGTTTGAAAAAAAAATAGTAAGTGAGTAGTTTTCGTATGCTAAAGTATATCCCAATGGAGTTGATAGCACGAATCGGGGGTTCGGACCATAAAAGGGTTGTAAACCATAGGCGCGACGGAACTACACAGAAGAAAATAAAGTATTGAATCAAACATAATATATTTTAGTCGAACAAATTTGTTCAATATGGCGAAATAAACCTATCATTTAAAAGAAAACGCTAGTTTATTTGAATTCCAAACCAATATTTGTTTGGTACAAGAAAATATTAGATGATGTCAATTGTTATATTTCGTCTATTCACTTCTTTGGGTTTATTTGATGCAAAATAATGATTTCACTTTCATCTGAGAATGTATTCCACTATTGTAGTAAATACACAATTTTGTGTATTCAAGAATATTAAATACTCAAATGAAACAAATATTTACTTGAATTTTAGAATACATATTGTTTGGTTGAATACCAGACTGTTAAAATGAAAAACTTGTTATTGATTTTGTTCAAATATTCATTTAATTTCAGAATCCGTAGTATTGAATCAAGAATAACGCTATTTGAAACAAATGTATAATTAGGAATTGATTTAAAATTATACTTGGATGATGAGTCTGAGTTACTCAAGTGAAAAAATATCTTTTCAATTGAAAAAATATATTGTTTGTTTCAAAAACATGACCGCTGGAATGAAGAAAAATACTTTTGTGGTATTGTTTCAATTCTACAATTCGTATAACTAAAATATCTCGGTAAGTGCTACTGCCTATTGATGTTCCCAAATTTCAGTAGTTTGTGATTCCATTATATATGACAAAAGATGGAAATACAGTAGAATTTTTCATTTGGTATTATCTATATAAGTTTTTTCCAGGTATATAGAAAGCTTTACAAAATCTCCCGCAGTTATTTTGTTATACTATATTCAAACATTCCTTTTTTCTGTGTACCTGCCCCGTAACCTATACAGGTTTAACCCAATTTTCTGTTAATATTCAAATCTAACTACCTGTATAGAATAAAATTTGAAGTCGTTAGTATTCGGCAACTAGCAAGTAACGTCTGTTCGTCTAATTAAGATGGCTTCAAGTTCAAGTTTTTCTTCAATTCCTATTCAACAACTTTGCAAAAGTGCATATTCTTTGCGGGAAAAAACGTAAATCCTGAACGTTCATGATGCTCTTGTGCACCAAAACCCCACAAGTTCTGTTCGCGACATAATTACGAACTGTGCCAATATGATAGGGGTAGGAGAATTATTCATGGAATGAACTTTCGGTGGGAAAAACAGAACCGAAAATCTTTTCTTATTGATAGACCGGATATTGTCTGCTGGAGACGAGAATAATTAAGGTCAATCCGAAAATATCGCAACTAATGTAAGAATATTTTCTATTTGGATGAAAACTGGCTGAATGAAGGGCACACCGTATCGAAAGTCTGGCAAGGTAAAAATATACTGAATTTTCGACAAGCTGTCATGGAGAGTTGGTTAACAGTATTAAGACTTCCATCTGGAAAGGGACACAGGCTTATTATAACCCATATAGGCAGTGAAAACGTTTTTTTGGATAAAGAATTATTGTAATTACAATCTAATTCAACCAAAGACTAACCCTAAGAAATGACGGCTGACGTTTCAGAGGAATATTTCCAACGAATGATCGAATACATTCCCCATAATTTAGTTATTGTAATGAATAACGCCAGATATCATTCTCGATTAGTAGAGAAGATTCCCACAAGTTCATGGAAAAAAGCTGCGATAATTGAGTGGTTGTAGTGTAAAGCCTTAAATTTCGATGATACAATGGTGAAAAAAGAACTTTTGCAAATTGTTAGAGAGCGAAAGGAAGAGTTTAAAAAAATTGTAATCGATGAGATGGCAAAAAGTAGAGGCATTATTGTACATCGTTTACCCCCTTACCATTGTGAGCTGAACTCAATAGAGCTTATATGGGCACAAGTCAAAGGTTATGTTGCCAGGAACAACAAAACTTTTGAACTTCAAGAAGTACGGCAACTTTTTATGGATTCATTGGCGAATGTAGCTGCCGAAAACTGGCAAAGCGCCATAAAACAAGTTATAGCTGAAGAGGAGAAAATGTGGGATCTTGATGACTCAATCGACGATACTACAGAGATCGAGTCGTTAATTATTAACTTAGGACAATACGATTCTTCAGATTTTTCTGATGAAGAATTTAGTTAATACTGCTGTATATATTGTAGTTAAAGTAATGTTCACCTGCAATTATTTGGTATAATTGTTTTATTCATTTTTCACAAGAATAAGCGTGTATATAAATTTTGCGCAATTACTTGGTATTTTCATTATAGTATGAATTATAATAAACGTTAAGCAACAATCATAAATAACCCTGTTCTACGGCTATGGACCGTTTGGTTACGTGCGTATGCTTTCATTTGCATTTTATTACCTATTGTTATTTGACCCATTACCGGGTGGCCTTGTTACAATTTTTCTCTTCTTAGTCTAGATACATTTCAAAACATAAATTAGAAATAACATTTTTTGGGACACCCGACCTCCGTTTTCCGTTTATGATTTGTGTTATCAACTACTTTGAAACGAAGTATAGCAGTAAATATGTTGTAAACCTAATATGCGCCTATTGTGATCTTTATCACTGCTTCGGTGACGTAGGGGAAAGTGGGTGAATTAGGAACACTTAAATTCAAACGCTCAAAAATAATGGAAAAAAATTACGGACGTAATTCATTTTTATTACAACATAAACTTTGCTTGCCTATCTAGGTAGTACTGACAAAATCAATCTTGAAAATCAACATTTTATTAGAAATACGAACGAAAACAAAAAAATGGCCGTTCATTTTTACCCGATAGCCTATGGGGTAATTGAGATTATCGCGCGGGGGAAATGGGAACAGTATGGGGTAATAAGGAACGACACAACACTACAATATTAACTACATTTCCTTTGTGTGGCACATGTCACATACGAAACCTTAACTTGTCTCTCCAGAGGAACATTCTTCATGAGCCCAGAGTTTACGAGTGATGCACATGATCCAAGCTTCTGTTGGTGGGGATACATATTTTTCGTTACAGATTATACAGTCAAATTTCTCTTCGTTTTCATTTCCTTGTAAAGCCTTCGTCAAATTTCTAACTTCTTTACCCTTGATTTGTCGCTTTTTTGTATGGTTGTTTTTTCTTTTTTAGCTTTCCTCTCTCTTTGTCTCTTCTGTTTTTCCTCTAGTTGTATTTTTATTGGTATGTTGGATAAAATCTGAGAATGCTTCTTATTCCGTCGCTTAGAAGTGCTGGCGGAAGAAGGAATGACAGGCACATTGATAATTTGGTCAAGAGACACAGCAGTGGACGGATGAGATGTAACGGAGGTAACGCTCACATCTTTGTCACTTTCAGGAATAGAGGTGTCATCCTCTGTTGGTGTCTGACTCTGTATTAAAGTGTTATCAGACTCAATCAAATTTTACTCAGCTGCGGCTTGATCAACGTCGCATTCTTGCGTCTGACTGGATTTGGGATTGATCAAATACTGTATTTTCAAAGCATTCTGTAAATTTGTTTGGATCAATAGGGTGAATTTCAGCGGCTCTAAATCCACTGACAGCCTTGCTTATTTTAGCTATTTTGTTGTATGCCTTTGTAAAATGCTCTCCAACATCGTATTCGCTCATTTTTTGCCAGGATTATTGATCATGTAGAGCTCACATTCTTTATTGTATGCCATCTTCAGTGAACTGAAAATTGTGGGATCTAATGGCTGCATTTTGTGAGATACATGGAATGGTAAGGAAAGAACTTGCAGGTTATGTTTTGGGAAAAGCTAGTATGCTCCCAGGCTTATATGATTCTAATTAGTTCAAATCAAAAACATGTAAAAAAATTAAAATCTTTCTAGGCAAAATAGCGCAAAAAGTCAGTTTTTTGTGTCTCCTGTGAAATTTACATTTTGTGAGATACGAGGTTTTCATATTAAGCCATCGATATACCAGACTTCTTTAATGGCGATATTTTTGTTTTTACATTTAACAATTTTTTACTCACGTTACTTTCTGTTTTAAAAGAAGTTGTTGTATTTGTTGATAAAGATATTATCTTAGAAATATTATTAGAAAAATTTCCTTCATATGTGATGGTTTTATAACTTTTTGTTTCTATAGAAAATATTAGTTGTCATTTTTAATAATATTTCAAAGATAATATCTTTAGCAACAAATACAAGAATTTGTTAAATGTAAAAACAAAAATCTCCCCGTTGAAGAAGTCTGGTATATATAGACTTAAGTGTCCAGAATGTAATGCTGTCTATTTGGGTCAAACCCTTAGAAATTTTGAAATCCAATACAGTGAACACTTACGACCATACAGATTAAAACAACCAGATAAATCCCACTACGCAAAACATCTACTTCACAACAAGCATTCATTGACACCTAACACAGAACTAGAAGTACTACATATTTCCTCGGAGAATTAGAAATTAGAAGACACTTAAAAAACCCACAATATCAAGTTGTCAATGAACAGATAAATCTAGGGAGTTCTCCACTTTAAAACTGTCCCCAGATAACAATTTTAGGTACTATACATGTGATAGGAATATTCTCTTAGGAATAATAATATGCTATGGATATGCGTTTTTTGCATTCAACATGTACTAAGGATGTTTCAAGAATATGGAAATATCCCACATAAGTTTGTGCTACAGACATTCTATGTACATACCAAAGCATAGTCTTTGCATGTACATTTCACATATTTCAGAATTTTGTATGGAAAGTACAAACATTGCACATACTATGTACATCTTCTGGGAATGTGATTCACGTGAGAAGCATATTCTTAAGTAGAGCAAACTACAAGTCATTGTGATAAAATATTCAAGAAATTGTTATTTACTATTAATCTGAACATCTAAACAGAATATACCATATGAAAATAAAACAATAGCCCAAAATGATCAAAATGATTGAAAGCCTATATGAAATTTCAAGAAATATGATTTCAAACAATAAGTTGAGCTTGTCTTTAGACTCCCTGATTTACATGCATAGCTAAAATAATAAAAATTTACAATATCTTTCAAAAACTCTTGAACTTTATTAGTAGTACATTTTATCAGAAATTCCTACAATTGACAATGGCATACTAATTATGGACTTCTGCTTATTTCCATAATGTTTCAGGCAGAAGAAATTCTGCTTAAGCTGCTATATGTGTGAAAAATGTTTATTTTTGTAACTATTTGTGTTAAGCTGAAAAATGAACATATGACTTTATACTTTATTTTATCTCCAACTTGTTCAGGACCTCGAGATTCTATGTAAGACATACATACAGTAATGATTTTGTAAAAAAAATAGGTGAAAAAACTTTTTAAGTTAAACGGTTTTATGTTAAACATACATTGCAATGTTTAAGATAAATGTACTAAAAACCAAAAAATGATAAAATAGATACAGTCGTGGGAATTATAAACATATGCATAGACTAGACTAAAATAAAACCGTGGGGCACGTCAATTGTCTACAAATTATCGACTTAATGTGCGATAGAAGAATCGTTTAATTCGTCGTTAGGCAGTTGGCCCCCAGACGGTGAGGAAATTACTTACTATTTTCTTGCTCATGGAAATTCCAATAGTTATACACCCCATGTAAATAAAAGAGATGTTTCAACTAGTTTATCGTTGGACATTCACACTGCTGGCTGGCGAGGAATCGTTTCACTGCTCGTAGTTTGTCTTTAATCGACAAAACATATAATAAAAGTACTACTCGCTCACCACTATGAAACCCTAAAACTCGCTTATAATCGAGCTTGCTAGCTTGTTTCCACATTCTAGCCCTACTTATCACACGTCCATCGTTGTCGGTTGAACAACTGCCTAATTATAGTGTAACATTACAAAACAAAAATTTTAATCAACGATTGTAGACAATTGACGTGCCCCACGGTTTTATTTTAGTCTAGTCTATGCATATGTTCATAATTCTCACGACTGTATCTATTTTATTATTTTCTGGTTTTTAGTACATTTATCTTAAACATTGCAATGTATGTTTAACATAAAACCGTTTAACGTAAAAAGTTTTTTTACCTATTTTTATTTTAGTCTAGTCTATGCATATATTTATAATTCCCACGACTGTATCTATTTTATTATTTTTTGGTTTTTAGTACATTTATATTAAACATTGCAATGTATGTTTAACATAAAACCGTTTAACTTAAAAAGTTTTTTTACCTATTTTTATTTTAGTCTAGTCTATGCATATGTTTATAATTCCCACGACTGTATCTATTTTATTATTTTTTGGTTTTTAGTACATTTATCTTAAACATTGCAATGTATGTTTAACATAAAACCGTTTAACTTAAAAAGTTTTTTTACCTATTTTTTTTACCATTTTGTTCCCACGAGTAATGGATATTTAAACGGTCGACCCCCCCAGAGGTCCAATAAAGGGGCAAGGCTATGTACAACAAGATGCGCCTGAGTCTTGAGGGGGAAACGCTAACGACATATCATTTTTATCCACCCTAATGCCATACAGTTCTCGGCGCGTTTTAACCTTTCACCTTAACTTGGGTGGTGTACCGCTAACGACGTATCATTTTTAGCCACCCTAACGCCACACAGTCCTCAACACGATACAAAATCTTGACTTGGGTGGTGGATTCAGGCTGGATTAATCAGATACCTAAATTACAGATTCAATTTCTAAATTTAAATCTTATTATTATACGCCATTTAGTGGCAGCGCCCATCTTAAATATTGAGGTTGTATAGTGCACTGTATTCTTCTTGTCAAGCCCTTTTATTTGTTGATACTCATATTGGTGGGATTGATAAAAAATTGTTATCAGCCATTTGGTATCGGCGGCCATCTTAGATTTCAATTTTGCATGGTAAATTGTATTCTACTTGTTGATACCCATGTGGATGGGATTGATAAAACCTACGTTATCCGCCATTTTGTAGAGGCCGTTATCTTGGATTTTAATTTTATATAGTATATTGTATTCTACTGGTTGAGCACTTTCATTTGATACCCATATTGATGGGATTGATAAAACCTACGTTATCCGCCATTTTGTAGCGGCCGCCATCTTGGATTTAAATTTTTTATTGTATATTGTATTCTGCTTGTTGAGCCCTTTCATTTGATACCCATATTGATGGGATTAATAAAACATAAATTATCCGCCATTTTGTAGCGGCGGCCATCTTGAATTTATAATGATAATGAATAAACATAATTGTATTGTCACCAAAATCCAAAGTGTATACAAAATTTCAGATTAATCGGTTGACAGGAAGAGGGTGAAATTTGAATTACTAAATTTGACCCAAGAATAAATAATAAATAAAACAATCGGGGTGAGCTAAATAAAACCGTTTAAAAACCCTAAACAAATATTGTTACAAATATTACAATGTAGTTGCCAGTAATATTCAAATTATACCCAAAATCGTATTAACTGATATATAATTAATATATATTAAACTAACGAAATTAACATTTTTTAATAAAAAATAAGAAAAATAATATTCTGCCTTATTCAAACCAAATAATAATTCTTAGAATAAAGCATATGCATTCCACATTTTAATTATCTCCACATCCTTACTCTAAAAATAGAAAACAAGTATTTTTGAGTGGTACTTTTTATATTACCTTTTGATTTTTCATCCTTCACAAGCCACGCTTTAATGACACGAATAATATACGTTTCTGTAGCTAGCCTAAAACAAACTTTTACTGCATCTGCAAAAAATATTCAATGAAATTACCAATCAAATATGATTTTCTGGGTGTGTTAATAATACAGTAGAATGTTGTCAGGATATAATCCATGAACAATGACTTACCTAATATAACTTTTGAGAGAATTAAACTCTTGAATGGCCTTTCTTGTTTCACTCCAACCTAGGAGAATTTATTAGCGATATCATTACTTAATATTTACCAATAATTGAGTATCTGCACTTGGAGTATATATAGCAGATAAAGCCGATATATCCTTATTTGCTATACGCCATAATACCTCGAACTATATTTATGACCTCTTTTCGGTGCTCCTATTTGATTTTGAATAGGACCGGTTAATATATATGATATGCAATTACTACATTTGTTACCTACTTTACTTTTTATTTTTAAAAAAACAAAACTCTTTATCACGCTTCTTCTTCTTCTTCTTCTCGTTCCTTTTTTGGGCTATATCCTGTGGGATAATTTACCCAGTTTTATACATGTGGGGGGAAAAAGTCTTGCTCTTGGCAATATTTCCTCCCTCTAGAATGGATATCTTCCTTAAACAAAACTGCACTACTGTTTAGCATAGGTACTATGAGTTAATGCACTTTTATATTACTTATGATGAGTATTGGGGTATTAGTAAGGTAAGACTTCACAACACAGGAAGTTAACTTTTCTCGCTTGGGGGTAGCGGCCAAGCTTGGACACACCCAGAAATGCTACCTCGGATATAGGTGGAGAAACCCAGGTCTATAAAAGAGAAGATTAAGATAAAGGGATATTTTAAACATAGTTATAAATTGGTGTATTATTGATAATCGTTCATCATTTAAATTGGCTAAAATTGTACATATATCAAATGGCGCGCTAAGTTTAGTTTTGCATAGCTCTATGTAAAGGTTGAATTGGTTTGATATATCAATTGGACATTCTAGTATTATGTGTTTAAGTGATCCTATTCTTATAACTGTTGTTAAATATCTTCTGTTTCTGTATTGGTATTGGTTAAACCAGGGAGATTTTGGTAATTGTTCGACAACTTTGTAATAGAACGATTTTTGATTCTGTTTTATCAGGTTCCATTTATTGTACCATTTAGCCCATATGCTGTTCTTGATATCTGGGCGTAGTTTTGATAATTCAGTTTTATATTCGCTGGAACTGTAAGGGTACAACCTGTTTTAGCTAGCTGATAAGCTTTATGGTTTCCTTTGATTTCAGAGTGATCTGGGATCCATGCTAGTACGATATTAAAGCCGTTAGTATTTGCTAATATAATTCCTTGTTTAGTTAATATTGATGAATGCTCTGTTTCTTTGGAGAAAGTTGGTTTACATATTTTTTGTAGTGCAGTTTTAGAGTCTGAGAAGATTATGGCTTTCGTGGTGCTAGTTTTTAAGATGATTTGAAGTGCATGGTTGGTAGCAGTAATTTCTCCTAACCATATTTGTGTGAATTTTGGTAGCCTACATGAAAATGCATAGTTGAGTTCTTCACTGTAAACTCCAAACCCTACAGTGCCATTGGAATAGAGAGATCCATCAGTAAATATTCTTGTATGATCCGGAAATTTGGATATAATTTTTTGGTACTGAATTTGTGCTAGTTCATCAGTTTTATTAGATTGAAGATTTGCCACATTTAATGGAGTTAGCTGAATTTCTAGGTCAAATTCATAGCAAGGCAATATTTCTTTTGTGTACATCATATTAGTAGATAATTGTAGCCGGTCAAGGATTTGTATTAGAGTTGGTTTTTCTTTGTTAGTCCAACATCTTGAGTTTTTGCTTATGTTATTAAGCTTATTTAGAATATTGATTATAGGGTTATTAGATATTGCCTGGTTTTTTATTAAGTATTTGGAGCTCAGCCATTCCCTCCGATATTTGAGGGGCATTTCACCGTTTTCTGATAATAAGGCTGGGATTGGTGTTGAATTCATGTTGCCTGTAACTATTCTTAATGCCTGGTTTTGAAGTTTGTCCAACGTGGTTTTATTCTTTTTTGTGAGGTTGAAAATCTGGCTACCATAGTCCATGTGACTTAGTACTATTGCTTTGTAAAGTATTCTCAGTGTGAGGAAATCACAGCCCCACCAAGTACCGCAGAGAGCTCGCATAACGTTTAGTCCTTTACATATTTTTGTTTCTATGTATTGTATACGTGCATTTCATTTAAGGTTTTGATGAATGTACATACCTAGGTATTTAACTTTATCACCCATTCAATAGTTTCAGAGTTTATTTTTATTTTGGGGATAGATCTTTTTATGATTCCTTTACTAAACATTACTGCATGAGATTTATTGGTTGATAGTTTGAGATTATGTGTGTCTAACCATGTGTTGAGTTTTTCTAAAAATATATTTAAATTATTTACCATTTGGCTCACATTTGATCCACCAACTATCAGTACCATGTCATCTGCATATTGAATAAGATTAACATTTTTAGGGAGGATATCATAAATAGGTAGGGTATAGAGGTTAAACAGGATTGGACTAAGGGGAGATCCTTGGGCTAGACCTTGATTAGCTGGCAAAGGTCCTATTGTTTGTCCTAAGTTGTCTTGGACGAATATGACTCTGTTATTCATAAAAGCGTAAATTAAATTTATCATATATTTAGGTAGGGCTAGGTTTATCAAAGTTTTGTACAGAAGTTGGATATTAACTGTGTCATATGTAGCTGAGAGGTCTAAGAAAACGCCTATGGTATATTCATTGGCTGAATAATTTATAAGGATATGAGAGGTTAGAAACGTTAAACAGTCCATACAACCTTTATTCCTCCTAAATCAAAACTGTAGGGGATTGAGTAATTTTTTGTTTTCTACATACCATTCCAGCCTGTTTTTTATTAGTGATTCTAGAAGTTTACCCACACATGAAGTTAGAGCAATTGGTCTATAGATCGTTGCTACCGATTTGTTTTTGTAGGGCTTTTTGAGAGGAAGAATAATTGTTTGCTTCCATGTGTGTGGAATGGTAGCAGTTTGCATGCAATCATTAAAAAATTGTAGTAGATCCTTAGACAAAGATGGTGGCATGTGCTTAATCATAGAGTATGAAATTTGGTCCATACCTGCTGCGGAGTCTTTTTTTGACTCTATTGTGAATTTATATTCCTGATAGGAGAATGGTTCAATTTCTGTTGATATGGATGTTTGTATGTTTTCGGTAATGATAGGTGGGCATAAGGAGGATAAAATTTCTTGAGCCAGAATGCCAGGTGGAAGTTGATTTGATAGGTTGTTGTGAATTGTACGATTTGAAGCTTTATTGATTTTATTCCAAATAATTTTCAATGGAAAGTTACGGTTTATTTTTGCACAGAAGTTGCGAGAACTGTTCTTTCTTTTGGACTTGAGAAGTTTTCTGGTAGAAGCAATGGTCCTTTTAACTGCTATAAAGTTTTCTATCGTAGGGGAGTTGGTAAATGTTTTAATTGTAGATATTCTGCAGTTGATGGATACTTGACAGGAGTTATCCTACCAAAGGATATTGTATTTTTAGTTGTGATTGATTTTGTAAAATGGTATTGCCGCATTTGCTGCTTTTATAATATTATCTTGGAATGTTTCATATTGAAAGTGAGTTAGGGGTTGGGGGGTTGTACAGAGGTGTTCATAAAAGGTGTTCCAGTTAGCTTTTTTATAGTTTCTTTTTGTGGTTACTCTCTGATTGAGGTTGTCTTTATTATTGGAATAAAGTTGGCAGATAGTTGGGTAGTGATCACTACTTCCAGTGTCTAGGAGGACTTCCCAGGTAGCATATGCAGTTAACTCAGAAGATATTAGGGTAACATCCACCACAGATTTATCCTCACTCGGTGAAGACAATCTGGTAGCCTGTCCATCATTTAGATATACTAATTGGAGTGACTGTAGGGAGTCAATAATGTTTCGACCATTAATACTTATTTTCTTGCTCCCTAATGCGGGGTGGTTGCAATTAAGATCTCCCATAATAAGTAGTGGTTTCTTGAATTGCTGAAAAAAATGGATCCAATTATTTACTCTGAGTATTGAGCTTGATGGGCAGTATATATTTAGAATATTAATGTTATGTTGTGGTAGGTGTATTGCCTGTGTTTGAATATTTATATTGTCAAAGTTACTTTGGTAGGTTATTGGGATGAATTTGATGATATTTTTTATTAGAATAGCTGTTCCACCGTAGCTATAGGCTCTGTCGTTTCTAAGAATTAGAAAGTTTCTGCATGAGATAATATAGTTTTGTTTTAACCATGTTTCATTTAGTAGGATTTTATCAGGCTTATGGTTTCTAATGATTACTTTCAAATTATCTGTGTTGAAGTTGTATGAACGTATATTCCACTGGATAACAGTTAGTGGAGTGAATGCGAATATAATCCAAATATTGCACAGGAGATCAGAACATGTCCGTGTCGGACAGGTCCATATAATCCCCTGAGGTATTTTGTTTTTTGGTGTATGGGGATAGAGGTGTACATGTTTGTGCTGTGTTTATTTCTGTTAGCTGACCTACTCCTTACTGGGGTGTAAGATAATTATTTGAAATCAAATTTCCTATAAACGTTAACACAAGCTCTCTGTGGCATTCTGATAAGAATGATATTGCTTGTACTACATCGAGTTGGAGTTTTTCTTCTTCCTCTTTTCTTGCTAATTGTTGGGGCTGTTCACTATGTGTTGTCGTTTTGTTTCCTATCTCTGATCTGCCATTTGGATTATTTAGGAATTTGGTATGTGCGGCTTTGTCGTAGTCTGTTTGTCTTTTTCTTTTGCTGTTTGGGGATGTTGAGGCTACTTGTATATAAGATGCTACTTCGGGAGTTGTGGATATTGTTGCTAATCTCCTTTCATGTACTTGAATTGAGTTGGCCTGTTCTTTTGAGTTTTTTTTTCTTAGAGTTGGAAAGTTTTCTAGGTCATTTTTTGGTGAGGTGGCGGGAGAATTGGATGGTATTCGTTGGCTAGCTTCGTAATATGAGATGTTTGAGAATGCCATTAGTTGTTTAACGTCTTTTTTGTTCTTTGCATATTTTATCAACTGATGAGTGATCATTATTTTTGCAGTAGATACAATATAAATTGCAGCTTGAGGCATTGTCATGGCTTTTACTGCAAGTTTTGCATTTTGCTTTTTCTCTGCATTGATTTGTGATATGTCCATAAAGTAAGCAGTTATCGCATTGAATTACAGGGATTATATATGGAGTTACCAGGGTTGGAAGGCCATATACTTCCACTTCTCGTGGGATGATTTTTCCAGCAAAAGTTGAACACACTGTGTCTGTGGGGATGTACTTTATATTTCCATCAACGATAGCTCTTCTATTCATTCTTTTGCCATGTAGCACCTTACAATTATTGATGTTTGTTGTTGTAAACTGAATTATTTCTTGATCTTTAAGGGTCAAATCTACAAATATTACAATACCTTTGCTTGATACTTTGTGACTTGGTATATATACTTCATAACCCTAATTTTCCCAGTCTTGCTCATTAATAAAGTTGTTAGCAGCTTCTGCATTCTTGAAAGTGACTCCCATTCGGTTATTACCCTTTCTGGTGAATTTTATAACATCTTGTAGTTTCAAGTTAAAGATAGTTTTGGCTATACTAATAATATGTAAATTACCCACATTACCTGACTTTCCCTGAATATATACTTCAAACGGGGGAGAGCTATGTGAAGTGTATAAGATTTTTGTTCTATTAATTTGTGATATATTTTGGTCTTTGTCATTATTTTTGTCAGGAGATTCAGGAGGTTCGGGAGGTTTATCTCCCGCCATTTGACTTACTTTTTCCCCCTTTTTTTCTTAGTATGGGTTTTGTATATATCTAATAGAAATAAGTTGGAATTTACTTACTTAGGTCAAAGGAAAAGGATTTGACACAAAAAGTGGTTAGTAACTCACCCTATCTACTATAAACGATTAAATCACACTTATATTCAACGATAAATCCGTATTCACAGTTAAATTCACTCAATCGACGTAAGATTTCACCTCGATACAAGCAAAAAAAACTCTTTATCACGCTTCAATCAAAGACTTGGATATTACCATAACCTGTATTCTACTTCTCATATACTTAATTTTAGATTCAGCCTTGACTCATTAGGGAGTTACAACCACCTAAATAATTTTCCAATTTTGAAAGGGGAACAAAATAAAAAACACTACATAAAAAAGTGAATATTAAAGATGAATACATCTATATTTTTCACTTTTTACACACATACAGTTGTGATAATTTCATCTTAGTAAAAATACTAAAAACTAATGGCCTCCCTAAAAGTTAAAAAATAAACCGATAAACATTCATCAATAATAAAAAACCATTATTCATATATTTGTGGTATTAAAACGTAAATAAAATCTGTACATTTTTCAAATTTTATTTTTGCAAAATTGAGGGATCGTTCTAAGGGGAATCTAGTTAGCAAGTGCTTAGGATGTACCAGAAAATATTCTTCTAAGCACATCCTTAATATGTACTTAAAGTAATGTGCGACTTGCACATTCTCATCAGTATGTACTTGGCAAGTTCTTAACAGAATGTACAATTTCGACTTCAAATAGCACGAACTTATTCTTTTCACCACGAGCTATGGATATCTTATGTATATACTTTAGAGAATGTACGAATTATAATCTTGTGAGCACATGCTAAGAATATGTTTGTACCTTCAGTGTTATCTGGGTCTTCTTGAGTGATAATTGTAAAGATAAGTAGATATAGTTTACCTGGTTTTCTATATCATTGCACAGTTATACTGATCTTAATTGGGAAAAAGATATCCAGGGAATCCCCATAACGTTAATAAAATCTAAGCTTCAATATTTATAATATCATATCTTCTTCTTTTTTCTATTAACATATATTGAGGCAATTACTAGGTAGGTCACTTCTTGGTCCAGCCAAAAATAACATCGGGTACGCATCAAATGAAATGTAAATTCTGTCATTCTGACGATGATATTTAATATCGAAACAATTATCAAATTTCTTAAAATTTTCAACTTTTTATTCAATAGATTGTGGAATTATTTAGAAACGGTAAGTTTCATTAAAAAACAGTAATGTTCACAATAACTTTGCACCTTTCCTTGTACTCTTTTTGGGTGCAGGAGTTGTTGTTTAAACAATTAATCATTTCCGCTTCGTTAAAAACTCCTGTAAAATTCTGCGTCCAAGTCCATTAGGTAGTAATCTTCCTTCCGAGTTGCGCCAAAAAATTTGGTATTTATTTCAGTAGCCTGTCGAGTTTAATGTCCGCCAATTCTACTTTGTATGGAATGCACACAGGTTCTTTATTTTTCTTTTTAATAATTTCGAAATCTGCTCCGACTACTTTTCTCGTTCCAATAGCAAGCGGGTTGTTACTTAGTAAGAGGAAAGACAGCATAGCTTTAACTCCATGTTTTGCAGAAACCAATTCACCAAACTTTTCACGTATATAATTATTACAAGAGCCACATATTCCTTTTTCAACAAGTTTAGAATTTCCTCGCAGTCCTCTAAGCCGCATACCTTTACAAGTATTATATTATCGCAAAATGGTTCTTTAATTCGTATAAATCTATATCCCAGTGGGTATTCGCCTTCCGTGTACTTAATATTTCCAATATCTGTAACCATATTGTGACCTTCCAAATTTTCCAACAGAAGCCACAATCCAAATCTCTCATTGGTCGGTTTGTCCTTCCTGCCGTAAAGTTGGGAAACACTAAGCATATTGGTGCTTGCCATGTTAACAGTTCCAGCGAAATATGAACAGGGGTTGGGTGTATGCGAGAAAGTATCACGGAACTCTCATGTCTACCCTGCTGACATGCGCAGACTCCTAAGTTTGCGTGTTACCATGGCACAGGGCATATCCGGATGAGTTATAAATATTTTTTCTGTTTCTCTTCTTGATACTTTAACATTTAACGGGGTGGCATGCCCTGTTCAGTT
The DNA here is from genome assembly GCA_963921935.1 of Galeruca laticollis. Taxonomy (NCBI): domain Eukaryota; kingdom Metazoa; phylum Arthropoda; class Insecta; order Coleoptera; family Chrysomelidae; genus Galeruca; species Galeruca laticollis. Next base: position 34,731,275 of record OY998185.1, read on the forward strand.
GGTCTGCTACCCGGAATAGTGCAATTCACCTAATCTCCACTCTACGTAAAGAAAGTTTAAGACGCAGTTCAGCCCAAAACACCGCCCAGTAAATGTTGTTCTTTATTTACAATTTCTTTCTCATAACATTGTCTATGACGGTTATCAATATATATATATATATATATATATATATATATATATATATATATATATATATATATTACAGTGCACTTTATAAGTAGTTTTTATTTAATCCGAAAAGGGTACGTGAATAAAGTCTTAAATGTTGTAGTCAGATTAGAGATTCATGGTGTGCAATTCTTGTGAAATAAAGATTCTCCATAATTTAGAAAAAGTTTTATAGGGAAGTATCAGGTTATATAGTTAAAGTAAACGGTCTTTAGCTAATAAGTTTTTAATAATAGTGTTAATCCTCGATTGTGCCCAAAAACAAAATAGGCATTCCATAGCTTTTGAAGCATATAAAAAAATCTTCAAACATTACCTTCTGAAAAACTTCACGCTCGGAGTGTATTTCTTATATTTTTACTAAATAAAATTCATATGATATTATTTATTTTTATTTTCAGCATAGATAATTACATACAAAATATCTATTCTATTTATATATTCTATAACAGAGTGATAAATATGTTCACAAAATATCTCCTTATAATACTGAATATTCACCACATATGTATTCATCATTTATCAGAAAATAAATACATTCTCTACATGGTTTCTGTCAATATAATCATTTCTCAGTTATTTGCCAGGTTATCGATTATATTGGAAGTTTTTTTAGTGGAGATATATAATTATGGACAACAAATTTCGAAAATATCCATTTTCGGCATCATAATTAAGAATGAATCGGTTGTACAAGATCAATATCTGAGGCACAAATATTATAAAGCGAAGGCACAAATATTGTCATTTTCTTTGATAGCGTTCTATCGAAATTTACTGAATTGATTTATTCACAAATGCGCATGAATATATGGTTTATTTAGCATTACTCAGACTTCATAATCTCAGAATAATCACCAAATTCGATATGAAAAGTTGTTGGTAGTTAAAGTGATCACTAGTGTTCGACCGAACTTACGATTTCGACCTATACTCCGCCAAAAACGAGTTTATGAGAAACTGAGTTAGAGCGGTTTCGCGCTGCGATCGGACATGTTCAGTGCAATTAGCTGAGAGATCAAAAAAACGCTGTAAATGTATACAACATGGAACACTGCCGTATTTACACTCCTTCTTCTTCTGCCTGGGACTCAATATGTCATTTGATAACGAATACGTATCCGTTGCTGATCCTTTGATCTCAATGAATTAATGACGAAAATGAACTATACCAGGAGTTGGAAATAATAGTCAGTAACGTCAACACTAGTTCGGAAACAGTACAATAAGAGCGACTCAAAATGATATATTATTACAGATTATTTATTTAAAAGTAAATTGTTTCCGCCACTGGAATCGCTTCACTCTACTCTTGCCTCTCTTGAGATACCTATATGCTAAAAATTAGTCACTGACTATTATTTCCGACCCATGGTATAGGTTATATTTTTCATTCACGTGTACAAAAGTTAATAAACAGTTACACAAGAGAAACCATTTCAGCATCGTTTTTGGCAACTTTTATACAGTTGGAGCACTGTTCAACTTACGGCTGACAGTTAAAGCGGACTTGAACATTTTCTGTGTAATTTTTCACATTGTTTTCTACACTCCACTTTAAAAACCGTTCATATTCGCTTCCATATATTTGTTTAGATTTTTCAAGTAGTAAAGCATTAACTGCATTATCAGCAATATTGCAAAGTTATAGTGGAGTGCATGATAATTCGCTGTTTATTTCCGTATTCATAAATTCCGAACCATGTATTAGTAACTTAATGAACATTTAAATTTAAAATTTAAAAAATCGGTCAACTTTTATATGTGAGGGTTACCAACATAAATGAATAAGCAAAAAAAGCACTAATTGAAATTTTATTTTTATTGAAAACAATTTGGCACGTTCATTATAATAAATAGTATGTAAAACTCATATCTCAACAAATTATTGTAATACTCACCGCTTTCGCTACGCAAACCGCATTCGTGCTACAAATGATTCATCGTGATAATTGTTTTACAATTTACTATTGTAATGTCTCCTCATTTTTCGACCTCTCTATATTCCACTATTCATTATTGTGAAATCGTTCTTCCTTGGATAATCCATGATACTTTATTTTTCTGTTTATGGTCAAATTTTGTACTGATTATCGACATGCTCAACGCCACTGCCAGATTACCTGCCATTATTTCATTAATATTGTTCTTTTCGTGAATTGTAAGCTATCCTGCAACACAGCTTACGTAGTCTCCTTTGCCTATGTTTGCAATAAAATTACCTACAATCATTAAAATGTCATTTTTTGGCAGGTTTTTGACAGGTTTCTTCATCTGCTACTTCAGTCGGCTATCCGACTACTTATAGAATCAAATACTATATTTTGTATATACTATTCGCTAACCATTGCCATTACGGCCTTGTTTTAGTTCTTCTGCATAAAACAGTGTGTCCTTTTTGTCTGTTCCTCCCTCTTTACCCCATCGTAATTCTTGTAATGCTAACATCTCTATTTTGTACTCCTTCAATTCTTTGGCCATTTCTTCTATCTTATCTACAGCTAAAAACGTTCTTATATTCCATGTTTTAATTTTTATTAGGTTTTTTCTTTTACTTTCTTTTGATTTCCGTTTCATTGCCCTGTCGCTATCTTTTGTCTTCCTTATCTTTCCGGTCTTTGCTAGTTTTTTAATCTTTTTTCATTACTTTTCTAATTTGCTGATTAATGCCGTTGTCCTTTATAGAATTTCCGTTTGCGGCCCGTTTCTTGTCCTCTTCAGGATTCAACTCGTTTACACCATAATCACGACCATCTATAACTAATTGGTTCCTATTGAGGAATGCCTTTCGTCTTGCTCGTTTCAAATGTGGGATAAAATATATTCTCTCTTCTTGTACTTTTTTATGTAGTCATCGCTAAATCCACATTTTATAACCTTTTACTTTTTTGTTTCTTTGTATATTTCCATTTTTTTTTTATTCCAGGTTCTTACTGTTACAAGTACCGGTCTTGTTATGGCAATCAAAAAGCTTCCCAGTCTTCTTGCTTCTAGTACGCCCGTTTCAGTGTGAGCGTTTACCCTTATCTTATTAAAAACTAACTGAAATTTTGTTGCATTTCTTCTGTTTGTTCCTCATGTGTCCCTTAAATTACTATGTTATTTTCTCTAATTTTTTTCCACTATACCAGCATTGTTCATTGATTTTTCAATATCTATCATAGCACAAAATTTTGCTGCATAATCTCCTGTATTTCCTGATTTTTTTTATCCAGTTTATCTTCCATAGGCGCAAGTTTGGTGTTAATTTGCGCTAACATTTCTTTAATTCCCTCCATTTTATTAAGATGTCTTTGTGGACTGACACCTCTGAGCTCTCCGAACACCGCCTTCCGTGCTCGATATAGTGTAAGCCTATTCAGTTCAGAATACTATTCCCACACGAGCAAACCAAATTCCCCCAACCCAGTTGAGTCCTGACCTGTGTTTTTCCTGCACTATTGTGGTATCATATTATCTCTAAGCAATTAAGTATCTTATCGAATGACCGGTTTTACATTGTATTTCATTTGGAATACAACAGTTCTTGAACCAATTTAGATGTAATCACTTACCGAATCTAAGTTAGTCTTTTTTCTACATAAACTTTTGCACTGTAACGATAACTTTGAAATGTTTAGTAATTTTTGGATTTATTTTAAAAAACTGTATTTTTAATTTTTATGGAGGGCACTTTTACAATCACTTCAGTTTTCCTAGCGCCAGGACCTAACTGGCTGATGATTAATATGTGATTTAGAAATACGACTGATTATGATTGACTATTTTCCCCTTGTAAATATGCCCTTATATAGAAGTTTCCGTTTCGGCCGAAACCGAGACCGAAGCCGAAACACGACTGCTTCTGCCTGGGAAAACTTGAAAGACTATTAATACAGGGTGTAACAAAAATATAGGTCATAAATTGAACCACATCTATCCTACTGTTAGACGACAACGTTAATTTCATTGCGGCCAAATTTTTTTTCAAATTTGACAACCTTTAACTTCGTTCTTTTTACAATTTGAACATAGGTTGTTTTGCAGACAGTTATTTATTTTACGGCGCCTAATTATTTATCCCGTTAATTTGGAAACGCCCTAGTACACATCCTGTATATCTCTACCTGATAAGGTTTATTACCCACGCTTAATGAATTCTACGTAACTGCCATGATAAACTGCCTGCATTCATGAAGTAATCCTTCTACAGATCACTTTTTTCTCTAGCATCCTTGTCAGAATGATTACTACCTTGATTTGAAATAGAATTATGTGCAGCTATTTCTGATCCAAATGCACTCTTTATTGAATTCACTTCATGATCCTATCTATCGACAAAGCTTGCTGTAATGTAAGTGTGTGATTTTCTTCCAAGCCCATTATGAAGTGTACAAGCTGCGCCAATACTGGCATCTACTGTATTTTCAAATCCACGAAATCTGCCTATTAAAGTGTCAAACGCATTTTTAACAATCCTTCTTGCTCGTGTCAATCTGTAATCAAATACTTTTGTATCAACGCAGAGGTTGGATATGGTTTCATGAGATAAGTCTTCAACGGAAATTTATGAAGACACCTCTATCAGATGCCGCTTGCACCCACATCGATGTATGAAAAACAATAGTTATCGTTAACAATTGCTAACAAAACTTTACTATTCGTTTTCTTATAATTGAGCTGCCACAATTTATTGGAGCTTTTATTGCAACGTGTTTGCCATCTTTTGCTCCATAACATGGAGGAAAATTCTATTTTGTTATGAATCCTGCTTTAAAAATGTTCACCCATTCGTCTTCTGTACGTGGCATCTATAATATAAAACTTTGTTAAAAAGCAATTATCTTTTCTTCACGATAACTACAATTATCAAAGTACTGACAACAATCAGCCCACAGCACCGATTCTACCATTTCAAAAGAAGAAGCGCCTGCGCCGTCAGAAAATGAGGCCAATGAACTGCCGAATCTCCACGTAGCAAAAATAAAGCGAAGTAAATTGTCGCAAATGGCGTCTATTGTGGAGGAGATAAAAAAAGTTAAAAACATTATAAATGAAACAGGCGAAAACGAATTTGATGTTTTTGGCGTTTCCGTGGCAACACAGCTGAAAATGCTGTCAGAAGAACAAGCTACAATTGCTCGGAACGAAATACAAAGTGTACTAACAAGATGTAAACTGATATACGTTCCAAGGATTTAACACTCACTTTTCATCATCCCAATTTGTACAAGTACCACAAAGTAGTCCGGCTATATGTCACCAGCCGAAACTGTACAATCAGATTATAATATATGCAGTATCAGTGACAACGGCAATACTTCTACTGGGTACTTTCTATACCAACTATAATATTTGAGGTACCTGTTTTGCCTAACTAAAATGTGTACTTATTAAATGAATAAAAGTCACTTACTCAAGTCACTTACTCACTTCAATACAGACTTTTAATGTTTCATAAATTGTAACGAAGTTTTCGTTACTAAGAGGTTATTTTGTGTCACCGAGTGTATTTTCATTTTGTATTTTCGGTCGCTGAGTATATTTATTTTATATTATATATTACCCGTTAGGTATTCTGGCCTCCGTATAAAAATTTTTTTATATTTTATGTCGTATATAGATATATAATTTATATTATGTATCACCCGTTACATATTCGTTCCTTTGTATACAAACCTTTTTTATAGCTTATGCCGCCGACTGTATTTTCATTTGATACTTCATGTCACCGAGTATATATTTAATTTATATCATGTATCACCTGTT